>JAULUF010000009.1:26328750-27625000 GCA_031834385.1 Semotilus atromaculatus
CAATAAGTACTGGAAGTTTAACACTCAGCAACTGAAGGTGGAGCCAGGCTTCCCCAAATCTGTCCTGACTAACTGGATGGGCTGTGAAGGGGAGGATCCCATGAAAAGGGCCGGCAAAGATGAGGAAGTGCTTATCATTGAGATGGACGAGTCAGAAGCAGGAGGCATGGGAAGAGCTGCAACTATCGTCATCCCACTCTTTCTTTTGGCCTGTGTGCTTGTCACTTTGGGGGCTCTGCTGTTCTTCCACCACTATGGTACCCCTCGACGCCTCATCTACTGTCACCGCTCTCTGCTCGATAAGGTTTAGAGATGAACATGAAAGGCATGGGAAGAGAAGTGTAAGAGGGATACAAGTAGATGACATTTGGAAAGATTGTATTAGGATGGAGTGAAAATGAATGTCAGACAGTAAAGTTTGGTTTACAGGTCTGCAGGCAGGGAGAGATGGAAAGTGAAGGATGTGTATTGTATGTTTTTCTATTTACATGTACTTTGCCATTAATAAGAAATCCAAAATGGAGTGAGAGATAAGAGAGACAGACACGATCCCTCCTCCATCTCTTACATGGTTACGGTTTATCACTCAGTGAAATGCACTTTTTTTCCTTCAGTCTTCTCTTCAGTATATAATCCCTCCTTTATCCTCTCTGAAAATCTCCCTCTCCAGATCCGAACTTGACTCCAGCCGGCCGGCTGTTTGATTGACATGTTCTATACACTAATTGATCTCACTTTGACATATTTCATTAACTCAGATTTTGCTTTTTACATTGCTAATCCAGTGAAAACCTCCTGTATCCCATAAAGTGCCTTTGCCGTTGAATTAATAGAATGGAAGGACTATCGTAATTGACCTTCCTTGCACCTTTTATTCACCACAAAGATGTTTGCACAAAGTATGGCTCGACTGTAGAGACCTGCTGTACGTGAAAGGTCAAAGGTTAAAGGTCAAAGTTCAGGGAGAGAGAAGCCCAGCAGCTTCTGGAGTAGGCCAGTTTTAAATACCCTTATAGAGCAGAGCTGTCCATCTGTTTCAACTCAAAATGCTATCGTTATTGCAATGCATTTGGTATTTACTATGTTTAAGTATGTCATTAATGATTGGCATTGTTATTATGACTATGGTTATTGTTATTATTGTTTTCCTAGTGTAGTCTTGCCTTGTCATTTCAAGTCCTGCTGGACACAGGCAGAATGTGACTTATTTCAAATTAGTCAGGTTTCTATAATAGAAGAGGCTGGAGTTGAGATATTTTCTCGATCTCCACCTTCCAGAAACAAATAAATAATTATTTATGAACAGTAATGGTGCTATGGGTTTTCTGTAACAAGACTGAATACATCAGTATTAGACATTTCTGAATTAGTTTTAACAATGATAATGGTAATGATATTTATAATGATAGTGATATAGTGTAAATGTAAAGGAATTACATTTTTGCCTGTTTCATACTTTTTGTACTTGGAAATGAAAATTAAATAAAGTTCCTTTTTTTAACATTATTCTTTCTTTCCTGGACCTTAAGAAATAAAATTCCCTCATGAGTGAGTTCCATGGACTGAATCAATCAATCTATCTATCTATCTATCTATCTATCTATCTATCTATCTATCTATCTATCTATCTATCTATCTATCTATCTATCTATCTATCTATCTATCTATCTTTGTTTGTTTTGGACAGAAAACTCTGGAGTGTTTGCACATATCCTCATATCTGAGAGAACAAGGGATCAGACTAGAGAGACATATGACTGTACTTAGTTGTGAAGGAGGAGTGTATGCTTTTCTTCAAAGTGTTTTAAAACTGTTCCAGCTGACAAAGTCAGAAAAAACAGCGCTCTGCCATTTCCGCTTCCCTCCCGTTTTCTCCCCCTCCCCGTTTCTCCACACAGCAAAATTGTTCTCTTTTATGAGGCGTTTTTTT
The DNA here is from genome assembly GCA_031834385.1 of Semotilus atromaculatus. Classification (NCBI taxonomy): domain Eukaryota; kingdom Metazoa; phylum Chordata; class Actinopteri; order Cypriniformes; family Leuciscidae; genus Semotilus; species Semotilus atromaculatus. The sequence goes on from JAULUF010000009.1 coordinate 26,330,681, forward strand.
AATGAACGGCCCACCACAAACATCTCTGTGCTGTTTTTTTGTCCACTCCCTTTCAAATCTCTTTCTCCCCTCATATTTTAATCCCTCTTCGCTCTGTGTTACTTTTCGCATTATTTTTGAATAGGTGCAGCGGTGAGAGTGCATTAGTCAGTTACTAAAACTGCCAGTACAGCATGATAGAAATTACATGAACTGACTTGTCAAATTACTCTTCTATTTCTATCCACTACTGGTGAAAAGTCTGCAATTTCTTCACCTGCAAAAAAATTAACAAAAGAAAAATCCGGTTTAGATTTTCTAGAAATTGTGGCTGCCATTATTGATATTATTATTAATGTTCCGCAAGTAGATTTCTAAAACATGCATAAGCCTGTCATTTTTCTTTATATTACTTATAGGCCTATAATTTTTACTGAAACTATCATCTGTTTACTGAATGGACAGATGAGCTAAGGACAGGACAGGAAGTCTGGCTCTCGTTCTGGTGGTGTGGAAGAGCTCTAGTCATGTTTGGTGAGCTTGGTGCTCGGATGGCCAGAGAAAAAGTACACAAACGCCCACATACACGCTGAGCTGGCGAACAGGACGTGGCCTGAACAGTTGCTTGCAATTTAGACTGTGTAAATGTGTTGCTGCAGGAGAGGAGAAAGCAGGTGGTTTAGCCCATTGCTATAGTTTAAAGTTGCATATACTGGAAAAGCAACCAACCATAACATGAAATAAATCCTAAATAGGCCTGAATCAGCAGCCACAGAAAAAAAGAAGAAGAAGAAAAAAAAAGAATTACGCAGACAGTTCGGTTGCAAAATCCCCTACCCCTCGCATGTTTGTTTAATAAATATTTTGGGAAGTTTCATAATGATTCTACTAATAAGAGGGTGGTACTCTCAGCTCTATTACTTCTCTGTACTCTAGGACTTCTCTGCATATTAAAATCCACCATGAAGATTTTTGTAGATTTTCCCCATTGGGTGTTTCTTCAGCTCTGAGCACTTTTGATTTTTATTAAAACTTTCTATTTTTTCTCTTATATGTATATACACTCTATGTTTAGGGAATGCAAAAGATTTGAAAAATATATTTTCTCCCATCCCAAATTTTTTCCACCACCACATCCCTTTAGGGTCTCCGTAGATTGTTTTACCCAGTCCCAAACTTTTAATTTGAAAATTCATTATAAAAATATGAATTACATGATGTTTAAAAATATGACGATGTAGACAAAGAGTGAAATAATAAACCATTTCACTATTTGCTGTCAATAAATAGTTTATATACTTTTTTTTTTAAAGAAGCCCTAATAATTTTTTCCCCCCCAAAAGTTAGTAACTTATTTACCAAGAAGAAAAGAGTGTTGGGTTATGCTTGATAAATATGTGATATCAAGGTCAAAATCTTTTTATCTCTCCCTTATACGAGTAGGAAGTGTATTGATATGTCCAAAACCCTTGGCCAAACACATACTGTAACCTTAGCTGTGTCATATCCTGTCAGGAAGTCCTCCAACATTCATACATATACCAGACCCTTAATCTGCCATCATCACACACTTTTGCTCCATACTCTAATGTTTCTTCTCAACTCTTCACCATCTTTTCCCCTATTTTCTTTGTCTTTTCCTGTCTGTATAGGGTGGCCATACGTCCGGATTTTGGCCGGACAGTCCGGATTTTAAGCCCCCTGTCCGGCGTCCGGCGCAGCATCAAGCCGGACACTCATTTGTCCTCCTTTTTGGAGTTGCGGTTTTGTTGCGGTGAATTATTATTTTTTTTTTTTAAACAACCTATAAAAATCCCGCATACTGAATCTAGAGCTGCGAATGCGAGACAGAACATAGCCTACTGTATGTGGCTATGTGCGCCAAACCGTGTAGCGCGTGCGCACGGCAGAGAGGGAGAGAGCGAGAGAACTTGCGTGCGAGTTTACAGGTTGGTAAAGGTTGTTGGGCCCCCCCCCCCCCCCCGTCAACAAAACAAATCACCAAAATATATTAATAATGACTTCTTGCCGGTTGGGATGTCTGTGTCCTCCTTTTTGATGTTATAGAAATGGCCACCCTATGTCTGTATGTTAAAGGACTGCACATTCACCTCATCCTTCGTCCCTTTCCTACCCTTCCTACCCTTCCTGTCCTCTGCTCTCTCTCCTCCTGCACTTCATAAAACATCTGGATCTCATTCTGTGGAAAACCAAAACAACATGAGAGAGCGACAGAGTGAGAGAGATAGAGAAAGGCGGGGAAATGAACAAAGGAAAAAAAAATCTGTTGGTGGAAATCGAACAATATGTGAAAGACGAGTGCATAAATGAGTGCCTTGAACAATAATATTTTCTGAATTAAACAGACCAGGAGACAGGAGGATATTGGTTCTATAAAACTTAAAGCTATGTACATAAAATATATGTAATCATAACTGTGGTTTATACGTATTCAGCTGAGTGAGAGAAACCTTGGTTTTCTGTTGTTTTTATCAGCTTACATCTTAAACAAAATGGTTTCATAGTGCTGACAAAAATGGTTGAATCTGAACCAAGGTCCAGTAAAACACCAGAGGAAAAAATCTGCAGTTCAGCAACTGGAGCCATAATTATGGAGAGAGCTGCTGAAATCAGCAGGAAGACCGGTGTGTGTGTGTGTGTGTGTATATGTCTCTGGGAGAGAGAGAGAGAGAGAGAGAGAGAGAGAGAGAGAGAGAGAGAGAGAGAGAGCGCAGATATGTTGGAGTTCCATATAGATTCCTTCCGAAGAACTAAGTATTAAAAATAGATAGAAGTTCCGCAATTAATGTTTAAGACAAAAGCTACTGTACAGAGAATCATTAATATAAAAAGCCCTTATATTTCACGGCCGTGTTAATCGATTTTAAAGATTCAGAGGTTCTCTGAAAAGCGAAATGGCATTTTGCGGCTAATATAAAATAGAGTCACTATAGCAACACCCTTAATTACTTTCTCAGGCAGGAAATGGAATGGCAATGCTCTCATCTCGATGTTAGTCTGTACCTTGGAATCTATTCTATAACAGCACATCTTTGTAAAAAAACAAACAAACAGATGACCACAAAAGATTAGCAAAAAAAAAGAGAGATAATATATATATATATATAATTATATACACTAAAAAGCAGAAAGCTGAAAAAGAGAATATTATACCCTGCATTAGGCTATGTGCAGAAACTTTTTGAGACAAGGTTGGAGAAAAATGGCTGCCAGAAGATCATCAGAAAGGGATGGAGAAACACTGCAGCCTAGTGGAGCGGGAGATTATGTCAATGTGGCTTTTAACTGTAGAAGAAGTAGTTTTATTTATATAGCGCCTTTCCAAAGCCCAAGGTCGCTTTACATTGTACATTAGCCTACAATACATTTGGACACCGGCACATACATTACAGACACATAGGACACAACTGTAAGATATTGATCAAATGTAATATATGCAGATTTAGTTTTAGTATAATGTAAAAGCTTTTTATTCTTTTCAAAATCAAATACACTACCATTCAAAGGCTTTTGGGGTCACTAAGTTTAAATTATTTTTTAATTTTTTTCAGCAAGGATGATCAAAAGTGATAGTTTTGAAATGTAGGCTATACCATTACAAAAGTTTTTCTGTCCTTTTGAACTTTCTATCAATCAAAAAATCCTTAAAATCCATATTTCCACAAATAATTAATCTCACAACTGTTTTCAATACTGATAATAATAAGCAATGTTTTCTGAAGGATGATTGCCATGACAGAAGAAATTGCATTTTAAATACGCAATGCAGTGTCGAAGTATTGTTTTTCCAGTTTTGTACTTCACATAATAAAGATCAGTGGGAACAGACTTTCACAACACATATTAGGACAACTTTCCCTATTTCACAGCCATCTCAAACACGTTCAGCTTAAATCAAACAGGGACAAACTGCATTAATTGCATTTTAGCTGTGCATGTGAGTAAATATATTTGAATGTACAGAATCTGTCAAAAGTTTGAATACCTTCTCCTCTGTAATAATATTATAAATAGTCATAATAAAATAGTTTTTTAAAAGAAATTCAAAAAAGGGATCATTTATATTCATAGTACAGGCCAGATCAAAAGTTTATGCAAAACATAAATTCAGTAAGCTTTATCCAATCGTCCAAATGTTTGTTGGTTTATGACCTGTAAGCTATCATAACTGCACCCTTGAGCAAAACAATCCGATTTTATCCCAGCAATAAGTATACTGGAAATATTAAAGCATCTGCTTAACCCCTGCCAACAGAATGTACTGTCCTCCAACAAAATAATGCATTACCACCTTTATAATACAAAACAAAGATTGTTTTTTTTTAAAAGAAAATATGCATTCTAGTGTGTGGGTGTGTTTCGCATTAGAAACAGAAATCACACACAAGCTTTTTTTGTCCTCAAGTATCTTTATTTTTTGTTCTTTAATAATAAATTTCCCTTAGGTTTCAGCATTAAGGATTTCATGTGCTCTTCTTTCTGTTTCTCAGCTTCCTTCCTCTCACACCATTGCTTCATCCCTTCATCCACCTCTGCATTGAGATACACTGCTCTTCTCTAAATAGAGACACAAATGTAAACAAAGTTTGTTTCTGAAGTTATTAAATTAAATTAAAAGATCTTATTAAATCAACACACAAAAAAGTCTTACAGCAAACTCCTCTCTTTGCTTTTGTCTGCGAATCTGTCCTTTCATTGGAGGTGCAGGCCTTCCATCTGAAAATCACATACACGATACAAATCCTTGTCAGAGCTCATTTTTACATGTCTATATTTACTGTTTGACAAACACCTTACAACTGATGCATACAATAGAATTGACAAGCACAATACGTCTGTGCTTAACACCACATTGTTGCTTTTGGCTGTCAAGAAAACAAAATAAAGTTCACCTGCAAATGACCAGTCAGGTAGATCTGTTATTGGTCCATACTCTGATCCGCTATGTGCTAAACCATTTCTGCAGACAAAAAGGGAGCAAGGCAATGGAGAATGTATTTGAACAAAACAAAACACTGGTATCAAGATTAACCATAATAGAATGTAATGTATGCAAACATTGTGATTTTATCAGGTTTTTTTCCATCAGGTATTAAGTCACATTGTTTTTGTAGAAATGATTCGTTTGTTTAAACTAGATTTCATATCATCTTAAATATCCTTATTTGTCATCAACCTAATTGCCTTTTTAAAATACAATTTGTTAAAGTCAAACTAACTGCATAGGAAACTCACTCCAGTCTCCACTTCTTTCCTGCATGGCTCACACACGTCGATGAAAATGAGCGTATCGACAGCCTCGACACTGTAAATGATGTGAAAAAAATGACCCATTAATAAGAATTTCCTGGTTTAAAAATATTACTGTTCACTCATCAGTTGTTACTTTGTGACACAGTGTACTGCCATGGACATGTATTAACACGCAGGCTGACAGCGAGGTTTTAAAATAATAACGTTCATATATAATTCCTGAGCCCAAAACATAATGCACAAATTTGGCAAAAAGCATGACATGTTTTTTTTAAAAAATGCTATAACTTGACTAACACAGACTGTCTCACCTGCGGTATAAATCTTCCTCAAGGATACTGCCATTTTGGATTAAAACAACTACGGTGAGCAAGAGGGACAAAACAAAGACTCTGCAATGGTGTAAGGCGGTGGCTTATTGCTACCAGTAGATGATGCTGTGGTCTCATTAAATACAAGACTTGCCTGATTCACCTGTTGAATAAACTGCAGTTTATTTTCAGCCTTTCTAATCACAAATTGATCTCAAAACAAAAGATAAGATAACATAAAACGTGTTACAACGTGTAATCTGGGAAATCATGTGGCTACCAGGAGTTTATATTGTCTTTTTACGTACACAAATGTATACAAAACACCTTGTGGTGTTTAGAATATATTTTAAATAGTCTATAGAATAGAATTGTTTATTTGATTCATGCACAAATTGATTTGAATAACTGTATGTTTTCATTCATTATACAGTCTTAAGAGACAAACCATCTTGTAAAAACGCGACACATAAGCGCCTCTGCTTACACCTTCCGCTTAAATATTAAATTGTCTTCCAGCACCGCCGATCCCCTTCATTCCTCTGGCTCGAGCAGTGCTGAGTAAGCGCTGAAACATTCCCGCGCGCGCTCCCAGACAAGTCTACACTCGCAACAGTGCACGCGAGCTCGTGCGCGCTCCCACAAAACCGCAGGAGAAGCTGCAGACAAGACCAGGATGGGAGGAGGGAGCTCCGGGGTAGGGAAAAAACGAGGTTTTAAACAAAAGAACAGCACTGGGTCTTTTTAGGGTCTCTGTGGGGTTGAATACAGTAACCATACGACTGCAGGTCAGTTGTCACCGGAATTTATGCCTCTCGGTAACTATGGAGCAGTGAGAGGCATTTTCCGCGAGGGAAGAAAAGAAAAGCAGTTACATTGTTGCTCGCGAAAAGCACACACGCAGCCGACTCACGCTGTCCCAGGGAACTTCGAGGTATCCCTCCGCACATTCCACAGACGAAAGGCACGGCACGACCAATTAGGCCTTAGGGTTGGAAAAATGACACAGAAAATATGTAAGGTCTTCGAGCCATTTACATGTTTTTAGGTTTCCGTTGATTTAAACATTGTTTTAAATCTAATAAACGTCACTTATTCGAATTTCCGTCACATGTAGCCACATTATGTGTAATAAAAACATATTGTGGTGTTCTAAAACAAAACAAAAATAAACAATTTGATTCATGGCTTCATTTTACCTTTATTTTTGAGTTTGTCTAATTTTGCCTACAGATAGTTAATTATTACTTAATTATATCAACTAATTTAACCACACGTTCTGCCCTCTTAGAAAAGCATGATGTAGGCTGTGTGTCTTTTTCATTTAAGAGATTTAAAAAAAAGTGTGCGATTATGTCAAGGTTGTTTGTGTAAGTCCAAACAGTAGGCTGAACCAATGGGCACAGTCTGTTTAAAGAAGTTGGTCTGTGTGACGAAATAGTGGGATGCTATTCATGCGCGCTGCCCGGGGGAAAGGTGTTCCGGTCGGGGAAAAAAGCCACAGAGGAAGAAGAAAGGGGGAGGAAGGAAAAAAATTTGGAAAGAAAGAAACTCTACGTTGAACATTTTAGCACAGTTTTCCGGCGTAGGCTGCGCAGTGCGTGTTTATCTACGCGAATATGCGAAACGCGATCCTCTCTTCGACTCGCTGCAGCTTTTTTTGTATTGTTACGCGCTTTTGAAGACTTCCACTTTTGGGAAATAATGGTAATTTTCTTTCAAACTGGACTGGACAAATTCTGCGGGACAACAAGAGGCTTTGATATGCCTTGTACTTTTTTGGCTGAGGAATAAACGCTTTTGAGTTCGCGGATACGGACGACTCATTTGTCCGCACAGAGAAATGTTTTCAACTTGCCTTTTTGAAAGCCGCTAGTTGAGGCAGGAAGGGGCCGTGGTGTATCCCATAACCTGTGTGTTTAACGCGCTGGAAATTTATTCAGCATTTAAACTCTATTGTTCTTCTTCTTTTTTAAACAACCGGCAGTGCCGTGTAGGATAAATCCACAGAGACAAAATCCAAGTGGTAATTACGAGACTAACGAGTGGTTCCGACAACAGTATTGCGGATGTGATTGTGAGACTCGTCCTTTGAATGGATCAGTTCTGCGCGAGTCTGGGGCGAGAATTAAAGACTCTTTGAAGCCTGACGGTAGTTCCCACACATTCATTTGCTCACTACCGAAGACAAGGCCACAAGTAGCTGCAAAAAAGGATCGCAAACAAATGGATCAACATGCTTCTGTTCACACGCATGTCCAGCAAATTCATCACAAGCAAACAGTTTGGAAACAACCTGCTTGTTTTCAAGTCTAACTAGTACGACATGTAGCCTGCAGAAAATGTCATAGTGTTTTTATTTATCTTCAAAGTTAAATATTTATTTTTGTAGCTCATCAGAAAGTATTAGTTTTTAGCATTTCGTTTTTATGTGTATTTGATTTTTTGTTATTGACTTTTGTTATTGTCACATCTTTTGGTCTGTTATCTAATCTGCTGTTGAATCACTTGAATTGTGCTTGTGTCCACACTGTATTTCACTGTATTTATGTAGAACACTATTTAAACTGTAGTCGTTTTCAGGTGGCATCTAAGAGAAGTTCAATTCGTACTTTATATTTTATATTGTAGTTGAGCTTATATTAAAACACAATGGATCGACTTGGCAGCAAACTGAAGCAAAAGCTCAAACTGAGTGACTCTGGAAGTGTCAAATTCAGCAAAAAGAAAAATGAATTGGCCAACGCAAATAACAACAGTAATAGCAACAATGCCAATAATGGAACCGCGACACAGATCAATGCACCCGTGAGCACGTCTCAGTTCCCTCTCTCCTCCGTAGAGGTGTGTGGACAGTCAGCCGGAAGACCTGGCAAAGTGGGCATTTCTCAGAGAATCACACCCTCAAATACCACCTCGGCTGCGTTACCTGAGGACTGTGGGCCTGGGATCGAACATCACCCGTCTACTCTCGCCCCTCTTCGGCGCCGGTCGCCCCAGCAGCGAGCATCGTGCTACTTGCCTGAAACGGCGGAGGGACGCAGTATGTGTGACCAGTTGAGACGAGGCAACTCGCCCAGATGCGAAGGTGACCCGCTGGGGGCGTACAGCCCGAATTCTCGTGTGCCCTTGAAGCAGCGCCGTTATTCTCTGGAGCTCCAGCAGCTTGTTCGCCGCCAACAGCTTCTCGCCCAGCCCCCTCCGCTGTCGTCTGTACCACCTCCGTACCCGTACCCCCGTTCGTCTGCCGTGGAGCCCAGCTTCCTCCACGACTTAGAGCGCCATAAGCGTTTGTCCCTGCAGGAAGCTCTGTTCTACAAGCGTCTGAGTTCAGGTGGTGAACCCTGGGACAGCGGACGCCCTGCTTCCCTCTCTCATCCACCGCAGAGGACCCATGACAGTGGTGTAGGGGGTTTCTTCTTCCCCCCTGCACCAGCGTTGAGCCCCTGCTCTTCTTTCAGCTTGCAGGAGTCCGTGTTGGCGAGCCCTCGGTCCAGTTTTGCGAGCAGTACCGCAAGTGGAGGAGGTGGCGGCGGGAGTCCCATGGGAAGTCGGTGCAGCAGTAACCGGACGAGCGGCATCAGTTTGGGCTACGACACCCGCCAGACACCTGGTCCCGGCCAGCAGCTGCAGCTCTCCTCAACCCAACTCGGTGGTGCCACCTCGGGTCAGGTATACTCTGTACTGGCTTCAGGGAAAACTGGAGTGACCCCTGTGGAGATTTGGAGGGAAACAGTGTCGGGAGGAAGTGCGCACGACAGCCGTCACTCGTATCCGCCTGCACTGAGCACACACACTGCAACCTTCCACCGAGCAGAACCAGAATGGGGTCCCATTGACCAGCGGGGATCAAGAGGTGACGATGTGAGCGAGAGGGCACGACACTCTGACTTGCCAGGAACCCGCTACCAGCAGGAGCTCACCCGCCTGATATTGAGAGATGCTGCCCTGGAGGGAGAAGCGTTACTTGGGGGTCTGACGTTAAAAGAACAACCTGTGTCTACCACCATTCTAGCCAGCTCTGCATCTACCCCAGCCACGGCCGGAGTTCCAGGGAAATCCCTGGAAGAACAGTCAGCTGGAAGGGAATCGTCGATATCTGCGGACAGACAGGAGTACTTTGGTGAGATCACTAACTCATCCAATTTGGCTAGATTGTGTATGACTAATGATGTGCCTCTCTGGCAATAGACTGTGAATGTGTGTGATGTGGTGAGATGAAAACTGCTTCAGACCTGCTAAAACCTGCAAACATTCTCTGAAGCAAAAAGTAAGACATAAAACGCATCCATTCAGTCTTCAAAAATACATAGGCCTCTTTTTCAGCCCATTTCTCTAACTAACCATAATAATTAACTTGCAAGTCCCCGAGCGAATGTATAACCCCTCCACCCAAGGCTACATGGTATTCTGAACAGACTCCAAAGTCAAAAATATCTGCCTAGAACGAGCATAGTGATTATGCGTGACCCTAAATTACAGGCTCTGTGGTACGCTGGTCATACCAAAGAGCTGTGAGTAATACAGTAGGACAGAGGCTATGTGTGTAAAGCGCTCTCAGCTTTCGACCAGCCACGGTTTGAGCGAGGGTGTGTTCATGTGTGTTAGCGTGCACTAGCGTGTGCTGGCGTGTGCTTGTTTAGCTCAGGTATTTGAGTCCTGAGGGAAGGCTCTCTCACACATTTAATTGTGAGGGTAGGGTGTGTGTTTGTGCCTTATGTGTGTGTAGTGCTTTGTTGCGACAAGGAAACCTCCCTGTTGTCTGAAAAGCACCTGTGTAAAGTTTAAGACATTACCTCATTCCAACACATTACAATATCTAATTCCTGTATCCAACAGCCTATTAGCCTTTTTTTTCCAAGTAATGAAGGGGTTGTGAAGCTCAGGTCAGATTTATCGTGTGTGTGTGTACTGTTACTACAAGAAACAAACCCACTGGCTGCATGGTATTATGGGGGAAGAATGCAGAGACATGTATTTTTGAGTCCAGACAGCTCTGCCACCGTGTTTTATGTAATTGGTTATGATTGGATGATGACCTCATTGTCCTAAATAGAGTTGTGTGTGTTGTGATGCATCTGTTTGTAGTATACTCAAACAGTGTTTGTGGTTGTATTCTTGCTTTCAGGTACTTGTGTGAAGTGTGGTAAAGGCGTATATGGTGCAGATAATGCTTGCCAGGCTCTGGACAGCCTGTATCACACCCGCTGCTTCATATGCGTTTCCTGTGGTGAGTTATCAGTCCCCAGGAATCAGTAATGTAACACTTAGGCTAAGTCATAACCAAGGCCAGTATTTCAGTACCTCTTCATTTGGGTCAGTATCTCTCATGATGGTCTGAACATCTCTCTTTTCTTGTTTTTACTTGTAGGGCGAACTCTCCGAAACAAGGACTTTTACAATGTCAGTGGCTCTGTTTACTGTAAGGAGGATTACATGGTAAGGATGACTTCTGGCTAAAAAAAAATCTTTTTTTTTTTCATTTTGACTTCATGTGTTAATTCTCATATTTAAAGGTTGTATGAGTGATTTCAGGCCCAAAAATAAATGTCTCGTGCACGGCTGGACGTGAAGTCGGAGCAACACCCGCCCCTGTCGGTGATTGGTTGGAACACTGTTTATTTTGGTTTTGAGTGGTGGTTGTCCCATTTGTTTTTGTGTGCAGATTTCAGAGCCTAGGCTGCATACAGAGATGCGGTTTTTGGACGGCCTGCTTATGGGGCGGGCAGCTCGCGGATCGTTAGGAAAGATTAGACATTTATTTTTGGGCCTGAAATCACTGATACAACCTTTAATTTAGCCAGTGTTTAGGGGTTGAAGTTCTAAAATTGTGTGTGTTTAATATATGTGAAAAAAAAATTTATGTGAAAAAAATATTATCCAAAAGGACATCTGACACTCAAAAAAAGAGAAAAAAAAACAGTGGCTATTTGGGAAAAAGAATAAGATACAAAAATATTTAATGGGTATTTCCTACCGAGATGTGGAAGCATGCTCTAGTTTTTGCGAGAAAATATCCACTATATTTTAATTTAATATATATATTTTTAAATGTCATATACTGTATTTAATATTTCCTCCTTTTTACTTTAAAAAGATAGGTTGATTAAAAAAATATTTATATTTATTTTTGTATATATATATATATATATATATATATATATATATATATATATATATATAAATAATAATTTATTTAATAATTTAAACAATAATAATGACGATGATGATATTTAGAATATATATTTTAAATGTATTATTGTTATTATTTAAAATGTTGTACACTCTTTTATATTCAGTATTTCTTTAAAACATATTTTTCTGTTATAATAATAATATTCAATAATTTTCCTAATCTTTCCCGGTGTCCATTAGTTCTCAGGCTTCCAGGATGCAGCTGAGAAGTGCAGTGTTTGTGGTCACCTCATCTTGGAGCAGGTTTGTGGTGTTTGCTTGAGGTCAGTGTTTGAAGGTTGTGTGTAGGGTGTGTTCACAGCTCTCTGTTTGTGTGTGTACCTCAGATTCTGCAGGCTCTGGGGAACTCTTATCACCCGGGATGTTTCCGCTGTACGGTCTGCTCAAAGGCTTTGGACGGAGTGCCATTCACAGTGGACTACCTCAACAACGTCTACTGCGTCTCTGACTACAACAGGTCTGTTACACTGAACACTGTTACAAATGACATGACAACAAAACTATTTGCAATTTGCCTAACATTAACAATTGCTCTAAAACCCCTTTTTTTCCAGATTTGTTGTGGTTAAGGTTTAGTCGTGAGCTGAACATAAAAAAATAAAACAAAATAATTAAATATTTTTAGCAATCAAATTAAGTTAAATGTGTGGCAGAACCACATACATGTACAAAGTAGAATAATAATAATATATATCATATAAATAAATATATCCAATGCCCTTCATCTCTTTTAAAAGATTGGTGTATTATTGAAGTGTTGACGATTAATGCATTACATACCATGCATTGTTTTTCTATTTACGGAAGAAAATAAACAATTGAAAAGGAGCTTGTTGATCCAATTCCCTGTACCATTCTTTTAAAGAAATTAATCATTTTATTCAGAAAGGACACATTAAACGGATTAAAAGTAACTTTTAAATTGTTACAAAAAATCATTTCAAATAAATATCTTTTTTACATTTTCTATTCATCAAAGAATCCTAAAAAATGTATCTCAGTTTCTACAATATTAAGCAGCACAAACTTTTCCTGTGATAAAAATAGGAAATGTTACTTGATATCAGCATATTAGAATGATTTCTGATTCTGAAGGATCATGTGACACTGAAGACTGGAGTAATGATGCTGACAATTCAGCTTTGACATCACAGGAATAAATTAAATTATAAAATATATTCAAACAGAAAAGTGTTATTTTAAATTGTAATATTTCACAATATGCCTGTTTTTTTTTACTGTATATTTGATTAAATTAACTTTAAGTTTTACAAATGTTGCTCTGATTAAAAATAATTTATTAAGGCTTTTTTTGGTGAAATAATCTGATAGTAATTAGTAAAAAGATAGCAGTTGCAAGTTGATTTTAATAAACATGTATTTTTTGAAAAGTTGAGCAAAAGACTGTTACACTAGTCAGTTATTAATTCCTATAGTGTCACCTGATTGTTCCATCATCACTGGGCACCTCCAAAACATTTGCATTTACAAGCTGTTAATGTGGATTACATTTTTATTCTCTTCTGTTCCTCAGGACATTTGCTCCCAAATGCGCTGCCTGTTCACAACCCATATTACCTGCTGAGGTAAATAATTCCCCAGTCACTTCACAGATGCTTTCAGGAGAATGTTCAAGATCTTGATTTTGAGTGTGTGTGTTTCAGGGCAGTGAGGAGATCCTCAGGGTGGTGTCAATGAACAAAGATTATCACTTTGAGTGCTATCACTGTGAGGTAGGTATTATGGAAAGTAGTTTGGATAAGATGATTGTCGTCATTTTGTTGTGTCAGATAAGTGCGTATCTACATGTTATCGCACAGGCGTGTAATCCTTTCTTCCTCTTCTTTAGGAGTGTGGGAAGCAGCTGTCTGATGAGCTTGGATCTCAGTGCTTCCCTCTGGATTCCCACCTCCTCTGCCACTCTTGCCACATGACCAGGGTGTGTCACACATAACCCTTCCCCTCACGACACACACTGAAATGAGAACTAATGTGCCTGACCAACATAAACTACTTTGTACTCTCATATGCACATTAGTGACCACTGTAAATTGTTGTCTTTCTATTGTGTCTCTTCTATGGCAACTCTATTTTTGAAGATAGTGAGAGGGGAGAAAACACTCTTACTGAGACTTGAGGTCATAGTACATTTCAAATGCAAATACCAGCTCTGGTAAAAAAAAAAAAAAAAAAAAAAAAACTATACCACCCCCTAGTGGCTGGGAAATGCAGCAACTGAATCCTGCTGAACAAAATATTTCTATACAAGTTCTCGGAGTTTAAGATTATCGCCTGCTTCATTACTAGAGGGAGTTGAAATATCACAGAACACTGTTTTACTCCCATATCTACTGTTTGCTGTAGGGAAAGAACAAGGGATTTTTTTGCTTAACATTTTTTTTTATATATTTAATATCACTAGCAAAGATTTTGCACTTAAACATGTTTACCTATTAAGAGAATTTTTTTTTAAATAAAGTGATTGCAAAAGGTTACAAACATTCCTGTATCTGTTTTAATTAATAAATATCTGTGTGTATGAATGAGTGTTATTTTCTGCAATTCACACATCCAAAAATCTGAGAATTCAAACACTGACCATTATTAATGGGATTAATGAAAGAAGGCTGCTATAGAAATATGGCTTTTCCAGTCACTCGTCACTAATGGGTTTTTATCTCTTTTCTAAAGCTTTTTGGGTAATTTCTCAATTGAATGCTATTGGTTTTAATTAGATTTAAACAATTGTTTAGTGTAGAAATAATTCAAAAGACTGACATTTCACACCGTTTTGTATTCAATTTTAAGCCTGTGAAAACACTCAAAAGAACAATATATAGGCAACAATATTTACAATGTTATATAGGAACAATATTTTAGAGCAAAACTAGAAAAACTAATTTTGCTACAGAATGGATTTCTGGAGTCTGGAAAAAATCAGTTGAAAAACTAATGAAAATATCTGTTCCACACCTGGACACGTAAATGTCACTGCTGACTTTAGCCATTCATAGTGTAGTATCCTCTCCAACTGCTGCTGCTTATTGCCACAATTATTCTTGGCATCAATGAAAGAAACTTCAATACACATCAAAAAAGCAAAAAAAAATAATAATTCCTTCCATTTTTTTAATTATTCTTTGTACATTCTGCACATTCATAAAGAAAATAATCCAAAAAGAATTTTTGCAATTTATCTTCAAAACTAAAACATTAAAATAATATTAAAAGGCCTCTTTCTATCTTCTCTACAAAGGTTAAATTTATACCTTGTCTGATTCAGAGATAAACAGTACACAACTTCATAAGACCAGGAAAAGAGAACAGACGTAGGTGGAGATGAGAATCTAACAAATGAATCTACAGTGTGGTTCATAGGATTGGACATCAGTAGTAGTTACTTTAATAAATCAGATCTTATGTGAGATCAGCGTCGACAGCAGGACCGGCTCTGTTAACTCACAATAGCGGCTGAAACATCTGGACAGGGGACTTTTTATTCCATCCTTTTGGAAATATATTAGTTGAATCTGGATACAGTATTTCAAGTCCCATAATTCTGCACTGATTTAACTACCTTCTAGCCTTAAGCGGCTCTAGTTAAACTATAAATAAAAATACAAGCGAGGACTGCGGGGTGGAGAAAAGGAAAATATGATTGATAGTCTCTTGACTTTGGTGTTTGTAAGCTTTAAACAGCACACTGATACACAAACACATACACAAGCCTAATTAGTTTTAAAAATAACATTCACCAGACCCTTCATTAGTATTAGTCCTGATTCATTTTAGATTTTTGGGAAGACAAAAAAAATATATAAATTTCACCTAAAACAGTGTTGAGTGACTGAAGTGTTAAAGGAACAGTTAACTTAAAATTCTGTTATTTGCTGACCATCAATGTTGTTCCAAACCTGTGTGTGGAACAGAAAAAGAAATATTTAGAATTGTTTAAAAAAAAAAAAAAATGTTTTTGACTCAATTGGATAGACAAAAACAGCTGAAACATTTAAAACATCTTTTCGGCAGAGGAAAGTCATACAGGTTTGGAAGAGCGTGAGGCCGAGTAAATGACAAAACTTTAATTTTTGTCTGACTATCCCTTTAATGAGTGAAAAAGGGCGGCATTTATCGTCCTTAGAGCCTGTCATCATGCTGATGACTCTGACCTTACAAATCCCTCTCACACTTATCCACTCGCTCAAACACACTTGTACACTCAGTGGCGTCTGTCTCTGGAGGTGCTGCTATGGCTCTGTGAGCGTCTGCTGCCCCCTGCAAGTTTGGACTCGCTACCACGGCCTCTGTGGCCATCTCTCCTCTGTTCAGCCTCCCTCTCTCTTTCCTTGCCTCTGTCTCGCTCTCCCTCAGTTGAACGTCTCACAACACCTGCTCCTGCTCCTCCTGTGTTCCCTCCCTCTCTGTCACGGCCTTTTGCTCTCCCCCTCCATTCTTCTCGTTTTTTGTCTTCTTCCTCCTGGAGTTCCTGCCTCCTCTTCTCTCGCTCCTTTTTGCGCTCAGCACGCTCCAAAGCTCTCTGTGTTGCCTGAAAAAAAAAAAAAGCAAAGACTTAAATTGAGGAGGGGGGTGGGTGGAAGTTGAGGGTTGTATGTGATTAGAGGAAGTCATGCTGACCTGTTCATCTGTGAGGGGTAACCAGTATATACAGGGAGCTGCTTTAGTTTTGTGGAACAGGTCATCAAGAAGTTTTACAGGAGGTTCTTCTGGTTTATCTGGAAAATGGAGACGATGTCGAATCAAGTGTCAAGGGAGGAATGAGATCTGTAAACATTTGACCAGATTTAGTTTCCCTCACCTTTCTTTTCCGCTCTCTTCTCTTTGCTTTTGGGTCTTTCTCTGCGTCTTCGGTCCCGTGATCGAGACCTTCGCGTTTTGTCGTTTCGGTCTTCCTTACCGAAATCCTTCACTTTATCCCGGTCCCACTCCCGCTCAGAACGAGTCCTCTCTCTCCTCTCCATCGCTCTTTCTCTCTCGGCCCACTGGTCTCTCACAGCTGTAGCCCCTCCGTCTCGCTCTCTTTCTCGGTCCTTCTCTTTTTCGTGGTTTGGAGGTGGGAGTGGCGGATGAGCGGCAGGGCGGCCTGAGGCTTGAGGGTCATGACCTACACGGTCACTGGACAAGATACCTTTATGGAAGTCCAACTGGACACACAAGAAATCACAAAATGAGAAGCATACTAAGTTTGATTAATAACATGAGAATGACTAAATTATGACAAGAGAATGGTGACAGCAATAAAAGCAAGTGAAGCAAATTGTGCCAAACTGTTCCAACCTCATCCTGCTCGCAAAAATCCACCCGTAGTACTTTGGGATTACTCGCAGGCCATTTCACACCGTGCAGTGCTTCTCGAGTGGCCGCTGCTTCCTCTATAGTGGAGTACTGAGAACATGACAGAAGGAAGGTTCAAATAAACTTATGCATTGGAGTGGGCAAAAAAACAATACAGAATAAAACAAATCCACTACCGTTCAAAAGTTTGGTGTCAGTAAGATTTCTTTTTATGATTTTGTCCCCTATGCCCACTAAGGATTTATTTGGAAAATACAGTACTATTGTGAAATATGACAAATTAAAATAACTTTTCTTTATATTGAAAATAAATGTAATGCAGTGCTGGTCAGAATTATTTGCCCCCTTGGTAAATATGATCAAAGACGGCAGTAAAAAAAATTAATCTGCATTGTTTTATATATAAAAAAAGAAAAAAAAATTTATTTTATTTTGTTCATACAGAGATTAAAAAAAAAAGTACCCCATGTGTAAAATTAAAGCTGCTGTCCGCAGCTTTTCCTCTTTGTCACCATCTCTGTTTGAAATCAGCAATTGCAGTTATTCACGGAATTATCATCTTTACGTGGGTTGTAAATCAGCATGAAACGGATGTTTCAGCGCGGATGAACACAATGTTTTGAGGCGAGTGCTGCTGTCAATCACCGCGCTGTGTGGATACTGTCATTCAGAATCACAGATTCACTTTTTGAAAGTTCGACCAACATAAGAATTTTCACCGGAAAATGTCTTCTGAACAAGTAACATACATTTTTGTTCTGATCAACTAAGGGGGAAAAAGCATTCGACATGATAAACGATCGTTAGATTTAATCAATGCGATTTACAGCAACTGTGCAAATTATACTTTGTTCTCAAATTGTTCATGTTAACAACATCAGCATTGTGTGACTAACGTTACATTTAATGTGTTTTATGGTTACCCGTGTAGTTCAGAATTCATATTCTCCATAATAGCTAAACGAGAAAGGCACAACAAAGGAAACTCCATAACTGTGTGAATTAAGAAAACGTACTGTTACACGATTGAACTATTGAAATGTCTTAAGCAGAAAAAAGCCGTCTCTTCTTCCGTTTTGAACCCCTTCAAAACACGGAGTTCACGCACCTTTCAAAAGCCCCACCGAAGATTATCCTTGTGTTCGCATGAGACTGTTTCTTTCTCTAGCCACCTTAAATCCGAAGTACGCAGTCTTTTAGGTTTTATAACTGATGAATCTCCAGTTGACACTGATGATTGTTTGGATCTTTTTCTGGATCCACCATAAGTTTAATTATGTAAAGTGCTGTGAGAAAAGCCTATACATCTCTACATCTCCTCATGCGCAGTATAGCCGGCTAGCCGAAACTCCTCCTTTATGTGTACAGATGTGACGTAATGACGCAAAGACATGCTCGAATTTCCCACGGAAACCCACCAGTACCACTGGAATTAAAATCATTATTACAAGCTAACCGTTTTGAATCTAGCTATTAGAGCCCTGCATTTCAGCCCGAGCCCGACGGGCCCCGACTTATTTATGACCCTAGGGCTTCGGGCCAATTTTCACACCATAGTTCACACGCGGGCCCTCTGGCCTGTTTTAGGCTTATATTTTTTATAGCCTATTTTAGACATTATAATATGAGAAGATGACGATTGAAAAGCAAACATAGAAAGACACACGGACATGTGACTGACACACGACAGTGCTCGCGCAAACACACGGTTTCCCGGCGGCGTGATCCGAGATTCGCGCGACCGGCTCGTTCTGTGTTTAGTGTCCGCCAGCAGCAGAAGTAGCGAGCATGACTTCAGCGCAGCTGGAAAAAGTGCGTCTGGATTAAAACTTTCCACTGTGGATGCTGTGCTTTTTCTTCACGATGCTCTATTAGAGACTGTTCTTATGTTAGGAGGCTGTCTTGTTGGTTTTTGTTTGATTGGGCTTTATTTGTATTAGTCTGTTGGAAACTATTGGAAATAAGAATGGCCATGCATGTTGTTATATAGCCTATATAAAAAAACGAAAAAAAATGAAAAACTTACTGGTAACTACTTTGCCATTGAGAACATAACATATATATTTTAATGACTGCAACATAGTCAGGCTGTGATGTCAGGCAGGGTTTTTTTTTTTTTTTTTTTTTACAGGCGCGGGTCGGACTCGGGCTGATAATTCTGATGAGCAGGACACGGGCCGGGCTAGGGCCTGAGAGTCTCGGGCCAGGGCCGGGCTAGGGCCTAGATTTGAGGCCCGTGCAGGGCTCTACTAGCTATGGCAAGCAGATAGTTTTGAACACTGGCTGAAGATATTTTTTTTTAAATAATTATTTTGGATTATTTTTTAACTTAAAAGTTACGGACAGCAGCTTTAAATACTCTGCTGTATCTTTAATGATGTGAACCTAACTTTCTGCCAGAGGTCCTGGACAACTTGTTCAGATACATGGCATCATGTATTCATGATCATGTATTCGATCTAATACCAACAGGTATAAAAATCAAAACCTGACAACCTCCAAAAACAAACATCAAAATCAAAACAAAAATGTGTCACTGAGCACAAAACCAAGCATCTGCAATGGCCATCCCAGTCCCTGACCTGAACCCTATAGAAAATGAGAAAAAAGAAGCGCCAACATGGATCTGGGAATTTGAAGTATCTGGAGAGATTCTGTATGGAGGAATGGTCTCTAATTTCTTGTCAGGTGTTCTCCAAACTCATCCGGCATTATAGGAGAAGACTCAGAGCTGGTATCTTGGAAAAAGGAGGTTGCAAAAAGTATTTCATAAAAGGGGGCAAATAATTGTTCCCAATGCGTTTGAGAAAAACATTTCTTAATGTGATTTCACCCCAATTACAATTATTTTACTTCACTAAAAGGTTAAATTTTTAATAAAATATCAAAAGGATTAACAATGCAAATTAATTTTTTTTCCACCATCTTTGATCATAGGTGGCAAATAATTCGGACCAGCACTGTATATTTGAAAATGTAGTTCCCGTGATGCAAAGCTGAATTTTACTCCAGTCACAGTTACATTATCCTTCAGAAATTATTCTAATATGCTGATTTGGTGTGTTCAAGAAATATTTCTTCTTATTATCAATGTTACAAGCAGTTTTGCTGCTTAATATTTTTGTGGAAACACTTTTTAGGATTCTTTGATGAATAGAAATTTCAAAAGAAAAGCATTTATTTGAAATATATTTTTCTTCATAATTTAAATCTTTATAATTTCATCTTGGATGTCTTGGTCTCAAAAAATCTTTTGAACTGTAGTGTATAACAATAATAATAGAGCTTTAATAATAATAAATAGTAATCTTACTGTGACATAGCAGTGAGATTTGATCTTATCGATCCAGAAACCCTCCTCCACCAATGTACCAGTCCGATTTAACAACTCCTTCAGCTGCCCTAAGGTGAAAGGTCGCACCTAGAGATAAACAGTTCAGAGCAGGGGTCAAAAGATCAGCAAAACTTTTAGTGTCTCCACCATAACACAAAAGAAATCTGACCCTGAAGTATAATGTTCCTCAGAGTTAAAGCTTTTAGCAGTTCAGTGGAACTATTCACACACTCTTAAAATATTTTATTTGAGATATCCCTACATTACAGTGAGACACTGAGCAGTGAAATGAACAACGTCATCCGGTGCTTACCAGGTTGCATACGTGTATGATTTTGGAGGTTTTTCCACGAGGAGGAGACAGCTGGCGACCTGTCCTTATGGGGTCATCAATAGTTATGGACACTCCTGATTTCTGCTGACTGATGGAGCGCCGCACCAAAGAATCATTGGGAGTGACTGAGAGGAAAAAACAACAACAATTATAATCTTGCTTGTAAAAGAAACAAAACAAGGATATGTGGGAATAGCAGTAGCAAATTAAGGAAATACCTTTCTTGGATTCACCTTCCTGTGTATCTATGCTAGCATCAGGGGAGCTCTCCTGTTTCCTATGCATTTCCTTCTCTACTCCTGTCCATTTCGGCTCTTCTTCATCATCATCATCATCATCCTCCATTTCTTTCTGCCCATTCTCATGTCCATCAGACGGAACAATCTGAACCACAGTTTAAAGGGACAAGAAAGAAAAAAAGTTCACTGAATAGCAGGGACAAAAACTTTAAGACGATGACAAAATGCTTTCCTGACTTAACACTTTAAAATGACTAAAGTTAAATCTGCAGTATTGTGCCACAGTCTTCAGCACTGGTGTTCCCTTTTATACTATTCCTACTAAGTCAAATCTTAACATTTGTTTTGTCAGCTACGCTTCACAAGCCTGTGCTCACCTGTGTCACTGTGCGTCTGATCTTGAGACCCTGATCCTCCTCTGGTTCCTCTCGCTCACGAGGCCCGGATGAGTCCTCATCCACAGAGAGACGGCTCTCATCTGGGTGCAGTTCGACCACCGCCTCCTGTAGGGGCTTGATGTCTGGGATCAGTGTCTGTAAAGATGACAATTTTTAAGTCACGTAAAAACACTTTTATGCAGTACTATTAAAAGCACAGAACCGATATTCATATTCAGTTAAATTCTGTCCAAAATATACATGGTCTATACATTTAAGCTTTTCATCAAATAAAACTTGAAAATACCGCAACATTGACCCTATAACGTTGAATTTATTTAAGCAGCAAGGCTGTCAAAAACAGGTAGTTATTTATCGCATATCTGGTCATGTGGGAGTGTCTTGGATGATTTACCTTCAGCGACTCTGTGGTGATGCTGATTGACGGCTTTTTGGCAGTGACTGCTGTACTAGACCCCCACCTTCTCTTCCTGCTGGCTCCGCCCACAGGCTCTGACTCAGATGATGCAATCTCAGTTTTACCTAGTGCCAAGAAATATTAATCACAAAACTGCACAACCAGATCCAGCTGTAAATGACTGGTAAAGGAGCATAGCGAAACATAATTCCTAATTGACTCTGTAATCCCTCTTTTCACTTGAATAGTACTGCAATTTACTACTTAACTTCAAGCATGTAAGAACAGGCTTTAATGTAATGTATAGAAGTTAAATGAACATTTAACAGATTGAACATAGAAACACTTCAGATAAAAAGAGAAAAGTTGTCAACTTTGCAGCTCAACAATTGGAAAAGGGTTAATTTCAACAATGCACAGCACATAATGATGCAATGCACTGCTTTTAAAGTGGACAGCTACATTATGCGTTAGATCGAACGTAATTTAATTTACATCATTCCAGCCAGAGTTGTTTTAAAAACTGTACTTGGTGAGGATAGCATCCCACCCCTGTTACTCATTAAAGGACAAGTTCGGTATTTTACACTTAAAGTCCTGTTTTAAGATCGTTTCTGATGAAACAGAATGGTTAAGATTGAAATTTGGACACATGCTGCTGGCCCGAGAATAAGTGCAGAGGCAATTATTACTTTTCTTAGGAGAGAAATGCACAGAATGGGCTGCAGCAACCTGTCAGTAGACAAGGGGTAAGAGAAAAGAACATTTTGAAGACACTTACTGCTCAGGGAGATCTTTCGGGCAGCAAACGATTTTGCAGTGGAGCTCTGAAATTAAATAAGGAGGAGAAACAAGATCCCAGTGGATGTGTGGAGGAAGAGACAGACACAACGGACAAAAGAGACATTGGGAAAAGGAGGGGAATGAGAGAAAGGAGAGGGGGAAGAACAGATGCAGAGCTATCAGTTACACCAATAACGTACAGTTGCTTTGAGAATCCCACCATTATTATAAATTGTTTATGGATTTAAAAGTCCCCTACATAGCTTTAGTTTTTACTTTAACATAACTTTAGCTAACAAATGCTTGATTAAATTTCCCTACTTTCCCATATGTGCTGTAAAATACAGGATTACCAACACCCTCTAACCTCATTAACAAAGCAAAAAACCTTCTTTCCACTAAGTTATTTAAAAACAAATACATCTTGGGAAAAAGGGTTTTCCTGGTACCATTGACACCTGATTCCTCTCTGGCTTGGCTATGGCCCAACCGCACAGCAGTGTGCACTGTATCTAGGCAACAAAGGTCCAATCAGAGGAGGTTGAGAAGTGAGGGCGAGATACGATCACAATTGAGTGAGCTGATTGGCCGGCTGACAGGAACTGCTCTTTTTTTTTTTCTCTTGTGGTGGGATTTGTGATCCCTATGGTCTTTGAAAGTCTTTTAAGTTGAGTGTTCAGAAAGCAACGGAAGCATGGCAAAAATCTCCTGGTGTCCTCACTGGCTTTGGTGATAGCATCGTCATTACAAACCAACGAGAATCACATGTTTGACAAGCCAATATTCTGGTAGCAATCTGTCACAGCATTTTATCACATGCATCAACAAAGTCCTTTGTACACATGGTGTGCCACAAAAACACCTGTGACACATTGGTAAAGCTGGTTTCCTTTTTCAGTGATTTGCAAAGGGTCTCATGCTGTCCACAAGTTTATAAGAGAATTTTCTGGGAAGGTTATTTTTGTCAGACTGGAGAAGAAAGTTCTTTGAAATATCCCAGCAAGTCCATTTGTATTATTGCCGCATGGCTGTTGACAAACTGAATAATGACAGGAAAAATAGTTGGTAGTAAATCCAGTGATTAGTCCATAAGCATCGCTTCATTATCTTAGACTGCTCGACTCTCTGAGATCAGTCCACAGGCATGTGAGAAGCAGCAGGTGTTTGTGTAAAGTCTGTGCAGACATCAGTTCATTCAAGTACTAAAGTGTGAGTGGAAATAGCAGGAGGCGTCAAGACTGTTCCCATCATGATGACAGAAGTCCATCTGATGTTTGTGTTTGGTTAGCATTCACACTTTGAAAAATGTCTTTGTTGGTGAGCAGCTTTCTTTGTTTTCCACAAATACGACTGACGCCTCCATCTCACCAGCTATGTTGGCTTCTCTTAAGCAGTTCCATCAGGAGGCCACATCAGTTTTGTATGACGAGGTAGTGGCCAATGATCCGGCAGGTTCCGTCAGGCTAAGTGTGCAGTGGCGACTCTGGGGGCCTAGCTCAGGTACAGCCGAGACGCTTGGGCATAGCGGGGCAGGTGATGGAGGTGGTAGAGGAGAAGAGGTGGTGGCAGTATGCAGGTACCAGTATGAGCAATGGAAGAGGGGAGGGCACCTTCACAACAAAGCAATCAATGGGATTTTAAACCACAAAACAAGTCATACTACCAGATCCAGAGATAAAAAGTGAAAGGGAACAAGAGTAAAAGACAGAGTGGCAGAGAGATAGAAATAGCAGGGGGAAAAAAGGGAGAGAAGACAGAGAGAGCCTACATCTCTAACTACATGTTGCCAAGGGTCTATCATTTGCTCCCTACAACTCAAAGACACACTGTGCACTATTTACATAGACACTTATGGCACAATATATGAAAAAGGGGATTGTTTTATAAAAAGTGATTAATTTAGAGATGTGACTTTTGAAAAGAGGATTATCAGATGGAGATTGCAAAATGCATCTCTAAACGTCTCTAAAGGACCACTTCTAAAAATACTGACAGTAAAATAAGTAAAAATAGCTGACCTCAAACAACTATCTGGTCAACGGACAACTAGTTGACCACTCCAACCCATCTAAAAATCTTTTAAGCTACAAAAAAGAATTATATTTAATACAAAAATATAAAACACCCATCTAAAATTAGCACTGATTCATTCCCTCTCACACACGCAATGACCTACTCTGTTTCTAATTTCACACATTATTAGCCATCCACATCCCCCAGACATTGCTACAGCTGCTGCTACTGAGTTAAATGAAACAATGGTAACAGTAATCTAATATCCAATCCTGAACTGAATCTAAAGAAAGATGACAATTTGAGATCACTTTGGCTTCAAAAGGTTCAGCTAGAACTGCCTCACAAACTTCAGTTATCCCCTTGTCATATTTCAGGGTTATAGTTTCCACTGGATCTTCGTTCTGTGGGCCTTCTTACCTCCTCGGGGTGGGAGTCACTTGATTCTGCCCCCTGTTGGTCAGACTGTTGCATAGCACTCTCTGAATGTGAGCGGCCCTCCAGCTCCATAGCAACTTGGCCTGCAGGCTCAGAGAGAGCTTCCTGTTTTACCTCCCTAGAGAAAAAGAGTCAGTGAACAAGAGAAAGAGAGTAAGGGGTAAGGGGGCTGAGGCTGCTTGATCTGGGTCACTTCACCTATAAATAACTGCCTGGCTAAATGACTCCCACATCCAGCATTACACACATACATACAACAAGATATCTTTCAACCACAGTCAGAAAACTTGCAAACATTGGGAGGGAAAAACCAATACAAACATTTCCATAATGTCATTAACCAAGGTATTAGCCCGTGTACACATTTAAATAATTACACAAATTAAATTTAAGGGAATTAAAGGGAAGATACATTTAAGTAGGTTTTAGTTGGTGTAACGGTGAGTCCGAAAAAAATAAAATAATCTGATTCATGAAATCACTATTATGTAATACAAAGAATGCATACAAATCTCAGTACATTTGTAACTGTCATTGACACAGTAAAATGGTACTGCTTTGCATGCATAGTCCACTCACCTTATTAATACAAGTTCTATTAAAAATCAAATGAACTGTTGCTTGAGGTTACAAATATTCTGCTTTGTTGCCCTTGAACTTTTGACCACATAAAGTGTGCACGCTCTCTCAATATAACTTCCCAAGGCTTTGTCAAAGTCATTACTGAGGGTCATCACGGTTTCCACAAAAATCTTAAGCAGCACAACTGTTTTCAACATAGATAATAAGAAATGTTTCCTGAGCAGCAAATCAGCATATTAGAATGATTTCTAGGGATGCACCGAATATTCGGCCACCGAAAATTTTCGGCCGAAAATGGCCCAAAAGAGCATTTTCGGTTTTCGGCCGAAAGACTTTTTTCACCGAAACAATACGGCCGAAATGTTGTGATGACGCAAACAGAAACCGCGACCTGCACGTGTTTGTCTGAAGCAACATGTCTGCGGTGTGGACGTACTTCAGGGGGCTTTACACTGGCAGTTCGGAACGGGGCACGGTTCGAATGAAAAACCCGAGACTACCTGGATGAGGTGGTCTGAGCTCGGCTGATCCCGATTCCCGAACCGTGGCGCGGCTCGCGTGAATGTGCAAACAACACGGACTCGGGTGCGCACTTGTTCAGGAAGTAAAGTTATTTGCGCATAGGTTTTAGCTTTTTGTGATGTATTCAGTTAAATAAAACACTTTTATGGGATGATAGTGTTGATGAATTACGAGCGAGAGTGAGCCGGCAGTGTATTCGCGCATTGCGCGTGGAATCAGGGCAACAAATTTGGAAATCCAACGTCTCCTCAAAAGAGTCCGTTTGCAAGCGGCAGAAGGCCACCTTATGCGACACACACACAGAGTAAACCTGTATTGTTCACTCAACTGCACATAATAGCAGCCAATTAATAAAAAGCACAATATATTGGCCCATGTTCTGTTTTCTATCATGCGCCGTGCACGTTTGCGATGACGTAATATGCACGCAAACGCATCAGGGTTCGATAGAATCGATAGATAGAATTCTACAGTTTACATTATGGGCTATGGCAGTCTTTGTTTTGATACACTATTATGTTGAATGCTTACAGAGAAAATAGTGTTGTATCTTAAGCAGACTTTGCACTTGTTGTGAATGCATTTTCTTGTAGTAGTCCTACAGAGAAAAAAATGGACTTGACCTGAATGCAATTTGTTTTTATGAGAGAACATTTAATTTTGCACTAAAGTCTGCAGACCAGTAGGCCTTTACATTATTATTTAATGTACATATGAGTGGGATCAAGTTAAACATTTTAGTTTGAATTTTATTTTATACTGTGCATTTGTTGCAATGTGCTAAATAAATGTTTGCATAATTTGTAATCGATTTATTCTTTGAACCTTTAATATTAATTTATGCAATTGCAATGCCTTGACTTCAATGCTTTGAATTTAGCACATAGTCATTGCCATAAATGCAATGGTATTAATAATTGGCATAATTTATTTCGGTGTTTCGGTTTCTGGCCTTGATATCCTCTTTTTCGGTTTTCGGTTTCGGCCAAGAATTTTCATTTCGGTGCATCCCTAATGATTTCTGAAGAATAATGAGACACTGAAGACTGAACGATGCTGAAAATTCAGCTCTGCATCACAGGAATAAATTCAAATGCAATATTACCATTTTACTGTATTTTTAATATATAATAAATGCAGCCTTGGTGTGCATATGAGACTTCTCTCAATAACATTTTAAAAAAATCTTACCAGCCGAAAACTTTTGAATAGTGTACTTCTGATTAAATTCATGAGCAGCCATTAGCTCTCAAAACAATAAAACAGTTTAGGCACATACAACAGTGTTCAGATTTGTCTCGTATGCAACACTTTTGATATAACAAATTTAAACTTCGGCAAACAAAGCACTGGCAGGGGAACAGATTAACCGGCTCCTGACATTCCAATTCCTACAGGGGATTCAATCGCATTCATTGTTCTATAGATAACCAATCCCTCTCTCACACACATAAACATACACCTGTGCAGCACACCTTGGCACCGGGGTCTCCAGAGACAACACAGCCCTGATGCCATTTGCTCCGAGGAGGGAAAAACTGTCTCTGGGTTCTCTGAGCACAACCCTTTCTCTTTGTATTAAAGCAGTCAACACATGCTGAGGGGAAGGGGGACGGGGAGCTAGATCCCCCGTGGACAAAAAAGCCAAGCGCTTAGAATACTTAGCATTTACACATGAATGCAAAGCTGGCAAGGACCAAGAGGAAAACCTGAAAGACCGCCTCAAACGGAACTACAGTGGCCCCAGAGTTCATTTTCCGTGCAGTAAGACACTTAGTAACAGTTAACGAATAATCATCTATTCTGACTGACTAAAAATAATATTCATATATATACAGAATTGGTCACTAGGGTGCATCCCTCCTCCGGAGGACTTTCAATAACTAGCATATGAACACCATGCTTAGGATTTGCTTTCTACTAGTTGAAACCCAATACACAGATTTATGTGGTAATATCTTGATCACTTAACTTTAGGCATAAGAATTTTAACTATGGATCATTCTTATTGTTTTCTTACCACAACATCAAGCTGCAAGCAACACTTACACTACACCTAATTGCTTACATAAATAGCTACGCTGTTAAATGGATTTAAGTGAAATGCAAGCCGAGTTAACATTGTTTTATTCATAACATGAGATGCTGAAATCCTTTTCATACAGGCCATCGTGGACACGGGTATCTCCATTACTAATTAAACACTACATGCATCTCTAGTGATTAAAAATGCCAGAGAATTGCCTACATCCTTTAAAGAACCCAAGTGCCTGAACAAGAACCCCTTCCCCCAACACCATGACGAAAACGTCTGCGTTTAAAAAATCCAATGAGACACCATGCATTTTTGGACATCATATGCGGCATCTAAGTTAATTCAATTCGATCATGACGACGCCAAAAAATGCTATATATGTAGGCAGCTCACTGGGTTTTAAAACACAGTCAAGCCCGCATTTCGAGACAGCACTAAAGATGAAACGACGTTTCGTTTCACATTTAACTAAAGATAGTACAGGGACCACCGTACAAACACAATCACTCGATTGCTTATGACCATAATATAAATATCTATCACCTCAACACGATGTACCAACCTAGCGCCGTAGGGTATTTCTAGAAACCACCTCTCCCACGTCTCAACCCTTACCCGTTTTTGTTGCCGTCCGACAGCATAATGTCAGGCTTGTAACCTGGACCGCGACGACCGATTCGATACCGGTTCTGCCGGTCACGGATGCGTAGGAAGAAATGTGAGAAGCGGACGCGCTGCAAAGCGGTGGTTTTTTTCTCTCTCTTGTGCAATGCGTCGGTATAGTCACGGCGGCGCTCACAGAGCAGCCATATTGAGCAGCGCTGGGGGAAGTGTGAGGAGTACAAGCAGGACCCCTCCTCCAAGGCCACGCCGGTTGATAGGCTGTCACATAGAACGCCTGTTTAAAATACAACCGCCCTTACATTTAACATCAAAACAATTATTTGGATAAGACCGTATAGTACGTTTTTAGCCAATGAACAGAACTAACTGAAAGATTACGTTTGTGAACCCTTAAAGGGATAGTTTACCAAAAAAGTAATCAGGCTCATGTGGTTCAAAACCAAAACCTGTATGACTTTCTTCTGCAGAGCTCACAAGATGATATTTGAAGAGTGCAGGTAACCAACCCAAAAATACACAGACATTTATTCTTTAATGTTCCACAGGAGAACGGATATCATACAAATTTGGAACCACATGAGATTAAAGGTGGGGTATGTGATTATCTTTTTTGTCAATTTTTTCCAAAATCCCTTGCAGTCATATTCATAACCCACTTACAGCCACTGAGTTAGAAGCGCTGAAATGAAAATTAAGCAATTTAATCATCTGTGGAACGGGTAGGACTCGAAAAACTCCAGCCAATCATTTCCAAGACCACCTAGAATCATTGGACAGTAAGTCCGTCAATCAAACGGTTGTACCATACCCCCCTCGCACGAATCAGGGCCAGCGTTGGAGGAAAGCAGGTAGGACCATTTGAGTTGTGTATTTTCAAAATCTGCCGGCTGTTTTGCAAATCCCATACCCCACCTTTAAGGTAAAATGACAGAATCTAGATTGTTTTTGAGAACTATCCCTTTAAAATTTATTTATTCATGCATACATTTTACTTTAGTAGTTATCAGATTCTTCATCCAACTAGATAAAAGAAAATCCAGTTAAACAAATAATACACAAATATTAGCATTTTCCACTTTTTTTAATTGACCAAAATAATCCAAGAGTATCATTTTAAAAAAAAGTTGATGCTTGCTTGGCTGGAAAAGGTTGCAAAGCTATTTCTAAATGGTTTTAGGTCCAGCATATTGGGTAAAAAAAGATTTCCTATTTAGATAAAATGGGAAGATAATTAAGTAATTCATGCAAGGAAGTCCAACAACATCAGAGTTAAGCAGTGTTGTATAGAAGAACTGGCTAAATTTCCTCCAAACTGATAATGTCTGGAAACGTGTGGATTGCCACTCCAAGCAAAGGTTCACATACTTTTACACTCTCAGATCATTTTGCTTAATACAGAATACATTGTTAATTTGCATCTATTTGTTTTTTTTTATCAGGTTCTCTCTATTTAGTTCTAGCACTTTTTGATGAAGTACAGACATTTCTAACTTTCTACTGTCACTGTAGAACTCTTGTAATACAACCCCCGAGATCTAAAAACATTTCAAGTATAATACAATGAGAAGTTTATTAGGATGTTTTTGATTTCATTTCTAATTATTTGTCAGAATTAATTATTGTAGTCAATAACCATTGTTCAGTATTTTCTTCATAAAATCTCACAACTCTCCTCACTTTTATTAAAATTATCCAACACATTACTCAATGTAGCATTAAAGGGTTAGTTCACCCAAAAATGTAAGTTCTGTCATCATTTACTCACCCTCATATCATTCCAAACCAGTCAGACTTTTGTTCATGTGTTCTCGTGCGTCAGGCAAGTACGGTTCACTGATCAATGTTTTTATATGCGAGTAAAAGCCTAAATACATCATAAAAGTTCATCATAGAAAGCGATCGAGTCTCTTTAAACTCTTTGGAAATTTGGACAAAACCCCTCAATTAATTTGGATAGTTTTACAATTTATAAACTTATTGAAGTGACAAAGTGTCAGTTGCATAGACTGTCAATGGAGGGACAGAAATCTCTCAGATTTCATTTAAAATGTCTTTATTTGTGTTTCGAAGAAACAAAATCTTGCGGGTTTGAAACAACATGAGGGTGAGTAAATGATGACAAGAGGGACTCCCATCTGCTGGATGTCCTGGTGGGAAAGCACTGAATGAGAGCAAGTGAGCAATCTCACTAAACTATGTATGACAACAGACGGAAGAGTTTGAGCTCATGCATTTCTGAGCTCACACATGGTGGGTCGTCCTGCATTAAGACAAATTTCTCAGATTCCAAAAAGGTCAAAGGGAAGACAATGGTTATGAGATAATTCAAAAGAGATGTAAAATAAGGAATGCTTGTAACTTGAATGACAAGGATTTCACACTGACCAGTGAATTTCTGTAAATTTTTCAGTTATTTGAGCTTGATGGATTATAAAAAAATATATAAAAAAAGACAATATGTTGTGCATACTTAAAAAACCATGGAGTAATTTTAAAGTTACACTCTGTAAGTACTTAAAAAAAATAGATATAGCAAGATCAGAAAGATAAAGATATATATATATATATTGTATCTGAAAATGCATCTTAATGGTTTAATTTTATTGTTTAAAGCTCATTAATAAATAATATGAATTTTTACATTGTGTTTTTGTACCTGTTTAAGGCAATGCAGTGTGTCAATGAAATACTTTGCTGACCTGAAAGACTGAGCCTTCTTTTTTTCTTCAACATCTCTTCTTTTCTCTTTCTCATCCTAGAAGACAATATCATTAAATATCATATTTACAGTGAATTCATTCCATTACGTACTTTCGTATTGATTATTTGAACATATATCCTTTGTGTTTGTATTCAGATCACACTATGAGTGTGAGAAGTTGTGCTGAACTCATGTACACCCAGAGAGACAAGTCAGACTGGTGCATCAGTATTAGCATGGCAGGCTCATCATCAAAACACTTCAAAGGCAGAATTAAACAACAAAAATTAAAAACCATAGGTCTGATGTGTAAATAGGACAATTACTCACCTTCTTTCGGCTGGGTGGGCTAGACTTTTTCTGTGAAGGAGAGCTTGAAGAACGAGAGGATGATGATTCTGAATCTGTGTCAGATGACGATGACTGACTTGATCTTGATACGCGTCGTCCAGGAGATTTTTCTCTCAGTGAACTTTCTCTTGTTTTATCTATTTCTCCTTCTTTAGTAGCGTGTGGTGATTTTAGGGCCTTTTTACTTGCTACTGCTGGTTTAAGTGACTGTTTAGGTGTCTCTTTCTCCAGAACCTTCATTTGTTTGACTCCCTTATGTTTTGATTCAGCCATTGCTGTAGAGGCCTCTATCTCCATAGCAATGTCTTCAGAGCACTTCGGCCCTGTGGTGAGGACTGACAACTGAGGTTTGGAGGGTGACTTAAGTGACTCAGGTGGTGGGACCTCTGAGAAAATTGGTTTTCTCCTAGGTGGGAAAGTTGTGGGTGATGTCAAACGGAATGGTGCAGAGGTCTCATCTACTTTCTTATTTTCTTTCTCCTCACTTCTTTTTTCCTCATCTTTCTCTTTCTCCAACTCGGAATCTTGAGCATCATGTTGAGCAGGGGTCATTGTGGGTACTGACATGGACACCTCTGACCCGAGAAGCTGCTGAGCTGAGCCTTGTGCTGCTGGTTCACCACCCTCCTGCTCTTCAACTTCCATTTCTTTTTCTCCCTCCATCCCTACCTTCTGTGCACCAAACACGCCCTCAGACTCCATTTTTCGGACCAGCAGGCTAAGGGGACCAGGTCTCCGTGTAGATGGGGGTTCTGGGCTGCTGGATCTAGAACTGGAGCTGGACTCCTGTCTTTTGAGGGATGGAGGAGAGACCATTCCTGCCCCTGGAGCAGCATCTTCTGCTATGCCGGCTGGCTCATCTTGGTCATGTGGGCTCTGTTTGGGAGTGTCAGGTAGTGGGAAAGACAGCTCTGGAGGTGGTGATGGGGGAGGAGTGGGTTGACGGAGCTGCAGAGGCGGCTGGTGGACTGGTTGAGGCTGGGGAGGGATGTGTTGTGGGGGCTGAAGCTTTCGACGGGATCTTTGGGGGGCTGCAGCTGCAGCTGGAGGGTGTACCGGAGGAGCCCGGAGGTTCTTTTTCCCAAGTGAGGAAGGGCCCCATTCATTATCATCACCACTGTCATCATCATCATCATCCTCGTCATCATCATTACTATCAACTTGTGAACAAGCTGCGGCCCCTGCAGAACGGCTGAGCTGCAACACTGAATGAGCAGGACCTGCTTCAACCGGCGCGGTTCCCTCTCTCTCTTGGGAACGGGGCATCATGATTGGTAGGCCTTGACGCTCTGGTTGTCCAACCACGCGAACAGACAAGGAGGCAACTGCTCGTGGAGGGGAGGGTGTTGCAACCTCCTCGCGGCCAGGGAGGAACGAAGGATGCCAGATCCTCCCAGCTTTAGTGTCAGGTGATTCTTGAGACACAGGAACAGGGCCTGTATCCAACCTGTGTGATCCCATTAATCCGGGGTCCTGCGGCAACCCTCCTCCACCCGCCTGGTTTACAGACAGATGGATGCTTCCGATGTGATGCTGGAAAACATTGTAAATTAAAAATTAAACACATACATAGGCACAATTTGTAATAATTTATGCATTAGTAATATAATAAGCAAAACGAATACGATTACTTGACACTAAATGAAAGCTGTCTATTATTTCCTCAGAGCACACTGCAAGTGTGAGAAATTCAGTTGAACTCACTTACACCCAGAGAGACAGAGTCAAACTGTGGTGCATCAGTATTAGCATGGCAGGCTCATCATTGGAAGCACAACATGAGTATGTAAGACTCCCTACCGCTTTTACCTGATTGCATGTATAGGCTATTAATTCTGAGAAAATTAATGTTGTCATAGCAGGTAATGTTTTTTTCTGAACAGCTCTCTGTGCTATACTTCTCTCTCTATTGAAATTACTAGAAAATATTTTAAAATATGCAAATGTATAGTACTGTTCAAAAGTTTAGGGCTGGTAAGATTTTCTCTTAAGATGTTTTTTCTCTTTTATGCTTAATATGGCTGTGTTTATTTGATAAAAAATATCAAATAAAAAAGTGATACTGTGAAATGTTATTTATTCCTGTGATGGTCAAAATGAATTTTTAGCAGCCATTACTCATTCACATGATCCTTCACAAATCATTCTAATATTCTGACTTGGTGCTCAGGAAACATTTGAAAACTATATATTTGTGTGGGAAATATTTTTCTTGATTTTTTTTATGCATAGGACGTTTAAAGAACCAGCATTTATTTACAATAGAAATCATTTGTAACATTATGTCTGCTTTTTTTTATCAATTTAATGCATACTTACTGAATAAATCTATAAAATTTCTTACACAAAAAAAATCTTACTGACCCCAAACAATCAAATGGTTGTGTGTGTATATAGTGAATAAAGTGATCATAAAAGATGAGTTAGTCAAAAAAGCATGAATTGCACTATAGCGGTCATAGAATGATTTCAAATGAATGTTAGAATGAATTCAAACAGGCCTTTTGACATTGTAACTAAAATATAATTAGAATCGAACCTAGAGCTTATGAATCAAATCTGAGCCATTATCTGGCCCTAGTAAATAATATACCACAAAAAAAATAAGTTTGTCTATTTGCTGATCAAATAAATCTGATAGCAGGCACAAATGTACTACACCAAATAAAGGTTTACTTTGTGCAAACATTTAAGGCACTTTTATACAAAGACTAGCTTTTTACCTTCTCTGGGAGAAAGGAAGTGCTACCCTTCGACATGTGGTCGTCATCCTCCTCAGGGCCAGCAGGACTCTGTTTCTCTGAAAGCAGCATATTGCAAATGTTGTGAATTTAGCTTATTGAAGGAGGAAAACAAAGTATCTTACAAACTAAGAGTCTGAAAATAAAATGCGAGCATAAGCTTAGATGAAAGAAAAAGTCCCTATGAAAGCTATGAGTGCACAGCAACAATAATGTACAGGTGAAGAAACAATCTAATAAGTAGCAAACAAATAGTATGGCTGTTTAATGGCACTGAAAACCTAGTATTTCCTCAGAGCACACTGCAAGTGTGAGAAGTCAAATTAACTCACGTACACCCAGACAAACACTGGTGCATCAGTATTAGCATGGCAGGCTCATCACTGGAAATACGTGCATGAGACTTTAAACATTATGCATCAGTATATGTTGAGGATGCCTGCACAGATGGTGTAGTCAAGTCAGTGTTATAACCTGTGTATATATATGTACGTGTGGGTCTGTTTACCATCTGCCTCGGTGGCCTCCCGGGCTTCTCTCTCCAGTCTCTGTCGGAGGAGCTCCTGCTGTTTTGCCAGGTACTGCTTTATAAAGCTGTTCTGACTCATCTCCTCCCCAATCTGAAATACATAAAGAGAAAGCACACTCCAATCAAGGTCATCTCATTTACAACTGCTGGAGCCAATAAGATCCAAATATTTTTTATTTTATTACTCAACATACTTCCTTAGATTTTTCTGATTATTATTTAATTTGTCAGGCTTTACAGTGTTAATATATGTTGTTTTTTATGGAGCAGTTTATTTGATGCATCAGGCTTTTATTGTCCATAAAGTATAATATATAGTGAGAATATGGAGCTTATACTCAAGGAGGAAAAAACACCTACATTTTAGTAAGAGGGCAAACCTGAACAAAAATATGCAATTTGGTGGATATGTTGTTATTTATATGAAGAAATTCTAACAGTTGTAATCTAAATCCATTAAGATTTTTTTTTGTAACAGATTACTTTCAAGAATGCATATAAAGATCACTGGTCACTCTATATCTCACAATATAATGTATTTTTTTCTTTTAAAATTTTTTTATGGATAATCAAGTAAACTCAAGTTGCTTCAAACCAGAAAATGTTCCTATTGATTATATCATATTAATATTAGTACCAGTATAAAAGTTATTCTAATGTTTACTTTATAAAAAATATTTAAATATTTCACTGTAAACAGGCACGTGTAAACAAAACTTACCAAAATATATTAACTATCAATCAAAAAGATTGTAGTATGCAGCATGTAGTATATTGTGTTTTTAGCAAAGATTTGATCATGTTCAATTTAGACAAATATGTAAATAATGGAAATGAGAAAAAATAAAAGTAAAAACTCTATTACCTGAGAGTTGGGCTGAAGACCAATGTGATGGGTTGATGTTCGTTGGAGATTCTCCAACATAAGAGCCTTCACAAACACAGCAGATTGCACATTTAAAATACAGCTATAGATAATATTCCAGGCACACTCAAGAAACAAATAAACAGTTTTTTTTATGGCAAACGCTGTGTTTAGGTTCTTAAACCTGATCAAGCGTGTTGCTTGAGATACAAACCTATTTAATAGTGTTCATATAAAGAAAAGCTCGACAGCTACCATAAATATCTCACTCACCGGACCAGCACCACATGACCGCTTGCGACTTGATTCAAATGAGTATTTAGGATCCCTGAATGAAGTGTTTATATTATGGGTGGGAGTGGCATTGGCCTTTCAAATTATTCACTACGTTAGCGCGTACTTAGCGGATGACTCCGTTAATCTGACAGTTTACCGGTCGTTACGCTAATTGTCGATGGAAAACAGGGACTGAAAGAAAAAAATCTCTCACGTTAATGCGATTTTGAACGAGGGAAAGAAGTGTGAAATATTCTCCTAAAACGCCGTATTTAAAACCAAATTACTTGTGTGATTTACATAGAATAGCCCATGGAAATCGCCCAAACTGAATTAACGAGCGTGTTTAGCATTTTTGTTTTCACCTAGTAAGTACAAACAATTGACCATGTTTATAAATGTTGTGCAAGTGTCCACGCGCATCCATCACATGAGACTGACAAGCGCGCCCCCAACTACAAACATACGACGCGCGGGCACGATGTCAACTCTGAGACCTCGGCTTGTCATGACCCAGACTGTTTAGAAAACATCCGTTTGGATGTATTATATAAGTTACGTGTTATAGCTGCAAAATAATAGAAAACAACTGCAGTGAGAAGCGGTAAACGATCCAAACTCCATATCCACTCGACAAACATTCCCGCTCTCGTAGCACCGATACTTGGCCTGCCTGCCTGTCGGGTCTCGTCTTCAGCTCAACTTGACAGTAAGCGCACGGTATTAAAAGCCCGCCCTTTAACCAAACTCACCCCTTTCAGCCTTTTAATAAGTGCATTTTTCTGTCCACTTTTGGCGAGTCCTCTTTGCTCCAGGGCGGTTTTTAAATCCGCCACACGAAGCGAATGAAGCGGTTTGCCGTCCAACGTAACATCCTCGCTTTCCGCCATTTTGCTTCACCCGAGCGCTCGAACTTCTGGGCCCGTGCACGAGCACACTGCGCGTCACCGCTCGCTGATCTCCGGAAGAGAGAGCCGGGCAAATATAAAAACATGTGCATACACACAAAGAACGGGCATAAACGATGATTTCAGCTCTTGCAATATGCATCCACAATATTACAATACAGCACCAGTATGACATTGCAAGGTAGTCACTTAATGTTGTGACCCCTATGCCCTTCATAAGTTACTACAAGAAGCGTATGGGTTTATAGGCTGAGAGACTAGCTAGATCAGCAAAGGCTGGTTATCAGTGAAACATATAAAACATTTTAAACAAGCAAACCACGATAAAGGACAAAACAATTGAAATAACCACAACTGTCTGTGTTCAGTAACAAAAATGTATTTTGAAGAATCTCACCATTTGACAAGTACCAAAGATTCTCTCTATGCAAAGTACCTGTGGAGCGTGTCTTACAAACATAATGTCAAAACATTAACATAGTGTAAAGAAGCACAAAATATGCATGTCAAAAATACATTCTGGTACCAAATAAAGAAACATCACATTCTTAAAGCAAACTTTGAATTATTAATGCAAAGTTGCGTGAAACATCCCTGGTTACATGTGCATATTTTTCTTTAATAAGCAACTTAAAGCCATGCAGACATTTGATTAACAAAACCAAATAAATATAGCTATATAGGGCCATCAAATCTAAGCATTACTATAAGCACTTAATTTAAGAACTTAAGACAAACAAGATATGTGAGCCTTTTCAGGGGAAAGCTTGCTTGTTGAGGACTACTGGATAATTGCAGTGTTTGTATATACATAATACATATATATTTTGTACAGAAGGATAGAAGAGCTCCTTCGAAAGAAAAAAAATCTGTAGTTTTGTCCATCTACCAGAAAGATTTTAAAAGTATATTTTGAAGTACCTGTTGAGGTGAGGTTCTTTTTTTCTTTTCTTTTTTTACTTATCCAAGTAGGTTGTATAGTAATACTGATAAAGCCCACCAGATGGCACTTTGAGTCAACTAACACACCAACAAACCCGCCTCAAAACTTAATCCACTCAATTGGACTTTTCAACATTTTTTAACACCAAGTCCACTGCATCCATTGTGATAGGACTGACAAAATATGTAAAAACTAAAAAGGGCACTTTTTTTAAAGGCAGAAATATATAGAAGGCTACTTGAGATTTAAACTATGACATTTTATGGCTGATTCATTAAATTGCAAGTTTTATTCCATGTTGATTACTGTAAAGTCATAATGAGCCAAATAAACCAGTCAACCTAACCTAAAGTCAAACAGCAAGAATAACACTGATAGCATTATACCGGTGGCCAACATGTAA
Organism: Semotilus atromaculatus; assembly: GCA_031834385.1. NCBI lineage: Eukaryota > Metazoa > Chordata > Actinopteri > Cypriniformes > Leuciscidae > Semotilus > Semotilus atromaculatus. The sequence continues at coordinate 26,369,169 of JAULUF010000009.1, forward strand.
ATCCTGAATATAAAATGATGAGACGTGAGCATTTACAGACAGAGATGGGGGAAGGAGCAGAGAGAGAGAGAGAGCAGATGGAGGAATTAACAGAAGGAGGAATGGACTCTGAGGTACAGACTATGAGGGCGTCTTGTAAACACAAGAGTACATTTATGACACAGACTTGATTTTTCAAGACAGGAGGGAAACAGGTGCATGTTTCAACCTGTGTAAGCACTCTTAAATGAGTAAAATACACAAAGCTCAGTCTCGTTAAAACTAAACCTGTTCACATATGAATTATTGTAAGCACCAGCATTTCGACTGCCACTCTGGAAGCGAATAGATAATATTGCTCAGAAATGCTGCATAGCATATTTGAAAAAAAAAAAAAAAAAACCCTGTATAATATTAGTTGTGCAAGAGCTGTTGCTCAAACTGCATCACCCTTAAGCTGCCTTTGTGAGCATGTGCAGAAACTGACTGTGGGAGTGTGAGAATTACGGGAAGAAAAAACAGTGAGAGAAACAAAGAGTGTGAAAAAGGGGTTGAATGGACCTGACAGACAGGTTTGTCTCTGAATCAGCATTGTGGGAAAACACTATCTAATATCTCTCCCAAAAATTCAATTAAACATGGAATCTCTCACTCAAAAAGTTGTTCTTCATGTCGATTTAAATAATCAAGCATTCCTTCTTGTTCAACTTCGGAAACTAGTTTAACTTTATCTGTTTTAGTTACATTTGCAGCACAAATGAAACCTCATGGGCTGTCAAATTAGTCACTTCAATCTCTATAACACCAAGGCCACTTCACATTTACAAACAAACTGAATAATTAAACCAGTTTACAAGAGCACCCTTAAATAGCGAAAATCACTTTTACCTCATTGATATCAATATGGTTAAGGGGACAAAATAAAGCTATTAAAATGTGCCTGAGGTTGCAAACATCTTCAAACAAAAACATCCATCAATAAGTTATTAAAACTTTTTAAGTGTGCTTGGCACCACAAAAAAAATATAAAAAAAAGGGAAAAGAAAAGAAACACCATTCTAAAGTGTCAAAAACCTTCACAGGCAAGCAGATACACTCCAACACATACTCACAAACTGTCTGATCACCATTTATCACTGTTGAACCGATACAAGCAGTGACACGCTTTTGATACCTCCTCAAACGCAATCAATTGTGAAATATATATATATAAAAATAACAAAAATAATAAGGCATTCCACTGTGAAAAATAATAAAAGTTAAATCCTGCACAAATAACATCAAGATATCTCAGCTAATCGCTGCAAAAGCCCAGAGAACCCAGCTGCATGCTGGGATAGATCAGCTACTCTGTCCACCATTTCTTGCGTAGCAGGGACTGAAGGATAATTCTGGGCTGCACCCTTGGTTGCCACGACAACGGCCTTTAGAGCTTGGCAGAGGCGTCCACTGGAGGTGGTGACCTGAGGAGACAAATAGCAATTGTGTGTAAATGTGTTTAAATAATGTCACCTGTTCATAATTAGCACATTGCTGGAAACTGACCAGTCAACATGTTTACCAACAGCTTGTTCATTTCCCGGACTGTTCTTGTTGACTATTGTCCTTGGGTTATCAACCATGACTCACAATTTGACTTGTCGCGACATGAATCATTAAGTGCATTTACTTGTAATCAAGAATTTGTACAATAACATAAACAAAACCTCTAATAACATTTCTAACCAGAGTATCCATGTTCTAACCTTTGCTCTGAGGTCTGAAGACCCGAGAAGCCGTGCAAGTGTGTCTCCAATAAAGACAAGTTTGTGTGCAGTCACGATGAGACTTTTACCCCTGGAAACAAAGACTCGGGGTGGTTGGTTCCCTTGGACACTTGTGAACAGGGAGTCGATGGCATCGGCCAGGCAAGAAAGATGAGAGAGACTTTGGGAGGAATAAAAGGAGAGCAACTCTGAATCTTCCAGAGTCAGAGAGACTTGAGGTGAAGGAGTCAACTGGAGAGAAATAGAGAATAAGATCATTCATTTATACACAATATACTGTATATAAGGATACAGAACAGATACTAGCGCCCTATAAAATATCTAAAAATGCATATTTAGAGGCCTACAGCATAGTTGCAAGTATTTTAATCTCAGAGCAGTCCTCTTAGACTCTGTAAAGTTCCATTAGGCTTAGTTAAATATCATTCAGAGTAGCTTATCTATGAAAGGGTTCGGTTGGGTGTTGAATTTCTGAAATCTTAGATTTTTCAAAGAACTTTTGTATGCTCACTAAGGGAGCCCTTATTTGATACAAAATACAGTAAAAACAGTAATATTGTGAAACATTAATACAATTTAAAATAACAGTTTTCTATTTGAATATACTTTCAAATGTAATTTATTCCTTTGGAGAAGTAGCTGCTAAAAATTCAGCTTTGCCACCAGTCTTCAGTCACATGATCCTTCAGAAATCATTCTAATATGCTGATTTGGTGCACAAGTGATATTTTTCTAATTATTATCACAGTTGTGCTGCCAAATATTTTTGTGAAGAAACTGATACACTTTTATTTTGATACACTTGATTTTTTTTCATAAGTTTAATCCAAATAAGTCAGCAATGGCAGTGACCATGTTTTGTGACTTTGGCATTCAACATGCAAATATTTTCCTCCCAAAATTGTTATGATGATGCATTTCAGTGTGTGAGTGGGCTGTTATTTGTAGTTTAAACCCATATTCTATTTTTAGGTATAATTTTAAGTATTATTATAGTGTCGCAATTTCTCTACAGTGGCTCTTTGAGTGTTTAAAATGCAATCCTCATGTTGAAAGATACAAAAAACAGCTAAATGCATTGCAACAGACAAAGATGTCACTCCGAAACGTATATTCCACTGACAAATAATAGCCAGAATGCAAAAACACCTTCTGTTTGACTGGCCCTTAATGTTTGTGTTTTGGGGGCATAACAGAAAATCAAAGACTTACTTTATTATCAGTTGTGGTGATAAGCTGTGAAGAACTGTGCTCTGTATGGATGTCTGGTGGAGGCTCTGGCTTCCCCTAATTCAGAACAACAACAACATTTAAATGTCTGCAAAAAGAGACCTGCAGACCACAGAAATGTTTCAACAAAGGCGACCACAGGCACAGCACATGAACAGAGTGAAAAGAGAAGTAAATGTCTGACTGAATGAACAAGAAGTTAACTGATGTTATTTGACAAGTGCAATTTCTGAAACCCTCTGCCTGATGAGCACTTGTGCTCATACCTACTTGTTGAATCAAATTTGGAGCAATAACATCAGTGTTTGGACATTTGTTTCCAGCATTATATCCATACGTACTCTACAATTTCTCTATAAAACAGGTGTCTAACCTGCAGTTTGACGTATCCCACACTATCACCTACAGGATATGAAGCCAGCGGAGTAGGAGTTAGACCGATTCCTGCATACTCATTCCCTTGTTCCTCATCCTCCATCCTTCCCACAGTAGGGGCTAACGAAACTGGTGCTGAGGGCAATGGGAAAGCTGTGGGTGGCGGAGGCGGCAGTGGTCGTTCCTGGATCCAGCTGCCCTTTCGTGACCCCATGTCCCCTGAGATCGGTTTGACCTCCGCCACCGGCAAAGCAGGTAGAGGTCTCCGGGACAGAGACTCCTGAGAAGGTAGACGAGGTCGCGCTTGACTCTGTAAAAGGGAAGCGGAGTCTTCAAGAGCGCAGCGGACCATCGTGAGCAGACCATCAGCTGGAGGGGCCGTACCGCACACAGAGAGGGCAGGAAGCAGGTCAGAGAGACGGGACCAAAGCTGCTGGAGAACTGGAGAAACATCACCAACATGGCCAGCCTTCCAGACGGAAAGGATCTCAGCCAATGCCGTGGCGAGGTCTCGGGAGGGGGTGGTGATGATAGAGGTGGAGGTCAGAGCGGATTGAACGAGAGCAGAGAGAGACGCCTTCCACTGGATGTCCCCAGAGCCGTTGCTTGATACAGACAAGCGCCGTGTTGGGATTTCCAGAGTGAGGGCAGGCATGTCGTAGATGCCTCCGTCAGGTTCTGACACATCCTCAGAGGTTAAGTCTTGCTTTCTTGGACTGGAAATCGAATAGCTACGTCCATTTCCAGTGGTTTCTGCAGTTAATCCCTCGCTCGCCTCCATGGGTAAACCAGGAAGACTGGGAACACTGTACACATCCTCATCCTCTGCATCTACAGCTACAGCAGCTGATCCCAGATTATTGTAGGTTTGCTGCTGATGGTCAGAAGAGGAATTCAGGGCCAGAGTGGGAACATCATAAATCTGAAAGAATTGAGAGACGACAACATAGTTACATCCGATTTTGGATCTCAAACTCCATTTACTTACGCACTATAGTGATCATGAATGCCATTGTGCAAATTGTGCCTCAAAGCAGTAATCATGCTGTTTCTTTAACTGTTGAGAGGGAATACAAAGTCTTGGCTACTGATCAACTTAAGGCTGGAATACACTACACAAGATTTTAGAACAGATTTTTAAAACACTAGGCATCATACACTTGCAGACTTTGCAAATGATTACAGAGAATAGCTGGGCATCATACACTAAACGACTGAGGATCACACACTAACAGACTGTCAAGTCATTCTGAGTTTCGAAACCATTCTTAAAATATCAAACATGTCTGGTATCCTCCAACTGGATCGAATTATAGTCTGAAGTTAAATCACAGTATATGTGCCCTTCATACACTACGCGATTTTCTGTGAAATCTATCAAATGGCTGCCCTGCCCATAATCTGTAGACTAGCTCTTACTTTCAGAAGCTAATGTCGACTCCTCCAGGATGCAATCAGCACAAAAAAACTGAGCAAATTTTGTGTAGTGCATTTCAGCCTTTATATGTTATCTAACAGTGCACAGTTTAATGACCTTGGAGTGTCTCTTGTGTGTCGCCGCTATCAATATGTACCATGTTGCCATGTGACAGGTTCCACTTTGACACTGACTAACAAAAATATATACATAATTTAAAAAAATAGACATAATTATATGGTTGCTACATTTATTTAGTTGATTCTATGTGTAAAGCACAAAAATCCACTGCTGAGCATTCAGTAGGGATTAATAGGAAAAATGGATAGAGGATAGAAAGATTATGGGTGGAGGGCTGAAGAGAGTCACATGGGTCTGGCTGATCAGCCCAGGCCAACAGGCAGCTGTGACTTGTGTGAACAAGACAAAAAGTATTAGATGGTATTAGCTCATAGCAGAAATAAAGGTGTGGTTTAAAAACAAAGAAATAGGAGATGAGTAAAAATAAAGAAATGAGAAACACAGAACAAAAAAGACAGTGAGGTAAAAACAGCAAGAGGAGAGATTATGTGTAAATGTAATGAAAAAAACTATTCAACGATTCAAAGCACACAGCAATTTATCATACAGACAGAGGCCACAAATAGACTAAAGTGCAAGAAGTGCAATGTGCAGCATAAATATAGAGATTGTACATAAATGTGCAAAACCCATTATATTTAAAAGTAGATTCATTAATAACAGATTAATAATCTGTCAGTCTTCATTTACTCACCCTTACAATGAAAATAGTCCCCTGCACTGAAACTCAAGTCTTATTTACATGAATGTACAATACCGTTCATAATGTTTGGGTCAGCAAGATTAAAAAAAAAAAGAAAGAAAGTAATACTTTTATTCTGCAATTAAATTCAATTGATTGAAAATGAATAAATACATTCATAATGTTTCATATTCTATTTCATAACAGAACATTTCTATTTCAAATAAATTTTTAACCTTCTATTCATCAAAGAATTTAGAAAAACATTTTTTTTGAAGGATTCTTCAAAATTATTAAGCCGCACAACCAGTTTCACCTGTGATGATAATAAGAAGAGCTTCTTGAACAGCAAATCAGCATATTATAATGATTTCTGAAGGATTATGTGACACTAAAGACTGGAGTAATGGCTACTGAAAATTCAGCTTTGCATCACAGAAATAAATTAAAAATTTAAATATATTAAAATAGAAAAGTTATTTTTAATTGTAGTAATATTTCACAGTATTAATGTTTTGACTGTATTTTTTTTTCAAATAAATGCAGCCTTGGAGAACATAGAAAAAAATCTTACCAACCCCAAATTTAAAACAGTAGTGCATTTTCAAATTTGCAATGTGAAGGCCAATCACACAAATGACCATTGGTACTTATGTGGCTCATGACAGACCGCAATGTACTACTCTGAATGTGCCACAGTTTAAAATAGATATGAGAGCTATGGAAGGCGGCAAGATTTTCAGTGAATTAAGGTTTAAGTTCCAGTCTGTTCCTCACACAAAGCTATCATATGGCTTCATAAGACAAGGTATGGATTACTTTTATGGTGCTTCTTAACTCTTTTTGGAACTCGGCCCACATTCATTTTCACTGTATGGACAAAAGCAGAATCAACTCCCTAGCATTTCCATTTGTGTTCGATTTCTTACCTCAGAGGCCTGGTCAGTCTGTAGGGGTAGAGCACGAGGTGTGTTATAGATCCCATCCTCCTCCTCAGAAGGCATAGCAGAAACTGTATGTTGCCACCTATTAGTGGGTGGTGTATCATATACCTGAAGAAACAATGATAAGCATTCAAAATCTCATTGGCGATCTCTACCATTTCTGCAGAACTACAATTGCTTTCCTACTTCCAAACAAGTTCTCATTTATCTCACCTCCTCACTGAGTTTCTCATCCTGAGAACTTGCACTCTCCCTCTTGGTCACCATTTCACAGCTCTTCTTCATGTCTTCTGCTTGCGTGTGTCCCTTTTTACTTCCATGTCTCTCTGCCTCCAACATGTTTGTCAGTGGGGGTGCAGGGTGAGCCTGAAGAACAGGTTTAGTGGGTGGAATTGAGTTAGACTGTGGTGAATCCTTCCTGGTTACACTTCTAACAGGAGGTGCTGGCGGAGGGGGTTTGCGGCCAAGGTTTGGGGACCCAGGTACTCCGGACTTTCCCATCCTGGCGAGTAGAGGGGAATCTCTGAGGACACCCTGGGCCAGTTTTCCTCGACCAGCAGGAGGAGTTGAAGTAGTACCCTTCTGGGATCCTCGTGCAGAAGGAGGTGTTTGCTTAAGATTTTGGCCTGGTGTTGAGGCACCAGACACTCCTACAGTTCCAGCAGGGTGTTTGCGCTCAGATTGCGGGGTCCTTGATATGGCTCCTCCAGGCGGGGTTGGGGTTTGGTACATTCCTGGGGCATCCTGGCCAGTCTTACACTGAGAAGGACTAATGGAAGAAGTCGAGCTGCTTTTGGGTGAAATCCCATCCGCAAGTCTTGAAGTCATTCCCGGTACGCACTGTCCTGCCACTGGGGTACCACTTGTAGGAGTCTGATATAAATTCTCACTGGTCAACACAGTGACAGCTGGTCTAGGCACCAAGTAGCATCCATCAGAATGACCAGCCCCTGCATCTCGTGGACTTAAATATCTTGCCTCCCCTGCTGTTTCTGCTGCAGACCTGGGAACAGCACTTGGAGTCAGGTACACTGAGTCTGATGCCAGTGCACCTTGTGATTTGTGTTGTGCAGCCAGTGGTGCAGGCGAGGTGGGTGTCTGGTAGAGGGTCCCTGACTCATCACCCCGTCCTCTAAGTGAGGGCGAGCGGGGTCGTCCTGCCACACCCACATCCCCCCAGTCCGGACGAGGCCTGGTTCCAGAACTAGAATGCGATCGTGGTCTTCCTGCATCAGAGTGACGTAGCTCTCCAGACCTGATTGGAGACGGAGCAGCCCCAGGGCTCTGGTACACTCCTTCAGCTAAGCTGGGTGGTGAGAGATACACCCCATCTGAATCTTCAGCGCTCAATCCATTTACCCTGCAATGCTGGCTAGACGATAGATGGACAGAGTCCACACTAGGAGCCCTTCGGGGATCTGTACCTGCACTCAAAGCGGGAGTAGGAGCAGTTTGGAGGAGGCGTAATCGGTTGGCGGGGGCAATGCCTTGGCGGCCATGTAATGAGCAAAGCCACCATCCTGGTCCGCCGTCCTGCTCCTGGTCCAGAACCATCAAGATATCACCTTTGCGGAATGCCAACTCCTCAGGACTTTCAGCGGCATTGTCAAAAAGAGCCTTCGCGAGCACCGTCTACAAGACAACAAAAAAACAAGACAATATTAGGAGGAGGAGGATCCAAAGGCTTTAAATAAAACATACCAAGACATAAATCACCTCTGCACTTGCTTGTTTCCTAGTCTAGCTTTCTAATAAACCTGAAATTGTACTATATGAATATTTTTGGCTCTGTGACAAATATTGCTAATGCTCCTCTGTTATAAGTTGCTTTGAATAAAAGTGTCTGTTAAAGGCTTAAATGCAAATGCAACAAAATCAGCAAAACATAATCCAATTTTGCATAAAAAAAAAAAAAAGAGAGACAAAGAGAGAAGAGCATTAACATGGTCCTCTGAAGGAAATGGGGAAGGACAGCCATAGTGCAGTAGAAACGATAGATTTCACAAGACTGCTAGCAACAATGTAATTCAATTGTTGTTTAAATTCAATGTACTCAGTTAAAATGAATTTATTTTAGCCTTCAGCTGACTCTACTTCTGTAGCCCCATTGTGTTAGTAAGGGAAGTAAACAAAAAAAAAAAAAAGGATCTAACCTGGCTCTAACCAGGTTCATTTACCTGTGTAGCAGGAATCAAGTGGGCATAAATCAATTTGTTTTCCCATTTACTTAAACAGAACTAGCACATCATCACGGCAAAAAATTAGTCTCACAGTTGACACAAACATAAAAAAAACTCTATTACACAAATATAGCTTAGACTAAGTAGTACATAGCAATTAAATTGCTGACCTAAATTCTTGGCATACATCAAACCTACAGAAGAACTGCCCCTTTGAGTCTGAATAAGGGCAGCACATATAAGCTGTACAGTTCGAGTGACGTTATGAATGTAATGGGTTGGCCTTAAGGTCTTTTGTATTCAGAACACAACGCTACTGCCTTCATGGGTAAATCAATATTGATAGAGAGAATGCATAAGTAAGGGCAGAGGTCTGTGATTATGGGAGAGAGAGAATTAGTGATTAAGGGAAAGAGGCGCTGAGTTGATGATAATGAGGAAGACTCTTGGGGGAGGGGCTCAACATCTGTCCCCCTGTGTTAGGTCCGTTCCTTTTGTCACCCCGGTCTATACCTCTAAATTTCCCTTTCATTCTCTCATTCCCCCCAGGGGATGTGGTGCTCTGAGGCAAGCTGAGCTCCAGTTCCCCCTCCTCCAAACTAGCAATGGATATGAATATTACGGATGAGACAGAAAATACTTTTTACAGTGGCAACTTACAAACTTACCGAAAGGGACATGATTGAAGCTGGTTCTCCACAGTTTTTGGATGTTAATTCCACATGGGCTCTCCACAGAAGATGTATCCCATTTACATGTGCACTGTGTGACTCAACTGCATGTTTTGCAGATCTGGTTTTCCATTAACCTGAGCTGTGCAGTGGTGGTAAATACGATGGCCTTTATTTCCAGAAAGATCAATTTCTCAAAACCATGATCGTTGTCCCTTGCAGTCTGTGACTTTCATCACACCTGACAGTTGCTGCACATATTGAACCTGGAGGATCAAAACAAACATTTTATTGTTAAATCATAATAAGATAGTGGTGTGTCAGTAATACAGAATTTACTTTGTTAAACCCTCAAGAAACAGTCAGCTGGAACGGTTAAACTAGTCAGACCAGTCGTGGGGCACCACTAGAGGAGTTCAGACAGAAAAAGATCTTATTTCATGGGAATTTGGCTGTTCAGCTTAAGTACAGCTGCAATTTGGTATTTAGATTTGACCATCCTAATTAGGCTGAAGATTAAGGGGCTATATGACATCATAAATGAATAATTATGGGTTAATAGGATGCGACATTGTTCTCTATTTGTTCATTGAAGTTTTAGATATAGGCTACTATATGTTTATTAGGATTACCATACTTCTAATTCTCAATTTAAATCAATGAAATTAATAAATAAAATCACTTCAGCAGATGCGGCACAGCAGCCTAAGGACACTGGCTTTTTGAGGCAAGAGTCATTAAGACAAAATGTATATTGTTTTTATAAAATAAAAAAGACGAATTATAATCCTGCTTTCCAAGCCTATTTCAAGTCTTTTAAAAAGCACTAGGCTACATCAGAAAAAAAAAATCACAGTACTAAGCCACGTTTCGTTTTCCATCCAAGACATCTCAAGGTTTCTTTTATGCAGTAGATCCCCAATGAGACAAACGGAGGTCTAAAAGAACGGAGAAATAAAATAAAGAAACCAAGGAAAAGCTCCCATTCCCCGCATAAACCAGTGCCAAAGGCATTAGACATATAAATAGCGTTCTTTCAAAATACAGGGTGCATTTATTTCAGTCACAAAGACGCAAACAAGCGGCGTTTTAGCCAGTGTAAATGTTAACTACGTTAAATAAGCAATGCTCGCCTTACCGTTCACATGTCTGGAAATAGCATTTGGAAATAATAGTCAAACCTCGCAAATCATATCTTCTCAAAAGACTACAATGCACAGCTGTTGTTTTTCTTTTCTTTCTTTAGGGATACACGTCTCGCTCCGCCAGGCTTCGCCCTACCCTGGCCTTCTTGGTTTTGAATTACAGTTGAGCGCATATGGTCGCTCCCCCCTCGTTGTGCCCGACAGCGCGCGAGTGCTACAGTGCGTCACGCCCTCTAGTGGAAGTCTATCTATCTAATCTATCTATCTATCTATCTATCTATCTATCTATCTATCTATCTATCTATCTATCTATCTATCTATCTATCTATCTATCTATCTATGGTCTTGTTTTTTTGTGTGTGGACATTTTAAAATGTTGCTTCTGAAGGTTGCAGCTGCGAATCTAATGTAAGCTTATGACCATATTCATATTAAACAAGTATAAATCTCTTTTTAACTAGATATTTAGGAATTTCCTCTTATAAATTCCTCATGAGGCTTCTGTCAAAAAAGTGCTCAGCATAAGCTGGTATTCCATTACCTTTACATACAATAAAAACAGTAAAGGAAACGCATGAAAAAAAATTCATATTAATGTGTTCTAGCCACGAAAAAGATAAGGCACTGATGCCACTATTTTTTTGGCAGATTTTTGTGGTTATATTATATATTTGAGTTTACCTTTAGCTGGGCATCAGCTAAAGGACATCAGGACATTATGCTGTGATTTAACAACAGGACATTATGCTGTGATTTAACAATATGGCTGGGCGAAGAAGAAAAGAAGAAGAAGAAGAAAAGGCAATGGGAGATTAACGCTTATGAAAGTACTACTTTTAATTTTTGTGTTTATAGAAAAATGTCCATAAAAGTGAGAAAAAAAAAACATATTAAAGAAGTGGTTGTGGTAGTTAGATTATCTTGACTGAACATGTTCAGATTCAGAATAATAGATTTAACTGAGCAGTTCCACTCAGTATTTTGTAATCCCATGGTATGTATCCACGGTATCCCCATACCCCATAACCAAGATCATGCTTTATGCTGAAAACATATGTAACATCCAACTAACAAGAGGAATTAAGAACAGGAACTACATGCTGAACAAACAAAGCTTTGTTATAGAACAAAATGAAAGAGTAACTGCAAGGTAGGCCTCTTTGCAAGGTAGGCCTTTTTGATAGTGATGTTTAAATGTGTGTTGCCCTCACAAGCTGCAACTATGAAAACTTTTCTCTTCAACTCTAACCCTACACTCATATTTTTTACTGAAGCAGCAGCACCAAGAAGAGTCCCTGCAGTGAAGGACAGGCGCAAGTGCAGAACCAAGCGGGCACACAATTTCTAAAAGCTCAGATTTGATCAATTTTATGCAATCTGCCATTTAAATTTAGCCAGAGATTTTGTTTAAGTACTTGAATTGAATTAAAATGTTTTACTCATATATTACATCAAGTCACCTTTATTTTTTAAAGCGCATTTTTAGAGAAAAAGCTTTTCAGTGCAACAGGAAACCAGTTAATTTCAGCTGTATACAGCATCTCTAAAAGAAAATAGTGTCATTGTTCAGCTGATGTCAGCTCAGTGTTGATTCAGTTCCGTTGTAAAGATGATCAGTTATTAAATTAGTTCATTTCATCTATAAAACAGTGATGTCATCATGCATCTCAGTTCAGTTCTCATGCAACAGTGTCAGTGCAGTCAAATCAATTATATTGTTAAATGTAAGAATTGCCTATTATGCATAAGAGATTGGGTAATCATAACTTTGAATAATGCAATGGACTAGTTTACTGTATATCCGCAAGCTCACCGCGATTAGTTATTAGGCCAATATTCCTTGAGACTAAACGTAGCTTCCTCCAGAGGGCGCTTGGGGGCTCAGAAAATGTAATCCTCTTCCGGACTGTAAAAAAAATAAAAAAAATATCGGCCAGCATAAAAGTCTAGATTTTTTTCTGTTACATTTGCACTAAAATGTATAGCCATTATTCAGCTGATTACAAATTCTAATACCTAGCAAACAAATCAAAATCTGGCCAATCAATCTTTATAAAATTACATATAAAGAAGAATATAGGCTACAGTAATCACAATGATCTGGGATTGGTCCGTCCTGTCCAGCGATGTAAAAAGTTGCAGATGCCATTTAACAACCTACTCTCAAGCTATAGCACCGTTTATGACCGCCATTGTCGGACACAAACACGCAATCTACTGGTTTATCATTTCTACGGCAACAATGACGTAGGAAAGAGGCGTTGACCATTATCACTCTTGCAAACTGTGCAAGTTAGAACAACAGACCTTCTCAGCGCGCAGGTAAAGCTTTATTTTGGTTGTAAAGCTATACTTTTATTAATCACAATTTATCAAGTTCTAAAGGTTTAAAAAAACTTCGTTTGATTCGCTTTTGGCTTAGCTCAACCACGCGGTGTTGTGCAGTTATCTCTGTTTAAGTAACTTTAACTTTAAGCAGGATAACTTGCTGGTTTCTGAGATAAGTCACAGAAACACTTTCTCACCTCACATTCTTGGCAAGGGATGTAATCGTTTTATTAATGTTAAAGGAAACCTATTTTGTGTACCTCTGACTTTTACCCTGCATGACCTTTAGCCCACTGTCCTACTTAGAGCTGTAAGTAATAATGACCAATTATTATGCAGACTCTCTTTCTTCAGGTCTGTCACCTTTTCTGTCTGTCTGTCTGTCTCAAGGCAATGTTGAAGGCTGTAACCAGGTGTCTTTGGTCAAATTCTGTTGTTGGCAGAAGAATGCTGTCCCATCATAGATCGCCAAATTTGTCAGGAAAAGTTGCTATAGTAACTGCATCCACAGATGGGTATGGTGCTTGATTTTCAGTCTTAGCCCACTGTTCTTTAGTGTCAGACCCTAAAAAAAGGCCCCTCTGTTAATACCTGGTACAACTGCTAGTAAAACTTGTTAATATAAATTATGTAAAAATGTATTTGTCAATACTTGCATAACATTCTGACAGACCCTTGCACTGACCGTTTTTCTCAGGATTGGGCTCGCAGCCGCAGAGGCCTTGGGTCACAGGGGAGCGCATGTGGTTGTGAGCAGTCGACGTCAAACCAACGTTGACAAGGCAGTTTTACTCCTGCGCAGCAAAAATATACAAGTAATAGGTACCACATGCAATGTGGGGAAGGCAGAAGACAGAGAGAAGCTCATTAACATGGTGAGAAGTTTTTTTTTGGTCAAATATATTTAGGGAATTGTGCTGAAAGGAGTAAACCTCCCAAAAAGTTTGTGGAGATTTGCAAATGTATAATATACTTTGGCAACAAATGTTTTAAACTCACCATGAAATAAATAAAAAAATGGAATATTGCATTTATATTAAATGATTTATCCTTGCACAATGCACATCATTAATATTTTTCTTTAATTCATGTGCCCTTGTAATCTTTAATCAAAGTAACCCCTCACCCTCTTGCAGTGACATCTCTTCTCCTCTCTGATGATTTTACGTTTACTGGCTTGAGGGCGGGACAACCTGTCACTCACATGACATCACTGCAGTAACAAACCACAATGATCCAACAATCCAATCAATTCCCAGTGTACAAAATCAAGTCCCACCTTACAATTTGTTTCTTGTTTGAGAAACAGTATCACTTGCATATGTCACAAATTAAATAGAGAAGAAAAGACTACCGCAACTTCCGTTTCATGGCGACTTTAACTGTTGCGGTTTACTTTAAAACAAAAAAGTACTCCAAGGCACTCGGATTGTGTAGAAAAGAGTAAAAAAAGCCTTTATTTAATCATGGCTTAAGAAGATAAAATTGGTGACAGATACACCTACGCGTTGCAGCTTATGCTTTCGTCAGGGTGTGCGTGGGTGTGTGTGTTGCTATTTACTTTGTTTATTGCTGTTTACTTTGTTTATTGCAGACAATCGAGCAGTGTGGCGGTGTGGACATACTGGTGTCTAATGCAGCAGTGAACCCCTTTTTTGGGAACATATTAGAATCCACTGAAGAAGTCTGGGACAAAGTATGACAAAGTTATTAAACCTTAATAAAATAAATTAAGCACAAATAAAAAAAACAGTAGTGTCCGTAGTAGTGTACATATTTTATTAATATAATATATAAATCATTTTACTGACATTTGCTTTATGTCTACAGATACTTGGAGTGAATGTGAAGGCTTCTTTCCTTCTCATAAAACAAGTCGTGCCTCACATGGAGAAAAGAGGGTGAGAGACAGTAGAAATAGGGGGGAAAGAGGAAGGAACAGAAGTATTACAAAATAAAACTATGTCTGTGAATACGCTTTCATTTTCAGAGGTGGGTCAGTTGTCATCGTGTCTTCGGTCGCAGGATACCAGCCAATGCAAGTATGAAGACCTATAAGTTTAATGTAAAGGTTAATCATGCATAATGATAATAACACTGTTGTTTGTAGACTTTTATCATCTGTTACTTGTTTCCCACTAGTTGAGAGTTCCCCTTTATGTCATTCTTCAACTCTTAGGGTCTGGGCCCCTATAGTGTGAGTAAGACCGCCCTGCTTGGTTTAACCCGAGCGCTTGCTCCTGATCTCGCCCAGAGTAACATCCGGGTCAACTGTGTCGCCCCTGGTGTCATCAAGACACGTTTCAGCGCTGCTGTAAGGATTTCCTACACTTCTTTTTTGATTTCTTTCACTTTCAGAGCTACTGGGAGACTCATCTTTTTGTCTAATTATAATTTGACAGAGGAGACATCAGTTATAGTCTTTACAACGGTCAGCTGTATAACCCTTTGCTTCTGTTCTTCTGTAGCTGTGGGAAAATGAGGGTGTGCTGGAAGAGTTCTTGAAACAGACGAGCATAAAAAGGTCTGTACATTTGCTGTCAAGGCAATTATACTGTTTTAAACGTAACAGGGGTAGGGGAGAATGAATAATCATACCTTAGGGTCACAGGAAACATTTACTTAGACTTCAATGTTTTAAGATTTGCATTACCGCATGAGTAGAAGAATTAACTGAATGGTGACACCAGAATTATGCTACAAAAATATTACATATTTAAAGACATAGTTCACCCAAAAATGAAAATTAGCCCATGAAATACTCTGCCTCAAGTCATCCTAGGTGTATATATGACATTCTTCTTTCAGCCGAATACAATCGGAGTTATATAAAAAAATGTCCTGGCTCTTCCAAGCTTTATAATGGCAGTGAATGGCCGTTTCTGTCCATAAAAGCGCATCTATCCATCATAAACGAACTCCGCACGGCTCCTGGGGGGTTAATAAAGGCTTTCTGAAGTGAAGCGATATGTTTGTGTAAGAATACGTTACAAAGTAAAATTCCAGCTTCCTGTCAATGGCCATATGCAGTCTACTTGCGCCTAAAGCTCAACTTATGCAACTTGTGACATCGGAAGTAGCGTAGTGCGTCATGGCGTAGCGTAAATATCAGCAGTGCATAGCATTACTCGCAAAAGTTGTGCTTTAGACTTAAGTGGAATCCATGTGTTCGTTTGGCCGGAAGCTACTGTTAGTTATTTTACTTTATAAAGTTTTAAACATGGATATTTTTCTTACACAAACGCATCTTCACTTCAGAAGGCCTTTATTAACCCCTTTAACCACGGCCGGAGCCGCGTGGATCACTTTTATGAAGGATAGATGCACTTTTATGGACTTCAAAACAGAAACGGCCATTCACTGCCATTATAAAAAAAGCAAAATCTTTTTTTTTTATATAACTCCGATTGTATTTGTCTGAAAGAAGAATGTCGTATACACCTAGGATGGCTTGAGGGTGAGTAAATCTTGGGCTAATTTTCATTTTTGGGTGAACTATCCCTTTAATATTCTGCACCACTCTTGTCTCTTTAATAGGTAAAGTCTGTGATTTCCTGCAAGACTTGTAGACTTCCAGCAGTTGTCCAAAACATTGCTTCCTTTTCATAAGCTTTGATACGTCTCCTCCTACGTTCTGGTTCAGGTAACCTGATTAGTATGTTATGCCTTGATCTCTTAGAATTGGGGAGCCAGAGGATATAGGTGGTGTGATTGGGTTCCTATGCTCAGACGAAGCCTCATACATCACCGGAGAGACCATCACTGTAACTGGAGGCATGAACTGCAGACTGTAAGAGGACTGGCATAGAGGCAGTAAAACAGTTATCATGTACTTGCTCATAAGAGGGAAGCCTTCTAATTCAGTGACACACTTGTAACAGTTTAAGAAGAAATGTCTTCTACATTTAAAATATTCTAATAAAATGATTTTTGCAAATGTTTTGCATTTAGTAATTTTAATGTATTACTTGGGATTCTTAAATCTTTCAACCAGTGAATTAGTATGATTTTTCCAGTCATTGGGAATCACTGGTATTAAATTGTTTTTTTATTTTAAAGATTAGCCTTATAAACAATTTTTGCTTGACGTAGACAGAACTAACGATTTTAGGATTTTTTCTATGACAGTGAGAACCCTGTTTAGAATGATCAATTTCCTTCAAAGAGTACAAAACAGATCTACTAAACAAAATTCTTTATTTTTATTTATTTCATTACATAACATCATCCTACATGATACCAACAGATATATACATTAAAAATAAAGTAAGATTATAATTACAAATGTGCACAATTCCTTATAAAAAAAAAAGCAAGTATGCTTCCTTGGTTACAAACATACAACACCAGTAAGGACCTTCTGTCTCTTGATAAAATATAAGATTTGTACGATCTGTAACAACAAAAACTGCAGCATCTAAGTCTTTAAGCAAGAATGATGTCCCCATGCAACTGCATCAATGTCTGCTTCCAGGAGACAAAGGGGGACAAAACACAGGATTCCAGAACTCCCGGAGAGTGGGCACATATGAACCATTCTTTGTTTTGAAATACTGCTGATTGAATACCTGACAGGAAATTTACAGGAAAAAAGGCGAGAAGTCACAAAAAACATACATCAGATTGAAACAACCACAGTTCAGACACAAATTCCACCTAGCCCAAGACCCACAAGTTTTGGAAATAAGTCTTCTTAAAAGGCCTTAATAGACAATGTATATATTGCTCAGGAATTTGCTGCAAATGACATTCAAACAGAACCAACTATATTTTTAACACTATATAGGGCCACATACACACTACAAAGTTTTGAGGATGAAAACCATTTTTTTAAAAAAATAATTTTGTGGTGTCTCTGAACATTGAATTAAATGACTGAACCTTCACTCTACTCACTGTTTCTAGATAACATAAAACATAATTGGTGGTTTGAGTCACGTAGGTGGAGTTACTAACCTTTTTCTTCACATTGCCTGTTGTTTCATCATCAGAATCATCTATGATGTCATCTGATGACTTCACTGAGGGAGATGGTGTTTCTACAACAGACGAAAAAACTAAAGTTAGACCTCTGGCATACGAAAACCTAAATGAAACATGAAATTAATCAAATTTGTAGTCACCTGGAATACCGATTGGAAGACGCACAAGTGGAACACACGGAGAGTATGCAGAAGTTCTTAAAAAAACAAGCAATTTAGACAAGAATGAATTAGACACAACTTAAATAAACTACAATAAATAATTAAATTATAATATTAAATAAATAAATTCTTACAACTTTTTGACTGATAAAGTCAGGTGTTTTTCAGGTGTTGAACTCAAATCAATAAATTTCCTTTTCCGCAGCTCAGAGACACTGTTTCCCCCTCTGTCTTTTAAAGTACCCTGTCTTGGAGACCTTTTAATTTCCTGCTCATCAGACGGATGATTCAGGCGGACAGGAAGATTGGCATTGCTGATGTTTAATCTGGGAAGGACAACTCTTAGCTGACGTGTCACGGAGGAAATGCGGAGTGCTTCTTCCTGTGACTCAATGGCCTCTGAGTTTCTATTAGCGGAATATTTCCTGGTATCAACTCTTTCTTCATTTCCGTTCTTGACTTCAGTCTTTTTGGGTCTGTTTGCACTCACATTACTCCCCTCCGTATCTTCTTCGCTGCCCTCCTCCTCTTCTTCTACTTCACTGCCAGACTGACTGATCACCGTGACCAACATATTACCGACAAAACAGTCCTCTTCTGGATCCTTTTCCAAAATCTGGTTTTTAGAACATGATCTTAGTGTGCTCCTGGTATTTCTGGGTATCTCTGAAGTTGATTCGACTTCTTGTCTTAAACTGGATGCTTCTTTCTCATTGTTTTTTGGGAGATCGTCATTGGAAATGGACCCGATCACAGGTGTGACCAGTAACTGGGCTTCATTTGCTGTTCTGCGAGTAGTTCTGGCTGTTGACGGGGCCAGATTTGAGACTCTGTTGGATGTGGGAGTGGATTCGGATTGAACAGTCTGTAGCACTCTACCCGAAAGAGGGAGGGAAAGAGAAGTCAGGATCAAGTCACCAGTGGATGACAGAAGAGATGCTGAAACAAAGAAAAAAAAAAAAGTACAATAAAGATATTGGGAGGTAAAAAAAGTAGACTGAGTACATGTATATTGCAATTACTTGATCATTTCAGCTCTAAGACATACTTGAGCCGAGGTGTCCGAGGCATCTTTCATGCTGCAACAGAGTCCTGAGGAGCTGGGGCTGCGACGCAGAGCGCGCACACTCCTCCAGAACAGCAGGGGCGCCACTGAGCCACGAGACTGTCTGAAACAGACAGCACAATACAGAACAGTGAGCAGAAACAAAATACTGGCCATGACCCAAATGGCACCATCAGCACTTGCAGTCAGCGTTTGACCAAGCTTAAGGGATCTAGTCAGCAAGAGTGAACTTGAATACTTCAATCAGCCAATTTACTTCTTTACTTTGGGAAATTATTATAAGCAAATACAGTGTAAAGGACCATACATACAACTCACACTTGAATATCTTTTTTTTTTATTAAACATCAACTAAGTAATACATAAAGCATTACAAAATATAACACAAAAAAAACCTCACATATAACATTTTACATTTGTGATAACATCTTGAGGTAGTGCAAGAAAGTATTTCCCCCTTTCCAAATATTTTAGACACAATTTTATCTCTTTAACAACATTACAACATTATAGGCTTAGAATGCCCAATTTTCAAGAAAATTTTCTCTCACATCAGATTTCTTTTCTTTATTATATGCCTTGATGTTAGCACTAAAGGCTATTTTCATGGCATGAACGGGATAGTTTAAAATACAGTAACAAACAATTAACTCTTACAGCAGTGTAAGAAAAGAAAGAAAAAATCTGATTTTCGAAAAATGAAAAATATGGTTATGGTCCTGAACTATATGGTGAATTATACCTGAGCAAGATCTGGAACAGGTAATAGCTTGTCCACTCGGATTATAAACTCCCACATTAGCTTCTCTAGACTGGCTGTATAGTCTCCTCCGTAGTGAAGATGGAATTCCTCCTGGAGTCAAAGACAAAATGTCAGCATGCATAAATCAGAGGTTGCATTAATTTCAGGCATTTACACAATTTTAAAAACATTGATGGATTACTTAAAACTACCTTCTGTCATCAACAGAACAAAATAGAAGATATTTGGGATAACAATAGAAATAAAATAAAGTTTTAAGTGCCCCCTTATACTTTTTTGGATATTAACTTTTACGTAGTGAACTGTTTGTGAATGTAAACGATAAATGGAGTCTCCCAAAATAAATAACTGAACAATTTTAGACATTGTGAGAAAAGAGGTGATGCTGTAATGTATAATATGACAAAATAAAAATGTTTTTTGACCTTGGATGCATGTAAACCTGTTGTAGGAGACCTCCAAAACAAAATTAGGAGCCTTTAAAATAGCATAATTGGGGTACTTTAAAGCACCCTCATCAAAATATATCCGGTGGGAGATGTGAGTGAGGTTTTGTGGAGCATTTTTTATTTTTTTTGCTTTACCTTGAAGAATTGTTTTCTGGCTGCTGCGTTCTTTAGGAGAGAGAGCACCAGGGTTTTGAAGTTGTCCTTAGCTTTCTCCACCTTTTGATCCTTCCTCTGAGGATACAAGAATGTACATGTACATGCTGATGCATCAAACCATTGTGAAACAACATGCAAGAACAATCATTTAAACTTCTAAAGAAGCTAGATGAGAGTAAAACTAGAAAAACAAGATGAGACAAACAAGCAAGGAAAAAGACAGCACCAATGTCTGGGCCAAACTCACCCTTCCACTGGGAATGGAGGAAGCTTCCAGCTTGCACAGCTCCTCGAGAACATGCTGAGCATCAGGAGGGTCGGACTGACGAAGCTCCTCTAAGATCATCTCCAAATTAACAAGGTAAGAATCAAAGAAATCTCCTTATTATTTGCAAACTAATTTTTTTTTAGAAAACAAGCATAGAATATAGGACCAAAAGCTACTTCACTGAACCACACTTAGCTTAAAGGACAAGTTCGGTATTTTACATTTAAAGCCCTGTTTTAAGATCGTTTCTGAAATTTGGACACATCCTGCTGGCCCGAGAATTTTCGGTTTCTGTGGTAGCCCCCCCCCCCCAAAAAAAACAATCCATTAGACTCTGCCTCGTATTATAACAGTGTTTCTCACTTACCCTAGAGATATATATCAATGGAGTTGGACAAAAACTACGATAAAACCGATAAAACTACGATAAAACTACGGAAAGCATCTTTTGCAGCGATTTTTGTGTGAGCATATCAGTGAACACCCCAGACCACTCGGTGAGCTACCACAGAAACCGAAAATTCTCGGGCCAGCAGCATGTGTCCAAATTTCAATCTTAACCGTTCTATTTCATCAGTAACGATCTTAAAACAGGGCTTTAAGTGTAAAATACAGAACTTGTCCTTTAAACTGTAATAGACAATGTACAATGCATGTGTACATGACTGAGAATGACATAAAAGATGAAATTATATAAAAAAGGATCAGCTGTTGGTTTACTTATTTTTTTTGTTTCAAATGTGACAGTACTTTTTAGTAATCTTACCAGTGCTCGCAAACCCATTGTCAGCCTGGCCTGATGTCTGTAATGGAGCAACCCAGGTACAGTCTCACAGAGTGATGTTATGATCTCCTCCAGTTTACCATAATACACTACATCCCTTTTCAGCATCACCTTCCACATGGCTGCGGACATTAGCCGCAGTGGTGGAGCTAAAAGCTGCAGAGCTGACAGGGGTAGAGGTGTATCTGTTGAAAAAAGACCTGAAACAATTATAACAATCAAACCGTACTGAATCTTGAAGTTATATATATATATATATATATATATATATATATATATATATATATATATATATATATATATGTGTGTGTGTGTGTGTGTGTCTTCAATTGTTCAATTCACAACTGTCTATAATGTGTATATAGCCTATATAAATATTATAGATAGATATGAGCTAAAATTACATTAAAATATTTTTATTTTATTTTAAATACGGTAACACAATAGTCTTTAAAAGTACAGCATGGTAATGCTTACAATGTCAACTACCAATATAGACATTTTATGATTAAATTACAGCTATGCCATTCTCATCTATATATAATTTTGACACATTAGCTGGAACTAAATGTAACTTAATTAGGAAATATCTTGCATCTAATGACAGCAAATGCACAAAAATTAAACATAAAATCCGATTACTCTTCTTTTATTAGTAGATTATTACGAGCTACAATGCAGACCCACCTTCATTCATCGAGTCAATCGAGTTAATTCCTGTCCGTCCGGAAAACAAACACCTCGGATGTTTTGCAAATCGCTTAACTTAATTTCTAATAATAATAATAATAATCCTTCATACGTTTGCATAAACAGTCATCTACAATATTCAGAGGGTAACGGACAATTTGACAACACTGTGTGATAACGGTAAGGCTTTTTTGTCGTATGAGCTATATTTACAGACAATGCATGATTCATATGGAAATAATGATGGTCGCGGCAAGAATCCACTTCGTTCACTTCACGCGCCAAAATGACGAAATACTGTTTCCGGTGTGAAGTACGCCAAGAAGCTTTTAAACAAAACAAAAACATTGTAGTCACAAATGATTGTGGGTAGCCTTTTATTGTAAAGGATATTACAATTCTTTACAATATGCAATACTTTATTTTATTTTTAATCAAAGTTATGCCCATGTTTCTTTACTTTTTTTCAGTAAGACGTGTAGTTCCGTCTGTTGTTTTGACTTTCAAAATAAAAGTCTTCCCAGTTCAAGTATTGTGGATATTAAAATAGATGCTCCCACCACAATGTTAGAAGCACACTAGGTTTGTTCACTGACTTTAAGTAAATGCATTAACATCCACAGAATAACCTCAAGTAGATATTCACTTTAAAAGACAATTTGGTCATGCAAAAACCTCAGGTTTAAAACTCTGAAATATATCCTAATAATAAACTGAGCAATTCCAAGAGGGTCCTCACACTATCGGTGCTCGGGCCCTAATGAGATAAAAAAAAAAGAAATAAAAAAAAGTTCATTAGCAAAGAAAAATCATGCAAAATGTAAATTATGTTTATGTTTTCTATTAGTGTTGTGAGGTAGCATTTATTTACAACAGCATTTATTTACAGTATAGGGATAAGTTGTTGGTTTTAAAATAGCTTTAATGAATTTGTAACAGATACAAGGGAAATCATTTCAAAGTTTCAAGCACATAGACAGCAATAAGTGTTACAACACTCCACAGTCTCCCCATACTTGCATCATGCACACCTTGGCTCCTAAACAGTACAATCAAGAGACCTTGCCCAATGACACATGCTATCAGACAAAATCATCCTGCAAAGTCAAAGTCCACTTGGCTAGAATCACAGTACACATTATTCTCAAAAAGATATTCATCACCAGCTGTGACTCAGTATGACCAGTTTACTTCAAACTGTGAGGCAGAAGGGACTGTAAACAATCGAAATTGAGCGAATAGACTGAGGATCTCGACCACAGAGCATAATGGAAACAACGTCCTCCCTGTTCAGGTAAGTTTCTGTAAATTTGTTGACATAAATTCTGTTATTTATAATATACCTTTAGAAGTATATGCTTTAAAAAGCTGCCAAATTTACATAAGTATTTGACCAAAAGTGATAGTAAATAGATTTTAAAAAAATACATATTTATATTTTTTGTTTAAAAAGTTATATCATTGTTTGTCTGTAAGTCTTGAAACACTGGACTTTAACTGTTGGTTTCCCAGGACATAAGTTTTATTCCGTTAACAGCTCTTTAGATAAGAGAGAGTCTGATTACGGCCATGTGTCTGTGCTTGTCCCGCTTTTAAAGGAGACATTGATTATTAAAGGAAACATATATTATTAAAAATCTTATTTTTTACACATCCTCATGTTGTTCCAAACCTCTGTGGCTTTTTGGTTGCTCTTGTCCATGTAGTTCTAAAGAATGCGGACTGTTGGTTTCAAACTTAAGAAAGGACACAAAAACACACACAAAAAAATAGGCCTACAAAAGACATCGGAAAGCTTTGTGTTATAAACAGACCGAAATCTTAAGTCTTAAATCTTAAATTATATTTTAGTTATAATCTTCCCGTTCAAGTGAGCTGTTATCGGATCAGTGAGTCAGTTGAACTCGAGAACCAGATCATAATGATTTAGACAGGAGATGATTCAATGATCAAATAACATTTCAGTCTGTTCATCACACAAAGCTATGGCTATGGCTTGGCTTGAGAAGACTTCTGTGTCATATGATCCAAGCAGACCAGTACAATTCATCAAAATCCTTTGAGAAAGAAAGTCATACTGATGATGTAGGAAAGGAAATAATGGGAGTTGTAGTTTCTGGGCAAATTGTTCCTTTTCTAAGCTGATTCCAAAAACAACTTTTCCAACCGTTCACTTTCTTGACCTCTTATTCTATTCTGTCTTTCATGTTTTGCTTCCTCCTCATTTCCAGTCTCTCTTTCTTTCAGGTCAGTGTCTCGGCGGATTTGGTCGCCCCCTCAGCGTCCATTCAGAGTGTGTTCCTGGAACAGAGAGGTCAAAAAAGGAATCACCGCAGGAACCATAGAGGAGCTCCAAGAGAAGGTATGAAAAGAAAAACCCAGTTTTAGTTTAACTGAAATATTTTACATTTTTGATGATGCTGTGGGACATTTGTGTACTGTGATTCTTACCTCAGGCAGCTCAGGCTCTCTTGGTATCGTCTGAGCTGACTTTGGTGTGTGAGGAAGATGGGACAGAGGTTGACTCTGATGAGTTCCTCATAGCCCTGCCGGACAACACCGTTTTCATGGCCCTGAACCCTGGAGAGATCTGGAAACCTCATCCTGTATGTATGTGTGTTTATGTCAAGCAGAAACCATTTTTTTTTTATTTCATCTGGAATTATTAGTTGCTATAAGATGTTTCACCACTAATCAGACTTCATCAACATTAGAAAGGTGGTAATATGCATCACATTTATTCTATTCAGTATCACACTTCAAATCAAGAAGCAAAATATGAATGACTTTCTTAAGATTCATTCACTTATCAGTATATTATTTGTATTGTTCGGTACCTTATCTTTTCACTAACTTCCTCCCTCCTAGTTACTTCAAAGGGGTAGCAACAAACCAAGTGATTGTAAGCCAAGGACAGGAAAAGACATCGCTCAGATCACCTTTGACCTTTACCGTACGCACCCCAAAGATGTATTCGGATCACTGAATGTGAAAGCCACATTCCAAGGGCTCTACTCTGTCAGTGCAGATTTTCAGTGCTTGGGACCAAAAAAAGTCCTGAGGTAAGCAGTGTTCCCCTCTTAATATCGTAATACAGAGTACAGATGGATTTTAAGGGTTTGTTTTCACTAGTTATTTGCACAAAATAATCTTTATCTATTAAGTCACTGAATTGTATTCAACCCATTTGTTGTGTCTCAGGGAGGCGCTCAGAGTCATGTCCAGTCTCCTCCATGCTGCTGGACATTTGCTGATCACATCGGCTTCTGTAATTCGCCGTATAATCCAAGGGGCGGATCTTCTTCAAGCCCAACGTACCCAGCCTATCGAGTATTGGGAATAACTGGAGAAATCTATCATTTAAGACTTGAATTCGACATCACTAAGAATGTAACTGAGGGAGAGATTTTTTGTTTTCTTTTTCTGAGACATTGAGGTGTTTCCTATAGATTTATATGGTAACATTAAGGTTCAATTTAACATTAATGCATTAGGTAACATGAAGGAACAACAATTTTACAACATTTATTAATCTAGGTAAATGTTCTTTTCTATACAAGGGTTCAAAAGTTTGGGGTTGGTAATATTTTTTTAATGTTTTTGATAGAAATCTCCTATGCTTACCAAGACTGTATTTATTTGATCAAACACTAAACATTTTAGTGATTTATTTGATCAAACACACTAAAACATGAATATTTTGAAATATTAATACAATTTAAAGTAACTTTTTTATTTGAATATATTTTAAAATGTAACTTAGTCATGTGATGGCAGAGCTGAATTTTCAGCATCCATACGGTCTTCAGTGTCACATGATCCTTAAGAAATAATTGTAATATGCAGATTTGCTGCTCAACTAACACTCAATATTATTGTTCCAACTTATGTTGGAAAATGTTATTATTTTTGTGGAAGTCATGATTAATTTTTCCAGGATTCTTTGATGAATACAAATTTCAAAAGATCAGCATTTATTTTTTAAATAAAATAAGCTTTTTGTTATCATTGTTAGATGATACCTAATGCATTAAATAATGTTAATGAACTTTATTGTAAATTGTAAAGATACCATTTATACCTTGCTGGTTTTATGGACAATTCATGGAAAAAGATGCTCTAGGAAAATGCTTAGGTTTCTATGAAAACCTAGGTTTCTATGCCTTTTAGGAGTAATTTTTATTTTTTAGTCTAGGACTACCCAGTGTTACTTATTCTGTGTGTTTGACTCTCTTTATACATGTTCATTTCAATTGTACCATTCAATATGTTTACATGATAGACCACTGTATTATCATTTTATCTTCTCCATTCGATACACTGAAAAAAGTGACTTAACTTAAAAAAAAGGGTGAGGAAACCCACTGCCATAAACCAATTAAGTGAATAAATTTTACTTAATAATAGGCATGAAGTTTATTACTTTATAATTTGAAGGCAGCGGGTTTCCTCACTTTTTTAAAGTTAAGTCAACTGATCATCTTTACAGTATAGTAGCTTTGGATAGAAGTGTCAGTTAATGAATAAATGTAAAAATGTAAATACAAAATTATTGTAATGGTGAATGTTTAGAAAATAAACATGTTTTTAAGATCAATTTATTAAGTAAAACCAAACGGGTACAAAAAGCTTCAGCACAAAAAAAGACAGTCTTTCTAATTAGCTTAGTTAATGCATAGACTAATCAACTTCAAAAAGATACTACTCAAGATTTTAATTAGTTTTCAACAAAAAAAGACCACAAACATTATGATTGGGAAGAAGAAAAAAAAAGGAAAAAAAAACAAGCACATAAATTATGTAGTATTATGTCAGAACATTGTTTCCTTCAAAGAAACACATCTGTGTAGCACACGTGTGGAGCTTAAAGGTTTCAGTTATGCTGCTAATAACCTTATACAATTGACCTTTGTAAAAGCAAACATCTACATATCTAAGCACGAAGTGCAACTTAAACATGAAAATGGCAACATGCATGCATTCGCTCTGTTGAATCACACCGAGAATTCATTAGACCTCTGATAAAACAAGCTACCAAACAAAATACATTGTACTATAAATTCAGTGCCTTGCCATACACAGTTTTGTTTCGATTACTTTAAAGTACATATTCTAATACTAAATATTTTTGATTCAAGTAAGATGCTTAGGTTTGGAGATACATATTGCATAACAATGTTGTGAGAGAGAGGTTCTACAAGGCCCTGGTCATAGCATTAAATTGGGATAGAAATAACCAGATAGGTTAAGAGAAAAAAAGTATTTGTGTAACATCTTTGGCAGTGATGTGGAATTCAGTTTCCACCTATCTGCACAGCTACAAATGCCATTGCAAACTGACTTTGCTGCCGAGGTCAGAGTTCACCCTCAGGCAAAACTGGGGTTCCTTCTCTAAAAAGTTCATTCCAGTTTGTTGCTTCACCCCCTCCGCCTCCGTTGACTACAGTAGAATGACCCAAACTCAACCCAGAGCCCATGTTCTCAAATGAGACTCTTCCCCGTGAATACTTCCCGCCCCTTTTCTGTTGTTGCATTATGACGGCGATGATGCGTTCCCTCTCCTGGGAAGTCATCCAGCGCATCTGATTGTGTTTAACATGGTAACGTGTGTCTCCGTACCACTGGATGATCTCTGTCCTTGTCAGGCCTGTCTTCTGCTGGAGAATCAAGTAGTCGTCGCTTGTTGGCCACTGGCAGCGAAGGAAGTTTTGCCGCAAAATTTCCAACTGCTCCCTCGTCTTCTTACGAAGTCGCACGTTTGGTTCGACCCGGCCGCGGAGGAATGACGGAGACGGAGAAGGAGAAGGGGAGATATCCGCAGAGTACTGTTGAACGGAAGCGTTGCTGTCATCAAATTCACCTTCGTCACTTACTTCCTCCTTGGTCTCATTTGATTGGTTGAGTGGCTCCTCATCGTCAGCCACATCCACATCAACCTCAAACCCCGCCTCTGCGTCGTCAGCCTCATCGTTGTCATAAAAATCAGCAGCAGGTAGCGCATCGTTCTCCAGCTCATTCTGAGAGTTCTGTTTGGGCAGCTGCATTGACCGGTTGCGCCCCGCGAGCTTGGCTAGCCATGCCCGGCCGTTCTTGCGAAGCTGGTAGCGACTGTCAGCGAACCATTTGCGGATTTCACGTCGATTAAGTCCAGTCATTTTCTGGAGCCGCTGAACCTCACCGTCAGAGGGCCAAGACTTCTGTACAAAACTGCGGCGCAGGGCCATCAGCTGCGCTTTCGATTTTTTCCCTGGCAAGCAGTGTAGAGACTGTGAAAGCTCGGGGAGTTCAGGGTATGGCATTGCGGTCTGTTGATCGTTCATAATCACGAACGGTGAACGTCCATAGGCATCGAGCAGCTGGACTCCAGTATTGTGAGGCGGTACGTTTCTACTATCACTTTGGAAGTGGGGATTAACTTGAGGAACTTGGGATGCAGGTCCAAGACCGTTTTTGTACACGACATTAGAACTGAGCAACTGCTGCACACCGTTATTGGATTGGGAAGCGTTATTCTGGCTAAAATGCAAGCGGTTTTGGTCACTGATGATGTGTTGAGGAACAGTACGGCTGGGTTTAGGCGTGTGGTCTCTCTGATCTACATGGGCATCTGGCGCAGGTGGCGGTATAAAATCCTGTTGCGTTTCATCACGTCCTAAACAATCCTCCTCGTCGTTGATTTCCACACACTCCTCGGCGACCGCTTTTTTCTGAATTCGCCACAGCTTGCGTCGCGTTTCTTGGATGTCGTCATCAGCCCAGCTAATTCCGTAACGTACCCGTTGCATCATGAACCACGCTTTAACTCTCTCCGGCGGTAATTCACACTTTCGAGCTAGAGCGCTCGCCTCCTGTGATGTGGGGTATGGGAACTCATTAAACGCTTCCACGAGTTCTGACACGGCATCCAGCTCGTGGACCTGCTCCGAGCGCACCCAGATGAGCTTTAACCCCTCGGATACCAATGGAAGACAGACTAGGTTAGCCTGGTTGTGTGTTGATGTGCCAGAGGAGGCCGTTTGCTTCTTTTGGCAGGACTTCTTAGTCCCTGAAGAGCCGGGTAACTTCTCCTGAGGTAATTCGGGGGATGAGCTCTGCGTTTCTTCAGGAGCAGGCGAGACATCCATCTTCTCTTGTTCTTTTGCCTCCATGGAGGATGTCGTCTCATTTGAGTCTTCGGGAGTCTGAAGTGAAGTAGATTCAGATCCCTCAGTGGTGACTGGCTGAAAAAAGTGAGATCAAGAAATATGAATACAAAATGCATCAGGTGAGAAATTCATAATCCACAAATTTCTCCAATAAGGTTAAAATGCCACAAAAGGCAATCACTGCAGTTAAAGTCACCATGAAATCAAAATTGAAATTCTATTTCTATTTTAATGGAATACTGCAGTGTTTATTATAAATTATTTACCCATGCACATCATTCTTTTTTAATTCATAAGCCCTAGTAATCTTTAATATTAACTTTTCCTCCCCCTCGCAATGATATCTCCTATCTGATGAAATATGCACTAATGTGAGGGCTGGATAATAATGCTTCCCCTCCAGCAAAACTGTCACTCACATGACATCACAGCAATTAGATAACTAGGGCACTGTGATATTCCATAAACAATAAAAATTGGCAATTTGGATTTAATTTTGACTGTAACATATTGGCTGTGTGTGTCCCAATTCAGAGGCTGCATCCTTCGAAAGCAGCGAAGGGCGCAGCGAGCGTTGTTAAATGTGACTCTCTAGCCTACGTAGGATTCTTCTTGTCGCCTAGCAACTGTGACGAGCGGCAGTAATGTTTGTTTGTATTGGACTTTTTTTTAAAATTAAACTGTCTGAAAACAAAACAGGGTTCACTATCTGTCTAAATATGTTCCCCATTGTACATTTCTGTATATATTAAGAGTATATAAACCTAATACTTAAGGTGATGATACACAGGGCAAATTTTTGAGCAATGTTGCTGGGCAATCTTGCCGAACGATTGTTGCTTGGGCACTTTCCAATTGAAAATGGGCAATACATTTCTATCTGGATAATTTAGATCGGTCGTGGGTAGACTTGTCTGTGTCTCATCTAGTTGCCAGTTGACGGCAACATTACTCAGCAACATTGCTCAAAAAGTTGCCCTGTGTCTCATCACCTTTAGGTTACTTTTAAAAGTTTAGTTCGGCCATTTCTCTAGAAAAACATTCTGTCCAGTAATTTACACCTCACTAGGTATAAGAGTATGTTTGTTGCTTTTTTCTGATACATCCTCAGTAACGGTATGCAACCGACAAATGCGGAAATGACAAAAAAAAAATTGTTGACACAGTAATTACGGTATGCTTGTTTTCAAATAGGTCGCCCTCCCAACACTCTCTCCCTCTGCCATTGGTTTGTCAAAGAGTTAGCCCCGCCCTAAACAATAGTTTTTACACTTTACACTAATAGCGTAAAAACTCTCTGCATATTAAGCCGTAATACTAGGATAAATTATTTACATTTAAACGAATACTCTATTTACAGAATCTTTAGTGGGACCACACAGCTAACAAAACTACCGCACATCAATAAATACTGATATTAACACAAAACTTTACTTACTTTATCCTTGACAAAGCTTTTTCCCAGGTCACCCACTCGCTCCTCCTCGAGCGCTCCACATCGCTCGTTTCTCACCGAGTCAGAAAGGCTGGTCACAGGGTGAGCGGCGTGCAGGTGCTGACTGAGACATTTAACATCTTGCGCTTTATAACCACAAATCCGACACTCGTAAGCATCCTTAACCGTCTCCTCAGCATCTCCTCCAGGCTTTTCCGCTGGATCTGGTGGTGAAGAGTGCGTGCTTGCGCTCTCGAGCTGCGGAGCTGCGCACTGCTCCATGGCAACCTATGCACGACCTAGCCAAGACGCAATTCATACAAGCTAACACAGAGATTAGGTAGCTAAATTTCTCCCACAACAAACTCGGTGCGGAATACTCCAAAGGATACAACGAGTTTCATTTGAATAAAATATATGTAGGCTATACGGAGTCCACATGCAATAGTTGAATGCTGAATCCGAATTTATGGCCACACTGGTCAGAGTATGGAACAAAGGCTGGCTAGCCAGCGAGCTAGCACAAGAGCTTGTCGTGTTGGCTTCACACAGAAGCATAAAAGAGTAAAAATAGCCAGCTCGGATGCAAACTGGTTTATTTATTGTTTTTCTATCCTTCATTAGATGTAGTTACTTAAGAAATAAGACAATTACAAGTGCCACTCCGAGCAAATTCAATTGCACTCGCCTATGGGTCGCACAGTTGTCCAGAAAGCTGTCATAGGTTTGGTTTGTCGCATCCTCCGAGTGTGAAGCCAGTGCAGCTTCAAAATAAAAGTTCACTGACAGCCGCTTTCTCTTTTCTGATTCAAGAAGTTTTATTCAGATGACAGATGGTAAAATAGCTTTACATTTCCAAAATATTAGTAACAGTATATAGCCTATACATACACATTTGCACACAACAATAATTAAAAATAAGAACAGGTTATGTTTAATCACAAGACAAAACCTTTCAGGGATGTCCTCATTTACAAACACTGTTAACAAATACATTTTAACAATGGTTTCTTTAGGAGTATTTGTTAGTCTAGCATTTATAATCTGCTTGATATAAAAGCAATAAACAAAAATATGAAAGGCTTTCAATTTACTGGAAAGATAAATTGTCTTAATTTGATCTTGAAACACTTGAAAAAACATCTGTAAGATTTCAAACATAAATCTTGTCATTCAATTTGTAATTGTTTAGCAAGTACATCAATGTAGAACAATAAGGATTATCGCAGAAAACTTAGTAAGATCTGAAGTTGATATAAAGACGATTATAGTCAAGTCAGTTTATTTTGGACTGAATATACATTTTTAAATGAACTTTGTTAATAATTAGGTCAGACATTAGTAATGGATCAAATAAATGGGAGGATAAAATTCTGGCTGTATCAGTAAATGTGTTGTCCATATACTAAAAGAATAAAGGTCAAACGAACCATCATAAACATCGCTGTATCCTAAATATCAGTTTCTGTGTATAAACAGATAGACTTAGGGTTTCAACAGACTCAGTGAAGACAGAGAGTGATCTTAGTACATTTGTAACAAAACGTTCCGAATATTTGAAGTGAAAACGAGAAGATCAGCAGCAAGTATGTCGGCCACGCATGAGGTTCCAGAGAAACCCTTATTTTTGTGACCTGTGATTTATGTGTGGAGGTGAAAACTCTGGCACTGAAGACCTGCTTGAAGTGTGAAATCTCTGTGTGCTCAGCACCTACAGACCCACCTGACCACTCCAGTGCTGCTGCAAACCCATTCGCTGACCAACCCTGTAGAATTGGGTTTTTCTAGTCAAATGGCCAGCAAATGCTCAGCTCAACTGACAGAAGAGTTAGAGACACATGGCTCAGAGGCAGAACCAGGCAAAGAAGGAGGAAATGTGGCATAAAGACCAAATACAGACTCTGGAGGACTGTGTTAGTCTCACGGAGACCGGATCAGCCCTGAAGGGTCTGGTCTTTACAAGTTTAGAGACCTCAGTATCAGTCAGACTGGGAACACTTCAGAAAGCCCAGCAAGCTATCAGTTCAGCTCTGAAGGAAAGGGATCAATTCAGCTTCTTGCAGAAATTTGCCAGTGTACAGAAAGCTATGATGGACGCATAGTGTTTCAGATCGCATAGTGGATCTGAAACAGGGCTTGGAGTCAGAACCCGATTGCACTAAATTAATTGAAAATATCAAAAAGTCTGGACAAATTATTAAGACGCAGGAGGATAAACTGGATATGTGCCACATGAATACAGTCCATGGAAGAGAGAAGCGACCTGAGGCTGTACTTCCTCGATGTTACCCTTTTTTTACAGCAGAAAGAAACTAACCAAAGGTTTTTTACTGTGTGAACTCAAAACAAATACGCACAACTACAGACTTTGTAGTCATTTGCGCCCCTTTTTTGCCTTGGAAAACATAACTATACAAACCAAAAGAAACACGAGACAAAATTACCTATGTTGCAGATGGCCGTTCATATACAGAAATAGGCTGTGTGCACAAACAATAATCAGATATGAAAATGGCAAAAGGATCATTTTAACATATTGTTTTTTTGTTTTTAGGCCTATATATTATGAAGGATATTTTTAATTAAATAAAAGTTTTCATGCAGTATGATCTTTTTTTGTTACTTGTAAAAATATATATATTTTAAAGAAGCTTTACAGTTCTGTCTGGGAAATGGATTGAAATGGATAATGGATTATCGTGATAATAACTACCTAAAATAATAAACACGTTTGGAGACCGAGAGTAGCCTACCGTACCTGGTCAGGGGCAGGCGGGGATAGGCTCTTGCTGGCCTTTATGCAAGCGAACATGACAGATCAGTCAAAGTGAGCCCCCTCGTGCTGGCTATTATGGCTACAGTTCACAAGTCTCGCACCTTTCATAAAAGTGACACTAAAAACTCAAAGTGAGCTTTCAAATGAGTGAAAATCAAAAGAGATGATTTTTATTCGTTATTTGACACTATAAACACACACTGACCTCCTCGAGCTTTTATTTTGACCCTTCCGGTTACCGGCATTTTGAATTTGCATATTAGTTTAATATTTAGTTTCACCCGAAACATTTAGATTCAACATATATATTTATATTTATATTTATATTTATATTTATATTTATATTTAACATTTATATTTATATTTAACATTTAACATTTAGGTTTAACATTTAAATTTAGATTTATTTTTAACATTTAGATTTAGATTTAAATTTAACATTTAGATTTAGATTCAGATTTAATATTTAGATTTAACATTTAGATTTAACATTTAGGTGTAACATTTAATATTTAGATATGAGTCAGACATAAGTCATGATTCCCCATGGAACAAAAAGGACAAAAACAAAAAAAAATTTTTACAAAATGTGGCAATATCAATTAATGAGTTGTCCAAGTAAAATAATAAAGTTCACATATGAACCATCATAAACATCTCTTTATCCTAGCAAATATAATTTAATTAGTAATATATTAACATGCTCCATGAAAATACTGCAAACCGAATCCAAAGGTCAGTTTCTGTGTATACAGAGAGTCATAGAGGGTTTTAACATACATACTCATAGTGAAGACAGAGAGAGAGAGAGAGAGAGAGAGAGAGAGATCGTATTACATTTGTAACAAAACGTTCTGAATATGTGAAGTGAAACAAGAACTTTTGAATGTACTCAGATATCAACTCTTACCTCTCGTGTGACCAATGTTAAAATCAATTATCATGTTTAAAATAAATTCATTATTGCTTGAAAAGCTATGGGCAGTTACTCTTTCAATTCACACTTCCTCAGCAACCCCAATTCACCACCAATAAAGGTTATTTTTTGGCATGATATATATAGGTCTGTGAAGAACCTTTAACATCCACGGAACCTTTCCACTGCACAAAATGTTCTGTATAGTGGAAAAAAGGTTCTTCAGATTATTAAAAAGTGTTTCACACAAAGAAGAAATGTGCTTTTAAGACCTGTTGTGTGAACGATATGGGGAACCAAAATGGTTCTTCAATGGCATCACTGCGAAAACCTTTCGGAACCTTTTTTTAAGAGTAAAACAAATTCTCAAAGTCATTCTCAAACTGCGTGACATTAGCAGATTAAATGCTGGGGAACTTATCCTCAATCTAACTCACTGTGTCTTTCACAAATAAAAAAACACAGTGGAAATGTACAAAGAGTTCATCATTTGAGAGGCAGTGTTGAGTTGGCCATAGCGACTGCTGCAAATGCAATTTTTTTTCAAAATGTTCCTATCTACACACAACATCATACAAGATTATAAACGTACTTATCCATTCTTTGTAATATAAAATCGAGGTCATGGATTCTGTATACCTTCAATGCAATAAGTTGCTTTGGATAAAATGTAAATGTAAAGAAAGTTGACAAATAATGATAAAATATGTTGATCAGGAAGCATTATTAATACAATCCAATTAACACAACTGGTTTTAATTTATATTTAATTATTAGAGTTCATTCATTCGCTGAAATTGACAGGTGAGATGATCATTGGTGCTGAGTATGTGCTTTTAATGTTTGTACATGGGTTTAAGAATGGATAGAGTTCCTCAGTGAACCACTGATCAGTGAAAGAGTAGACATGAGACTTGGACTCCACATCATAAAAGGAGACCAGACCCTCCTCATAATCCACAAACACACCCACCCTCTGGGGCTTCACTTTCAGCGAAAGAGAGACAGAGGTTCCAGCACAGGCACTATACTGGTTCCCATTTCTCAACCGCACGGTCCAGTATCCATTCTGAGGACTCAGTGTGATCTTCCCCTTTCTGTTAATGGATTCTTTGGCAACTCCTAAATCCCAATCAGTTTTTCCCTTCACCAGCACGTCAAAATAAAACCTTCCAGAAGAGAATCCCTGCTTTCCCAGGACATTACCACATTTGTCAAACCTCGCAGGGTTGTCTGGGACATTCTGTTTTTTTTCTCCACGTCGCACTTGTTTGCCATCATCAGACAAGATGAGAGATTTATGAGCTGTATCTGGATCCAGCGTCACATCCACTAATAAATAAAATGATTATATTTATATTAACATCACATACATTAAGGACATATTGAGGGCTGATGCATCACTATAATGATGCCATATCACCACGGATTAAAAAGACATAAATTATTTTTGTTTCTTACTCACCAGAATATTTTCTTCTCTTTGCGATCTCTAAAAACAGAAATTATTTTAAATGTATTTAAAATGAATTTAGTCGAACACAGAAATTCCACAAATCAAATAAGATTACAATGCATTCTCACCTTTTCGAATACTCCTCAAATAGCGAACTGTAGAAATTGTAAAATATAAATAAGATAAATGATTATATCACAATTACATCATTATAATTGCACAACAATTTATTTCCGTTCAGATGCATCTACAAAATTAAGACTTCATTTTTTTTTTTTTCATCAAAATGAATCAATGAAAAACAGATATCACCTCTTCTTATGTAGACAAAAGTAGCAATTGCAACTGTAGTAATGATGCCGTACACAACTGTAATTGAAATCCAAATGACTGATGTTCTCCAAACTTGAAACATTTTACCTGTAACAAAAACCACCATACAGCATGTGAGCAAGATAGGCCTAGATATTTTATGTTAAATACAGACAAACAAACAAACAAAGGTCGAACAGTACATTTTCTGTACTAAAACATTTAGGCAACAATAAATTAGCAAATCTGCATGTGATTAAATCATAATTCATTATGAATCATCACGACTGCATCAAAATACCTTGAAAATTTGAGAATGATTAGTATATATTTTTATTAAATATATAAAAGATGTTTGCAGAATAGACTGGAACTCTGGATACTATATTAATGAAACCAGGCCTCAGCGAGTCTCTGTGATACTGTTTTATACCTCAACTTTATGGTAAAGAGTGGAAGCCTCCACCAGTCACTGAATGGTACAAGTTCTGGGATTTACCTGTTATGTACACTTTCTTGATATATGATTTTAACATGGATTCTAATGATCTTTTAAAATAGAGCATTTGGCGGCACACCACTATTAAAGAGAAGCCAAAGGGATGGTTAAATAACTGTGGCAGGCGAAATAAAAATGGAAGATAACCCAATGCTCACTGGTTAAATAGGTTGGAAGTAAATGTATAAATCCAAATGAGATCGTTTGCTGATCAGCTGGTGCTTAGTCTTTGTTGACTTGACCAATAAAGTCTAATCTTTGCCATCTGGCACTTCTCGACTTGAGAGATTTCTTGCAAAGAAAGAAATCTCGCCTTTTTATACAACACGATAAGCTACCAAAATCATACTTACTTGAGACACTGATGTCCGTTTGCAGCATATGATGTTTCAGTTTGACTCTGCAGTGATACTTGGTCTCACTGTTATGCACAGTGATCCTGTGTTTCACACTGAAGCCCTTTGCATCTGCATCTTTATGCACTTCTTTAGTATCAGAAATCATAACATTTCCTTCACTGTCCAGCCACAGAAGCTCAGGTTCAGGATTCCAGGCTTCACATGCACACAGCAGACGAATCCCTCCTGAATGATCAAACTCCTCTATAATGATCAGTGGATGAGTTCCTATAGCTGCAGATATCAAGGATAACAATAATTCATGTTGTACTTGTATATTGTGTGAACTTTTAAGTTTATTTAAAAGGCGCTGTATATCTGAGAGAATATTTCTGCCTGAGCTAGTTTTTGTGTGAATTTGTTGCAAAAAAACATCCAAGCTAAGTGCTTTTATGAAAATAATATAAAACGTCATCAAAATCATTAAAATATATCATTTCAGTCTGCTCACCTCCGACATTAACATTAACAATGATATCATCATACCAGGAGTTGGACTCAATAAAACACTTGTAAACTCCTTCATCAGAGACTTGGACTGTTGATAGTTTGAGCGATGCATTTCCATTCTGTAGCAGATCTTGGAACAGTGCTGTTCTCCCTCTGTAGGACTCACTGTGCTCCGTGATTCTGTTTTCACGATTTACATAGAGATGCACTATTTCATCTTTGTCAAGTCTAAACCATTCCACTTTCATGTCCACAGCACTGGTGTTGGGTTTGATATAACAGGGCAGGATCACATCTTCACCAGCAACAGTGAAGAGAGGCGCTGCAGGTCCCACAACATTATACAGCTCTGAGACAAAGAAAACCATGTCTGAACTGGTCGTAAACGATTAGTGACTATACAGCTCAACATGTTAAGACATGTGGTTTTATTATATAGACTTGGTAGCACTGCATCTTTAAAATGTCAACACTGTCTGTTTTTTTGTTAAGGTGAGAATGATTACCTGATAAATCTGTAAGTGCACAAAAAATCAGAGCCACTCCAACCAACTTCATCCCTGCAAAGAAACAATTGCTCTACTGTATAAGAGAAAAGTCAGGGCATTTATTACAAATAGTATACTATGCATTGAATGAAATAAATACAAATAATGATTTAGTCCAAATGCTTACCTGATTTGCCTTTCAGCTGTAAACACAACCTTTGTGTGAAGTTTTTCACTTCCTTGAAAAACCAGACAAACCCGAAATCACACATCCAAACACTCACATTTAAAGGCGCACACACACACACACACACACACACACACACACACACACACACACACACACACACACACACACACACACACACACACACACACACACACACACACACACACACGCACACACACACACACACACACACAAAAGCATCAGTCCAAACTCAGCCCTGGATGAAAAGATTAATAGTGCAGATGAAAGATGGGGGATGAGAACCTTTACACGCTTGAGTGAGAGCGGAGCGATTGTGCTGATGCAGTAGATGAAAGAATAGTGAAATTGAATGATTTTGTACAAACCTTGTTTTATCTAATTACTTGTCTTGTTGAGAATTATAAAATAATATCTACAACACTTTTCACATATTTTTTTCCCACAGTAGTTTATTTAAACAAGTGGCCCACTCCTTTGTCTTCAAGTATATATTAGCTGACATTTTATGTTTGCTAAGTAGTATTAAATATAACACACACACACACACACACACACACACACACACACACACACCAAGCGGCAGCGTGTCTGGTTCGCTATCTTTGTGGGGACTCTCCATAGGCGTAATGGTTTTTCGACGGTACAAACTATATATTCTGTCCCCTTACACTGCCCCTGTCCCTAAACCTACCCATCACAGGAGACATGCTGCATTTTTACATTTTCAAAAAACATTACTTAGTGTGATTTATACGCTGTTCTCCTCATGGGGACCGCTGGCTGGTCCCCACAATGTAGGTGATCTCAGGTTTTACTATACTTGTGGGGACATTTGGTCCCCACAATGTAATATAAACATGAGCACAGCAAACACAGTCTGAGTGTGGGGTCTCTGTCCATTGTTGGCATCCATTGTTCAGAACAGGTAATTTGACCTTTGACCTATTATAGGCTTATACTACAGTAAAGCAGTGATTGGTTAGTGATCAGTAAACCAATTAGTGTTTGCATATATGAGGAGTGTGTGTGTGACCTGGTGAATAAGTATAGCGTTTTGATTGGTTGTGTTTGGAAAAGGAAAGCTAGTAAATTCCTGCTAGATTTTTGTGTTTTAGGTAGAGAATTGTGTGTAGTGTTTTGAAAAAAGGTGTTTTATGCAATTGAAAACTGAGTCAAAGGCTGAGAAATAGCTTATGGTTTTGGAGATTCGGTGTGTAGGTTTGCACTTTGAGTGAGAGGTTTCAAAAATCGTGTGACATGAAAATATTTTGTGTGTAAGCAGTTGGAAAAAACTGTAAAAGGATAATATACCCAAATATTTTGTCAATATTTATTCAAAACCTATAAGACTTTCTATTGCTTAACATTTGAAAACTGTTTCAACTGTTTTTGTCCATTTAATAACATTAGACCCCACTGACTTTGTGTGGACAAAAAAGAGAGATATTTTTTCAAAATAGAGAATGTTTTTGTTTACATAAGTGCAGCACAGCAAGTGCACTTTACAACATTTAATGAGTGAAAAAAAGAAACTGGACACAAATTTCATTGGTATTGGGTTTATACAATTTTAACAATTTTAACAAGATTTGAGAAAAGTGCCACTTGAACTTATGCCTAACCGGTTCTACCCAAACCGCTCCGAGCGGAACTCAAACTGTGGTCTCCGGTGTGGGAGGTGGGCGCTCTAACAAGGAGCCTCTTAACGTCTGTCGCTAGAGCACCTCTTGAGATTAGGGGAGTGAGTATAACACGCACAGCTTTTACTGACCTACGTCCGTTACACCTCTGTGTATGCGTTTCACAATTTTCAAACTATGACACCAACTGGTGCTCTTTCTGTGTCTTGGTCTACTGAGATAGTATAGAGATCACTAAACAAAGCATTCTTTTTCTCATTTCTTTCTGCAAATTCCTCTCGAGTCTTACAATAGTATTCATATGTTTATTGAAAGTGACTGGGGAAAAATGACATGAAACAATTCCCTTGTTGTAACTGAACTGGCTCCAGTTATTGGTGGTTGCTCTGGGGGTGTTCTTTGTTGTGTGCACCCGCTGGTGTCGTGGATTTTGAGCATGAGGAGATACGCTGGGTGCGAAGCTTCTGCACATACTCTCGCTCCAGCAGCAGTTGTCGTCGATGATTCTGTAGAGCATCCCGTTGACTCTGTAGAGCCTCATCTCTCTGGACAAGGTTTTTTAACTCCGCACACAGGTTTTTATTCTCCTGATACATGTCATTTGTATGGGACATTATGTAGTGAGATGCCTTCTAGGGAGAGGGAAGAGAAAACGCCTTGACTCAGCTCCCATGGTGCTTTGACAAACAACCATGCTGACTGACTTCACAACTAGCATTCACTCACCTTGTTGGCTGAGATAGTCAAAGCTTGCACCTGGTCTTCTGCCTGTTGCTCCTGGCTCTTCATCTTTCTGTTGAAATCAGCCTTGAGAGCAACCAGAGTCTCTGAATGATGACACTGCAAAGAAGTCAGCTCCCTCTCCAGCTCAGTGATAAAACACAACTGCTTCTGTTGTAGAGTCTACGTCAAACACAAATGCATACATATGTAAATAAAAAGCCATTCCATCTCAGTGCAGTATGAAAACAATTATGTAGTCCTCAACTATATGAAAATGCTGACACTAGCATGACTACCTTATGTCTCAAAGCTCATAACATTACAATAATGTCTAATTCTGCATAGCATGAAACACGCTGATGACGTGTGATGTCTGCGTGAGCAGGGTGACCGGAGGTAATAAAATACATAAGTTGACAGGCAAAGGACATTGTTTCATTGCATTCGAACTGATTGCAATGATTGGATGAACATTTTATGGTCCTTCGCCTTCCACAGATGATATATACATATAAATACATGTAGACCACTTAACTAGTGGTCTAAATGTATTAGTGATTGCAATTAGGATGTGAAGAGACTTTCAAACAGCATAACAAAAAATGTTTCTGGAACAAATCACCTAACCTCCCTTAAATATATATCATATATTATAATATATATAATATATAATCAGTTATTGAGTTCACTTAACTTTTTCAATTAAGTACAACAAACTTTTCGTAATATTTCTCATTTCATTTGGTTAATTTAACAGTACAAACACACAAAAAAAGGAATACTAAAAAAGAGAGATCCTGCTACCTTAACCTCTTGTAGGTCTGCAATTTCAATATTTAGCTTGGCCAGCTGATTTTCCATCTGCAGGATCTCTCTCTGCAACTCTGAAAACACAAACAACACACTTGAAGTGCAACATAATGATGTTTAAAATGTTATCATCTAACCAAGTAGCTACGATCTGGCTAACTGTAGTGAGCAATTGATTGTACCTGTTGTTGGTAAAATGATTTGTAATAATGTATGGGCATTACACGCTACATTTTCAGTCATTTACAGTACAATATAAGCACACAATTATACGATTAGCCTTCATTTCTTGTACAGATACATACACACTTGTCTTACCATTCTTCTTCTCCTCATGTTTATCCTGCATGTTCTGTCTCTGTCTCCGCAGCTCCTCAAGTTCCTGATGGCTCTGATCACTCTGAGTGACTATAGCATTCTGTCTCTTCTCTGCCTTCTTGGAAAGATATGAGATGTACTCTACCTGCACAGCATAGAAAATGAGACTGATTATGATTTTATATGTAGGCCTAGAACAAATATGATTAATTATTATGATCATAATTTATAATTATTATATAATTTTTTTTAAAACAATTGTGTTAATTTGTGGGAACTTACATTTTCTTTACGTGTCTGATCTACCTCGTTCTGAAGAAACTCATTTTCTTTACGTCTGGAGTTGATTGTGTGTTAAATTGTCAAACATTAACACAAATGCAGATCCATAATATTTGTCAGTTTGAGCTACTGGCTGGACTGCATTAGTATTATTGGTCAATTGACATGAAAACACAAGGTTTGTGAAAATAAAAATGTTTTTGCGTTTACAATATCGCCGTAGTACTGTACGGGTTCATCAAGCTGTCGGTCATTTCCACGCACATGCGCACTCTCCAAAATACATGCATGTGTGTTTTACACGGTCGCATTCTCTTGAAGAAA
This sequence comes from Semotilus atromaculatus, assembly GCA_031834385.1. NCBI lineage: Eukaryota > Metazoa > Chordata > Actinopteri > Cypriniformes > Leuciscidae > Semotilus > Semotilus atromaculatus. Next base: position 26,411,470 of record JAULUF010000009.1, read on the forward strand.
CACAAGTGTGTAAACCGCTTTCACTTAAACAGTGAGGAAATGTTATTCGTGGATACTAGTGTGTGTGTGTGTTTTGTATGTAACGTTACCCAGCGGGAAGTCGTAAGTTAGGCTGGAAAAGAATTTTGTTTAACGTAACGTTACTGTACTTTGTGCAAAAGGATACAGTAGTTCAACTCTCCTCTTCAGTGTGCTTAGGTTCTCAGTAAGAGTATCATATCTATGGGTTGCAAAGCAATATTAACTAACGTTAGATTAATGAACTGTCTAACGTTAACGTTACCGTTACCTCAAAAGTGATTTAAACTGTTATTTGAATCTCTAACGTTACTGAGTCCAGGCAACTCACTCCCTGTGTAACAGCATCTCTCTCTGTGATTCAACCTGTTCTGCGCTCTCAGCCGAGACGCTTTTCTTCTTTGATGACATCCTGAAACCTCCTAAACAAGTTGTAATCTCGAATACAGCACACTTAACAGTTAACTTACACGACAAAAGGAAATCTAATGTATTTAATCTAAGTCCATGCGCCGTTTTCCACTCCCACAGTTTGTTGGTTGCACTGTGTAACCAAGACAACCAGACATAACATTCGCTTTAAATCCAAAAAGAGTTTTAATAATGTATGTCTACCACTAATATCCAGCGCCTACGCGATTTATAAATTCTAAATTAAATTAAATTTTATTTAGGAAAATCTAATTGTGAACAGGCAGCAGTGTTTGATTTTGTTGTGTGTTAATATTATACACGCTGCCGCTTGGTGGAGCAAAACGCTTTACCGGTAGACTCAGTGTTGCCATGTCCGCATATTTTAAACTACTTGGACTTGTTTTTTTTCCCCCATTAAATGACAAATTCGGTTTTTTACACTTAAAGCCCTGTTTTAAGATCGTTTCTGAAATTTGGACACATGCTGCTGGCCCGAGAATTTTCGGTTTGTGTGGTATATCCACACCTCCACAATGGTTGGATAGGTGCACTGGAACAATCCTTCATAAAATGCATTAAACTTTAGTTTACAAAGACGTGAAACTCACCGCGTGGTCTGGGGTGTTCACTGATATGCTCACACAAAAATCGCTGCAAAAGATGCTTTCCAGTTTCCAACAGGTTTTATCGTAGTTTTTGTCCAACTCCATTGGATCTAGGGTAAGTGAGAAACACTGTTATAATACTAGGCAGAGTCTATATGGATAATATAAAAAAAGCATCTTTTGCAGCGATTTTTGTGTGAGCTTATCAGTCTTCAATCTTAACCATTCTATTTATATATTTAAAATTATATAACCTTATATAGGCTACAACATACGTGTTTCACATTCTTTTTGTGACAAGAAAACATCCCTACAGCTTCTGAAAGTGAACTGCAGTGTTTTACTGTATAAGAAGTGTTATTTTAACATCAGTGTAAGTTCAGGCCTACATTAGATTTATTAAACAACAGAAACTGCATAATCAAATGTAAAAATAAAACATTTGTTTTCACTGTATGAATTAAATATATATTATTATTAAAGCTACAAAAGTTATCTAGCCAAGAGCAGAGAGTGATTTTCTCTTTGTCTTTTGTTCATCAATATTGTGCAGCCCTATTTCTTTCTTTCTTTCAAACCATTATTGGAACCAGGTTGCTTGTTTATCTTGAGAGATCTGGCAACAATGCGTAGAGTGCACTGAGCGAATAGACAGGAGGCAAAATCGAGCTCATCACATAGCCTACTCAAGAAACGTCCACGTTTGATAGTTTTCCAATGTTTGAAGATTGAAAACAACAACAGAACTGTAATAATAAACGCAATTCTTTTCTTTCTTCATGGCTTGCGGTTTCAGTTCACGCGCTCTGTGTGTGTCGGAGGGGAGGATGCGCGGCTGAAGATTTCAGTCCGGAGAGACTGAATCCGCATCCTGATAGACAATCATAGCGATGATGGAGGGACGACACGAGTTTTTATGCGGGGTTGTTGAAGGTAAGTTTACGCACACATAATTATTCTGAATGCTTGTCTGGGTTACACAGATTCGTTAAAATGCATGTTCGACGTGAATTGGTGTGGTTTTCTTCAAAGCATTATTTACTACAATTGTTTACGGAAAGAAAAATAAGCACCACGCTACACTGACATATATAATTAACCTTTAAAATGACTAATTTCTCATTTATGGGCTTGTAGTGTAATGCAATCCATCTTATTAAGCCGACGTAAAGCATCCTGGGTATCTTTTTCCATATTTATACTGGAGTGTGATAAGAAGCAACTGGCCTGAAATCGTAACACACACACATCTCCATCTCCATCCACAGTACACACACAAACACACGCACACGCACATGCATGCATGTTGTGCATACCTTCTAATTGGCCTTACTTGTTTGTAGCTCAGTGTCACATTATTGGCTCGGTGGGCAATTTGTCTCTTCTCTCCAGTGAACCCTGCGGATTCCAGTAGCTTTTTCTTACTGCTTTCTTACCCCACTTATGTTTTACAGCTGCAAACTTGTAGCTAGAACTTGTGGGGAGTCACACTTTATGATTTATAACATCAAAACTATAGTGATACTTTACATTAAAGTAGATTTAGGCTTCTATAAGTAATTTCAGCTTAACTTGCATACAGTGCACTTACGTAAAGTGATGCATATTATATAGCAAATCTCGGCTATGTGATTATATACTGTATAAAGTTGGATATTTAAGTATATCCAACATTATTTCCATACACATATATATACCCAAGAATAGAGGTTGAATCGGGGTCTCTGGCATGGGTGGCGGGCGCGCTAACAAGGACGCTAAAGACTGCATCTGCTAGCCTGCCTGTTGAGATCAGGGGAGTGAGGTTTTACCTGCACAGTGCACAGCTCTCACTAGCTGGCCTCCGTTACCCATCTCTAATCTGTTAAATGTGAATACAAGTCGTTCGATATTAAGATATTATGAACATTAACATCATTACTTTCTGTTAAGCTACTGTATTGTTCACATACCAGTAGGGCCATTCACTTCATATTCATAATTACTGAAGCAAATCAAGCAGGAAAATATGTGTGGCATGTTTGTCCATCAGCATGGCATCCAACATGAATAATTATATGAATAATTATGAATAGTTATAATAAATTATAACCAACCACTGTCTTTCCTAATGCAGCAAAATCTATAGAATGCTAGAATGACATAATGATGTGTGATCCCAAACATTGTCAGTGACAACTTATAAAAGTTTTTGGAATTTTTCAAAATGTATTCATTCACTCTCAGTAGAGGTATTGAGGATGGATGTGTATTGAAAATGTGGATATGGATGTAACGTATTTAATGATATGTACCATAGTTTTATAAATACTTTTATTTCATGAATTACAATAATTTTGTGTATTTAAATGTTGAATTTTTCAAAAGCAGATTCCATGTTTTTCTGCACAAGCAAACAGAAACCAATGTAGGTTGTTTTTGCAAAAAGATCTGCTTCTCATCGCAGCTTATTCTGGCCAAGAACTACCCACTTAGACAGAAAGAGTGTTCAGAGCAAATCCAAGACTTGTCATGGCAGTCTCAGTGAAATGTTGTACAGAAAACACGGTAAAAATAGCAGAATATATGTATAAACTTTGTGATCAGAGTCATCAGACAACTCTAATGCAGATTACGTTCTTAAGTTTTTTTTGTTGTGATGTTTAGAATCTTGCACTGCTTGCTTCCTTATGCACACCTCTGGTGATGACCCTAGCCAGTTTTATATAATGGGTCTAGTATGGGATGGATGCGCCAAGCCCATATTTCAGAGTCTGCCCAAAACCCGCCTGTTTTGAGTGGGTTGCAGTGAAGAGGAGGTGGAAAAGAACAGAAATACTGAAGATTTTTGACGGTTATGAAATGCTGCTTTGTGTAAATGGAGGGAAAAGAAAATCAGGTGTGTGTCTGCATGTGTGATATATATACTCTACTCCTTAGGTTTCTATGGGAGACCCTGGTCAATGGAACAAAGGAAGGTACTATTTCAATGGTGAGTATTGGATCAGTGACTACACACACAGTTAAATGGGATGATGAGATTGCTCTTTAAATGCACTTGTATTACTAAAAGAACACAACATATTACATATTATAAGTCTGGGGTTATACAATGTAATATGCAATATTGATTTGGATCATGTTGGTAACATGGTGGTATCAGAGCAGGGCAGTAAGGCTGCCCAGGGGGCCGCACAGAGCAGCTGGTGTGTTGAAGAGGTGTAAAAGTGTGTGGGCAGATAGACAAATGGCTTTTTATGACTAATGGCTGGACATTGGTGCCAGCATGACTCCACTGAGCCACAGTTTCACACATCTTTATACACCATGATGAAACCAATGGCAAGGAGCAAGTCCATTTTCCCTTGCATCTTTGAATCAGAGCAAGGGTGAAGTAGAAAAGGAGCAAGCCTTAGAAATAAGATGCTAATAATAATAATATAAAAACATTTATTTGAAAATTATATTATTATTTCTCATTTGTTCTTTGATATATTATTCTCGTTTGCTATTTGATATATTATTTGATGATGATGATAATAATAATAATTTATAATCTTAATTATTGTTGTTGTTGTTGTGTTATATAGTGAGTCTTTGAGCTAATAGGATAATAAATGTCATACAGTGGTTTAAGGAAACAGAAAGAAACGTGATTGTAAACAAGAGAGATGGTATCCCTGCTGAAAAGACAATCTTTCTATTCTGATCTGGTTTAGTGCTGGTCTAGCTGGTAGCCAGTATGTTTGCCAGCAAAACTGAGTTGGTCAAGCTGGTTAACCAAGGAAGTCTTCTTGGTTTTAGGTATAGCTAAGAAGCCTAATGGTGACACCAACACACCAGCATCTAAAACAGGTATACTGAATGCTGTCCTGTATAGTGTCCCTGCTCCCCTTCAGTCATAAAGCAGTTTTTCTCTCTCTGCTGCTGCATTATGAACAAACTCACACTTTACCCAGTGAGCTGGCATGGACTGGCAGATCTGTGTTTGATTTGCTCAAGTTCTCCTCCCTTTAAGCTTAGTACAGCTTCTTATGATCTTAAACTTAAAAATTTTTTTTTTAATATTAATTATGATGAATTGCATATGATTCACTCATTCTTTCCAATTTCTTATTCTTTGATATAAGGGAATATGAATATTTTATGGCAACACAGCTATATAATTACATGTCATCTTCATAGAAGATTTTTGAAACAATGGCTTACTATGTAAAATATAACTGATTTAGAAGGGCAGTTCCATCAAATGGCGCAAAACTCGTTCACACTGGCCCGTGTACATATGTTCATATCTGTGTCGTGGTTCTGATCAGTGACAGAAATTAGGGTGCATGGGAATCCATTTGGACACACAGTAAGAAAGGAGAGGAGCAAGAGGGTACACACGCACACGCACACACACACACACACACACACACACACACACACACACACACACACACACAAGCATTGGTCCAAACTCAGCCCTGGATGAAAAGATTAATAGTGCAGATGAAAGAAGGGGGATGAGAACTTTTACACGCTTGAGTGAGAGCGGAGCGATTGTGCTGTGTGGAATAGAAATAGGAGAAAAAGGAAGTGGGGGAGGAAGAGGGGGAAATGATAGATTCTATCTGTGTATCATCATTTTAAATAGGTTGGAGAGGGAGAGACCCAAAATTAGCTTTGTGTGTGTGTGTATGTGCACGCGCGTGCGCTTGTGTGTGTGTGTGTGTGTGTGTGTGATTGTACACACACGTTTGCTTGAGGTTAACATTTGGGGAGATTCTTTAATATTTTAGACAATCACTTACTCAGCCTTAGTCTATTTAGGGAGTCTGCTTTTCTCATGAGAGGACACACACACACACACACACACACAATTGAATGATTTTGTACAAACCTTGTTTTATCTCAGTGTTTTACTTGTCTTGTTGAGAATAATAAAATAAACTCTCTTACAACACTTCACATAATTTTTTTCCACAGTAGTTTGTCTTCAATTTTATGTAATAGCTGGGATTTTATGTTTGGTAAGTAGTATTGAATAAAATATTTTCAATAATTTTGTCAAATGTAGGGTTTGATTGTAAATACGATGCATTAAAATATGGATAATTTTTATTATTAATAGTAATTTAATTTAATTAATTTAATAATAAATGATTATTTTTTATTTATAGTTACATCACTAATATACTTTTTTATTTGATATTATGAAATTTATATTAAAGGCTTAGTTCACCCAAAAATGTAAATTCTGTCATTAATTACTCGCCGTCATGTTGTTTCAAACCCATAAGTCTTTCGTTACAAACTTTTTCAATTTCTTCACTCATTGGGCCCTGTTTTAACGATCTAAGCACATGGTCTAAAGCACATGGCGCAAGTGCACTAAGGCCGTGTCCGAATTCACTTTTGCTAGTTCAACCAGGGGAAAAATGGTCGGCACGCCTGGCGCGTGGTCTTAAATGGTTGTCCCTATTCTCCTATTGAGTATAGAGTGTGCTTTGGGAGTAACGTGCAATAAACCAATCAGAGTGTCATTTCCTATTCCCTTTAAAAGCCAGTTGCGCTCGTGCCATGGTGGATTCGCTATTTACATGGTGGAATTTGCAAGTGGAAAAACGGAACGATTCTCTAGCGAGGAAACGGATCAGCTTGTGCGCGAGGTTAAAGCGGGCAAGCAGACCATCTATGGGACAAGTGTATGCGTGTTGTGGATCTGTCTATAGGCGCATATTTCTAATGTGCCCTTTAACCCTCTGGGCTTCTTCGTCCAAAAATGGGCGAATTGTTTAATTTTTTGCTTCATCGAATGGATGTGAAACTTTGTCACTTTTGTTGTATTACCTATATGAACACACACAAAAATCAAGGAGATGACTCTGATATGTTAAAGGGTTGTAAAAATGAGCTTCCTCCCGGTCAAAAATGACCGACATAGGAAATGAATGGGAAATACGAAAAAATAGGAAAACTCAGAGAAACTTTTGGTGGTACAAGCTACAGATCAGCCACTGTGCAGAAAAAAAGTGTACAGCAATGAAGGGGTGACACTCTAAAACATCAAGAGTGCAAATAAGACCCCCCCCCCCACACACACACACACATACACACACCCACGCACACAAACACACACACACATACACAGATTAACTGGTAAGACTGCAACAGCAAATTTCGAGAATATGCAAAAATAAATAAAAAATACAAAAGAGACTCTCGCTCAAATGCAACACACACACACACACTGACTCACACACTCACACACACACTCACACACACAGATAAACTGGCAAGAATGCAACAGCAAATTTTTATACAAAATTTATAAAAAATACCAATTTATTGCTGTAACGAATGTACATCAATAATAATATACATAAAATGTATTTAAGGGGGCCGGAAGGCCAATTTAGCTCAAAAGGAATGATTCATCGATTTGCAATGAATCTTGACCGAATCACTATGGAACCGAGCAAATGACTCGTTTAGAGTTCATTTGAACGGGCCGTAATTATAACCTTGGCACAGATATAAATATCCAATCTATAGTGAAACACTATGTATTAGCAAGGTAACTTTAGATCGACAGTACAAGACATTAAATGTGCAAGCACAACACAAGGCAAATATCTTTTCAAATATAAACAAGACTTTATTGATTATCCTAAAACATAAAACTAATATCTAACACAAACACACGCACACGCATTCATACAAGTTGCAGAAAGAAAGAGAGTGAGGAAAGAATGAGTTTTAAGAGTGAGATAGTGAAATCCCAAGTTTCTATATGCACTTATAAGACATGACCTGAACGAACCATCAATCATTAATTTAACCCTTCTATCGTTTCTTTGGCGGGTTATTTAATTTTACATTAATGCACCAGTTCAGTTAAGAGTCTGGAGTGTTACTTGCTTGTCCGTGTTGCTTTAGAGACCCCCGTTTTCGTCGGTGTGTAGGGGGTTCACCGTGTCCGTGGCTGGCTGTCTCCTCGTGCCTGCGAGATCTTGGGCCGCCAATCACGTGGTGTGTTGGCGGAGGGATGAAAGTCTTTGAAGTTGGAAGGGCTTTGTAGTCGAAACGTTTAAACGAAACTTTGCAGCAAAGCTTAACTTAGAACCGAGACTTTCAACGAAAAAGAAAATAAAGGAAGAAATGAAAGTAAGACGAGTTAGATGGCTTGAATGAGCTGTTTTAACCCCGATCTTGGTGGGTTATTTGTCTGCTGGTCTAATTTGGTCTGGTCGATGTTTAAGCGTGCAAACACGCTCTTTGTTGTTTTCAGAGAGAAGCATGAACGGGAACACTCTCTTGTCTGTTGATAGAGAGAGGCGCAAACTTAATTCAACACCGAACCGAACTCAAAACCGAACTCCCTGGATGGAAGTTTCGGAACTATAGAAGTTTCTCTGAACTGATTTTAATTCCTTTGTTCGGGTCTTTAACTTAACAGTTAGCCCAACCTCTTTGGAGAATTCTGACCAATGAGACAATGGCATCATTTTAGGGGGGTGGATCGAGTTCCTACTCATCGTTATCTGGGATCTGTGTGGGTTCCAGCACTTAGCAGAGGAACAAGAAACCACAGTTTAAACATTATAGATTATTATAATCATACCAAAACATTTTACACAGATTTCAATCAAGCCATCTTTTGAATTAAGGGCATACGATTCTTTTGATTGGAAGCAAAATACTCTTTCATTCACCCACACTGTTATATCACAATTACATGATTTATATGTGGTCTAAGCATAATACAAACATAAAACAACATAGAATTATGTTGTTTGATTATAAGTCCACTAAGCATTGTTCTGTGTGAGTTTTAATGGGTTTGATATGTAAAGTCTGTGTATGTAAAGTTTATGAGGTTTGAGCCATTCCGGTCTGAGGTCAGGCAGAGTTCCTGCTGAAGGCTGTGTTGTTCATCCCTCATGGGACCTTGGTCCTATGAAAGACGTAGTCTGTTAGTCGCAGGGGTCAGATGACCTTTGGTTAGGGCCTCTTGTTTGACCATTTCTGAACAGATCTGTCTTGCCAAAATGTAAAACATTGACAACGTTCTTCCTGTTTTTGGCTTATCTCTGGGTGCCTGCAAGGCCATAAAAGTCTTCTTTTGGCCAGAGTAGACAATCTGGAGCCACTTTTGTGACTTTGGAATGTGGTGTTCAGATCCGGAATGCTGAATCACATTTGAATGAATCCCATGAGAGATTCATTTGATTAATTTGTGTTTGGTTCATCCTTAAACTCTCTACATTGCAAAACGTCTGTATAAAGTGTTTTGAATTAACACTAACCATCCCTTATTTTGTTCAATTATTTGAATGATCAAATACAGAGTAACAAAAATGTTTGCACTGTGTTCCCTTTCTAACCAAATGCTATAGTTTGATTGTAATCATAATGCAAAACCTGATACTTATCAAATTTTTTTTTTTACAAAAATTCTAATTAAAAAAAAAAGAATAAGATAGAGAAATCATGTCTAAAACAACAAAAGGAACCAAAAAGCCTTTCTATGTATTTATATACACAAATCCGGCGAAACACGGAAGTAAAGCAGCGCCGCCATTACTGTTAGCTAAGTGTAACCCATTTACGAAGAAGCCCAGAGGGTTAAATAAATAAAAAATAATACTGCGTATTATTACTGAAAATAATATTTCAGTTGCCTCAAAATAGCAACGCATCAACAATGCGCCTGAACACATTTTCTGACCAGCACGCCCATGGGCGAACAGATGGGCGCAAATGCATTTGCTATTTAAACAAAGTGGCGCAGGACATGCAAAAGATAACTGTGTCGGGCTGAAACTAGCAAAAAAAACACTTACCGGGTGTATGATAAGGCCTATTGTGTAGATTGACAGTTTTTTTCAAATGAAAGACTTTACTATTAAGATTTGGGTTTAAATAATTCAATTAAAAATAGCAAAAACAAACAATGAAGGGATGGTAAGAGGTTCCCCAGTTTTAATGTGACCTTCATATCATAAAAAGGAGTTCATTGAAAAATGATCCCTTGGGACTTGAATGTTCAAGTTAAAACTCTGCGTTGATAATGCACATTTTGCCAGTAATCATGATCTTCCTACAATATTTATTAAGAGGACATTGTCATTGGCATGGTATTGAAATGATTGTACTAAAAATGACAATAAAATATTGCACTGCAGATAAATAATTTTTCTTTACAGATAGATTGAAATTCATAGAGGGACAGACCATTCAATTTTTTTTTCTCTGCAAAGGAATCGACCATCTGCTGTTTTTAAACTCAGACTCATTCTCTGCAGGAAATGTGACCTCTTATATTATTAATAATGCAAGATCATTGGATGTCTCTCTTTTCTGCCTGTCTCTCTCTCTTTCTCCCTGTTGTGTCTTGCTCTATTCTTACACAATATTCTTAAAACATGATCCATTCTAAATTCTGAAATGATTTTTCTTATGATGATGCACCCATTGTCCCTTTCAGGATGCAGATGTGGGGCTTGAACACATATCTCTATGGTCCTAAAGATGATCTGAAGCACAGGTTACTGTGGAGGGAAGTTTATTCAGCAGAGGAAGAGGGTATGTTGAAGTATGGGTGGTTACAGTACTTTTGTCATTATGCTTTCATATCGTAACCTATATAAAACTTGATATATTTATTGAATGTAATTAATAATGAATCATTAGTATTGCAATAATATAGTGCAATTCCAGTATGATAAAGGTGCCATATTTGACATGCTAGCTTTTATCCATGACAGTTTTTTAGGGCCATATCACACATGGAAACCTTTCACTTTCTCATTCTCTCACTGTCTCCAGCTCAGTTGAAAGCTCTGGTGTGTGAAGCAGATTCGAGGGGTCTGACTTTTGTATACGCTCTTTCTCCGGGTCAGGATATCGTCTTCTCCAGCTCTTGTGACTTCACACTACTCAAACGCAAACTCAGACAGGTAAGCAAACTCACTTGTTTTCTGCCTCTGTATCTTTTCATTTTTATCCCACTTTATTGTGATCAAAGACACATTTTTACAGTTTATTTCATGTTAATATTGTTCCAATTTTAGCATCGGCACAATTGTTTTGATGTTAAGTTCATGAATGCATTGTTCTCTTTAATTTCACCACTAGGTGTCAGACATGGGCTGTCAGGCTTTTGCCCTCCTATTTGATGACATTGATCACTCCATGTGCCAGTCAGATACAGAGGCCTTTTCCTCATTCGCTCACGCCCAGGTCACCGTGGCCAATGAGATCTTCCGTTTCCTGGGAGAACCGCCTGTCTTCCTTTTCTGTCCCACTGGTAGGCCGATACATAAATATTACAAGCTTACTTCAGTAGAGCAAAAATAATTTGAATGGAGTGACAAATTTACTTAAAGGGATACTCCACCGGTTTTTCATATTAAACTATGTTATTCCCTTAACTAAGATGAGTTGATACATACCTCTCTCGTCTCAGTGCGTGCACGGCGCGCGAGACACTTTGATCGCACTTAACTAGCCCAGTTCATTCAATACGGGCCAAGCAGAGAAGCGATCAAACACCTCCACGTTTTCACCATTTAAATACAGTTACACGAGTAGTGTAACTCGACCAAGACTGGTGACACAAAATAAAACGAATCGGTTACCTAACGTAACCTCGGTTCTCTCTAGATGAGGGAACGAGTATTGCGTAAGCTAGCTTACGCTACGGGAAAGATTCATCTTTTCTGAGAAATTGAAGCCAAAAAAAATTATCCTATAATTTTGTATCCATTGTCAACGCAGTTCAACTGCAGCAGAGCATGAGCGGGCTAACTAGCAGCTCATTGGCTCGCTCACAGGGAACTGCTTAAGCCTATGAGGAGACGCGATTGAACTCTCGTCCAATGAGAGTCGACATGCTCTCATTGCGTCATAGCCCGCCTAAGCGGGCGTGGTCAGAGAGTATAATACTGGCGTCGTAGGCTGAAACTCTGGTTTTCATAGAATGAAGCGAGAAACGCTAGTAGCACAAGCACGGCCAGGAACGCAATACTCGTTCCCTCATCTAGAGAGAACCGAGGTTACGTTAGGTAACCGATTCGTTCTCTTACGAGAGGTTCTCTCGTATTGCGTAAGCTAGCTTACGCTACGGGAACACCTGGTCAACGCCGTGCGTGCTAAGCATCCACTTACAAGTCCCAGGGGAGACCCGGGGAAACCCTTGATAGTGGGAATGAACATATGTACATGAGACAGGGCCAGCAGAGCGGGCCGGTGATTGTGTAGTACTAAGCACTTGATAAGAGAGACAGAGCGGGAACCGGTCTGTGTGAATAACTCTTTTTAGTGCAGCTCACCAGAGAATCTGTAACATACTAGATAGCTAGTAGTTTAGCCTGCAAGGCGGGAACTTCGAGATTGTAAAATCTGACAAAGGTGGAAGGGGAAGACCATCCTGCTGCCACACAAATGTCGTGAATGGAAATTCCGCTGGACCATGCCCACGATGAGGCCATGCCTCTAGTGGAATGAGCCCTAATGCCCAGAGGGCATGGCAGGTCTTTCGACGCGTATGCGGCTGCAATGGCATCAACTATCCATCTGGATAGTGTCTGTTTCGAGGCGGCCAACCCCTTGGTGCGCCCACCAAACGAAACAAACAGCTGCTCAGATCGTCTGACCGGAGCAGTGCGGGAAACGTATAATCTCAGGGCCCTGACCGGACACAGGAGATTAGAGTCAGATTCGTTATCGGATGCAGGCAGAGCCGATAAGGAAATAACTTGTGCCCTGAATGGGGTACCAATCGCTTTTGGGACATAACCATGTCTAGGTTTGAGAACGACTAAGGAGTCATTGGGCCCAAACTCAAGACAGGAAGCGCTAGTTGACAGCGCGTGAAGGTCTCCCACACGTTTTACTGATGCGAGCGCAAGCAGAAAAACGGCTTTGAACGAGAGGTATTTGAGGTCCACGGTGTTTAGTGGTTCGAATGGGGGGGCTTTCATAGCTTCGAGAACTATGGAAAGATCCCAAATTGGCACCGAAGGGGGGCGTGAGGGGTTCATCCTTCTAGCTCCCCTGAGGAAGCGGATGACCAAACCGTCTTTGCCCAGTGACTGGCCGCGCCGGGGTTCAACGAACGCTGCGACGGCTGCCACATACACCTTGAGAGTGGACGGGGACCTGCCCTTGTCCAGCATCTCTTGGAGAAAACTTAGCAAGGAAGGAACCTCGCATGACCGTGGGTCCAAATTTCTGTCGGTGCACCATTTTGAGAACACAGACCATTTAGACGCATAGAGCCTTCTCGTAGAGGCCGCTCTAGCCTGCATGATCGTGTTTAACACTCCCTCTGGCAAAGCAACGGGTAGTTGTTGATCACCCACGCGTGTAGCGCCCAGCGCTCTGGGTGGGGGTGCCAGATCGTGCCGCGAGCTTGAGAGAGGAGATCTGCTCTGACTGGAATGGGCCACGGGGCTGTCTGTGACAGCTGAGTGAGCTCCGGAAACCAAGTCTGACCCTCCCAGCGCGGGGCTATGAGAAGCACCGAGTGGCGTGTTTCCCTGATTCTCTGAAGCACCTGTGGTAGCAGAGAAACTGGAGGAAATGCATAAAGCGGGCGGCTGGGCCATGTCAGGGCTAGCGCGTCGTCGCTCTTCGAGAAAAATATTGGGCACTGGGTGTTCTCTTCTGAGGCGAAGAGGTCCACCTCTGCTCTGCCGAATATTCGCCACAGCTTTTGGACTGTAAGAGTGTGCAGGGACCATTCCCCGGGGGGAATGGGGTTCCTGGACAGACTGTCTGGACCGTCGTTCAGATGGCCCGGCACGTGCGTCGCTCTGAGCGATAGCAGGTGACACTGCGACCAAACTAATATGCGTTCTGTCAGTCTGAAAAGATTTCTGGATCTGACTCCGCCCTGACGGTTTAGGTAGGAGACCACGGCTATATTGTCCGAACGGATCAGCACGTGGTGACCGTGAACGCGCGGGAGAAAACGCACGAGCGCGTTCTCGACCGCTAACATCTCCAAACAGTTTATGTGAAGGAGGCTCTCTTGAGCTGACCAGGGGCCGAAGGCCGGTGAGCCCTCGCAGACCGCACCCCAACCCGTGTTGGATGCGTCTGTCGAGATGACTTTTCGGCGAGAACAAGTCCCCATGGAAACGCCCCGCTGAAACCATTCTGTCACGGTCCATGGTTGCAGAGCTATAATACAGGTCTGCGTTACCTTTATCAGCTGGCAGCCCGTGGTCCACGCACGGTGAGACACACGGCTCTTCAACCAGAGCTGAAGCGGGCGCATGCGCAGTAACCCCAGTTGGAGCACCGCGGAGGCTGAGGCCATATAGCCCAACGCCTTCTGAAAAGTTTTCAGAGGTGTGAGTCTGTTCATCTGAAAAGATGCGGCGAGACGCTGAACACGGCGCGCGCGCTGTGTTGACAGACGAGCCGTCATCGTGACCGAGTCTAGCTCTATACCCAAGAAGGAAATAGTCTGACTGGGTTGAAGTGCGCTCTTTGTCCAGTTGACAGAGAGGCCCAAAGCTTTCAGATGGTCGAGGAGAACTGTACGATGAGACAGTATCTCCCTCTGTGATTGTGCCAAAATCAGCCAGTCGTCCAAATAGTTCAGTATTCGCAGCCCCTGACTCCGCAGGGGGGCGAGCGCCGCATCCATGCACTTCGTGAACGTACGAGGTGCTAAGGATAGGCCGAACGGAAGGACTGTGTATTGATAAACCTGGCCTTCGAAGGCGAAACGTAAGAATGGCCTGTGAAGGGGATTTATCTGAATCTGAAAATAAGCATCTTTCAGATCTAGTGAAATGAACCAGTCCCCCTGGCGCACGTGCGCGAGGAGTTTTCTGATAGTGAGCATTTTGAACGGTCTCTTCATGAGAGCTTTGTTCAGCACTCTGAGGTCTAATATTGGTCTGAGGCCGCCGTCTTTCTTTGGAACAAGAAAATAGCGGCTGTAAAACCCCGACTCGCTCATAGACAGAGGCACTCTCTCTATAGCCCTTTTGCACAATAGTTTTGCTATCTCTGAACGGAGCAGCGTCGCCGCTTCTAGGTTCACAGTAGTTTCTAGCCGCGCTCGAAAGCTTGGAGGGCGGCGGCGAAACTGTAAGCGATAGCCTAGCCTTATTGTGTTTAGCACCCACTGGGAAATTCCCGTAATAGCTTCCCACGCTTTGCAGCGCAATGCTAGGGGGTGAATGGCTACCCGGTCCTCGTCGCTGCACATGGCGGGCTGTGTGCGCGCGCTCATATTGTTTATAACAACGGGACTTACACTCAGAGAGGAGTTTATGGGCCGTGTAACAGAGTGAACAGAGGGGGGAAGCGTGCACGGGTTCGTGGGCGCTTTTATGTACTCTGAAACTCGAGCGGATTGGGGCCGCTTTATGAGAGTGTGCTCTGTGTGGGACACGGGAACAGACGTGCTTTTGTGTATGAGTGAACACAGTGTTGTGGGCACATTTATTACACAAGGTGTCTTTTTGCTCTTTTTGAGATTTATTTGGGTCGCCGTGAAAACGGCGTTTGTGCTCATGCAAGCGGGAAAGGAAACCGGCTTGGTAATGGCGGGGTACACTACTGCAGTAGCCGCGTGCGCGGGGACTAGCAGAGGGCGGTATTTTGACGGCGGTCCGGCCGCAGCGGGAGAGCGCCGTCTTTTTCTCAGCTGTGCTAGGCAGACTTCGAGTGATCAGGTTTCGGCGTGATCCTAGGCCGCGGCCCCCGAGGCGGCGGCGGTCTGTGGCGGCTGTCAGAGCGAGAGCGAGGGCGGCCGCCCTGGCGTCGCTGCGAAGTCTGGCTGTGCTGAGCTGGGCGCTGAGGTGGGGCTCGTGCAGGAGGCTGGTCACGTGAGCGGCCTGCAGAGGAGCTAGCGCGACGAGGCAGGAAGAGGTTCATGGCCTGGGAAGCTTTCTGAACTTCGGAGAAACGGTCAACAATACCTGTGACGGCAGATCCGAAGAGGCCGGATGGAGAGAGCGGGGCATTTAGAAAAGCGGCGCGCTCAGAATCTCCCATGTCGGCGAGTGTGAGCCACAAAAGTCTTTCAGACACACAAATGGCGGCCATACATTTCCCCAGGGCTTGAGCGGCAGATTTTGTAGCGCGAAGGGCGAGGTCCGTGGCGCTCCTCAAATCCGCGACTTTAGGGGGATCTCTTCCGTTCTCATCCCATTCGCGGAGTATGTCACCCTGTAGAATCTGTAAAACAGACATGGAGTGCAATGCAGAGGCTGCTTGACCGGCGGCTGAATAAGCGCGGGTATGAAAACTCGAAGTCGCTCTGCAGGCTTTAGAGGGAAGCACAGGTGATGAACGCCATCTCGCGGAGGGCGGGCACAAGTGTGCAGCGACCAGGTCCTCTACAGGGGGAATGGAGAGATAGCCCTTCTCAGCGGCTCCGTCCACAACGCGAAGCGGGGTGGAAGAATCAGAGCGAGTTCTGGCAGAGAGCGGGGCATTCCAGGACTTAGAGAGCTCCGCGTGTAGTTCAGGGAGGAAGGGCGCGGCCCGCTTGGTGGCGGGAGTCGAACGCTGGCGGAAGTAACTGCCGTCCATGCGGTTGGTGGTCTGCTCGGGGGGAGGGGACCACTCGAGCCCGAGGCGTTCGACGGCCTGAGACAGGAGGCGCATTAATTCGTCCTCGATGCCCGCGCGGGTCGCGGTGGATTCACGGGCCGAAGAAGCGCGAGAACCGGACCATTCCTCACTGTCTGAAGCGAGAAGCGAACATGTCTCCTTAATGTCCGCGGCGTCCTCGGAGGCAACAGAGCGGCCACTCGGCGGCAGCTGTATGTCCGGTAGCGGCGGAGATGGAGAGCGGGAGGCGACGGGCTCCGGCGGAATGAACGCTTCAAGCTGGGGTTCCGGCGGCCTCTGTGAGCGGCGTTTCTTCTTCCGCGGCGAAGTCAGAGGCGGCGCGGAAGCTTCTTTTACGGCCTGAAGTCGAGCCCGCAGGGTCGACAGCGGCATACTCTCGCAGAGCTCGCAGCCGCCATCAGCGAGGGCGAGCTCGGCGTGCTCCAATCCGAGACAGAGAGCACAGATGACATGGCGGTCTCCAGTCTCGAGGGGAGCGCGGCAAGAACCGCAGGAAATGGTACGAGACATCTTGAAAAAGACGCTCGGCTCTTTTAGTAATTAGGATACAGTAAAATGCAAGAGAGAAAAAAGGATATATTCCGTCGGATGGCGGTAGCTTGCAGGACGGCTGAAGGTGGCGAAGACGGCCGGCTTCTTCAGTCTCCTAGATGCTCGCTAAGTTGCCTTGTCGACGACGGCGGCTTCTCTCAAGATCAGCAGATGCGTGTAGCCTCGCTGAAGAGATGAAAATCAGAGTTTCAGCCTACGACGCCAGTATTATACTCTCTGACCACGCCCGCTTAGGCGGGCTATGACGCAATGAGAGCATGTCGACTCTCATTGGACGAGAGTTCAATCGCGTCTCCTCATAGGCTTAAGCAGTTCCCTGTGAGCGAGCCAATGAGCTGCTAGTTAGCCCGCTCATGCTCTGCTGCAGTTGAACTGCGTTGACAATGGATACAAAATTATAGGATAATTTTTTTTGGCTTCAATTTCTCAGAAAAGATGAATCTTTCCCGTAGCGTAAGCTAGCTTACGCAATACGAGAGAACCTCTCGTAAGAGAACGTTGTGTTTTTCTATGCGTGTAAAGTGGATAACTATAATGTATGGCGGATGGACTCGGCGCAGTAATATCATCACTCGTGAAAAGTCCTCTCACTCTCCGGTGTGATGATATTACTGCGCCGAGTCCATAGACATATATGCACCGAGTTGAAGTGCTCCCAAGCACTCGCTGTGGTATTCCGCCATACATTATAGTTATCCACTTTACACGCTTAGAAAAACACAACGTTTTATTTTGTTTCACCAGTCTTGGTCGAGTTACACTACTCGTGTAACTGTATTTAAATGGTGAAAACATGGAGGTGTTTGGTCGCTTCTCTGCTTGGCCCGTATTGAATGAACTGGGCTAGTTAAGTGCGATCAAAGTGTCTTGCGCGCCGTGCACGCACTGAGACGAGAGAGGTATGTATCAACTCGTCTTAGTTAAGGGAATAACATAGTTTAATATGAAAAACCGGTGGAGTATCCCTTTAATGATACCTTAAACGAAAAGACATTTTTATTTTACCCCATCTACATTCTCTGTCTTTCCTTTTCTCTCATTCCTTCCCATAAAACAGTACTTTGCTGTTATTTCTTTTCTCTCTAGAGTACTGTAGTTCTCTGTGCACTCCTAGCGTGTCAAAGTCTCCCTACATGCTGACGATTGGGGAGGATCTTCTCCCTGGCATCTCTGTCATCTGGACCGGTGAGAGACATGTGCAGTGTGTCCTTTAAAAATTCACACACAATAGCTATGTTTCCATCCAAAGTTGCAAATTTAACTTGTACGCAAAACTAGAACATCGCATAAAACATTTGCAAATAAAGTACCGTTTCCATCCCATGTGTTCAAGCGAATAAAATTGCCACAAAATATACAGTATGTAATAAAAATAGAAGTGGGTGTAATCGGGCAAGCCACTGTGGCTTTTTTTTGTACATCATATATGACTTGCGTCTCAGAGAGCGCAGACATAACGCCATGAACGCTGTGATGTTATCTTGCATTCAGATGGCTGGTGTTTGTGAATGCAATCATGTGAGAAGCGTCTGGGAGGGAATTCCAGCCAACCATTTTGATGACAGACTTTGGCTCATGCATTTCAGAATAACCAAACCCAACATTTGAGATGTGTGTGATGAGATCCATTGTGCGATGAGGTCCACTGGTCCATTTATCCAATCACATCCTCTGTTGAGGCAAAGTCATGCAAGTATTTTGTTGCGCATCGGGGGATTTATTCAGTAAATGTGTTTCCATCATAGTTTATGTGCAAGTCTTCTCATCGGATAAAAAAAAAAAGTCCACCTTAATTGAGTTTTTTTAAACGTTTTTTATGCACATTTTGCATAAAAATAGGTGGATGGAAACATAGCTAATTTCAGTTGGTTACATAAACGTAAACCACATATATAACATTACATTACATATTTGTCCTTCACTCTCCTGTAGGAAATAAGGTGATATCACGGGAACTGAGTGCCGAATCATTAGCAGAGGTTCAGATGGTGCTTCGACGGCCACCGCTCATTTGGGACAACCTCCATGCTAATGATTATGACTCCCGACGTGTCTTCCTGGGGCCTTTTAAGGGCCGGCCCCCCGGACTCAGGTCCCATCTGAGGGGTCTGCTGCTTAATCCAAACTGCGAGTTTGAAGCCAACTTCATCCCCCTGCATACCTTGGGAAGCTGGCATAAAGAAGTGAAGGAAGAGGGGAAAGGTGAGAGCAGAATGGGGCATACAGAGTAAAGGAGGATAGAGAACAGGGAGAAGCTCAAATATTATAGTATGAATTTAGCAATGCCAAGGCTTTCCCAGGGAATGCATAAATGATAAAAATGTATATCTTGAATGCAAGGACAAAAGCATCTGCCAAATGCATAAATGTAAAAAACTAAAATAAAGTGTATAAAGGAACATTCTGCTCCTTGCTGACACAGTTTGACCTCTGTAGGTGATGAAGAGGCCTATCGTGTGGATAGAGCACTGTCAGCCGCCCTGCAAGACTGGATGAAGGAACTCAGCCTTCCTCTACAGCCTGGTACTACATCACCTTTAGATTAGTTATTACACCCATATTCAACTGGGATAGACATTGGAAAAAATACATCTGAGTTTAATACACGCGTGTATTCACAAGTAGGAATTAAATGTTTTTTTTTTTCCGTTAGTTTTAGCTGTTCAATTCATGTTTAAAGATGTAGTTATTGTAACAATAAAATACTCAATTAAAAAATCACTTAATAATAATATAAACGTTATAATAATAAATCACTGTTTTATTATGTAATACAATTATTATATTGATTTTTGACTGATATTTTTGTAATTTTTATACTATTATTGTATTTTTTACATATTTTTGAATTAGCTTTAATTGTTATATTTAAATTTTAGTTTGAAGTTTTAGTAATTTTGTTATGAGATTTTGTCATTTAAAATAAATATTTTTCTATTTAGCTTTAATTTATATATTTTTGAAAATATGTCGTTTTTAATAATTTTAATACTTCAACCTATTTCAGCTAGTTTCCAAATCAATATTTCTAATTGTCATTAAAGTTTTTCTAATTTAATTTTATTTCAGCTTAATTTCAATTAACGAAAATAATTCTTAATAGTTTTACTTTTAGTGACCAACTGATATTTGAATTAATACACTGATCATTGATTTAAGTGGCACTCCTAGTCCTCCACAGGCTAAACTCCCTTAGAAAGTTACTAATTGCGTTACTTAATTACTTTTTAAGTAAAGTAATGCGTTCCATTACTTTTTCTCAGCTAGGCTGGGCTTCTTTTTTTTAGACAAATGTAAAGGCCCTTTCACACCAAAATTAAAATCAAAAGGCTAAAGGAAATGCAAGTTCACATGTGTACATTAGAGGGCACAGCTCAAACAAACCTTTCACCTGTGCTGACATTCTGGATTGCAGAAGATTAGGATACTGGAGAGATAAGTTTAACACTTACTTTAAAAATAAAAACAAAAAATCGAAAGTCATTTTTGCTTGGTTCAGCATCAAGTACATCGGTCAATAAAGTGAGATCAAATGCATTAAAATATTTGTTTTATTTAACATATTTAATTATTGAAGGTTTATGTAGTATGCTGATTTTGCATTTCATTGATTTTATTAATTTTGAGGAATACTGAATCTTTTTTTGTTTAAGTGAGATGAGTAAATGCACAACACATTTAGTCTAGAACTATAATAACCATCATGTTTACACACAACGCCTCTGCACTTCCAATTTTTCTCAACATGGCGACAAGAGAGCTGTCAGTCAATAAATGGGAAAAGAAAGTAACTTGCATTACTTATTCGCAAAAGTAACTGATATTTTGTTGTAAATTTAAAAGTAATGCGTTACTTAACCAGTTACTTGAAAAAAGTAATCTGATTACGTAACTCACATTACTTGAAATGCGTCACCCCCAACACTGTCCACGGGTCACAAAGAATCTCTTTGCTGACATGAATCGGATCTTTTAGCCCAGTTATTTCACTCAAGTTTCGGAATTTTTTCTTTTAGGACGCCAGTTGAGGCCAACAGACCCCAAGCTCTCAAAACTCTCTGTTAAATCAAAGTCCTCCGATAGCTCAGACAATCAATGTGAAGCCCAGCCCAAATGTCCCATAACCTCTTCCCAGAGCACAGGGGCTCTTGCTAGCGATGAAATCCCAGCAGACCCGGTTATGAGCCAGGATCTGAAAGCTGGGGAGAACCAGGTCTCCAGGAGTACCAGCCATGAAAAGAGCTCTAGAAGGGGATTGTGTTCTGGGAAGGCTCCTCTCAGCGAGGCCCAGGTCCGTCTGCTGGTTGGCCTGTACTACCTGCCACATGAACACGGACCACCCGCTCAGAATCTCCTGCAGGACCTCATGTGGCTCAAAGCCAACTGTCACTGCGTCAGTGTCAACGGCAAGAAGGCCTCGCCACAGAAGGTGAAAACACCATTTTTTCTATTCACCACTGATTCATATGTCATTCGATCTTTTTGTGAGTGCTACTGAAATTATAGCAACGATTCAACATGGATGTGGTTAATATTATGTGTTTAAAGTGCTCGACAACCGCAATTATTTATTTTAATATTTGTATTTAATACGGAATTTGTTGTACTTTGTGTTTTCTGTTGTTAATATTTCTCTTGCTCTCTCTCTCAGGTTGAGGACTGGCGGGCCCGTGCAGCCCGTTTTCTGGCCGTGTGTGATGATGTGGCAATACTGCACAGCGCTGTTGTGAACAGCATCAATAGGGCTGTTCTCTATGACCTTTACCCTTACATCTGGGACCTGAGAAACACCCTGCTGGTGGCCAAGGCCTTCATCTGCTGGCTAGGTGAGAGAGATACTGTAGTACTGTAGTATCTTGTCTTCTCATGTAGGTATTTTTCCACCATGTGATAAACGAGAAGTAAATGAACTCTTTGTATTTTGAGCATGAATCACTGAAGTTTTGTCCTGTAGATCGCCCTTCCCTCCAGTTTCCCACCCTCATCTCCTATCTTTTCACAAGCATATTTACTTTCACAGAGGGTCGTATACTGAGTGAAGGTTTTCCGCTAGACTCTTGGAAAAACTGCTTCCACTGTGAGTGTCAAACATGCACATACTGTATATACTGTAGCACATTCATTTCTGCATAGTTTTCTGAAGCCATATACTAGCTTCGTGTGAGGAAAATACAGAAATTTAAGTCATCATTGGCTGGTTATGTTCTCTTGCGCTACCTCTGTACAAAAGTTTGCGGTCAGTAAGACCTTTTTTTGAAACAATCTTTTGCTCAATATTTTTTTAATACAATACTTTTATTCAGCCGTTAAGTCATTAAATTGATTAAAAAAGGATAGTAAAGAGATTTATAATGTTACAAAGTATTTATTTTTCAAATATATGCTGTTCCTTTGAACTTTCTAATCTTCAAAGAATCCTGGAAAAAAATTGTTTATCACGGTTTCCACAAAAATATTAAGCAACACATCTGTTTTCAGCATTAATAATAAAAAATTTTTTTTTTAAGCACCAAATCACAAGGCTGGAGTAATGGCTGCTGAAACATGATGCATAAAAACTGACTCTTTGATATTGTTGATGATTGATACTTTGAGATTGTTGACAGGGTGCGGAGTTTCCTCAGGGGCGGAGCTACATGGTGTGGAGGCGGAGCCATGGGTGTTTAAAGGGGGGCTGTCTGGAGAGGTGCAGGTGGGAATGATATAATTAATGATTCAGTGTCAAAAAACAGTTAAGAATTTCATTAAATTCTTTGCCTCCTTGATCTTTTCCTGTCTCATTCTTGTTTTTTTCTTTCTTTCTATGGTGTTGGTGTTTGAATCAGATGCTTCTGCCTGTGGGGACCAGCAGTGAGTTATTCAGTCACCCTCCCCCTCTGTTCCCCACATCACGACTTTACAACATACGGCCATTCCAGCAAAAAGACAAGGTGACTCAAGCATACTTGTTAACCCACTGACTCACACCTCATTATACATTTATGACTCTTATCGTTGTTGTTTTGTTCACAAAACTTTAGGTGGAGCTGTACCGAATGGTGCATCAGTTGCATCAGAGGGGTAAAGCAAGCCAGGACGCTGCCATCTCCCATCCAGACTTCATTGGGGACAGGCAATAATTGCTCTCAAGCATATCACAGCCCACATATAAAATGTTCTGTTATCTTTATTGTTCAATAGATGCCTACAATAGAGTAAGAATTAAGAAACTAATAAAGAATTAAGAATCAGTGACTGCAATCTAATTGCAGTCACTGATTCCTGAGGTAAAAAAAAGAAGTTTAAAATCAACACATTTGCACTTTGAAATAAATAGGAATCACAATACACAAATAAATAAAGTGATGTTTAATATTTATTTGTTTGAAACATTTGAAAATGATGACACTACATTGATCAAAATGCAATATATAATCCTTACTTATAAAAACAAACTGTATACTAACTGTGTACTGTATACATACTCATTTTAAAAAGTTTGGGGTCTCTAATGTTTAAAAAAAAAGAAAATAATATTTTTATTTAGCAAGGATGCATTAAATTGATCAAAAGTGACATTAAAGACATTTATAATGAAAATGCAGCTTTGGCATCGCAAATATAAATGACATTTTTATTTTATTTTTACAAAACAGTTATTTTAATTGTAATAATGTTTTACAATATTACTGTTTTTACTGTATGTTTGATCAAACAAATGCAGCCTTGGTGAGCATAAGAGACTTTTTTCTCAAACGGTTGTGTGTATTCCTTAATATATTTCTTCTTAGTCCTGAAAATCCGTTGAGGTATATGAGAAATATCAACCTGTTTGTGTTTCAGGTGTCTGGGTGCGTCTCTGGCCTTGTGCCCAGAGTACAGCTTAGTTCTGGAGGATGAACTAGGTGTATGTGGGTGCGCTGTGGGCATTCTGGATGTCCGCTCTTTTGCCAAACGATGTCAGGCCACCTGGCTACCTGCTATGAGGGACAAATATCCTTCACGCCCCCATGGAGCCAGTGGACATACTGCAACAAAGGTCAGAGTTACAGCTAAACACAAAGCTACACAGAGACACAACTATACCACAATACTTTTAAAATGGTGCAGTAGTAACCTAATCCTGACATGGAATGTATTGCACTTTCTCCTCCCTGAAACACTAGGAGGCGCTGTTGTTTGTCCATGAAGAACACGACTACCCAGACTCCCTGCTATATCATTTCCCATCTCAGCTCAGGCTTGAGGCTCTTCCTGATCTGGTGGACTGTAGCGTCAGTCGTAGTCTCCTCACGGCCTTGCTAACGGCCCTCAAAGCTAACGGTGAGCTAACACTGATTGTAATTTGAAGCATTTTAGCCTTTTTAGCCACGATAACCGAGTATTTCTTCCTCAGGTTCACAGGGTGTATTCTGCGAGGTCCAGCCTACAGATGGATTACGGATGGAATTTCTGACAAAGTTGGGATTTATGGAGATCCTCCGTGGAGAAGCACAACCTAGAGAGGGCGTAGTTTTAGGGAGGCTGTTATAAGCGAATAGTCAAAACACACAGGGTCCAGTCTTTGATCAAGTTTTTAGATCAACATGTTGCCATGTTTGAGACCAGAGCTGGGGTTATGGTTGTACTTAGAAAAATGGCTGGGTTTAGAAAGTGCTAGGTGAAGTTAAGGTCAATTCACAGGTCTGAACTTTGGTAGGAAAAAAATCACATTAAACAATGCATACTGCATGCCAAAATCAAATCTACGACCTGATCAAAAAAATATCATACTATGATGATCTGACTTTTCTGAAATTGTTTGGATACATTTTCTTTTCAGAGACTAACTAGAATTTGGCATTGGACAGATTGTGACTTGGTTTAGTGCGAAAATGTTAGTTTGTTTGATAATATTTTTTATAATAGTGCAAGCCACAGTAAAAACGTATGAAAACATTTAACAAAAATCACAACATTGAATAATAGGACAGGAATTTACTGAAATGTAGGTATAGGTATGTGGTCTAAGAAAAAAAAGTAGTAGTTGTGGGATTATCAGAGATTCTCTGTAGGCACTTTTTGTGATTATTTTATAATTTTCTGACATTTAGTCACATTGAACTTGGTGTGAACAGGCCTTTAGGCTTCATGGTCAAAGCTGGGGCACATAAAACATTACTAATAAAACTTAAGGGACAAAATGATAAATTAATAGTGATGACTTGTTTACAGCTTCCTCTTTACTAATTAGCATTCTGTTTGCTTTCTCACTGCACTGTGCATCTGGAGCTTTCCTATTGGTTCGCAGTCTTCGCACAAACCTTTGGCTCTGCTTTTGGGAGGTAATAAAACTTGCTGTTTTTTATTGAAAGTGTCTGTGTTGCAGCTGTGGATGGCTGTAGGAGCAAAAAGCACAATATTTCTCTTTTGTATTCAGTGTACGCGCACACACACACACACAAGCAATCTTCCCTCCAGCCAGTCATGGACATGCTCACAATGCAGACCCTTAAAGACTCATAATAGCTCCTCCAATGTGCTGAAGGAGCCCTGACTGCCACTGCTACAAGATTGATGAATCATGGTGTATCTTTTTATAGCTCTTCCTTTGAATGAATTCTCTCTCTCTCTCTCTCTCTCTCTCTCTCTCTCTCTCTCTCTCTCTCTCTCACACACACACACACACACACACACACACACACACACACACACACACGCTAATTTTCGGAGGCAAAATTGTTAGCTCTAGCCATCTCACTTTGTCCTTTTACCTACATGCACACACTCGCTCACTCATTGTATGCACGTCTGTCCACAAGTTCAATAATATGCCTTCTGATCTTTAACCAATAGCCTTCTTTAATCCCATCCCCATGGGCAATCATAAAAAAAACCTAATTAAATCTGCTTTTTTGTTCCATTGATTTGATATTGTTTGTTTGATGTAATCTCATTGATTTTGAGTTTTGCTTTTTTATAGTTTCTGGTATTTTTGTACATTTATGGTCATAGACACTTGATTGTGCATGCTAACTTTAAGGCATCCAGTTTTACATTTTTAGAGCACTTTCACTATTTCTGCAGGTTTTAATGTCAGAATTGTGATATATACACTGAAAGGTCTAAGCTTAGGTAGTAATATTAAATGTTAAATTGATTGCATTTAATGTTTTTAAAAGTTTATGGTACAGTACAACTGCGGGTTTTGTAATAATGGAATAAAACGTGTTTACAGCATCATTAAAATCTTTCATTTCTGGAAAAATGTCTCTTGTTTATATGTATGTTCTATATTTACATTATATTAATTTCACTGCCTTAGTAATATCTGATATGTATATACATTTTGATTCGATTAGGTGAGCACATGCAGCATATGATTCCAAAGAAGCATGCCAACTTTTATCAAGATCGGCAATTAGTAAATTGCCTGTATTGGCTGTAAATGGTATTTTTCCATCTCTGATCTGATGCGCTTAAAGGGCTTAAAACGCATGAACCCTGATATTATTATCATTAAAAACAGTGCTGCTTAATATTTTTGTGGAAACCGTGATACATTTTTTCAGTATTTTTGAAGAATAGGAAGACATTTATATGAAATAAAATTTCTTTGTAACATCATAAAAGTTTTTACTGTCACTTTTGATCAATTTAATCCATTCTTGCTGAATAAATGGATTTTCTAGTATTTTTTTTATTATATTTGAATTTATTTAAACACTATGCATCAGTTGGATTTGTATTGGCCGCAGACCATTGCTTGTGTGAGTGCAAGTTCTGTTCTGGTGAGGTTACTTTTCCGGTAGGGATTCTGTATTCTTTAAGGTTTTCCCCTGTCAGCAACAGCATGAGAGTGCCTATCAAAGTTGCAGCCCAACTGCTTGCTGGGAGACCAACCTGTACAGGTAAAAGGAATACAAACAAACACTGACTGGATGAATAATTATGAAACCCAGAGGATGTGCTCGTCAGAGTGTGCGTGTGTGTGTGTGTCTACTCACAACTCCTAGCAGGTTGCTCAAGGCAATGTCTGTATAAGCTGAAAGTAAGGCTGCAGAGGGAATATATAATTTAGTTGTAGAACAATAAAACAACACTACAAAGGATGTATCTGTGCATTACTCACCACTTGCAATAGATAAGAGATGTGTTCTCCAACTAAATATGAAAAATGCCCCCACGACCATGCAACCCAGAGCACCATTAAACCCTGAGAGGCCCGAGTACAGAAAGCTGTACTGCACCGACATATACATACCTGCAGGGGGCAACAGAGAGAACTTCAGTCCAGTTATTGACCAGTACATTATACTAAGGCCCTGTCCCAAATGTCACACATCATATACACTTAAAGTCTTGTGGACTTACATTGGCTGCAGCGTGTGCATCAACGAGAAGTCCAGGAGACAAGGGTGTCCCATATGTCATTTTCACAAGTTCACACGTATATGAAATCAGATATAGTAATTTGCGTATTTGGTGTGCTGTCAGGGAGAGGTCTCCGAGCTTGGAATTTGGCCTGAACCCAGAGTACTCCCCCCTTTTGACTGGGGTAGAAAACCAGCCAAGAGTGAGGTGAAGGGGTGGTGGAGGGATGCTGTGAAACTGTCATGGGACAGAGGTGAGGGAAGGCTATATCAGAGAATGTCTAATAAGGGGAGAACGTCCAATCTCAGTAAACTTCCGGCTTCTGAACTGGTTCCAGTTCCACTCTGTTCCATATGAGGGCGCTCACAGGACGAGTGCAGAATGAATGGAGGTCTATGGAGCTATACCCCTTAAAATCCACTTTTCTCAGGAGATGCCATCAAGCGGTATCTCTGGTTGCAATCAGTCCTTCACTGACCAATCAGCGTTCATTAGCAGAATGCTAGCATGTTATGGGCAACAACAACTCAACCTGTAAGAATTCGAAAGGACACAAGTACTCGTTCATTAAATTTTCGACCTATAACCCATGTTGAACTTGCAAAACCTACAATCAAATCTGAGATTTCTCAACAGCAATCGGGTGAAAGAGACACATTTAGCCGTCTAGCTCTATAGACTCCCATTCATTTTGCACTAATGGGCGATCGCCCCCAGTGGAACTCTGGTGGAACTACAACCAAAATTAGTTAAAATTGGACTTAATAGGGAGTGGCCAGCTCTCTCTAGACGGGCTCTGGCTATATTTATACCAGCTTCCTCTTGTGCTGATTGGTTGATTACCTGAACGTGCTCCTCCCGAACTTTGTTACATAAAACTTCATTTAGTTTTCAGAAGTGTACTCGCGAGCTTTGCAGTTGATGTGCGCCCTAGATACCCTTTCTGCGATTTCTGCGGGACGAAAAGGTGGGGCAATTTAGCTTTTGGCACACCAAAATGGGTGGAGCTTGACGTCCAGCTTGCTGAACGTAATGGGTAGAGACCAGTGGTTCTGAACCTCTCCTGCAGGGACCCCCTGACACGCCATGTTTCTGTTTTAACCCTGAAATGGCACACCTGATTCAATTAATTAAAGGCTTAATGAGTAATTGACTAATTGATTAATTGACTAATTCCTACTCTTCCTACTCTAATAACTACTCATTAAGCCTTTAATTAATTGAATCAGGTGTGCCATTTCAGGGTTACAACAGAAACATGGCGTGTCAGGGGGTCCCTGCAGGAGAGGTTGAGAACCACTGAGCTAGACGGTCAAACCACACGCTAGCACCTATAACCCTATCGTTAAACTTAACTCCACTTATCATGTCCAGAGAGGTGGAGCTGGACGTCATTTGGCTCTGAGCAGCATTTGCAGCAGACTCTGACAGTCAAAGCAGCGTTACGTTGCGAAAGTGCAGATTCATTTGTAGGAAAATGGTTTAGGATGCCATTTGGGACAAGGCCTAACAGTCCACACTTTAGATTATTATTGACAAGAACCACCCGCTTTGACAGGTTCTTTTTTGTTTTACGTGCCATTTTGGGCTATCTGAAATAGATTACCACAATCAGGGCCGGCTCTAGCTCTTTGGTTGGCCTAGGCGAGATTGATTGCTCTTATATATGCTCAATATATATATGCTCAAATATGCTCTTATAGTCACTCCAAAACTTCAACAAGCAAATTATGACTTGAACTGTAATAAAATGTTTATACAAATGCTACAAAGAACGTTCAAGGATATTTCAATCATCCTACAATAGTTGCATTGCACAAATACATTTTATCTGACCATGTAACTTGTAGTAGATAAATGACAATTACTACCACCACTACTATTATTACTAATCTATTAGACTGCTACAAGTCTAGGGGGGTTCGGGGGCATGCTCCCCCGTAAGAACATTTTGTGCATTTTAATGTTAAATTCATCAATCTGGTGCACTTTGAGAGTTCAAAATTAAAAGCTCCAACCCATATTCAGTGTTCAAATTAAACAAAGAAAAATTCAAACCTCTTTTAGTTAGTGTCTGTCTACATTACATAATAATAGTTATAATATTAATCCCATGATAATACTCATATATTGTAAAACAATGCACTAAAAAATAAAGGAAACTTTCATAAGTTTTGTACTATTTCTATACTAATAGAAAGAGTATTTTTCTATACTTCACATTAAAGATGTGATTGGGCCAGCCCAGTGTCAATCAAGAAAACAACCAATGGGCCGCTGATCTACGCGTTTCATGCGGTGTCAGAAAAAAAGCTAACGCTGACTTTGACCAATGCATTACACCAGCACTAACCCAGCGCCGCCGATTAAGCAAAAAAAAAAAAAATATATATTTTAGCCCCTGGCCGCTTTTTTGCTTTATCCATCTTTTTCGACGACAACTCACTACTCGTGCCTGTTCGCTCAGCGCTCACGGCGCCCCGACCCGCTCGCGATATTATTGGAGGAGGGTCCCCTGTCAAAATTCTATGATGAAATCTTATGAGGGCGCCTACTCCGCTACACATACCGGTATACACACTTTTTGTGGCAGGCTTATGTAATTGCTCCACTCGTTGCAGTGTTAATGAAGTACAATAAAAGCGGAAAGTTCCTTACGCGGCTCTGGCGCCCCCCCCCCCCCCCCCCTAGGGTATAAGGCGCCGGCGCCCTTAGCATTTGCCTACTGCCTATGCCACGGGCCGGCCCTGAAATAATAGACTGGCATGGAAAAAATCATATAGACTGAATTTGCAATAGAGTGCTGCAGGGATGACATATTGGGACAAAACCCTTTCCGGGTTAACTTTTTTGCACTTCTTGTTCTACCATCCCAAAGTCAATGGGTTTTTGGTTAAATGCCTGAAATAAGGTCAGATGTTAACAGAAACTCAAGATCATTTCCCATTTTATTATTTGACATAAAATGCATCAGTAATACCTCCTTGATATATTTTGTAAAGCTTTTACTTGTCTTGAAAAAAGCGGTTGCTGACAAGTGCTTACATGGGACCAGTGGCGGCTCCAGACAATTTTGATTGGGGGGGCAATGGGGGGTCCTGGTCATTTCAAGGGGGGTCTCGTGAAAACCAACAAAAAAATACAGTGGACACGGCTAATAACTGCATATTACTGCTACTAATATGGGGGGTTTCTAGGCTTTTCATTTTAGGGGGCTAATCCCCCAATGATTATGATTATGATTAAAAAATAAATAAAAAGGTAACACTTTAGTTTAGGGTCTAATGCTCACTATTAACTAGTTTCATTACCATGCAATGTCAGGGTTTTATAATCACTGTGGTCCCGAATGTGAAGCAGGTTAGTTAGGGGAGTTCTGGGTTTCCCAGAGACATTTTTTATTTCTCTGATCTACATGTGCATTTTAAGATGTTTTGAAGGCCATAAAATTGGATAACAACATTGATCTTATGCCTAATACAGGGCAGTAGACAGGGCTTTATAATCAAAAAGGTCCTAAATTTGAGGTGCGTAAGGGCTTCAAATTTTTTATTTCTCTGATATGTGCATTTCAAGACGTTTGAAGGATAAGGATAAGAAATAGCTTTAAAACCATGTTAGCGGGCAGTAGACTGTCAATACCTGCTCTCACTTCATCTCCATCTATCATCCTTTCTATTTTCTCAGTAACGTTATCCTCATCCTACCCTTTCTCTTCCCGTCCTAAAGTTGAGCTTTTTTTACTAAAGGCTACAATTTGTATTATATTCTCAATATTTACGCAATACACATTCATTATTAATCATGTGCCTAACAGGATGAAAACGGCTTTGTTAATGTTTCTTCTCCCCTCACAATGATGGTAAACTAATTATTAGCCTACATTACATGAGTCACGTTATAGGCCTATTTTCAGTTCAAAATGGTGAAATTAGACAAAACTATATTAGTTTGCCTGATAATTTTTGGTATTCGTTTAACATTTATGACCTAAAAAAAACTGTCCAATATGAAATGTTTAGTTTAGCTACTTACATCTTATCTCGCACTTGACCGTACACTGTCGAGTCGCTCTGCAAAAATTCGCGCTCAGCAGCGTCTGTGAACATAAAGACCGCCTACTTTGATTTGATTGGTCATCTCAAATATTCGGACATTGACGAGCAGAGACAGGCTCAGATGAACACGCGCGCGCGCGCGCGCGAACACACACACACACACACACATACACACACACCCTCATGTCCTCTGTTTCTGATTCTGACGTGCGCTTTGCTCGGCGCCGCAGCTGAAGAGAAATATTTTTAAATCTTTAT
The DNA here is from genome assembly GCA_031834385.1 of Semotilus atromaculatus. Classification (NCBI taxonomy): domain Eukaryota; kingdom Metazoa; phylum Chordata; class Actinopteri; order Cypriniformes; family Leuciscidae; genus Semotilus; species Semotilus atromaculatus. The sequence goes on from JAULUF010000009.1 coordinate 26,443,277, forward strand.
TCCGGATATATTTTTTAATCAGGAAGTGGGTGGGGGGTCGAAGCGTTTTTTAGGAGGGTCTTGAGACCCCCCAAGACCCCCCCTGGCGCCGCCACTGCATGGGACTACAGAGTTTGTCAGGGACAATAAACATCATCACACCAAACAGGTAACCTCATCTACTCATTAGTGCACACCGCTTTTATTATGTTTATAATCACACTCTTTCAAACTATTAAAACTCAAACTATCAGGGAAAATGTTTTTAGAAAGTCTGAAAGAGTTGTTGGAAGCTTCACGGTGGTGACATTGAAGTCACGTGACCGCGGTGTAGTTCGTTTATACCGTTTAGCTTTTTACTTCTGCCAATTGTATTTAGGCTTCAAAATTCATAAAAGTTGTGTTCATTTGTTAAGATTATCATGATGAAGAAAGATGTACACAACTGTTTCAAACTGTATTTTACTACATTGTTGTCACATTACCTCATAACATTGTATTTATACAGTGGGCTACACAATTATCACACCCTTGGTAAATATAAGCAAATTGTTTTTACAATTTCTCTTCTTAGTCTTTTATTTAAAATATTCGCAAAAACCTAACCTTTAATTAAAGTTAAATACCTGAAAGAACAAAATAGACTTATCATGAAAAAAAATTTTTTCTTCTTCTTTCTGAAATATATGCATTCCACAACTATTGGCACCCTTTCATTTAAAACTTTTTACAACATCTCTTTGCAAAGATAACAGCTCTGGATCTTCTCCTATAATGCATAAAGGTTGATGAATATATGGCAAAAGATCAGAGACCATCCATATACAGAACCTCTTCAGATTCAGAGGTCCATGCTTGTTGACTCTTTTCTTCAGGTTTTTTAAGGGACTGCTATGTCAAAACCTCCCTTCTGTGCTCAGGGAACCATGATCAATGTCATGTGCTTACAGAAAATATGCACATATTAATATACTGTAGAAATAGTAAAGGTAGTATGCTTTTTTTTAACATGGTACCTTTCCCTAAAATCTTGTATTCACGTTGGATTTACAGTAAGCAAACTTATAGTAAACCTGTTTGTTTGACAAATGTTAACATTTCACAGCATAGAGGAGGTATTATGCATCTTATGATGCATTTTGTATTTTTGATAGATTCGTTTTGATTGTTGGCGTATTTTGTAAAATAATATTTGATATCAGGTGTACAGTACTCTAAGGCATATAAGTGGACTTGGGTTCATGGTAGTTCTGTTCGTGATCTGAAGGTGGCAGTGTATATTCATTACAGAATATAGGTTTTAGTCTATAGTTGCTGCCCCCACATTCCTGTCCAAGCTTTCAGACTTCACTAACCACCACCCACCATTCCCTCGAGCTTTCTTTCATTGTAGCATCTTTCTTTCTCTCTCTAATGCTCTCTCTCTTTATGCATTTTTTCACAGCATGAATCTATTCGATAAACTCAAAAACATGTCTCTTGAGAGGTCTTATTTACAGTAGGCCTATCTAATATTTTATATATTTGCATGGCAACATGCTCACACTTGATAATTTACTTGATGCTTTTTTTGTTTTTGGTTGCCTATTTAAACAGGCAAGGCTTTGGAATATAGGCTTCTCAGCAATGTTATTTGAAAAAAGAAAAAAAAAATTTTTTAGGGTATTATGATAGCCTCCTCTTTCTGTCTGGATTCACTACTGAACAAGAAAGCTCTGACCCTGATTCTGTCTGAAAAAAGATTAAAGTTCTCTGTCATTCAACAGTTAACCTTCAGAAAAAGCCTGTTCACCTTCCTCTTTTATTTGTACAGATGCTTTCATAACATGGAATTGCTCTCAGGATCTATCTATCTATCTATCTATCTATCTATCTATCTATCTATCTATCTATCTATCTATCTATCTATCTATCTATCTATCTATCTATGTCTATGCTCTGTTTACCTGTTTATTTGATCTGTCTGTCTATAACATTTTTTTTAAATTTAGACATGTTGTCCAACAGTTACAATACTATACGTTTGGGGTTAAGTACGATGTTTCTGTTTGGAAGAAAGAATCACAGTTTTTTTTTTATTCTCTTTTCACAAGTGTACATTTTCAAAACTCGTTGTACAAAAATCTAAAATGATCACACTTGTAACACAGCTATAGTCATTCTTCCAACCTGATTCCATGTATGCGTTACAGTTATACATATTTCAGTCCACATAATAATTTTTTCAAACACAAGATTATTGTAATATGTAATGAGAACATTTGGTTTAATCACGAAACACAACCGTATGGTCTTCTTTCAATTTAATTTAAATGTAAATTTTGAACAATCATTTCCTTCAACAGCAAACAATGCAAGATACATGTTTCAAATCACCCTTTGTTGCTGAAATAATTACAGTAATACAGGCTACAGTTGCCACATTAGAAAATACACTTACACTACTAACTTAAGTTATTGAATTAATGATGTTTGTAATAGTATCTAGTGAGTTATCAAAAGCTGTGATGAAGTTATGAAACTACCATGAGGTTTTGTGCAAGAACAAGAGTTTGCTGGCAATACAGTAAATGGTTTCACTGTGCCATATGACTGAATCTATACTGTAGTTTACCTTTACACAGATGAAGGCTGAGTTAAAGTAATGTGGCAGTCTCTGCAGATTATCATAGTAATCTGTTTACACATCACATGGCATACATACTGTAATGCGTAAATGCTATATTTAATACCATCTGTCTCCCTTCTACTGATCCTGCTCTATATCACAAATGGCACATTTCTCTCTCTCTCCCTCTCTCCTCTCTCTCTCTCTCTCTCTCTCTCTCACACACACACACACACACACACACACACACACACACACACACACACACACACACTCACACAAATGAGTGTACACACACTTTGAACATATGGTGGTTATCTATAAAATACTTATGCTATCTATAAAATACTTATTTACATTTGGTTATTCATATCGTAAATTGCAAACAAAGTTATATAGAAACGGTCTACATAATCAATATCTATAGAAATCTATGATTCATTGAATAACCATTAACTTCAGTTGGATTAAATAAATAATAATGTATTAAACTGAACGAGAAGAGATTCAAATCAAAAGTTTGATAGTAAGAGCTTTATGAAAAGCAGTTACTGTAAATCAAATTTTTATATAGAGAAACATGTATCACAGTTTACAGAAATATATTAAGCAGCACAGCTGTTTTAACATGATAATAATAATAATAACAATAAATGTTTTTTTTAAACACCAAATCAGAATATTAGAATGATTTCTGAAGAATCATATATGACAGAAATTTACACAGGAAATACGTTTTTAAATGTATATTTCACAGTATTACTGTTTTTACTGATGAATGGAAACAAGAGTCAAAAACATAAAAAAAATCTTACATTCCCCATACATTTGAATTGTAGTGTAAAATGAATAGAAAATAAAATGCCTTTTTTGTTTTACATTTTGATATCCTTTTGTCTTGCTGCGTTGCTGTTTCTGTGTTCAGCTCCTGTGGTTTAGTTCCTGTTTACCTTAGTTTCTATAGCTACCCTTGTTAGTCAACATGACAACTAATCACCTTCACCTGTTCCTTGGTAGTCTGTTGTTACCCAGTGTATTTATACTCCTGTGTTTCAGTCCTTGTTTGTCGGTCATTGTCTTTACACCTCTATGTAAAGCTGTTGCAGCTCTTGTGTTTGCTTTGTCTTCATGTTTGAATTATTGCCATCGGCTTCCTGTTTGGATTATGTTTCTGTGTCTATTAAATAAAAACTGCTTGCTAACAGATCCTTAACTCTCCTCGCCCCTGCGTTACCATTACAGATAATGATGAACATTCATTAAGTTAAGCACACCCTTTTATTGACCATTTGATGAAAAAAAAAAACTTATTAAAATTACTTTGAAGGATTTTTAAGTCTCAATTTGTACCCTGATCATTGAAAATGTCAAGTAATGTATGCAGGGGCACTGAAAAGAAAATGAGCTCTACTGAGAGTGCATCTTTCTGACTGCTCTTTTGGGATTCTTTATGTTTCGCTGTTTTGTAGTGAAGGACTCCTCAGTATAGGATGCTAATAAAAGAGCTCTGAGATGTAGGCTAATAGTAGCTCTGAGTAATCTGAGTAATAGCAGCAGCAGAAGGAAGGACACACCCAGAATTCTCTCTTTCTCTTTCCCATCTGAACAGCACAACAATGTGAGCCAGGAGGGTCAACCGTCTGTTCACCCTTTCTTTCTCTCACATATTTGTTTCCTATTTAAAACAAACGTTTTTATGAATCATATGAATCGGTTTGCATGGTTGTACAGATCTCCAGATTTCAAGCTGCTGCAAATTGGTAAACATCTGTAGACGACTATCTAATTGTAAAACAGATTGTGTTAAGTGGAAAAATTAATGATTAGTGTGTCACTGAAATAGTTTGAGACTTGAAGAATAGAAGCAAAAGACACACACACACACGCACACGCAAACTTGAGTGCAGCAGGGAATCAGTGTCGGGGTGAGAGGGTCTTCATTTTCAATGCAAATGCTGTGAATCACAAAGCATGTTTTTTCCAGTGTTTTCATTACTAATACTCTCTTGATACAGTTATACGCTTACAATTGAGTGATATATGCTATCTATGCAATTCTATAACCAAAATTCAACATCTGTGACCCAGAATGGATTAATTTTATTCCTGTTTTCCATCTCACCATGGTTATGGGCTCCTGTTTGTGCATAAGTGCGGGATCATCAGTTGTGAACCCATGCTAACTTTAGTGGGTTTATACTATGAGTCATGTAGAGAGGACAACATGAACAGCCTGTCTGCTAAACACCAGATCTCATTATCAGTGGACCACAATTCATGCTGCGTAATAATGTTAGGGGTCCTTATGCTTCAATTCAGTGAAATCTCTAGACAAACAAATACATAAACTACCATAGCACTATTTCACCATTCCACTACTACAACAAAAAATTTGTTTGGTGTAGAAGGTCCTGACAATATTAACTTAATTTGTCATCGCAAAGCAACTACTGGCCTGGCAGCATAATACAGCGTTTTTAGCACTGATTTATATAGAATGACTGGATAGCTCATGACGTCATAAACAGTGAATATGATATGAATATGGCGCCGCCATATTGGTATTCCAATAAGAAAAATTCCTATATGTGTACTTAAAATATTGCTCTTTCTGATTGTGTTTTATAGATCAGGAGTTTGTTCAAAGTTTGTAGTTTGTAGCAAGTACAGGAAATGCACAAATTGTATGGGTTAATGTAAGTAGTCAACTGATCTATATAATGACATCACAGATCAGTGTCAAGTAACGGTAAAAAGACTTTGCATGAAGCTCTTTTTGAAGCTGTCAAATGGTGTCGCTATTGGACACTTAATTGTGATTATTGCTGCTCTGAGGTTTCTTAAAGTCTACTGTTGAATGTTTTATCGTTTTATTTTTAATTTTTTTAGAAGCATTACTCTTGCCTCGGAGAAAACAACACAGGAATAGCGACAATTGTATATAAATTACTACTTATAGGGCTTGAATTACAACCTGTGGGCAGTTTTTCTAGATCCTTTTGTGAACGTCGTTTGACAGTTGTATGCTGCACAGTGGGTCATCTTAAAAGTGCCGTCAGAGCTACCAAAATCTGTATAACGGCCATTGGAGCCCTCTGCTGGTAGGGAATCGTAAGATGGTCGCTCGAACACTTCCGGTGGCTTCACTGCCTGCTGGCAGTTTAGAACGTCATGAGCTATCCAGTCATTCTATATAGATCAGTGGTTTTTAGTCGTTTTCGTGGATCCATATGAAAGGGGATCATCCATACACGCAAAAGAAAAAAACGCAAAGGAAAACCGTAGCCGTATTTAGTACATCGTTGTCATGTAAACATACCCTTAGTCCCGTTTTCAAAAGTTTGCATTTTCAGGTCACCAAAATGCCATTGTTGTGTAAATGGATGGAACTCATAAAAGGTCTTCCGTTTTAGTTGAAAATGGTGTAAAGGGAGTTTTTCTCTGTAGGCTTTTGTCTTGTAAAATACAGATGTAATTTCACACCGTAGTTAGAGAGAAATTCTACACCCGGGAGAAAAGAGTGAATCATTGATCAATGAAAAAAGAGGAGGATGGAATGGTAAGATGAGTGGAGGGATGAGAGTATTATTGATTACAGGGTTCAGAGAGTGTGTGTGTGAGGCACAGTCTTCAGATAACAGGTCTTAGGTAGTCTTGCATACGTTCCTGCAAGGCCCCTTGGCACGTCTTATGGATGCGGAACTGCAATTCAAATTAGAATGCAAGGAAGAAGAATTCAAATGAATCGAAATTTAAAGAAATTCAACTGTACTTTTTAATCGAGGAAAAGCAAAGTTTGTCAAGACAAGCTTTGAATGTGAAAGAGATCCGGAGGCCCTACAGAACTTGCACTGCACACTACGGTTCAAAAGTTTGTTTTGTGTGATTTTTTAAATGTTTTTGAAAGAAGTCTCTAATGCTCAATAAGGCTGCATTGGGGCTGTGACGGTGTGGCTGACTCTGTGACAGTACCCCCTCCTCCATGGCCGGCTCCTGATGGCTGACAGACTCTGCGACGGGGTCGGCCTCAACCTCGGGGGGGTGGACGGTCAGGGTGATCTTCGTGAAATTGGGTGAGTAGCAACGGATCCAGGATGTTCTCCTGAGAAACCCATGAGCGTTCTTCTGGACCATATCCCTCCCAGTGGATCAGGTACTCAAGGTGGCAACCCTGCCGCCGTGAGTCGAGGATGGTATGGACTTGGTACACTAGGTCCTCGTCAGCGACATCTGGAGAAGGAGTTACTTCATCCGTGGTAGGTTCTGTAGGAGAAGAGAACAGAGGTTCAGTGAAGGGTTTCAGGAGAGAGACATGAAATGAGGGTGAAATACGGTAGTGAGGTGGAAGGTTGAGCCTGTAGGTGATTACCTGTTGACCTGCCTTTGCACAGTGAAGGGACCTATGTAGCGGGGACTCATCTTACGGTAGGGCAGGTGAAGACGGATGTCGCGGGTGAAGAGCCTTTGTTCTGGCTGGTACTGGTTGGCTTCAGCTCTACGGCCAGCAGCCATATCACCCTGTAGCCCAAGACTGGTTGCCCACTGAAGCTAAGGAGTTTGAAGGCCTTCCACACCGGGGAGATTAACTGGGGACCTCTATCCGATACGATGTCTTCTGGTAGACCATAAATGACAATACTTGTTGGAACAGGAGTTCTGCTGCTTCAAATGCGGTGGGCAGGCCCTTGATAGGGATGAGTTTACAGGCCTTGGAGAAGCGGTCGACAAATACATAGAAGTGATGGTTGGACGGAGGAAGGTGTAGGAGCCATACATTGGGTTTGACTTGGTTTTTATGATATTTTCTCTTATTCTGACTACTGTGGTGTATGTGCACATGCATCAGACGTCATCGGTCACTGTTGGCGGGACCAGGGGTGTGGTGTCTGTATTAGTGTGTGTGTGTGTGTGTGTGTGTGTACACCTGTGGACTATTCTGGGTGTTTGGATCATGGCTGCAGGGTGAGCATGGGGTGAAACTTTCTGTTGACCGTCACCATTGTTCCCATCTTCCACTGTCTGAGGTATCTTTGCACGGCTCATGAAATGCATCTCTCAAAGTAAGTGCTTAAGTTTTCGAAGTCTGTGAAATGGATTAATAAAGACATTACATCAATTACAATGGTTCAGCGTGACGCGTCTTCAGTACAAATCCCCATGTTTCAGCCTGCTGCGGCGTTAGCTGGTTAGTGACAAAAATACGCCGCTATAAAAGGTCTGTCATGAAGTCAATGCCAAGGTGGGACCAGGGACTTCTGGGTATCGGCAGAGGTACCAACTTTCCCTCGGGTAGCTTCCTTGGCGTGTTGGTGATGGCAAAGACTGAGCACCCTCTGACGTATCGGGAGATATCCTGGGCCATGTTGGGCCACCAGTAGCGATCCTGTAGGAGTGAGAGGGTTTGCTGGGTGTCCAGAGCCCGGAAAGGTGTGTGGTGAGTCAATGAGGGACAGACGGCAGGCAGATGGTACATAAAACCGTCCCTCATTAACTACCGGCGGAGCAGGTTTGGTGCAGGTGGCTTGGAGGATCTGATCATCGAGGGACCATTGGATTGGGCTGACTACCATGGCTGGATGGGATAACTTGTTCTGGAGGACAGGTTTCAGGTTCAGGATGATGAGTTCTAGATTGGGGTGCACCAGGATTGGAGCGGTTGTGAAGGTGTTGGAAGCATCCTTCAGGTGTTGGAAGGCTTCGGTGGCCAAGTTGTTCCAGGACAGAGACTTGGGCCAGTTCCTGAGGAATGAGGTGAGCTGAGGAGTAATTCTGGATGAATCTGCGATAGAAGTTGGCGAAGCCTAGGAAGCTTTGGAGTTCCATGACGGTGACAGGTTGGGGCCAATTGTGGATGGTGTCCACATTCCTCTGCTCCATCTGGATACCTTGTTGGTCGATGATGTACCCGAGGAACTGGACAGATGGTGTGTGGAACTCGCACTTCTCCAACTTGAGATAGAGGTGGTGTTCTCTATGGTTGATGTTCGGCCAAGTTCCGGTAGTAGATCAGGATATCGTCGATGTAGACGATCACGAAACGTTGGAGGTACTCCCGGAACCCCTCATTTATGTATCCTTGGAATACGGAGGGTGAGTTGGACAGGCCATACCGCATTACCTGGTACTCGTAGTAGCCTACCGGAGTGATGAACACCGTCTTCCATTCGTCACCCTCGCGTATCCGAATGACGTTATAGGCGCTCGGCAGATCCAGCTTGGAGAAGATGCGAGTCCCACGGAGCTGTTCTGACCGGCAAGGACCAGAGGAAGAGGATAACTGTATTTAACAGTCTGTGCGTTAAGGGCCTGGTAATCGATACAAGGCCGCAAGCCTCCGTCCTTCTTGGCCACGAAGAAGCTGCTGGATGAGGCAGGGGATGTCGCTGGGCGGATGAAACGTTGTTTGAGAGCCTCCTGAATGTACTCCTCCATGGCCTTCTGTTCCGGGATGGACAGTGGATAGACTTTACCCTTAGGTGGCGTCGCCCCAGGCAGTAGGTCGATGGCGCAGTCCCATGGCCGATGAGGTGGTAGACGGGTCGCCAACTGTTTTCTAAATACACCCTGGAACGCCCGGTACTCTGGAGGGATTTTAGTTTTACTCTCAGTCTCTGGGCTTTCGACGGAGGTGGAGTTCAACTGGAGACTGGATGGAGATGTCGACAGGTCTGATGTGTTGACGGTTTGATCACAGACAGTTCTGGAAGCAGGAATCACTCCATTGTAGAATCTCTCCAGAGTTCCAATTAATAGTGGGTTCGTGCTGGGTCATCCAGGGGCGTCCCAGGATGATGTCAGAGGTGGATCCTTCCAGCACCAAGAACGAGATCTTCTCCTCATACAGGCAGCCGACATGTAGCGTGACAGTGGGGGTGGCGGACACGACCACGGCCCAGCGGTTTGCAGAGGATTATGTAAATGACGAATTCTTGTGAGAACGCTTGTGCTGAAACAAGACGTTTTGGGGTTAAAATTCGGACAGGTGTGCGAGTGATGTTCATCTGGGCAGAAACTGGATGGTACTCACCGATGGGCGTGGTGGTCGTATCGGGCAGTTGGTGATGATATGACAATTTTCCCCCACAATACAGACACGTGCTGTGTTAGTCTTCTTTGAAGCTCAGCATTGGACAGATGGTAAGCGTCTACCTGCGTGGGTTCTGGTGCTGGAAGGGCGACAGATGGAGAGATGGGCGAAGGATGTGAAGCGGGCTGATCCAATGAGTGGGCTGAAAGATGTTGAGAGATACGCACAGCTTTCTGAACGAAACTCTCCTAACCGACAGTGTCGTCATAAATGACCTGATCTGGTGGCGCACTTCCGGGTTCCGACCCTGGCGAAGGGCCGTCTCATTTCAGCCGCTAGATGCCGGCAACAATCGGAACTGGAGAGCATAAGCATTTATAGAAGTATTACCATGGCGGAGGTTGAACAGCTGATCATGGACGGATAATTCTGATGCGGTTTGACCGAAGACTTCCTTGAAGTGACTGATGAAGGATGCCAATGAAGTCATGTCCGGGCCGTTGGCATGCCAGATGGATTGGGCCCAATGGAGTGTGTGTCCAGATAGCAGGGAAATCATGAAAGCGATACGCGCCCGTTCAGTTGAGAAAAGCTGTGGTTGGATTTCAAAATATAGTGAACATTGTAGAAGGAACCCGCTCTACACTGCTCCGCTTCACTGTTGTATGTCGCTGGTCGGGCCATGGGACTGGCAGAGGCAGGTGGCAAAGGAGCGGGTGGTGCAGAGGGGAGAGTTTGCTGAACCGCCTGCACAGGTTCGGCAAACTGATCCGGTGGACGCTTCCCGCTGGTTCCAACAGGACTCTGCATGAAGGTCTGATCTTCTGTCACAAACACAGGAGGAGACGGACAGGTTTAGGTGCACACAGTGTTTATTAAAAGCAGAGTGGTGTTGGAACAATGGGAACCAGATTGATTGTGAGATGATGGTGACTTGTAGAATGATGATGGTGACTTAGCTGGCAATGACTGAAGTGGATTCTCTGTGCAGGTGACGAGTGAACACGAAGACAGGCGATCTGGATGAGGAAGACGGACGGAAGACGGACAGGAGACTGGATACAGGACAAGACGATCTCAGGTGAGTAGATTGGTAAGCAGTCTGACATAAAGCAGTGGTATACTGCAACGAGACCAGACAAGGAGCCCTATTTTAACGATCTGAAACGCAAATATCAAACGCAAAACTCAACTTTGTGGGTGGATCTCGGGCGCTGTTGCTATTATACCGTATAATAATTTGGGTAAATGTGTAAGCTAGATTTATGCCTATTTTTTCACATCTTCATGGACACCACAATGATTTGATTATGTATGGTTTGCAAAAATGGGAACTGCTGCGTCTGTGTAAATGAGAGACGCAAAGTGTATGCGCGTTGTGCACACGCTACATTGTGGCCAAGCATGTGCCCTTAAAATAGCATCTGAATAACGCGCCACTGACTTTAAACAAGGTTTTTCCTGGTCTGTGTCGGAGTTGTTTTCTGAAACTGCAAAATAGCACCAGGGAACGTTTGCGCCGGAACACGCCTCCTCTTTTCGCTGAACCACCCCCCGGGAGCGCAAGTTCATTCACTAATTTATAATAACAATTTGTTACTTTAATATAGCGCTTTTCTTGGTACTCAAAGCACTTTACATGGAAGGAGAATCTCCTCAACCACCACCAATGTGCAGCATCCACCTGGATGATGCGACGGCAGCCACCACACACCACCTTACTGTTGGAGAGTAGACAGTGATGAAGCCAATCAGAATATATAGGAATGCTTAGGAGGCCAAGGGGCAAATTTGGCCAGGATGCTGGGGTTAAACACATCCTGGATTTTCAAAGGACATCCTGGGAATTTTAATGACCACGGTGAGTCAGGACCTCGGTTTAACGTCTCATTCGATGTTTCGGATCAAACAGATCAATTTACCGATGTGCGTCTGTAGAGGGAAAAGTCCGCTGATCTTTCAGAAATCATTCCGATATGCTGATTTATATGCATTATTTGAAATGCAGCCTGAGATTTTAAAGGCCCCTGACAGTCAGAGCCACTGGCCCCATCAATAATCCAGCATTGCTTTCTCTCATTCTTTCCATCTGTCTTCAAACCCTGTAGCATTTTGAACCATTCCCGAATTAAATGTCAATGTTCTGCTGACACACAGACAGGGTAAGAGAAGAGGAAAAAGCCAGAAATGGGAAAAAGCTTTTCCTTTCTAAAAACAACCCCCCCCCCCCTACTATGGAGAACAACAGACAGCTGCCTTAAACGCTCACACATGGATATACTGCAGAGTCGCCAAAGACTTTCTGATGCTCCTTTAAGGAATATTACATGAGAGCTTTGAAGTTTGTGAGTGTGAATCACACAGGGGATGAAATGAAACAGTGAGTGGGTGCTGTGGACGAGGTATCTTACATCAGTCTCTTCTACCACCACACACACACACACACACACACACACACACACACACACACACACACACACACACACACACACAGAGTCTACCCCTACCTCTGTAGTGTCGTTGTGTCTGCGATGACTCATATGTCTCTGTACAGCTGTGTACTATATCAAATATAAAAGAGAAAGAGAGTATGTGTGTGTGTGTGTGTGTGTGTCTGTGTGTTTGAAAAAGAGAATGAGTGACAGGTTTAAAACACCTTCACGGTCTTGAGGTGGCAAACGCAGCAGTAAAACTGGCTAATTATCAAGCAGCAGACGGAAATGATCATCTTATGCATAGTGGGCGTTTGAGGGAATCTGTTTGGAGCCTGCTTCGACTGAGTAAAACACAGCTACACAGCCAGAATATTCAGCACAAAACCGCAGACAGGATTTAACCACCAATGTTTGATTTTTTCATGCAAGTATCTCTATCCCAAATCCTTTTTAAACACCATACAGACAGAGAATATATATTGCTCAGATGTGTCTCTTTCATAGCTCAAAAGCATTGCCAATAATGTTTAAGTATCAATTCTGAAATGAAAATAGAAACAAATGAGAAAATTGTTGGTATCCAGAAATTAGTTTGGATAGCATTTTCCCGATAATGTGGTTTTGTATATTTAGAAAATATATATATATAGAACAAATATATATATATATATATATATTTAGATCTTGCACACTGGTATCTTGAAAAATCAGATCTCGATTTGGTCTCCATTCAGTCTCATTGCTGTCCAGCAGAAACTTTTGAGATATTATTTGAGACCTTCAAAATAATAACCCAGCAAAAATAGTTTTCTTATTTCTTTTTGACTTACCTGCCACAGTGCTAATGACAGATCCCAGGAGGGCATGGATGGCCAGAATAGGTGAGAAGAGAAAAACAGCACCCAGGATAAGCAGAGATGGGCCTAGAGTGTCACATGCAAAGATCTGCCCCACGCCAAGCACCACCCCCTGCAGGAGCTGATGGAAAATATAAAATATTTTTTCTTTCATGCTCTATTCTTGTATTTCCTAATTAAATAGTAAGCTGAGGACATCTATTTTTCATAGTCATTATCTAAATTATCTTAAATGTGTATCCCTGCAAAAGGTTGTTTTGTCAACTTTTGGAAGTATGCAAGCAAAGATAAAAATGTATATTTATACTGATATCTGATAGCTAACCCTATTATAATCCTGTCACAATAGTGTGCATTTGTCATTTGCAGACTCTGGCTAGATATAATATGAGCTAATTTTAAAAGCCTATTTTAATGGGCATTTAACTCTGCTTCTTTCACATTGAATATTCATGAAAGTGAGAGATAAAAACAGATACAAAATAAATATAAAAATTATTTTCCATTATTTCTTTCTGCCCTAAGCACCAGTCATTACTAGATCAAGCTGTCTCCATGGAGATGTGATAAAAGCACTAGATACAATTTAGTGCATAAATATGTTGGCTATAAACAGCTCATAATAATCAGTTGCTATAGTGTGCCAGAGAGTGGATCAAGCCATTGCAACCTAATGCCATGCAACAGACCAGAGTAATGCATCAAATACGATCCTCATCATTAATGACATAAAAGATCTAAACACACACACACACACACACACACACACCTCAGGAGAGATACAAAATGGAAGGATGATGAAGGTTGGGGAAGGAATCTGCATTGTGTGTGCAGATAAGATAAAGGAGGTTAAAGAGGCAAAACAGGAAGATGACAGATACAAAAGTCAGAAAGAGCTGCAGGGAGTGAGAGGAAGAAAACCTAATAAAAAAGATGACAGGATATTTTAAATGCATGAATGGCAAATCATTTGATTTTGCCTTTTCATGGTCTCTGTCATCCTCAGTTCCTAATGTTTTGCCTTCATTCTGTTTCATCCTCTCACCTGTGGAACATGTAGTTGGGTGTGATTGGTGGTCTCTGGCACCCCTGGTGGCTGGGCAGGATAGTTTGGAAAATAGGGGTTAGAAGTGCCAGTACAGGCCAAATACAGCACGATGACTGTGTTAAAGGGGAACACGCTAACTGGTAAATCCCAGCGTTCCAGAACCGGAGCCAAACTGCTGTAAAGAAAAGTTCTAAGACAGGAGAGAAAATGATTGTGTGGGGTCATCAATTATTTGTATATGTGAATATGTGACAGAAAAAGAAAGAACAATCTATTTGATATCAATTAATTTGCGCTTACGTTGTAGCTCCACCGAGACACACAGGCAACAGAAGCCACCAGTACCAATCTCCAGCAGAGCTGAACACTCCCATCAGCAGAGCCACCAGCATTCCATTAAAACCATGAAGGCCACTGGAAACCTCCTCCCTGCAGACACACAGGGTAGGATCACACAGGGTGTTTCTCTGCTTAGATAAAATGTGCTTTTTAACACACTAGGAGCATTATTGGATGCAGCATGTGTGTTTTCTGTGTGCATGAAAGTCCGATACCTGCACGAATGCCTCTTGTGAGCCTTGTGATTGATTTTGAGCTTGTTTTGAGCCGGTTATCAGTAACAAACACTGCGACCAATTGAAGTCCGATTCCAGAACGAATGACTCTTATTGTGGGCCGGTTCTATTTAGTGTATCAGTAACATACAGTACAGAGCGGAAGTGCATTTTGATTCCCGAGCGAATATCTCTTATGTCTGATTATTTTTGTGTAATCACAATCAGTAACAAACATCGCGACCAGTGAAGTCCGATTCCCGCACGAATGATAGTTCGTAGGCTATCATTCAACATATCATGTAGTGATTCAACAACATCAAAAAACAAAAAGTGTGTGTGAACACAGACTTCAAGAATAATTTTTTTTGGTACCTGTTTGTTAAAAATCAGTTGACAACAGAATGTGGTCAAAACATCACTCATCTAGGCTGCAGCTGTAAAAGCATTTTTCCCTCTGAGGTTTGTTTTTGTAGTTGTGCATCTGTTTATTCTTGTAATTGCTTGTGCTTTTGTGCATAGGCCTAATATGCATATACTAGGATTTTTTTGTTTTTTGCTATAGGCATGTCCTTTGTGTTTTATTCATGCATACTTGGCTGCCTTAGTATGCATTTATTCATGCATGTTTTGGTCTATGTGTATGCTTTTGTGCATGTGTGGGTGTGTAATTCCTCACCAGTCCTGTCCCAGGACTATAGCTGTGAGGGTGGAGGCCAAAAGGCCGAGCATCCCCAGCAGAGTCTTCCAGGGGCTCTCCAGCAGCAATGCTGCCAGAATCAGAGCTCCACTCAGGGGGTTATTTAGCAGAATCACCCTTGAGATCCCACGTAAACAACACTGAGAAAGCTGCAGCGGGAAGGATTTATCTGGAAGAGAATGTAGGAAAAGAGGGAAAGAGATGGAGAGAGATACATAGAGCGTTGAAGGGATAGTTCACCAAAAAATAACATTTCTGTCATCATATATTTCAAACCTATATAGTTTTCTTTTTTCTGTGGAATACAAAAGATGTTTAGCAGTATATCTGTCAATTTCATTGTCAATATGTAGCAGATATTGCAGGTCTCTTCACAAAGAATATGGAGGTGGCACAAAAAAGCACCACAAAAGCATCAAAGCTCATAAATGTAGACAATTCATGCAATATATTCCACACCTTCTGATGCTATATGATAACTTTATGTGAAAAATGTGTCTGAAATTTTGCCTAAAAGGTGCTCTAAGTAACTGTTTTACCTTAACTGAACAGCTTCGGAGTCAGTGGAATGGTTATATTACTTATTTCGGGTTGAATGGTAGTGGTTTCGCACCCCCTGGTGCCCGAGAGCGGAGAAATCCCACTTGCAACTTTGGGTCAGGAAGTATCGCGTGATATCAGGTCTCGCGATGTAACAAATTGCTTTACGGCACTGCACACGTACACTATGCACGTACACGCCCCCATTCAAGCACCGGCTAGCTATACAACTGTATGAGTGTTTTCACTCATCCATAAACATTATTAGATCCATCAGCTTGACAGCAAGTCCCATCATTCAGCTCGTCACTGCGTCATAAACATACGCCTTTGTTATTGTTGGAAACTGCGCCCTCTTGTGGCCAAAAAAGCTACATAGTGTACCTTTAAATCTTACTTGACAGCCACGGTCACCATTTCACATTTTTATTCCACAGAAAAAAGAAACTCATACGGGTTTCAAAAGACGATCCCGGTTCTTTGTCTTTTGTTTTGTATTGATTTTACATTGTGCATTCTCTGTTCTCATTGTTTCCATGTTCTCTTCCTGTTTAGTTCAGTCTCTCCTTGAAGTCGTATTAGTTGTTATAGTTACCGTCATTACACTTGTCTTTACAGTAACCCACATTGATTTCTCTGTGTATTTAAGCTTGTGCTTTTTAGTTGGTCTTGGCTTGTCATTGTTTTTTGGTGGATCGTTCCTAGATGTTCCTATCTAGTCATGTGGAGTCTTGTCATTAAAAGCATGCGTGCAAGTGGATTCTCTCTCTGCCTCGTCTCTCAGCAAACATAACAGACATAAGGCTGTGTAAATGACATGAGGTTGTGTAAATTTCCTTTTTTTAACTGAGCTATTGCTATAGTATGCATGAAATTCACATATATCCATGCATTCGCACAACCCTCTAACCCTCTAACTTGAGTTAGCCTACATAATCAGATTTATTTTTTTGAAGTAACTAGTAAAGTAATGCATTACTTTTTACAACAAAATATCTCGCAAGAGATACTTTTATAAAAAGTAACGCAAGATACTTTGTTTTCCCCATTTATTTACTGACAGCTCTCTTGTCCCAATGTTGAGAAAAGTCGTAAGTGCAGAGGCGTTAGGGTTAGGTAAGGATGATGGTTATTGTACTTCTAGACTAAATGTGTCGTGCATTTACTCATCTCACTTGCACACAAAAAATATGAAATATTCTTCAAAATGAATAAAAACAGTCAAATGCAAAATCAGACTATGCAAACCTCCAATAACTAAATATGTTAAATAAAACATATAATCTGACTTTATTGACCAATGCACTTCCTGCTGAAGCAAAAATTACTTTATATTTTTTGTTTTAATTGGTGAAGTAAGGGTTAAACTTTTTTCTCCTGCGTCCTATTCTTCTGCAATCCTGAAAGGTGTTTGAGCTGTGCTTCTACTGTGCACGTATGAATTTGAACTTCCTTCAGCCTGAGGCTTATTATTTTCAATTTTGGTGTAAACGGGTGGGTCTTTATATTTGCCCAAAAATAGCACTTTTTTGTTATAAAACGCCCAGACCAGGTGAGAAAAAGTAACGCTAAAGTAATGTACTGCATTACTTTTCTTAAAAAGTAACTAAATAACCCAATTATTTTCTTTTTAAGGGAGGAACGCAATATTGTAATGCATTTCTTTTTACTATCCACACTGCCTCTGATTCATGAATCAGTTTAAGAGTTTTCTTAGTTTAAGTAATTGTATCATGCTTTTTATTTCCGTTGTTCTTTTAGGTTGTGTACTTATAAACTCCTTTACATTTTACATTCAAAAGTACTGGTACATTATGTTAGTATGAGCTGAATGTTGTGTACTGTAGGATGGTGGTCTCTTACCCTGGATGTGAGTGTGTAATTGTTTCATTTCTCCAGAGCAGTACAGCAGGGCACCGATGACACGCTGTTTTAGGCCTTCGGGCTGCTGTGGTGTGTTTTTTTCCAAAATCCACATGTTGCCAGTCGAAATCATGCATCTACTAGGGAATTTCAGACTGAACTCTCTGATAATCGCACTTCCACTTCCTTACTTCCACTGTCCTCGCCCCTTTTTCTCACCCTCTCCCCAGTCTTTTTCTTCTAGACATTGTGATTTCTGTTCTCTCTACTCCCCCCCCCCCTATTTACATGTGAAGGTTAATATTATATCTATTTTAACTCATGTACTGTGACAAATTTGCCCTGGCTGGGCAGAGCCAGGCAAAGTTAATCTGTAGCATCTTGTCTTCCTCAATCATTCACATTTCTGTTACCCTTTCTGTTACATTTTGTTACCCAAATTAACATGTAAAAGAAGATATCGGTGTACTGCATCATTTTTTTTGTTGTTGTCATCTATCACTTAAAATCAAATCAATTTTCTCCTTTTTTATTTGTATCTGTTAAGTCCTTATATTTTATGTCATAATTTCAAAATAGATAACGCAAAACTAATGATGTAATACACAACATACAGCTCCTCTTTAAAAATTAATTGACATTAAAAAGTAAAAGAACATAATTAGAACTGCACCTGCATAGTTGCATTATGTAATCAACAGGCAGTGCTGTGAGAGGGTTCAGTGTTTGGGCATGTCTGTTGCATAATAAAAGAGTGTTGCCTGAACAAAAAGAGATTTACTTTCAACGTAAAAGAAGTCGGAAAGAAAGCAATTTGTAGTCTAACTGAGTCTGTCCTCAAATGTTGTAAACCTGTTTCTGTTTGGAGCTCCAGAGGGAGGTGGGATTTGACAGATAGATAGATAGATAGATCGATAGATAGATAGATAGATAGATAGATAGATAGATAGATAGATAGATAGCCTAGATCTTTGTCCAGCCCTTCTGATAATGTTTACGAGATATTTGTGAATTGCATAAAAATCTACTTTACTGTGGCCGTGACAATCACAATCTGTTTGTACAGCCAAAAGAAAACCAACTATACTCACAGTCAGGCCTGCATGAAAATAAAGTAGGTGTATAATTTTTAGGCATGTGAATAATGTTTTCCCCAAACAGATTTCATTTCTGCATAATGTAATATCAACGAATCAAATGCTGGTGTGCGCAGAGTTGTTATCCAGTCTCTCTCGTTCCCTCCCTTTCTTGCACCTTTTTTTTTAACCTTTTTTTTTTCAGTCATCAATTTTTCAGTAAGTGCATATGTGTGTGGGTTGAGGCAACCCAGAAGCACACACGCCCTATTGATTGATAGTCACCCTGACTCAAAGTCTCAGAGGTCTCACTGATGAAGAGATGGATGGAGTGAAATGGGGAGAAGAGAATCAGAGTATGCAATATCGAGTAGAAAATGCTAGAGAAAAGAAGGCTATAAATGTGAATATATTGAGGCTATGTATTTTGCACATGCTACTGATGGCTTACTGATTCTGTGTATGCTTGGGTGTGTGAAGCCTTTTTGAATGAGACAGAGGACATTGTGATCTTGCGATTTGGAGGCCATTCTCCTTGCATGGACAAAAGTGGTCGATGCTTGCTCATTTACAACGTCTCACACACACACTCACACACACACACGCAGGGTCTAATTTAGGATGCACAGACTGTCGGGCCAGTTGTAGATTGTTAGCCCCGCATGTGGACTCAATTATCTGGCTGTGTAGTGCAGTAGCCTCGTGATCTGTGCACCACCCCACCCACAGAGCTCTGATCTCGGTAAAGCTGCCATGTTGAAGCTGGATGTGGTGTTTTCTTAAAGGGACAGTTCACCCAAAAATGAAAATTCTGTCATTTTACTTACCCTCTCTTCATTCCAACCCCATTTGACTTTCTTCCTTCTTTGGAACACAAAAGAAGATATTTTTTAAATGTGTTTTTTAATTTTTTATCATACAATGAAAGTCAATTTGGTCCATTGTTGCTTTGGACATTGCATATTATTACTGATTATGATTGCATAATACTTTCTTGTTTAACAGGTTATTTGAGTGATAAAGTATGTTTACAAACTGTTTAATACATACTAGTTAATTAAAATTAAATATGAATTAAAACTAAGCAAATTAAATAAAAGTTAATCCATAAACCGAAAACACCATGAAGTGCCTGAAAGAACCCTTTAAAGTTCTATAGAACCTTTTCTTCTAAGAATGTACAATCCTTATGCGCCAGATAAACAAGCACACAGCCATCTTTAGAAGTTTGTGTTTTGTTGTAGCTGTGTATATTTCTAGGCATCACTGTTGAAGAGAAGTTTGCACGTGAAGTGGATTTACTCATTGTAGAATTAATGTAAGTTATGAGCATTGTAATGTTTGAAGTGGATGTCATAACAAATCACAGTTAACCAGGAAGATTTTAAAATTAGTGGTTCATAAATAAATCTGTAAGATCTTACCTTCATGCTGTGGAAATACAAACCGGAAGACAGAACACAATGAGCACGGTGCCGAAAAGGGGCGGGGCTACATAAGGTCTATAAATTATAATCCATTCAGAGTACTTTACTGTAGTGTAGTGGAGGCTTTGGATAGAATAAGTACTCAAGACACACACACACACACACAGATACATTAAACATCCCTCTATATTAGACAAATTCTTCATCTCTCTATATGTGTAAGTGTGTGTGCTTGTATTGAGGATTGTGGTGTTGGTAAAAACCTTATTTCGTAGGACTGCTGATATTCAGCATACACACACACATATATATATAAATTTATAAAACGGTTAGTTCCAATCCTTGATTCTGATTGGTCAATAGCTGTGCTTTATTCACGATAAAACACGGCTATGACCGCTTCACCCAACGGTTCTATGTATCACTACACAACACCCCTATATGTATCACTACACAACACCCCTAGCAACCACCCGTAGCAACTTAAACACTTGTTTGATCTCATTGATATTGTTCATTTAAGCTAGAGTAGAGTATTGTGAGAGATCGAGTAAGCGAGTGTACGTTACCTGCATTTACAGTAGACATAGCATTTGATTTTCCTTCAGGTCAGTCCTATATTCATAAATAATAAAAAAATCCGTTTGAATGTCCGCTGCGATATCTTGTCCTTTTAACAGTTAAGGGGTTTTCCGTTCGACATCTCTCAGTTGCGTCTTTCTTCTCCGTGATCACAAGTTTGAATCCTTTCAATGTAAAAGTCTTCTCTACTGACTGACTCACTCATAAAGACAGTCTTTGCCGCCATCTATTGGCGAAACAATGTATGTAACTTCTGTTGCTGTTTACGGCCAGGGACAATTTTTTCCAGCGGAAGGAAGGCTTTTAGTGATTTTACTTCGTGAAAGTTGCATAGATACATATTTTTCGGCTTTAATATTTTTTTTGTGTGGTAACCATTTTATAAAAGCAATAAGGTACTCGAGGCTAGTGCTGTATCGTGAATAAGTCACGGCTGAATGGGTTGCAGGCACTCCGCTTCGCGTCGTGCCTAACAACGCCCTTCAGCCGTGACTTATTCACGATACAGCACAGCCTCTCGTACCTTATTGCTTACATATTCCTCAATGTCACTGATTGAATAAGCAACAAGCACCTTAAAGGTTACACTGACAAACCCAGACAAATGACATTGAGAGCTGTAAGAGTCTAGATCTATTTTATGGATATGGCTAAGCAAATGTTATTCTGCATTGTGTGCTTCTTGGAGACTATTTTAATGTTCTTGTCTTTCCATTCCAAGAATCGATGTGCTTGTTTTTTTATTCCTGCACTTAACTTATATAACTCCATATGTAAGGTCATATATTCCTATATGATGTACTTGCAGTTTGTTTTTGCAGGGTAAAAGATTCCTTCACCCAACAACAGGGTGAATAAATTATGGAAGAATTACCTATTTTTTGTTTAATTTTCATTTTACTAACTCAAAAGTTTTAAGATGGGAGTTTTTTCTGAGTTATTTGACTTTGCCATTTAGCTCCACTTCCAGTCTTTATGTCCTTTTAAAGGTCGGTCTTACTAGAAGCAGCAAGCACAAATTAGGTTCCACAAAGTACAAGGAGGAGATAAAGAAGGGAAGCTGGGCTGGCCGATTAGATCTGAGGCTGATCGATAGAGGATATATGATCCGGTTCAGTTTTCAGCAGCAGAAAGAGACTAATGTTTGCAGAGAGAGAGAGAGCAATAGTGTGTGTGTGTGTGTGTGTGTGTGTGTGTGTGAGAGAGAGAGAGAGAGAGAGAGAGAGAGAGAGAGAGAGGGAGAGGGAGAGAGAGAGAGAGAGAGAGAGAGAGAGAGAGAGAGAGAGAGAGAGAGAGAGAGAGAGAGAGAGTGAGAGTGAGTAGTTTAAAGAATGTATGCCATCAGCTGAGCTGACTAATGCCTGAGTCCTCAGATGACCACAGGGAACAGATGAGTTTAGCGGGAGAGAGCAGAAATGAGATATGGACATGGATAGAATGAGAGTGAGATAGTGTGAGAGGAGATAAATTGTTCAAGAGAGTCTTTTAGCACAAGAGGAAACTGAGAAAACGGTTTAAACCCCGCTTAACTTTTCTGTCTTCCCCAATCTCTTTTTATCTTCCTCTCTATCTATTAGAAGACCGTTTCTTTTAACATAGTCTTATCCTCAGACTGACTGCGGTGCACTGGTCATTTGATGCATGTTGCACAAAAACATAGTCATAATTTAGGAATAAAAGGCCATTTTAAATTTATATCCTGACTTTAGCCCTCTAATTTGAAGACTACGTTTGAAGGGGCGTGTCTGTTGTGAAACTTCAATGTAAACGCCCACTGCTATGATCGGCTTATATTTTTGCATACAATTTCAGCTGCCGAGATTAACTAATCATGAAGTGTTGATTATAGCTTAATATTTAGATCTAAAGTTTGCCATTGCATGAAAGGTTTCATCAATGAGCCTTGTAGCCGATGATAGTGTTGCCAACTTTTGACGACATGCCCCCACGGAAGACATTTTTGAAAAGTAACCCCTGAAATTATGACTTCTGGTGGATATTGTATGCTATCATACATTGTAGCATATTATATTACAACTTATTACGCCTATGTATTTATAGAATAGCAGAGACTATCATGATCATTTTGCCAACAATGAACCATGGATTTGTTTAGTTTATAATACGTTTTATTTTTAACTTAAACAAATACAACATTACATTCAAAACTCACCGGCTTATAGACTGCATTTGAAGAAAAATAAACAACAGTTTTCTGTAGCCTTGTGCGAACTTATTGTCAGTCACACTGATTTGTCGTCATCGTTGTAACGATACGTGACTCACAATGACTAACGACCAATTAAAAGGCCATTCTCTGATGATGTGCCAAGATGTTAAAAACGCTACGCGGCTAGACAAACAGGGGGAGAAATCTGTCTATGGGCGAAATTAGTATCTACCGCACCGTCGTTTTTTCTTTCTTATCATAGCCTAAATGTTTTTGTTCATAGTCTGTCTGACATATATTAGAAGCTATATGTCTGTCATGGATTTGCACTGAATTGATTCTCAAAAATACGGAACAAAGTGCGTTCCGTATCAGTTCAATATGGAAAAAGACTTTTATGTGTCAAATAGGCTACGGGATACGGAACGGTTGGCAATGGCAACCCTACCGATGACATGTCTGTTGAACACATGCAATTATCTTGTCATTGCAACTCGATTTCTGCATTCTGATTTCTGATTTTCTGTAGCCACTCCGAAGTCCAAAGTCTTTTGCATTTTACATCAGGTGAATCTCCAGCTGTCACTGGGGATTGTCGTTTAAACCTTTCTGGCTCCGCCATCAAATTGATAAGTTTAAGTAGCTAGGGGTAAACGTACCTATTAAGCTCAAGTACCCATTAAGCACACTACCATCTTTTAGCTCAGATTATAAAAAGAAAAAAATTATGTTTTATCCTACTTGATGTCTTAACCAATTGATGTGTTTGTTACTACATACCTCCTGTTATTTCAAGCAAATCAGACCATTGCACACTGAGATATGGGTCTCTATGTGTTCACACTGTCTGGTGGCCATTTTGAAAGCTGTCTGAAAACTTTGACCAGAAGAGGAGCCCCTTAAATCTGCATTTTTAAAATGTTTAAGCCTTTATTTTGGGTTAGTATAACTATTTACTGCAAAATTAAGAGATTAATGTTTATACATTTGCATATTATAACCTGTGACATGGATGTTGGAAATAATTACAGATAGATCCAAAAGATAGTTTTAGCAACATAGCGCAGATGCTACAGAACACAGTTACCTTACTAGCTGTATAAGATTGTGTGCTACACTAATATATTACTTAACAGGCATTAATGGCTTGTACTTTTAAATCCAAAATATTATACATTTACAGTTTATTGATGGTCTGTGATTTTACACTGCTTTAATTTCAATAAGACTTCATATTATTGTAAGGTGAGCTTAAAGGGTGCACTACTATGAAAATCACAGAGCTTCAGTGTGTAACGGGGCGGTCAAGACGTGAGGCGTGCGGATCCATGTGCAAGCTTTTATTCAGAAACATAGTAAACAGGCAAGGGTCAGACAACGGTAAACAGGTATGGTACGGGCAAGACACAAGAGAGATCCTTAGGGCAAGCGTGGGTCGACGATCAGCAAACAACATCCAACAGGGCCAAGGCAAAGAGAGATAATCCAGGTAACCAGCAAAATCCAAACGAGGCGCTAACAGAGTCCAAAGGGCTAGGCTAGGGGTAAATCCAGGAAACAGGCTAGAATCAGAACACAGGAAAACAGGCAAGGCAATGAACACTGGATGGGCTCTGTAGAGTAGCTAACACTAGAGGAGTGCTAAACGCAAAACAATACTCGGCCATCACAGAGAGAAAGTCCAAGGCTTATAAAGAATGTGATTGAGTGATAGTGATTGTGAGATAATTCTCAGCTGTGAGTAAAACAAGGTAACAAGACACAGGTGAATGAAATGAGTGCTGATGAATCCGGGCAGTGAGTTATGGGAAATGTAGTTTGTGAGTGAAACATGATCGTCTGGTGTGGAGTGCCCTCTGGTGTCTCTCAAGGGCACTCCAGCTGGTGACCGTTACATAGCCCCCCCCCAAAGAGCGGCTTCCAGACGCTCCAAAAAACTGTCCAGGTGGGAGGTGGAGCGGAGGCGGATCTGGGGGCGGGATGGAGGGCCAGGTCCGTGGAGCAGAAGAGGAACAGGCGACCAGGGCGGATCAGGCTGATCAGGCTGTGCAGGCAACCAGGGTGGCCACGGCGGTGAAGACCCCTCGGGCGGCCACGGCGGTGAAGACCCCTCGGGCGGCCACGGCGGTGAAGACCCCTCGGGCGGCCACGGCGGTGAAGACCCCTCGGGCGGCCACGGCGGTGAAGACCCCTCGGGCGGCCACGGCGGTGAAGACCCCTCGGGCGGCCACGACGGAGACCTCCCTTCGGGCGACCACGGAACAGGAGCAGGCATCCACCCAGGAACAGACATCGGTTGCTCTGGAACAGACCCCGGCTCAGGATTAGGAACTGACACCTACACAGGAACAGACACTGGCTCCGGCACAGGAACAGACACTGGCTCCGGCACAGGAACAGACACTGGCTCCGGCACAGGAACAGACACTGGCTCCGGCACAGGAACAGACACTGGCTCCGGCACAGGAACAGACACTGGCTCCGGCACAGGAACAGACACTGGCTCCGGCACAGGAACAGACACTGGCTCCGGCACAGGAACAGACACTGGCTCCGGCACAGGAACAGACACTGGCTCCGGCACAGGAACAGACACTGGCTCCGGCACAGGAACAGACACTGGCTCCGGCACAGGAACAGACACTGGCTCCGGCACAGGAACAGACACTGGCTCCGGCACAGGAACAGACACTGGCTCCGGCACAGGAACAGACACTGGCTCCGGCACAGGAACAGACACTGGCTCCGGCACAGGAACAGACACTGGCTCCGGCACAGGAACAGACACTGGCTCCGGCACAGGAACAGACACTGGCTCCGGCACAGGAACAGACACTGGCTCCGGCACAGGAACAGACACTGGCTCCGGCACAGGAACAGACACTGGCTCCGGCACAGGAACAGACACTGGCTCCGGCACAGGAACAGACACTGGCTCCGGCACAGGAACAGACACTGGCTCCGGCACAGGAACAGACACTGGCTCCGGCACAGGAACAGACACTGGCTCCGGCACAGGAACAGACACTGGCTCCGGCACAGGAACAGACACTGGCTCCGGCACAGGAACAGACACTGGCTCCGGCACAGGAACAGACACTGGCTCCGGCACAGGAACAGACACTGGCTCCGGCACAGGAACAGACACTGGCTCCGGCACAGGAACAGACACTGGCTCCGGCACAGGAACAGACACTGGCTCCGGCACAGGAACAGACACTGGCTCCGGCACAGGAACAGACACTGGCTCCGGCACAGGAACAGACACTGGCTCCGGCACAGGAACAGACACTGGCTCCGGCACAGGAACAGACACTGGCTCCGGCACAGGAACAGACACTGGCTCCGGCACAGGAACAGACACTGGCTCCGGCACAGGAACAGACACTGGCTCCGGCACAGGAACAGACACTGGCTCCGGCACAGGAACAGACACTGGCTCCGGCACAGGAACAGACACTGGCTCCGGCACAGGAACAGACACTGGCTCCGGCACAGGAACAGACACTGGCTCCGGCACAGGAACAGACACTGGCTCCGGCACAGGAACAGACACTGGCTCCGGCACAGGAACAGACACTGGCTCCGGCACAGGAACAGACACTGGCTCCGGCACAGGAACAGACACTGGCTCCGGCACAGGAACAGACACTGGCTCCGGCACAGGAACAGACACTGGCTCCGGCACAGGAACAGACACTGGCTCCGGCACAGGAACAGACACTGGCTCCGGCACAGGAACAGACACTGGCTCCGGCACAGGAACAGACACTGGCTCTCCGGCACAGGAACAGACACTGGCTCCGGCACAGGAACAGACACTGGCTCCGGCACAGGAACAGACACTGGCTCCGGCACAGGAACAGACACTGGCTCCGGCACAGGAACAGACACTGGCTCCGGCACAGGAACAGACACTGGCTCCGGCACAGGAACAGACACTGGCTCCGGCACAGGAACAGACACTGGCTCCGGCACAGGAACAGACACTGGCTCCGGCACAGGAACAGACACTGGCTCCGGCACAGGAACCGCAGACACTGTGACGACGACCATCCTGTCCGTAGACACAGGCTCAGAAAGAGGAAGAGGCTCAGGCTCAGGCTCCACAGGACGAGACTCTGGACGGGCGGACGTGACGTGACGCTCAGTCTCTGGATCGGCAGAAGTGACGTGAAGCTCAGTCTCTGGAACGGCAGAAGTGACGTGAAGCTCAGTCTCTGGAACGGCAGAAGTGACGTGAAGCTCAGTCTCTGGAACGGCAGAAGTGACGTGAAGCTCAGTCTCTGGAACGGCAGAAGTGACGTGAAGCTCAGTCTCTGGAACGGCAGAAGTGACGTGAAGCTCAGTCTCTGGAACGGCAGAAGTGACGTGAAGCGTCTCTGGAACGGCAGAAGTGACGTGAAGCGTCTCTGGCTCGGCAGAAGTGACGTGAAGCGTCTCTGGCTCGGCAGAGACGACGTGGGCAGTCTCTGGCTCGGCAGACGTGACGTGGGCAGTCTCTGGCTGTGCAGACGTGACGTGGGCAGTCTCTGGCTGTGCAGACGTGACGTGGACAGTCTCTGGCTGTGCAGACGTGACGTGGACAGTCTCTGGCTGTGCAGACGTGACGTGGACAGTCTCTGGCTGTGCAGACGTGACGTGGACAGTCTCTGGCTGTGCAGACGTGACGGGAAGCTCAGGCTCGGCATGGCTGACGTGAAGCTCTGGCTGGACGTGGCTGACGTGAAGCTCTGGCTGGACGGGGCTGACGTGAAGCTCTGGCTGGACGGGGCTGACGTGAAGCTCTGGCTGGACGGGGCTGACGTGAAGCTCTGGCTGGATAACAGGACAAGATGAGGATTCATAAACAGTTACCTCTGACACCTCCGAAGGTTCTGCAGCAGATGCCGCCATCTCTGGAGGTTCTACAGGGGTAGCATCAAGAATCAGGTAAAGTTCTTTAACAGGACAGGTACAGTGCTCATCTACGGTTCCTTTGACCGTGACATGACAGGCTGGGAAGACATTGCTGGGCGCTACCACCATACAAGGGGTTGAAGCGAGCACCGCCGCTTCGAGAGGTTCTGCAGCTCGTGCCGCCACCTCTGGTGAAACTGCAGCGGGTGCCATCGCCTGGGGCAGTTCTGAGGTGGTGTATGCAGCCCAAACGCAACATAGAGCGATCCCCATCATGGGAAGCACTTCTGACAGGGTAATTAGTGCAGGAACAGAATGATTAAAGGCAGTTGGTTTGGGGATACCAGCTGCACGTGCAGACATCAGCGGTGCATCCCTCACACTGGAAAATCGAAGCACTGACCTTGAATACCTGGTTGTGGCAGAGAGGACGTGAGAAGATTCTGGCTGGTCCGCGGTGACATGACAGGGCTCTGGATGATCTGCTGAGACGTGACGGGGCTCTAGAAGATCTGCTGAGATAGGAAGTGACTTGTGACGATCAACTGTGACTGGGCTTGACTCGTGATTGGTAGCTATGACGGAACGAGATGTTGTTGTGTCCGCCATCTTGTCTACCTGAGTGAGTGCGGAGTCGTGTTCCTCTGCGACACCCACAGTGAACGCTGAACCAACAGTCAGCAAGGCATAGTCCATAAACTGACTGAGAGATGAACGGGGACCTTCACGGATTAAATGTGATTTGAGCGGTTGATTAATGCCCTCACAAAAGAAATCTATGAGCACACAGTCCGGCATATCAGAAAAATAGGCGAGATCTAAATACTCTTGAATATAATCCTCGAGCGATCGCGAGCCCTGCTCGAGCTTTAGTAACATTCGTGCGTTGTCCATACCTGGCCGATATCCACAGGGAAAGCCGCTGGATCCTTGTTTGGCCGAGTATTCTGTAACGGGGCGGTCAAGACGTGAGGCGTGCGGATCCATGTGCAAGCTTTTATTCAGAAACATAGTAAACAGGCAAGGGTCAGACAACGGTAAACAGGTATGGTACGGGCAAGACACAAGAGAGATCCTTAGGGCAAGCGTGGGTCGACGATCAGCAAACAACATCCAACAGGGCCAAGGCAAAGAGAGATAATCCAGGTAACCAGCAAAATCCAAACGAGGCGCTAACAGAGTCCAAAGGGCTAGGCTAGGGGTAAATCCAGGAAACAGGCTAGAATCAGAACACAGGAAAACAGGCAAGGCAATGAACACTGGATGGGCTCTGTAGAGTAGCTAACACTAGAGGAGTGCTAAACGCAAAACAATACTCGGCCATCACAGAGAGAAAGTCCAAGGCTTATAAAGAATGTGATTGAGTGATAGTGATTGTGAGATAATTCTCAGCTGTGAGTAAAACAAGGTAACAAGACACAGGTGAATGAAATGAGTGCTGATGAATCCGGGCAGTGAGTTATGGGAAATGTAGTTTGTGAGTGAAACATGATCGTCTGGTGTGGAGTGCCCTCTGGTGTCTCTCAAGGGCACTCCAGCTGGTGACCGTTACACAGTGTGACATCAATTAGAAAAAGTATAATTTCACTGATATTGTAAATAATAGTTGTTCATATTAAAATATGTATAAATGTAATACATGACCTAGATCATTTATTTAGCAAAATCTTGTCCTTTAAATTTCACGTAATATTTATTAATTAAAAATTGTTGCTGCTCCAATTAAGCTCAGTGTGCTCCCTTTAAGCTCATTCACATTTAACGTCTATGTAAATACCTCATAAACAGACTTTAAATATTAACTGATGGTTGTCACTTTAAGTTAATCTTTATAAGATAATTAATTACTTATTTTCACAGCCTTGAGATGACAAAATCTATACAGAACTAGTTTATTCTGAATTACCGACATCAGAGCTCTTACACACGGGAGCGTTTGAAAGCAGCGGTATTATCAGTGGATATATTAGGGATCCTCTGATAGCTTTTAAACACCGATAAGAAAAGCGATCGGTGAAGACAACATGTTTTTGAAGCGTTGATCATTGTAGCCAATCACAGACATATATTGAGCGTGTGAACGCATTGGCCAATCAGAGGCGTTTAAAGGAGTTGTTCACTTTAAAATGAAAATTTCCCCATGATTTACTCGCCCTCAAGCCATAGGTGTTTATGACTTTTTTCTTTCAGATGAATACAATCAGACTTATATTAATAAACACCCTGACACTTCCGAGCTTTATAAATGGCAGTGAATTGCAACCATCAGTTTGAAGCTAAAAAAAAGTGCATCCATCTATCATAAAAGTGCATCCGTCCATCATAAAAGTGCATCCGTCCATCATAAAAGTGCATCTGTCCATCATAAAAGTGATCCACACGGCTCCGGGGGTTAATAAAGGCCATCTGAAGCAAAGCCATGAGTCAAAGCCAAAAATATTCATATTTAAAACTTTATGAAGTAAAGTAACTAGCTTACGGCCAAACTAGCATACGGATTCAACTTAAGTCTAAAGCGCAACTTATGCGAGTATTGTGACGCACTGCTAATATTTACGCTACGGCATGACACACTTTGCTACTTCTGACGTCACCAATTGCGTAAGTTGCACTTTAGACGCAAGTGGAGTACCAGATCTGATCTTTTAGGATATGTGCTTGATTTTAGAGTTCTGTTTTTTGTGTGTGATTGACTCTGTACCTTCAAATAAAACATTTTTCAATTATTCTTTAAAAAAGGTTGTTTAAAATAAGCACAAATTCTTAATAAAACATGTTGTGAGCTTATTGGCAACAGGGGTGTGCTTAAAGGGTACAAAACGTACCCATTAAGCACAGCCAGACTTTTTATATTTAATGATGTACATCTTAATTGAAATACTTTTGTTGTTTAAAATAAAATGAAATATTATAGTGTGAGAGATTAACATTTTATTTTAAAATAACTTCTTGCACTAAAACCAATATCTTGTGTACTAAAAATGTCTCAATGTAGATTTTGGTGAGCTTAATAGGTACGTTTACCCCTATATCAAGTGCTGTGAGAAAAGGCTAATCCACCTCCAACATCCTCACACACAATATATAGCCTACTAGCCGAGACACCTTCTTTATGTGTAGCCTACAGATGGGACGTAATAACGCAAAGACATGCTCGAATTTCCCGCGGAAATCCACCAGTACAGCTGGATTTAAAAACATTATTACAAGCTTACCGTTTTGAATCGAGCTAAGGCAAGCAGATAGTTTTGAACACTGGCTGGATATGTACTTGCTCAATTTTATTTTGGATCATTTTTAACCCAAAAAAGCTACTTGAAAAACTGCAGCTTTAAATAAATCTTTATGATCCCAACTCACAGATCAGTATCAGAACAGAACACATGGCAGATCAGCCTTTGAGGGCAGCCTGGGGTCCAGAGTGTTCATGTAAATACTGCTGAGGTGGACAAAGTACACAACTTACTTACTTGAGTGAAAGTTCAGATACTACTGGTCAGATATTACTCCGTTACAAGTAAAAGTTGTTAAGACCGATTTTTACTTAAGTAAAAGTACAGAAGTGCTTGTGTTTAAAAGTTCTTAAGTATCAAAAGTAAAAAGTAAATGTGATGCATTGTTTATTATTGTTGCATTGTTGTTGTAATACTTACAGTACCTTATGCCTCTGAATATGCCTGCCTACCTACCCTCAATATCAATATCAATATCAATATCAATATCAATATCAAATGTATTTCTAGAACACAGTTCCAGTAGTGGGATTGAATGTGAGATTGAATAAGTGTACTCCATAATGTCCACAATGGTTTCGGACCCCAAATGGCTGTTCCCTCAAATAGTGCCCTATTTAAAGTTTTGGGGCTTTTAGTATGAATATGTTAACCTTACTGTTACTGTATAAGCTAGTGTGCTCCAAAACAATGACAAAATTCGAAAATCAGGTTGATGTCAGAATCCACCGCCAGATTGACATTAAAGGGGTCATGACATGTTTTTTTGTTTTGTTTTATTATGTTCCCTTAGGTGCAATTACAGTATTACTATAGTTTTTTTTACAAAAAACTTAAAAAATGTAATGATTTATGACCTTTTTTTGCCCACCCTGTTTCTCCCCCTCTGATTCAAACAGTCTGTTTTGGGGGCGTTTCCCCTGTAAGACTTCAGTGTTAACACCCACTGTTATGATTGGCCAACGTCAGTGCTGCTTATGCATAAATTATTAATGTTAATCATTTTGTATCACATGTAGACTACACAATGCTCCACCACGTGAAACTTCGGTCTTCCAATCTTTTACCATCGTGTCAATTCTCAATTGATTTTGATTCATATGCGCGAGGGAGGGAGGGAGAGAGAGAGAGAGAGAGAGAGAGAGAGAGAGAGAGAGAGAGAGAGACAGTTTGAAGGCGCGCGCGCGGCCTGTCACACTCATCTCACTCACCGTTCAAATAAGGCTTTGGCGCGCTGCATATGCTGCAAATAAACTGCATCCGACTGCTTTCCCTGATGTCTGGATTGTTCGGCAGCGTATTCAAACACTCAAACAGGAACAGCACATCTGCGTGGCATAGCAATCTTCTTGTAAACAGACCCACTCGCTGCACGTCGAGTCGTCGACTGAACACATGTGGGTGCGAGCCGCACGACAACGATGCGAAATGAGGCGTACTTGTCTTGCGCTGGAGGCGGTCATGTGCAAACGACTGGTACGTCACTTCGCACCGTGACGTCACTTCTAACCATGGATCCAGAACGAGCTGTATTTAGAGCTTGATTAAATAAATGCTTCGTTTATAATGGGGAGGACGTCTTAAGCTATGAAACTTGCAGGAAGTTTTAATAGTACATAGATCTCTTATATACCAAAAGATCAAGACAAATTTGGTTTCTCATGTCATGACCCCTTTAATCTCCAACGTTGGGCAGACGTTGTATTGTGTAAATATCTAGGTGTATTATTTTTGTATTCCATTTTTTTTATTCAACCTCTGTGTAAGGATAAAACCCCCATAATTCCTGAATTGTGTTCATTTGCTCTCTTGGTCTCTTTCTCTCTCTCCTTTCATCCTCTAATTTTTTTGGTACATGGTAATGTGCTTTCCTTGGAAGCGTTTCTGCCTGGAATTCAAATCACACACTATCATTATCACAAGACTTATTTACCGTTTATATGTGTGTGTGCTCAGCTGTTTGTGTGCTGGTACACCATCCATCATGTCTTCCTGCGTTTTGTGGGCACAGCAACAATTTGTCATGTCACACTCCTGCCAGTTTGATTTTGGCCCGCTAGGCATACTTTCTCCCTGTCACAACTGCTCGCTCTTTTTCTCACTCCTTCCATCCATCCTCCCTCCCTAGTTCATTCACCTTTTCCGTCTCCATAACAACCAAAGGAGTTTAGCCTTGACAATTTGGTGGAGTGGTGTCTTTTCTGAGCCGTGTTGAGAAATTCATACTCGCACAGTCTCTCAGGTGCAACTTCTCAGTCTTGTATTCACTGAGGCTATCAAGCAAAACTCCCTTGCCTATAGGCATCTGACACACACACACACACACACACACACACACACACACACACACACACAGCTTAAGGTTGAGTATTTTATATTTTATTGTGTTGATACCTGCTGAATGCAATATGCCGGAAATATGGGTCATGGGTCACTGAGACATGACACCTAATGTGTGTGTCTGGACAGGTTTTGTCAACATCTTGAGGACCAAATGTCCCCACAAGTATAAAATCACCTATATGCTGTGTTGAGCAGCCAACAGTCAACAAGGAAGATATCTTAAAGGGATAGTTCACCCAAAAATGAAAATTCTGTCATAATTTACTCTCCCTCAAGTTGTTCCAAACCTTTATGAATTTCTTTCTCACAAAAGATGATATTTTGAAGAATGTTGGTAATCAAACAGATGGGCCCCATTGACTTCCACAGTATTTGTTTCCATACTGTTTGGTTACCCACGTTCTTCAAAATATCTTTTCTGTTCAGTCAGGTTTGGAACAACTTGAGGGGGAGTAAATGATGACACATTTTCTTTTTTGGGTGAACTATCCTTTAATAAAGATGATGTTTAATGAATGTAAAAAGCCAGAAAGATTTGTGTGACATTTAGAGGATAGTTATTTATACATCTGCAGCTGCAGTCTCTTATGCTTATAAGCTGAATTTATTTGATAAAAAATAAAGTAAAACAAAAATAATGTTGCCTATTTTACTATATTATATAATTTATTCCTGTGATTGTAAAGCTGAATTTTCAACAGTCATTACAGTCTTCAGTGTCACATGATCCTTCAGAAATCATTCTAATGGGCTGATTTAGTGGTCAAGAAACATTCTCACAGTATTACTGTTTTTACTGTATATATATATATATATATATATATATTTATTTATCTTGCATGTTGCCAAAGACATTTTTAGCCAAAATGAGTTACTTCAGAAGACAGCCTTTCTTTTAACCAACAATTTGAGACAGTCTTTACATTTATGCTGTCTAACTATATTTAACATGTTACATCCAACCATCAATCCATTTGCAGAGTTCTATGTTGTTTAAAAAAGCCCTCATAGCCAACAGCTATAGAAGGACTCATCCAGTCAGTAGCAGACAGAGGACCTCACTCAAATGAATTCATATACAGACTTGTAAAAGGTCTCCAATTAATGCTGTTATTTATATATTTCTTTG
Source organism: Semotilus atromaculatus (assembly GCA_031834385.1). NCBI lineage: Eukaryota > Metazoa > Chordata > Actinopteri > Cypriniformes > Leuciscidae > Semotilus > Semotilus atromaculatus. The sequence continues at coordinate 26,477,747 of JAULUF010000009.1, forward strand.
AGAGTGTGTGTTGGGAAAGAAGAATAGGAGCCCTTTAAAAGTTTCTGTGGTTCTTTAATTGTCATTGCTGTTGAAGCTCATGTAGTTTTAGCTTTATGAGTCATCATACTGCTCCTCCAGTGGCTCATCATGCACCTGGACACATTTACCTGTTATTAAGGACATTTAGGCCAGAAAATGGTGAATCAATTTCCTTAATTTTTTATTCAAAATGTTCCATTCATCCAGTTTGTCACTTTGACTGTTTTACTTTTTTATAGCCAGCCCATTTAAACCATTTCAAAAGCACTTCAGTTTCCCAACAGAGAATACGAGGCTCTATATCTAAATAATATATCATTATTTGTTTTTACATTTGTATGCCCTTGTTATCTTTAATAAAAAAATCTTTTAATCTCTTCTCTGATGACGTGTTTACTGGCATGAGGGCAGGACAACCTGTCACTCACATGACATCACTGCAATAGCAAACCACAATGATCCAACGATCCAATCAATTCCCATTCCACAAAATTCCAAAATCCACAAAGTCTCATCCTACATTTTATACATCATAATAGGGAAGAAAATACTTTCGCAACTTATGTTTCATGCTGACTTCAATCGTACACAATAGAGTTTCTTATTTACTTATTTAAACAAATTATTTATTTATTCGGTACATTAAAAATCAGTTTTTTTACTCATCCAGAGGCATCATGGTAAGATTGTAATTATGATTTATTTTTCGATTTTGCTGGAAATTTAATAATTTCTATAAACACAGAAGGTTTAATTGCTCATATTACATATTTTGATACACATAGGACATGTAGAAGAGAATACAAATAATGTAAAATGTTCCACTTAGTGATATGCAATGTTATGTATCAACCACAGATGGCGATAGAGAGACCAGAATTTTACATTTAAATAATGTGGATACAAATACACCTCTGCATCTCTCTTTCTTTCACAAATTCACTAAATCAACTTTTTATAATGTATCTCCCTTATATATTTCTCTGCTCTCTGGTTGATCTCACACTCAAGCGACTGAGCACAATAGTTCCATTTCTGCTGATCTGAGACAGTTTTCCTTTTTCATTTTAGGTAAAAATCAATCTGAATAGATGATGCAGTGCCTTACTAAGCATTAGATTGTATTCTCTCCTGAGCTGTGATGACAGTCCCCGGGGAGATTCGCCTGTGAATGAGAGTGTCTGGTGTGTGTGGACTGGAGGGGTTTGGGTGTCAAGCCTAACGAGGCAAAAATAGAGCATTGCAAAGTACTTGTAGATTTTGCACACAGCTGCATCATGATCAACACATAGTGTGTGGTCAGTGAGTTTTACTCAGAAAACTATGTGTGTCTGCTCTTTTCTTTTCTCTGGTTTATTCTTATTTTCATCCATTTAATCATTTATTTCTTGATGAGACCTGTGTACCCATCCTCTACACATCCGTGTTAAAACAGCTGGTTTTTGTGATGTAAAAAAAAAAGAAAAGAAACAAAGATAAATATCATGTTAAGTCAAACTTTAGAGGGTGCAAGATGATCAGTCCTTTAATCTGCAAGGAATCGCATCATTACCACATGGCACAAGTCGATTGGCCTCTGATTATCCTGCAGCCAATGAGATTGCTTGCTCAACATTTAAATAGTCTGGTTCATTGTTTGAGAAGTAGTTGTGCTGTAGATGCATGTGAGTTGTGCATCAGATTTCTCTGAAATCCCCCACCTCCCCCAGCTCCACCTGCCTAAATCTGCTATGGGATTTATCTATGCCTATTTATGCAGCAGCAGCATATCTTACCGAACATGCTCACATCCAGTGCTTGAATTGGGCCGGTACGGACCGGTACACAGTATCTTCACTTTTATATTTTAATCAGTAGAGTACCCTCACTTTTTTTGCGTACTGGCACTTCTCACATGTTGCTGAGCACACACACCGAAACAGAATCAGGCTATTAATTAACTGTATACATCACGTGTTCAGAGCTTTTATAAGCTGTACTCGTGAACTGAACGGGTCAGTTATCTGCGCAATATGACTGTGACTGAAGCCCAATTGTTTAATTTTGCATGAGTGGTGCATGAATCACTGTAGGCGAGTTCACCACGCTCTCCAAAAGCGTGATCAAATTTGCACTAGCCGTTCCTATACGACGCTGATGATAAAATGTGCAACCCATTTGAATTCTATTGAGAATGTAGTAAAACGCTTCAGAGAAAGTGAAATGATAAAAAGGGGAAAACATCATCCTGGACCAACATTAATTAGAAAGATTTTTTATTGTATTTATTGTGTTAAATTTGTATTTATTGTGTTCAATATTGTATTTATTGTGTTCAAATCCTTATTGTAACAAATGCTAGATAGTTAAACAATTACAAGATGTTACTTTTAAGGCAGAGCACAAGTTAGAAAGAGATTTAAAATATGGACCTTATTGAATTATCGACTAAATTGGTTTTCCCCATGTGTAAAATGTTTTCTGCTAGTAATGACAGATTTTAAGAAAAACCTGCTTTCAGAAAATTCAAAGAGATGACAGGAAATTAACATGTTCAGTATAAGACAATTTTAAGAGAGTTTGACTTACCATTGCACTTTGTAAACAAGGTATTGTGAAATATAGGCTACTCTATTGTAGTGTTATCAGATCTGGTGACTGTGCAGTATTTTCCCATTGCTGTTTGCAAAAACATTCCAGGTCTGTAAAATTACAAACGCATGTAACATTTTCTGTAGCAAAAATAGAACATCGGTAATATACTTGTAGATTTTGTGCACAGATGCAACATGACCAACAAGTAGCCTACATGTGTGTAATCAGTGAGTTTTACTAATAACTTAATGCACTGCTGTGTGTGCGTGCGTGCGTGTGTGCGTGTGTGTGTTCTTCAGCCCGTATCATAGTGGTCCTTTTCTTTTCTTTTCTGTGCTTTAATCTTATTTTCATTCGTTTAATAATTTATTTCATGACGAGACAGACATCGGCTGCTCTGAATACCAAAAAGTCAGAGACCCAACCTCACGTGCCTCACATCCTCTATCTCTCTCACATCACCCTATATTTCATCTGCTTCCTCCAGAAAACACACTGCTTGGCAGACTCGATGTTCTATCCTTTTTATCTTTCTAATTCTTTCTCTTTGCCTTTATCGCTCTCCCTCTATTTATTTCCACCTTGTTTTTGTCTTTCAGTTTATGACTATTTCAGTTTGAACTGTTCTCCAGCCAGAAAACCATCCTCTTCCACTTGTACTTTGTATCTCTTCATCTATTTCTTTCATGTTCTCTCACACTTTTAAGTTCCTCACTCCCTTGTTTCATTTTATTCTTTATTGGTAAGACAAATTAAAGCACTTTTGTGTTGTCAAAGATTAGACAATAACCTCCTTGCCTCCATTGCCTCAGCCAGGAGACAGCAATCCTTCATTTGTCGTTCCATGAAACACTGCCTCATTTAAAATGCATTTCCATTACATCTGAGCACTATAAAAAATCCCAGTATACAAGCACACACAAACACACACACACACACACACACACACACACACACACACACACACACACACACACACACACACACACACAGGGTGGGGATTTGTGTCTGACTGCAGAAGGTGGTCTCTAATGTGGACATTTCTGATCTTTTCAGATATTAGCTTTGTTCCAAACCTAGTCAGTAGAAAGGTCTGTCTGTCTGTCTGTCTGTCTTCCATCCATCCATCCATCCATCCATCCATCCATCCATCCGTCCATCCATCTGATGATAGAATCTGAACTCTCTTTTTTGACATTATTTTCTTCATCAGTTGGCCAAACAGGTGTGGAGGCAGATTCTGATGGTTTAGTATGTGTGTGTGGTTTGACCATTGCCCAGTGCTCTTAATGCTGACCTATACTTTGATGTACAACAGCCAACTGATGCATCATTGTATTGCCTGACGTCAGAACTTCAGTCATCTCATTTACTTGCCTGCACAAGACACACACACACACACACACACACAGACACACCTTTTTCACTATTCCTGTCATGTGACAATTTCCCTCTCTCTACCTTTTCTCTCACCCTTTTGATATTTCTCTACTCACCTCAGCATCACTCTCACTGTGAGATCTACAAGTTTGACATGAAATGATCTTTCCTTTACTAGTCATGCCCACAAACCTCTGTATATGGGATCTCCCTTTCATCACACTATTTTCCTTTATCAATCTTCTGTACATCATGTAAATAAATTTGACTGAAATCAATAAACACGACAGCCTGTGTGTGTTTATTTGAGTGCATGAGTGTCATTTTAAGTGTCTCTCAGCTTATCTTTTTCTTGTTGCTCTATAGTCTCATAAATGTGTGTGAACCTTATGAAGTAATTCACTATTTATGGTAAGCGTGGGTGCTCACGCGTATGCTAAGTAACACATGTTTTTCTAGAAATGTGGAGCACTGACACACCAGTACTGTACTCAATGGACTGACGTAGATGGCTAGTAATAGAGCTTTAGCTCATTTTGCCACAGATCCGAGGAGAAACTGAACATTCAGGTCCTTGATATTCCAAGGCATCCCACCCGGAGGTTTTGTAAGGATATAGTTCTTCCTGATGTCATACATCAAAGGACTTTAACTCCTGCTGACTGCCCTCAAATAAGAAAGGAGGAGGGAGGAAACATACACTATCATTTATAATTCAAAATAATTCTCTTGTAATCTCACCAAGGCTGCATTTATTTGATAAAAAAATACAGTAAAACAGTAATATTTAAAAGACTTTGTTTTCTAATTGAATATATTTTAAAATGTATTTAATTCCTGTGATGGCAATGTCACATGATCCTTCATTAAACATTCTAATATGCTGATTTGGTGCTCAAGAAATATTTCTTATTATTATCAATATTGAAAAAATATAGCAAAAATCAGGATTCTTTGATGAATAGAGAGTTCAAAATAACAAGATTTGTTTGATATATAATTTGATATATATATTTTGTAACATTATAATTGTTTTTACAGTTAATTTAATCCATCTTTGCTAAATAAAATGATATTTTTTTCACATTACATCATCTCTCTAATGTTAATTACTATTATTGATTTGACTGTGACGCAAAACCACTGACTCAGACTTAGTCATCACAGTAAATAACATTAAAATGATCAGATGGAATGAATTTAGATTAACTAAATGACACAGGAGACAAAATATTTCTTTCTCAGAACTTGATGTTTTATAGTAATACACATATACATCACTTCCACCGTTGTGCTCACAGTGAAGAGAACAACACTCTGTCTCACACTCCACTGGAACTGAACTAACACACACACACACACACACACACACATTTATACACAGAACACACACAGATACACGCACACACGTTCACATTCACACATGTACACGCACACTGCATGCGGTCCTGTTCAGTTCGTGCAGTCGTCCTGTTTTAACACATCAGTCTCTGCTTGTTTGTGCCTAATTTAGGCTGCTTCCACACCATGTTAACTTACAAAAAGGTCAGGCAAAAAATGCAAAAACAAACCAAAGTCGAGAAATCAAGTATAAAAGGAAGAGATTAAATGAGTTTCAACATCAGAATAAACAAAAGATAGAAGCATCTTTTAAAAAATAAACAGGTCATTCAGTTAATTTACATCATCACATTACCAGGATTATCTTAATTGTATCGCATGATGGAGTATTATTAACAGTGAGTAGAGAAGAACAGCAATAGCAACATGACATTCCGTACTGCACAAGGTGGTGATCGATCAGGTTTCGAATGAAGCATGAAGAAAAAGCGCCATTGGTCATCTGAGACAGTCTTTGGAATCAATAATTGGCCGGGTTCAGCTGGCGCCTCCCCCTTTAGAAGAAGCCCCACCCCAATGATATGACTTGTATGACTGAGATCAGTTGATTGACAGATATTACTCGCGACAAGTCCACAGTTCAAATCCTGCCCACTCAACCATGAATTCCAATGACAGTTCCTGGGCATCTGTCAGCATGGCGACCAGCAGAGCTAGTCTTCGGACAGCGCGTGCCACTTAGCGATCTGTCGGCGCGGGTGGTCGCAGATCTCGCGCCAGTGCTCGCCGGCGTTGCCGGGGGACGAGGTGCCGAGGAGGAGCCGGCCGATGACAGGTGTACGGGACGTTCTGTCAGAGTCCAGCAGGAGGAGCTCCACGCTGGTGTCTCGCAGGCCGTCTTCCGAGGGCAGGTCGAAAACGAAGAGCTCGTTGAAAACGGGGTTGGGGGCACACTTTTTCACGTGCGTCTTCTTCTTACACACTCGCTTCTTCCCCTGGAACAAGTTCACCTTCACGTAAGGGTCTAAAAAAGATGGGAGAATGAGAAATAAACAGAGTGAGACAGAAATCAATACTTCAGTCGATGTGCAGGAAATGATGCATTGTGCACTGGGAGATCACATCTGCTGTACGAAGGGTTTCATAAGTGTCCGACACATTGATGTACTAATCAGGGTTATTATAACTCCAATTAAACTGAAAAGTAAACTTAAAAACAAAAACTTACGCTTATTTTATTTCAGCTAGTAGACAAGGCTACATTTCCGATTTTCACTTTAACTTGATGCATAAAAAATAATAAAAACTATATAGACATAAAAAATTATGAAGGAAAAAACAATAAAAAATTCAAAAAAAAAGCACAATAAAATGAAAATGACAAATATAAAAACTAATTCAAAATTAGTTATAAAACTATAATAATATCTCAATGCTAATAAAACAACACTGGTTCTAATAGAGGCCACTGGTTCTAATATCCATCCATCCCATAAAATAGACCATATAATAGACCTAAAATGCACTATATTAAACATGATGCTCACCTGAGGGTCCGTTGGAGTCAGCCTTAGGTAGGTGACGGGCTTTCAGTACCACCACAGTCAGAGTACTGGTGGTAGACTGATAACACAGAGACAGAAGGAGCTCTCCTCGACCAGCACTCCTCTACAGATAAAGATAAAGAAGAAAGACATTTATTTCCATGTTTTTCTCTGGTTTGGACACAATCAGCATCACAAACCCCAAAATGGTTTATTTTATGTCACGTCTGGGCAACTAACCCTTGGCAGGTTAGAGCAGGCAACTTCTAAACAGTGCCTTATTGTTACGAGAAACTGACTGCGAATCATTCCCTTGGCACAACACCAATGTATGACTCCAATTATGTGTGAACATGGCAGCATGTTGCCCTGGCAACACATCAGCAGGATTCTGCTGCTGCCACGGCGATGACTTCCAATGTCTCTCAACCGATGAAGCATAATTAGGCCTATGTGTTCAACTATATGCAGTCAGAGTCACCAATGAAACATAATAGTATTCCTTTCAGCTCAAACGGGGAGAACTATTATGTGGATAACAGTAAAATTGTGTTGCCAAAAAAAGATTGTCAAAGATGATGACTTCTGCCCTGTTCACTATTTTTTTTATTAGTAGCCTTCCACATACTTTTAAAGTCTTTTGTGCATTAATGAGTGAGTGCATTAAATGTGACAAGAAAATTGGTGTAGACTAGTTGTGAACATGTTAGTAGAGTTATTATAAGCCTAAATACTAAGTAAGTCTGTAAATGAAGAATTTTTTTTTGTTGTGAGTGGTCCATTAGAGGGTAAATTAAAAATTAACAACCTATGGGCCTTAAGATGGATGGCAAAGACTAATTATTGACCCAAATGGAAAAACAGACACCATTAGTTGTTTTCTCTTTCCAGGCTTGGGTGTGTCATTGACTACCCACTCTAAATAAGACCAAACTATCGTCTCAGTTGTCACATGAGCTGGGACTGGAATGTTAAGACCTTAAAAAATAACCAAAATCTCTGTCCTCTTCCAAAGGTACAATACATATATTAAACTTAGCTGTGCAATCTATGGGAGCAAGTATAAATATATACACTTAAAAAATATAAATAGATATTAACTTAAACTTATAAATGTATATACAAACATACAAACAAATAATAACAGTATAAAAATTATATATATATGGGTTGTAACAGAGAAATACAGTAAAATTAAAGCTGTTCTTACCCTGACATTCCTTTTAATAATGTCCCGGCTCATGAGGACCCGCCCTTCGGACAAGTCGATGTCAGCCAGAGGAACGAGGGTCTCTCCGATCACCTCATCACGTGAAAAGCGGTCGAAACTCAGCACCATGAAGTGCAAAGCTAGCTGGGAAACTCGTGCATAGGGGATTCCGTAGAAGCTGAAGGTCTCGTCGAAGGCCGGGTCCAGTGTCTTCCTGAGTACACGTGTCTTCACCTTGTGCTTCTTCTCAGGCAGCAAGGTCAGCTTAATATATGGGTCAGAGGTCAACGACTGTTCATCCGTGGGGGACAATCCATGTGCTTCCTTGATGTGAACCATGAAAGCCTTCTTCTCAAAGTTGTACTCAACTGAAAAGAAGAGAGTCCCCAGGCCACCATCTTTGTCCTGAGATTTTTCCACGGCCGTTGTTGGTGTCTGACTGGATAGGATGCTTTCTGGAGTACCAGCATCCTCATTACCACACGGCCCAAGAGACGGGATGTCCAGGTCTGGGGAACTGCGCACTTTCAGTTGGAGGGTTGGTGGCTTGGAGGTAAAGTTCCCATTAAGATCTCGATTCTCCAGGTCCAGATGGAGCTCTGGCCGCCCACCATTGGGACTGAGGGTCTGTTTTCCATGGGCTTCGGGTGTCTTTTCTCCTCCAAACTTCTTCTTTCCATTCAGGCTCTCAGGATAGATGTCAACCCCCTTCAGCATGTGGACAAACTTATAGGGTGGGGTCTTGTTATTGGTCTTGCTGGCTTTGCGCTGACAGCAAATCCATGCAAAGATGGAGACGCTGAAGACCAGACCAAACACACTCACCACTGCCACACTCACAGGAACCTCCGCTATGTATAAAACAGGAAATTGAGGGAGGAAAAAAACAATAATATATATTTAGATTTTTTTATAGATATGTGCAGTCTAATTGTTGCCATGAAATATTAAAACACCTTCAACCAGGAAAGGAATACGGAGATTATATAAAGTTATTTGCATCATAGGCAACACAGACACTGACATGTGTTGATTAACAGTTGTAGCTAAACAATGCAAAAGAAAAATAATGCCACTTCTAGAATATAAAATCATACTATTTATAAAGGAGTGTAAATATCGATTTGGTTATGAAAGCTTGAGAAACCACAATCATGTGGTAGTGCAGTAGCCTAGTGTCTGGGAATATGGAAATTTCCGTTTTCAAGGTGGGTGCAGCACCTCTGTGTTGAGCTAAGGTGCTCTTCAGCCTTATTTTGTCTTTCTCTCAGAAAACAAATCATGTACTCTTCTGTGATTATTAAGTAATCGTTAAAAGCTGCTGAAAATCATCTCAACGCGTTTCAAACATTTTCATAGACCAGTGATGTCATAGGCTACTAATAGAGCACGCGCCTATTTATGTCTGTTCCCGCGCATCAGATAAATCATCACTGAGCCACATTACGTTTCCAAATATGTAATGACAGATCTTTAACCATGCACAAATAAGATGTGATCAACTATGATCAATAACAACCATTTACTTACCGAAATGTTCTTCTTCTGTCGTCACTGGAGCCATTGTATACGCGCGCTCTGTCCAAGGTCCTGAAAAGATGCTTCCACGATTCTTCACCACACGTTACACTCGCCCGTCTTTCGCTTTTGGCGGAGAGAGACACAAGACTGAATAATTTATTGGTTGTAGTAAATTAAAAATGTACGCCTGTTTATTGTTGTTATACAAAACAGAACTAGCACGATTTTCCTCCTTTCCCAGAGGTTTCTTCACACCCGCCCAGTGCTGATACTCGCTGCGCTATGAGTGTGCTTGAAAAGCGTCGCCTCCCCAATCCTTCTCCCCTCTAGTGAGTTCATCGCTTCTGACGCAGTTCTGACGAACACAGCATCTGAAATCACTGCCCTGCGCACTGATCAGGCCTGTTAATCATTCTGATTGCCAAGAGTTTACGGCTTGTGTGTTATATTAAACGTGTCTGAGGAGGTGAAATGGTCTTTGCAGTGGGTCTATTAAAGGGGGGAACTGAGCTGATGACACAATTTCATTGTATGTTTCATTGCATGTTATCACCACAGATAACATGGGTAATAGAGCAGTATGCCTCAATTAGGCTATATCATATCTGGTTGCACACATACAAAACTGGCAGTGGACCTGTTTTTATTTTGTTCTTTTGCCAGCAATGTATGGTCTGATGTCTTTTAGGCCCTAATTTAGTTCTTAGTTTGGAATTGGTAACGTCCCTGTCATCTTTAAGTCCTCATTTAATATCTGTTTAATATTCATGCAATTGCTCATCAATGAAAATATGCTTGATGGTGTCATCAATCAATACTATAATCAATACTGCAGTAATCATCTAAAATAGAAAGAGCCCTAACCTTTTCCAGCATTTGTGGTGGTGGTGGTTACTCCAAATAAATAGTAGCTATATTAAATAATCTACCTAAGTTAAAATGATTCAAAATTTAAACTGACATCATATTTCTTATTTTGTAAAGAAGTGTAGCCTATATTGTCTCCTCAACTTTTATTGAAGATCATAGCCTATATTATTAAAACATCTGGAATCATACAATTATTTGTGGTTCAGATTTTAGTGCATGGTTAATTATTTTCATCTACTGACATTCCTAGTTTATATTCATCACCAAATAAAGGAATAAAAAAGAACAGTCTTTTTGATCATTAAAGCAGATATATTGCCTATGTATGATTTCTTGCCTAGTTATGAAGGGGGCTCTGAATTGACAATGTTGGAGTCAAAAAGTTTGAGAGCCTCTGGTTTAAATGAAGCCATATGAACTCCATCTTGTAAATACTCTTGATTGTAGATGGACACTGATTTCAGCAACAGCCACATTGGAATAATGTGCTTTTCTCTGTGAAAACACAGCTGTAACAGTAAACATTCACTCTTCAACAGAGCCTCCAGCCACCCTTTTCACAGACTGATAACACGTTTTTTCCACAGTTATCAACATTGAATCTACCTAAGTTTTTCATACTTAGTTTTTTCAAAAACATTTAACACACATTTATAACGCTATATATTGTGTTTTATTACCTTGTTGTCAGTCAATAAAAACACGAATTAACGATGCGAGGCTGTGTCTAATACAATGGCTAAGCTAGTGACGGCAAATTGGACATTTTTATCTTTTCTTTTTTGAACCCAACTGCGGGAGTTTATTCAAGAATAGGGATACACCTGTAAGTCTTTTCAATGTCAGGCATGAAAAAGGAAAGTCCTTTCAAGCTATCACACCAGAATGTGAGTCTATCAAACACAAACAAGGCTAGCTGTTCACAAGTCCTCGGACTGGGAATGGATTTAATCTGCAGCGTTCGTGGAACAGATTGCGTGGTAGAATTATGATGAGCTCTCAGAAATTATAAATGCATAATTGTATCATAATATGCGTAAGTGCATGTATAATGTTATGTTTATCCAATAAAAAAAAAACACTAGGCTACTGATTTCACAACTGCATACTCTTGATCGTGCTACTTTTTTCACATCTTTCTATGGTATAAATAGTAAGAGGTAGGCTATAACACACACACACACACACACACACACACACACACACACACACACACACACACTAGCTCGTGCGCAGACTCACAACTCACTTTCACTTGCAATGTACACAGTAAAGCTGTACTGAAAGTGGCAGTAACAAAACACGTGTCTGTCTGCACCTCTTGTATAGTAGGCTAGCCTATTGTTTTAGTATGCAGAACAGAGACCTGGCTAGATACCATTTAAAATAAAGTTTAAGATAAATGGTTATTGTATTTACCGATTTTTTTTAATTTCACACCAAATGTATTAGATCAAACTTCTGGCGTATGCGTACAACCCACTGCATACGTCACGGCCACCGCCTCGTGCTCTTTCTCGGGGTCGTCGTTTGGGCAACACTGACATCTGCAGGCTGATTTGTTAAGTGACGAAGCGTACAAAACGGTCACTAAGTTTGAATACTGTACTGAATTTAAACATCAGGAACATTTCGAAGCACGATTAATGATAATATTATATATATATTTTTTTAAACATAGTTGGACCCTTAAAATACATCACGGCTTAGAGGCAGATTCATTTACTTTTATTATGCAGGCATCGCTCGTGCGTGCGTAAGAGCAACGGGCGCGTGCGTCAAGAGGAAGAGCCGCAAGTCTCTCCAAAATGGCGACGACCATAGAGAGTGGCAATGCAGGAGCTGCAAATAAGAAAAAACACCTCGGAATCCCCGAAGCAATATTTGTGGTCAGTGGGAATATAGTTCATTTTCATGTCCGTGTTGTCGATAGTTCCCGTGAAATCTCTGTGTTGTTGTGTTGGTTTTTTAAACGGCTTTCTTAGATAGAAAGCGCCCTGCTCTTCTCCTTATAAGGCTGCAGGCATTACTTGCTTATGTCTTGAATGTGCAGTGAGCTTTGAGTGACACATAAAACATGATTAACCAGTATTTAAATACTTGATTGGATAAATTAATTAATGAAGCCTTTAAGATGCTAACTATTAACGTTACTGTGGTTCTGTAGGAAGATGTGGATGCCTTCATGAAGCAGCCAGGCAATGACACAGCAGACGCCGTGCTGAGGAAGCTGGATGAACAATATCAGAAATATAAATATATGGAGCTCAATCTGTCTCAGAAGAAACTCAGGTTTGACTAGATTCATTTTAGTACGTTGTACAGTAATGATTAGTTTCTGTGTCAATTCTAAAGGATGCTCCGAGTCTAACGTTATATTGGTTTCCTTGCATTGTTGTAGACTAACGTTACTGTTGTCCTTTAAATAAACAGTGATTTACTACTGCGTTTAATAAATCTAACTCTGACATGTTTTTGGTCTTTCTCAGGTTGAAAAGCCAAATTCCACAAATCAAACAGACGTTAGAAATTCTACGGCACATGCAGAAAAAGAAGGTAAGCCCATCACTCCTTTAAGATCAGTTTTAATCTCCATACATGTGAATAGATGGAGGGACACAAATAAAATATCCGCTTTCTAATTTCTGAAAATATTACTTCTTAATTAGTTGCCCCATCCCAATTCTTTTACTTGTTCTGTTCCCTAAAAGTGTGTACTCCTATTGTTTAGAAAAAAGTGCGTAGCAGAAGAGTAGTTAATATTAGCCTAATATTAGAGTGTTTGTGGATCTGAAATTCGAATCTGCACTCACTGGATATAGCAGACTATCTGTGTACTTTTTGGACACTCATTTCCACATGCTATAATTAGGGACACACTAATTCTAATTACTATTTAGGATGGATAGTATGCTTAATGGGATGCTGCAAGTGTTTTGTTCTTTGTCATTTTCAATCACTCTTGCACTGTGTCTCTTTTTTTTGTTTGTTTTTCTGTTCTGAATTATGTATGTCCAACCACAGGACACTACAGATCCCATGGAGACACATTTTCTGTTGGCTGATAACGTCTATTGCAAGGCCTCTGTCCCACCCACAGATAAAGTGTGTTTGTGGCTCGGGGTAAGTGTTGATTGCTGTATCAAAAATCAAAAATGTATCCAATTTACTTTTTTTATGAATCATCTGTCATATAGAGATTACTTTTCATGTCCAGTCATTTCCTGACTGATAAAATCAAGCGCTATTTTAATGTGTCATTGGCTGCATCACTTAATAGAAGTAAAATGAGTTGTGAACACCATATCACGTTGCCTTTAATATTCCTGTTTTAACATCATTGATTACTGCCTATATTTGAACATGTGAAATGTATACCCAATTGCTTCAATAAAATATTTCTGCTAAAGGACAAACATTCAAGTAACTTTTTGGGCTTGAAAAACGTTCATGTTGATAATGTCCGTAAACATGTATTTAATTGTTATTATGAAAACTTTCTTATGGCTATGGGTGTTGTTTTTGTTCATTAGGCTAATGTCATGTTGGAGTATGATATTGATGAGGCTCAGGCGCTTTTGGAAAAAAACCTGGGTACAGCTTCCCGTAATTTGGACTCTTTGGAAGATGACCTGGACTTCCTCAGAGACCAGTTCACAACCACTGAAGTCAGTATCCTTAAACTATGGCAAATATAGAGAATCAGGTTTGAATTAATAATTTTCCATAGTGCTCATTGTGTTTGATTAGTCCTTTACTCAAAGTACTTATTTTTATTATTATCACAGTGAAAACAGTCACTGCTTAATATTGTTTTGTGGAAACCCTGATTCAGGATTCTTTGAGTAGAAATTTCAAAAGAACTGCATTTAGGTGAAATAGCCTAGATATTTTTCTAACATGTCTTTACTTTCACTTTTGATCAAATAATGCATGATTAAAAATGTCAGTTTCTTAAAAAAAAACCTTTTGAACTAGCATATGCATGTATCCGAAAGAGATTAATCTGTTCAGTTTTTACATTGTTATCAGTATTTAATATGATAAATACTAATGATAGTGATAAATATGATAAATACGATTTTAATATGATCAATACCCTTTGTTTCTTCTTATTGATTATGTAATAGTGAATCTTGTTCAGATTTAGCATTACGGTCCAAATTAATGAGATGTAGCTGTTCTCAGTGTTGATGCTGCTAGTGCTGGTTTGAGTTTGCACCCAACCTGGTCCATTCGACACACTTCCACCAAAAACATATAATTTTTTTTATTAATAACGTGTGTGAGACATGGTTGAATGAATGATGTTTTATACATTCTGACTGTTACCTCAAAAGCCAGCTTGTGATTGCATAAAGTTTCTGAATTAATGACTAGTTGGTCAAATGTTCTCAACGCTATGATGAGTATGACTTGACAGTCATGTCAATTACCATTTCAGTTTCCAGCCACCTATTTTTTTTGGCAAGATCTAAAAATGTGCATATAAAACTTATGCACTTAATTGAGGCTGATTAAAAAAAATGTATCTGATAAGAAGAGATAAACTACGATGAAAACAATTTTATTGAATAAATCCCTCGATGCGTAGCCAAAAACTCAAATTACTTTGCCTCAACAGAGGTTGTGATTGGATAACTGGCCTAACCAGTGGTTTCATTGCACAGAATCTCAAACGTTGGTTTGATCATTCTGAAATACCTGAGCCAAAGCCTGTCATAAACAATTATTTGGTTTAATTCCCTCCCAGAAGCATCTCACATGATGATAGTATTCCCAAACACCAGGCATCCGAACGCAAGATAACATGACATTGTTTATTGCGTTTCGTCTGCTCACTCTGAAATGCAACATCCATTTTTATTACAGATAATTTGCTCCAATTTCCCCTGAAGTGACTATTTTGTTCTCTTGAACACATGATGGAAATGGTCCATTAATCGCAAATGTTTTATGCAATTTCAATTTTGTGCACAAGTTAAATTCGCAACTTTGGAGGGAAAAATAGCTATGGACAGATGCACTGGCTCCAGCACTATTGGTGGAAAAGGGGTAATTGTGTTTGTCATAGCTGTAATGTGATTGAAACTGGTAATATTAATCAATGCGGATATTTATGTAGATATGTGTGTTGCTTATGTGATCATTGAGTGAATTTTGCTTAGGAATATTCCACATCACATTCTCTGCCTCAGCAAACTCTCATGGTTTTTAATGGAATGACATCTGTAGGTATCTTTCAAGAAAGAACAAATCAGAGACAGTCCATAAGTGCCACCTGTTCTCACCACCTGTTCGAATCTGTTTAGTGAAAGATTTGTTGACTTGTGCCATCTAAAGCCCCTTTCACACAGAAATTCCGGAAAATACACGGATAATGTGTCCTGGGATTTGTCCCGGGATCATTTGATTTTGGTTCATTCACACTGCCAGTGATTTTCAGGATCTGTGAGTGCGTTCACACACATTCAGTAAAGACGCGTGACGTCAGGATGAGACGTGTAACGTAGGCCTACGTGTCGAAAACATGTACACACGCGTATATAATGTACGCGTCGAAAACATGTACACGCGTATATAATGTACGCATCGAAAAACATGTACACGCGCGTACCATTCCACAAAGCTGGCGAACGATCTCCGCTTCAGCGTGGATAGTAAGGAGCTCCCTGGTCTCTGCTTCGTTCCAGTTTGCAGATATTTTTTTTGTTCTTTTTTTGTTAATGACGAACACAAACTTTCTTCTCACACCTCTTACGGCATTGGTCCTGGCTTTTGTTCACACAGGGAGTGTTCCGGGACTGATCCCGGCAATGTTACTAGGTCCACAACCCGTCATCTATCCTGGTATCAATCCCGGGTCATATTTGCCTTCACACTGAAGGCACTCTGGCAATTTGCCGGCTATTTCCTGGGATCAATGCACTGTGTGAAAGTGGCTTAAAGGACAACTCCGGCGCAAAATGAACCTTTGGTCTAATTACACATTGGTACATAGTCAACCGTTCTCTGAGATTTGTTTTCATGATTGTCGAATGTAAAGAGTTTTATCTCTAAAAACTGTTTAGCTTATAACACTAGTATATTGGGCATAGAGTAATGAAAATAAAAATCGCTAGTTAATACCACTAACCAGGCTCAAAATAGCCCAATACTAACACGTTAGCATAATGAGGGTCCCTACCTGCAAACCAAAGCATTGAGAACTTTGTAAGTGTACAGACAGTTTAATAAGAAGATATTTTTAAAGACAGTCCACTTCGCTAACACAGACAGGAGCCGTCTTTGGAAAACAGTCTCAACTAATCGAATCATGAACGCAGAGCCGAACAACGTACCATATGAGATTCCAAGACAGTTCAGCTCACTCGGCTCGGCGTTCGTGATTCGACTGATCGAGACTGTTTTCCACAGTGGAAAGTGCGAAGTGGACTGTCTTTATAAAATATCTTCTCATTAAACTGTCTGTACACTTACAAAGTTCTCAATGCTTCGGTTTGCAGGTATGGACCCTCATTATGCTACAGTGTTCGTGTTGGGCTATTTTGAGCCTTGTTAGTGGTATTAACTAGCGATTTTATTTTCATTACTCTCTATGCCCAATATACTAGCGTTATAAGCTTAACAGTTTTTAGAGATAAAACTCTTTACATTCGTCAAGCATGAAAACAAATCTCAGAGAACGGTTGACTATGTACCAATGTGTAATTAGACCAAAGGTTCATTTTGCGCCGGAGTTGTCCTTTAAGTGGAACATGCTCCTCCTGGTTATGGAGTAAGGAAAAAATCAGAAATAACTTTCCAAAGTTTTCAGATACACCTTAACCACTACTCACAGATATGGCACGTGTTTACAATTGGGATGTCAAGAGAAGGAGCAAAGACAACCTCCTCAAATCTGCCGAGCAGTCCTAGAAAAGGAGGCCTAGTTTGGTCCCACCCCAATCGAATTCCTTCCCATTCAGAAAACTCACCAACATCTATCTGTTTGCACCAACTGTTATCTGTTGATTTATTACTTTTTAAAGTATTTTTTCAAGTAAAAAGGTGAAAAACATCAAACAAAATTATGGTAGTTTTTTTGTTTTGTTTTGTTTTTTTATGATGAATGATTAGCTTTTTCAGATGGGGGGTCTCTCCATAGGGTCTACACATTTGTCTTCCTCTGTGCCCTTTTTCCTTTCATTTGATGTTTGGTAAACATTTGCAATTTCAGTTCTGTTAAAGCTAAACTGTAAACTCCTATGGTCCTATTTCTTTCTGTGGATTTTTTCTTGCCATATCTTGGTGAGATCATTGTCAAAATGCAGCATGCAGAATATCAGGGGGACATCTTGTTTCATTCAATAGCCTCCTTCCTTCTCCACTTCCCTTTTCCTCCTCTGATGTCTGTTTTTTCATGTCTTGTCCTTCATCTGTGCTCATTTTTCACATTGTAGCCATTAAACACTGAACAAGGAACTAATAATGAAGCGTTTTGAGAAGGCACAAAATCAATGAGCTGGTCTGTGTTTTTAATCTGCGTATCTTTTTATAATTCCTCGTCTGATTGAGGTTCTGGCATTGAGCGAGATGAATAAGCTTTGAGTGCAACAAATTAAATATGTGCCTGCAATTCTATCCTTGTGCGTTACTGAAACTACAAATTTTGTGTTAAACTTCCATTGCTTTTCAATTACATTCTTTTGGAGCAGCACTACTGTTAAACTGATAATATCCTCATTAAACTGTAAAATGACCCCTAAATAGTGGGTGGAATGTAGAGATATTGTATAATATACAACAAGAACATATTTAACATGTTACTTTAATCTGTAGTACATTTCAAGTTCCCTTGGTAAAGAGGTACAGAGTCAGTAGTGTTTGTACAGCCAGTCCTTGCAAATCCACATCAGCATCAAAAAAAGTTTAAAGAGCGAGCGAGTGGTCAACACAATTCAAAGTCTTTTTGTCCTTCCCTGAGACCCTGTTTCAGCCATGTTTAGAAATGGCTTCATTTTATCCAATAATGTGACCGATTAACTGCTCAGCCAATTGTGCACAGTTATGGACAGTAGTATATTGACACATCATCTCCAATCAGATTTTAGAAAGCGGCTATGGGTTTATTTTGTTAGGGATGAGAGTGAAAGTGAAGAGCAAGTCATTTCAAAAAGTAAAGATGCTATAGATGAATAAAGTAATGGTTAAATACATGGCAATGCAAGCTCTATGGATACAGAATATATGAACGTGTACAAAGGCCCTCATTGGGCAGTGTGGAAACCTAAAGGAAGAGCTTGCTTTTTTCACATTAGATAGTACAATCACAAGCTGTAACATCAGAAACACTCTTTGGGATAAAAGGTGTAAAAGATGTACCTAACAACAGATTAAGGTTTATTTGTAATTCTGGTGAGCACCAGAGGCCTCTTGTGGTAATGTGTGATAAGTGAAATGTAATGAATTGTAAAATAATGCACAAATTGAATAATCCATCTGGGGCTCATGGATGTACTTTCAGTAGTCCCTTATGAATCTTCACATTAGATCATTAAAACGAACCTCTTGGGTGATATTATGGCCTATCATACCATCTGAGTGACACTTGTCTCACACCACAATTAAAATTTAAAATCTAGTTTTGGTTGATATGGGAATTATTTAGACACATTACAGGTCATGTTTTTTCTCAGTCTTGGAATTCTTCATGTAGTATATTGCATTTTATCTCCTTCCTTTTGTCTTTCCTGTTGCTAAAAGTCAATAATCAGACACATCACACCTCCAGAAAACACATTTTTCAAGTCTGAGATCTTTTGAGTCACCAGAAATGGGTATCCAGCATTCATCTGTGAAGTAAGCAAGTTAAACTTCTGTTAGTCTTTTATCTCTCCCATGATAAAAACCAGTAGAAGATACCTGCAGCTTAGTCACGGATACGGGAGATATCCAAAGCTAAAACATCTTTATTTGGGAAGTTTAACTTTCGTGGCTCAATAAAATAATGGCAGATGTGCAGATAAAGTTAAAGTGCAGATATAATTCTGACTGGCCTTTTCGGTATGGGTTCTGCAATAGGTTATTTGCTAACCTTACATTCTCAGCAGTCAACAGTTCATTTTGGCCATATACAAGATTGTGTGATTAGGGAAATGAGCAAAGTAGTATAGAAAAGTGAAGCAATAGGGCATGGTGGGACTCGATTAGGCATTCAGCAGGCAGGAAGGGAATGATGATGTCATAATCAGGGAGTTGAAGACTGACCCTGTGATTGGAGGAAGCGTTTCTTTTGTCCGCCAGGGCCCAAAGGTTTGATAGATACCAGGGTGGTGATTGCGGATTCAACAGAAACATCGACGATCACCCTTTGTCACTTCTTCTGACGAATGCACCACGTTTGGTACGAACCCGCTCTTCACTCCCTCCCAGCCTTCCTGGATGGTAATCTCCCCACTCTTTACCAGCTCGAATATATCCCGTGTTAGCTCCGTGAATGCCCTCTCCACGTTTATGGCGTCACGTGCTGAAGTTTCCACATAGCGCATGCCGTATGCAGCCGCTAGCTTCTCAGCCTCTTGCCGGCTCACCTGACGCTGTGGTTCCAGATCACATTTGTGGCCGACCAGCAGGAAGACAATGCTGTGGGGCTGCACGTGGCTGCGTGCTTCCTCTAGCCACTCGTGAACGTTCTGGAAGGAGCGACGGTTGGTTATGTCGAAGAGCAGCAGACCTCCCACAGAGTTACGGTAGTATGCTCTGGTAATAGACCTGAAGAAAGCATAACAGAATGAAATAATGTTCTTGAATTTGAATTGAGGTAAAATACAATTTAGGTATTTTTTATAAGGTAGTGTGAATACATTTGGTATGAATGTTTGGTACATTTTTACATTTGGTATGAATTGTAAATTCACCCATCTATTTTCTAAATGCACTTCGTATGATCTGATAGATGAACAATTTATCCATGCATATGTTTATTTTTTTGTTTAAATGTTGTTAAAAATTATTTTTTTATCAAAATGTAGACTGGATGTTCAGAAATCAAAAAAGAGCTTTATTACAAGAGTGATTGCACACACAAGGCATTTACCTTGGTATTGAAGCTTCCAGTACACATATATAACTATAACAAAACACATAACATTTAACAATAAAAAATCTAAAAAAGTATAAAGGCACAGATAGGTTTAGTCGGAATAATGGTAATGGTAATGGTAAATGGCCATCCTGTGCCTATTAGTGCCTGGTGATTTGAGGTGCCATCCAGATAGGTTGTGGCCAGAGTGAGTGGAGTCTGTGATGATTTTACTTTGCTCTTTTTCTCACTCTGGAAGTGTACAGGTCCTGGAGGGTGGACAGGGGGGCACCAATAATCCTCTCCGCAGTCCGGACTGTCCGTTGTAGTCTCCTGATGTCTGATTTGGTGGCTGAACCAAACCAGACAGTTATAGATGAACACACAACAAACTGAATGACAGCTGAGTAGAACTGTGGCAACAGCTCCTGTGGCAGCAACCTCTCCTGGTAGTCAATGTGATTGTCCCAGTTCTGGTGCCCAGGAACCTGAATGACTCCCCTGCTGCCACAGTGCTGCTCGTGATGGTGAGTGGGGGGAGTGCTTGGGTGTTCCTCCTGAAGTCCACTATAATCTCCACTGTTTTGAGCATGTTCAGCTCAAGGTTATGACTGCACAAGGCAGCCAGTTGTTCACCATCCTGGATAAGGCCGATGATGGTGGTGTCGTCTGCAAACTTCAGGAGCTTGACTGAGGGGTCTTTAGAGGTGCAGTCATTTGTGTACAGTGAGAAGAGCAGTGGAGAGAGGATGCAACCCTGAGGAGCACCAGTGCTGATAGAGTCCTGGATGTGAGTTTCCCCAATCTTACTAGCTGCTACTGCCTGTCTGTCAGTAAGCTGGTGATCCACTGACAGATTGGGGTGGGTACAGAGAGCTAGGTCAGTTTGGCTGTGAGAAGATCAGGGATGATAGTATTGAAGACCAAACTGTAGTCCAACTGTAATCAAACTGCATCATCCACAGACTTGTTTGCTTTGTAGGTAAACTGAAGAGGATCAAGCAGGCGTCCAGTGATGTTCTTCAGGTAGGCAAACTCCAGTCTCTCATATGACTTCATGACCACCATGTGAGAGTGTCAGGTCTGTAGTCATCATTAAGTCTAGTGATTTTGGGGTTTTTGGGGACCAGAATGATAGTGGAGTGTTTGAAGCATCAGGGAACTTCACACTGCTCCAGTGAAGATCGGGGCCTGTTAGTCTGTGCAGACTTTTAAACAGGCAGGTACAACACCATCTGGGCCTGAAGCTTTCCTGGTCTTCTGTTTTTTGAAAACTTGGCTCATGTCCTCCACACAGACCTTAAGCACAGGTTGAATAGTAGGATCTTCTAGTGGACCAGAGTTTGAGTTCACTTAAACTCCACGTCTTTCTTACAAATGACTGCAAATAACTTGCATTCAGATCTGTCTCTATCCAATCAACAACCAATGGATTGAACCTAGACCCAGTCCTACATTTTTTCTTTTTTATAATCTCTTCAGCGCTTTTTTCTTTTTGATAACCTCTTTCGCTTGGTTGTACATCACAATATGGAAGAAAAGATCTGCCGTTACTTACATTATGTAATTTTCAAATGAACTGAATTTCAAATAAATGAATTTAACTGTAATTTTAACTAGAAAAGTACATTTCACAACAATAGACTTTAAATGGTGGCTTCAAAAAGCCTTGTTTTATAGTTTTGAAAAAAGTTTTAAAAGACTTGAAGATTGAGGTTTATAGGCCTAATAGATAGATAGATCGACCCGAGAAAGGTATATATGTGTATGACAGGAATGGAGAGAACAGGAAATGTAAAACTGCAACAGAGGGCAGAGAAGAAAACAAGGTAGGTGAAAAAACTGTAAAAAGGCATCAGAGTGAGACTGTAAAAGAGATTGTGTAGGAGTACCACTGGGAACATACTGAGCTGTGTAGGATGCTGAGGGACCTCTGGAGTTACTGACATCACTTTAAGTTTTAAGACATTTGTGACATTGTAGATGGCAGTGATTCATCAATTATTTCTATTTCCTATAGGAGTTGGTAAAGAGGCCTTTGAGCTGCATTTATTTATAAATAAATATAGACAGTGTCTCTGAATCACCTAAGGTGGAAAATATATTTTTTAGTGACGTGTGAATCAGTTTGTCATCAAATACATCAGCACAGAGACCATGGAACACCAATCATGTGGATGGATAAGGACTCCTGATCAGATAAGAGGATTTATCTAATTGAAACTTAATACAGTTGAGGTTTCTTTTGTGTAAACAACTATTTCACACTGTACAAAGTTAAATATGTTAAAATATGTTACCATTAGCATAAAAATCTTAATGAACTAATAATCAGTCATATTATTTACATAGACATACTTTATATCTTTACTGTAAACCATCCCTATGAACAATAAATACATATTGGGCAATTATTTACAGAGATGCAGGATCATGAGAAAGGTCTCATGTAACATAATCCAAGATAAAGATTTACAATACCTGAAGCGTTCCTGGCCTGCCGTGTCCCAAATCTGCAGTTTAATGCGTTTCCCAGGTTCGATCTCCACCAGCCGGGAGAAAAAATCCACCCCGACCGTCGGGTCCGACACCTGTGCAAACCGGCCTTCTGTGAATCGCCTGATTAAACATGATTTTCCAACAGTGGAGTCCCCGATGACAATCAGTCGAAATTGGTAAAGCCAAATTGCTTCCATGTCTATTCAGGTCTGTCAAAGCATAAAGTGGAGAAATGAAATTATAATGTGAATTAGATACTGCCAAAACATATATTCATGGTTTCCAAAGACAAAAAGAAAGAGAAACACTCCTTATTTTATTAACCCAAATCAGCTTGACATAAAAGGAAGAAATAAAGTTTGCTTTAAAGGTTTTGTAATTCATTTATAACCTCATCTGGGAATGTTGTAGTTATAAATATTACAGCAATTACATGATCATGGCATGACAATTATCTCAAGTCAACTCTATCCTTGCTCTGCGCAGAAAGGTAGTTGAGGCACAAAATCATCCTTTTAGTCTTTGATTTTAAGGCATACAGAAATAAGCGTCTGGTGGTTTAAACTTTACCTATCCCTAAAGTTCATCTTAACGTGACATTTTTATAAAATATAGGATGAATACAAGTAAAGTGGGATAACTGGCAAAGCCAATTCCATGCATAGCCTATGTTTGGATGAACGTATGCTCTTTTTCATTAATGGAAGAATATACACATAAATAAAAATGATTAATCTTAAGTATTCTATTTAACCTAATTAACTTAATAGTTTTTTTTAGTAATTTGAGTTTATAGGTCCTTAGTCATATATATGCAGGCAACTCATTATAAACTCTTAACAGTTAGCCTACCATGACCAAAATATGAAGCCTGTTATATGCTCGCCTGGTGGCTGGGCTAGTAGCTGGCTGTCGTTGGCCTTGTCATAATAACGAATGTTTCTTATTCTAAATGTACAAAACAGACAACTGTTTAACAAGCGTTGTCTTTGTGTAGTAGCATTTGTGTAAAATACCCCTTATTCGGCGCTCTTTACTTACGTTGTTTTTTTGTTTTGTTTGGTCGTTTCAAAGCTACCAAACGGCAGATTCCATAATCTTTAAAGGATTGAACCCTCTTTAGAAACCGCTGGATGAAATGACGGACATAAACTATTCACATAATATACCGAATAATAAACAAAACATTCGTCTCTACAGAAAAAAAAAAACAGGTGCAAACCTTAACTGCTCCGCGTAGGCGGTCTATTTTGCTTGGATGTTGCTAAATTTGAGTCGACGTGTTGTTAAAATGGTCCCTGCCGGGATCAAAGTCGCGTGGAAGTCAAAGATGATTTACGCCTGTCATGTTTTGATCCACGCTTGGAAGATGGAGAAATGTTTGGATGTTTTGTGCTGATGAAATGGAAGCGACAGTAGAAGCATCATATAGCCTGACTCATTCCGCATCAGCACCAGTACCATAAGCCCCCTAATAGCAGCGAATGACAAACGCGTTTACACCCCATACGTTATTCCATTCTTCTTTTCACAACATAGCCTATATTGTTTCGTACACTTTTTCATATCGGAAATTCACCATCAAACGAAAATGCTGTTCTTATTATTTTTTTGTTGTTGCATTCTTTAAACGACTAAATAGGCCTACACATAGTTTTGTATAGCTGATGATCAGTATAGGTTTTGAATGAATGAGGCATTAGGCTACTAGCGCTTACTGTAGGCCCTATACATCCCAAAGCGTTTTACACACAAACCTTAAACTTCCCAGTTTTGAATGTTTGTCCCACTGAATAGGCTAAAGAGATCAGTGGTTTGTTTGACCACATCCTTGCTTTTAATTAAAAAATAACACTTTAAATGTTGTCATAATTTAGGCTACTCACCCTCATGTTGTTCCAAATCTGAGTTTCTTTCTTTTGTTGAACACAAAAGAAGATGTTTTGAAGAATGTTGGTAACCAAACATGTTGACGATAGCCATCCATAGTAGGACAAAACATTCTAGAAAGTCAATGCCGTCAACCAACATTCTTCAAAATATCTTCTTTCGTGTTCAACAGAAGAAGAAAAAAAAAAAAACTCATACAGGTTTGGAACAAAATGAGGAGGGTGAGTAAAAGATGACACAATTTAAATTTTTGGGTGAACTATCCTTTTAAACTAGCTATAGGCTAAGTTAGCTAAAAGAAAGATCAGTCTATAGGCTATATCACAAGGAAATTATAGGCTAAATATTGTTTTAATACATTTACATTTAGGATGGTTGAAACAGTAGGCTACTTCGTCTTGAGACACTATATCTTCCTTTAGGTTTAAATATTGATAGTGTAAATGTATTTTCAATTGCGCCATCTATTTGTAGTTTTATGAGCAAACACGCCAGATAATAAGTATGACGGGAGTTGTAGTTTAGGCTATAGGCGATTCTTGATACTAAACGCTGGACCAAATCTAGTCTTAAAGTTCAGTTAGGCAGACTGTGAAGAGCTTCTTGAATAGATCGGTCAGATAGGCTTAGGCTAAATACATTTGCTTAGAAAGGCTTGACAGCGGATCCACCGCGCGATGAAAAGTTGTCGACAGGCAAATTAAGTGTGAAACTTCTCACCTCCGAAGAAACGCATTTTTAAAACGCACAGTTTGACAACTGTCAGGCGCGCGTCCAAAGCTCCAACGAAACGCAGTTCGTTTTTTGTTCTGTTTTGTAGTTTTACGATCCACATAAACCTAGACGGAGAGAATCTAGCCTACTCCGCCTAACACGAATTTAATTAATCAGAAATAAAAAAATAAAAGCTTATTCTGCATATTTGTCATGTAGTTTAGATTGCTGAAATGCAGCAGGAGCGGTTACTCAAAGTACTTGTCATCGGAGATTTAGGTGTGGGGAAGACTTCCATCATAAAGCGTTATGTGCATCAGATTTTTTCTCAACATTACCGCGCAACTATCGGTGTGGATTTTGCTCTGAAAGTCCTGAATTGGGATCACCGGACAGTCATTCGACTGCAGTTGTGGGACATAGCAGGTCAGTTACTGATGTAGCCTATTTTGATTGCCTTTGCCTGCAATGTTAATGATTGTCAGTAAGTTAAGCCACAGGCTTATCAAAAAACCAATAAGCCTATGTAAAGAAATGAACATATGGGTAATTGAGAGGAGATTTCAAGCAGTGACAGCAGTGTCCTACAATATGACATGCAATACCATTACAAAACCATTCAACAAAACATTTAAATCATGTATGACTTACTTACATTCCTTACATTATCCATGCAGTTTTTAGGACATAACCTAAACCCTTGATATAGGCCTTTCAGTGATAAGTTCGTTGTACTATTTATCCCACTTTTAATTTAATTACTGATGAAGAAAATTGAGCAAAAAGCCTGAAAACTCTGATTAATTTACAACAATTAAATAAACTAACAAATTAAATGGAAATGAAATTAGATCAAAAGATTTTAAAAAATGTAACCGTGTTTAGAAAAAAAAAAACATGTCAGAAAAATTACTTCTAACAACCAATTTTTAAAATAATATCCTAGCACTGATGTTTTATTGACCATCCACTCAGTGAATCTTGCACATTTACAACATAATACTTGATCTTAAGAAAAACAATCACACACAAAAAGACAGAAAGAGATGAATAATATTACTGGAGTAGGCTAATGCCTTTAAATATTTGGCTTGGACACATACATCCAAAGCATGCCTTGTTTGAGATATTTTTTCTTCTCTCAGCTGTTGTGAGTGAATCCTTATGAATCCCTCTCTGTGTTTATGCTCAGATTAAACTAAAGCAACCGGGGCAGGAATGTGTGTCCCGTGTTTATATTCACTGGTCTGGTCTTGTGCTTATATTTGTCTCATGTGAAAACACTTAACTTTTCCATCGCTCTCACACGCACAAAATCGCACCAGAAAACAATGCATTAAATTCAACATGGCTGACCGAATGGAATACTCAGAGATGTGTTTACAAAACTCTGAAAGTTAGAGTTTGGTTTTTGTTTGTCATGTTTGTAATAAGATATTAATAATTCACAAAAACTGATAAGATTTAAATCAAGATTTCTATCACCATTTTGACTGTGAAAGCGTGTAATATGGATGACTGCACCCTTGAGCATGGACTAAACTGAGAAAAATAGATTGCAGTCTAATTCCCAATTGAATGCAGTAGTTTATAACCTCACAGAGGACCTTATAAGATCGAATTTCAAGATACTGCACTGCGAACCCTGTAACAAGCCTCAGTCTGCCTTGATTTTCAGCATGATAATGCATTAATAGCTACATATTAGGTCCTTAGATCTTCAACAAAATATTTTTTTTCCACCATCAGGCCAAATGGTTCTCATTGTGAAACCGTGTTGATCCAGACATGTTTACGCCACCATCTTTTTTTCCATGTGGTGCTGTGAAATCAGGATTAGTATGGTAATTAGAAAGGTAAAAGTTCCCAGACTAGCCACAAAGGATATTTATTGACATAATATTATATGAGTAATATAATAATGAGTTTAATGAGTTAGCTATAGCTAATGTGCCTCGCTGATGAAAATGTGTTGAAAATTACTTAAAAATAAAGGTTGTTTATTGGCATATTTGGTTCCGTGAAGAACCTTTAACATCCATTGCACAAGAGGTTCTTTTTTTAGTGGTTTAGTAAAATTTCTTTAAATAATTTATAAACCAGCAGGGTTGAGCACAGTAAGCTAACTATGCTGAGAAATCTGGGATGAATGGTGAACCTCTCTAACTAAAATGCAAATGGATCCGTTCTGACAGATTTAAACTTTTCCCGTGTGGTCAAGCTCATGTCATCTGTGATATGGGAAGATGTCTATGTTGTCTGCAGTCAAGGAAACCATCCACAATTTTAAAGTTTTGCCACTTCAAGACCATAAAACAAGAAATATTACTTAAATAACACACATAAACTATATTTTAGTTACATAACTATCTTTTTTAATCTTTATTTACAGGACAGGAGAGGTATGGCAACATGACACGTGTGTATTACCGAGAGGCTGTAGGGGCACTTGTGGTTTTTGACATGACTCGTGCCTCCACTTTCCAAGCTGTGTTGAAATGGAAAAAAGATCTTGACTCTAAAGTTGCCCTTGGCAGTGGGCGTCCTCTGCCAGCTGTCCTGCTGGCCAACAAGTGTGACCAACAGAGATATGGTTTATGCTCCAAAATGCCCAAACTCGACAATTTCTCTAGGGACCATAATTTTGTGGGTTGGTATGAGACGTCTGCGAAGGTACAAATGATAGGCTTTTTTTTAACTATTATATTAACATTGCTAGTACTAGCTGCACATGTTAAAAGACTTTTCTACTCATATTCGTCCTTCCTCTTTTTTTTGAACAGGACAACACAAACATTGATGCAGCCATCATGTGTCTTGTGCAGAATATAATGGCCATCGACGAGGAGAATGTTCCTGTGGAATCAGACAACAGTGTACTGACCCTGCCTGCTTTTGATTATAACCTAAAAGAGCGCAGTGACTCTAGATGTTCTGCCTGCACAAAATTCCAGTCCAGCTGAAAACCCTACAGTGAATTATAGAGTGAGATGATGAAAAGAACAGAGTGGGGAAGAAAAATACAGAGAGAGAAAGAGAGGTCACACCCTTGTTGGGCCTTCAAATTGTGCTGAAGTAAGCCTTTGTGGGAAAGACAAGACCATAAAGCCTTAACACTTATATGCACTTACATTTACATGCCAAAAACAACAATGTCATCAATAAAACATGCAGCGTTTACACAGAGTTTTCTCTGATAAATACTTAATGTTTGACTCGCAGTCGCAACTAAATAAAGCTCTTGGAGCAGAAACGCAGTGTGCACATCTGCATCTGTTAAAGCCTAAGACTTAAATGCTGCATCCTAAAAATGTGTTTATGGATTTACATAGTGTGGGGGTGTGGTGTTTTAAATCCAATTCTCAAAAACACAGTTAATGTCACCATGAAATCAAAATGGACAATTCTTATTTTTTTTAATGGGATATTTATTATAAATATTTTATCTATGCACATCAATACTTTTTGAAAATTCATGTGCCCTCATTAATCAAAACAACTTCCCCTCCCGACATCTCTTTCTTTAGAGATGGGCCTGCACACATGACAGTATTTGACTTAATAAAAAAAGAAAATTATTATTTGATGTGTACAAGGTACTTTATATCTTTTGCACTGGTTTGTGGGATCAAGGATGATGTAAGATCTTGAAATGATATGATTTTATATTAATACAATTCAAAGAAAAGCAGTCATGTGCCAGCATGCAAAATATATTCCATTACTGTGAAAAGCATGGAATTCACACAGTCAAGTGTTATGTCTGTGTGCGTCCATGTGCAAAAAAATGGAAAGCAATTGCTTCAGACAAGTAATTGCACCGAATTGTCTCGGCTGACACTGGCGCGTGCCTAGTGTAAATGTGTCACTGGATGTTTGAATGTTTTTATGTCATCACCCATATGCTTTCTGCCTGCTCACAGCAGTCATTTTTAACTGTCTGTTTTGTCTGGCTTGCCATAATCCACTGATTTTCCATCTGTCTACTAAATAGGCTTCACTTTTCCCACATTATCTAAGGAAGTGTTTTGGACTGTGTAACTCTATCTGTATAATTGCATCTTGTAGCTACAAGGTGTTTATCATCTCACAATACAGTAATCATGTCTCAATTTGTTTCTCTCTGCTTATTGGAATGCTTTAGTCCTTTTTGCCTAATAAGAAAGAGTCTGCCACATAATGCTTGTCTAACAGTGACCTTTAACTAAGCCTACTTTTTATTGAGAGTACTTGATGAATAATTTTATGGCAACTTATATATGACATTAAGTCTTTCCACAAAAACGAAACTGACTTAGCACGTTGCTCATGAACGTGTAGCAAACGTGCGTTTGGCTACACAACAGCGTGAGCAATGCAAATCTTTTCTGTTTTTAATGGTTTATCCTGAGACCTTGTTATATCAACAAATATCCACATTTTGATATAATAACAATAACAACACAATAAATAAAAGGTATGTAATTATTTAAATAATTTTCGAATTTAGTGGGCATAATATTAAAAAGACTTGAGTTGTATCCCTGGATTATGCATAAACCGTTACCATATTCCCCTTATTAAAATGGTGTACAATTCTATAAATTAAAAAAGAAGAACTCCTTCTAGGTTTGTCAACAGGAGACAATCAAATATTCAGCCCTTAACATGATTTTGTACAGCTAAAGACCTGATGAACTGAAACCGGATATAATATCAGCATTATAGGAATTTGTAAACACTCACGGACATCTTCGTGTGATTCAACTCTTAAAATCTTTTAAAAAGAACCAATGAATGAACCATTATGCGATGACACTTAATCATCAATAACCCACAGAAAAGATCATTACACAAATCCAATGCTTAAGAACAAATGAGGCGTGATTTCTTCCCAGCGTTATTAATTGTGCATCTGAAGGGTGATGATAGCTATGATTTTGAGAGGTAATTGCACAGGTTGTCGTTTGGAACAATATGAGGAGTGAGCTGGACGCGCTAATGATAGAGCATTAGAGCATCGCACAGTGCTGTAAACGTATTGTATTTCCAGCCTTGGGCAATAATTGTAGGTCTGACCGCATCCCCGGAGGATAGGCTATTGATCGCTTTACAGGTATGTTGTAGGAGTAAAACCGTGAATAGGAGGAGTGTAGACTTGCTCCTTCGACACTCCAGCCGAATGATGCGATAGTGTCACGCCGCGTTGTCATTAGCCTACGGACTGAGCAAAAGACGGTAAAAGTGCTTTAGTCAGGAGGAAACTAGTTGGCTACCGGCTTTCTGCTCATCGGTGGGGATGTCGAAAGGTCAACGACTGTGGACCAAATTCACCTTTGAAAAAACCGAAAAGAGAGACGGTGCAAGATGTTTTTTTTAAATCAAGTTTGAGCAGATATTTTGGTAAGTAACTGCGGGACGGTGGTATTATGTCTGCCTGTCCAAAACAGGCCAGTCAGATGTGATTCATCAAAAGTAAATTATGATTTTCAAAAATAAAATTAAAAAGATTGTTTTGCTGTCTCCAAGGATGACAGCAGCAGAGTGGTAAAACTCTAAGCTATGCTGGGATAGGGACAGAATTGCGGCTTCTTTTCATTTTCTCATTGAATTCAGATAGGATACTGCCTTGAAACATTTGCTTATCAAATAGCCTATTGTTTATATGGTCCATTGTGTTTTTATTATTGCATTTTATCTTATCAGACTCTTAATTTGTTAATCTTGTAAATGTAACAGTTTTTATTAGGCTATTTGTATGCTGTGTGTCTACTGTATCTATTCTGTTATATAAAAGTGTTTCAGTGAATTTCAAGATGGACCTGTAGAATGAATAGAAAAAGTCACAAAACAACCTCAAACAACACACATCAAAATTAAAACATAAAATGAATGTCTTCATTAATACATGTACAAGCCTTATAAAGGAATACAAAGAATGTGCATTATTCAATGCAATGTCCAAAAGAAGATGGACTTTTTAAAATATATTAACAATTGGATACTTTAATGCCCCATGACTGGGTTAGTGGACATTTTTGTAGGTGCAATTTTTGAAAAAAAAATCAAACAACAAAAATGTCATTAATTAAATAATACAATGTGCAATATATCAAAATGAGATTTCTGCAGAATAATATTACTATTGACCATGATGATATGATTTTTGTAATAAATGAATTGCTAAATAAAACTCAGCTTGTCTCTTTTCAATCCACCAGCACAGATCTCTGAACTACCCGCAGTAATGGACAGTGACATGCTCACTGAAATTGCATACCAGTCTGGGCCATCGTACCTGAGTCTGATCCTGTTGGTCCTGGCCGTGGGACTGTCTGGCAGTGTTTACCTCTGCGTGCTGCAGTACATTTGCACCGGCTGCTGCCAGCCTGTA
Source organism: Semotilus atromaculatus (assembly GCA_031834385.1). Classification (NCBI taxonomy): domain Eukaryota; kingdom Metazoa; phylum Chordata; class Actinopteri; order Cypriniformes; family Leuciscidae; genus Semotilus; species Semotilus atromaculatus. The sequence continues at coordinate 26,509,747 of JAULUF010000009.1, forward strand.
GTTGTTGGACCAGAAGATGAGAGCATGTCAGGAATGGTGTGAGCACGCGTGCCTGTCTTCATGACTGTTTATGTCAGCTTGTGTGCAACAACAAATCATTCTTTTTTTTCATTCATGTAACAGATTTGAAGGCTCATCTTAAGGACATCTGAATGTTATTGTAAGATAGAATTTGCATAATACATTTTTTGTGATGTTCCTCATTTGTAAGTCACTTTAGATAAAAGTACCTGCTACATGATCTCTAATTTCACAGTTCAAAAGCTTGACTGTATGTTGGCAGCGAATGTATTCATTTAGCCTCTACAGAATCAGACATGTGACTATATGGGTGATGCAAATGTTGACTGAACAAGAGGGAGGGGTAAACCATTTAATCAGGTTTTGGATGCTCTGTCAATCAAGAGAAATTCTTCTCACAAATCCTCTGTTTGCATTGGTATGACAGTCAGAGCCATATGTACTTTCAGCCAATGTAAATGTAAAGAGCTTTTTTTAAAAAAAAACAAGGACTAACAAAAATGAAACCATTTATGTGAAAATGCACATTTTCTAATTTCTTGATCCACAGAATCAGTTTTTTATCTTTAAAGTGATCCAGAATATTATATTTTTTAGAATAAAGTGATCCATAAAGTGATGCAATGCATCATTCTATTACATTTAATGGCAGAATCTGAACTATAACATGTTATTTACATATCAACATCTCTTGTTTCATTAAGTAGGATGCTCCCTGGGGAAGTTATCAGTTGCCAAGGGCTACTGCTGGATCTAGTTGCCATGGAAATAATTGCATCTGCTTTCCTCTAGATGGGGCTGGCACATCAGCTGTTCAGATCGCCTTACAGCAAGTATAGGCCTATTCAAAAACTTAAATCAGATCTTGTAGAAATACTTTTGTAGATTATTTAAATGTTGCATGTGAGTGTTCCAGTGTAAACACATGAATGTTCATTGCAAATGCATTGTCTTTGTGCACAAGAATACCACAGCGTGAATAGTCTTTTAGACATTTTATAGTAATTTTGTCAGCGATGTAAAAACAGCTAGCAAAAACCAGGTTTACTTACACAAATGTCTTGTCTTTGTTCAGCTAGCTCTGATGTCTAGCCAGAGTGTCATACATTTTTAAAGTACATTATATAGCCATATGTGACACTAGTTCAAATAAAGCTATTTATACATAAAAAGTTTTTTTCAAAACAATACATGTTCTCATGCTCCTCCCAAATAAAGTCGATGGTTGACACCATTGTGGTTTTGCTCTTTAAACCACTTCCTCATACAGAAAGGTGTGTTGAATGTTGTACTTCCCCTTAGAAACATTTCCTTTTGCTCACATCATCTTTGGCTCTGACAATGGGTTTTTATTTAACTGCTATTAATTTGTTCACTACATAATTGTAGTATTTATAAATCTAATAAAAATAAAAAAAGGTTCAAGCTAAATGTGTGAAATGTTTGTTTATCTATCGTATTTTGTAACTGGCCATATATGCCCTTTGTGGAATATTTATTGTATTTATAATGTATTTTAATTATTTAATTGTCTAGTTTCATTAAAGTATTATTTCCCTGTAAATTTTTTTTTAATGATCAATAAGTTGACAACATGTTTTTACATGCATTAACTCATCAAACCAAGTTATTCAAGATTCAAATATGTTTTTAAATGGATTAAAACTACATTTAGGCTATTTTGAGCTGACATAACTTAAACATCCAAGTTGATTGTACTTAAAAATTACAAATACAGCAGTTTTAATTTATTTTTTACAGACAATGTTGTGGCATTTTAAATCAAAATACATGGTCTCTCTCACTGCTCTGAAGAAGGCAAATAAAGAAAACAACTCATGCTCGTGCTGGTGGACACTTTCTGATCTTCATTTCATTGTGCTTTGCTGCATTTGATGGGTGTCATAATATGGTGAAAAGCATAAGACATTCATGTCAGTCATTTAGAATAGACAAGGGCAAAGAGACATGAAGCTTTGTTGTGCTTCTGATGTTGTTTTCAGAAAGACAGACATACTCGCATAAAAATAGCTAAAAAGCTTTTCTATGATACATTTTGAACATAGGCTACTGATGATCTCATAAACTTCAACAATGCAAGAATGTTTACAGTTCCTTGATATTTTATTACTAATAATAGAATAGGCCTTCAATAAAAACTAATTATAATTCATATTTACGCGGTTAATAATAATAGGCCAAATAATAATACATATTTCTAAAATTATTAATTTCTAAATAGATGTTTACCCAAAAAAATTAAGTATTTCGACAGAGGCACACTCGATTGTCTCATTATTGGACAACGAGTAGCTTAGCGACTTCTCTGATTGTTTGATTCTGATTTCCAAATAGGCCTAACTTACTTGGAATGCAAACAAGATCCTTGCACAAAACATTCTACTTAAATTATATATATATATATATATATATATATATATATATATATATATATATATATATATATATATATATATATACACACACATATATTATTCGTTATATTTATTCAAATGTTTCAAAATATTTTCAAAAGCAATCTTCATTTATGGAATAACTGTCAAAAAATAATCACAAAAAAAGAGAGTAGAGAGTGGCAACGCTATTTCCCACGAACGAGTGAACGCCACTTGCTCCCACCCAATCAAACTCCAGCTTTTCGTTCACCTGATCACAGCGAAGCCATTTTGTCCTGAACGGCTCTGCCAGCGCATTCTTCACCAAACCGGAATAACACGGAGCTGACAGTTCGAACCACAGCGACAGACGGGGGGTTATAGCTAAACCACCCCTCAATTCAGCCCCGAGCAACTCGACGTCTCTCGTTCTCACGACGGGCGGAACCGTGTCGTATACGCGGACTAAAAGGAGAGTTTAAGCGGGACGGAAGGGCAGAGAACCAGGCATCCGGTTAGACGCGCTGGCTCACCGGGCTGGAGTCCAACTTGAGCCGGGCACTTTCAGCTGTCTTCGTCGCGATGCACGCTGGACTTCTTTTTAACAACATTTACTATTCTTTTTGAAGATTATGTGTTATTTAGGAATAGCTTAGGCTCGAGCAGGATTGGTTTTTGTTAGTAGTTGTCTAAATTCAAGAAAGCTGGAGCAATAATTCAAGCTCAGATGTGATTTATCTACTCAGCTGGCTGGGCAGATAGTTTAGGTTGTTGATTAGATACATCGCCTAAATCGATTGGTTACATAATACTTTTGTTTGGTTACCTGTATAGTTACATCTTTGAGTTAATCCACCTTTCTTACCGCCCGTTTGCCAAGTCACTTATAGGGTTTGGTCTGTATGTCTATGCATATTTCTCGTCAGAGTTCTTGACTGGTTAAGTCTTGGTACCAGTGTAATAGCAGGTTTATAAAGGCAAGAAATTCCACAGAACAGTTTTGCTTATCTGATCTCAATCTAGTTTGCTGGTGCTTCTTATACCCAGTTTGTTTTCTTTTAAAAGGTCTTAATTGGTGAGGCTCAAGCTGGCTGACAGGTGATATTTTCTGCCTGAATCCTCTGAGCTGGCCTGACCGATAGCTATGACATTTTCCAACAGTTGTTTTGTATCTTCAGACTTCAATAATACCAGTGTCTGTTCTTGGTGCCAATGGTGTCAGAGTAATATTAGCTAACAAAAGTTCAGATCGCCCCTCCAATTTAGTTACGGCATATCTAGTTGTGACATTTTTACTAGTTAAGTCAACTTTTCCTTCCCTTTTTTTTTACTACAAGTAGTTAGTGCCAGTTGACTTGGTGGCGGTTCAAACTCAACAGTTTGCATCAAGTCTGTGTATTTTTGTAAAATTGTCAACTCCTATACTAAATCGTTGTGAGAATACACAGGTCTACAGTGAGACCAGGCCAAGTTTAGTGTTGATTTTTCATATCTCAGAGCTGAATAAAAATGTCAGGACAGTCCATCACGGATCGCATCGCTGCGGCCCAGCACAGCATGACTGGATCAGCCATCAGCAAAGCTCTCTGCAAGGCCACAACGCATGAAGTCAGTGGACCAAAAAAGAAACACCTCGATTGTGAGTATGCCAAAAAGATAAAAAATCCTTGTATTTGTACTTGCACAGTCTCTTCGCAGGTATTCTTGGGTGCTTTTTAAAAGCTCAAAGTGTTACTGCATCCCTGGCATGCAGTTCCACTAGCCTTGGCTTGCACATCCTCAGCTGTCTGGACACCAGTGATGAATTGGAACATGCTCGTGATGGGAATGCTGATCTGTCTTCAGACGCTGTCAGTTCAAGGAGCTGATGCCACTGTAACGCGGCAGTATAGGGTCATTTACTGACTTTGTGGGCCATTTTATTTTTTTGTAATTGTATATGCGTTATTGCACCAATGTTGAAGAAGTTATGTCATCATACAGTTAGCTTATATTTAATAATATCTGCTTCATAATAACCACTTCTGCTTGAATCGGTAAATGCAGCTGTCAGAGTTTCTGATACATCGTGTTTGAAGTCATGTGGTGTGCGTAATGTCTTCACATTTTTCATGATCCCTATTTAACAGTAATCGTCGAGATGGTGTGGGAGCGATGAAGGTCAATACAGGCGTGTGTGCATTGAAGCATTGAGCCATTGATTCTTTTGACAAAAGCAGAGTTAATGCAGAATGCAGCACATCAGTTTCATTTTCGCATAGGCAGTGTCTAAAGAGATAACGAACAGAGGGCTTCTGAATTATTCCTACGATTTGTGTCTGACATTCTGAACGCAGCCAAATGCATCTTGGTGCAAAATGTTCTTCATCAAGGGATTTCTTTCTTATTAGACCTTTATCTGTGATTCCCTGATAGAATGAGGGAGGCTGGCTGCTTCGGCACCTGTCGTGCTGTAAAACCACAGGCTTACATGCAGCCAAGAAAACTGAGAAAAAACCCCCTGATTGGTTTGTTTTATGTTTGTGTCTTTGATTCATCAGTGTTTGCAGAACACAGCCTCATGTTTAGTCTGGATTTGTTTCCTGTGTTAGCCACTGGGTTATGTGGCCTAGTACGGCAGTCTGTGCCGATCTGCCAGCTTCATTGCTTCTGTTTAAATCTCGCAAACACTGCATAACATATTATTTTTCAGAATTACACAAGGTCAAGTGTTGCTTGCTTCCTTTTTTTTGCTCAAAGCAAAAGCAGAGAAGTATTATATCCAGAAACATTTCCACATGACTTGTTCTAACCGGTTCTTAGAATTGGGGAATTTCAGAAGCCTGACGTATGTTGTGCCAACACCATATACGTCATAATTATTTATTAGGATGCATTAGTATTATTTTGGTTATTGGCTGATTAGAGATTTTCTTTTCAATTTATTGATGTTGGTTGATATTGGAAGTTTTATTGTGAAAGGTAACTTCCCCACTTTTTACATTTAGATTACTTTTGCCATCATCTAACTCTCAATTAAAGGTATTCTTTTAAAACAGAATTGAATAACATGAAATCTTTAACATCTCAAAAAGAATATCTATTTTTAATTCTGTAATCTGTATATTTATAATGTTGCTCAAATTTATAATATTACTCAAATTCACTTGTTACCTGTGACAAGTGAATTTGAGCAACACAACATATAAATGGTTTAATTTTTAGTTTTTATTTATTTAGACAACATTTTAATTTTAATTTATCAACATTTATTGGTTATTATTAGCCATTAGGCTACTTTAAAATAATGATTGGTTTATGTGTTGTGTATCTGCCATTATGTATCATAGCTATCTCCCAGAATATGCCCAGTGTTTAAACTTTATTCATTGCTTTTTCATTCTGGCTAAAGCAATCTGTGAGATTGAAAATTTAGATATCTAACAAAGAAGTTAATGTGACACTTTCTCTCTCTCTCTCTTTTGAAGAGCCTATCTTTTATTATTTCGTTTTGTCCAGTTTGCATTCACTTTCCTGTTCTGTGCAAACAGCAGTGAGATTTGTACTGAGTCAGCAAAAAGATTTTGCACTCTGACCTTTTCGGAAGCAGTGAGTGGGACACTGTCTTTTGGTAGAAGTTGAGCTTACTGAACTGGGATCTGTGCTCTGTCTTACATTCTAACCAGTAAGCTAACTTGGGAATTGTTCTCAGATTGGTACAGAAATAACACTGCTACATGTCTCAGTTTCAGATTTCTCACTTTCCATTGAACATTTACAGTACCTCTTTATGGATATTGCAAAAAAAAAGGACAAAAGACAGCTTAAATCAACATATCCAATCTAATTGACTAGTTTTAATGCAATTTTGGGGTGACAGGTTGCACTGGATTCAACTGCTATTTATTTCCAGATATAGGCTAATATTTACACTGAAATAAAAGCTTGAAATGTTTGTATACAACTGTTACACATAAGGTAGTTTTCATAGGTAGGTAAACTAAGCGCATGTCTTCATGGCAAATTTAGTCAAACATACATAGCCTTTAATTAACAGTAGATAATGTTTACTGTTTACTCCCCATAAGTAAATGCGTGCTATAAATAATGTTTAGTGTAGGTAAAAAATGTGCAAGATGGGTTGCCAGGTCCACGTTTTTTTACCTTGATGCCAAGAATCAAGAACACCATTCCATCGATATACTCCATTGCTCCTGTGTTGCACGTTTGTTTGTTGCGTTTACAATTATGTTACGGCAGTAGAGGCAGCGCAATCATAACAATCAGTCTATATTAGGGATGTAACGATACCCTCATGTCACGATTTGATCCATATCGCGATACTGAACTCTTGATAGAATATTATTGCTTTACTCCAAGACATGGTAAATGGTCAAGAAAAAATTTACTGTTAATTAAAATGCTAAATTTGGTATTACGTTGGGAGTGGAAAAGAATAGGATTGGACTTGGTGCCGTTAACCCAATGCACAGGACAATGGTGACACCAGAATCTAAAAAATATTCATGCTTCTGAAGCTAAAAATACATAAATATTTTAGACAAATATGCTTGCACTCTTTCACTGACTAGATATATTTAAAATAATGTAGGCCACTTTTTATTGGTAACATAATACATTTTCCATTATCAGGACCCACAAATATTCCCCCATTGCAATATAATACATTATATTCAACATTATATTTAATAGTTTAATGTAGTACTGACACTAAACTAAAATGATTGGTCGAACATTTTATGGCCCTACGCCTTCCACAGATTTTGTTTTTCCCTGCCCAATGTGCCCATTAGTGTTGTCATGGTACCAAAATATCATTATTCGGTACCAATACCAGTGAAAATCCAAGCTTAATTTAGATTACATTTACATATATTAAAGTGTATATCACGGTTACAAAGATGGAAACTGTACATCTGTATTAAAAACACTCTACAATAAGATTAGATAAAATGACCTAACAATAAACAATAGTTTATAATGTAATATACTGTAGCAATTATTCTCTTTGGGGTTAATTTAAAAATGTAGCTACTAATACATTTTTAAAATGAAAAGTTTTATCTGTTAACATTATTTAATGCACAATTAATGAAGTGAACAAACATGAACAATCAAGTGTTTGTATTAAAAAACTTTTTTACAAACATTAATTTATGTTGTAAAAATATATTGTTCACTCAATGTGTTGATGTTAGATAACGCATTAAGTAATGTTAATGAATGGTATCTTATTGTAGTGTTACCAAACTATACGAGATAAAACGGGTTTTATTTGACTTGACTGTACTTTTATTTAATCCAAAACTGCATATTTAATTTTAAAAGGACCTTTTTAAACCTGCTAAGAGTTATCCAGGCAAAAAACCTAGAACTGCTTTTCTGACGGACTGATATTAATGACATAAATAGGGATACACCGATACTGATACCAGTACTCGAGTGTCGGTCCAATACTGTGGTCATGAACTCGTACTCGTGTAACTACCCCAATACAACCGCACCTGGACCCCAATACAACCACACCTGATCCCACTTTAGAGGCCGTTAACATATCACGTTTTTTGCGTGTGCAAATTCTTACTACAAGCGCTTGCTCTCCCATGGCGTCTGTCGTTGCTATACAACCATGAACGGAGGCGTTCCTGGAAAAACGAGCCACACTGCTTCGCTTTTATTATTTATTTATGCCGCGCGCCTACATTTGAAATTGCGAATTTGCATGTGAACGGGCCCTTACGGCAACGGGACATTAGCCTAATCCAAAATATTTCCATGTGGCTCTTTCCTCCTTTCGTGTCAACAAGTGGATTCAGAGCCACCGCATTAGCAGCGCTGCCGTTGTTGTGCCGAATTTCGACCCCCTGCCAAATTATTACCCCCTTCGTAAAAATCAGTATCTGATAGCCTAATCCTAACCCCACCCCTAATGCTAACCCCTTCCCCACAACTAATCCTAAACCTACCAATGCTAGGCGGGTAATAATTTGGCGGGGATCGAAATTCGGCACCACACCGGCCATGTCTCAGAGTGTTTTTATGAAGCAGACGCAACTGTGCACCTTTTGGACAGCGCATCAAGAACCGGATTAACCCGGTACTTCGGTTCCACTGGTACTTAAGAAAAGCTGTTACCGTAACAGTTTATTTTTTTAGTACCGACTTGGTACCGAAGTACCGAGTATTTTGACAACACTAGTGCTCATATAGTATAGATTTTATTTGTTCAGGTCTTAAAAAGCTTTTAATTTGATGCAGATTCCATTCTTAAGATTGATTATTTGACTAGTCATTCAATTAACCCACTAGACTAATAGATTTTGAATGTGTGTGGTTCTGCACATGCCTAAAGCAGAGTTTTACGCCCATAGTCAATAATCCTGAGACTATCCAACTAGCAGCAGTCTGAATCTGGAGTGTGTCAGGGTTAAAGGTGAAGTTCTTCTGATTTAGAACTAGACAGCTGAAATTATGCTGTGCAGCAAAGACAAAACAGCCATTCTCAAACATGTCTTGGGAATTACCACCCAGCCTTTTCAGAATACAGATTACCCTTCAGGATGCTTTGTCCACTGTTTACAGCCATCAGCTTTGCAAGAGCAAACTGCTCCACAGATAAGTAGCTTTTACTTATGAACTCATTGTAATTTTGTGGATGATGGATGATTGTAATTGTATTTGTATTTATTAAGCACCGAAGCAAGCAAGCAGAAATAGAACCAGGAGCTATGGTACGTTGATTGATAAAAGAGGATGTCTTTGAAGCACAGATTCAGTAATGGAGTTTTTTTAGGTAGAGAAGCAGTTGATCAATGTTTGTTGATCTTCATTCAGGGTGAGGACACAACTGCACCAATTTAAGAGAGCTTCCACATGCTGCATGACACATTGCTTCTGTTCCCTTCACGCTCATAGTGCTGATGTGGCCTATTTATAGCTGCTGAGGGCTTTTGGCTCTGTTTGATAGCTTGTTTTGTACCTTATAAGAGCCCTTGGCTCGTCTTCTGACATCTCCTCTGCAAAACCTGGGACTTTATTTATGACGCATCTCAGAGGAGAGAATTCTCAAAGCTCTTTTTCTCTCTCATGGCCATATGTGCAAAACTAATTTTTTTCTTTTCTTCTTTTCTTTATTATTTTTATTATTATTATTATTATTATTAATTTTATTTTTTACAATAACACAACAGTGGTACTGGTATCACATAACAGCTTGTACAGCCAAATATTATCTTACATTCTTTGGATATACATGTTCATATATATGCATATAAAAAGATAACAAAAATAGAAATAATAGTTAGAATACAACAGGGTATTCTAATACATAATAAGTCATAATACATCTAAGTCATTTTATAGACCAAAAAAAAAAAAAAGAAAGATATATCAGTCACTGAGCATCTGCAAGAAAGTTCCACAGAGAAGACTAAGTGTGCTAGAAAACATCAGACCTTTGATGCAGATCATATGTTAGTTTCTCTAGAGGTAGAAGAGTAGCTGCTTGACTCATCCACATATTGACTGAGAGTGTATGAGGAGTTGACCATAGAAGTAATATACATTTTCTTGCTAAATATAAACAAAAATTTAGTACAGTGTCTTTGTCACCATCAAGGCACATGCCAGCTTTACAGTTCAGAAGATAAACATTTGGAGACATTGCAAACATCTTTCCAGTAACCTTTAATTTTGAGGATCTCCTTCCAGTAAACTTTAATTTTATTACAATCCCAAAACACATGCATCACAGTACCAGTGTCTGCCCTGCATTTGAAACATAATTGAGAAGAATTGGGGAACATTTTATGAAGGCGAACTGGAGTTAGATAAGTCCTGTGAATAAATTTATCATTTTGTTTGTGGGCCGAAATTGAAACACCTTTAGGGAAAACACATGTACAAACCGATAACCACTCCTCGTCACTAAAATTTTATCCTAAGTCCTTTTCCCATATCACTCTCAAAGAGTCAAAAGTTGAAGGACCAACATTAGACAGCAATGTAAATAACTCAGAGATCTTCTTAAGAGTAAATGAAGAGAAAAGCTGCTTTTCCATTTCAGTCTAATTAAATCGTATATTGCCTTCTTTTAAGTGTGACTCTAAAAAGTGCCGTAATTGAAGAAATTTATGAAAATCATTACTGGGAAGGTTAAATTCCTGCCTTAATGACTTGAAATGACTTCAATTGACCATTATCAAATAAATGACCAAACTCCAACACTCCTCTCAACCTCCAGGTCAGAAGACCAATATTCTGTATGGATGGGGGAAGACCAGGATTGAGTGTGATAGGAGACTTGAGAGACAGCTTATTTGGAATAGCTAGATATTTAACATCCTTCCACACCAAAAGAGTATTAGTCACAGTGAAAATATTAGTCAGAGATTAAATTTTTTGTATATTATGAATAAATGGCAGAGAGCATAACAGTCTAGGAAAGCATCTTGAAGATTCAATCACAGTCCAGCGGGAATCGGATCTATTAAGAAACCAACTTAACACGTGTTTAACTTGTGCAGACCAAAAATATAACGGAAAATTGGTGACCGAAGCCCCACCTAATTCCCTTGGTTTCATCAAAACCGAAAGTTTGAGTCTGGGTTTTTTATGATTCCAAATATACCTTGAAACCGAAGAATTAATCTTTTTTTATCTTTTTTTTTTTATCTGTAGTTAAAGGGGCTATATGTAGTTTTCAGCAGCCTCTAGCGGTGAGGTTTCAGATTGCAACCAATACGTTTACAAGCGAGTGCTCGAGCTTCAGCAGATAAAACTGTTTTTTATCATTGTGTAGTTTGTAGGGCTGTAGCGATACACTAATCTCACGATACGATACGATACACGATATTCAGCTCACGATACGATATATATCACGATATTCAGCCAACGATACGATTCGATACGATTCGATATAATTCGATACACTTACATCATTTTCTGAAAGATTTAAAAGGGAAAGAGTGATTTGTGACATCTTGTGAGTGTTCCATTTACTTGGATTGAATTAATTGAACTGAAAACTAAAACTAAACTAAAACTGAAAACTAAAAACATAAATTTTTATTAAAAACATCAATTACACAATATATATATATATTGACTCTGACTGGACAGAGGGTCTACAGCTTGAAAATGCAAAGTACTTTATGCAATGTTGTAAGATAATTTTTATTTTTTACATTTATCAGCCGATTTCAGTGGTTTGTATGTGGTGTACACAAACAGTTCCATCTCTAGTTATTTAAAAACTCGATAGTTAGACTTATAAAATATTTTTTTAATAAGGAATTGTCAAAGCTCAGGCTTGTCATGTATCTGGCTTTTTATTCTTGGATAAGAATTGTGAAGACTCCCATTATACTAAGATATAATTAAATTTTCACATTAAATTAAATAGTTTTCTTATTGTGGAAAAAGCATTTTCTGTGATTGGCCCAATTTTACCAATAACAAAGATAACTGATGGATCATTTATGGTAATACATATGGTACAACTACAGTGCAATGCAAATAAATATAAGATAAAGTGAGAAGTAATAGTAAATAGTTTAATAGTCTAAATATAAAGTTATGAAACTTCACTTTGCCCTCGATTTGCCAGAAAACAAATTATAGATTAATGAGACCAAAGATAGCCCGTTAGATATACACAAGACGAATTATATCTCATGTTTAACCACTAACGTTAGACTAGAGCCACCAGAGCCAGCGGCACACGTCAGAAGCACTAGCTGAGGTAACGGCTGTTCCAGGCGGGGTACATGAGCGCCCGCTGATCTCCTGGATGTCACAACTCCAAAAACGTCAAATCAAAATTTTAAATAGGCGGTATCTTTATAAATAAACCACAGATTTGATCTTTAAACAACTACATTGTCGACTGAAAAACTATTAAAACTACATTTCGTGACACAATAACAGCAGTATTTTTAAATTTCGCGGCCTTTCTCCTCTGAACGTTACTATTACTAATTATATCATGATGACCAAATACAACCAGAAACAAATGTTCAGTCTTGTGAAAGGTAATTCCTCGAGACCTGTTTTCAATTGTGTGGAGTGATTTGTAAAGTCCCAAAAAAAAACAGGCATTTTTCTAAATTCCCGGTATGAGAGGTATGGGAAAGTTGCACGCTCCAGCGGCCGTCTATGTCAGCGTCTGTGTAAAGTTTACTCTACAGCGACACTAGCAGCTGGCTGAACAAATCGCTCGTCCTGCAACGCGAACGGGGGAAAACACGGGGGATTTGAATGGGACGTATGTATCGATACTCGCGGCTTAAAAATCGATACTTTCTTGGGGAAAAAAATATCGATTTATATCGCAGAATCGATTAAATTGCCCAGCCCTAGTAGTTTGTGTTGGAGTCTGTGTTGTGCTGGGACCAGGTCGTTTCTTAGTATTAGCAGACTCCATGTCATAAGTTGCACTGCAGTGTCGTCGCTGTTGAGTGCAAAGTCAGTAGACGAGGCAAGAGGCTCAGGATGGCGCATATGCAGGTCTCAGTCACGTCACTGGATTTCGCGGTAAATCCGACCCAGAGCCTTCACATAGAAATAGGAATACTTGCTTTCAGAGGTAATAGCTAAACCCGCCAAGTGGATCATTTTAATGAGATTACAACCTCTTCACACAAAGGCAATAAAAAAAGGATTAATTTTAGTAGATAAACTACATATAGCCCCTTTAAGTAGCTCGGCAAGTTTTGGAACAGAAAGTTAAATCTCAGAAGAATATTCATTCTTATAACATTAATCCTGCCAAAAAAAAAAAAAAAAGAATTTGGAAGCGTCGACCAATCTAATAGGTTCTGATTCATTTTTGTTTGTAATTAACTGGGGATAGTTGGCTTTAAACAAATTTTCCAAATCAGGGAGATGGTCCTCACTGCAGAACATGAAATCCACGGGGAGGAGTCGGATCCAGATCCAACTCCTCCCGCCTTACATATACCTAAACCTACCCAGCTCCACCCCCTGATCCCTAAACCCACCCCTAAACCTACCCAGCTCCACCCCCTGATCCCTAAACCCACCCCAAACCTACCCAACCCCACATCTTAATCTGGATCCGACTCCGCCCCCTGGATCTCGTGTACTGCAATGAGGTGCTACTGTAATCAGGTGTGATATTGATTCCCAAATATTGAAATCCAGAACCTGCTGAATGAAAGGGGGGGATTTGAAACAGCTTCGCAGGGAACATGCATATACAGAGCTTGAGATTGGTCCAAATTAATCTTATATCCTGAAAAATTACTGTATTTTTCAATTACAGCAAGAATTGCATCAGTAGAGGTCTCTGGATATTTAAGATGGAGCAGAACATCGTCTGCATAAAGGGATATACGATGTTCATCTGGACCTATTTTAATACCATGTATGTTAGCATTAGTTCTCACCACAACAGCCAGTGGTTCAGTAACCAAAGAGAATAGCAATGGTGAGAGTGGGCAGCCTTGACGACAGCCTCTGCTAACTGAAAACCTGTCAGACAACACTTTGTTAGTGTTAACTTGAGCCATAGGATTAGAATATAAAAGTTTAACTAACCTGATAAAATTAGATTCTTTAAAACTATGACGTATATACATATTTTCAGTTTCGGATACTACATAACTATAACCTTTTATTGCACAAAACTATCCTTGTCCTTACAAAGAAACAGAGAGTCCTAAAGAAGCATAATAACTGGAAGTTTGAAGTAATTCTTGAAATGTAATGTTGAAGACAGTAAATTTGTAAAAAAAAAAAAAAAAAAACACAACAGTTTTAGGTCACTCCATGTCAAATCAACCAAGTTTCAGAAACTTCCCCAGCTCAAATTTTGTTTGATTTTTTTTATTTATTTTTTTAATACATATTTTGAGGAGAGACAAACATAAGATGAAAGCCAAAATATTAAATGTATGTTAACTTGGTAATCCACTATTTTGTAGAATGGGTCCAAATGACAATTTTAATCTGAGATTTGGAGCCAAATGGGCGCTTGCAAACATGGGGGAAAAACACAAGAAGTGCTTTCCCCATTTTTGTGGGGACTGTCACTGTTGGCATATAATGCAACAGATATAGCTAAAGTCAACAGATTTTACTAACAGACCTACCAATCTCTGTGTAAAAATAAAGGGATGATGCTGCCATCTTTCTAAAGTAAGTTTTAACCCCCTGTAATTTGACTGCAAATCTCAGGTTAAAATTGTCATTTTGACCCTCTACAAAATAGTTGATTACTTAGTCAATATGCATTCATTAAATTTAAGATTTTAGCTTTCATTTCTTTCAGCAGAATTTTTTTTTAGCCTGGGGCCTCTGGTTGAGTTGACACGGAATGACCCTTCTTTGGTGTTTGCGAGTAGAAGCGCACATTCACATAAAACTATAGACTTCCAGTAAGCTTAAACCTCTCATTTATCCTTTTTAAAGCATATATAAAATATATAGGGTACAAATATAAATGATCTGAATTCTAGTTTCCTAATTTACTAATTTGATCATGCTATTTTGGACAGTAGACACTAGACATTAATTTGTCAGTATTCATGCTTAAAGACTTGCATTTGATTTTTCTACTTTTTTCTACTCATTTCTTGGGCTTTGTGAGAAATAAAGGGCGGTTGATCTTATATGATTGTGTGGCTTTCTTTTGTCCTTTTTATTATAGACTGGAGCTTTATAGAATTCTACAAGCTGTGCTCCCAAGTTACTGATTAGTTGCAAAGCTGTCCTGGTGAAAAAGAGAAGGAGAAATATGGGAATGACATGTGAGGAATAGCTGTGGTATTCCACAGAACTGTGTCACTGAACTCACTGTTCAGGAATCCCATATAGGCCTTTTACAAAAATGTCACCATCATCACATTTATGTTCCCAGAACGCTGATCAAGTACCGACCTCATCTCACCACATTTCAAACCATCCACCAGATAAGCATAATTTCCTTTTCCAGCACTTCGCAATCACAGCAAAGGCCATCAACACACATCTGAAAGGAAATGGAGGCAGAGATACAAACATAGCAAACAAGCTCTCAAAAAGAATCACAGCTACAGTGAGGAAAATAAGTATTTGAACACCCTGCTATTTTGCAAGTTCTCCCACTTAGAAATCATGGAGGGGTCTGAAATTGTCATCGTAGGTGCATGTCCACTGTGAGAGACATAATCTAAAAAAAAAAAATCCAGAAAACACAATGTATGATTTTTTAACTATTTATTTGTATGATACAGCTGCAAATAAATATTTGAACACCTGAGAAAATCAATGTTAATATTTGGTACAGTAGCCTTTGTTTGCAATTACAGAGGTCAAACGTTTCCTGTAGTTTTTCACCAGGTTTGCACACACTGCAGGAGGGATTTTGGCCCACTCCTCCACACAGATCTTCTCTAGATCAGTCATGTTTCTGGGTTGTCGCTGAGAAACATGGAGTTTGAGCTCCCTCCAAAGATTCTCTATTGTTCTCTATGTTTAGGTCTGGAGACTGGCTAGGCCACGCCAGAACCTTGATATGCTTCTTACAGAGCCACTCCTTGGTTGTCCTGGCTGTGTGCTTCGGGTCATTGTCATGTTGGAAGACCCAGCCTCGACCCATCTTCAATGCTCTAACTGAGGGAAGGAGGTTGTTCCCCAAAATCTCGCAATACATGGCCCCGGTCATCCTCTCCTTAATACAGTGCAGTCGCCCTGTCCCATGTGCAGAAAAACACCCCCAAAGCATGATGCTACCACCCCCATGCTTCACAGTAGGGAGTGTTCTTGGGATGGTACTCATCATTCTTCTTCCTCCAAACACGATTAGTGGAATTATGACCAAAAAGTTATATTTTGGTCTTATCTGACCACATGACTTTCTCCCATGACTCCTCTGGATCATCCAAATGGTCATTGGTAAACTTAAGACGGGCCTTGACGTGTTGGTTTAAGCAGGGGAACCTTCCGTGCCATGAATGATTTCAAACCATGACGTCTTAGTGTATTACCAACAGTAACCTTGGAAACGGTGGTCCCAGCTCTTTTCAGGTTATTGACCAGCTCCTCCCGTGTAGTTCTGGGCTGATTTCTCACCTTTCTTAGGATCATTGAAACCCCACGAGGTGAAATCTTGCATGGAGCCCCAGTCCGAGGGATATTGACAGTCATGTTTAGCTTCTTCCATTTTCTAATGATTGCTCCAACAGTGGACCTTTTTTCACCAAGCTGTTTGGCAATTTCCCCGTAGCCCTTTCCAGCCTTGTGGAGGTGTACAATTTGGTCTCTAGTGTCTTTGGACAGCTCTTTGGTCTTGGCCATGTTAGTAGTTGGATTCTTACTGATTGTATGTGGTGGACAGGGGTCTTTATGCAGCTAACAACCTCAAACAGGTGCATCTAATTTAGGATAATAAATCCATAATAAAAATGGAGTGGAGGTGGACATTTTAAAGGCAGACTAACAGGTCTTTGAGGGTCAGAATTCTAGCTGATAGACAATTGTTCAAATACTTATTTGCAGCTGTATCTTACAAATAAATAGTTAAAAAATCATACATTGTGATTTCTGGATGTTTTTTTTTTAGATTATGTCTCTCACAGTGGACATGCACCTACAATGACAATTTCAGACCCCTCCGTGATTTCCAAGTGGGAGAACTTGCAAAATAGCAGGGTGTTCAAATACTTATTTTCCTCACTGTATATTTAATAGAGGTCCCAGGTTCCCCAGACAGAGGGAGCGCAGACATTTATTTGGAGAATAATTCTCCTTGCTGTTCTCCTTCAAGCTAGCTGAAGCGGTTAGCCGATAAAAGACTCTCTGCGCTCATTAAGTCCAAAACGGTTTGCTTTTCTTATCTGCAGGTTAGAGAGGTTAGCATTTTGTTTTTGAGCATAGAGTAAAATCTCAAAAGGGTCTGCAGGTCCTCTAATATTAGTGATTAGCTTTTCCACAAAGGAAATCACAATCTTTTTTATATATATTTTTTATTTAGTGAAATTGTTTTAATAATTTTCATGCTCTTGCGTTGGAGGTCCATATAGTCAGTGAACATGTCTGCACACTACACAAATATTATATTGATGATATTTTTGACGATACAAATATTATATTGACGTCGGTGTCATGATACAGTAGTGTTTTAATTTTGTTTAGTTTATTATGATTAGGCTAGAACTGTGAAATTGCGAGCGTTTTACTTTGAACTAATTTCCCATTCATCTTCATTGGACTTCACTGCTTTGCACATGACGTTTACGTAACTACGTGTAAGTGACGTAACTGGTGTTGCCACTGAACACCGGTAAAACAGACTATCGCAGCAAGTCTAATACGCGCGTGAATTTGTTTTTAATCTCGTTCTAATGTTAATGAATTTGGAATGCAGCTTTTCTTACTCTTTCACTGTATATGATGAAATATTTTTAAGATTAAATTAAATTGTATTATTTATACATTTTATTATTAAAATGTATATTAAAATGTTATTAATAGTCATGTTAAGATGAAATATAACTTTTAAACATAAGGCTGCAGATAGAAAGCGTATGTGTGGTTTTAGTTGTTCCTATTTTTTTGTTGTAAATTTAGAATACATTTTTAGTATGAAAGTTTTTGGTGAATCATGATTTGTTTGTGAAAATGTTTATACGCAGATTTCATGCACAAATTAGTTCTTAGTGCTTAGCATGCTTAGTGAATGAGACTGGTTTGGGGATCTGGTTTTGTCTGAGAATATTGTGCAATAACATATTGCAATACTTTGAAATGTCAGTTCCCACTCCACCTCTAGTGCATTATTTGAGATGTACAGGGCCATGGAGAACTGACCTGGAGTCAGTGATTAGTACACTTGGAACAAGTAATTAGCATGGCATCTGTGGCGGTTCAGAGGTGAGCACCAGCTACGGTTTTCTGGCTGACAGCTGGACAGACTGTCAGGCCACCTGGTCAATTTACTTTCTTCCACACACACACACACACACACACACACACACACACATGCACACGAGAGGCTTCCTGCCAAAGTTCCTGTGCCTCATCAAGGCTCAATCCAGATTAATTTGTAAGCCCGGGCACTGCAGAGAATAATCATGCTTTGAATCAAAAGTGCTTTAATTTGTAATTTTGTTCATTTTTCACTCTTGCATAGAGTTGGTTTTAATTCCAAACCAGTCTCCACCGGCCAATTATGGGAGCGACGTGTGCGTTTGAAACTCAAGGATGTTTTGAGCCTCTGTCAACTCTGACTGGTGGCAGGCTCAGCCCGGTATGAATGTTTCCAAAGGGTTTCGTTGTCTTTCAGGCTAACAATAAGACTTTGACACAGGCAGACTGAAAGTGTGTGACCTCATCGTTCAAAGACTCATCATTTGCTGCATTGCAGTGACATCATTGGGCCACAGCTTCCTTTCACCGCCTTTCTCGGATTCGATTTTCGCCACTGCACATCATTTCATGGTCTGGTGCACACATCTCAGCATGGAACTATGCAGGTGTGTGTGTTTGTAAGGGATAACATGGAAGTGTGATTGTCTGTTTTAGTGAAACACTGTCAGAAACTATTTAAAGGTTGCGGTGTGAAACGCTGCCTGTTCTCAGTCTCTCTGGGGATCTACTTTTGTGAACTTGCTGTGTGACACTCAGAAGTATTGTAAAGGAGATAATTGGAGATCAGTATCATGTGCTATCGCTAACTACCTCATGATGCGATACATGTTGTATCATACGATATGTCATAATTCAGTACATTGCTTTGCATCACAATTTAATTTGATCGGGATTGAAGTAGGGATGAAATGGTTACCGGTTTGACGATAAACCATGATAAAAATTCCTGATGGTTAGTATTACTGTTTCATTTTTTAATTATCATTAATAATAATAATTAATTGCTTGATTTATACTGTCCCACATTAAGCAAAATCAGCAACAGTCTCATGCAGGGGGAACATTAGTTTTGCACAGCCCTGATATGCAATGTCTGAAAGCTCTGATCCAGGGTGTAATCAGACGTACAACCACATACATTCCCAGTGCTTCAAACAGTCAGAGTGGGGAGTTTCTTGCTGGCATCAACTCTGTTATTTGTGCCTCTCTTAGTCTTTCTCCATTTAAGACAATGGAATTTTTGATCAATACCACCATATGTGCCCTGTTTTATCTGATTAAATCAGCACATATCCTCACTTCAGAAGAGTTTTTCACTCTCGTCCTCTTTCCCTCCCCCTTCCTCCCTCCCAAAGGAGCCAATCAGCTCGCAGGCTCTCCTTCTGACCATCATAGAAAACAAGCAAGACAGAAGAAAGGAGACCGAGCTCTGAAGCAAAAGCCATGGTGCAGTTCAGTACTGGAAAGAGATCGAGAGAGAGAAATGGGGAAAAACACTGTTGAATAGGCAGCAATCTCGTAACTTATCCCCCAACAGACTGCTGTGTTTTTAATAGTAGTCACAGTACGTGAATATGCATTCATCTTGGGAAGAGATGCTGAAAAGCTCAGTGGAGTTGACTTGAATCTTCAGGATCGCACAGATTTATTAATGCTGCTTGCAATACAATTACTGTTGCTCAACCCAAGTACTAAACGTTGGCACGTAACTCGTTTGTGCTACGGCTATGAATGATACCTCAAAGCATGCCTCTGTGTGCTATTACTTTTCTAAGTGATCAGGTTTTTTCCCCCTGGTGGGTGATACCACAGATATGACTAAACAGGGACCCTGAGCGTTTTATAGAGATCAGAATATCATTAGACTTGGGGAGGGATTATTTGCATTTGGGCCAGTAAACGGCCACCTAGAATAACCTAGTAACCACCTAGCAACCACCCATAACACCCTAGCAACTAAGGATGGGTATTGCCACAGATCTCCAGATTTGATTCCTATTCACAACTCTCAATTCCAAATTTCCAATATAGCTGTTATTAGTTGTTTTAAATGTATGAAAGAAAATCTCTCTCAGTTAAAGGCATAGTTCACCCAAGAATACGAAGTCTGTCATTTACTTGCCCTCCTTTTATTCCAAACCTGTTTTCTGAGAAACACAAAAGAAGATATTTAGAAAAAATTCCATTTTTTTCTGTAAAAGTCAGTATAGGGTCCAAAGTTTTTTCGACAGTTATTTCAACTGTTTTGATCCATACATTCTTCAAAATATCTTATCTATCTGTTCCACAACAGAAAAGAAACTCAAACTGTGCTGTCAATGCATGTATGCATTTGGCAGATACTGTTACAGGGTCCCTGCAGCTCCTCAAAAAGTCTTAAAATGTCTTAAACTCAGTTTGACCATTTTTTAAGGCCATAGCAAGTCTTGTCTTACATTATTAAAAATAAATTTAGTCTTATCATTTTAAGAGGTCTTAAATTTCACGATCCTGCCTAATGTGACTATTAAAGAGATAGTTCACCCAAAAATTCAAATTCTGTCACCATTTACTCACCCTCACCATTATGTTTCTTTCTTCTGTTGAACACAAAGGATAGTTTGAAGAATGTTGGTAGCCAGACAGTTGACCATAGCCATTGACTTCCATAGTGTTTTTTTCCTTCTATGGAAATGTTTGATTACCAACACTTCTGAAAAATGTAGTCTTTTGTGTTCCACAGAAGAAAGAAACTGGAAGAACATGAGGGGGAGTAAATGATGACAAAATTTTCATTTTTGGGTGAACTATCTCTTTACACTTCAAAAGGCAATTGTCACAGGAAGGAAAGACTAAAACATTATTTAACACATTAATTCTTTATATATATTTTTGTCTACACAATAATCTGTTTATTGCCTTTCTTTAAATACAACATTACCAAATGAGCCAAATCAATCAATATCGTATATGTATTGCTATATTAGTACATACACCAATTTACCTAGGTATGCATTTTACATGCATTCCCTGGGAATCAAACCCATGAGCTAAGTGCTGCTATTTATTTAATTTCTATTTATTTAACAGACATAATAATCATCTCAACAAATAACTGCTGTTGATGCCAACTGAGGTAAACATTAAATTGCATTTCTTGTGAAAAACTGTTTTACAGAATTATAACAATATGGCATTCATTATAATGACCCACTATGTATACAAAACATGGCTGAGGCTTATCAACACACAGTCTAGCTTCCTCACTGGTAGTGCATTACATCCTCAATTTATGGGCCATTTGTGCCTCGCTGGCATCCTGTAAGTGTGTTTCGTAGATGTATAGCACATGCTAGTGTGCCGTCTCTTTTACCAGATCCTTGTGATTCATCATCAGACTCCAATTGGGAGCTGCACTACTTACTACTAGAACTCCCTATTAGAACAACAGACAGGCCCACAGGGCCAAAATCCGACAGATACGGAGGAGTCGTCTCCCTCATTACCTGCTCTGTGTGTGAAAAGATGTTTCTCTCAAGGGAAGGGAGAAAAGAGTTTTGCCTTTGAAGAACTAAAAAGAACACTGTGGGTTGAAGGAATGTCTTCATTATGCAAACAGGACAGAACACAAACGAGTTTTCGAGCATCTGATGGCGTTCAAAAGATGCTGTTTTCGTATGCGCGTACGCAAAGCAAAAATGGGGTGCTCCTGCATATTTAAAGATGTGACTTTCTTTAAGGATCTTCTCTGCTTGTCTGTGAGTGTTGCATAACAGAACGACTGGTTAGAAGCCTGTCTAACCCTCTGTGTAGAATTCTGAGAGATATTATGAGAGTCCACTGAGATCTGCTTCTATTAGCACCCGCTGCAGACACATTGATATGTTTCAACCAATGCGAGGGCTATGCTATGTGCTGTGTTTATTGGAACATCTTGTGCAGGGTATTCGAACCATTCGAGATGTGAATCCGTGATGTGTGTCGCTCTAACGTGTGCGTCATGTGTTTTCAGACTTGATCCACTGCACCAATGAGATGAATGTGAACGTTCCCCAGCTGGCTGACACACTGTTTGAGAGAACCACCAACAGCAGCTGGGTTGTGGTCTTCAAAGCGCTCATCACCACGCACCACCTCATGATGTATGGAAATGAGGTGAGATTCTGTACTTCAACTTCATACTTTTTTTAGTTTGTTTTGTTTTTATTTGTGGTTCACAGACAACCTTGTGAAGATTTTCCATTTCTTAGGGGAATGTTTTCACCCCTACGCCTTGCCACTCTGTTTCAAGGGGAAGGGTTAGGGGTAGAGGAAGGGGAAAGAGGTAGAATTGGTATTGGGCCTAAATTGCAGTAAATCTGTGATGATGTTTTAAATGAGTCAAAGTGACCTGCAACAACTTGGAAAGACTAAACGAGTGACATTCCTAAGTTCAGCTGAATGCCTAAAACCTCATCCAGGCATGTTCATTACAACATTTATACATAAATTATATCATATGAATTAAATTAATAGAACTTTCTTCATTGCATTACATTGTCTTAGTTCAAAGCAATTGACCATTTGAGACCTTATGTACATCAATATTAATATTTTTATATTTTCTACTTCCGTTTGGGGTTGGTAAAATGTTTTAATGTTTTTAAAAAAAGTCAATTATTTAATAAGAAAAATACGGTAAAAAACGTAATACTGTGACATACCATTACAATTTGGTATGTTTTCTACATTTAATGTATTTTTTAAATGTAATTTATTCTTGATGGTGAAGCTGAATTTTCAGCATCATTACTCCAGTCTTTAGTGTCACATGATCCTTCAGAAATAATTTTATTCTGTCTATTTAAGAGATCCCACCAAATTATTTTTGAACTCATCAGAAATCATTCTATAATGCTGATTTGGTGCTCAAGAAGCATTTCTTATTATTATCAGTGTTTCCATGATGTGTTTATCATGGTTCTTTGATCAATAAAAAGTTTAAAAGAACAGCATTTATTGGAAAAACAAGTTAAAAAAAAGAAAGAAAATAAACAGAAAAGGAATAATGGAGGGACATATGGTTACACGTGTTTTGGCACTGCAAGCATGATCAGCTGTCCTTCCTGTCTCCCTGTAGCACTGTCTTAGGCGTCTTACATTACGGACATTGCAGTTTATTGCTCTGGCCACATCTGCAGTCCTCATGCCTCCTGTAGCAGGACACAAAAAAGGGATGTTTGCTGAGTTTATTTATTAACATTACTGTCACTTTTGATACATTTAATGTGTCCTTGTTAAATCAAAGTATTAATTTCCTTTAGGAAATCCTCAAACTTTTGAAAGGTGAATTTGTTCACATTTCTACGCGGGTGTCGCTAATGAGGAGGAAAAGTGGGAGTGATGCCACTGTATATTTATATTAAAATGTACTATAAATTACATCTTAGACAGAAATGCAATCATTTCATAATTCATAGATGTGTAGGACTGGCAGACCAAATATTAAACTTCTGTTGGACATTTCTATTGGTAATTAATGCATTTTGAAACTGAAAAGTGAAATGAGTGAAAAAACACTCACAAATATATGCTAATAGTTCAATACAGTGTTTGAGTTTGAAAGTGTGTACAGTTTATGCGCAGCAACAAGAGTTAGATAGTAATAGATACCTATATACAAGCACAAACATGTTGACCACTAATGATAAACAGCAGGTTGGTGAGAACATGACACATACATTAATGATATATACAGTAGGATGTGACCTAGATATGCACATGGCCTCCTTAATGCATTGTTACTACATAAGCTCCTCTAGAAATGCACACACGTTTACCTAGCTACAATATCTAAGTAAATATACCAAATACTTGTTCTCTTTTTGTCTAAAGCCAATTGTAATTATTACAGACCTTAATGGTATAGTGAACCTAAAAATTAAAATTCTTTCATCATTTACCCTCCCACATGTCTTTCCAAATGTGTATACGTTTCTCTTTTGTGGAACACAAAAGAAGATATGTTGATGGAAGTTGACCATGGACTTCCATTGTTCTGAGAAAAAAAAAAAACTGGTTGGAAAAACATGAGGGTGATTTAAAAAAAAAAAAATCTTCTTTTTTTTTACTACTAATGCTACTTCAAATAGTTGGCATTTTTAGAACACATTTTTGACTCATTCTCACTGTTACTTTTTTAGCATGTCCTGATAGGGACGGTTTGTCAGTTAGATAACTTGTGGGATTCAGTGAATCAGAAGTTTGCACAATTCATTAACAGAGTTGTGAAAAATACTTTGTGAAATGTACTGCACTAGTCGCACTGTTTAAAAAAAATTTTTTTTAAGGGGAGCCAGTGAAGAAAAAACATCTATTGTATTGTCCTGGCATTATTTCGCAGTGCACTGTCCTTTTTATCTCATCACATTCAATTTAGACTGCAAGCTCACAAGTCGGGATGTAAATAATTACTTTTCTGGCACTTTAGATTCTGCAGGAAACAATGGCACACACGCACACGCACACGCACACGCACACGCACACACACACGCACACACACACACACAAAAACAATGGCAGTGCTAGTGACTCTAGTCCTTGTTCATTCCCTTGGACTATAAATTAAAAAGCCCTTCGCTATACGTCTTGTGCTCACCAGTGTCAGAGATAGTGAGCGTGGAGGACTGTCCTTCAGCACACCCTGTTCTATGGCATGACGGGGCACTAATCAGCCAGGGGTGGTTTTTGTTATCGGAGCTGAACGTCTGGCCCAGGTCAGGACTGGTCTTAATCCTTTACCCCATTATGGTTTCAAAAACAACCGTTTGGTTATCACTGTCTGTCGAGGAGCAGAGACATTTGGAGGACATTTGTCTTGTCAGCAGTAGTCCTGTGAGAGGGCACAGGAAGGGCCACAGATAAGGTATTGTTGATAAGGGCGTTTGCCCATGCGTTTGTGCGAATAGGAGAGAAAAAGGGCGATGTCACTCAACGATGGCCCAGATACTGAACGTACAATTTGCTATAGTGACGACGTCACTGGGAGTGTATGTTGTCTAGGGTAGAGATAGGAGAGAAGGGGGGGTTTGAAAAAACATCTAGGTAGGATAACTTTAGGGATAAGGAACTTTAAGAGAAAGAGAGAAATTGCAAGGGACAGCAAGAGAAGCGGGTGGAATTTTAATCAGCTGGATCATGTGGGGTCACACAGTAGACAAATTGCTTAACCTTGTATGGGGACACCACTGCCCCTGCTGTCCATCTAGAATGGAGTGTGTGAGTGAGCTAAAACTGAAGATTGAGAGAGGTTGTGTGTGAGGAAAGTTCAGTGGATCTTTTTGAAGCTGGAGGCTCAAATAAAGGTTGGTTTAATAAAGAGTGTATTGTCCTTTTGGTTTCATCATTAAGTTCTGTCAATACTGTTTTTGGGCCCTGTAAAATAGTTTTTATTTTATTCCCAAATAATTCTTTTTCAGTTTTAATTAGTCTGGTTTCCTTGTTTCCCATTAAAATTTAACTGGATTCTGTTCGTTAAATGTTTAAATTTTATTTTAGTTATCAATATCCATGTCTAGTTAATTGAACTAGATATCAATTATCAATAGTTATCAGTTATCAATATCCATGTCTAGTTAATTGAAATGATAATTCTACCCCCCCAAATTCTGCTTTCACTTTTATATGTATTTTATATATTTATGTATATATTGGAATCACGCAGATTCAGCCCTGGGAAGTGTCCTCCTACAGTGAGACCTCAGATGCTGAAAACACCATGAGCGTCACGCGTGTTTCAGTATGTGTGTGGTTGACGAAACCGCGCCACTCATTCACACAGAGACATGCAAAACATGCAGACTTCAGAAGTAAAGAGCATCCTTTTTGTGTTTGAATATTCACAGACACTGGTTAACATTGCAATTTAAGTGTGCATTCCTACTTTTTATTTGCCAAATTTCATGACATTCCACTTGTTCCATTTTTATGGATTGGATTCCTTGATTTTGTCCACGCTTTCCTCATTGCTGAAATCATAGGGCCCTACTATTTGAGTTGAAAAGACAAATTTTCCCATAGACAAGACAAACACTTGTTAATAATTGGAAATGCACAAATATTGACCAGAAGGTTGAATGGAATTAATGAATGTGGTATAAACATTGTGTCAAACATTTTTCCCTTACTATTAATAATTTTGCTTCAGCAAAAAAATAAAACGTGTGATCGGTTGATCTATTCACTATGGTCTCATCACTAGACATGCAGCTTTGTCTATAGAAAATCAAAATGGACTATTTACTTTATTTACTCCTAGTCTCATTATGCAGTGCATATTAGTCTAGAGAAGGAAAAAAATAGTCTTATCTTTCATTGAAATTTAATTAACTTCCACATCTGAAACGTCTTTCTTGCACAGTTGATGTCACGTAGGTCGCATGGGCTTCTGGATAATGTTAATCAATAGCCAAATAGCTGTAGGCATTGTTTAAGGCTGTTGCTGTAATTAATGCAGCCTTTCTGAAATCTCGCTGATAGTTAACACAGAAGATTAATGTCAACACAAGACCACCGAAGAGTTTCAGCATTTAAAGATGTAATTTTATTAAGTCCGTGTAAATGTCAGGCTTGAATATGCTCTGCGAGTGTGAACACAGGTGCTCAGCACGTGCTCTGGGATTCTGCGTCTGACATCTGGTGCATTTTTATGAAGAACTACAGAGAACAGTCTCTAGATTAATTTGTTGCTGCTGTATATAATGCTATGCAATGTATAATCTATGGAGTCGTGGAAGTTGCAAGATCTTGCTTCCCTTCATAATTCAAAAGTGCATGTAATTTGGTGTAAGACATTGCTTCTGTTTTCTGGGGTTTTATTTTATCTGTTTGAGAGATATGACCAAAGTAACATTTTAAAAATTCAACATGTCTCACACACACACACACACACACACACACACACACACACACACACACACAGTTGATGTCACAATGTATATGAATACATTGGTTTATCCAGTCAAATTTGGAAATGCGTCACATTATTGAAGTAACCTGCTAAAGGAATGGACTGCAAATGCTGTTTCATGTTGACTTTGAAGGCTTTTCTGACATAGCTGTGAATTGGGCTGTTTAGCATTCTGTCCATGTGCTGACTCTTGAGTTCAGGTCCCTGTGTGGGATCTGTTTGCATAATGGATGCTGTTTGTGAGTGATGTGAGCTAGGTAAGGTAATTATTACCTTTATGAAACATTCTCTCACTCCTCTGATGTCTTTTTCCCTCTCTACTACCCTGCAGGCAGGAATGGCAAATCTTGGCAGAAAACAAAACACCTGCTTCTCAGTAATCAGTAATGCATAAGTAGGGCGTATGGATAAACTGCATGTGGGAATTGGTGAACTCAACTTGTTGGATTGAAACACTGACAATTTGTTTTCTGTGGTGGTCGACGTAGTGGCAATGGCATGGGGGCAAAGTTATCCATGATGCTTTGTCACTTTTCTTCATTGCAATAAAAAACTGTTGCCCACACTGGTGTGTGATAGGGTCATTTTTATTTTTTTATTTTAATGGTTTACATTTACTTTTTTTTTTTTTGCTGGTGTGATTTTGTTAGCGTGAAACTACTTCAGCTTTGCATGGTACTTTTTTTCAATTTGGTGACCCATTTTCACTTTTGTGTTCTAGTTCAGGCATTCATTGTGAATCAGATGCAATTCCAGCTCTTAACTTTACAACAAAATGGGTTTAGTGTTTGAAAATAATCGCTATCGAACAACTCCCCTCCTTTCACATCCTGTCATTATCTTTTTGTGCTCGCCATTTTTCTTTAAGCTTTTCTCTTTTTCTAACCGTAGTAATTGCTCAGGCCGTATCCATAGAAACCTCAGAACATGTATGGATCGAGAGAGCGAAGACAAGCAGCCGGCACATTATCAGGGCATCATCGTGCAGCCTATTTACACATGTTCCCTGCCGGGTTAGTGCTCTCGCGTACAAACACGCACACATATGGTTTTCACCCGCAGTTCGAGCGTTGCTTCTGGATCCGTTCCAGACTGCACGCACAAAATCAGCGGCTAAAACATGAGCAATCCCTGTTCCCAGATTGCTGATATCTTTCCTCAGCCTGAGCTGCTGTGTTAATAGAAGCTCCTCTGTTTGGGAGAGAAAGCTCCTTGCCGAAGTGCCTCCTGCCTTAATAATAAATGTAACTCTGACACTACTTGAGGTTAATTCTCACATTAACTATTTGCTAAGCAGAGAATGCGGGACCCTTCCTGGCCTATCAATCTATATTTATCGTCCGTCCTTCTGACATCCATTTTGAATGACCTAAGCAATGTAAGATAGAGGCGTTCATGCAGAGGAGCAGGTGAGCGAGCGTGGATTTGCAGACTCCACTGAATTAGTAATCCATATTGATCTACGCTCCGGGATGGAGCAAAATCTCTCTCAGAGAGAAATCTTGCTCATGCTCCGCACAGCTGCTTTTCTGGGGATTTTCTTCATGGTCTGAATGTGGTCTGCCTCACTCCACTTCTCATCTGATCCCGAAGGATTTTAGACCAGCATTTGAGGCACGGGTCGGGTGCAAAGCAGAAGTATGCCATTATTTTCTTTGAGAATGATTGGGAACACACTGCTAGATCAGGGATTTTCAAAATGTTTGATGCTAATGCCCCCCAAATTTGATAACCTTGCGAGGGACTCCCAAAAATATTAAGACAGCTACACTGTATATTTCTTTTATACCGTGTAAAAAAAGTGTGATTTTTGACATTTCGTTTGCAAAATTAAACAGATTCCTATTCATTGCTAATTTCTATTCATTTTCTGCTGTTAAAACTATGGGTGATGTCAATAGTTACTGACTGTGGATGAAGTCATAATATTTATTATATTTGCAGGTTTTTTTAAAAACCTTTTTTACTGATATTTTCCATGCACCCCCAGTGTTACGTCAGTATTTCCCCCATTGTCCGTTTTTTAATGTTAATGTTAGAATGATGGTAAAATGGAGCTACAAAAATTGTAAAAGAGATTGAGGAAACTCACTCAAAGCCATCACATGACCAGGGCCACCCTAGGCACCAGGAGCTCCTTTGAGATCAGAGATCATTGGCTTTTTCAAAGGGTGGGGTGGCCTCTTTCCCTCTATTTACACACAAGACTATCAGCCCACTGTTCTGTGGATCGCCACTCTTGATCCTCCAACTTAAGCAGAGCTGTAGGAATGCAGTATTTTTTAAACTCCCATTCCTTCAGATGCATTTTAGGAACCTTCTGTGATTTCAGTGACTCTCGACCTTTGAATACTTTTGCCACAGGCAGAAATAGCCACTGCCAGGTCTATTTTATTCCTCTGGGCCAAGCAGATTTTGCCTGACCGCTGGGCCTGTCACCAGGTCCTCATGCTGGTTCTCCCCTGAGGTGAAACACGCCTAAGGCTCCATCCCAGTATGTAAAAACTAGTACATTTCCTGCTGACTCTTTCTCTGGTGCACTGATTTACAAAATAAGATCAAGGTTACACGTACTGCATTCTGGTGGCTGATAACTTTGTAGTCTCCCATAAATCACATTGACGAATACAGTTCCATGAAACACAATTAGTTTTATTCAGATTATCTTACTAATTATTTGTTACTGTACCAGCTTATAGTGTGTTTCAGGCAGTTGAAGGCTGTTTGCAGCTCTTATTCAAGGGATAGTTCACCCAGAAATAATTTTTTGTCATTAATTACTCGCGCTCATGTCATTCCAAACCTGTAAGTCTTTTGTTCATCTTCGGAACACAAATAAGATCTTTACTCGATTGACAGCTACGCAACTACCACTTTGACGCTTCATAAAGTTCTTTAAGAGATCGTAAAACTAATCCATATTGGTTTAGTCCAAATTTTCTGAAGATACTGAATCGCTTTATATGACGAACAGACTGAGTTGGGTAATAAGCAGGGTTGATCTTAAATTAAATCTGCTTATCATATAAAACGTTCTAGTCTTTTCTAGATTTTTTTTTAAAATCACCCTCCATATTTTATTGTGAACTAATTATCCAGGCATTCATTTAATTTTTTTTTTATCTTGTAATTATTAATTCAAATATCATAACTTAATATTCCTGTGAAACTACATGTTTCTCTCTGATGACTTGTGTTGGAATTCTCTGCTTAAACTCTTTCTTACAATCAACTTCAGATATGCCTCCATCCAATCAACAAAGTCCTCGCCCTACACTTTTATCTTTTTCGTAATCCATTTCCTCGGATGTACGTCACAATACGGCAGAAAAGATCTTTTGCTCCTTCCACATCATGACTTTAAACCTTTGTTTTAGTAAAGTGGTTGATTGACAGGTGAGCTGGCGGTCCATTGTTGCTTTGTGCAGATCAGTGTCACAAATGCAAGATCTCTTGCATTTTTAGCTATATATTTTACAATATGAGATGCGTGATCAGACCACAAAACATTTTAGAACATGATTATTCCTCTATTCCTCACTAACTCTACTTCACTAACAACTACTAAACAATATTTATACAAGATGGTTTTGAGGTCTGTGTAAGAGTACAATGTAGGGGTGTAAATTGGACAGTTCATCACAATTCAATATCGATTCTCTCAGCCAGCGATACGATATTTGCAGATACCTCAAATTCTGCGATACGATTACGATTCGGTTTGATTCAGGGCTATATCGATTGATTTATCGATATTTACATATTATGTGCCAAGTTTACACAACCAGTTACATTTATTAACTCACAAATGCAACCAAAATATATAACATGAACGTTTAATTAAACTCTTTGAAAATTGCACACCCTCTCCCAATGGACATTTACAACAGAAGAGTTAATTTGCAAAACAGAAATCCTGTCTTGTTCATTTTCATAAATCATTTTTTTTTTTTTTTTTTTTTTTTTTGCATTCCAAGTAATATCAATCAAACTGCAGCTGGGTTGTTTTTGTTTAAGTAATAATAACTAAAAAAATACAGGTAACTTACAAAATTATTATTATTATTATTTTTTTGCAAAAGCAGATAACTCCCCATTTCATGTTTCATGTTCTCCTCAACTGACATAGACACCTTACAAACTTTGTTGTTGTAATTAGACTCACAGGGAGCTATTCCCTCACCACTAACGTGCTGCTTTAGCAAGGTTCTGATCAAGTTCATTGAAATGATCCATCCTCGATCACTTTTAGTCAGCTTTGATGAAACTCCTCTCAACTATCGAGTCTATTTTCGAAGTGACTAGCAGCCTTGTCACCTGACCTGAATACTGCACTCTGATTCGCTAAAATGGACTTTTCGGGTTGTGTTCACAAACAACAATGGTGCTGCTTGTCGGTTTTTGCTGTAAAACATGGACTCGTGATGCCTACCGACTTTTGTGACAAAACGTGTTTAGGCTTCAGTCAATCTTGTCAGGCGTCTATTTCAGCTGAAAAAAGATACGTGAGGATGTGGAGAGTGTCAAAATAAAGGTACCATATTTTCAATATTTTATATGTGGCATCGACGCATTGTATCGTTACAGACGTTTGATCGATGCATCGATCCATATCGATATTGTAACATCCCTAGTACAATGAACATTCAAGAGTCACCTTCATTTATATTAGGGCTGTCACTTTACGTTCGAAAATCGATTGCACAATCGATCGGACCAACCAACACAAGTTTCGAAAACGAAAATAGGGAATCGATTTTAACGTCCTTTTTTATTTTCTTTCTTTTTTTTAAACCAAAAATGTGTTCTAGGTGGACAGATCAATACAGTACAAAGAACATGTAAGTATATTGGAAAATAACAATGTCTTTTCTGTTAACCAAATGCTTTTTAATATTCGCAATAGCCTACTTCAATGCAAGTGAACAAGCGCGCCGTTATTTGTTGCTTAGTGACGTGTATGTTCAAGCGAGCCAGAAATGCACAGGTTCTGCGCAATACGCTGTATTTAATATATCAAGAGGACTCACGAGTTGCGTATTTGCGCTAAATCCGCGCAGTTTTGGCTACACGAACTTCCCCAGCAAAGTGAGTAAACATAGAAACACTCGTGATTTGACAACGTTAAATGAACTTTGGCGGGTGTTAATTTCAATCCCTGACGGTTGCACTCCTGTTTGTCATTCTGCACGAAAGTTCACGCCAATAAATCATCAGAAATATTTCTGACTTATGCGCGTCTCAAGCGCCCTCTTTACGCTCGTTCTAATAATGCCTGTTAGTTGTCCGTGGATTTGCCTATATTTAGTGTTGAAAATGGAAACGTCTTTAGACATGGAAAATCGATTTTACAATCGATTCAATCAACACTTATGTCTCAAAAATCGAACAGGATTTGTTCACAAAAGTGACAGCCCTAATTTATATATGTACATGGGTCTAGAGTCTGTTCTACTTTGTTTACCCGTCATGTCCACTACATGCATGAATGACGTCGGAATGCATCATATCTTAGAGTAAATCTCCTGCATTCCCAAAACTCCCATAATGTCTGTTCACAACAGCACCCAGAATGCTGTGTGCTTCTCTTTGCTCTCTTCTTCAGCCCACAGCTGTGTGAGCTGGTGGTATGGGGCTGTATGGAGGAGAGGAGCTGCAGCAGACATACTTGGCAGCTCAAAGGAGTCTGGTCTTGTAGTACACAGGTCTAGATTTCACACAGTGTACGGCAAATTCAGCAGCGGGGAGTTTCCGCATGTCAGGGATGAAGTCGCTCCCGCATAGTGACAGATTAAGAGCTGCAGAATTACGTCTAGTATATAACTTTACACTTTTGTGTCATCTCTTCTCTGTACCTGCAGCGTTTCATTCAGTATCTGGCCTCAAGAAACACGCTCTTCAATCTGAACAATTTCCTTGACAAAGGTGCATTGCAAGGTATGTAAGAAACACCTTTACTGTCTCTAAAGCATTGTATGCATACACACACACACTGATGATAAATCCTTCGTTCTGTCCCTCAGGTTATGACATGTCCACATTCATCAGGCGGTACAGCAGATATCTCAACGAGAAAGCTCTTTCCTATAGGCTGGTGGCTGTGGACTTCACCAAGATGAAAAGAGGGTGAGTAAACTTCACTTCTGCCTGGAGTCAAGATTGTGTTCAAACACATTGTCTCAGCAGGACACAATCTAATCATGCTAGCTCATTACTCCGATAATTAAGTTGTTTTTAAAAGCTGATTAAGTAGTTGATTTTTTTTTTAAGCGCTAATTAGGATTGCGAATAAGTGGCGTGTTCTGATTGTTTGTTTATCTGTTTATGGAGCAGTATTGATGGAGTCATGCGCACCATGAACACAGAGAAGCTGATCAAAACGTTGCCTATCATTCAAAACCAGCTGGACGCACTGCTGGATTTCCAGGTTTGTGATGGAGAACATGCATAAATACTTTAAAACTTCCCAATGATTTTTCTCTTGTCTTTGTTTTACTAGTTATATGCTTCATAACCCCTATTTAAAAAATGCAAGCAGTATCATTCAAAAGATTGGGGATTTTTGAAGTCTTATATGCTCACCAAGGCTGCATTTATTTGTTAAAAATATAGTAAAAGCTGTAATATTGATATTATTACAATTTAATTGAGCTACTTTCTATTTTAATATATGCTAAAGTTTAATTTATTCTCGTGAAGACAACGCTGAATTTTCAGCTGCCATCCAGTCTTCAGTGTGACATGATCCTTCAGAAATAATTCTAATATGCTTGATTTGGTGCTCAAGAAATATTTGATTATTATTATCAATTGTGAAAAGTAATTTTTTTATATTTTTGCATTTATTTAAAATAGAATTTTTTTGACACATTATAAATGTTTTTACTGTCTTTTTTTATTTGTTTAATAATGCATCCTTGCTGAAGTATTAATTTCTCAAAAAAAAAAAGTTTTACTGACCCCCAAATCTTTAACAGTAGTGCATATGTAAACAATTCAAATCTGTGCAGACAGAATGCATGAATATGTACAGTGTGAAAACATTCTTATTCTATTGTGTGTGTGTGTGTGTGTATATATATATATATATATATATATATATATATATATATATATATATATATAAAAAATAAAATAAGATTCTTATAATGAAAGTGATTTTTCACTCTGTTTGGAAAGATGGGTCAGTGCAGATTATTTGATTACTCTGGTGATTTGAAGTGATAAATTCAAGTAGGCTTGGCAACCCTTAAGCCCCAGGTTGGAAAACCCTACTTTAACAGAACAACATTGATGGTGATTCAGTCCAAGGTATTTGGTATGATATGTACTCTCCCTTGTGGATGTGTGGGTGTGTGTCTGTAGGCTAACCCTAATGAGCTGACTAACGGAGTGATCAACGCTGCCTTCATGCTGCTTTTCAAAGACTCCATCCGTCTGTTTGCTGCCTATAATGAGGGTGTCATCAACCTGTTGGGTAAGAGTAATCTACTCCCTCTTACTCTAGAAAGTGTTCCTCTCTCACGCTCCGCTTTAGGGGTTCAGTCTTTCTGAGCAAAGAACCGTACAGTTGATGTTGAACCTCACTTTTCGTGACTTTGGTTCAACTTTGCTTTTTAAACCGAAAGAACGAAATGGCTCAGAAAAATAAAAAATAAACACTTTTTATCTATTGTGTCTGTGGACCGGAGCAGACTGTGTATGCTGCGGCGGTTCACGGAACTAATGCGAAACTAGACTACATTCGCCCCAATGTAAAGCATATTTACACTATCTGAATCGTTTCCTGTCTTCTATATAAAATAGCAATAGTGTGAACAAGACAAGTGATTTCAGCCACAGATTCTGCGTCTATTTTGGGGCGGGATGCTGTAGATTCTAGAGAGCATTTGATTGGACAAAAAATCTGATGAGAAGCTGAAGTGCAGGGCAATGTCATCAAAATCGTTGATCCATATTGGCGGTAGTGAGAGACTGTAAGTTTTGAATGCGTAATACTTCTAAATGTGAATTTTGTCATTATTTTGGAGCACATTAGCTTATAGATAACCTTAAGGCTAACATATTCATACTAAAAGCAAAAAAAAAAATATTTTTTGATTTTATGGGGACTTTAATAATAAACATAACGAGTGTTATTGTTGTTTGCATTGATGTGCAACCTGTACATATCTGATAACATCTAAAAAAAAAAAGAGGGTTTCGTAGGATTTAGTTTTTGAATTTTTTTTTTTTTAGCTCTTTGTTTAAGCTCTATTATTCAGTCGTTAAGCCAGTAATTTTCCCATGATTTTAATTATTTTGTTTTATTTTGTAACATGCGGCGTTTAGGTTGATGGTTCGAAAAGACATTAAAGTGCTAGCTGTCCTTGAGCGAACCATTACAGCAGCTTTTATATGCCCCTGTCTCCGTCAGCACAGAGTGTTTTGACTCCTCTGATGGGTAATTGCAGTCTTTATCTATTTGAGTCACTCTGCTAATCGTTCTCTCTGTTCTCTCTCTCTCTCTCTCTTCCCTTTTCAGAGAAATACTTTGATATGAAGAAAAACCAGTGTAAAGATGCTTTGGACATCTATAAAAAGTTTCTGTACAGGATGACCAAGCTGTCAGAGTTCCTTAAAGTGGCTGAGGTACCAATGAGAGAGAGACACACACACACACACACACAAACAATCAAGGGTATTTTGATATGACAGGTCTGAGTTTAGACAGGCTGTCTAGACCTCTCTCTCTCTCTATCCCACATTGCTCTGGCATTCATATTCTCTGGATAGTTGCATGCACAGAGACCATATTTAGTGTTGCGGCACTGCATTACATTGCCTTGCCCAATCCTCATGGACTGTGCCCATAAGGATATACATGTGCCTTCTCTGCCAAAAGTGATTTGTTTTTCACTGCATTTCATCCTTCGTACGAATCGAGGATAAATGGGCATTGGATAAAAAGAGACTGGAATCAGCATTATATAGCATCTGTCGATTTATATTCACCTTGATTTATATTCACCTTGATTTGATATTGTTATATATTTGATATAATAAAACATTTAAATTAAAGAGATTTATAATGTTACAAAATATTTCAATTTGCAAAATATTTCTACCCAAAGTTATACAGTATATTGTAAAAAACAACTACATTCTACAAATATTTTGGTTTCCACTAAAATATTAAGCACCACAACATTGATAATAATAAAAAAAATTTTTTTGAGTATTTTACTGTATTTTTTTAAATCAAATAAATACAGATTTGGTTTAAATAAAAACATTTTACCAACTCTATAACGGTAGGGCTCATATGTAAATTCACCCCCAGCAATCTCTACAATCCTAATCCAGTAATCATGAACGACTTTAAAGGCTATCTTTGAAAGTTATTGGTCCAAAAGTGTGGGAACACTGCACATGGATTGTACCCCACTGAGACTGCTGTATACAGTGTGGAAACATTTGTCGTTTGCCTCCTGCCATTCACAATGTGGTCGTTGATGGCTGTCATTCGTACTGTGGATTCACGCGGCTCAAGTTGAGACCTTTAAAGTTTCAGAGTCCTGTCTCTCTCTCCTTCTGGCCCAGAAGAGGATCTGTGTCTGGTGCTAATAGGACTCTCACTCCCTCTTCTCTCTCTGACACTGATGAATTTCCATGCTGCTGCCTTCTTTCCCACAATTCCCCGCTCCGTCCATTCATCCAGCCGTTAGACTGTCTGGTTTATTTTCAGACTGGCTGTTCTTCTGATGTGTCAAATATCTCAGGGATTTGATTTTAAAATGAGTCAGTCTCCATCACAATGTAAGATGCTTGTCTAATTTGCTGTTTTACCCCCATTGGGTCTCATTTAAAAGTCATCATTTGTCAAA
Source organism: Semotilus atromaculatus (assembly GCA_031834385.1). NCBI lineage: Eukaryota > Metazoa > Chordata > Actinopteri > Cypriniformes > Leuciscidae > Semotilus > Semotilus atromaculatus. The sequence continues at coordinate 26,546,826 of JAULUF010000009.1, forward strand.
GTTGTTTTTGAATGTTAACCACTCCACACGGCACAGTCAGCTGTGTGAGATCTTATCAATGTCTGTGTCCGTTCCCATCGGTCCTCCGTGGCTCTCGGCATGCCACACCACTGTTACTTTTATTTCTTTCATTTTTAAGTCACTGCATGAGGTATTGATCCGTTATGTTCTTTCTTTTTCATATCCCCCCCTCGTTTATTTGTTTGTTTACTTTTTTGTTGTTGTTTTGTTTATGACACAGCAAGTTGGGATTGATCAGGGTGACATCCCAGATCTCACTCAGGTCAGTGTACATTTCATCTCCACTTTCTGTTTTTCCCTCTTCTTCCTCACTATGCTGCTGCTGTGTCGTCCATCACACCACCGCTCTCCCTTTTTCTGTTCTCTCAGTGTTCCACCTGTCTTTGTTCTATCTCTTGTTGTCTGATGTGCTGTTTTTGTACCCATGCTCACTGTTACTTAGACTTTCTCTCTTGTGTTTGGTTTTAAAAAGTTCGATCAAATATCAAACACTCCCTCTCTGTTTAGTTCTCTTTCAATTGTGTTTAGTGATGATGATCACACTATTTCAGTATAGCTTTAAGGATCTACACTTTGCAAATTTGATATCTGTGTTTGAATGTGTTGACATTACAGAGTGGGGTTAACACACTGAATGAAAGGTTATTTCCTTGTGTGGTAACACATTGTTTATTGTTCCTTTCAGACGACTAGAGGATCTTACCTTGTAGGTGGTGGGTTATTTGCACTGCTTGTATTTGACATAATCTGGGCTAATACTAGTGCTGGGTGATAAATCAAATATTTACCACATATTAAAAATGTTTTTAACCAGCATCGTTAATATTTTTTAGTGCTAGGTCAATCTAGGTAATCCCAAGGATCAATCTTTTAGTCCATGCTGTTTTCAGTTGGTGAATGAACAAAACTTTGTTGCACAAAATAATGAAATGGTATTTTGAAAGATAAAGTACAACTTCCCGAAATCCGTTTCATGTCTTGAAAGGAGCATTTTGCTAAATATATGCACTGTTGCATATTCATTGTATTTGTACTTAACCTGTTCTTTAATATTTAATATAGGTTTGAATAAATATGTCAGTTTGACAACCACCATTTAAATGTTTATAAAAAAAGAGTAGAAACATGCGTGTCATGGAATTTTTTTTTATTATAACGTTATTACTATAAAAACTTCTTTATGTATGAATTAAATGTAAGTAGCCTACAAAATTAATATAATAGTGATGTACCAACAGGGGTTCCCTGTGTAGTTTACAGCATTGGTTGAGAGAGTATTGTTGTGCTGTTCCACATAGTATTGGAATGAGAAGAATTATTTAAAAAATATATATAAATGAAATAATATAAATGCATATTCATATAATAATAATAATAATAATAATGATAATACTATGTAATATGGATTCATAATTCATATATATATATATATATATATATATATGTATGTATATATATATATATATATGTATATATATGTATATATATATATAAATGTGTGTGTGTATATGTATATTTAATAGTATGTAAAATAATAAAATGTATTAATAAATAATACAAATACATACATTTATGTATTTGTTTATTATTTGTAATCAATTTCTTAACTAAATTTGATTGTATTTTGAGTCTGAATCTTAAATCTGAATGGTCTGGTCGAAATAATTATTTCTCAAATGAAAAGTCACTCATTTAAGAGCAAATACATACTATATATATTGAGATATCAAATATCATCAAATGATAAATATTGAGTTAACTTTTTTTTTAAGCTATATCTCCCAGCCCTAGTTTGTTCCTGACTGCATCAGCAGATTCATCCCTTTAAAACCAGGCTAACTGATTAAATGTGTCTCAAACTGCCATCTTCTGCCTTGTCACTTTGCAGGCATGGCTGTACATCGCTTTTTCTGCTGATCTGAGACCAAACGTGCAGTTGTCTCTTTATGGTTTGATCAAATCGTTGGCTCAGATCAGCATAAAAGCAAATCGCCTACTGGGTTGCATGGCGGCTTCATGCTTGTAAACCCCCTGGCCATCAAAGTTGGAGTTCTCTAGCACAGAACGAGAGCTATATGTTTTTTACCCAATGCCTGATTTCGCCTTCACTTGAGAAAATTGCCCCACCGGCCCTTCATTTGTAGGATTGTGATGAAGTATTCATGTAACCTCACTTTGTCCTTTTGCGTAGCCTGCACACGCGCCATCTATAATGTAGCCATTTAATCAAAAGCATGTTCTCGTCGTCTCTTCTCCGAAGAAATCAAATCAGACAGGAAAGAAGCAAATTAAAAGCTGTTACCCTTTCATCTCTCTTTTTTTTAAATCTCACTTCTGTGGAAGTAATAAATTTTCCCGCTTAGTTAAAATGTTTGGTTTCCGCTTCTATTTGAATTGTAGACTGCTGCACATGTGTTTTTCTTCTCTTTTGGCTTCTGTTTTCTGTGGGATGGATTAAACCCAAACTGCCCTCTCAGCGATGTGGAGAAAAAGCCAACCTAGATCAGATCCAGACATGTTGGCCAGCGCTGCCAGCTAGGCTCAGTCAAAGAGCTTACCTTCCCCTTAGTCCGTAAGAGCAGTTTATACACGATTTGTCTGTTCTGGAAACTTGGCTCAAAGCATCTGCTCTTTTCACCAACCATGAGCTCTGAGCTTGTGCTAACATTTGCTCTCATTTGAATGAAGCAGCACGAGGTGTGTGTTCTCTGCTCTTAGGTGCTAACATACACATTCCGTGTTTGCTGATCTGGATCGTTTAATGATTCCTTGTGTAGGTAAGATAATTATTTTCGAAGGAAACAAATCCTAGATCGGTATAAAAGGCTCAGAGGAATGTTTTAGTTCGATTTGCGACTCAAAACACAAGAATGTCTCGCAGAAGTACTAGTTGAAGTACTAGTTCTTAAAGCCAGTGTAAAGAGTTTAATGTCATGGATTTTTATATTGGTGACCTCATTGGTCTGTCATGAGTTTGAGGTTTCGATTTTCAAGTGTGCATGCCACTTCCTCTCTTTTTATATTTGTACTCTTCCTCTCTCTTGTTTTCTGAGCTTGTTTATCCTTTGCCTGTACTCCTCTTCACAAAAGCTTAAAGCATGCTCCTGTTATTATTTGCTGAAACTTGGGTTGATCGAGTGAGTGTGTGTTAAGTGTGTTTGACTGTGTGAGTGTGGTACTCTTTAAACCGGTTGCTGTATGTTTTTGTTGAGTTCTTGACTCGTCTTTTTCTCCTGCAGGCTCCCAGCAGTCTCCTGGAGGCTCTTGAGCAGCACCTGGCCTCTTTGGAGGGAAAGAAAACCAAGGAGCTCTCCGCTGACAACAGGTTCGAAACCTTACAGATCCAAACAATCCAGAATCACATTGTAAAGCCCTATTTGGGCATTTGTCTGTGAAGTAATTGTCAACCAAATAAAACTTTCACGCATTTGAAAGGTTCATGAAGACTTCGTAGAATAAATCTCTATGAATTGAGCTGTTAATCCAAGTCTTCTGGACAAACACGACTGCTTTACATGTTGAACAGGTTTAATTTAGACTTTGATTCACACAACTCACTTAGAGCTCATCAAATATGGTAAACACAGACACTCAATGCGCTGACATAAGCAAAAACAAATGAGGTTTGTTCTTGCGCATGAAGCAAGCACGGTTCACCTTCCATGTTTACCATATTTATCAATAGATGGGGGAAAAAGGATTGCATTACCATGAATTAATGGTAATGAACGGAGATAAAAAGAAAAGCGTTGATCATTGGATTTGATCTATAACAGGTCCCAGAAAGCCTTTTTAATGAACCTACCAAATCTAACATTGACTGACATTTTTATATATATATATATACTTTTTTTTTTTTTTTTTTTTTTTTTTACTGTAAAAATGTTTTCTTGGTGGGTACCATGTGTTTGGTTTTCACTGCCATTACTTTGCACTGGTTTCGATCATAAATATGGCAAATTAAAGTCACTTGATTGAATAAGATTGAGTAGCCGGCTGATCATACAATGACATATGGTGGGCACAATAAGCACCCCGTTTTGTAAAAAAAAAAAATTTAGTAACAATAATCTCAATTATTTAAACATTTTAAAACAGAAAAACAAAAATATGTAGTCAAATTCAAGTTACTGTATGCCACCTTTTAACAGCACTTGATACTGCAACAACAACCATTAGCAAGAGATTTATATATAGCCACATACTGACTTCTTTTGGGGTTGTGAACAGTGTTAAATTGATCAGGTCTTAAAGAAATGAAAGGGAAATCTCACATCTGTGTGGATCTGTGTTTTTGTCTGCAGAGCCAACACTCTGTCCAATGCGGTGTCGACCCTGTCCAACACCGGGATGTCCTTCTCCTTCTCATCCAGCAGGATGGACGAGAAGGAGAAGCAACAAGCCCTGGAGGAGGAGCAAGCCCGTCTGCAAGCACTCAAGGTACGCCATGATCTCTCATATATGGGTGTAACGATAAAGATTTCTGCTAATGCTGTAAACTATATATAGGGCACATTACTATAACATTAAAGGTTAACAACAGAGCCTCTTTTAGCCTAAATTCAGATGCTTTTTATTTTTTAGATTATAATAATCAACACATTTTGCGCATAATTTAATAGCTTATTATAGGTCAAGAAATTCCCGCACAAATATATTTGCTTCATCTCAGAGCAAATTATAAAAAAAAAAAATTGAAGAAAAAAGATGGGCAAACTGTCTTTTATTTTCATTTTATTTAATTCCTCAATCAGCGCTGGACCGGCTTCTCGGTCTTCCGCTGAGTCCTGGCTGTAACGTTAGACAAGATCATATGTTTTACTGTCAATGCAGTGGTCTGCCGCGTTGCGCTGATCTTATTTACACTATCGAGTGTAGGTGCAGCATTCTAACATTTTGAGTCATAATGAGCTGTTTGTGAAGAAATTATTCGTGCGAATGCTTTAAAGTTTAAACCATTCATGTGCGACAAGTCAAAAGAGAGCGCGCTGCCTGTGAATGTCCGACTGTGACTTACCGCGTGCCAGAATTGTTATCTTTCGCGCTTGAACGAACAATAACACACACAATTATGTAAAATTGTCGTTTTGTCGAGTATCTTCATAACATAAGAGCAGTCATATGATGGACGTAAAGAGTTGTGAGAGAATGAGGCGCGTGTGAGATCCGCATCTCAGCAACTGCTGCTCTTAAAGGGCCAGCAGATAAAGCTTTCTGTCAGTAAAGTTAATCAAAGAACAAAGGTAACAGAGAAAATTACTCACTGCTCTTGACTAAAGAACTTGTGTAGCTTTAATAAGAATTAGTCTATATATAATTTATGAAGCGCAGACTGTTTGATAACTTTATTCAATAACACCAGTTTTCACATCGGTGCATCACTACTTTCAACATACCTGTAGGTGTCCATTAATGTTTATTCTGTAACTGAGGAAGAGATGATCGCGTTTACTCGCGCTGCCGCTTGAAATGTGGAGCCTAGACAGTGATCTGTCACGCCACATCAAAGAGCGCCAAAACGCCATTTATTGTTTTAATTTCATGATCAAATAGTCAGAATTTGAAAGATCACACCTTGGTTTTTATCGAAAGTAACAAAACACGGAGCTTGCTATTATATGGTGTTAATGGTGGTTAGGCTACAAAACTGAATTCGTTGTGTTACACATAAGGCATGAGGTCCAATGAGGCAGGGCGGGGGCGTGGTAGCAGGGGGCGGGGCGTGTTCGGTACGCCATGAGAGTATCGCGATACAAACCGTGGGTTCTGTATAGTGTTTTTCCGGTTCGGTTCGAATATCGTTACACCCCTAATATATATATATAATATAAAGAGTGTACAATATAGGCATATCCCAACCGAGATTTGACTGGATTGGAGCTGCTGTTCTGGGAACATTGTGTCCTACACATACATGAATGTTTAGACAATGCGCCCTTGTACCTTCAATGATTAGCCTCCAGTAGTAAGTGGTGAGCAAGGTTAATCAAACTTCTTTGTCCCCATCAGGAGGTACTGTCATACCTCGCACAATGTATCCCCAGATGCACCGTGGCTCCGTATCTGAATAGTGCAAACATTCAGAGCAATTTCAAAGTCCAACATCAAAATATTTACACAGCCCATGTTCGAATAAGTTTGTGTGAAATTGAACTGGTGTTTCTTTGTGATTTATTGTTTTCTCAACACTTCTGGTGGGGCAAGTTTTCTAGCTACCGCTTTCTCTTTCTGTGTTTTATTTTCTTTCCACATTTTCTCAGTGTTGTAAAAGGCATATAGAAAGGCATAAAACCTCAACATGTCACAACCTACTTCCTCTCTCTTCAGAAAATCTAGGGCTGGAATTTAAAAATTGCAATTTAAAATGAGATTTAAAATAAATAAAAAAGCTCCAGGTTTGCTGTGATTGTTTGTAGGGCTGCATTTGGCCAAATATTTTGTCGATATGACTATAATTAATAGTAATAACTATTATTGTTGTTGTTGTTGCATTTTTAATTAAGACTCCTGGTTTAATATTGTTCTGGGCAGCATGGATGAACTTTAGACCAGACATGACTCTAGGTTTTGGTTGACCTAAAGGCAACTAATTTTACTCTAGTGACTTGCTTGGCTTGAAATGGTCCAACATATTATTGATTTATGACTTTTCTTGTTCTTTTTATATGGTTGGTTTAGGCTGTTCTGGTTTCTGTCAAGGGAAGTGACTTGGGAGATCTTTTTTGATTTCAGCCATCTCTTATACACCTTTTTCCCATGCCCCATGATGCTTTCTGCGAATTATGGGAGTAACTTCCTTTAAACTGTAAACAATCAGTGACTGGCTCACAATCAGCGGCAGCTCAATAAACCCTTTTTTTTTTTAAATAGCTGGGTACAATGAAGTAACGTTATTCTACGAGATAAGTACGAGAGATTAGTGCATTCCAATGAATCATTCATGGGGTGTATCCTAAATTAAATCGGAAGAGTAGACCACAAATGCGCAGTATGGTTTATCTTTTTCATACTGTTACAGTGGAATACAAAGAAAAAAAGAATAAAATCAGAAGGAAAAGAACGCAGCAGACTGTAAAGAGCTCCACAGATATTTTTCTGATACCATATCACATTAAAATACCAAGTGTTACGTTATTCTTCTGACATCTAAAAATGTATTTCTTTATTTTTGGCGCAACATCATAATTTGTTTCAGTCTTTTTGAGTGGAAGTTCACCAATAGAGAAGTACCTCCCATAATTCAAAACGCAACATGCTCGTCAAGAAAACGGTGGATACAGCCACAATACAGACCCACTTAAATCTGTCTGATTTTACAGAGCTCAGATAAGGAAATGATCTGTGCTGTCCTGCTCTACAGTGACCATTACAAAAGTATTTAGCCAAACAGCCTTTACTTACTTAACATTCTCTGTGAATGTTTTTTTTCCTGTGTTTTGTGTGTGTTTGTTTAGAACCAGCGACTGAAGGAGATCAGCATACACACCCCCTCCGCCTCCCCCAGCACACAGTCTATGGGCAGTGTCAACAACCACAGTGCGGGCATGGACCTGTTCTCCAACACCACAAGCCCACCCTCAACAAACAGGTCATTGACATACTGTACATGATAGGGCTGCACGATTTGGGGAAAATGCCATATTGCGATCATTGAGGTCAATATTGCGATTGCGATATAATAAACAAATAGTTTCATGAGTCAACTTGCTTGGTTCTAAAGCAAAATGCACAGATTAGTGATAATTCTGAAGCTATCACCTAAATGATTGATAACATCTATAATGATCAATAAGGCATTGATGTCTGGATAAAAATTGCCCCCCCCCCTTAATTAAACATAATTCAACATTAAAATTAATGTTTAATTATGTTTACAATTAAACATTAATTATAGCCATCCAACATTACACTGATTCCATCATTACAATTGAAAGCTATCAATTAAAAAAAACAAAAAAAAACATTTATTAGGCTACAAAAAACATAACAGCTTTTAATTTAAGTGAACTTCAAACAATCCTCACATAAACCCATAATAAATGTCATATTTACCTGTGCCCTTCCTGTCTAACAGGTAGGACATATATAGAAATCGAAAAGTCCTTATTAAAGCTACACAAGTTCTTTAGTCAAGAGCAGTGAGTAATTTTCTCTGTTACCTTTGTTCTTTGATTAACTTTACTGACAGAAAGCTTTGTCTGCTGGCCCTTTAAGAGCAGCAGTTGTTGAGATGCGGATCTCACACGCGCCTCATTCTCTCACAACTCTTTACGTCCATCATATGACTGCTCTTATGTTATGAAGATACTCGACAAACGACATTTTGGCATAATTGTGTGTGTTATTGTTCGTTCAAGCGCGAAAGAGAACTGTATTCTGGCTCGCGGTCTGTGCATGCATAGTGACGCGCGTCTTTCTGTGAGTCACAGTCAGGACATTCACAGGCAGCGCGCTCTTTTGACTTGTCGCGCATGAATGGTTGAAAACATTCGCCTGAATAAGAACAGGATCATGTAACACTAGCCAAAGGATGACAAAAAATAACAGATGCTGTGTTAATTGCGTTAACAGCCCTAATTTGTTTATTTAATATAAAATCGCAGTATTTTGCGTCATATAATCGCATAGGCTTGACATCGCAATTACGATTGCGATATGATTAATTGTGCAGCACTAGTACATGACTGCAGTAGATATTATACCATACGATAATACAAAACACAATACGTCTACAATATGTATGACACACAGCATACACATAAAATATACATGTACACGTTGTCCAAAAGTTTGAGATTTTGAATAATCTAAAAGATGTCTGGTTGATATACACTGCATTTGGCTCTTTTTGGGTTGATTGCTGGTTTAAAACTCCTGTTGGCATCATGAATCTCGTAATTGCTGTGGGAGTCAGCCTCGTCGATAATGTGAGTTGGTTGTCGTAAGATGTGGACAGGTGGTCACGACCCAATCTTTTCACCCAGTCTTACTTTTAATGCTTTTTGGAGGTGTTTGCTGATTTTTGGCTCTGGACCCTAAGGTGCTCAGTAATGTAATCCAAATGTGCCATTGGTGAGAATGAAAAAGCCTTGTACAGTGCTCCAGACAAAAAAATATATATTAAGGAGCCATTGCCTTTTAGAAGTGAAAAAAATAGGCGCCAAATAATTTTTTTAAGTGCAACAAAAGAATGAACGTGTTTTCATTTTGTCATGTGTTGTCACATCTTGTGGATGTCCTAGGAACTAAGATTCACTTAAAGTAGGAACTGAATTGCTTTTCCAACTTGAGAACTACACACAGTTACAAAGAATTGTTCTTTTTTAAAGAATCTGAGCCAGTGTCACACACCATAATATTGTCAGCATCACTTGGCCACTGAGTATAGTTTGACCTCCTCCTAAAGCATCCTGTAAACATTGTCGTATGTCTTGCACACACCCAATATTTTTTTCTTCATTAGTAATATCTGAGGTAAATTTGGTGAATGGCTTCTCTTCACATGCAATTATATTGGTGGCATTGAATTACATTTTTACCCCATTCCATTCTTTCTCATGTTTCAAATATAAGGATAATGTGATGTGTAGTGCATATATTTAGCAAAATGCCCTGACTAATGAGTTTGAGCATGGCCTTTTTGAGGTAAAAAGTTTTCAAGTTGTTTTATAAAAGCTCTTTGCAAGGTCGAAATGGTGATTGTCTGATCTGTCAAGGACATTTAAGAGCACCAAAACTACAATTATTGCTTGAATTTGAAAGCTAAAAGTTTGTTTACTAAACTTAACACATTAAAGGTGACAGTAATGTACAAATCTTAATGCGATTTATGGATGGCTGCGCTTCAAATAATGTGAAGTTCAGGCAGTAACAGAAAACAGCAAAGATTAAAATATATTTAGGATAAGAATTCATATCAGTATCAATTAAAAACGAGAATTGTGGACGATCTCGTCTACACAAATGGCGTTTATCTGTTGTAATTTACGCTGTGCGCACGAAATAGACGCTGCCTTCCTGCACTTTTAGAGTACTTGCATGTTCATTCATTGACACGTGTCCATTGTTTTCTCTCATGCTGGCACAGCCGTTCTTTGAAAAAGCCTGACATTTTTCGGTTTGTCATGCGTTTCGGTCACAGAAAGCTGATACTCGCCGTCCACGTGCGTTTTCTGGCACTCGCTCGAACTCAGTAATGTTTTTTTCCTCTGCAACATTGCTGTGCGTCGTCTCATTTTATTACGTCAACACAACAAAAGATGTGATGGGCTACTCATCACAGAACATGCAGGTAAAAGGCATGCAAGTTAATTCACTAGTATCTCTAAATGTAGTCTGCATAGACAAAGTAAAAAGGAGACCACTGGACACTTTTTGTGAGAAAACCCCCTAGTTTCTGCTTCAGATTCCTTCCCAAACCCTACCAAGCCTTTTACAGAACATATGCAAGACTGAGAAACTTGTTTAGGTGCTATACAGTACATGAGAAAGGAGGGAGCACTAGATGTCGACTTCTACAGAAAAAGGACACGCATCAATACTTGCTGTTTCGATTCACTGCTTCTCTTCAGTAAATTGATGAAGCCACTTGGCCTGTTGGTGCAATGTCTTGAAACCAATAAAAATAACAGTCCAGTTGCTTTTGACATTGTACAATAATCTAGTTTATAATTTCTCAAACTGGGGGAGCGCTGTATACATTCAAAAGTTTGGAGCGAGTAAGTTTCTTTTTTCTTTTTTGGAAAGAAGTCTCACTCACCAAGGCTGCATTTATTTGATCAAAAATGCAGTAAAAATTGTCAAACGTTATTAAAATTTAAAATAACTGTTCTCTGTTCTCTCTATTTTAATATTTTGTTAAAATGTAATTTATTGTGAAGGCACAGCTGAATTTGCATCAGCCATTTTTCCAGTCTTGTTACATGATCATTCATAGATTATTCTAATATGCAGATTTGGTGATCAATTATTTATAATGGTTCTTCTTATTAATGGTTCTTATTAATATATTTGTGGATATCAGGATTCCTCATATCAGGGTTCTTTGATGAATAGAAACTTCAAACGAATTGTTTTTATTTGAAATGGAAATCTACAATGTAAAAGTTAAATGTATGCTTGCTGAATGAAAGTATTAATTTCTTTAAAAAATAAAAATAAAAATAAAAAACGTACTCCCCTCCCCAAATTTTTGAAAGGCAGTGTGTCTTAATGTTGCTTATAAGTTGTCTTGTAAGTTGAGAACCTCTGATCTAATTAATGGAAAACCTTCAAATATTTTCACACACAACACTACATTTTCTATAAAATAGCATAAAATACTGCAATATATTTACAAATTATACACAATCTCTGTGGTAGTATTTGAATATATTACTCTTGAACTAATGTCCTTTTTTCCCACAGCATGCCAAACCTCACCAGTGACTTGTTTGACCTCCAGCCTGCCTTCGTTCCTGCTGTGCAGAGCGCTCCTATCTCCAACAGCAGCAGTGCCTGGGGAGGTGCGGCCCACTCCACCCTCACACACACACACACACACACACACACCCCATCACTAATGCCGCCTCTTTTGCTTTACCACTTTAGATCGCTGACCTTTAATATAGTCCCAGAAAAATCATTAGAACAGATCAATCCTTTGTTAACTTGCAGTAAATGTTCATTTAATTATTTGTTCGCTCACTTGGTAGTTCATTCCTATGTACATTGTCTGTTTCAAATCCTTACAAGCTGTATTTGTCTTCCCTTTACCAAGTGCTGCCATGAGCCCTGGGTGTCCTCCAAGTTCACACTTTGTATACTAAAATGTGGAATATATAATTTTTAAAAATATTTTTAAAAATAAAATAATGTTTTTGAAAGAAGTCTCTTATACTCAGCAAGGTTGCATTTACAGTAAAACATTTCAAATGTTAATAATATTTCACAATATGTTTGTTTTACTGTATTTTTGATCAAATAAGTGCAGACTTGGTGAGTGAGATTCTTCTTTTGAAAAGTGAACTCTTAATTATTCCAAACTTTTGACAGGTAGTGTAACGTCGTGAAGACTGTTGGGTTGTAGTGTGCAGTGGTGTTTGCTTTGCCAAAATGCATAATAAGAGTTCATCACGACCACAAAGGCAGTACTCTTTGAATTTATAAGATCACAAATGAGACACCCTACAATTTTGTGGACGAAAACACTTGAGAGAAGTCCACATCAAGTGCGTCATTTAGGACAGTGCTGTAGGAGTCATTTTAGAGCATCGTAGGCCCAGTGATGTCCTGAAGTGCTGTCTATATGTGCAGCTCGCTAGGATTTGCAACCCAACCAATGTTTTTAAAAAAAAAAAAAAAATTATTCCTCGTACCCATCCATCCTATTGTGTCGGTTTAGAACAACATTTTCTACATATTCTGAAGCGTGACCGGTTTGGGTACCATTACACTGAGGAAGTATCTCTGTGGTTGGGAGCCTTGCTTAGTGTCAGAAGTTCATTTTCAGCAGTTCAGCACATCTGCTGGGATGGTGTGAATTGAGGACACAAGGTACAGTGTAGACACACCGCCAGACTCTTAACTATGCCAGGATTTGTAGGTCACAGCATGCACTTGGAGCGTACGCTTTACAGCTAGTGGGCAGGTGCGCCGAGGGCTAGCCAGACGCACAATGAGATTCAGGCCTCTAGAGACCCACATATACTACTAACAGCGCAAAGACACACCAATGTAGACAGATGGAGGAATGAGGTGTAAAAAAAAAAAAAAAAAGGCAAGGAAAGGACTGCTGAATAATGAGCAGAGGAGTGAGAAAGAGCCATAGGCACAGATTTAAGCTGTATATTGTTATTTACATTAGAAATTGTGCAATAACTATAGGAATCCACTGAATTTTCGGCTGTCTGTGTTTCGGCTGTTTTTAATAACATTTTCAGACAAAATAGGCATTTAATGGCATTCTTGGATGGAATAGACACTGTTATCAGAAACTTTATTATACAGGATGCAGTATGCATGTAAAATGGTCCAAGTTTAACTGGGCTACACAATTTGTCCCAAAAAATAATGATATTGCGATTTACTATGACAGGCATTGAGATTTAAATTGTGATATGATGAACATTTAAAAAAAAAATTATTGCTGTTATTTAGATATCCAGGCAAAAAGACATGAAATCACTTTTAAAATAGCAGGTGCAAAAACTGCAAGATAACAAGAAAAATAATAGGCCATTTTAGATTAACAAGCCAGTGATTTAATAGGCCATATCATTACTCAGATTTTTATTTTGATGAATTGTGCATCTCTAGAATAATTTAAATGGTGGCTCCTCTGCAATATATTGCCAGAAAAGAGGTCATGTACACTACCGTTTAAACGTTTGGGGACAGTGATAAATCTCTTGCTTTTTTGTTGTGCTGCTTGATTTTTTTGTGGAAACTGTAAAAAATATATTTTTTTCATGATTCTTCAATGAATAGAAAGTTCAAAACAGCATTTATTTGAAACAGAAATCTTTTGTAACTATAAACGATAGTATATACAAATGAGAAATGCACATACTGGCTATAATATATGTTTGATGAGAATTTGAACTTTTAATTTTAAACAATTTTAATTTTGGTACAATTGTGATTGATCTATTCTCCCTTTCGGTTTGAAAAAAAAAAAAATCCATGAAAATCAATAGAATCTCAAATGCCTGGAAAAGTCATGGGAGTTTAGTGGTCAAAAGATGAGGGAACAGTATCATAGGTATTTTGCAGAGCAACAATCCTAACGTGTTGTGTGACATCTTTCCATGTTTTGTGTGTATGTTACTCTCAGGTCTAGAGAGCAGCACTCTTCATCCCATGGCTTCCATTCCCACCATGAATGTAGATTTTGATGCTGTATTTGGGACTAAAGCTTCCAATAGTGATGTGAAGCCATCAGCTGGTAAAATATCTCACAAGTGTGATCTATTCATAACTGCGCTTATTAATCTTTAAAGGTTTGATCCTTGCTGTGGCGCTTAATATCTGCAAAACTTAGTAACCTTCACCCAAAATAAATCTCTTCTGCTGGTTTTGCTGTATGGCGAGTTTGTGGAGCTTTGCTGCTGGAAAGCTGAAACGAATTGTGCAGCACCTGCCCGCCTGACTCGGTGCTGGAGAGATTGGGAATGTTCTTTGGGGAAACGCTCATACTTTTTTTCTCCCCACTTTGCTGCTCTGTGGCTGTGGACAGTCTGTTATCATCCCTTCATCTAGTGTGTGTGTGTGTGTGTGTGTGTGTGTTTTAGTGGTGCTGACTGGCATTTTTCTCCATCTGTTAATCGCTTGTTACACTCCTTATCTGAACACAGAACGCAGACGCACACTCATTTCCACTCACCCATATACTCTTTCTCTCTCTGGCCCTTTTCCTTTCTCTTTTTTATTTCCTTGGCCTCTTTTTTTTTTTCTTACCTTTTGCTCTCTTTCCTGGGTTGTGATGGCTGAACTGATGTGGTGAGTGTACTTCTTTTTTTTTCTTCTTTTTTGGCCTCCTTGTTCTTGCTGGCGAAGCAGGAAGTAGAACTGTATAAATATGGCATGTCAGCAGACTCTCTCTCTCACTTTCTCTCATTTACTAAACGAATTAGCAAAAGGCCCTGTGCTATTTACCATTTGAAAACCATCAGAGGCCTCTTCAATTAAAACTGTTTGAGTCAACATGAAATGACATTCACAACAGTGGTATTTTAGTATTGTTTATATACAAATATAGTAGAATATTTGTTCATATTTTGAATTGGCTTTTTGAAATATTTAGAAATTTGATATGCTTTTGTCATTTATTATAATTCGTTTTTTTTCTATTTATATTCTATAATATTTCTATTTACAGTACCTTTAATTTTAATATTTTCTATTTCTAAGTTAATTTGTCTAATATTCACATTTTATTTAATTTCAGATTTTACTTTAGGTACAGAAAATGAATAACTTAATATAAGCATAATAATGTAAGGAATATAAGCAAATATTCTGTATAAGACTTGATATTATTTGGATTGTAAAAACTGGACTATCTATTTAGAAATGGAGACAGAGATGATAGTTTGCAGTCAATTGTAGAAAGGGTAAAAAAAAATTGTGGATGCTAAATGTCAAGTTCAGGCTTTATCTACAATAGAAGTCCAAACCGAAGCCTAAATATCTATTGGTTAACATTTAATCAATATCCTGTGTGATGTCAGCCAAAAAGGGTAAATCATTTAAGATTTATTACATTTTAATGAAGATTACAAAGACTTTTTTTACACTGATTAATCTTGCACAATAAGACCTGAAACATGTATTAAGAAGGAAAATAGGGCCAATATTTAGTTTTCCATGTTGAATTGAATGCCTCAGTAAGAAGAAAAGGGGATGTCATAAATTGTCAGTTTCTTTAAGGACCCCTGCCATGTTATTTCCTCTTAGATCTCAGTGTGCTTCCTCCCATCCTGATCTCGTGCTCTACTCTACATCTCTGTGGGTCTTTTGTCATGCCATGACTGGCTCACAGGGGCTCATCCCCGCTGCTTACATCATTATAAAGATCAGCAGGACTTTCTCTCTTTCTACCCCTGTCTGTCTGCTCTATAACACTTACGATCTAACCAGCCCAATGCTATAAGTTTCCAGCAACTAGCAATTTAAAGTGTCCATACTGAAAGTGTTACAGCTTCTCAATGTGACACTTTCACTTCCATGGAGAGCGTTTATGATATTTAATGTACAGTTATATTGAGTTGTCATGCGCTGATCCTGTTTTTTCTTTCCCAAGACCAATAGAATACAGAACACTGATCTGATACTGCTGTTCATCTGTACAAATTCAATTTGATCCTTTTCGGGGGTTAATCGTAACAACCACGACTAACACACAATAGCGAATCTGGTTTGGTCAAGTCTAACTGATACTAATTCATTAAAAAACACAATGAAGATGAAATGTCCTTAATAGCTTTTATTGCTGGTCGCTTGATGTGTCTCTTCTGGTTAGGTGCCAGTCTGCAGCAAAAATAAGTGGTTTGTCTCTCTCACAATACTTTAATGGATTTATCAAAGGAATAATCAGTCTTTTTTTTTTCAGGTTATGATGCGTTAGGAGACTTGTTGAAGCCCACGGTGCCGGTTCACAGTCAGATGCCGGTCATGTCCCATCATACAGACGGTAAACTGCTGGCCAATGACCTGGACTCGTCTCTGGCTCACCTCGTAGGCAGTGAGTCCCTTTCCCTCCCAGCATTATTTGTCTGTTTGTATGGCTTTCTTTATTTACTTGGTCATAAGTCCCTGACCTTCAAATTGCATTTGTGCTACTCTACTGAACAGAGAGTCAGCAGCCATATGGTGCTAAATGCTGTGTGTGTGTGCGCTTGTGGGACAGAGATGAATTAAACCCAGCTTATGGGAAATGAATAGGTCTCTGATGCCTCCACTGCTGTAAGTCTTCCAATATTACACTGATGTTAGACTGTTCTAACGTTCTCTCTCTTTCTCGTGCTCTTTTAAGACCTGCAGTTTGGGGGAGCACTAGTCAAAAAGTGAGGATTTACATTTAATTATCTGAATCATTTCTGGTTGTGTGCTTCAACCTGTTATAAGATGGCAGTGTGTAGCTTCTCTGACTCTCTTTGTGTGTTTGCATGCAGATCTGACATGCATTGGACTCAGCCTGGAGAGAAGAAGTTGACTGGTGGTACTAACTGGCAGTCAAAGACAATGAGCAGCACCACTGCCTGGAGCCCCGCCCCCCTGCCACCCGCTGCCATGCCACCTGCCGCCATGCCCATGCAACACATGGTGAGAACACACACATGCAAATACACCAACACTCACTCACACACACTAATATACAGACATCTAAACATACTTGCACTACTGTTCAAAAGTTTGAGGTCAGTAAGATTTTTGAAAGAAGTTGCATTTATTTCATTTAGAATTACTATTTTCTATTTTAACCCTTTAAAGCCGCACGTATCATATTTGATACACGAGTTTCTAAGACATATATTGAATCAGTGAGAGCAATACTTTCTTTGAAAACCTGTTGTATCTATTTTGATACGTGTATTCTGCCATCTTGTGGAATTTCACTGTACTGCAGGCAGTAGAGGGGTGATTTTTTAGCTTTTCAAAATGGCGGCTGCGATTGGATCAAGCCAGACGCTTTCGGCAGGAAAATAAAGGCTAATTTCAAGTTGTTAAAGTAAAAAATTATATTGGATTGCGCCTGATATAATTAATTTAACACTTTCTGAATTGAAATAATGCATAATTACTTAATAATTTAATCGTTAAATTACAAGTAATTCGTGTTGGAAATTGTGTATCAAATTTGATACAGCAGGTATTAATGGTGCTTTATGTCTAAACAGTAATGTCAAATTGTAGTAATGTTATCTAATTTATGACTACCACAAAGTAAAATAAAAGGACTGGAAAAAAGATCTATGAAAAAAAAGAGAGAAAAACTGCCTAAAATGTTCTATGTTTTCAAACTGTTAACCCTTTCACGCATAGTGGTCACTACAGTGGACAGCTATTTAAAAAGCATTTTCTTGAATTTGCAAGGGTTTTGATGGCAAAGTTGCACATCAATCTCTTCAGTGGACCCACCCTGGTGCATCATCCTATGCATTGCAACCAAGTTGTAAGCCATTGTGTTTTGATTTTTCCACCCTCCAAACCAGATGGCCAATGGCCTGTCAGACATGCCAAGTTGCTCCGGAATATCCACCCATTCCTTCTATCCTAGGAGACTCTTGTAGGTAAAAAAAATATTGTAGCATCAAGCAATATCTAATGAGACATATCACAGTAAAATTTTCCAAATTTTGATTTTAGATTGGGAGAAGAATCTGATTAATCACCTGTCCACTATAGTGGACCTCATGCATCAATGGCTATATTTTAGCTACAATTCATACTTTTACTGTGAATATTGTTTTTGAAAATACTTAATCTGCAGTAACTTTTTTTTACTTTAAATAAGTTATGTAATTACATAATTTGTGACTTGTAATGCATTACTTTTCTCATTTCATCAAAAAAGTAATCTAATTGCGTAATGCATTACTTCTTAGATAAAAAAATATCTGTTTACGTAATGAATGTTACTTGTAATGCATTTATTTACTCATAACATCAAAAAGTAATCTGATTACGTAATGCACATTATTGTAATGCGTTTTTACTCGTAACATCAAAAGTACTCTGATTACGTAATGCATGTTACTTGTAATGCATTACTTGTTAGAATAAAAAGTAATCTGATTACATAATGCATGTTACTTGTAATGCATTACTTGTTAGATCAAAATTAATTTGATTACGTAATGCATGTTACTTCTTGTAATGCATTACTTGTTAGATCAAAAAGTACTCTGATTACGTAATGCATGTTACTTGTAATGCATTACTTGTTAGATCAAAAAGTAATCTGATTATGTAATGCATGTTACTTGTAATGTGTTTCTTTATTCATAACAACAAAAAGTAATCTGATTATGTAATGCATGTTACTTCTAACACATTACTTTACTTGTAACATCAAACAAGTAATCTGAATGTGTTATGCCTGCCCCAACACTGCTCATTTCAGATGAGATTGAAAAAAACTTAGGGTTTCTCAGAAGAGGGCTATGTTAGAAATGTGTCCATCTCTAACATAATCAGAATTATCAGCTAATAAGGGTAAATTGACATACTCTGGCACACTGGATATAGCATCTGAGTGTTTCCACAGTTGTACCTTGACAGGCTGTAGACATTTCTGATGGAATCAAATCCTCATGTTCTGATATCAAAGATACACGGAGTGCAACTTGTATGAAGGTCAATTGCCTTTGCAATATTTCGGATTTATATATATTTTTTTATATATTTTATAGTTTTCACATGATTTGATGTAATTGTATTGATTAGTTTGTTAAATACACATACTTTATCTGTTTGATTATTGTATTATGTTTAATACAGTATCTCTTCAGTTTAAACCATAAATGCATGCTGTCCACTCAAGTGGACATCTGAAAATCTCTTTGAAAAATTTGTAAAAAATAAAAATAAAAATCAAATCAAATCTTGTTTTTCATGCCCTAAGAGCAATAAAAACACAAAGAAAAAAAATCCTGACTGAGGTTATCATAATTCATGCATGAAAGGGTTAAAGGCATAATAGATTTTTTGTATCTGTTGTAAGCAAAACGTTCCCCAAAAGCCTGATGTATCAAATGTGATACAAAAAATATATCATAAACAAAATGAGTTGGCAAAATTTTTTTTTGTGATTTTGATTCAAGGCTTAATAAACATCTAATTTCCAAAAATATATAATTTTCTGCCATTTTTTTAATGTGTCAGGCTTTAAAGGGTTAATATATTGTAAAATTTAATTTATTCCCGTGATTATTACAAAGCTGAATTTTCAGCATCATCTCTCCAGTCTTCAGTGTCACATAAAATCATTCTAATATGATGATTTGCTTCCCAAGAAACATTTCTTTTTGTATCTTATTATTATTTATGCTGAAAACAGTTGTGCTGCTTAGTATTTTTGTGGCAACCCTGATGGCAGTTTTTCAGGATTCTTTGAGTGGAAGGCATTTATTTGATATATATAAATTATATTAATATAAATAATATTAATATAAATCTTTCGTAACAATTTAATAGTCTTTACTGTTACTTTTGATCAAATTATTGCATCCTTGATGAATGATAGTGTTTATTTCTTACTGACCACAAACTTTTGAATGGTAGTGTATATTCAAACACTAATAGATTGATTTCGGAAGTCAAATTGTTTTGGACAAAGGACACTAAGGCAAATGATTTCCTACATCTCTGTGCAATTTTTAGTGTCCCTCTTCTCACTCTGCAGTCTATTTCTTCTCACGTAACAATAATTTCCACTCAATATTTCAGGTCCATTTATTAGTACTGTAGCCATGTAAGTTGGGTCAAAGCAAAATTAAGGGTCACCCTGTGACCGGATGACTGTACATTTAACCACTACTTAATATATACAGACATTCTTGCATATGTAAACAGCCTTATTCTCACACACACACACATAATTTCAACTACTCTTAAACTTAGAAACATAAAGGAATCCATCTGCTGGAAAGCTCAGTTCACAGCAAAAATCCAGATTTCATTTAGATGTCAGTAGTATTGAGATGGCAAGATCTACTCTTGTTTGCTATTGTACTATATTGAGTATTTTCAGGAAATATGAGTGTGAGTGTGTTAACTTCCTGTTCTCAAGCTGTGTGTATTGATCCAGTCGGGCAGGTGAGGTGTTGGTGTGTTCTGAGACTGGAAGGAGATGAGATGATTTAGCTGTTTACATGTGTTTTCGGTGCCTCTTCTGTCTCACTCAGGGCGTTCCGTGTAGATTGACCTCTGAACTGCATGAGTTGAGAGAGAGCAGATGTCTGTTAATTACTAACCTTCAATGTCTCTCTTTCTGTCTCCTTCCACCTTTTCTGTGGTCTGCATCTTTCTGGCCTGTTTCTCCCCGCGTCTAACGTCTTCATCTCTGCTCACTCTGTATGTTTCTGTCTTTCTCTCTATCTTCTTTCTTGTGCTTAACCCAGCAGACTGGAATGTTCTATACTAGTTATGTAAGTACCTCCTATAACTGAAAATTCTATTATCTTGAGTATCATTTGAGACGGATCGACTCTTATTCCCTCACATTTCTCTCTCTTTCACACTCTCCTTCTCCACACCTCATTTTTTATTTTATTTCTATCTACACCTATTCAGTCTAATGAATTAAGTTTTCAGGAAAGTGATATGAACCATGGGTGAAAATAGTTAGTTATTTAGAAAAGCTTGCGTATATGAACGAAAATGAAAAACACTCTGGTTGTTCATGTGCTTTTAAGCAAAATACAAACCCTTGTCAAATTATAATGTTGTGATGCCTAAAATCACTTGTATAATTTAAAAATGATTGATATTAGTTTTTACCGTTTTTTAATGTATTTAGACAAAATAGTAAAAAACAAAGTTTATAGATTAAAACAAAAGCATTACATAAAACATCAGCATTAGACAGATTTTTAATATTGGCAAATACTTAACTAATAATAATAATGATGGCAACGCTGTTAAAGGTCCCGTTCTATGCCCCTTTTCACAAGATGTAAAATGAGTCTCTGATGTCCCCAGAGTGTGTCTGTGAAGTTTCAGCTCAAAATACCCAACAGATCATTTTTTACAGCATGTTTAAATTGTCTTTTTTGAGGACTCAGAAAAACGCGCTGTTTTAGTGTGTGCCCTTTAAATGCAAATAAGCTCCTGCTGCACGACACAGGGGGCGGAGCTTCAAGAGCTCGCACTCAGACTCTTAGGACAATTTCATCTCATGGAATAATGATAACATCAGCAACTCTCAGTAACGGTGTTTATTTCGAGTCGGACAATAATGCCTACAGAGTCAGAGGGCTGTATAGAGATGGAACAGGTATAGTTTAGTAGTTTAATTACGGTTATTATAACGTATTTGTCATCTGCTTGTATGTATCCATTATTTATTAATAGCCTACAAGTCTGCTGTGTCAGACCAGGTTCGAATGATGATCAAACATATACTGATGAGTTTAATAAAGTTTATTGTACATCACACAAAAGATGAAGCGTCAGTTTTACTTCAGAAAATCACCGTAAGACCTGAGTAAACACAGTAAGTTATAAGAAGTGCGCGAGTTGAGGGAGTTGAGGGAGCATTCCTGTGGGTTAGTCAGAGAGCTGTTCTACTGACGTCATTAAAAACGGAAGTAGAGGGATGTAGTCCAAACGAGCCGTTCACTGTAGGCGACTTCTGTTAAATAAAATATCTCGCTTGGCATTGAACTTTGAGCTTTATAATTTTACAGATATTATTTATACTCTAACAACAACATTACACACTAACTTAAGTTTGAAACATGGGATCACGAAGAACGGGACCTTTAATAATATGGTGCATTGTTTTTTTTATATTACTTTTTTGCTTTAGCTTGAGCTTGTTTACCACAGTGACTGTTTATGTTTCATGCACTCTCGAGACTAATTAAAAGAACAATAGTTTGATGTCTCTGGTTCCAGACCTTATGACCCATAGGCAATTTTTACATTCTGTGTGAAGAGGCTGAAAATGGATACTCTGTGTGAATAGGCCTTTACTCAGACTTCCAACACCCTCTTTTTCCACTTCATGCCTGATAAACACACAAAATGTCATATGTTGATTTTCCTGTGACATATAGATGTTTGTTCAGTCTCTCGTGCCCTTTCTGTAGCATTGATGCATTCATCTTTTGACTTGCAAACCAGACCTGTGCAAATGTGTGTGTTTAGGGACTGCATTTTACGTAACTTGCTTACAATTAAATAAAACTGATGAATACTTGCTATATGCCAATGAGTAAAAATCAATGCTTGTCATGTTCAGAATAAGGTGTCAAATGAGGCGTTAGGCTTTTAAGTGCATGACGGTTATTCAGGTAAGTACGTGTTTTAGGGAAAACTCTTTCAGACATACACTACCATCCAAAAGTTTGGGGTTGATAAGTTGTTTTTTAATGTTTTGGAAGGTCTGCATTTATTTGATAAAAAATAAAAAATTACTATTTAAAATAACTTTTCTTTTTTGATATACATTTTAAAATGTAACCGTTTCCATTGATACAAAGCTGAATTTTCAGCATCATTACTCCAGTCTTCAGTGTCACATGATCCTACAGAAATCATTCTGATATGCTGATTTTCTGCTCAAAAAGCATTTCTTATTATTATCCATGTTGAAAAGAGTTTTGCTGCTTAATAATTTAGTGAAAACCATGATTGATTTGATTAATTGAAAGATTAATTTGAGTAACATTATAAATGTCTTCACTCTCACTATTGATCAATTTCATGCATCCTTGCAGAATAAAAGTATTAATTTCTTTTTTTTTTTTTATCACACTGACCCCAAACTTTTGAAGGGTCATTGTTCAGTGAAACTTTTAGTAATAAGAACGTGTCAAATCCTCGAGTCATATGTTTTTGCTCCAGTGTTGCATGTGTTGAATGGACCAGTCCAGGCTTCTGTGCAGGAAAGTTAAAGTTCCCCTGACCTGTCGTGGGTACAAAAGAGTGCAATTAAACCAGATCTTTAAATGAACCTGATTAGTGAGCACAATGGTGTTGAATGAGCATACCGTAGTGTTTGATCAGTATGTCGTTGTTCGCGTAATCAGTGCAGCATTGTTTGATTAGTCAGCGCATTGAAGGTTGATTTGTGACTTTTTGTACCCACAGGCTCCTGCTCCCATGGCGTTTCCCATGACAACACCTCAAGTGCCTGTGTATGGAATGGTGAGCACTGTGACCTTACAGTGGCTACATGGATATTATGTAGATGAATTAAATGGTCAATGGCTGAAAAGAAATGGACACTGGATGTTATGTTTGTGTGGATTTAGGTCCCTCCTCAGCTGGGACAGATGGGAGGGGTTCCAGTCATGACCCAACAACCCATGTTGTACAGCCAGCCTGTTCTCAGACCCACTAACCCTTTCACCCCCATCCCGGGAGCCCAGGTACACACACGCGCACGTGCACGCACACACACACGCTCCATTAACAGACATTCAGTACTGCTGCATTTACGATTAGCGATTTGATGCTGTTTTCTTCATTCATAACTCTTTTTGTGTCTTTTTACAGATGCAGTTCATGTAAGCAGCACTTCAGCAGAGCGCCAAACAAGACGGCTGAAAGGAACACCAAGCAAGTGAGAGGAGGATCCGAATACCACCGGATAAAAAGAGGGCGAGACAAAAAGAAATCGTGCGCATATAGAGAGATATGTGTTTGTGTCAAGAATGCTTACCTCACTGTCTGAAACGACTCACCCAACACACACACACACACACACACACACACACACACACACACACACACACCAAATGAGAGTGCACAGTGTTTCATTTCTCATCTCTTGAGGTTTATATCTTTCCTGGGGCACTGTGTCTACTGGCAGGTGTGATACATCACGGAAATCGTGGATTTTATTGCCGGTATTAAATTACCATGCACCAAGCGCTCTTGTTTTTTTTCCTTCACAATTAATATTAATTAAATCTGAAGCCCATTACAGTGGACTTTCTGGTACTGTCATCTTTTGCTGTGTTATGAAGATGCCTGTGCTGAGTTCAGGAAAATGGCGAATATCGAAAATGCAATATCGAATATTCAAGAAAATGCAGGTTACTGGATCATAAACATGTTTACATGGTTCATTAACACAATGCCCTGGCTTCTCATTTCAGAACAGAAAAGGAAAGATTTTGACCCATTATTTAAGGTGCTCTGCACCCCCAAGCACTTTACACATGCCTTCATGTGTAACATAATATACAACATTGAGGTTGTCTCTTATATCTAGAACTTTAGTTTTCTAATGTTAACAGTTAACATATCTTACTGCTACTGATGGCTTCTGTGCAAAACAGCCAGTCAGTTCTTCGTTTATACTGGTTTAGGGGTTGTCGTTTCAGACACGATGGTGGTCTTGCACGCACACACATTAACTGTTGTTACATGAGCCACATGAAGAGCCCCCTCTTATTGGCCTCCCACCTTGTTTTGTCACTTCCAGGACACTTATAAACATATCTGCTCCTGCTCTTCTGTGTGTTATCCAAACATGCATGTATTTACGACTACATCTCACACTTTGAGACCACTCCCACATGTACCGCCCACCCTGGGAGCAGGTGACCAGAAGCATTGGAGACAAATCTGTTTCTAATAAGGGTTTTGTTCAATCCTTTGTTTTTTATCTTTTTTTTTTCTTTTCTAGAAAGCATGTTATACATATATATATTTTTTTCATTATTATTTTGGAGAATGACATGAATCCTTGTCTGTTTTATGTTGCCAAATTTTGTACATTTGTAATTCGAAAAATGCCATAAGCTAGCTCCTGTACCCAGCACCTGACATCACGATTCTTTCTTGTGTTTGGTGTTTGCCAACTTTGGAACCAAAATCAATAGCTAAAATCTACCTTTAGTCTGCTTTCGCACAGTTCCTCAAATGCGGGGCACTGTTAACAGGGTATCTTTATTTTTGCTTTTGCAGCCAAAGCATTTTCTATCCTCCTGAAATCCCTTTAACCCTTTATAGAGCAGGTTTCCACTCCAGCCTTCACATCATCCCATAATTCCTGCTTTGTTTCTTCATGCTATGTTTAGTTTTTATTCTGCATGGATTGATGGAACGGCAGTGTGGTTGCGGTTGTGCCACTAGTAAATTAAAGCAATAAGCCCTGTGAAGCCGTGGGTTACAGTGATTTTCGAATCTTACAGTGAATTTCGAGTGATTTTAGAATCTCCACGCTTGGCTGTGTTTAACAACGCCGCTTAGCTGTTCTAAAATCACTGTAAACCATGGATTCACATGGTTTTTATAAAACAGGATAGAAAGGTTTCAAACGTTTAATTTATTGAGATATCAAATAATCCTTCTGCCAAGCAATGTAGTTCTTAGTTCCACCTGTGATGAGCCTTTTTTATAAGAAAAAAGTCACTCCTCTTTACACCTGCAAGACAAGTTATAGAGCTGTTATGACATGTTTATAACAGACAGTCATGTGTACATCGTTATCAGATTGGTTTTGGGGATTTGTAAGCTTAAGACATGCATCCTTTTGCATTTATTTGCACCAGGTTCAGCCCACTTAAAAGGGTAGTCCACCCAAAAATGTTAATTCTGTCATCATTTGCTCTCCCTCATGTCGTTTCAAACCTGTATGCCTTTATTTCTTCTGCTGAACACAAAAAAGATGTATTTTAAAGAATGTTGATACCAAACCGTTTCGATTCCCATTGACTTTGATTGTATTTTTATTTTTTTTCATACAATAATCAAAACTGTTTAGTAACCAACGTTCTTCAAAATATCATCTTTTGTGAGATAAAAAGTTATAAGGCTTGGTTGGAACGATGTGAGGTTGCGTACATGATGACAGAATTTTCATTTTTGGGTGAACTATACTTGAGTTTGACCTTACAGCAGGTCAAGTGTGGTCATTGCTTGCTTGTGTGTGTGTTGCTAAAATTTTTATCAGCACAAGTTCCACACCGTTGCCGTAATACGTGCTGTGTGCTCCCTTCTGAAGAAACAATGTGCATCGTGTTTCTCTGCTTGCTTATTTCTGTGTGTGAGTGCGTTACTAATTCCTTGTTGAGCGACTCTTAACAAGCTTGTGAGTTTATTCTCCTTTGAGCGCTGTCAGGGTCCAGCTGCTTCAGACCGAATGCTTTTTATATGCAGGCTCAATGTTGATACTCTCGCTTGGTTTGCAAGGTAACGGGGCACTGAGGAGCGATGTTGTTTAATTAGGATCTATTCTATTATCCCGTCACCGGAGGCTGTGTGTGTGTGTGTGAGCGAGAGAGTGAATATATGATTGTGAGCTTCAGGGAGGGTGACAGATCTCAAGATGTGCAAGGGTTTTATCATGAGCCGGCCGGGGTTTCCATGGTAATCTTCAGTTTCTGGTCCTTGGCACATGCCGTTGAGCACAGCTTTTCCACATTTTCTTTCTTTCAGCCATATTTTGTCTTTTTAAAACTATAATTAAAAGCTCTGCATGCATTAGCAGCCATGCCTGTGGTGAATAACGTGTCTTAAAATGCGCGTTTATTTGGCAACCTATGAGAATATCGCTTTTGGATTACCCCAAAGGCCTTTTAAAAATAAAATACTTGGTTTAGCTAAGTTAAACCAAGTTCAAGAAATAAACTTTCATGTATATTTAGCACCACCATTGCTCTGCAGAGAGACGTTTAGCACTCTACGTTCTTGTTCTCACAGCTCCCCCTTGTGGTCACTGTGTGCCATGTTTCAAATAAACAGCTGCTAGACTGCGACCCGAGTCTTTTGTTTGGTGTTTATTGGGCGGTTGTGCACACCAAAGCAAATGTCTGAGTGTATTAGACTCACCTCCTTTATCTTGAGCACTCGGCCAGACTGAAGAGCAGCCAAATCCAGAGTACTTCTGAACTACTTAGCTTGATTTCATACGCCTTGGCTTGTCTCATCATCTGGCCTGGGAGACTCAGCTCAGCAGCGGCCTTTGAGAAACGATGTGTCAGCGTGTGCCACACGTCTTAGGCCTCTAGTGGGGATGCTTGGTGTTCAGGATCCTCTTCACCTTTGCGTTGTCATGGAGCTTTCCTGGCTTTAATGGCTTTTTTTAGTGGGCTATTTGTCTGCTACATTCATATAAGCATCGTTTTATCCTTATTTTCCTGTTACAGAGATATATACAGTATATTTAGAAATATATAATCAGTAGAAGTGCCATCATCCCCGTGTATCAGCCCAGGGGAGCAATGCAGCAACTTTTTCTTATCTATATTTATCATAAAATGGCAACAAGAAAAAAAAAAAAGAAAAAAAAAGGGAGAACCTCCATTTATGCTGATTTCCTCACTGTATGTTTTGTAATTTATTTATGCAGACCATAAGGAGTTTATTCAGCATGGTGAAAATTAAAAGCAGAAACTGTGGGATTGTGTTTAACGTTTGTTTTGTTTGTCTTTCATTGACATAAATAAAGTCCCTTTTCATTCCTGAGTTGTTGTTTATTTTTGTTTAGTTTCATTTTATTTTTCTTCCTCTGCCATCTTGTTCATCTGATCAGATTGAAGCCCTGTTAAATCCCAAGCAGGAAGATCATTGATTTCCAGTTCTTTTTGGATGACCTGATGTCCGGTTCTATTTGCTTGCTCTTCTCTGGCCTCTTGAAATCGCACTTCATGCCTGCCTCATGGCCCATAATGCAGGGTTTTTAATGAACGCACGTTTTAAATACCTGGTCGAATCTGTATAGTGCCGTGTTGTGTTGTTTTCGCGTCTGTCAATGTGATTTCTGTTGAATCTATTGCACGAGTTTCACTGCAACAGGAACCACCTGTTTATTTCTTTGTAGCACTTTTTGACAGTGGACTCGGAAACTGCA
Source organism: Semotilus atromaculatus (assembly GCA_031834385.1). Classification (NCBI taxonomy): domain Eukaryota; kingdom Metazoa; phylum Chordata; class Actinopteri; order Cypriniformes; family Leuciscidae; genus Semotilus; species Semotilus atromaculatus. The sequence continues at coordinate 26,574,859 of JAULUF010000009.1, forward strand.
AATTCAACCAATGTTTCTTTGTGAATCTTCTGTTTTAAGACCAACTTCAGCTGTTTTAAAATGGTCCAAACAGTGTACGTGGAGCTGGATATAATGTGTGGAAAAGGATGTACAGCAATACCTCCCATCTTGTGGTCCTTTTCCCCAACTTTACAGTCCATCTACATGATAATATGGTTCTGTGAGAGGTTAAATTAGTCTTTGCTATTCACATCACAACATTTAAGGTGATTCTTGTAATATATGGCCAGACATTCAATTCGGTTTCACTAGTTACTGAGTAACTAAATGTGGTTTAGATAATTTAACCCGTTGCTCTTGATTTGTAGCAGTAACTTGAGCTCAGCCTCTTCGTGCAGTCAATGTTTTTTTGAATATGTATCGTTGGGGAACAGAATCAGACATGTCCGGTTGTGCTTGTACACCAACTCTCTCAAGTCTGCTAGAATGCTTGTATCGGTTGTCAGTGAAACCTTAAATCTGTAACAAACCCCCTCATCATTGACGTTTCATCTGCAACTGCCTCTGGTTTCCCCGTGAGCTTCATGAACCACACAGCACTGGTTGAAGCCGATGATCTAATGATGCCAGTCTCTCCTGAACTGTCTTTTGTACGCTTGCATTGAGATGCTCAACCCAGGACCAAGAGACGTGATGGATTTTACACCATTTTCTTTTGATGGCTTTATAATTTGTACCTGTTTTCTTGCATGTTTTTGTATCTGACATGCCTGGGAAAGTTTCACAGTTCCATGTAACGTTTGCGAAGTTCTATTAAATATGGTGCTGTTTTTTAGTAAGCAGTCGATGTCGTAGTGATGGACGGGTTCTGTATCTGTTACTTTTATGATTTATCAGTGGTTGGTTGTGCTGGTCTGGTATGTTATATTCCTCTTTGCGATTTTTGCTTGTCAGTTTTTGTAAGTTCTTTTATTCTTACTTTCTGTCTCAGTCTCTGACCGTTTTGTTGTCTGTATTTGTGAAGAAAATGTATGGTTGCAACTCGCAAGCCTCTAACCTGAACCACGAGTGAATGCCTGGTGAATAAATGGAATTAACGCTCGCGCTCACCGGTTTCTTAATAAAGGACATTTTTAACAGATTTCACCTCGGCTGCTTATTCTGAACATCTATTAATATTCGTCTCACAGTCAGGACTTGTATCTGACTCCATTCCTCAAGGTTTCTCTTCTGCAGCTTGTTTATTAATTACATCGAGAATCCTTACTTTTGTAGTTTGTGCCCGTCAGCTGTTTCTAAGATATAGTTTGAAATAAATTTTTTGCTCGATGAAACGTTTGTGCTTCCACTGTGGCTGTGGATCCGTTTCTCTAACCCAAATCCCATCTTTATAGCTCAGAACACGACTGTTTAAAACAGCATCCACTAAAGTACCACCTTTCGACTTTCATGACTCAAACTGACTGTATTTGGCAAAAAAAAGCTTTCGATAGGCCTAATTGGTTTGTCCTATGTTTACACTGTTCAAAAAATGTGGTGTTAGTCAGATTTGTTTTTTGAAAAGTCTCTTCTGCCCACCACAACTGCATTTATTTGATAAAAAAATATATTTAAAATTTTTATTTTATTCCTGTGATGCAAAGCTGAATTTCCAGCATCATTACTCCAGTCTTCACATGATCCTTCAGAAATCATTCTAATTTGCTGATTTTCTGAAACATCCTTTGATGAAGAAAGTTCAAAGAACGTAGGCCTAATTTGAGTTTTTTGTAGTAGTCTTTTAAAAAGTCACTTTTAATCAATTTAATGCATCCTTGCTGAATAACATTATTTATAATCAATGATGTAATTTTCAAGTCATTCAGTAAATGGCACTATTTTTAAGTTATAAAATAAATTATATAAAAATAATTGTCAGTTATCTATCAGTTATGGGAAAACTTAAATGTAAAATAATCTTTATTTTAGTATTGGTCATAAAACAACATCGTTTGATCACTAATGTTCACTTTCAGATACTGCAGATAGACATATTAATTTAGACATAAATATAACTTAGAAAACTAAGTAATTTTTCAAATTAAAGAAGCCACAATATGCCACACAAAATTTTAACAGGAGACCAGAAATAGTGAAAAAAAGTGAAATTGCAGACCAGAACATTATATGAATTTTTTAACTATTAAATTTTTAATACGTAGGCTATGTATTTATTTGAGAAATAAATATACAACCAACAGTTCACAATATTTTGATTTGTCTGACATTATTGATAATCAAGTTAAGTAAAAAAAAAAAACTTAACCCACCTTCTAATTAGCTTTTAAAAAGCCAGGTTTCTGTTTATTATGTGGCAAAGATGGTTTAGCTGTGCCCCCACCCCCTCTCCCTCAGGAATGTGACACCCTCTCAGACTGACCCCAACAGCTGTAAGGAGAGAGAGAGAGCACATGGCACTGGCTATTTTAAGAGTTCATTCAGCCAATCATTCAAACATCTCTCTCCATATCTTTCCTTGGACGTGGTTGTTCCTTCTGGATCTCTCCTGAGCTGAAAGTTCTGGAGAAGCTCGTCAGGGGCCGGGCAAGATCATAAGTACCCGAGTCAAAGTCAACCAGAATATCAAACTGGCCAACATGGCTCTACTGTGTTACAACAGAGGCTGCGGGGATCGATTTGATGCTGACAAAAACTCAGATGGTAATTTTTACTATTTATCAATCTATATTGGGAAAAAAGGGTATAATCTACTTTTATTTTATTTTTTTAAGTGAACTGAATAATTTAATTGTCTATGTGAAGCTCGTGGTTGGTATTACAGGCCTGATGTTGCATAAATCTACTAACAACTTTTAAGTGTCATATCACATTTTTGTGTGTTTTATCACTTTCGCACTAGACCTGCTGTGAATCTGTTTTATATATAGAGAGCTGAGCCGACAGCTGATTGCAGTGAGAATGAGAGCCGCTGGTCTCGGGGGCCACGACTTAACTTTTCACTTCATTTTGACCTCCAGCTATAGCTACCATTTATAATATTGATAGAAAAAGATGATTTAGTGTGTCCATAGAGGTTTATTGGATCCACGAAGTCCCCAGGACGTCTGGAGGTGTTCTAATCAAATGTTACTTCCATAAATGACTCATCTCCTAGTTATCCATATGTTTGTCTATGTAGACCTGTTGAGTCCAGTTCATAAAAATAAAAAGGTAATGAGGATGGACTTCTGAAGATAAATGTCTCCTGCTAACCCCTATTTTCTCTCTCACCACCTGAAGATGCCTGTCAGTTTCACCCCGGAGTGCCAATCTTCCACGATGCCTTAAAGGTGAGCTCAGAATGTATCTTTGTCTGCACAGACCGCCGGCTGCTCGGTTAGTGCTGTCATAGCCTGATAAGCACATTTTCGTCGTGTTTGCCTGCTTCATAGGGAGCCAAATATTCATGCGTTTTTGTTTTATTTTGTTCTTGGCTGTCTGATGTGGTTCTTTGTTTGGGTTATTCTCCTCAGGGCTGGTCCTGCTGTAGAAAGAAGACGACAGATTTCTCAGAGTTCTTGTCAATCAAGGTATGCTAATATGATAATCGTGACGGTTTCATCTCGCGCTGCTTTCCATGCCCTGCACGCGCAGTATCTACAGACTGGAACAAAGTGACAGAAAATGTCTCAGACAGCCACGACAACAACAACAAAAAAAAACTTTGATAACACTTAACAATAAAGCTCAATTTGTTAAGATGGATTAATGCACTTTATAAATGTCTAAATGAACATTATTGTATTATGGGCAATGGGCATTGAGAGAGAGAGAAAGAAGTTGTGTCATGACTGGTTTTAGAGACCATCTTAAACCAGGCTTTTAGCTGTTTTTCAGCAGGGAAATCAATTAAGAATAGTACAAATTAACATTACTGTAGATTAATAAATGCTGTAAAATTGTATTTTTTTATGACACCTAATGCAGTTAACTAACTGAATCATATTGTAAAATGTATTAAAATATGCTAATTGAATGCAGTGACTCAAAAGCCCCATTGTCCACAACAAAAATTTGAATGAGAAAGGATTTTAATTTCATTTAAATAATTTCTACCTGGCACAGAAGGTAGTGTTTGGCATAACTATAATATAAGCCTATATTAAACATGCAAATGTTTATGGTATTTTACCAGACTTTTGCCAGGTCTAGAAATCACACTTTAAAAATGACAGAACATTTAAATAATTTTAAGTCATCTTGGACATTTACATTCATTTATCAGATGCTTTTCTTAAAAGTGACTTATCAAATACCAAATTATCATATAGCAGCCGCCATTAGCATTACCGAATGTTAAGAGCTAGTGCTACAAAATCTCAGAAACAAGTAATAACAGTACTAATAATCAAACATTACTGAACTCTTTTTGACGATGTCATTCGCATTCATACAATCTCAAACGTGTCATTTATCTGCTCTGGGTCTGCTAATTATTTTCTTCCAGTCACATGTTGATTGGCAGGTCTTGTCTTGTCCTCTCAGGGTTGCACCCGCGGGCGTCACAGTAATGAGAAGCCTCAGGAGCCACTGCGGCCGGAGGTGACGTCTGAGAAGGGAGACGTGAAGCAGCGCAGTGGAGAAGAGATTATCTACCAGGGACCCAAATCTGCTGAAGCCCTGGAAAAAGAGAGACCCAGGTAAATTTGCAACTCACACACGCACGCACACCGTGCTCTTTCACCCACCGACACATTGTTCTGAATACAAATTCATTTGGCTTCCTTCTCTGAAGCCCTTTCTTTGTCTCTCTTTTAAAAAGAGCTCCTATTGAATGTTGAATACAAACAGACAGTGACATGTTTTTCGATTCCCTCCTTCTCAGCTCAGAAGAGCCGAAGGCAAAGCTGCAGGTGAAGATCTCTCCCGCTCTGGCTCAGATCCTGGAGAAAATGGAGATCACTGAGAGGGAGAAGAGAGAGAAGCTAGGTGAGCAATCCCAATATTCCTATTGGTCATCATGCGCAGGATCACCTGCAACACAAGCACTCGACATAAAACAAAACAAAGGTTGTTAGAGTGCGTTTTACAAGGAAAGATACTGTTTCGGTCATTCTACTGTGGCTGTTGTGATTACTTGTGAAATTTACTAGCAGTGTCTGAGTAAAATAGTTTTTCACTGCAGATTGATACTAATGCAGTGGTTCTTTACTGGTTTTGGCTCCAGAACCCAGATTTTAAATTGGGCATTAATTGACAACCCAACACTTGTCAACAAGTGACAACTTTTGTGACAACCCACAAAAATGTCCTTAACATGATTCATTGAAATGAATTAGTTTTAAAGATGTTTTCATATTAATAAAATAATTTAATATTAATAATATATATAAAAAACAAATCACAACATAACTAAGTCAAAAACTAAACAAAATACATTGGGGTCATCAAAAATAATGTTTATCCATGTTGCAGTCCAACAACAACAACACATTTTTTTTAAATTCATTATTATAATATTGAATTTATATTAACATCATACTTTTATATGAATGAGAATTTTAAAATATATAAATAAATTATCTTTATCTATGCAGCCAAAAATACACAAAAATACTATGTTTGGCATAAATCATGTTTATCCATGTTGCAAGTAAGCCTGTATTTAATAGAGTAAGGGTTATTAACATTAACTAAAATGAAACTAAAACCATTTTGCTACTTAAAACAAAATAAAAGTTACCTGAAATAACATTTTATTTCAGCTTGTTGCCAAGGTGAAATTTCTCATTTAGTTTAGTTTAACCTGAAGTACCAAAATAACTAAATCTAAATAAAAAATAAAACTAACAAATAAAAATGACTGTGTATATGTAATGGATAACAAAATTCCTAAAACTTGTGAAAACATACAATTTTAAAATAAAATCTAATTCAAAATATTAACAAAAATTATAATTGAATATCAGTGATACTAAAATAACACTGGTCTGAGTCAAAATATATGTGAAGCAATTTTCTCCTGCCTTTTATACATTAATAAGCATATTCATTGATTCTACTTGTGCACAACAATATGATTTTAATCATATTATTTGCTTTATCATTGCATTTTGTTGGCAGTCAGCTGCACTGCTCTAGTGAAGTTTTTATGCAGAAGGTCATTTCAGTCCTTGGCAACAGCTGTAGATATGAGGTCCACCTGTCCTGTCCATAATCTGTCACTTTTAGGACCCAGTTAAAACACGCACAGAAACACACACACTGCTGTGTCTCAGGTCTGCTGTGTTGTCCTGTCACTGGCTGCAGGATTGGCCTTAAAACGTAGTGTGTCTATTGAAAATGTTGAGATTTTGTTGTCTTATAAAGTTTTCTTTGTTCAACTATCTGACTTTGTTGTCTTCTCTTCCCTCTCGCTGTCCCACAGAGTGCCAAACCGTCGTGGTTGGTGTTAGGTGCAAAAACACAGGATGCAAAACAGTAGGTGCTCATGTAATATGTAAATCACAATGAAACAAATCATCTTGCTTAACAATATATACAGTTCAATGCCATCTAGTGGTCCTACTAAAGAAAGACACTGCAGCGCTTCATGTACAGACAGACTCCACTGAAGAAAATCATTAATAATCCCGAGTGTTTTAGTGTAACTTTGCTTCTTACAACTAGTTTCTAGATCAGCATTTGAATGTTGAAAGGAGACAGAGCAGCAGATGAGTACGAATTAATTACTAAATATCCCTTACTGGGATTTGACCCTAATGCCTTCTTTTAAAGCTTCCCTTCTCGGGGAAAGGATCATCTTTAATGGATTAGTTTGCTGAAATCCCAGAAGTTTATCATGTTAATTACTCAGCAGAGCTGTTCTTTAGTCCAGGTGAAAACTAAACCTGTATCAGCAGGGACGTGTGCGATTCAGAATTCAACGATTTAGCCTACATTTTCATTTTTTTTAACTGATGTAAAAGTAAAATATTAAAAATTATTTAAAAAAAAACTATAAAGCATATTATCATAAATTGTTTGAAATGTCACCAATAGGAATTCAAGTCAAGTCACCTTTATTTATATAGCGCTTTTTACAATACAGATTGTTTCCAAGCAGCTTTACAGAGATAACAGGAAAATAATGTTGTAATAATATTGTTAAATATAAAATTAAATGTCCCTCCAAAATGAAATTCAATTTAGGATATTTCATATTTCACTGCATGTCTTTTTATGCACCATGGTAGAAGAACAGTCTTTGAAATGGATCCATTCCAGACAACATAAGCATAGACTTTAAATTGCAAATTTAATAAATTCCTTTTCCTGTCATTCCATTTCAGTACCCTGTCGGTCATGACAAATTAAATAGAAATTTCATCTCTTGAATTGAAAAGGAGCCAATTCTTTTAACCTGACGAGCAGAACCGTTCAGAATTGAAGGTACACTATGGCCCTCTAGCGGTTATACAACAAAAAGGCATGCATTTTGCGGAAGAACAGTGTTGGCTCTGCGTGACTCTGCGGATGATTATAGTCATCTTTACTGCTCATAAAACATTCACTATCTGGCTAAAAAGATATAAACAGTTTAGATGGAAAGGATCTCAAGCTAAAGATGCTGTAGATAGCCATTAATAGACATAAGCTACTTCCTTGAAAAATAAATTCCAGCTCATCTCTACAACAGCCATATTTATAATGAACTCTGTTAGAGAGTTACACGTGTTCAATAAAATACCTGACTCACCTGTTGAGTAATAAAAAACATCATCTACTATGTATGCATCGCTTTTACACCATTTCAAATCCCCCAATGTTGATTTGTCACGTTCTCTGTTCGCCTGCACACTCTCCTCTGTTCAGGTTTTTTTTTTTTAAACTAGTGATACCCTGAAGGTTGGAGATGTAGCTGCTCCATGTTGTCTACACAACTAGCCACTTCCACACAATAAACGTGTCTAAGTAGCCGAATCAATTTACTTATCTATTTATGGATATGACGACACTTACGGGCAAATGACGGATGTAGGCCTACGCAATTTCCAGCGAAAACAATCCCGCTGTGTCTAAAATATGAACAGGCGAATAGTGAATCAAGGTAAGACAAAAACAGGCTTTGGAAGAAATATTGATGTATCGCCTCATTCAATTTAGTTAATTTTAAACCAAAAAAAAAAGTGTTACTAGTGTAGGCCTACCTTTTAATGACATCTCTCAGACTAGTAAATTGTTTTTTTCCCCTTTATCCACTGAAACAGACACATATAGCTCTATTAAAGCTTCCTGCTCATTTATCTATTTGGAAGAGTAGAAAAATGAGTGTATTTTCAGGCGTGAAGGCAGTAAACGGATGACACAGAGCTTGTGCTGAGTTTAGGAGCATCAGCACTTTAAAGTTTTGCTTTTGTAAATATGCTGAGTTACTGACTATGTGTTTCTCTGGAGCGATGAGAAATGTCTTTCTTTTAGTGTGTGGTGGTGTGTGAGGTACATCTGTGTGTTTACTCTGAGTAGCTGTTCAAACGCGCACGTGTGTGTGTGTGTTCAGATTTACCAGGGTCCAGAGACTGATGCAGATATCTGCCTACATCATCCCGGGGCCCCTGTCTTCCATGAAGGGTAAGAAAACTGCAGCATTTGAGTCTTTATTTGGAAACAGGTACACTTCTCTTCAAACAGACAAATAGGTCCTGTATCGGTTTAAAATCCTACCATGGCCTGTTTTCATAGAGCTTTTCTCAGAGAACCAATTTGGATTCAGATCCACATGTGCAGTCCATTTCAACAAGAGATCACGATGCGATCACACAAAAGTGCTCTTACTATCAGTACTTACGAGGTGAGAGGGGAACTGCATTATAATTCACATCTGCTGTTCATTGTCTAGATACAAATACTGGAACTGCTGCTGCATAAAAACCACAGACTTCAACGCCTTCCTGGATCAGAAGGGCTGCACAGCAGGAAAACACTGCTGGATCCCCAAATACGTAAGAGCTTAGACTTTTTATGATCACTGGATAGTCGTTTACATGGACACACATTCTCTGGAAAAATATATTTATGTATGTTTTGTTTGTGTTTGGTATAAAGGACAAAAAGAAAGTGGCTTGCCGGCATGATTGGCACCAAACAGGAAACCAGGTCGTGGTCACAATCTACGCCAAGAACTCCAGTCCAGAGCATTCCTATGTGGAGGCAAACCGCACAGTGGTGAGTTCAAATGGACCGGTCACCTCATCCCTTAAAAACATCAATGAATCTGTGTCTTTGTCCATCAATACGTGTCTCTGTCTTTTCCATCAATCTGCAGTTAACATGCCACATTCAGTTTGAGGGTGACAAAGTGTTTCACAAGGACATCCACTTATGGGGGGTAAGATTGCTCTACATTCACAGTCTGTTATGATTTAGCAATGACAATTTCATTTAGCAATATAATTATAAATGCATGCATTTTTTTTGTTTTGTTTAGTGCATAAGAAACAATTTTACTAAAGTAGTTAAAATATACTTTTGAAGTTTATGTTCATATTTTGAATTAGCTTTTATTTTTAGATTTAAAATGTTCATTTTCATTTTACTTTAATATTTAGTAGAGACGCACCGATATGACATTTTTGGCAGATACCGATAACCGATAATTCTTTATATTTGAAAACTCTAAATCCAAATTTTTATATAATTTTTGAGAGCCTGATTACAAAAACAAAAGTCTCTCAATGTGTCAAGCACACAATTATGATGTTCTCATAATTTTATTTAGCCTATATGACAGACTATATGAAGTGCATGTTGCACTTAACTGTATTTTCCTTTTCAAAGTGATTCCAATCATATTTCAAACAAAGCAAAACCAGCTCAGTGTCTCAGCTGAAGGAATAAATAATTCTTATTTTTTATTTTCTAAATAATTTTTCTTTTTTCTTTTAGTTAGCAATTTTCATTTTCAGTTTGCAATATTTGTCATTTTCGCTTAGTTTTTCACATAATATTTCACCTGAAATAAAATCAAATATATTTTAATTAAATTTATTTTTTTCCAGTTTTAGTTTTAGTTTTATTTTAGTTTTACAGGGTTCCTATGCAGTTTGAAAAGTATGGAATTTGTAATTTCCAGGTCTGGAAAAGTGTGGAAAAAAGAAAATGGAGCATGGTCAAATATTTTTGTTTCCAGAAAAACTGCAAAACTGTGTGTCTTTTACCATAAGTGAGTTTCTTTTAAATGTCAATAAAGGATTTGAACTCAAATCCCACTGAAACCAGCAACAGATAAAGGATCTAAATCAGACTGTACTTTGCTGTTTGGTGATCATGAAACATTAAACCACGATTAAGGTATCAAACTGATGTGTCAGAGGTGAATATACAGTCAAACCAAAATTTATTCAACATTTCTCTCACATTATCACAGGTTATTCGCTATAGTTTAGAAAATGGTAATAAAATTTTACAAGAACTCGAGAGTTATCAAATCAGTTGATATTTCACTGGTTTTGGCCATCCTTCTGTTAGACTGTTGCACAAAATAATACGTCATGGTTTATTTTATTTTGCTATCCTCACTTACATAAATTAACTGTAGTGTCCTTGTCCTGCACCCACTAGTAAAAAACATATACAAAATTATATCTGGTGTATAATAATTTTTGGTTTGACTGTATGCAGGTTATAAAGCGTTTAGGTTTCTCCTTATCTAAGCACATGAGTAAATCAGAACCTGAGAAAATATTTACAGATGATTGTACTGTATATCAAATATAATGCTGTATGAATCATTCATGTTAAATATGGTCTGAAAAATCTACTGAGAGGTTTGGAAATTTGAGTATGGAAAAAAAAACACAGGGTTCCAACACATTTTCCATTTCAAAATACCATTTACATTTTTTTTTTTTTTTTTTATCCCTGAATGCAGTCAATCTGACGTGTGTGTCCACTGCTGTTTTCTTAGGTGATTGACGAGAAGAGCAGTTTTGTGAACATGCTGCCCTCTAAAGTGGAGGTGACCATGCGGAAGGCTCATGCTGTAGCCTGGGGAAAACTTGAGGACCCCAAACACAAACCAGAGCCAGAGGTCACCAATGACATGAACAACACAGAACAGGAAAACGTCAAACCCGACTGGTACATCTCAGATGATGACATCAGTGAGTCTGACTGGGAAGATGATGATGATGAGGAGGAGGACAAGAAAGAGAGTGAGGAGAAAAAAGAACAACAGGAAGATGGACCCCCTGAGCTAGAAGAGCCTGTTGATGTCTCTCCAGTAAAATGAACATTTATTCTGCTGTGCAATTTATTTCTGACCTTATGAATTTGTTTACAATAACGCATGATGGATTTATACAAATCTGGGGCTGCTTCTTTCATGCATGTAGCCATTTTTTTTTTTTTTTTTAAGTAAATATACTTTTGCATTTTGTTTTTGTCTGCTAAAATAAAAACTCGTATCCTCCAGGTGTGTGCACAGTTTCATAGAGAGTTTGAAAATACACACTACTGTTCAAATGTTTGGTAAGATTTATTTTATGCTCCCCAAGGCTGCATTTATTTGATCCACACGCACACAAAAAAAAAACACATTATTGTGAAACATTGAATTTAAAATAGCTGTTTTTTACTTTAATACAATTGATTTTAAAATGTAATTTTAAAACTGTGATGTCAAATCTGCAGATTGGAGTAATGATGCTTAAAATTCAATGTCACATGATCCCTCAGAAATCATTCTAATATGCTGATGTGGGCAAATTTGAAAAAAAGATTTTTGTGGATGATGTCATTTATGTTTTCAGTGTTCTTTGATGAATAGAAAGTTCACACGCACAGCATTTATTTGGAAACTATTTTTGTAACAATGTAATTTAAAGCATCTTTGCTGAATACAAGTACACACGTTCTTACAACAACTAAAAAACCATTACTGTGGATTCATTACAGATTTTTAGCACTGACAAAGTGTTTTAAATTGGACTGAAAACATGAGCGGTAAACCATTGCAGCTTACATTAAGTATATTCTGTGAAATCATGACAAGAAAGTGCAAGAGTTCAAACAGCAATGGCCACACTTTATTTTTGCGTCAAGTCAACAGCAACAATCCTGAAGGAGGTGATTGCAGTCAGACAGGGTCTAAGGCCATGGAAGCTTGACTGCAAACCATATGGCAAAAAATATTTTAAATAAAAAGGATAAATAATACATCTTAAAAGTAAACAGTAGTCTTGACGATGAAGAGGATTGGTACCAGCAAATAAAAAGTCAATCTCTTCTGTTTTGGTTCTTTTTCTCTGTTCATAAAACCATCGCCTTCCGCTTATACCCGATTGGCACCGTCATGATCGATGTGCTGACACGTGGAGATGGTCAAGTAATGTGTTTGCTGTGTCAATCCAAACTGAACAGCACAAAGCAACAGTTCATCACAGATGTGAAACTTTAAAAACAAAGACATGCAAAACAATAATAAAAAAATACAATCGGCACCTTGACTTCAAATCAATACCACGTTTGCAATGTCTCTTTCTTTCTTTTTTTTACAGAGCAACACTGTTAGACTTTGGCTCACAACTATCAAGAAAACGAAATTGTCTAGTATTGTGTATATTAGTTTCTTTTAATGGAAAAACTGTACCATTGGAGTGTGTTGATAAATACTGCTTGAGAACCATACCATATATTAAAGTTCAAGTTTTGCTTTACCTCATGTATTCCATATGCAGACTGACCCCTGAAAGAGGCGACAGTTGAATACCATTCATAAGTTTGGTTATATACCGTCTTATATGTAACATCTCGTAGGTTTTCCATGAATGGGATACCAGTTTTCATATGATAAAACAGAACACACAACCTTTTTACTTTGCCTCTTTTAAACATTTGTTTTCTATATTAAAGTGCAAGGTAAGATAAAATACATCTTGAACTGTACGACATACAGCATCACTTTCTTTCACAAGATTTCCCTGCAGAAAAAAGTAAAGAAACAGCTCACTTTTAAAACCACTGCGCTCCATTTACTCACTTGGCACAAGAGTTACGGTACTGAAGCTTCTAGAACAACGGCTCAATTGACACTAGTGATACACCATCACAACTTGGCTGACGATCTGAGAGTAAAAAGAAAAAAATAGACCTTTTTCCTGCATAAGGGCATGAAAGGCATGCAGAAACTGAGATGGTCTTTGATAGTTTACAGAGACTAGATGCAGGTTAACTATTCAGCCAGTTTGACGAATAATACAGGTCCACCATACATTCATCATCAGGATATTCCTTTTTTTTTTTGCATGTGTTGAATTGTCTGCATTTCAGTACAGTTGTTTTGTTTGATTTAGTTTGTTCCTTTCTTGTTCAGGCGGCGAAAGGACGGGGTCTTTTTTTTGTTTCCCTTTGGAGAGTGAAAACAAGTTTATAGTTTGTGTCTGATGGCTGGAATACTAAGTAGCAAGATAATAAAATATGATGAAAAAAAAAGAAAAAAAAAGAACGGATTTGGTCATGCATGGGAGTGGCGTTGCTGAAAACAGAGAGAGATGGTGGACGGTCCACTTCCTACTCCCTGATGATGAGCATTTCCCATGACACCATCCGCAGGCAGAGAAGAAACAGAACAGAAGCACAGTAATGCAGTGCCGGGCCGGGCCACGCCCCTCCAAAAAAAGCTCACAAACATGGGGATGGGGCATGTGTCTGCACAGGTGTCTGGCCTCCCTCACTGGCACCCCGTGGCAGTGTGTCCTCGCAGCTGAGGTACAACAAACCACTTCAGCGCTTCAGTTGCCGGCAGGATCCACATCATACACCCCGCCTTTGAAATCCCAAGATCCTGAGTGGTGCAAACAAATGTATTAAGATTAAGGTTGTGAGTTGAATTTGATCATTTAATGTGATTCATTTAAAAAAAAAAAAAAAAAATTAATTATGCATCTAAACCAGCTGTAAATGGCACAAAGAATATTATGCAAAACATATTAGGCATATGAGATGATTAGAAATAACTAGTTCACAACCAGGCCAAGAAACTGGCACTTAGTATGACATGGGCGAGCCACATTTACAGCTACACTGCAGCTGGATATGAGTGTACTGACAATAAATGACCATGACGGTGAGAATATGAGGCTGGTTAATACTGTTTCTGCCAGTGGTTGTGTCTGTTACCTGACAGAGAGCTGCTGGACCGCTGCTTATGCAGCCTCTCTCTCTCTTTCCTGCCCTTGGGCATGATTTTCAGCTTCATACTGCTTTTCACCAGCACACGAGACGGGTCCTAGAGTGAAAACAAGACCGGGGAGTCAAGAACAAGGAGTCTAAAGAGCAGGGGCGGTTTTAGGGTCAGTGGATATTCGGGGCTTCAGCCCAGACTTCAGTGGAAGCAAACTGAGCCGTCCTTCGATTTAATGATATAATAATAGGCTACTATATAACAATTCACCAAGCAGCATTTTAAGTTATGAGTCTGAATAGTTGCTGGAATGACCAAAGTTTGCGAAAATAAAAGAGAGCTTGTGTTTTAAGCAAAATGCACTGCTTTTATGTCTGTCAATGACATGGAACAATACATTCCTGGATTCACTGCCACATTTAAATGCAGTTTTCACAATTTGCACTGTGTACTGGCCATTCCTCTTAGCAGCATGGAACTAAAGCATTTGTCCAAATTGTAAATTGATTATATTCAGAATGCGATTGGTATATAATCTGAAGCTGTCAATCATTTCAGTATGATTCTTCTGCATTCTCACAAATAATTTTTTACAAAGAAACTGACAACATTGCTGTGAATCTCTTATTTGCAACTACAGGTTATTGGCTATAATGATTCTGACATGTTTGCACAAGTGTAGAACTCAAGCTTGTGTTAAACGCATCTTCGGCGCAGTGACTCATTTAAACGGCCTCTAATTTGGCCATTGCATTCAACAAACAAACGTCTGTGATTGGCTACAATACTCAACGCTGCAAAAGCACATTGAAAGTAGCAACCCTTAATGCAAAGAGAGAAAATATAATGCTGTAATTGTATTTTTTAAGATTAAAGGAGATATAAAATTAAATGAAAACAAATCTCAGAGAACGGTTGACTATGTACCAATGTGTAATTAGACCAAAGGTTCATTTTGCGCCTGAGTTGTCCTTTAAGTAATTTGGCATGATTAGGCAGCTGTAATCATATTTATAATAATTTTCCTGATTAATTGTTCAGCTCTATGATAAAGACAAGGAAAACAAAACATTCAGGGCTTTACTAAAAACCTTGTCTGGAGTAGTCTTGCCCTTGTCCTAATACTGACTAGTAATACTCCATCAGGAATTTAGCATTGTGTTTTTAAAAAAAAGTTGAAATCACCCCATATCTAAACAACTTCTCTTTGGAGAAAATTAATGTATTTTTTACTTGTGTGTTCTATAGAAAAAGTAATCCAAACTAAAATGAAACCCCACTGGAGACTAAAGACATGAATGTGGAGTAGGACAAACCTCCTCAGAGCAGTGCATGCTGGGACAGATCCAGTGAATGTCCTCCAGCTTGTGTAACTCAGCGCCGAGACTATCCACAGTGGAAAGAAGCTCCTCTTTTTGAGAAGACTCCAACTGCTACATACACACATATACACACAAAATGTCTTTATCATATTTCATACAGAATTACTTGTGTACAAGAACAGGCCAGAGAAAGTGAGAGAGAGACAGTGAAGCCGCTCACCAGCAGTTTTCCCTCAAGCAGCATCTTGGTCTCTTGCTGGAGAACTTTACTGCTGTTGACAATGTCTACAGCAGTACTGCGACTCAAAACCTGCAGAGAAACACACACACACAGCTCAAGTTCAGTTTGACTTTCTGTCAGTCTCTAGCTGTTCAGTGATTAACACTCAGTTATTCTTCTATTCGCTGGTCAATGGAGGTCCCGTGGAGAACAGCATGAGAAGCTCAAAGCTGAACTTGCTGAAAGCCACAGCAGGACGGACGGACCTGCTATTACTCCTACTGGAGACTGAAAGGTGCAGTTGTTAACCTTTAAAGCAGAGCTAGACTGAACCGATCCTCATCACATCACTCACTGATATGAACTAAGAATATATACAGAGGGCTTCACACTGAAAATATGACATTTAAACCTGCCATATTTAAAGCCGCCATATAAAGAAAATGTACAAATTTCTTTGAAGAACATTCGTGACCTTAAAGGAACACTGACTTTAGCCTATTCACCTTATCCCCCAGAGTTAGATAAGTCCATACATACCTTTTTCATCTCCGTGCGTGCTATAAGTCCGTTTGACGCACCCACCGCTAGCCTAGCTTAGCACAAAGACTGGATGTAAATGGTTACAGCTAGCATACTAATCCAAATAAGTGACAAAATAACGCACCGTGGTGAGGAGCAGAGAGCGCGTCTCAGGTGCTGCGGTTATCACTCCGCCCAAGTAGCAGTGCTTCGCCTTCAGAGAATATAGTTCCCAGTATTTATACGGTTAAAATATGTCTGTGTCTCATGTGACTTTGTTTTTTGTACACTCTGTGACTATACAAATCACAACATGTAAATAGGAAAATGTTTGCGTTATTTTGTCACTTATTTGGATTAGTATGCTAGCGGTGGGTGCGTCAAACAGACTTATAGCACGCACGGAGATGAAAAAGGTATGTATGGACTTATCTAACTCTGGGGGATAAGGTGAATAGGCTAAAGTCCCAAAAAGTCGGAGTGTTCCTTTAACTTATTTGTAATTGATTCCTTGCTTCCACTGAAGCTCAAGATGCTCTTTGGATCATTCTCAAACCATGCTGGAGAACAGGATCATCAGGTTTTACACAAATGTGTGGAGTTCACATAACTCAAGCGATGTGATATATATATATATGAAACTTTTACCATCTACTGTGTATTTTGCAGCTAGGTGATTTATCAAAAATGTTGAACGTGATGATAATTCAATTCTGCCATACAAACAGAATGAAGCAAATGGAATGCATAAATTCATTAAGCGTGTTAAATGTAGTTGTTAAATATATTAGCCACAAGTGTGTTTTGCTCACCTCAGGGCTGGAGGGTTTGGAGGGGAAGGCTTCACTCAGGACCGCAACACTGGCATTGACAGAATGAGCTAATTCCTGCTCCACCACCTTATGAGTCTTTGCCACTTCCCGGATCCTACAAAACATGATAACCACACATTCAGCAGCAGCATAACACATATTTTCCCATCCATATATACACCCTTTAATTGATGGTTTTAAATGTAATTGTGACTCTAAAATGACTTGTGAATCAATACAAGGAAGTGTCACATTTCTAAGAATTAGAAGTTACAGTCATGGGTGCGGTTTCAAGGTAAAATGGACACTTAATTTCTTTAATAGTCCTCAAATAGTTATGAAATAGCTTCTCTCATACATATGCATTGATATTCACTGTGGTCTGACATTCCTGTTACAAACTATTTTTGTGTAGGTGTCATAGACTCTTCATACAGACACACACAGACACACCTGTAGATGAGTGAGTCTGCCACTAAGCCAAGCTGATGAACCTGTGCGCATTCCTCCTCTGTCAGATACTCCATGGACTGCTGGGAGTTCAGTCGGGGCCGGGTTGGGCGGCTGTCTCCTTTCCGCTTGTCTTCCCACGATTTCAGCGTGCTCTCGAATGCCTTGTGTCACAACATCATACAATGTTGACAGAATGCAGAGCATCTACACTAAAGTTGAGCACAATGGCCTAGTTACTAGCCTCTGTCATTGATAACAATTAGAATTAGTTTCTTGAGCACTAAATCAAGGTATATTAGAATGACTTCTGAAGGATCATATAACACTAGCTTGGATTTTGTTTGAATCCAAACATAGTATTTACATGAACGCTAAATCAAGTTATTGGGTTTGGTTTGTGTGCAGATTTGATCTTTTTGACATGCGCACACTGCACGAATATAGTTTCCAGCTGTTGTTATATACTAACCATCCTTCTTTTCTTTGTTTTAAAAAGCAGACTTAATATTTATCTGTTTCAGGTCCTTATTAGGAGATGACAAGCACATGAAGCTTTGTGCCGTGCTGCTTATATTTATCAAGCAGTAAAAACATCCCTTCCTGAGCCCAAAACAAGGCGTGGATGATGAGTGGAAGGGGAATTTAGAATGACACCACAGTCATTTATGACACTTGATAACATGGTCTGTCTGAATATTCGATTCTGATTGGCTGGAAGGTGTCCAATAAAACCGTTTAATGCGTTTTCATTGAAGCGCACACATAGATTCGTCACTCGCACACAGAGAGCGGAGATCGCGCTGCGCAAACACAAAAGGAAAGTACAGAAACTTATCAAAGCTGTCCCGCAACTTTTAGTTGTAACTAGATTCACTACTGCATTGCTCCATTATATTTCTCAGCAATGAGGGGTTACATCGCTATTTTAAAGTAATTACACTCACAGTTTCTTTGTTAATATATATATATATATATATAGAGAGAGAGAGAGAGAGAGAGAGAGACAGACGCTAAACAGACGCAGAGTATGCATATCGCATATCTCATCTCTCTCTCTCTCTCTCTCTATTAACAAAGAAACTGTGAGTTTAATTACTTCAAAATAGCGATGTAAGCCCCTCATATCTCTCCCTCTCTCTCTCTCTCTCTCTCTCGCTCTCTCTCGATAATTAATTAAACTAAATGCAATTCATTCATTCAAATAAATGTAATCTTACTGCACTACTTTATCTCTGTGTCTGATTCAAAGCGGGCAGAATGCTAGATCTAACCGCTAGAAAATAACCGTCAGTTTTACCTTTCTGGTCAAATATTGCGCTGCAAACATCAATAACAGCTTAAATGGTCAGTGCTGCTGACAAATGACCATGGTATTAGCGGGAAAATCCACGGCTAGCTGTGAGTTAAACAATTTGAATGCACTTCGCGTTAGGCAGATTTGCCTCCAAGTCGTGCATTAAAATAGTTTAATACACAGCTAGCCATGGATTATCCCTTATATATTCAACAACAACAACTCATCTTATACATCCTTACGCAATTTCTACGTCATTGAACATGCACATAACTTACAGGGCTCTCAAGTTTTATCAAAAGTTTAGAGTGAGATTTAGGGGAGGAGCCACCCAAATCCCTCGACCCAACCAAATTCGCTTCAATTTTTGCTAGTAGTTCAATTTTGCCTATTGTTCATAATTGACCAGCACAAATGGAAATTATAACAATTGGTAAATCTGATAAAAAGACAAATTCATCCAAATAAAATAAATAGATATATTTAAAAAATATAAATTTATTGAAAAATAAAAATAAATTTGACCCCAAACAAGCCAACTGAACATCAGTGCTCAATGTACATAACATTGTGTCATAACACAACTTGCCCTGAGCATGCATGTCAAGACCCAAACCGGTCACCTATACAGGGGTCATCGGATGCCCATTTCCCCCAAGTTGGTATGATACTTTGGGGTCTTCATGTAAAGTTTGTAACATACTTTGGTTAAAAAATTTCTCAATGGTTGTGTAAAACAACACAATTTTTACCCCCTCAAAAACAGCTCTGTTCACAGTGACCCGTTTTGGTGCATGTCTCTTTAAATGATAATGATCAACAACTTTTTGGCTTTTTGAGGATTAAAAAAAGTGAATGGGTTTTTTTCATTGCATGGTGATTGTGTCCACACACTACAAAGACACATTTATTAGCAAACACCATATAAAAGTGTATTTTGCATCCGATGACCCCTTTAAAAGCAGTTGGAGAGTTTTTGAATGCATCAAAAATAATTTAGCACGAATTTGGCTATACTCCTCAACATCAGCTCTCACTGTCTTTGATCACAGGCAAGAGATATCGTCCAGGAATCGTAAAATCAAAATGCTAAAAAAAAATTAAATAAATGAAGAGGTCCGCAAGACCGCAAACCGCATTCAACAGATCTTGCTCTTTCAACTTCCACTCCGTGTGTGCGCCGCGCGTGTTGTCTAGTAACGAACGTGCTTGCAGTGGGAACACATCATTTACCCGGAAACAACTAATTCTAATTTCTGATTGGCTGGTAGCTGGCATTTAACTCTGTATAACTCGAGACATATCATGCTATGAACTCGGCAGAGAACTTCCCTCCGTTTGCCTGCGCCTCGTCCATTATAGCGGGACAAGTTCCCTTACTCCTCAGCGTGAGAAATACAAGGTGTGGCGTGTGAGCGTGTGAACGGGTTGAAATCATAGACAGTATAAGAAGTGGACAGAGCCATCTCATTGGAACTCAGTTGAAACAGTTGAAGCCCATTTTTAACGATTTTTTAGCACTTCCGTTCCTGACGCGCAGACTCAAACCGACTCAAACTAAACTTGATGACGTGAGCAAACTGTCTGACAGATGTAAATATTCTAGTAGCTGTGCGTGAAAACTGCCAACATTAATCTTGCAGAGACGGCGAGCTTGAGCAAAGAGTTCTTTGGCGTGAGTGAGCAGGAGTAAGTAATTTGTATAGTATTTATTTTAAAATGTAACGCCAGTACGCCATGTTAAGTTAATGCATTGATTGCCTGCGAGCTTCTCCTCCTGTCTGTACGGTAATTTCTGTCCTGTGCGACAGAGGGTCGAGTGGTTATGACGCAATCGTTAGCCTATTTTTACAAAAACTGTTTCTACGGGGCCATAATGTAACATAGAGGGTAATGGAGCCCTTTATATATTGTTGTGTGTCTTTAGAAATAAATAATGTACAAATGGAGTCTTTAAAGGCCTCAGATGTAAAGTTATTCGCTGTCAAAGTGACACCAAAATGAATGGGAGTCAATGGGAATGCTAACGCAAGTGAAGTTCTGCTACAAGATGGCGGCACGCGGCCGGCTTCAACTTCCGGTCGATGGATTACCCCCTTGGTTGAAATGCGTGTGTCTGAGACTTGAGAGCCCTGTTTCACTTTCAGTTTTAAATACGATCAAGTGTTTACATTTCCTGTTTTAAATTTTCCAACCCCATACTTTTGAATGATAGTGTATGCATGTTCATCTGCAAAACTAAGCTGATAAAGCTTGTTTTTCTGGTAAAACTGACAGGAGGTTCTGCTGGTTAGGTTAGTCTAATGGGGACAGTAGATAACCAGTATCCCACAAGTGATCACGCAACACATAGGGGTGACTAGTAATGCTGGTCTGTTCAGAAAGATTGACAAAGATTTTAAAGATTTTAAGATTGATAAAGATTTTAAACACACACTGACCCGGTCTCTGGTGAGCATCTGTGCTCGGTTCTTGTGGACAATTTGGACGATGCCAGGAGGCTGAATCCAGGCTTCACCATCCACCTGCACAGGTACACCTTCATCACCCAGGATGGTGATCTTCACCTGCCGACACTGAGGAAACAGACAGTGTTAAAGCACAACTGAACTCATATAACTCATGTAAGAATAGTTTAAAAATTACATTTAAATTACCAGATGATGCATATTATTAAATTATTTACCAGAAATGACCCATAAACAAGTTCTCATATACATAACAACAAATTCCTCATCTTGTCACTATGATTCAAATTAGGGTGTAGTTGAATTTAATTTATATTCCAACCAGTGAATTGACAGGAAGACAATTGTTAAATTCTGCATTGTGTCGTAGTCTTCAGACCTGTGTGATGCGGTGATGTTGTAGGTTGATGACTCGAGACATGGCCATCTGCATGCTGCCGAACACAGCCACCACTTCCAGCTTCTTATCATCAAACGATGGAGCTCCAAAATTCTACACAAACAAATACAATAGCAGACAATACTTCATAACGTCCACCGTTGAAACACATTGTCATCATCTGAACTATTTGATATGTTAAGATAAGCAGCTTGAAACACGAAACACAGGAAGGACCAGTGTGCACTCTGATTGTTACTGGGAAATGATATCATGGTTTTCCACTTTACAGGAAAGAATCTGTTACCGGCGAGTTAGATACTGATCAGATATCCAAACAGCATCACTCCAGGTTGGCTATCCTCTGTAATATACTGTGTGTATTTTTCAAAATTAAAATTGCACTGTGTACTTAAAGCTACAATATGTAATTTTTTTCGCCGCTAGGGGTCGCTAACCACTTACGATAACAAAGGCGTAGGTTGATGACGCATAAGCGGAATTATGGAACTTGTAGTCATGCTGATTGATCTAATAATGTTTATGGATGAGTGAATACATTGATGTTTTTAACATGACTGTAGTATGAAGCAGGGCGCGATTGCTAATAAGAGACAGATATTTGCTCCACATGCAGGTCCGGCGGATATAAAGGAATAAGGACATTTCATTCTACTGAATTACTACAGACACAGGTCAGTTTATTTGACGAATTAAACTTGTGAGGAACCGCTGCGCTGTTTCACTTTGTCTACACTATCACTATGTTGAGAGTTCTAATGTTATTCTATGTGTTAGTTTGTTGGCTGTATGAGACTAGTAGCAGTAAGCTAGATCAACATTAGAATACTGATCATATTCTAACATTTCATCATGTTGAGCTATAACATTGATTTGTTTTATGTACAATTGCTCACCTGTCTAATAAAGTACATGCAAGAGCGGCGTCTCTGTCAATTCGAAGTTAGTTGCGGACACGGAGCTCTCGGCATCTTGAAAACGCCACGCTGATATTGATCCTCGTTTTAGTTCTCCTTTTGTCCCAAAGTCTGCTTTCCATGGACCATAATGTTTGACCAGAACAACAACAGCGTGAGCGTGCCACAAGACGTTACGCAGTTGTCCACGTATGTCGCCATGGTTACTATGGCACTACGAGCAGAAACCAGGGATAACACGGATATTACGTCATTGACAGGCGACAAGTGAGCATGGACGAGCCATTATTTAAAATTGGAATTTCTCTGAAATGAAAAATCTTTGGGAACTTTTGGGATATTGTAAGTACCCAACTGCAGGAAATATATCACACTGTGCAAGTGATTTTTGGATATTTTATTACATATATTATAGAAATATTGGATGAGCAAGAGCTTCAAATGTTTCAATATACTAGACTTCAGTGTACTGTAAATTATCATACTTGCTACATTTGCGCTGCTCTTTTACGCTCTCATCTTTTTCTATTCTCCACCATTAATTCGACAGTTTCATATTGCTTCCTGTTTATTCAGCACAATGCATTTTGAAAAATGATGAAAGGATATTGATGGATTGATGAGTGGTTGTAAATATAGTTGATGCATTCTGAAAGTCGTATTTGCAGGATGAAAGTCCGTCCAGGAGCCATTGTTTATTGATAGCTCAGAACATTAAAAAGATGCACTGAGGATAAACGAATGGCACAGACTCATCTGTTCAACTCAGAGCTGATTTTTCATTTTGTTGAACTGAACTGCCCTCCGGAAAGTAAAGTTTTAAGTTCTGAACTGAAATTCAGTTTCATTGATGGACTCACATTGTCCTCTTTGGTGCCACCCCAGAAATTAATGCCTCCTGCATAGCTGGGTATGTTCAAAACGGCAAGACCTTGAAGACTCGGCAAGGACATGGGCACTCCATCACACTGCACACAAATATATATATATAGAGAGAGAGAGAGAGAGAGAGAGAGAGAGGTGGGTTTACAGCTGCAAAAAAGACAATAATACTGAACTGGTTAGTACTGAACAATAGAACTGGTTTACTCCGCACATGTGTGCAAAAACATATTGGATCCATAGCCTCCATAAAATAGTGACTTGTGAATGTATAACAGCACAAATGAACAAGGCTAAATCTAGTACCATTGATGCAAGGCAATGTTTTTCCTCCAACAGATTGGACTATATAAAGAAAATGACTATATAATTTTTGATTGATAATGTGTCTGATAATGTGATCAAAAGTTGATCACAAAAAAAGAAAAGGGAGAAATGTATTCAGCCCAAATGTCAGCTTCTTGCATTCCCTTTCTCTGTCTGTCCAACACATGCTCATACCTCCAGCTGGACTCTTTGTTCCAGGTTCTTGTAAGTTTTCTGCACCAGTTCTTTGGTCCCTAGCACTCCATACCACATCATGTTTTTAGTGCGACTACTGTGGAAAAAAAGAACGAAATTTCACTGTTTTAGTCAGCATTATGTAAACAACATTATCACTGACAAAAAACAACAACAACATTAAAAGCAAAACTGTAACTAGTAATGCCACATCTCTACAAGACATTTTCATTTGGATTAAATGGATTATTCAGCAATTATCAAACATTTCTTCTTTCTTACCTGCACTTTTTTGGGTGCTCATCTCGCTTGTTGTTGAACTCCAAAGATATTTTGGCATCCAGCCCGATGCCAAAATAGTTATTCATCACACACTTTTCTGTGCACTGCCTGTGGAACAGAGAGACAAGCAGGATGAATTGAGTAAGCTGAGTCACAAAAGGACTGACTTATGAATAAAAAAAGATTTTTGAAGTGCTAAATAAACAGAAAAGGTGGATGTCTTACTCATACATCATTCACAAGGAAAATGTATTCATTTTTAGATGAAATTGTTGCAATGTCACATAGGCAACTGTCTTTTATAGTGATGGATATGAGAAGTACTAAGCTTCTAATGATCTATTAAGCATTATATAATACATTAGTACAGATATCTACTTAAATAAAGGTTGTTATTTATTCTATTCAAGAATTCTGAAAAAAACAACAACAACAACAAAAAAAACAGATCACAGTTTCCACAAAAATATAAAGCAGCTGTTTTCAGATTGATAATAATAATTAAAACATTGATAATAATAAATAAAAAATCTTAAGCACCAAATCAGTATATTAGAATGATTTCTGAAGAATCACGTGACACTAAAGACTGGAGTAATTCAGCTTTGCCATCACAGGAATAAATTACATTTTAAAATTACTGTTTTTTACTGTAACTGTCAAATAATTGCAGCCTTGGTGAGCATAAGAGACTACTTGCAAAAACATAAAAAAATATTAAATTTTCAGCTAATCTAGAAGAACTCTTTTCAGCTCTATAATTATGTAAATAATGTTAACATTGTAAACGTGAGCCCTACAGACTACTTGCAAAAACATAAAAAAATATTACATTTTCAGCTAATCTAGAAGAACTCTTTTCAGCTCTATAATTATGTAAATAATGTTAACATTGTAAACGTGAGCCCTACAGACTGTAGATGGAAACATATAGGCCTGGGATAAAAACAAATGTTTGTCCCCTGAGACTTTGATGGACTAGTGTGTTGGTGAGTGGAATAGCAAACACTGTGGTATATTACACTGTCAACATGGTTTTAGAGCTACTGGAACCTCAGATGTCATTACTGCACTTCTCTGGAGAAAGATAAGAGCTCTGCCATGTGTTTATGTGTGTGTGTGTGTGTGTGTGTGTGTGTGTATGTGTGTGTGAGTGTGTGTTTGCACAATCTTACACAGACTCTTCAGAGAAAAGCACAGTGGTGAAACTCTCTGACTTCTCCAGTAATATAGGGGTTGTAGTGGTTGGACTCAATGTGTTTTGACCTGTCAATGAAATAAAGGAATTGAAGAGTGAGAGAGTGATGTGCAAAATGCAGCCATAAGAAAAAACAAAGAATCACTACAAAAACTTCAATAGCAATAGTACAATGATAAAAAATGGTGTATTAAACTGTTCTAAAAAAAAAAAAAAAAGCTTTTGAATTTACTTTCTTTTTTGGATAAGTGGTTGAATGAACTGAAATTATCTACTTTTAGATATAAGTTCATGCTACTACTTATTTTTGGTAGATTCAATTAAATTATTTTGTGTTTCATGTACTCCTTGAAAACGATTCAAAGCTTAATATAATTATGACTAGCTTACTTAAATTTAGTTGTGTAAGACTGCAAATCTTTGTCTTAATTTGACATATCCATACAGTAAATCTAATGAGTTAAATCATTTGAGGAGACATATTTCCTTAAACCATTTGAGTTTAAATATTTGAGCACTGTGAACTGTAAATTTCATGAGTCTAATAAAAAGAATATTTCTTATAACTAAATAAAACTCTTACTTGAGTAACACCTACGTAACTGATTTGAGTTAAACCAATTAAATACACATTAATTAACGCAAACAAATCTCTTAAAATCTATAGTACTACACAAAGTATTTGAGTAGTTTACATGTGAATTTAAAGTTAAGAAAACTCAGATGACTGAACAAATACTTGTCAATTAAAGCTAAAGTTATTTTCTTAGAAAGAATTCTAATTAAACTAAGCACACTTGATTACACACATGTTTTTAGTAACACAGAAAAGGGTAGATTTAGTAAAAACTAGCATCAGTGAAAGTTACAAAAATGTTTATTAAATGTTCTTTTTTCAGAGTACTCATTTCATGCGTTCATGTATCAGTGATTAATTTTGAGAAATTAATCGCCATTTATGTGAGCTAATGCAGTGTTATGCATGTTGAAATAGTCGATGTTAATTATCTCTGTTGCTCCTTCAAGTGATCCTTGGCCTTTTCTTTTTTCACGTCTCCCTGCTCACAAAGACAGTTCTGAGGGACGACCTTTTCTAGACAGTGTCTGGGTTGCATGATGTCATTTTTTACTTCCACCAGGGCATGCAAACAGTTATTTTGCATCCTCCTAATTTAATTTTATGTCTTCTGTATTTGCAATGCTCTTAAGTCTTAATAAAGAGATAATAATTTGCAGAGGAAAATGTAATCGAGAAGAGTTTGTCACTCACGTGGCTCCGCCTCTTTGAGGTCCTCACTGCTGCCTCTTTTGATTGATGACGAGGATGACATTCTCTGTACCTGGGTGTGTCTGTTCTGCTCATCCACCACTGAAAGAAAGCAATCAATAGCAATCTAATTAAATATTGGGTAAAGTTTCCCAGAAGCCACTGTAATATGCGTGTACATTCCTGTATCTGCAAACCACAGATTTTAGTTTTATCTTATTTAAATACAATTGCAGTAAACACAGTAAAAAAATTTCAATTACTGCAGCCTTTTCGTGTTTTTCTCTCTGGGCATGTTTTAAAAATGTTATCTCACAATTATCTTCATGAAGTACAGAAGTTTTGCCTTAGAGTACTCTACAATGCTTGAATTATTTTCTTTTTGATGTTTATTCTATGTATTCTAACACTGGCCCAAAATCCAATGACTTTCCACTTCCACAGATGAATGCACTCATATATTGTAAAGAATTACCCTTTTCTGCCTGATCTATGATTTGTCGGAGTGCTTTCTTTAGGCTGTTGGCCCTCAGCATCAGCTGCTCTCTTGATCTGAAGGGTCTGGACTGATCAGTGTCGCTCTTGTCTGGTGAGATGGGTCCGGCTGGTACCAGCTGGGCACTGGCGTCTTCACTGAGAGCCTTAACCAAAGAGTCCAGCTTCTCGTTCAACATGGCACACTGAGATAGACACACAAGCACAAATCAAAACAGTTTATAAAAAACCAAACACATTTAACTCTTTATTTGACTCTTCATTTAACTGTTTATTTGACTGTTTGTATAGATTTTCATTTAATCTTTTGATTGCTAATTCACTCATTATTAAACTGTTCATTTGGCTCATCGTGTGTTGATTTGACTTAATAAATGTTTGTTCCTTTGGCTTATTATTTGACTGTTCGTTTAACTCATCACTTGTCTATTGAAACATTCACATGTTCTTTTGGCTAATTGTTTAACTGTTTGCTCACAATAACTGAAAAAAAAAATCACATAAGTCTCCAGCTTTACCTTTTTTGCCATAGCATCGGCCTCCTCTTTATTCTCTGTGGCCCGTTCATAAGCTTTGCCGACCTCTGCCACAAACTCATTAACTGTTCCACAAAGAAACCTGTGAATGAAAGAGATAGGAATACAAAATGTAGAGGTTCAAAAGGATTTTTGAAAAATTATTAAAAACCAAAAAAATTATATTCATATTCTATAAACATAACCTGCACAACACATTCATAAACACAAATCAACTGTTTGCTCACTTAGCAGATGATATAACGTCACTGTGTTTGTCAGAGTCCAGGATTTTGGTCAAGTGAGTGGCAACAGAATCAGCATATTGTGTAATCTGGATTTTAAAAACATAATTTTAAAACAGAAAATCTCATTTAAATAAAATTTAAGATGTTTTTATTGTTTTTAAAGAAGTAGCACTAACATGGCATTTACTTGATGAAAACTACAGTAAAAACAGTGATACTGTGAAATATTATTACAGTTTAAAATAACTGTTCTCTTAGTAAATGCTTAAGAAATAAAGGTCACCTGTAGGGGGGAGTCTAATGGGTCCTCCTCCTTTAAAATGGCTGGAGTCTGTTTGGTGGGCACTTCATAGGTCATCACACTCCATCTGTGACACACATTTAGGAACAGAGAGATGAGTTTGATGAGAGGCATTCATCCACTCATTCATTCATTCTCCTTCTTTCTCTTTGTCTCTCACCTGTCCAGCATCTTGGTTGTAGCTCTCTCCAGTTTCTCCAGTATTTGCAGCAGCTGAGCATCATCATCACAGAGTCCTCCCCAGCCCAGCACACGTGCCAGGTCATTTCCTGTGCCCAGCGGTAACACGCCCAGCTGGCACTGTTACACACACAACACAACACAATAAGAGTGTACTTCTGGGTACTTCTAGAGCTAAAGACAACAAAATAAAAATGGACCATATGTAAAATGCCGTACAAAAGTTTTTACAAATCAATAAAAAAAATTTGCCGCAAGCTTTGTCAAGAGTAATATCAAATAAAATAAACTCAGCAAAAAAAGAAACGTCCTCTGACTTTCAACTGTTTTTACTTTCAGTAAACTTGATGTGTTTAAATATTTGTATGAACACTAAAAGAGTCAACACCATAAGACATAAACTAAAAATGTTTCACAGACATGTGACTAACAGAAATAGAATAATGTGTCCCTGAATGAAGGGAGGCTCAAAATCAAAAGTCCCAGTCAGTATCTGGTGTGGCCACCAGCTGCTTGAAGTACTGCAGTGCATCTCCTCCTCATGGACTGGACCAGATTTGTCAGTTCTTGCTGTGAGATGTTACCCCACTCTTCCACCAAGGCCCTTGCAAGTTCCTGGATATTTCTGGGGGGAATGGCCCTAGCCCTCACCCTGCGATCCAACAGGTCCCAGACGTGCTCAATGGGATTGAGATCCGGGCTCTTCGCTGGCCATGGCAGAACACTGACATTGCTGTCATGCAGAAACTCACGCACAGAACGAGCAGTATGGCTGATGGCATTGTCCTGCTGGAGGATCCGGATGAGCATGCATAAAGGGTACCACATGAGGGAGGAGGATGTCTTCCCTGTACCGCAAGGCATTGATATTGCCTGCAATGACAACAAGCTCAGTCCGATGGTGATGTGATATACCGCCCTAGACCATGACGGACCCCCCAGCTCCAAATCGATCCCGCTCCAAGGTACAGGCCTCGGTGTAACGCTCATTCCTTCGACGATAAACACGAATCCGTCCATCACCCCTGGTGAGACAAAACCGTGACTCATCAGTGAAGAGCACTTTTTGCCACTCCTGTCTGGT
This sequence comes from Semotilus atromaculatus, assembly GCA_031834385.1. Lineage (NCBI taxonomy): Eukaryota > Metazoa > Chordata > Actinopteri > Cypriniformes > Leuciscidae > Semotilus > Semotilus atromaculatus. The sequence goes on from JAULUF010000009.1 coordinate 26,604,321, forward strand.
CCAGCGAAGGTGGGTTTGTGCCCATAGGCGGCGTTGTTGCTGGTGATGTCTGGTAAGGACCTGCCTTACAACAGGACTACAAGCCCTCAGTCCAGCCTCTCTCAGCCTATTGCGGACAGTCTGAGCACTGATGGAGGGATTGTGTGTTCCTGGTGTGACTCGGGCAGTTGTTGTGGCCATCCTGTACCTGTCACGCAGGTGTGATATTCGGATGTACCGATCCTGTGCAGGTGTTGTTACACGTGGTCTTCCACTGCGAGGATGATCAGCTGTCCTTCCTGTCTCCCTGAAGCGCTGTCTTAGGCGTCTCACAGTGCGGACATGGCAATTTATTGCTCTGGCCACATCAGTCCTCATGCCTCCCTGTAGCATGCCTAATGCACGTTCACGCAGATGAGCAGGGACCCTGGGCATCTTTTTTTGGGTGTTTTTCACAGTCGGTAGACAAGTCTCTTTAGTGTCCTGCGTTTTTAGAACTGTGACCTTAAATGCCTACTCTCTGTAAGCTGTTACGGTCTTAACGACCATTCCACAGGTGCATGTTAATTAATTGATTATGGTTAATTGAACATGCATGGAAAACATTGTTTAAACCCTTTACAATGAAGATCTGTAAAGTTATTTGGATTTTTACAACATTATTGTTGAAATACACAGTCCTGAAAAAGGGACGTTTCTTTTTTTGCTGAGTTTACTATATCATACACATTTTCTACAATTTAATATGTCTATTAAAATGCTTTAAACCTTGTATGATATGATACAGAAATGATTGTAAACTTTAAGAATTAAATAAGGACAGCGCGATCGCAAATCCAATAGCTCCGTTGCCGTCTCTCAGAAATCAGAGCTATAAAATCAGAGTAATATCAACTAAGATACAACATCACACAATTTTGTTTACTACTTGATATGTTTGTTTAAATGTTTCAAACCTTGAACGATGTGATATGTTTCTCTGACTCTCTCCCAGAGATGGGAGGCATTTGCGTATTCTTTATAATTAGTTCAGATTTGCATTTGTATGGATAGTAAATGTTGTTGTAGCAGTTTTTAACTATTTAATATTTTCTTTCATGTTACTAATCAGCTATTTTATATAGATTATTTTTATTTAATATTTAAAATTATTGTTTTAATTAGAAGATACATTTCAATACATTTTATAAATATATCTAAACATTTTTTTTTTTTTTTACGAATTATACAAGGCATTTGTTAAATGAAAACCAAGGGACCAAAATTACACTTAAACCGTGCTTCTAATGAAATTTTACAAACTTCTGGTTAAAGCCCTGCCCACTTCCGGATTTATTAAGATTGTTAAAATACAGACTCCGTTGCACACCCCTAGTGCACATTTTCATAAGGGTTCATTAAAATACTTTATTCTGGTTATTCTGACCTGTTTGTGCAGGCTGAGTTTGTCCAGTTCAGAAAGAACCCAGCCCACGCTCCCATCTCCACCACACACTAGGATACGAAAGGTCTCAAACTTCTGGAAGAGGCGAAGCCTGTACACATAAACAAAAATAAATAAAAAAACAAATATGGCTCAGAGGGCAAATTCATTTTGACAACAAAATTGTAAAAGCTGCACTAAGATTGAGAGTACAATGATTGAGAATGTTACAGCTATCAAATAAACATGTTGGGTTGTTTTAAAAGCTAAGCTACAGTGAATGATTCCTGACACTTTAACTGCCTTACAAAGTATTTTAATTGATATTGCAGTGTGCTATCAGCGGACGTTGATCTTACCCCAGCTGTGGGCCGCCGTTCATGAGGTCAAAGACCTGGGCCGGGTTCAGAAGCTGCCTAAACCTGCGCAGGAACTTGACGCCCTGGTTGTCACCACTCTTACTGTTCACCAGCACCAGCAGAGGACTCGAACAGGATGGAATGGTGGCCTTCCAGAAGCCTGCAGTGAGCAAGGGATAATGAAGAAGGACAATGGTGGGATTGGAGAGGGAGGAAAGAAAGTGGGAATAAGAGAAGGAGAGGAGAGGAAAAGAACTTGGGAGGGGTGTCGTGTTTGGAAATGTAACCATCTTTAACCACTGTCTCTTTAAGAACATTACTAACATTAAGAATGACGTTGTTCCCCCATACGATCTCTAGATTAATGCAGTATGCAAAAGTTGTGAGGTCTGTAAGATTCTTCTAATGTTTTTTAAATAAGTCTCTTATGCTCACCAAGGCTGCATGTACTTGGTCAAAAATAAAGTAAAAACTATAAAATTGTGAAATATTATCACAATTTAAAGTAACTGTTTTATTTTTAAGGATTGTTTAATAAATAGAAAGTTAAAAAGAACAGCATTTATTTGAAAACTATTTTCATCTTTGCGGAGTAAAAGTAATAATTTCTTTCGAAAAAAGAGAGAAATCATACTGACCTCAAAACTTTGAATGGTAGTGTAAATGTTATATTAAGTAATGAAATAACTGGAATTACATTTTATTCAATGGTATTTTTAACTGACACAGTGATTATACTTAATAATAATGTCATTCGCAACAAAAAAACATATGACAATGTATACAAGAGTTATGGAGACAGCTAAGCTGATGGATGCAGTTGCCAGGGCAACCCTTACCGTCAGAGTCGATGCTGTTGAGTGCAGTGGGTGGAATGATGGAGACCTTACACTGACCCAGAGGACAAACCTTTCCCAACTGCTCCTTACAGCTATTATGCACCTACACAGAGGGAATGTACAGAGACATACATTATTGGCTACTCACAGACAGCTAACATCCATCAGTGTAACAGATGGAGACACACTGGTTACACAAGGTACACACCTCTATAAATATGATGTCATAGTCTTTCCTGTAAACTGTGTTTATGTGGTATTTCTAGTTGTTATGTTTACAGAGGAAAGTTAGTGTGATGCAATATTTTGGGTGTGTGTGATATACAGCACTGTGATCGGTTTTACAGAGCGGGTAGGAAGGTGACGTACGATGGCTTTGCACCAGAGGCACCGCCAGTCCTGTAGTCGGCGGACGCTGCCACAGTTTCGATCGCACACCACACACTTAGCACTAACCGGCAGGTTTCCCTCCAACCACTGGTGAGGCATTGACACCTGAAAACACAAATATGCGAATTTAGGCACACTGAGACCATATGCATGTAGAATTTAAAAGATTCACTTACCCCATCCTCATCCTCAATGATGTCATTTCCTATGGACGCCAGAGTGGTCCACTTACAGTTATTTGTGGATCGTACGGCACAGCGCTTGTGGGCTTTGAATTTACACACTAACACACGCAGAGAAAAGATGACATTAAACAGGTCATCACTAGAATGTGATAACAGGCTGAAGGCAATGTTCATATTCACGAGTCATTGATTACACACTAAACAAACAACGTCATTGTTCGTTCTACGAGCAGAATAAACAACGCATGAAAAGGTAAATGGCACCAAAAGGGAAAATCCAAACAAATCGTTCATAATGAATGAGAGAGAGAGGAAAAAAACAAATATGGGAAACATGGAAAAAAAAAAGCTTTGTGTTTATGTTTACCTTCACAAGAAAGACCATGAGAGGTGACCCCCGGCAGAGCCTCGCGACACACGTTGCAAAAGGTTGGCCGGGCGTGAGAGCAGGCGTACCAGTTATGCATCCCGGAGAAGTGCTCCATGTTAAACTGACTGGCCTGTGATTATAAAAATCATGTCAACATCACTGCATTATAAATAAATACACATCCAAATAATAAGATCTGCAATGATTCTCAACCAGGGGGCCTCAAGTTGACTCATAGGCTACGTTCACACAGACAATTTTGGGATTGACAACATTTACTTACTGGTGTGAGTTTCGAAATGTCCCGTTCAAACAACTTTCAGTAGCGTCTCGGATACGGTCTGTATGAATGTGCAACGGGAGTCAATCCATTGTTCTCTTACAAGTAACAATAAAGACGGTGACCAAAGTAATAATCAAAGATAGCGACGTCCATAAAACTGAAAATTATTCCCTTTTGACATGACAAGAGTCCAGTCGAGCCGCGAGTTCGTCCGTCAAATCTTCATTAACCGACAGCAGCTTTTATATCTAGGTGGAGAGCAGAGTTTGTGAGTCATGTGTAGAGCACAGAATTGACAGGAGCCACTCCGGTGGAGGACAGTGACTGGATCTAAAACCTTCAGATGACACAGATCATATATCCATTGCTGTATGTTACCGAAAGCAAAACCTCACACAAAAACCCACAACAAACAGTAGACACGCCTTTGTGCAGCGCAGAGCAGCTCTCTCGCACTGTATGATGTGAAAGACAACTAGTGGTCCAATCAGGTTCCATTCACACAGTGCAGGTTTTTAGAGACTGCTGTTGTGAGTCCTGAAAATGTACAGGTGTGAGTTCGGTTATAGAATACTTGTTGTCACTCCCGTAAACAACTGATCTCTGTGTGAACGTAACCGTATTAAGGACTCAAATAGAGGACTGACAACAGTGTTCTGTTGCTATGAGAACATGGCAATAATGTTTTAAATTTAAATTATTGAAGTAAATTCAAAAGTAATGTAATAAAATTTTAAAACGCAATGGGCATTTTATATTATGTCAATCTTTAAAATATTTTATTTGGTAGAAATTGTGAGCATTGAGGAGTAAAGAACCTAGACCTTCTCAGTTGTAACTGAGAGTGGGTCTGGGGAAGGTTCATTCACAGCCCATTTCCAACGGGGCGTCACCAACGGCCGTCGCTCAAATGCCTCTGGGCGCAATTGGATAGATCTAAAACCAATCAGAGTGATCATGATCGTGTAAAGCCCGCCTCAACGTTTGTGATTGGTGCCTCGATTTAGAAAAATTGGAAATGGGCTTGAATGGGCTCTTGGCCAGACTGACTTGCAGAGCAAATCTCAAATTTGCCGGAAGTTCGTCTTGGTTTTCCCAGGCTACTAAGAACCACTGATATAGGGTCAAATACAACAAGCTACTGTTATAGAAAAAGATTAGCTTGGGATCTGTTAGGAGTTCTTTTTTTTAAAAACTTTGGCTCATGAAAAGCTCAAAAGATTTAAAAGTCACATGGACTGACACACTAACTACTTTACATCAATATTTCACCTAAACACAATTACAATTATATTAGTTACTCCTGTGGCTTTCATTTATTGATCACTTAACAAAGAGGGAAGATACATCCATGTAAAGGAACATTAAAATGCCATTATGAGCATCAATGCAGATTAACTGAAGCTTTTAATGATTTTGGAGGGGTTTAAAGGTGAAGGTTCAGACACTGACCTCATAAGTCTCCCATTTCTGAACAGACTTCAAAGCACTGATCCAGTCTTCCATCTCCTTCCTGCTCTCCGCACACAACATCAGCTTACGGAATGGAGTAATAACCTGGGAGAGAACGAGAGATGATTGAGAAAAATGATTGAGATACCTACATCAACAGAGGCATATTTAAAAATGGTTTAAATAAAGCCATGGAAAAGAGCTTTTGCTTACTGTGAAACTGTTGTTGATGTTCTTGGTGCTGGTCTCGGCCACGCTGGCATCTGAGAGGTCGACCTCATCAAATATGAGAGACTACAACAATAAAGTAGCATGTTTTTGTCACCAACAAACACTGAAACAAGCACCTACATTCAGCACCACCTGAGGTTCAATCTACCCCAGAGGGGCCATGCTTTTACCTTTGAATCTTTGGCATAGTACAGAGTCCTGCCTCGCAGTTTGAAATATCTCCTCTTCCATCTCTGAAAAGAGCTGGTCTGTTTGAGTAGAATACCCTCCTTTACACTCTTCTACAAAACAACGCAGAGAAAGAAAAAATAAATTACAAACGTGTACAAGACAGCTATTGCAAATGGAACGATTTGATTTGTTTTTATAATAGTGTTCTGTTCATGTATCCCTACTGCCACATTTTTTTTAATGAAACATTTTCATGCCATGTTAGAACTGGCTATTTTTAGAAACTGCTTCACAGCCCAGTGGATTTACTGGTGTTCATAAATTGCTTCTTTTGCATGTGCATGAAATTTAGATTTCAGTTTGTTATGCTAAATCATAATAAGAAATGAACACACACAAACCCCTGTGGCTCCAACTTGCATTAGCAATCCTGTAGACCTACTTTCAATAACAATGGCTTATCACCAGGCCCAGATGGAATTGTTGGACTTTTTTCTGCTGTTTCTGGTTTTAAACATGATAAAAAATGTATTGAACAGAGCTTTATACTCTTATTGATAGACAAGAGTATACCATTAGAAAGAATATGTATTAAACAAACATGCATGGTTTGGTTAAAGGGATAGTTCACCCAAAAATTTAAATTCTGTCATCATTAACTCACCCCCAAGTTCCAAACGTGTATGAATTTTTTTAAAGAACATAGGTAACCAAACAGTTAATGAAAATACTATGGAAGTGTTCGGTTAACGATATTCTTAATAATATCTTCTTTTGTGTTCAGTAGAAGAAATAAATTCATACAGGTTTGAAACTTGTGAGTAAATGTTGACAGAATTTTCATTTTTGGGTGAACTATCCGTTTAATAGCTTTGTCATCGATAGATGTTTGAATTCTGTGGAAATCTGCAGATATTTCTTCTTATATATAACACTAGATATCACTACAGTATGATAAGAGATTGTTACACACATTGTAAATGACTGTCAATGTGGACTTGCATGTTTATTGGCACATTAAAACTATCTATGAGCCTCTAACAGATTTACCATGACAACAGTCAAAACCAATTTCTTTCTCTAACACTTTCCTTCACTCCTTCCTTGCTTAATTGTTTATAAGAAACGTTGTTTTACTGTAAAGGGGTTACGGTAAAGCATTTAAAAAACCTGATCTGTCACCTAGCAAAATTCCAGATTAAAGTGCCAACAACACTGAAGGAGGAGCTGCCATATTTCCATAAAGTTCACTACGGGCCTCCAAAACATGATCAGGTGTTCAATTCCTCGCTGACTTTATTCATAAACCTAGACACTTCAATCTGGTCTTAAGCGCAGAGAAGCCAAAAGACTTTCTAGAAGTCATCCAATACAGCTGTACCTGCACTTAAGCAGTAAAACCGAATTACAATGCAGTTTGTCGGTGTCTAAACATGTAGGGGCATATTCTGTGCCCTCTGATGACGTGAGATGTGGATTTCATGAGTGTATCGTGGCAGGACACCTCCAGCCGCTCAGCAGTGAGACAGGCTGATGGGACAGAAGCGACAGCACATCTGTCTGTCGTGGCTGTGTCACACTAAAAACAAGGAGAGTGAGAGTGCTGTTGCTAATCATTAAGGAAATCAAAGTGAGTAACCTAGCCAGGCAATCTGCTAAGAGTCATGATGACGTACACATGAAGGGAGTGAATTCACAGAGACAATAAGAAAAAAAGTCTAGTCTAGTGGGAAAGAAAGTATATCTGTTCTGTACCTCACTGGCTATATTTTTTACACTCTCCTAAAGGGACCATAATACATTAAACAAATTATATTAACCCTCTACTGCACGGTGTTGCCATATGGCAACATACCCTTTCTTTGGACATTTATTGAAATTTGAAAATAAATATGACCTCTGATTGATCTTAAATTCATAATAGAACCTGGAGGTAACCAATGATATGCTTTGATGACATCACGACACTACACACACCCTTGTACTGTCATTCTTTTCACACACTTTTGATGACTCCAGTTGCTGAAAAAGTGCTCGTGAATATGTGAAGATTTTCCACATTTTTTTCATATTTCTTCAGAATTAAAAATTACATCAAGCATCTGGGGAAAGTTCTAATCTTTTTTCAATCATTGTCACATTGTTTTAATAATTCTATTACCTTTTTATTTAATAAAATAGGTATGTTGCCATATGGCAACATTGTGCGGTAATGGAACAATATTTTGCCCATGCTAATGCAGAGTAGCTTTGTATGGATGCATTGATATAGTTGGATGGTTGTATTCTACTCATATATTTATATATATTTGTATATATTTATAAAGTAAAGTAAAAGTAAAGTATAAAAGTAAAATATATATACGCTAATTTTGTTTAGAAAATGCACAGTGCACAGTGTTGAGCTGATGTTGGGAAAGGTGTAAAGTAGATCAAGAATTTGAAGTTTTTGTCATTCGAAAATCTGTATGGTGAACATAAAATTACTGTATGGTAATAAAATAATAAGTCGCTGTGCAGTCCCCATGCACACACACACACACACACACACACACACACACGCGCAAAGGCACAAACACATGCATGTTCTATCATCCTACACTTGATGGCAGCAGTAACAATTTTTTCTTATATTTCAGTTGAAGTTGAACAGTTCTTATGAGTTTGCGCCAGATGTTTTGTAAATGTTGTTGAAATAATACTTTGAAAACTAGTTTCATATTTTGTACACAAAGCTAAAAACAATTTAATTTCTATAAGACAGGTCTGTAATCATATATGAATTTCATGTCATTTTGGGAGAAAACTGTTCCATTGTCGCACAATGTTGCCATATGGCAACGCACCCAAAAGTACCCCCCCCCCCCCCAAAAAAAAAACAAAAAAAAAAGAAGAAATGTTCATTTGAGTCTATTTTATATATAAAAAAACACTGTAAAATTTTTTTCCATGATTGCATAATAATGCGTGCAGTAGAGGGTTAATATAATTATAAATATAATTTCTTATCATTTGAAAATAGACAAACTTTTAGCATTAACTTGTAAAAAAACTGCATTTTACATTTCATCATGGGTGCTCACACTCAATCAGATACACAACTTTACATATTAAGGGCCAGATTTACTTACAGCTCGTGCCAGCGCAAACCCTCTTTTGGCGTTAAAAAACTACTGTCAGGATTTAGTAAAGGCACTCAGTGAAAAATGAGCGCTGAAAAGGCGTGGACACGGCTGATCTTATTGCATATGCATTTGTAGGAGTTTCCCTTTCAGGCGCAAAATTTATGGGAATCCCGCAAGGTGATTTACTAAGGCTTGCGCTCACCAATGTACTGGTGTTTGCGCCATTATTTATGCACATTAAAAAGCACGTCTTAAAACAGACGCTACCTGGTAGATTGTGTTGGTCATTATGGAAATGATCTGACAGCATCTGTGTTCTTTAATTTGCGCGTCGTCAGTAGATTCCACTCCCATCTGGTTTGGAATTGCACCCACAAGCCAATTTGCCCCAAAATGTCTCAGATCAGAATTTTAAATGTTAGGTCACATGTGAGGATTTGAGCCACAGTCAGTTTAGTCACTTTTTCAGGAGATTCTACATCCCTTTCAACAGGTGTCTCACTTTTTCCCAGTGACTCCCAGCAGGGCTTATAAATATATGTGAATTGGCCCCAGAAGGTAGTTAAATCTGTTAAAACTCCCTTTGATAGAATAAATGAAATAATGTTTTCTTGGAGAAGTAGGTTTAGGGATTAGTTGAGTCAAAAGTTATTATATTTAGATTAATATAAAAATAACATAACATAAAAATAATTTTATAGTATATGTTCTCATTATGTATGCATGTATGTATGTATGTGGGTGGGTCAGGTAAAATACATAAAAAGAGCTGTGCATGTAATATGACGAAACAAATAAGTGTGTGTGAGAGACTAAACTTCACGATATCTGCCAGTGAAGCCTCCATGAACAGCAAGACAAACATCAGACCCAGACATCACTCACTCCATCCTTTCAGAACAGAGCTGGTTCCACATTCATACAAAAATGAGAACATCTTTGATCCATCACATGCGGTGCGCGCACACACGTGTGCACACACGCACGCGTGCACACACGCACGCACACACACACACACGCGCACACACGCATGCGCACACACACGCGCACACACGCATACGCACACACACGCGCACACGCACACACACGTGCACGCACGCACACACACACACACACACACACACACACTGATGTCAGATGGTGACTCAGAGGAATCTCACAATGATTGCTATTTTTGTTTAATCTCTACCTCTTCCTCTCCTAATCCTCCCCTCTCTCTCTTTTAGTTCCTCTCAAATTCTCAGTTTCTGTATTCACCCTGCTCTTCTATTTCTCCTTTCTCTCTTCTTTCTTGCGTCATTTCGGCTCTCCCTGTTAATTCTCTTCTCTGTTTGCTGTCGTTCTCTTCTCATTTCTCTTTTATTATCCTCGTCTTTTGTCCTCTCTGTCATCTGAAGGGCACAGTGCCTCTGCAATGCCCTACATAGAGCTAGAACTACAAATCCCACGATTCCTTACAGCAAAGCTGATTAGATCCAAGGAGTTATAAAACCTGGTGAGCTATCCGTCAGCATTCTCATTTATCTCAATGGATAGTGTATGCAGCCCAGAAGTACATAAGACTGGACGCTGCCATTTTTACTTCATGGGTACGAGTTGTGATGTTCACAGTTGGCAGGGACATATTGAATTGAAACACTGATCTATATATGTATATATATATATATATATATATATATATATACAAACACACACACACATATATATATATATATATATATATATATATATATATATATACACAGTATAGATAAAGCAATTCTTTAGTGAATGGTGTTAATCACTCTTCGTGGTTTTCGTAGCATGCAGTTTTGATATACAAAAGTGATAGAATTTTTTTTTATATTAAGTTATTTGGGTTTATGGTTCACAATGTAATCATTTAATTTTGTGTAGGTGACTTCTATGTTGTGTTTCCTTGAATGTGTGACATGTCGTAATAACGAATGCCTGATTTGGAAGTCACCGGATGGAGTTTGCGTTCCTTGCCACTGGCCTGCTTAGTTGGGGACACTTAATATTTAACAATATTATTGATTTGACTGCACTGATACTATTGGATGAGAACTGAACTGAGCTGGATGGTGACATCACTGTTTTCCACAGATCAGCTTTATAGATTAAATGAACTAATTTAATAATTGATGATCTTTACAACGGAACACTGAACTGACTTCAGCTGAACAATGAGACAATTTTCTTTTAGAGCTGCGGTACAGCCAAAATGAACTCTGTTTGCATCTCCGAATCATTTTCTTGTTACCACTTTAAAGCTGTTTTGAAGCAATCTGTATTGTATAAAGCGCTATATAAATAAAGGTGACTTTTCCCACTTTTTTTTTGAGTCGTAAATGACGTGGCTCATCACATCACTATTTGAACTACTAGCAGTAAACAGGAAAAAACATAAGTCTGTTTTCATTGGGATCAGGTAACTGTAAATGTTTTTGTCTGGTAAAACATTTATTCAGTAAGAATAAATGGCTACTTTGGAATGAAATTATTTTTTGGCCCCATAATCGTGTATTTATGCCCAGTGTTGAGAAAAGTTACTTTTAAAAGTAATGCATTACAATATTACTCCCTAAAAAAGTATCTAATTGCATCACTTAGTTACTTTTTAAGGAAAGTAATGTTACACATTATACTTTGCGTTACGTTTCCCTCACCTGAAACAAAAGTTTTAAAACAAAAATAAAACTAAAGTTTTATTTTTGGCAAATGTAAAGGCCCTTTCACACCAAAAGTGAAATGAATAAGCCTGGGCGAAATACAAGAAATATAGGATCCCAAGTGGTCAAGTGCAAAGACCGCAAGTGTGGGTAACACTCTTACTTCAGCAATAAAAACAAAACAAAAATTAAACACAAATGTGATGTTCATCTAAAGTAACCTTTGCCCATTAGTATGGTTAAACTGGATAATTGAAGGTCAGGAGCAAAGACATCGGTAAATATCAGTGAGATTAAATACATAAAGTATCTATGTATATTGTAACATTTAACTATAGCAGGTTTTCGTAATATTCTAAGTTTGCATTTTGAGGAATAATTCATCTGTTTTTCTGTAAGTAAGATAAGTAAATGCATGCTTACCTTTAATCTAGAGTAGAACTACAATCGGCATCATGTTTACACAAGCGTACACAACGCCTCTGCACTTACTTCCGATTTCTCTCAACATGGGGACAGGAGAGGTGTTCATTTATAAACGGAAAAACAAAGTAACTTGCGTTACTTATTTACAAGTAACTCAGATATTTTGTTGTAAATTTCAGGTTTTTTTTTTTTTACAAGTTAATCCGATTATGTAAGTCACATTACTTGCAATGCATTCCCCCCAAAACTGATTATGCCATCTATCAGAAGGAAATAAGTCACAGCTACTGTAACCAGTCAAACCTTTAGGCTACCCCTTGATTAGATCCACTAGTCTGTTGTTCCCATGCAAACGCATGGCCTTGTGGTGCTGCTGTGGTGCGAATACTAATAATTCAATTCAGTTCAGGTTTTCTCTGCTCTGAAATTAACCTACTTTCTTGTGAACTATGGCTTTTGCTTAAGAAAGTCATCTTTTGACTCTGAATTGCTGTTAAAGTGGGTCTGAGTGGCTTTTTAAGTCAAAGCTGTAACAGTTATTAGGACAATATACTCATAATGTGACTACAACCCAGTTGAACAAATAAGCAATTAGTGAAAGAGAGAGAAAGAAAGATCATTCCACAATATGTAAGGGAGCAATGGGTGAACATGAAAAAGAAAGCATAGCATGGTCCTTGAAATATTGAATCCCCGAGAAATAAAAGCATCATTGACAAATTTGTACACTCCAAAAAAATTATTCTTTTGTCCATTTGAGAGATAAATCAAATCAAATGCAGGGAATCTTAATTAAGTGTCCATTTAAGAAATCAACTAGAGAGTGAGTGAGATTTGACCTACTGCCAAATGCTTAAAATAAGTCAATCAATATACAGTATATATATATATATATATATATAAGCTGAACTTACTGACCAACTGACTTTTAATTACTGGAAAAAATAACACTGCTTGTATGTGTTATAGAATGACTGAATACAATCACCTGAAAATCCCCCAATTGCAGCCAATCACCCTTATCTATCAGTTGCCATGGAAACACCAATGAGCTGTAAGCAAACAAATATGTCATTCAAACGATCAGCGTACCAAAGACATGGCCAAACATTGTGCAGCACTAACAGCATGCAGGGCAATAAGCTACACTACCCAGAAACATTGAAGAAAAAAAAAAAAATTTAATTTACAATGAATGAAGAGACTTTCTTTGTTCAGCCAAGCTTGGTCAAATACACAGATCCTAATCATTAAAAACCCAGACTGTTTTTTCCCTTAAGAAATCCCTTGTTGATTCAGATATAAAACATAATCTTTTCCTTCCACTAGACATTTCATAAATAATTACAGAACTAGGCTGATGCTGAGATCTCTAAAGCTTTGTTCAGACAGGCAGGAAAAACCAGATGTATTTGGACAGATCTGACTCATCTGTCAGTAGCAGAGAGAACAAATTGAAATCAGATTTTTAAAATCAGTCATATACAGTTTGATAGCCTTTATGTAACATTACACAAACTGCTCAATATTGTCTGGAGCAGTGTCTGAATACATTCATATTCACTTATACTTTTGTCATATAAAAAACGTGTGCATGGAAGTCAGCAATGCCTCTGTCATGTTCTCTCATGTGCCTTGTGAGTTCATATTATGAGCAAAAGCAAAAAATGCTCTCAGTTGTCATGAGTAAGTCTCTTGACATTGCGCTGACGCTTACATCATGCAACTGATGCAGATGTACCGGATATTGACCACACATTCTGAACGAACAGATCAGATTGCATCATTTACTGTACAAAATGACAGTCCTTAAGATCAGATCGGATTAATGTGCAGTGTGTTTGATTCCAGGCTCTGCATGTATGTGTGTGCAATGAGCCAGTCAGGGTGAGATGGCACAGTCTGGTTAAAGTTGAGTTAGAGCCAGACCAATTACCCAATGCGCCCACAGAGACCACGAGCCCCTTTCACAGCTAGTAATTAACCTAATGAACTGATTACAGCCCCTGCAGTACATCCTCCGAGTGTGTATGTGCATGTGCGATCTAATTAGAGACTAAATCACACAGCCTGAGAATTTATACCTCCGAGGTGTCGCCCTGAACAAGCCAAGACTCATTCAGAAACACTATCAGATCATACACATGCAGCGTGCTAATGGAAACTGATGCACTCATATAATTCACATGTCTTTTAGCATATTAGTTTTACTAAATGATGAATAAATACATAATTTAACACACTGGGCCCTATCTTGCACCCGGCGCAAATGACTTTGTACACTGACGCATGTATCATTCGTATTTTGCACCCGCGCAAAGCGGACTTTTCCCTCCACAGACGCACGCCGGCAAACTAGAGAATGAACTTGCGCTCCCTGGGGCGGTTCAGTGCAAAAAAGGAGGCGTGTTCCGGCGCAAACAATCCCTGGTGCTATTTTTTTTACCAGAAAAAAATTAGTCTAAAGTCATGGCGTGTTGAGCGTACATTCAGATGCTATTTTAAGCGCGCATGCTTGGTCATAATACAGAGTGTGAACAACACGCATACACTGTAGATGATTCTCTTATCTACACAGATGCATTTTCCTTTTTGCAAATGATACATTCACCTAAATCTTGAATATAAGGTTAAAAATAGGCTATACCTTAATTAAAACTTTAATTGATCTAAAAAAGCTGTACTAAAAATCAGAGCATCATTGCATCATATCAGCTTATGGGAGACAGACAGCAAGAGATAAGGAGAAAGAAATGCAACCACGTCAGCCTGCATGCTGTTTTAGATATTAGTGTTTGTTAGATGCTAAAAATGAAAGCATTTAAATCTGAATGAGCTGCCACATCATTCTCAGGAGGAAGTGATGTTTGAGAAATGTGTACAGTAGACATAAGTTTGATCCAATTTATAGACTGTCAGGACACACAAGAACACTCATCGGTCGATAGCATGATGGGTTTTGGCTGGTGACCGAATCAGCGGAGATGAGAGATCTGATAAATGATAATCCTACATTACCCATTGGTACAGAACATTAGTGTTCATGCTGATCTCTCCATCAACAGGCTTTCAAAGATATCTCATTATCTTGTGATAAAAACAGAAGTCAGGAGGCAGATATGTTCCTTTTTACATAGAAATACTAATTCATAGGTGTCATCTTAGCACACAAAATTGTATTTTATTATTAATTACGTTAAAAAAAAACTATTTAGCTTTAATTTAGTTTCATGTCAGTTTTAGTTTGAATAACTTTACTACTTCAACTTAATTTTTGTTGTCAGGTGCCAAGGCAACATTTCTAATTTTATATTTAAACTTTATTTCAATAAAACAATAAATGGTTCATTTATTTTGTTTTGGATGCTGCTCCACGAGGTTATACTTATTCATTGCTTATTTCATTTAAGTGTCAGTTGGTCTCAGAAGTTGCTCTTGAAAATACCTTAGGGGATAATGAAACAAAAAATAAAATTATTAACATTCAGGTGAGTACAGAGCTATAAAATGAATGTGGTTAGCATAGCTCACATAATTGGGTCTTGGAAGACATTTGACATCCATTTTGGCATCATATCAAATCCCAGCATAGTTTGTGACATTACTGAGATTTCTTACATACAGGAGACACATATAAGATTACCAAGATCTTTAGGACTATTAAAAGGGGATTATTCTTTCAAACAAATGTTTCAGTTACATTGATTAACCTAGGATGTCCGTGATTTCATGTACATTATGTATGTAATTAGAAAAGAAATTAATTAAGGTGAGGATCATACTCAGGTATGACCCGGGCTGTGATTGGACTCTTCTTCTGGATTAATTGTCTTTTTACATTTGAACAGCACTCAAATGTTATCGTACTCAGAAAGCTGGCAAAAAGATAATGGAGGTGCTCTGTATTCAACAGAGGCCAAAATAAAAGAGAATTATTGCAAACAAATTGCAATCATATACATTCTTGTCTGGATTCATTTTTAATGAGGTTATGTGAGAAAAACACAGACATGTTTGAATCTAACTAGTTCCATCTGAACAAGACTTTTGTCTCAGGAGAATAAATCAGAAAAGACTTAAGCCAAAGCCCTCCATTTTTTCAAATTTCCATCTAGGTGAAACAATTGAGATATTAAAAAGATCTCATATGAATAACCTGGCATTGTCCACTGAATATTGATGGCTCTGAGACAACTTGTTCATGCTCCTGTATGGTCAGTCACTTGGGATAAAAGCTTTAACCTTTTTGACTTTAAGGCCAAAACTCACTCAATAAAACTCACTTTCTACTTAAAATATTTTAGAGATTGCCATACCTAGAAATATGCATATTTGTTATAAAAATAATTAAACAATCAGAAATATCTTGATTTTTTTTAGTTGTTTTAGCTTATTTTAATGCTTGTTTTGTCTTATTTTAAATCATTTTAAGTCATCTTGAGGCCCTTTTGGAAGTTTGCTGAAGTCCCCTATTAGGCCCTGGCCCCCTGGTTGAGAACCACTATACTTGATGCATGGATATAAATAAGTAATTTCCCCATGCATTCATGTCTATATTCATACATAAATTTGATTAATTACATAAACAAAACTTTATGTATGTGTCTTTAACTGTCCAGACTGTCCAATTCTGTCATTCATTATAGGCTTAGCATTAATGCTGTGGTAATCAGATCAGCACAAACAAGCATGTCCTGCTAGCCCAGATAAACCTTAGGATGCATACGCACACACACACACACACACACACACACACACACACACACACACACACACACACACGCACACACACACACACACACACACACACACACACACATCCTGCATCATGTCTCATAAATCTAAGCCAATACACATATGCATGAATGCACAAAGCCAATCATGAGTCAACTGGTGTGGCAGGAAGAGATCATTAGACGGATGAGACCGGGATGAGCCTCACAATCAAATAAATCACATAATCACTAAAATAACATCACACAAACACAGTTTGCAGTGCTCACTCTAGAGAAAACTACACAGTGATATAAGGAGTAGCCTATCCAAACCTGTGACAAGATGCTATTGCTGAGTGTCTGTCCTTCTGTAGTTCTAACTGAACTGCTGGAGGAGGTTTCCAAAAAGTCTTCCTCTCTCAAGTGATTGGCATCTCCCTGCCCACCCCCATCACAGCCGAACAAGAGTGGAGCAAAGCAACACACACTGCCTGGACACAGCCTGGGCATGATGGGTCCGTTCAGCCATCGACATGTACACACACACACTTTCACACAGTAACACGCTGACTTCCTTTGTGCTGCACCTGAAAGACACGCCTTCTTCTGAAAAAGAACTTCCTCTTGCAGGTGAAAGGATAAGACCGCCCATCCTATTATTCCCAGACCTACCCTTTGAGAATGAAAACACACAGAGGCCTGTAAAGGTCTATATTTAGAACTAGATAAACTGGTTTGGTAAGCGTCTTTATTCACAGAATTACTGAAAATCCCAAGCACCTATAATAGGTCAAGAGTCAAGACAGATGTTCCTATTGGATCGGGACAGAAAAATTGTCACTTTTGTCACTTTTGATCGACTGATCACTTTTGATCCCTTGCTGAATAAAAGTATTAATTTCTTTCCCCCCAAAAAAGAATATATACATTAGCATAAAAATGTCCTAAATCTGAGAAACATCTGAGACAAAGTTGATATTTCAAAGAAACCTAAATAAATATTTCCTATTTCTCATCTGATGTACGAAAGTCTGTTCCAAAGCAAACCAACATGCTAAGTGGAACATTTGAAAATATCTTGTTACAGAAACAAGTGGGATGTGGAAAAGATGAGCAAGATGCATTTGGTGAGTGGCGGGAAAGACGGAAATACAGCCAGAAATAAGCATGAAGAGTAGGCTCCATAATGTGATTCTCTCGTGAGTGCTGGACAAGGAGACACTGTAATGATCCAAACGATATGTTCATCTCTTTGACAGCAAACACTGATAGACAGAGAGAGAGAATTTTGTATTTGTACAAACCTCAACCCATTCTCTATATCTTAAGTTCACATATTACTGTCGCTCTAAACCTCCCTGTCTTGATGTGTCTGCTGTTTTACAGCCTGGTAATGAGATAAAACATCTCCTAACTACAGTGCAAGGGTGAATGAAGGAAGACATCATCCCTTATGGCTCTGTTTATGAGAATAGGATGAATGAGAGCATTTGTGGGTTGCAGTTAATAGTGAAGACACTAGAGGGCGGTAGTTGCTGGAGCTAAAGCAGTAGGCCTACTGCAGTTATTTGTAACGGTCTGTTACTGACTCTGTTGAGCCTAAAAACACTAAAGTGTGTGCTTATCACACACACACATCAACATACCCAAACACAACATTCACACGGGCGCAATTTCACATGTGAAACATTGATTTTCACAGCTGATCTTACATGGCGGATTGTGATATTATGATGGCATTCAGGGTTGTCATAGCAACTACTCTGGCCCCTGGGTTGGCGAGGAGACGGACGATCTGAAGGACCACCAGGCTATACACACATACGCACTGTAAATCAACACAAATGACATCAACATGCTGGGCTGAAGGCGACCTGCTGCTGGAGAGTAAATGAAATGCTAAGTCACTTCCTGCGAGAGAGCGAAACAAACTTAGACTTAGAGAACTTTAATGTCCCCGAGAGGCAATTTGTTGTACAGTACAGGCATATTGACACATAATCCATAACACAAACATTGCCCACATGCACAATATCATAAATAGGAATAAAACTACATCACATTACTTCACATATATTCCTCCAGTCTTATTTGATTGGGTTATTGCCATGGGAATGAATGAGTTTTTTGCTCGGTTTGTTCTGACCTTAGGGTATCTATATCTGTGACCAGAAGGGAGCGGCTTGAACTCCACTGAAAGTGGATGTGTTGTATCCATGCAAACCTTGTCTGCCTTCTGTGCCAGTCTGGTCAGATATAGTTGGTACAGGTCTACCTCTTGTTTACCAATGATTTTTCCACAGGTTTTCACAATCTTCCCAAATTTATTCCTATGGGTTATTTTTGAATGTCCGTACCAGTACAGTAGGATAGAATACTCTCAATAAAAGACTTCTAAAAAAAAAAGAAACAAAATGTAGTTGTCAATATTAAAATAATTAAGTTTCCTAAGAAAATACAAGCGTAAACGCAGGGGGATTGGCAGAATCACACGACATATGGAGCTGAGCCAGCTAATCTGTGTACGGACTATGGAGAGACAGAGCCCACTGCCAACATTAAACCTAATGAACCCGGCGTCAGATTTAGTGTCTGCATCAGAGTCAACACGATTCACTGCAGAAATTCTCCACCGTACTGACTGATTAAACATGACTGGTTCCAAATGTAGATTATCTTAGTGTCCTATTATGATTCAAATTAGAAGAGGAAGTCGAAGGACACTTTGGTAAATTAGAACATATGATATGAACACACACACGTACACACGCACGCACGCACGCACGCACACACACACACACACACACGCACACGCACGTGCACGCACACGCACACACACACACACACACACACACACACATACACACACACACACACACACACACACACACATACACACACACACACACACACACACAAGGGTGCTGTGGGAGATCGCTCTAATCTCTTAGCAGAATTACTGACGACTGCTTCCAGCATACGCCACAAATCTGGGACTGATTCACATAATCCCTTGAGAGAGACAGAAAGAGAGAGACTAAAGACAATGAAGTAATGAAATGAAGACAGGTTAATTGAGGAAGAAAAGAGGGTCTTAAGAAAAAGAGTGCAGGTCAAAACTGTTTTCATTAATAATTTCAAAGTAATGTTTTGCCCCCCCCAAAAAAAAAAAAAACTATTCACACAATAAAAGCATACAAACGCATATAAAAAATACAATATATTATATATTTTACATATAAAAATATAAATATAAATATGTACATTATAAAATAAGGAGTCAAAAATTATATTATAAAATATTATGTACAAAAATAAATAAAGTTCAACCAGACATTAGTGAAGATAAGGAATAATCCCAGATTAACAATCAATACTATGAATAAAAACATCAGCAAGGCTAAGAGAACAGATTATGACTAGAGAAACACAGTGCACCACACATAGACAGTGTGAATGGAGGCTGAGACTGAGGGAGAGGAAGAAAGGGATTGAGACGTCCCACAGATGTGACAACACCTACAGAGTGAACACCTGCTGCTCGTGTCATGAGCGCTGGCTGGACTGAACAAAGGCCTTTTGATTGAAGTCCTGTCACTGCTGCTCCCTCATGACATACACGCAAACGCTGGGCTCAGTCACGACATCCTCCTCAACCCTGAGTGCTCTGCCGCTTGTGCCATCTCCACGGGAACAATCCCCAGCCATTTCTGCGGCAGCGGGATGAGTGGTGTTCCACTAAAGAGCCCATTGTCCCTCCACAAACAACATTCCAGCCCTCACACAAGCTCCAGACCCCCTCATTACACATGTGAGTGGAATATGTCTGCTCCACAACATACGCACAGGTTTAAATGGTTAGTCTGTCAATAAAAGAAGAAAAAATTTTTTTTTTTTAAAAGCTAAAAGTTACAAAATTTTGACTTTAACCTAAAATTATAGCATGCAAATATGCCATGTGACTGATCGTTCTATTAAAAGGCCTTGTAGCAGAGAGGGAAAACACACAAGTCTAAATAAATATTTCGTTCATTTGAATATTAAGAGGCACTCCAAAAATATATTATAATAAACGGTTTGCAAATTATGTTTTAATGTTTACATTTAATTTGGTCAAAATACATAAGTACTTTACAGTGGGTTTCAATCGAGAAGATTTTTGCCATGTGGTTATAGCATCTACTAATTGGCTAATTGCTTAAAGACGCAATCTTACGTGTTGTGACACATCCGAGTGAAACAGATAATTGAAAAAAAGGAAAAAAAACGTAGGGGTTCTTTTCATCGGTTATTCATTGGTTTTCCATCAAAAATGAATGCAAGCTTGCAGTCGATTGTAAGAAAAGGGCACGGTTCAAGCAGACTAAATGACTGGAGAAGTCCAGCATACGTCACCAGAGAGACTGACGTTTCTTCAAAAGATTTGGACATTTTGATTAAAAATCACAAGGTCCAAAAAAGGAAAGAAAAATAAACATACTGTATACATAGATGAATAATTTACAGTAAGATATATAATATCTATTTACAAAATATATGAATAGGGTGAATTTTCATTTCATGCTGCCTTTAACCTAACAACCCAAGATGGACCCCCTGTATTCAGTTGAATTTGGTTTGATTCAGTTCCATTCTATTTAATTAAATCCAACTGAATTCACTTTTTTTTGTATTTGTCTGTAAATAAATGAACATTAAGTTAACATATAGTTCATATAATCTTTGACAATCTTTGTTTTAGTGTTGGGTCCTAGTCGAGTCCAAGTCCTTAACAATCGAGTCCGAGTCCAAGTCTGAGTCCAAAGAGGGCCGATTCGGACTTGAGTCCGAGTCCTTAACATCCGAGTCCGAGTCGAGTCCGGCCGAGTCCACAAAGATTTAAATTATTTGAAATTGACCTTTCACAAAGACCCGCCCCTCTTAGTTACTGTTGCTACGTCCGACAAGCCATTCTGCTCTCATTCCACATGTTGCAAAGAGCAACGGGGAGCAAAGAGGACACTGACAATCCGCCAACATACAAGACAGAGCAGCCTACTTTTGGTATGAAATAAAGTCTCATCGTTCAAATTTTATCGTTTATAGCTTTTATGTGTAGGCCTCAGTTCAAGCAGCACATGAACTGATAATCTCTTCTAGTTATAGCACGATTTAAACATGAATGAAAATCAGAACTGCAAAAAGAAATCAATACACACCATTTTTCAAGTTCAAATCCACTGGTTTGGTTTGTTTGTCGGACAAAAATGGTGGCTATCTGCATTATGATTGGTCAGATTGCCTGTCAATCAAAGTCCGGCGAAAGGTCTCACCACTGAGCTCTTAAATTAATATTTTAAACCTTACAAAATGATTGCAATGTATAGTCACAGTGATACGTTTACCTATTGTACATCTTTCAGAATCTGCACGGTAATGCTCAAGAATGCAACACGATGCATTAAGAGCCAGGGGTAAACTTTTGAGCAAGATGATGGTGATGTTTAAATTTTTCTAATATTGTTTTACATGCTAATATCTTTTTTAGCCCCTGAAGGGCAGTACTAAATTAATTAATTAATTTTTAAACAAAGTAAGAACAATTTACATTGTTCAAAAGTTTACGCCCCCTGGCTCTTAACGGATGCTTCCTTCCTGAGCATCACTAAATGTTTGTTTAGCGGATTCACTCTCACATTTAAATGCATTTATCACTCTTTATAATTTACTGTGTGAACGTAACCACTGGTCCTCTAGAAGGACGAAAAACAAAACTATTATTTAGATTGTCAATAGCGCTCCCTTTAAGCCATCACTTACTACCGCATTCTGCACTCTCCCTAAAACTCTCGTCATAAACACTGAAGTTGTCCGCACTGCACAGTGAATCTCATTTATATTGCATCTAGACTTTTTTGAATATGAGGGGATATGCGAAAGGATAATCAGGAATCGTGCTGATTCTGAACATACATTTTGAGCGAATTATCCGCATGTTGACTAAAATGCCTCTGATTTGCTACTGTGTTCATGCGCTTAATATAAATGTCTGTGATTGGCTACAATGCTCAACGTGGAAACAAGTAGTTTCGTTTCGTTTCTGAATAAAATTGTGTCCTCCAGTGCCCGGACTCGACTGGTCCGAGTACAAATTCATCCGAGTGCGTGACAAGTCCGAGTTCATTCAAAATTGGACTCGAGTCCGAGTACCCCAACTCTACTTTGTTTACAATTTTGTATATTAACATAACAGATAGCTGATAATAATGCCAGCCCAGATGGATAAAGCGATGAAGAAAAGAGTGAAGTATTGCTTGTGGTGGTTGTATATCTCTTTAACAGACCCACTGTGTATGTGTGCGTGTGCTGTTTTTGGCAGCGTTGCCAGATCAACAATCACAAAATTGGCTCGAAAGAGAAACTATAAAACACAACAAGCCTAATTAAGTCTTAATAAATCCCTAACACATAAACACACTGAACACAGCAAGTCCAGTGGGAAAGATAGATTACAAACCAGTGAAACCACATACAGCTGTTTTGAATGTTAGTGCACACTCACACACAGCGGAGAAAAGAGAGAGAGAGAGAGAGCTGTAGACTAACATTCCACTTAACCTTTCCAGTGAGAGACACACACAGACACACACCTGACCCAGCACCTGTTCTGTGTGCGCAGGTCGCAGCTGTACACCTGTGTCGTCTCCTCTCCTGACTGCGTTCATAAGTGAATGTTATTATATTTCAGCATGTGTGTGTGCTCTGTGTGTCTCTCGTCAGCAGTTCTTCTCTTTACTGGCAGCGCTAGGCGTCCTCCGGCAGCAAAATATTTTCTGCTGAATTAATCAATCACAGAGCATGATCTCTATAAAGATAAATCTCTCTAGATAAGTGAAGAGAACAGAAACTTTCCAAACATTCAAATGACATCCTCTTAACGTCGACATGCATTATAATCACTGGGTTCTTCAGGGGCCTGTAGGCTGATCACACACACACACACACACACACATATCCCTTTTCCACCATAATCGTGCCGGTGCCAAAGCCAGCGCTTGGCTGGGGATCTGAGGACCTCTCTCAAATCTGGTCTAGTGACTTTAGTTTTGAGAATTAAGTAATTTAATTCAGCATCTTTACACAGCTCAAAGAGAGTGGTATAGACAACATCTACTGTACACTTAAGATGAGTGTTTGCTACCTATTGATGTGGCATAGTTAGGTTAACTATTTACTGTATAGCTTTTTTCGATAAATCTCAAGCATTTTTTAAAACTCAAGCATTTATTTAAAATAGAAATCCTTCATAACATTATAAATGCCACTTTTGATTAATTTAAATAAATAAAAATAAACTGCCCAAACATTTGAACGGCAGTGTATTTTAGTTTAAAGTATAGAGTGAACCCAGATAACTGGCAGCACCACTGACATCACGACAGTGGAAACGCTAACACACATATTCAAATAGTGTGTGTCCAGACTGTGAGATTCCACAGCACCCTGTGATCTCTCCCTCTCCTCTAGGAAACCATATTGCCCAGTGTGACCAACAGACAGTCCCAGCAGCTCATTAACGGATCAGGCCTTTCATTGATCAGCAAGCTAATTGTGACTCACTCTCTCTGTCCTTTTCTTTCTCTTGACAGCCAATACTCCGCTTTGTGATGTGTGATGAATACATGTGTAGCCATACAAACTACTGATTTACCCAGCCTTACGTCAATGAGGATCTTCCATCTCTCTGGTCTCTGAAGCAGGATGTGTGCCGATATCATCTTCCACAGGATAATCAGACAGGATCATATAACCTGCTCCAGTTCAATTACAGTAAACCACTCCAATCAGCTGATTCCAGTAATAACACACAGCTAGTGATGTCCAGTTAGTATGTGTGTGTGTGGGCACTGCAACTACCTACTTATACCACCTCCTCTGTTTCAATCACATTTTCATTTCTCCAACTATGGCTTTCTTTACTCTTTCCCTTATTGTTATTCTTAAGGTCCTGGCACACATCCGAAATTATTGTTAAAAAATAAATATAGTCAATCACGTTTACACACTGCCTCCGAAAACGTTCGTGGATCGGGTTCATTTTCTTAGTTTTTTTTTTTTTTTGCATAAGTAGCAAGCATTTTGAGAGGTGTTTTGACAATTAAGAGCTACCGAATGACGAATATGAAAATTTCGGACTCGGTATGCAAGGACTTTTACTCTTTCCCTTACAGCAGCACTGCATGAACTCCATGAGTTTGGAACCAAGAACATGATTAATGTTAAAAATGTACTTTATTGATCAGAGACCTAGAATTAGTGTAGAATCTTAAATATTTCTTATTCATGTTAGAGCAGATTTGCTTCTCTTTTTTCAGATCAAATGATGCCATCAGCACAGCAATTTCAGCGAAAAGTTGAATTGAAAAATGGCATGAATTTTAGAATGTCTTAGTATTTAGTTTGTCCGCGTTTGGTTTGAATGACAGCAGCACTGCACGAGCTCCACAAGTTTGGAAGCAAGAATGATTAATGTCACAAATGTCCTTTTTTGATTAGTGACCTAGAAATAGTGCAGAATCTTATACATTAAATATTTCTTCTTCATTTATTCATAATGTTTCTTTGTTTATTTACAAAAAATACACTAAAAACAGTACTATTCTGCCATATTATTACTATTTAAAGTAACTGTTTTCTATTTGAATACATTTTAAAATATAATTGATTCCTGTGATGGCAAAGCTAATAACAACTAGCAATGAATAAGAAATATTTAAGATTCTGCACTATTTCGAGATCACTAATCAAAAAAGTACATTTGTGACATTTATCATGTTCTTGCTTCCAAACTTGTGGAGCTCGTGCAGTGCTGCTGTCATCTTAAACAAAAGGCGGACAAAGACATTCTGAAATTTATGCCATTTTTCAATTCAACTTTTCACTGAAATTGTTGTGCTGATAAGATAATTGGATCTGAAAAAAAGAAGCAAATCTGCAGGGAGTTCCTCAGAGACAGTATTTTAGGTGGTAAACAGCCTGTGACAGCACACTGTAAGTGCCAAACTTTGCATACTCAAAAAAACTAATTTGTATTCCGATTTGCATATAGTCTCAGGTCAAATAGTCACACTGTTGCTAATAGATGTTAATAAGAAACTGTGTTAGTACAAGAGATTCGACAGAGCCAAATCTGAGTGTGTGCCTGTGTACAGATTACAGTACATATGTGCTGGAGAGCACTCAGAGGCTCTTGTAGAAACTCCATCTGTGTGTGTGAGTTTGTGACTAAGTGTGTGTGGGTTTATATGGGTGTAGAAGAGAACGTCTATGAATTAGTGCTTAAATTTAATTTGGCATTAATGATGGTTTGTACATTTTACTTGTTTACTTTTCTTAATTTACTTTATTTGCACATTTTTCAGTGTATGCAGATATGCTAAAAACACTTTGGCAGTCCTGAAGTGAAGTTGTCATCGTGCCAGTACAATTGAGTACATGTGTGTCCAGTGTGGTAGTCCTTCAGTGGGGGCGTGAAAGGCTCTCCCCTTCTCTTGCTCCATCCACCATGCAAATGAGCCCCATACACAGCTCTCAATAACACTCACACACAACCCGACACTCACCTCACCGTCCTCCCACTCTCCTGTCCTCCTGTCCTCTCATGCCACCTTCTCTGTCTATTTCGGGCCTGTGCAAATCTTTTCATTTCTTTACCCCCCTCTTCTCACGTCTTTGTCCTATTTTATACTTACTTGTTTTCTTGAGTGTTCTTTATTTAGCAGAGCAAGGCCCTAATTTACATAGCCTATGGCCACTGCAAGAGAGAGATAGAGAGAAAGAGGGAAATTCCTTTGGCCTTCTTGATGGTACTGAAGGCTGAATCCACACCTCTCTCACCATCTCTCTCTCCCGCAAATGCTCAACACAAGCCAAATAGGGAATCGAAGAAGAAAACAATACTGCTGCCAACTATCTCTCAGTGTGTGTCTTCCTTTGCATATGATAATGTTGTTGCAGGCAGAGATGTTTTCACACCATCTCTCAAATAATCGACCAGAGTCAGAGTCTTCTTTGCATGTGTTTTTAACAAGGAACACCCTGAAAATGACGACACTATTCAAATCATACAAATATAAAAAATCCAGCATATGACCAAAAATAGCCATCTAAATATAGCCCACATCAGAACACGGTATAAAATGTCAAGGCCGGAATTGTTTTTCAGGACCACACGTTCACCTTGACATGCAAAATGGGCTGATTTACAAGTCAAATTTATATTATATGACGTCTAAGAGACAAGAGCTACGTATATAAACACCTCTTCATTTGTGACTTTTTACCATAAACAATATTTGGATAATTTGGTTATTAGTGGTGCTCGCTAAAGCATAACTATAATTATTGTTCATACTTGCATTACACTGCTGTTTAAACGATTGGGGTTGGGAAGATTACATTTGGTTTTGTTTTTTAACACATTAAATTGATCAAATGTGACAGTTAAAACTTTTACAATGTAAAAAAAAGTCAAATAAATGCTGTTAAATGCTTTTGAACTTTGGCTTCATTAATGAAAACACGGTTTCCATGAAAATATTAGGCAACACTACTGTTTTCAACATTAATAATAATAAGAAACATTTCTTGAGCAGCAAATCAGCATAATAGAATGATTTCTGAAGGATCATGTGACACTGAAAACACGAGGAATGGCTGATGAAAATTCAGTTTTGTCATAACAAGAATACATTACATTTTTAAATTAAAATAGAAACTATAGTTTCAATAGTTTAAACTGTAATAATATTTCACCATACTACAGTTTTATTTTTGATCAAATAAATGCAGCCTTGGAGAGCATAAGAGACATTTCAAAAACAAAATCTTACCGACCTCAAACTAATGAATGGTAGTGTACATTTAGGGATCTGTTCAAATGCCTAACCCTTAGTAGTAAACTTTTAGTAAGTAGGCTACTTCTCTTTTTTCCATTTATTTACTGCATGCATGATTGTAAATATTAGCCTTTGTGTGTCTTTGTAGTGTGCAGACATGAATGATCCTTCAAATTGTGTGGAGAAGAGGTGCCTCTAAACAATCAGATTTAAGATTTGCTCCTGGTATACAATAAAACTAAATCAAATAATTAAATACACCTTATCAACCACATATCAATGCACTAAAACCCCCACAGAACACCTCAGCAACCACACGGCAAGGCCCCGGCAACCACCCACAATTCCCTAGCATTGTGGAGGCGACCTCTGCATTTGCAAACACCACTCACATTATCTTCAGAAAATGTAAGTTCAGTTCATCACTCTTGTTTGACAAAGACAAACCAAACCAAATTATTATGAACTAGTTGGTGAAAACAAAGTCACTGATGGTTAAAATATTCCAAGGAGAATTCATTTCTCCATGATGTTGATTTTCTAAGAGAGCGCATTGCTCAATGTGAGCACATTTCTAGAAAGTGAATAAAAATAGAAACTGCTTGGAGCTGTAGTGAGTGAGAGGAAGCATAACCGTGTGTGTGTGTGTGTATTCTCCTCCGCAGTTTGTTAGGGTCAGTGTGAAGAGCACTGGTGTGTAGTGTGCTCTTTCTGGCCGCCCCCTCAGGCCCTGCTGTTGTGTAACCACCGCATTGCAGTCGCACACACAAACACATAATGACTGAAGTGGCATACTGTATTTGTGGGATAACACAAGTGTCTTTATGTGTAACTGTGTGTGGGTCAAGTTTTGCCTACATTGTGGAGACCAAATATCCTTACAGGGATAGTAAAACCTGAAATCACAATGTGGGGACCAGCCTATAGCTTCCAGAAGGGAAACGGCTTAAAAAAACATACAAATAACGTTTGGCTAAATGCAAAATGGTTTCTACGACATTTTATGTTAGAGCCAATGTGGGATCTCGAGACATTATTTTAACTTGAAAGGACATTTAAAAACATGACGTGATGCAGCAGGCAAAATGTCCACCCAGCATGCATATGGCTGTAGATGAAGGGTTTCAAAAAAGGGAACAATTGTAAATTATTCAGAGATGGTCTAAAAGCTAAAGCAAAGAACAAAAAAAAAAATAATAATTATAAGAAGCTACTAGTGGCTTTCAAGAAAACTTGGCTGCCTATGCAGTAGATAGGCTGAACAATTTTTGAAATTGATACCACCTGAGAGAAAACAGAGAAAAAAGACTGTCGCCTTCCCTTTTGCCAAATAGGTAGGAAAACGTCAACACAGATAATGCATGTTGCCGTCCAAGGCCACTCCCACCAGTCTGCTAGTCAAATACCACCTTGCTCTAGTAGGAAATACTTCCTGGCAAACTTGTAGTCACTTGTATTGTTCCCGGTCGCAAGAATTAAAGAGTAAACATTTAGTGAGTTACTTTTGGTTTCCAGTGAAGGATCCAGCGAGTTGTAGGCAGTGGCTAAAGGCTGCAAAGAATCATACAAATTTGGAGATAGCATTGTGACAGACACTACTCTGTACTCTGTGTGTGTAGTCTCCATTTCAAATTGGATGATAATGCATACTGTGTTTTAGGCCAAATGGAAGGGAAAAAACTGAAAGAAGCTACCGTTCTGTGATTGTCAGTTCCGCCCAACTTCCTGAAGCAAAACGCCGTCATGTACCGGTAAGAAAGCTGTTGCCATAGTGTTCCATTTTTAGTCTGGTAATAACGCTCTGTCAATCTGACTGTCTGTGGGTGGGGGTACAAAAATGCTAAAGTAAAATCTTTAGTTTTCATGAAAGCCCTGGAGCTGTCTAAAGTATGATGCGTTTTACGTCATCCGGCAGACTTTTGCTGACAAATAAGCGTGAATTTCTCGGTCCAGGTAACACAGAGAATTAGTAAACATACTACAAACATTGTAACAATAGAAAGTGGGTTGAAAATCTGTGAACTTACACTTTAAAAGTGCACGCTAAAAACTACAATACTAAATTCATCCCAGAGAGGGAACACCAGAGATAAATATGAAGATAAATATAGAAAATATAGATTGCAAGAGCAGTGGTTATGCTGGGAGCCTTCTCTTTAAGCTCTCTATGCAGGTGTTTGGAGCCTTGCCTGATTCTTCTGCTAAAGCTCCAACAGTCTCATGTTAGGAGAACATTTCTCATTGTTCCCTGTTTCATCAAGCAATCATGGACAAGTGGTAAAGATTGAGAGGAGAAAATAATCTAACCACGGGAACACACACTCTTGTCCCTGGGGCACTGTGCAACACACACAGCTTGACACGATTAGAAACGCAGTGGGAGACAAGTTAAAACAGTACAGAAAAGAGAAAGTGGAAAGGGGCTGGATAAATGGCACTCTGTCTATTTACCAGTGACATCTTTCCAATATCCAGCAGCAGGTGATAAACAATGTGAGGAGAGAACAAGAAAGAGCGAATGATGGAGAGTTAGCCATAGAGAGAGGCAGCTAAACTATGTTAGAGTAAATATAAGAGGAAAACAGACTTTCTCAGCCACATGCAGGCATTTCTCAATATTATTTCTTCACCAACCTCTCTCTCTCTCTCTCTCTCTCTCTCTCTCTCTCACACACACACACACACACACAAACACACACACACACACACAGAATTTCAACCTTCTGTGTCAAAATGTGGCTTCTGAGACAGTCAGTCAGAGGCCACAGACAGGGACCAAACTGAGAATAAATATAGCTGGAAAAATTATAGTAAGCACTGATTAGCATCAGGGTGAGAGGAGAGCACCAAAGACAACTCCCAATAACCGCCCAGCAGAACGTTGTGGTGAAATTCGTTGCAACCGGTCTCTGGTGTGCTCACTGCAATACCCAGCTCTTACATCGCACTCTTAGGGAAGTTTCTGACAGTTACAAAATACTGTAAGTAGATAGCAGTGTAGAGGTCAAAACATAACTGTGCTGGGTCATTCCAGTGGGCAACGGGGGTTCAGCTATTGCAAAATGTGCGTTTAACAAGACTTTACTTTAAGGCAGCCTGTTTTCATTGAGTAAAAAAAAGTCATATTATAAAGACATACAACTGTAATTATGAAAATATGAAAAATTTGCAATTGTCGAATATAAGTCACAATTACTGTAAGTGAATAGTCACAAATGTACAGTAAAGCCACAATTAGGAAAATAAATGTGTAGCTGCAATATTTAGTCACAATTGTCTTTTTATTTATTTTTTACATGAGGTTCCATGTTTCCATTAGCGGAGATGAGAAGTATTTTTTTGTTTTTTTGTTTAATGATTAGAAGTTGTGTTTAGAGGGATAAAATATAGTGTTTCTTACAGAATAGGTAGATAACATACTTCACACAGAAATTAAAATTCAGCCATGATTTAGTCCTCCTCATGCCATTCCAATCCTGTATGACATTCTTTCTGACTCAAACATTCTTCAAAATATCTCTGTTAGTTTTCTTCAGAAGAAAGTAAGCCATAAAGGTAAAGCCATAAAGCCTTGTTGGTACATACAAACGTAAAAGTGTGTGACGTTATGAGCAGAGGAAGCACGGATGTGGTTTGCAGTGCAGGACAAAAAAAAAAAACACATATACGGTGCTTGCGTTTTCTCTTACACATGCAGCGGTGTCTTCTTTTCCTTCATCTTTGTCTTTTTTTTTTCTTCTCTGTTTCTATACTCAGGCATGCTTCTTCCTTCCCAAACCCTCAAACACACTTGATTGAGGAGGTGTGTGTGTGTGTGGGTGTATGGAGAGGGTGCTTCAGTGCTTTCATCTCAGGGTGACACAGAATCCCTCCCCAGTATTATATCATCTGCACCTGCACTCAGTGTGTGTTTGTGTGTACCCTCTTGATGGTGACACTATCTTAAGACGGCAAAACACGAGGAAGCCCTCCTTCCCCTCCTCAGAGTATGATTCAACAAAGCTTTATTGGAACAACAGTAAAGGGTAACAGTATAGCTAAAAATACAGTATATTGTACTTCTGTCGATTGTGCTTAAGAATACGTCTTCAATGGATTGTTTACGCAAAACAAAACAGATGTTATCATTTACTCACCCTTATTTTGTTTCAAACCTGTATGACTTTCTTTCTGACTGAAATATCCTTTAAACTGTTATTTCTCTAAAGAAGAAAGTCATTGGTGGTGCGCAAAAGAAAGTCTTACAAGTTTTGGCAGATTTTAATTTTTTTGTGAACTATCCCTTTAGTCATAAAGTTGAGAATGGACCACAATTGTACAAACATTTTTTGAATATGGTAAGGTGACACGAATCAGTCATCCCCTTTGACATAAATTTCAGAATAAAAGTGTGCTTCAGTTTTGAGCTTCACAACGTCCCATTCTATTCTTTTCTCCTCTGGTTTACAGGATTGTTTGTGCCTTTCCTGATTCAATGGCTAGATGATAATAAGATCCTCTTCTAGTTCCTTTTCTCGCCTTAGGGACCTAAGACATTGCAGTTTCCTTTGTAATTCCTTTATTATTTCCCTTTCCCATCAATCCAAATAAATGTTTTTACCATGTTTAGTATCTGATGTTTATGCTTGATTTATCAAAGATGCCAGGTGGAAACCAGGAGAAGAGTTTTAGGCTAAAACCAGCTAATAGTGGGAGCATGAAATGGAAATGTACCTATCTTTTTTTAGATTTTAGATAAAAAAAACAATTATATTTTTTAAATGCACCTTAACCACATAATTGTAAATCAAAATGTCATAACTCGATCTTCTGGTGAAACGGCAGATTTGCAGAAGATCTGGTGACGTATGATGAACTTTCCCAATTATTAAAGTTTTTTGTTTTGTTTTATTATGTTCCCCTATAGTTGCAACTATAGTATTGCAATTTTTTTTTTGGAAAAAAAAACTTTTAAAGTTTAGTGATTTATGACCTTTTCCCACCCTGTTCTCAACCTCTCATTCAAACAGTCTGTTTTAGAGGTGTTTCCCCTTTAAGAGTTCAGTGTTAACGTCCACTGTTATGATTGGCTAACGTCAGTGCTTATGCATAAATTATTAACGCCCTCAAGTCAGAACATGTGCGGATTCTGCGTAACTGTTTACAATAGTAGCGGGTGCTGCCAATTGCTGCGTGTGAGGCGATGGCTCTTGCAATGATACAACCATATATGTTTGAGCCAGAATCAGATGAGGAATCAGAAGGAAATTAACCATCACCACAACAACTACGAACGGATCAGCTCGTGTCCACATGGAAAGTTTGAAACTTGTATACGGTCAGTTTGACAGCCTACATCTTTAAATACGGGGCCTGAAGATGACGGACTCAGAAAACAATATGCAAGTAAACTGAGTAAAAACACGGTGATAATGAATGAAACTGGAATTAACGTTTTAAAAAGTTTTAAGATTAAATACATTACTTACAGTTTGCGTCGTCGTTGTTGGGCCCAGAATAGTGGGCACGGCCTGATCCGTAAGCAAAA
Organism: Semotilus atromaculatus; assembly: GCA_031834385.1. Lineage (NCBI taxonomy): Eukaryota > Metazoa > Chordata > Actinopteri > Cypriniformes > Leuciscidae > Semotilus > Semotilus atromaculatus. The sequence goes on from JAULUF010000009.1 coordinate 26,637,345, forward strand.
GTTTTCTGGCAAAGCCAGCATACTGCGTTTTGTTCTCAAAACAGTCATCCATGAAATGCAGAGAACACACGCTTAAATAATCACTGCCGTGAATGGGACGTCCGCAAAAAATAAATTGCATCCATTTGTCCCTGATGTCTGGATCTTTAGGCAGTGTATTCAAACATGTAGTTTGTCCACAGCCAGGAGCAGCACATCTGCGTGGCATCGCAACCTTGTACACAGACCCACTCGCTGCACGTCGACTGAACACATGTGCGCGTGACAACGATGCGAAATGAGGCGTAGTTGTCTTTCGCTGGAGGCGGTCACATGCAAACGACTGCTACGTCACTTCGTACCGTGACGTCACTTCATACAAAGGATCTAGAACGAGCTGTATTTAGAGCTTGATTAAATAAATGGTTCGTTTATAGTGGGGAGGACGTCTTAAGCTATGAAACTTGCAGGAGGTTTTAATGGTACAAAAACCTCTTAAATACCAAAAGATCAAGGCAAATTTGGTTTCTCATGTCATAACCCCTTTAAATCAACATAAACCCCGCCCTTATTTACAAATGACTGTAAGCTTGCATTCAGATCTATCTCCATCCAATCAACAACTGCTGTATAAAACCTACCCCCCTCACACTTTTTTATAGATCACAATATGGAAGAAATGATCTGTCTCTACTCTAAACTGAAGAGTGTATTTATTTAAAATATTTACAAATTAAGCAATTAAATTAAAGGGATAGTTCACCCAAAAATTATAATTCTGCCATTATTCATGAGTTTCTTCTGCCAAACACAAAACAACATTTTTTGTCCATTCAATGAAAGTCAATAAGGTCCAAAACAACAATGAACGAATTAATGAATGAATGAGGGATGATTAAGGGACAATTATCTGTGAAGCTGGTTTGAAACAATATTTATTTGAAAAGTACTATACAATTAAACTGGACATAAGTTGAACATGTCTTCTCTAGAGCTGTGACTATCATTTATTCTGAAAAGGACTTTTATGATAGCCTGGTTAAAACCAGACCATTCTCAGTTGTAACTGACTTAGGGTCTGGCAAAGCGTCATAGACAAATTATTTCCAGAGGGGCGTCACCAACGGACGTCGCGGATAGACCTAAAACCAATCAGAGCGATGAAGTAGATGACGTATGCAGAGCGACGGAGAAACATCTCAGAGTTAACTGTGCTGTTCACGTTCAAATCGCTTAAAACAGACGCGATAGCTGATTCGAACGAGTGATGTTCGACGGCGGCATCCATCTTTGTAATGTAGGCTACAAAATCTGCTTCAAAATCCCAGCGCTGTCGTCATCGTGCAAAGCCCGCCCCAACGTTTCTGATTGGTGCCTCAATTTTGACGGACTGGAAATGGGCTTGAATGAGCACTGATGAGTGCTCAGGTCTTGCCAGAGATATTGAATAGAAGAAATCGTTTTCTGATGGGTGTAACTGAAGCACTAAGGTTTGATTTAGCCCTGACTCTGCTGAAAAGGTGTTATAGTATGTCGTGTAAATGATACATGCTGCTCAAGTCTTCACTGACAGAATGTGCTCTAACATTAAGTACAGACCTCAGAGCTGCAGACTTTTTTCAGAATAAATAATACACACTCACACCATAAGTGTTTAGCCTTACACCTTGATAGCCCAAACCCTACCTGTGTTTTCCTTCTCTCTCTGAGAGTTTCTTTCTACTTAGTTCTTCATTCTCTCTCTAAAACCTCTCCTTTTTTGTTTTCGTTACCGGAAACCTCTTTTTTTTCACAGTCCCTCCTTCTCAGCTCTATAAAGTCATCGGTATTCAGTATACAACATTCCACCAAAAGCAAACACACACATACACATCAGTATACAAATAAGTATATCTGTTTGTTCTGCGTGTTTCAAATCGAAGTGTGCACTTTGCTCACACTTCCTAAAAAAACAGTGTGAATGTAATGTTGACTGAGACATTAGAAAAAGTTCAGAGAAAACGTTCAGGTAAAAGTCAATTTCAAAGAGAGAAAAGTCAAACTTTAAGATAATTTTGTACAGTCTATGTAGGTGTGATATGTGTGTAAGAGATGCAGCAACTAAACATGTTCTCTGTCCTGGATCTATAATCATATCATTCAGCAAAATGCTTCTTTCACTATATTTTAGCACAGTTCTGGATAAAACTCAGTCTAACCAATACCTTAACTCTTCTAAACAATACCAAGTGCACACAAATTTGACCCTGAGAACTGAAAACAACACCGTCCTACTTTGTTCGGCTTATTCAGCCCTCTGAACAATGAGAGATGTTGCTCTATTCACAACGGAGAAACCTCAAGGAACTGATCGCTGTCACAACAGACCATCTACAGTTACAGACAAGAAACACAGCCTGAATAGAATGAAATATGGATGAGATACACTCTCTCAAGTGCTTCATGTGGAGTAACACTGCTAGAGTTGTGAAATTAACAAGATGAAGGGACTTGTAGAAACCGTTTCTGTGATTCAAGGCGAGACACTACAGGTGAATAGGGTAAAATTTAAAAATAATAGATATCACTATGAAACTTTCTCAGTTGATTACTTACACAAGTATATTAAAAAAATTTATTACAAGGTTTTGAAATTTGTATGTTTAATTATGCAAATTGTGCATTATCTCATTAAATATGCACAATTTTGCATATATTTTCGGTAGATAGATCTGAACATATGATAAAGCCAGGTGCAAAATAATTTTTTCATTTTGTTTACACACAAGATGATAAAAGAATTTCAGAGGGATTTCAGGATATATGCTTTCATTACCTAGGAAATCAAAATATACTGTCCATAGCCTTAAAAAATACATTTTCGCCATATTCTTTTGATTAAAATGTCACATAAATCAGGCCAGGAATGATTTATTAACAAATCCCTCTGAAAATATCTTCAGAATACGGCTAAGTGTATAACTGGAAAGTTTGGTGTACATTGGTGCTACACAGGCTGAGATGTTTCTACTGGAGAATGACAAAAAAAAAACATTTTGAGAAAACAGCATTTAACATTTGTAATGTAAAAATTCATACTTTTTTTAGTGGTAACAAATTTTACAGACACAATATCTTATCAAATCATTAGCAACAACAATACAAACCACCTAAATCACATTCAAACTTATAACACAGCATTTATGGCCTTCAACTGAACAGAAAAACAGTCAAAAACACACATCTAAATGTCAGAGCACGTCACGTGATGCATCTGAACGAATCACGTTGTCAGAAATTGCCAATGAGATTTCGGTTTTAGAGTTAAATGCCCATTGTACTTTCACGATTGGTTGCTGATTAAAAGGAAATGACCATCCGACAACAATGTACAGGAGAGAGAGAGCTTTCCAACGGTGTATGTGATGACAGGGTGTAGAAAGCGATCGCGGAGCAGCGGGTTGATTTAGAACGACAACTTTTGTTGAATTTAGGCGAAATCTACACACGCAAATAGACAAAGTGTAGTAAAATAAAGACCTAAATGTGTTTTTTGGACTTTTTTTCACCACAAGTCTGAAAGAAGACTTGTTATTGAAGACAAATAGCCCAAAATCTCAAAATTGACCAGTGAAAAAAAAAACACAATGTTTTTGCCTGCCGTGTCTCGCCTTAAAGTGAAATATGAGACATCATTCTAGACTCCTCCTCCTCTCTGGCATCAAACCTGACAGCAGGTACCACAGAGGGAGAGAGTGAGTATGTGTATCCTGTTCTAATAAGATTAGACGTTGAGATGGGATTAGTTTCATCTTGGCGACATTCCCATTCCCATTCCAGGCTGTCTTAAAAACAAGAGCATCTTCAGCTCCACTGTCTCCAGTATTTAAACTAATGATCACGAACAGAGCTTAACCTCAGAGATGAGCATCTAACATCAGAAAAAGAGAAATAATACTTTAATAATTCAAATAATGTGTTTCTGCCTGATAAATATTCTCATGCATATGAAACAGATTTGAGCCAGGCCTGCAACATCTCCCAATTTCCTCTTTCTCTCCCCTGCTGCAAATTGCCATGCTGTTTGAGGATGTTGGTTTGGCACTGGTATTTAACTCCACTGCTGTCCTACAATGATAATGCAGAACATGATAATAAAGCTAGTCATTCTCTACTTCTCATCTCTCCCTTATCTTCCCCTTTCCATCTTTCTTTCTAGCTCATGCAGTAACCATGACCTGGAAGAGAGTATCAGTTTCACCTACAAGGTGAATACAGGTAAAGTAGGACAACTTCTAAAGTAAGGCACTTGAGTTTAATCTATTCTACACTAAATTTGAAATATTCCCTCTATGCATTAGACACGATGAGCAAACCCTCTGCTAAATCACACTTCTCATGAGTGGCTTTCTGGGAAATCTGACCGCCATGTCACGTGTCACGGCACCCTGCTTGCTTTCAGTCTGTTTCACTCATCTAGCCAAATCTTCCTCTATATCTTTGTGTGTTTCTCAGTATGATCATTTTTGGACTCGATTTGGATGATCGTCACAGGAAATAACAAGCACACTAAAACCATCTTCCTGCAGACCTGACCACAGCCACAAATAGACCTGCACTAGCCTAAAAATGACTGACCTCCTATGCTTACTGGAAGAGAGAAAACAAGAGAGAGAGAGAGAGAGAGAGAAAGAAAGAAAGAAAGAAAGAAAGAAAGAAGAACAATATGAAACTTCTTTACAAATGAAACCAAAAACCACTTCCTTCATGTACTGATGACAATGGCCCAGATATAGAAATGCTGATCCTTCCACCTCACAACCGAAACAGACCGAAACAGCTCAGTCTTAACAACATGTCACTTCTGTAGTAGTAGTAGTTGACCTAACCCAGCTGGCATCCTGCTGTATTCAAATCAGACTATTCTAAACATTAATCAAGAAACTGGAGAGCTTTTTTTGGAATCCAAATCGTCTGCATCATGCATTCAGTTTGCATGCATCTGTGCTTAAATGTGTGCATTCATGTAAATTTAGGCTTACACAGTGGCATGTGTGTGCCCTCTGTTTACACTGCGGTGTTGTTTGGTGCAGTGCTGATGCATATGATCGCCTCTGAGAGCTTTTATACTGGTCCGCTCCAGATTTGACAAGAGCCGGGCACAGAACAATGGCCTTTGATTAGAGAAGAGGTCTGTCTCTCTCTCTCTCTCCTCTAAAACTCCTCGAGTGGACCAGAGCGATGAATGACTCATTCCTCCCTGTTGCTTCCTCTCTCTCTTTCTCTCAGCTTCTGGCCTGCATGAATGTGTAGATTGTCACCATATCACTCTGACACTGCTCATGCTCAGAAAACCACCAGTTCTGACTCTTCAGACCATTCATTCCGATTTCAGACCTTCTGTGACTATTCTTCTGAGTAACAGTGCAGATGAAAGGTCAAATGACTTTTTTCATAAACAGGACATAATACATTTGAAACTGTTAATCCATACTAGGGTTGTATTATACATACTGCACCAGCTAAAGTATCACAATAGAAGAAGTAATCATTCAATGAATTACTACTACTACAGTGAATATTATTATACAAAAAAATAATAGTTCTGAACATGACTTAATGTCTTCAGTTTCACACAGCGTTGCAATGCAATTTTTACTGAAAATTGAAGGGAGACTTTGAAAACCTGCAACTTTTATTGAAGTTAACTATTAAATTATGTCTGCAATAATGAACGTGAGCAAGACTAACAACCCTAAACCTCTCTAAAGTCCATCAAACGCATCACAGGAGGTGCTTATGCGGTTCACTGCCATGTTGTTATATTCCACATGCACGATTTTTAATTGTTGACTTATGCACAAATACGTCAGGCAGGTGTTTTGGGATGAATTCTTGCTTTAGAAGATGCGGATAAATTTAAAAGGAATTCATCTTTGAATTCCTGCATTGTGTTTCATTCTGTAGCACACAATATACCACCATAAATCACGTAATACCATCATTTGAAATATACTGTGGCACTGCTGGTGTTTTGAGGTTCAGGCATTGCAATTCTACAGTAGAGGGGTAAACGGTGCAACCCTAATTAATGCTGTATGGAACCAGTGCTATATTTATAGTAATAACATCTGAGAAGTGTTGATTGGACTACAGTCATATCTGACCTGGATCAGCCTCTATGCAAGTGCATTGCTCATACTGGCGAATCCATCTGTGATCATCAATTGATCTGAAGAAAAATAGTAAGAAAGAGAAAGAAAGAAAGAACAAAAGAAAGACATCCAATTTTGCTACAAAAAAAAGTTTAAAAAACAAACAAAAACAACAACAATTATGAGATCTGATTAAACTCTGTCTACACTAAAGTTGTGCCTATCTGTCCTGACTGAATTAAACCCCTGGACGCTTCCTGTTATGTGGAGTGTGTAGTGTGAATCAAAACCCTCCGTTGCTATTTTTAGTGGAACAAAACATGCTCTGAAAAGCAGAGAGTGTCAAAAGAGGAAACACAGAAGTAGACTTCCTTCCTGCTTCAGTTTTCTTCATTTAAACTACGAAAAAAATAGATGAGAGAAACTGAGTGGGCGTCAACATGGCCTGATGGCTTCCATTTTGTCCTGACTGGAGATGCTACTGCTGCTGCTAAGTGTGTTCGTCATGACTGATGCTATGTCATGATGTGCTATCTGTATTCATTAGCAAAGAAAAGAGATGGAAACTGACATACGCACTATATTATCAATCATACTAACAACCCAGTAGCTCATTCTTCCTCTTTTTCACTGACACACATTAAACATTATGACAGGGGTAATTCATTTCACTCATACGATGGGGACTTGTGTCTTAAACCTGCAAAGTTTACAGCATTTAATTTGTCTGAACGCAAAAAAATAAAGGCTGTATGAAGCAACAAAATGACAGCCAATCAAAACATACTTGATGCTTATACACAGCAATGTGTTTTAACCAATGGGATTTAACTCTGGGCGAGATTGTCCAGAATGACACGACAGAAATAGAAAGCAAACAACTGACAAAACACAAACAGGCAGTTTGGAGAGATTTGATTTACCATTTGTCACTTCATCGCACTTAGTTAGGGTGTAAAATAGATGCACAGTAGAAGCATGTGCGAGGTTCCCCTGGGCGGCTGTGATGACTGAAGCTAAAAGCTACCTGCAGCATCTGTGAACCTCTGTGCCTCTCGTTCACATGTCCTCTGCTCTATCTGCCACCTCTCTCTCCTCATACACATGCCCTCATAATGTGAGAAAGAGAGAGCTCATTATAGCAGGATTTTCTACAGAAGATAAAGGATTGCTCGTTTGTGTGTAGATCACTTATGGGCCCAGCAGAGCGAAAACAACATGAATGGAAAAAAAAAAAAATATTAGGAAATAAAGCATGTTGTACATGTGTGCCCTGTTACACAGCTTAGCACTCACCATAAGAGAGAGAGAGAAAAAAGTAAGCAAGAGAGGAAGGAAGAAAGAAAGAAAGAAAGAAAGAAAGAAAGAAAGAAAGAAAGAAAGAAAGAAAGAAAGAAAGAAAGAAAGAAAGAAAGAAAGAAAAAGAAAGAAAGAAGTTCAGCATGACTACTGACCAGTGTAGTCCAATCCCTGAGTTAAGAGTAGGTTCTTTTTAGTGAACCAAAACCTTCCAACATTACCAGTCAGTCTCACGATTCACAAATCACGTATGATTCATATGAACTGGTTCTTTTTACTGAAACATACAGCATGACCAATGTAGTACCTATGACTTTTATGAGTGGTGTCTTTTTGGCGAATCAAACACTTACAGCGCAATCAATTGTTGGTGGTTGAGGAGATTCCCCTCTTTTATGTAAAGCACTTTGAGTGCTGAGAAAAGCGCTATATAAATAATGAATTATTATTATTATTAACCAGAGTAGTCCAAACGATTCACGACCAAATACATTTTTTTTTTGTGAATCAGAAACATACAATAAAACTGACTGTTATTCCTAGTGAGGCGTAAATAACTGTAATTTCTTTCTAGAATGTAATGGTTACTGACGTATGTGACCGAGACACAGATGTGACCAGTGAATAATGATTTACGAACAAACTAATTACTCAAATGACCCGGTTGTTTTTGTTGAACCAATAACACAATATGTTTTTTAAAATATATATATTATGTTAATGGAATTGCATTTGTTCATTTTTCTTTTCCTGAAAAGTAAAATAATCTTTAATGGAACTATTAAGGAACCAAAATCATTAAATCATTAAAGGGCACCTATTATGCCCCTTTTTACAAGATGTAATATTGGTCTCGGGTGTCCCCAGAATGTATTTGTGAAGTTTCAGCACAAAATACCCCACAGTTACTTTATTATAACCATTTGAAAATGTCACTTTTGGGGCCTGTTTTAAAAAGAGCTGTTTTGGTGTGTACCACCTTAAATGTAAATGAGCTGCATATCCCCGCCCTGCCTTTGGATGAGGGCGTAACTTGCATAACATAAACGTATTTTGGAAGTTTAAGTGGCGCCTTTCCTTCATAAATAAAATACATCCACTGCATTTTCAGTGGCTCTGATGTCGGAAGTAAGTGAAAACTACTATGTACATTATTACATCCCCACAACAGAACACTTATGTTTCTTAGGAGACATTACCGGCTGTCGTTGAAACTGTCGAGGATGGTGTACAGATCACCGAGGGCGGGGTCTATGCCAAAACCACAGTGTCAATCAAACTACGTCGGTGGGGCTTGCTCAATTCTACGTCACATTGCGCCGAATCTTAGAACAGCTCGTTCTGAGACAGTGCTTATGATTTATTGAGATTGTAAAAAAAACACTGGGTGGATTTTTATCATTCTAGGGTGGTTTTGCTCACACACTGCCAACACACATTTATGTTCAAACACCATGTAAAAGTGAATTTTGCATTATGGGTGCCCTTTAAGATTAATCATTAGAACCTAAATGATTGAATTCCTTATTCCTAGTACTATTAGTTTCTTTTATCTAAAAAAGCTTTACGTTATATACCTTTAAACATCTCCTCTGTTTCCAAACACACATACACAAAAAATGCTCCATCTCATCCTCTCTCTCTCTCTCTCACACACACACGATCTGACAGCTATTCCTGTTATTTAAATGCTCTGCAATCTTTCTGTCGCTTCGGCACCTTCTGGACAAACCAGAGATCCTTCAGGCCTCTGTCGGACCCTTTCTTTCTCTCTCTTACACTGTCTCCCTAACTCTCTCTCTCTCTCCTATCTTCTCCATTTCTTCGCTCCATTGCCTTAATGGACTGTCAAGGCAATGATGGACGGTGCTTTTCTAATTAGGTTTTCAAGTTTAACCCAGAAAGAAAGAGAGGGAGAGAGAAAGAGAGGGGTGATGAGAGGAAGAAAGACAAAAAAGGGAGATAAAAAATAAAGAAATATATATGAGACAGGTACAATGTGAACGCAAAAAGGGAAACAAATGAAAAATCCTCAGGAGAAAAGAATCAAAGGCTTTAGAGTTATGGTTCAGTACTTCAGTTCATCTAAAAATGAAAAATGAAAATTTGTTCGATCAGTTAATTTAAACTCATTATTTACTCATGTTACAAATCCATATGCTATTATTATTTCTGCTGAACACATTTGAAAAGAATCGTTACACAGCTTGCCAGTGCATACCAGTGTCCTAAAAATAAACCATATGACTTCTACTACTACATCTCTTCTGAATCTTCAGACAGTTTGATTTGAGGAACAGACCAAATAACAGCATACAGTTTTCAACAACACTAAATAATAGATTTTTGGGGGAGATGTAATTACAAGTTCATGAAAAAAAATTCATCAAAGTCTCCCTTGTGTCTTCTTTTACTAGTTCTCCTGTTCTCTCTCTTTGTCCTTTGTAATAATGTATTTAAGGCTGTCTTTCTCTACATGGACCCATAAAATCCACTAGGACAGAACATCAATACAAAGGGGGTTTAAAGTCTCCTGGTGAAAGAGATTAGAGACAGACATTTAGTCTGTCTTTGTTTCTAATTACTTTTTACTTATTAAAGACAATTATCTGTCAACATAATGTGATATCAATAAGAAAACAAGGTTCTGTTTTAGGTCTAATGTGATTATGACATCCTGCGATATATCCTAAAGCTAAAACGCCAGTTTAGACAAGATAAGTGGAGTAAAGATGTCTAGATCATTTTTTTTCTTCATTTTTTTAAGTTCAGCAGAATTCAGTTACAGCTCTTTCAGTCTTGGACATATTTGACATAGTTTAGCAGGTGATAGAAAAAAATGCAATTGCTACAGTAAGAGTAAGCGGCACAGGTCTCAAAATCCCAAAAATGAACAATAAAATCCCCTTTTTAGGTTACCCAAACCATTAAAGACTAAAGATCCATTAGTGGTGGGTTGAGATTCAGGGTTAAACTCACTGTGAGTTACTCTCAGATAACACATAAGGTCAACTTCTGGGAAATGCAGCAAAGGGAAAAACACTAGTCATTCCTAGACATACGAGACTACCCGTTTCCTCAAGTAATTCTACAGGGGTTTTACACACACAACATGACCCTTGACCTCCTCCTCCAACCGAATACAGTTGGTCTTCAGTATCATCTACATGACTGTTCAAACAAAAACACACAGGAGCACATGAAACATTCACAGAGCTCTCATCATCCACATGGTCTGAATTTATAGGCTTCTCAAGACACCTAAGCAAATGTTCACATATTGCTATTTGCTACAGTCTTCTTGGATTGGAAGAAGTTTCAAAATACAAACCAACTATAAACAGTAAGAACAGATTGAAATAGAGTAGAAGCTGTGGCACAGTGGTGATGTGTCTGCTTGTGACAAGGAATTCACTGATATTAAAAGCCTGTACTATTAAATTAAAAATAAAACAGTTAACATTAAAATCGGTATTTACAAACGCTACAAGTCAAATTGTGTAATAATCTATAGCATGAAGACAGCAATTTTGAGATCTTAAAGGTGATGATACACACAGCAACTTTTTGAGCAATGTTGCTGGGTAATGTTGCCGTTAACGGGCAACCAGTTGAGACACAGACAGGTCTACCCACGACCGATCTAAATTATCCAGATAGAAATTTATTGGCCATTTTCAATTGCAAGCAACAATGCTTTAAAGTTTTTGCATTTAATGGTGTTATTAAATTCTTAGTGTTTTTAAAAATGAACTTTAAGTGAGCATAGGCAACGGCAAAAAATACAGGAAATGAGCATGAACAATTAAATATCCAATATCGGCCATACTTTAAAATGCACCTTTGAAGAAAAAAGATAAAGATACAGATTAAATTAAAAATAAATAAATAAATAAAACACATTTTATGTTACATTTTGATTTATCAATGTTGGTTCCAATGGTAAATAATAGCATGCACCATAAATAACATCAACCGGAAAAAAAAGAGAGAGATATATTTACCCCTCAGTGTCACACCCACAGTGAAAGCACTCGTCTTCACTTCTCTTTTTCAAACCTTAACCGTGTTTTCTATTTTTTACATCTTACTATGTAGTTTTTTCTTGGTCTTTGACTAAATTTTGCTACATCATTTAGTCACCTTGCTACTCACCCTAAATGACGCCTTGCATTTCCTGCTCCTCCTTAAGAGACAATTTCTCTCACAATCACAGCTTTTCAAACTGTTAATATAAAGTGTTGCTTTTGTATAAGACCTCTTTCTTTAGAAAAAATGAAATAGCTGGACACCAGTCATCCTCGTTTGGTCCGCTACCTTGAGGAGACACGGCTAATTAGTTGTCATGGAATTCTGCCCTTTCTGAATTTGTCTTGTGTCATTCTGTTTCTCAGCAAATGGACTGAATGTGTCTCCCAGCTAACACACACAAAACACAACAACACACATTCTTTTCCTCCTTGCCTGCCTCCAGTTTCTGCACAGAAAATTAATGAGGGCACTAACAAAAAGGGCAGAGAGAGAGGGCGAGAGAGACAGTCTTACGTAATTCTTTACCCCTTGGAGAGGAAGAAATAGAATAGGGCCATCTAATACAGAAAGAGTTTTGACATTGCACACTGATAAATGAGACCCTCGGAGGAAACCTGTTACAGGATAAACCTACACACATCACTGTTACTCTCCTCCTTTTCCTATTCATAAACACATAACAAACTCTTTCTACAACATCTCTATTTGTCTCTAGTTTTTTCTCTCTTCACACCACAGTCTTTACCATTTTTAACTGCCTTAAACAAATCATCATCTATGTCACCCAGGCTAGTAATGTAACATGGCAAAAGCACAATAAATCAGCACAAGTGAGCAGGATTTGCAAAACATTGTTTGTTGAGCCCTGCACACACTTATTTCTCAGATCTCCTCCTATTGACTAACCCTGTCATCATTAACATAATCATAGATAGGAACACACAGGGCATGTTTGGAATGGCATATTACCTACTATTTTGTAATGAATGAAATGTGCAGCATACCGTGTACCATATCTGAAATGAAATGTGTTCAGGTTGACCTTTCTAGGATTACGATTTGAGTTTATCTGTAATAATTATATAACTTTTTTTTTTAAATGGAAGCCAATCTAATGCAAACACCATTTCAAAAGTTTTGGGTCAGTATGATTTTTTAAATGTTTTTGAATGAATTCACCAAGGCTGCATTTATTTGACTAAAAATACAGTAAAAGCAGTAATATTGTGAGATATTATTAACATTTAAAATAAGTGATTTCTATTTTAATAAAAAAATTAATTTTCTATTTTAATATTCTGAAGTGTATTTTATTCTTGTGATGGCAAAGCTGAATCTACGTGAACGACGCACCTTTACTCCAGTCTTCTGTCACGCATGATCCTTCAGAAATCATTCTAATATACTGATTTGGTGCACAAGAAATAGGCCTATTTCTTATTGTTATCAATCTTGAAAACAGTTGTGCTGCTTAATTTTTGTGGAAACTGATACATTATATTTAGCATTCTTTGATGAACAGAAAGTTTTCTTTCTCACGAACATATGAATTCACTGTAAAAATTAATTTTGATGATTTGTTATCACAACTTTTTATATTTTGTCAAATCAACTTAGATAATTAATGTAGTTCAGATAACATAATATTTTGAGTTTCTATTTATTAAACCAATCTCTTTTGTTGTATTAACTCAAATTTTTCATTTCAACCAGGTAACTTACTTTTTTAAGTTAATCCAACTTTTTTTTTACAGTGTTGTAATGTAAAATGCTGTCAATTTTACAGTCACTTTTCATAAATATAGTGTATTCTTGCCAAATAAAAGTATTAATTTAAGCTGACCCATTTTTAACATTCAGGGTGTCAATACAGTAGTAACTTAAAACACAAATTTTATTTTGTTATATCCAATAAATGTCAATCACGGCTCACTTCTCTATTTGAAGGAGATCATCAAAATGCTCATATGGGGTAGGCCTAACTGTCTAAGATATCAACAAAATGTACAACACGTTGTTAACTTTGATTCTACACATTTAAATGTCAGTGTGTGCAAGCCAACAACAGGTAATAAATGAACTCAGTCAGGCTGAAATGACATGTCACACTTAGCAAGGTTTAACAAGTATGCTAATGAAGGGGAAATCACTAATGAGCAAAAGGAAGAAGCATGCAGTGTTTCATGACACCAATCTAAGCACACACACGAACAGACAATTACTTTTCATCACTGTACTCAATTTCAAATTCTGCATTAGCATTAGCCTGTCATTAGTCTCATTGTCTGATGACCCTCCAACAAATCATCAGCATCCATTGACTGTCTGATGCATATTGTACACAAAAATAGCAAGCATTGATTGAAATGGTCATTTCCGGTCTGATTGGCTGGCTTTACACAACCTCTGGGTGTAAGTACACACTGGTTTTTTGATTAGTGCTGTCACAATGAGCGCATCACAGGAAGAAATAATTATTGTGGCATAATCTATTGAAGGTCAACGTGCCCCGAAAGCCGGGCTCAGACAGGAGAATTATGAATCTTAACCGACTGCGAAATCTGGTGGAATCACGGACATAAGGAGAAGCTTCACAGATTTTCGTCTTTCAAATCTCAAACCTGCACAAACTACAAGATTTGAAAATTGTGGTTTATCATACACTAGACTAAGATTGTCATGCCAGATTTAGCACGTCACATGATCTCACCGGGAAAGTGGATGTAAACAAATTGGATACTGTTGCGGCAACTTGCTGTACACATTATATGAGGAGACATTAATGGCAGTCATATTTGACCAGCTGTCCCTCCATTTCCGTTGCCATTTCAAAAGTTCTGTCACTTCTGTCTCCTTGTTGACTTGTCTCTCTCATTAACTATTGTGGAAGTACTGATGTAGGCATAGTCATAATCATCCCAATTTAAAATCCTAAATATTAAGGTTTAAGATTTTTATCTGTATACGCCTCACATTACCAGATAATCTGGGCCGAACATCGGAATCGACCAATGGCTTGTGATATAGAATGATTCAGTAAATTAGATCATTACCTGCCCTTGCAATGAAACGTCTTAAAATATGCCACTGCCATTGTTTTTTCTCAAAATCCACACCAGTAATGTTTTTCTAAGACACTTATTATAAAAGCTACTTAAATGTCCTAATTGAATTTAGGCCTAATCCTGGCTTAATCTAAGCCCTGTCTGTGAAGTGTGAAACCAGGCCTACAGTACATGCTGCGTACAAATACTCAGGTCCAGATAATGTAAAAAGACAAAAAAAATAAATACAAAAATAACAGAACCAGCAGCTGTCAGCCAAATGTACCGAAAGCTCTTTATCTCAAGTAGTAAGGCGAGTGCTTGTAAGCACGCCCTTATTTCCTGTCAAAGTGAATGTGTGTGTGTTTTTAAAAAAATAAATAAAACGACAACATTTTCAGATGTCTCCCAAGGGACATTTCGTCTGAGATTTAAATAAGATAAACTGAGATATTTGTGAAACTATCAAGCATTAAGTAAAATTCCATTCAACCGTTTTCCGTAAAAAATCTTTTAAAAAGAAATTCATACCTTTATTTACCAAGGATGCATTAAATTGATCAAAAGTGACAGTGAAGAATTTCACATTGTTACAAAAAAAAAATGAGGATTACAAATAAATGCTTTTCTAATGAGCTTTCCATTCTTTAAAGAAACCTAAAAAAAGGACAACAATATTAGGCAGCACAACATTGATAATAATAAGAAATGTTTCTTGAGCACCAAATCAGTATATTACAATTATTTCTGAAGGATCGTGTGACACTGAAGACTGGAGTAATGATGCTGATTCAAAATTCAGCTTTGTCATCACAGGAATAAATTATATTTTAAAATACATTAAAATAGAAAACAATATTCATGTTTTTACTATTTTTTTTATCAAATAAACGCTGTCTTGGTGAGCATATAAATCTTAATGACTCCAAATATTTCCAGGTTGTAAGAATAGAATTACCAAATAATTTTGACATAAAGTATTAGTGAAGCGTTAGATTTATTGACTAAATGAAAATGTTAACTTAATTGGCATCTGTGTAATAGCCTGATTCAATTAGTTCAGCTTCATTGGCTTGCTGATACTGACTGATATTCTGCTAATTTCATCAACTGAACAGTCAAGATAAACATGACTGACAAGAACTGATCTGGAATCGGGTTCATCTTATTACAGCTATGATACAAAAAGCCATTGCTTATTTGAGATCTGCTTACTCTAAGCAGATCAGATGGTTAAACTGATCTGAGGTCAGTTTTCAGCCATTTAACAGAAAGGAATGGAAGGTGAAGCACTCAAGCACACAGATAAAGGCCTGATCTGAGATCTGTTTAAAAGGAAGCTTAAAGCTGATATGATTTGTTATGGTGGCACTGCAATAAACCTTTGAACTCTGTGAGTAGCAATACAGAGTCTTAAATGCAAAAAAATAAAAAAGTTCAATGGGCCTGGTTACTAAGTTATTGCTAAGCTCAATAGTGGGTGAAAGAGCAATCTATAACATTACATTGTTCTGTTTCAATGACACTCAACTATTCTAACAATTCTTCTGTCCTCATCTTCTCACAATGCAACACAAAGCTAACACAATAAACAAGGATGTGTGAGGGTGCAAGGGTCAGAGTAGCCCTCATTGTGTTCTTTAACAGAGTGACTTCTACACCAAACTGTCAAAATCATTCTGCAAGGAAGACGCTTCAAACTCAAACGCTTCAAACTCAATTAATCAACAGCATTTGGGATTTTGATTAATAAAGAACACGTGCATCCACTTTGTAGACTAGGTTCTGTCATGTGTAACACTTAATGACTAATGACAAAGCTTGCTAATGACTGTTTCATATCCTTTTGCCATTTCAGGAATAAACATTAGTCCAAACTGACATTGATATTGTACATACACTGCACAAGTCATCATAGCATGCCAAGTATTGACTGATTCTGAGCCATCAGCGACTGTCCGCTGGATCAATATGCACTCCAGCTACAACCATACAATGTGTGTGTGTGTGTGTGTGTGCATGTGTGTGCGTGTGTGTGTGTATGCGTGCACACATGGGTATTGAGCCCTTCTTTTGGGCGTCCAAGTGTGACTTCAGCAACTTTCCTCAAAGAAAATCTTCTCTACTTAAAATAAAACAATAAAAAAATATTTGGGTGGTTATCTTTTTTTCTCTCATATCCCTAAATCCTACCTTGGCTCTAATCTGACCAGACGTGGACACTTTTCGGATGAGTTTGTGCGAGGTCTCCTCCGGCTCCCCGTCACTGTCCGATGATTCGTCACCGGCCTCGGCTTGAGGGTCCGGAGAGGTCAGGGACTCCCGGGGCTCCCCGACATAAAGGACATTTGGATTGAACTTCGAGGCCATGACTGTGCAGGGGACAGGACTTTCACTGCACTTGAGTCCTCCTTTGTGCCAAGTCAGCTCTGAAACGGAGAAGGCATTGCTCAACAACCGTCAACAGTTTTGGGAACGGTATTGATTCCCAAAGAGACCTCTTCTGCTTTCATTTTAAAGACCCATGAAGCTAGCAACTAGTTATCATAGCTAATTCATTTCCTCTATTTTGATTGTTTTGAGGGCAACAAAAGATACCAGTGAACAAACCAAAGGCCAGTTAACTGCAACAGGGGCATCGTGTGTACTTTTCTCACTCAAACCACTGACTGCTTCTGCTTCTGAATGCTTTTAGGGGGAAGAGCTGCCTATAACTGCTGGTCTAGGATCAGTTTTCTCCATAATAAAAGAATATTGGTGAAACAGATTTTGGTGTTTTTTGAGAGTCTCAAAGGTTTCTATTTACATCTACCTGTTCTATTTACAGGTTCTGCACGCTCGCAAATCCTGTTGTTACAAGTTAACTTATAACAAAGTGTAGACGTTATGTAGGCTAAATAAGAGATTCATTGTGCAGTCAGCTTCATTGATTATAGCGGAGCTTTGAGAGATTGCGTTGAATTGAGATGAGAGACAGCTTTTTAGTGATTACATAATTTATAATATGATATATAAACTTTTGTTTTGCTGCATTAGGTAAGGAAGGCAATGTTTATTTATTATTCAAATTAGCTGCCGTGCCAAATCACGCTTAGTGTGCATGCTTTTCTGGTCAAATTATAGTGGTTTGTGAACATAGACGCTTTAATAACAAATAATTTATCTGGAGCGTTTAAGCTGGGATGTGTAGGTTGTTGCTATAGGTGATACGTACCTTGAAACTATTTAATGACATTTTATTTAAATGTGTTTATAAGGAGTAAGCACATCTAGCCGCTACCTTACCCTGAAGTTGGTTCACCCTCTGCAGGGGATTATTTTGTCTATTGCACAATAGCATTATGGGTCATTTGGGGGGAAAAGGGTTGGTAAATCTTTTAAAACACAAGTGCTTGTGATTTTTGTATTCATATTTGTTTCGTGCATACAAGTACATTTTAAAAAGTTGTGTAACCACCAAGTACAAATATTTAAACCTTATATAGGTGAGTATATCCTCTCTATTTTACTCTTTTCTCATCACATTACAAAAAGGGCTTCCTGCACATTCGGCTATGGCACTGATTTGACAGACAAACGTTTTTAAATATATTATTAATAATAATTTTTTTTTTTTTTTAAATCTTCATCACTCTTTTTAAGAAATAAGATTATGGTAAACAACTTATTTTTTAATTCACTTTTATCAGCCTTTAATGATTTTTAAAAAAAAATCTCCAGAGAGTTAAACCATCCATTACACATTTGTTTGTACTTTAATCCGCACAAAATCACATATCCAATTGATTTTTAATTAAAAGAGTGAAAACATATTCATCATACAATGTGTATTCAGGTCACTTTATGAATTGCATTTTGAATAAAAATAGATCCAGACAAAATAATGAGCGACACGTCATTGACCCTTATGCAGACGTTGAAGCCCATTAGCGCTCAGGATCGATACAACCCCATCTGACATAATCCACAGACGGTCGCTGTCAGCCAGGGCTTTGAGAGATACATGAACTCGCTGACTGTTGCGCCGCGCGTGTTCACAGCTGCGCATTCGTTGCGCTCACAATCATCTGATTCCGCGACACTTCGAGTCCGTTATCACCTTTCTATCTGTTCAAAAAATTAATACGCCTCCTGTCCCCCAACATATTGCCTTAACATGTCTCCATGTCTAAAACACGAAGCTTTCTGCTACAGACTTCAGTTTATAGCACACACATCTCCTGTAAACATGGAATAACTACCTGTTATGATGTCGCGCGTTTGGCTGTCTGTCTGCGTGTGAAAACGAACCAGTCGCTTTGCAGAGCAATAAAGAGACGTTTGACTCAATAATGACATTACTAATACTTAAACGCAGGCGTCTAATGGGCTTTTGGATTTGAGGAGCTTTACAGAGATATCTCTGACTCACCAGCACCAGCTGTGTTCTCGTCTTTCCAACCCAAAACAGCAGTGTTACAGGCAGCATTTATGTTGTACATAAACAATTTAGCGATCTCACTAGAGCAGCAATCGCGGCTTCGTCATTTGAATAAAACTGTTAACGGTTTGATTCATTTATCGCTCGCGGCGTTCGGCCATCACTTTCTAAATGGACAAATAGACTCAACTGTCACTCTCGCGCACGATCCCGACTGCGGCGGTTGTACCGACTAAATGTAAAGCCAAGGTGGACGTGGATGTGGTGTTTTACCTCTATAGTGCGTTGTCTGCTTCCGTTGACCCTCGTGTGTGTATGTGTGTGTTCTTGTTGCTCTTGGTGGGCTCTCGCTCAGCGCTGTTAAGATACTGTCAAATCTGCTTCTGTCGCGCACATACGCGCACATACGCGCGTGTACGCATAGCATCGGATAAGATTTTAAGCGAATGGGAGGGGTGGACTCGAGCGCGAGAGCGTCTGTGTGTCAGCACATCTGGATGGCTTGACAACAGATATCTATGAAATGTTTGAGAGATTAATGCTTCTTCACCCATTATCGTTTTACTGCAGTTGTCTATGCAGACACAATGCTCCACTAGGCTACAGTAACACTTCAGAAACTTCAGACTGGAGCAGGTAGGGTGTTTATTATTCGAAGAAGAAATAGGCTATGATGACTTGTTGCTACACATCGAGCTGATTGACAATGTTCTTCTGGACATTCAGACTCAGGTAATTATGGGGCAGACAATCACAGCATCAGGTCTAATGTGCTATCAAGAATGTGGACGTACTTTTTATTAATAATAAATTATATTGTGGACTTTGGTCTGTAATGAGGTTTCTTAACAAAAATACCTGAATTTAGGAACCCCAATAGCAACAAACAGACATGTCAAAGTAATGCAGTTTACTATAGCTAGCTAGCAACAGCTTTAGCATAGGCTACTAAAAATGTATTTGGTGTAGCAGGAAGTGCAAGAGAGAAGAGACTTTTTACACCACTGATATTTGCACAGTAATATACAGCTACCGACTTCACATACACAAGCTCCACTCTTGACCAACCAAACCCCTCAAAACTTCACCATAACTATTCTTAATCTTAGAGTAAAATTTAATTAAACGCTAGCATGTCTCTCTATTTCTGCATCTTGTTCCAAAAAAATCATATATATATATATATATATATATATAGCCTATATATACACTTACACTTACAAATTCACACTTACTTTCAGAAATGTACTATTACTCTGCAAATCTAGTCCCCAGATCGAATGCTGGAAACCTAAAACCCCCTGCCCATTTTCAGTTAATGCCACGAGAAGAAAAAAAAGGTGTGTAGTTTCAACATGAATGGATGAAATAAACTTCCATTTTACACATTTAAGTGATTTGCACACAATGGAATTAAGTGTTTGAGTGTGTCTGAGTGCTTTACACCCTTGGTTTTTTTTTCTGTCCCATATAGTTTCTCCAACACATTAACCATAGCTGGCCAAAAGCATCTCTTATTTAACACACACTCTCAACTCTCAAATGAAAATAGAAAATATACACAATGAAATACAGGCTGTTCTGAGACCAGTTTAGTCACTGCTATCATGTTTGATTAAAATCATGAGGCCAGTGCAACAACAAATTCAATGTGAACTCTGTAAACTGCTGTTATCTCCCCTGGCGTGACTTCTCTTATACGATTGTACATAGCTGTTAAAATAAACGGTCACATTAATTTTATGATCTTTTTGTACTACAATTCTTGTTTTGCATCTAAATCCATCACCATAATAAGCTCTAATGGCTATTAGCTCCTATGCGTTCTTTCACATCCACAATACTGTAGATAGATGCTAATTTTCTGTCATTAGAAAGATATGAAATTGCCACAAATTGATGTGTGCTTTCATGTTTAATACACACCTGAGTGGCATCTAACTGCCGGCCTGAGTCAATTTACATTCACCTTGTGCTGCAGCCACCAAACCAGGACTTAGAAATGATTTTAATTCAAATTCAAGTATGTTACATGTGCATTTATTATGCTTTATAGCATTAATGTTCTGAAAAAAAGACAGAAAAGAGAATAAATTAACCACTATACAGTAGCAAAGATTATTTCCTTAATTCTGACTCACAGTTTATGAATTATGCACCAATATCAATCAATATTCCACTTATAATCGGGATGGGTAGTAGAAAAGGTGATTCAATTACATATTTGTTCCCCATAATAAGTTAGCTGAGGTATCTTGAATAGGTCTAGTTAATATGTGTATTTTCAGCATGTTAAAGTGAAAAACTGTGATGTAGGCTATATATTTTCTAATTTCCAAATAACCTGCCAACAAATGCTTCAATTACAGATCTTAATTGTCTAGTTACTATCTTAAAGGATGTATAAAGTTGTTAGTGTGAGTAAGGGGCACCCCCACAAACTACCGACCGAGTCATTATTTTGGATGTAGCTTTCTGCTGCCACCTAGCGGTGTAAATGAAAACGCACTGTCTGTCTAATGCTACTGGTCCCAATTAAATAATATTCAAGGTCACTATAATTATATTCAGCGTCGATGCAGGGAAACACCACATTCAGCGTCTTAAAATACAGCTAGGCCTACTTTTGAGATGTGGGGCAAACTAGTTAAAGTAGAGATTTAGTTTTTCCAACCGTGCTGTGCGCAATCAATAATTGGTATGTGATCAAAGAGAAGCATCTGAAGATGCTCCAGAAAGCCTCAGAACACGGATCTCACAGAGAAAGAGTTTCGTGATTCCCGGAGTGCTGCCGTGCCCCTGGAGGTACGTCATCCTTCGCGTATCCACGCGCACTTAAACCACTGCAGAGGAATAATCCTACCTGCCGTGCGCAAGCAGAAGCACGACCGGGGCTCGGTGATTCAGATTGTTTCACCGTTTATCGGTTGCCATGAGAACGCGTCCAGTGAGAGGAAAGTTGCCTCAGTCAGATGAGGGATGGATGGATCGATATATAGAACAATAGGTAGACAGACGGACAGATAGATAGATAGATAGATAGATAGATAGATAGATAGATAGATAGATAGATAGATAGATAGATAGATAGAATATATTCCTATTCACTGCCATGCACGTCATTCTCATTTACTATGAAACAATGAACCTCTCTTTGATCTTCTTCAGTGAAAGAAACATGTTTTTATCTGAATGAGTGTATTCTTGATACAAATGTGATTACACATGTACAATTATTGAAACATCTACATTTGTACCATGCAGATTCCCAGTAAAATATGCATCTGTACTGTTTTTGTCTCTCTGTTTTTTTTTGTTTGTTGTATTCTTCGCAAGGTGGGTGAAAATAAATATTTAAAATGTGTGGATTTCTGTCTCAAAGGAACTGAATACTAATCATGCAAAAGAGCACAACTGGAACAGGATTATAATTTTAACAGCAGTGCACAGGGGAACTGTACAAGCAGAAACTGCTAATTGGTTCAACAGTTGAGGAATATATTATCTAAAGATCAGTGAATCGTTTAGAACAATTCCTAATGGACTCCTCAACAGAGTGAACAACAGTCATTGCCCTTTTGCATTGACTAGAGATCAGCTTTGCCATCTCTTCAGTAAATGTAAAAAAAAAAAAGATGAGGCTAAGGGTGCTAATTCCAGAGCAAATAACCAAGTGGTGGAGCTGTTTTAGAAAATTAATAGATGAGTACTCGGATAAAAATGGTGTGTTTAAGTCCTCCTGGGAAGTTCGTATTTACAAGTTGGGAAGTCGTGTTTATGAAACGAGTCACTTTCGTTGGAGCATAATGTCACACCTACTCTTAATTAACTACACAAAAATATAGCAAGGTTTTTAACTCTATATTTCTAGAAAATGAAGAACAAAGACTGTGCATCAGTAGTGTTTTGCTGTTTTATGTTTTAAATTAATTTAAGAAGCCACTGTAAACTTTATTTTTACATATATATACAATGCCATCCTATTTTGTGCAGGCAATTAGCTTACTTTGTTAAAAACATTTTTTTTTTTAAGAAAGCCTGACAGTGTCACTGACTCACTGCTAAATACCTATAAGTACTGTGGTATTCCACCATGTTTCTCACTGACACTCCCCCAACTCGTACAGATCTGGGCTCAAAGAAAATCCTGAGCTTCTGGTATTTACAACTTTGCGGAGTTCATGAGCGCTCGACTTATATATACGATCTTTCTGACATGACTTGAAATCTAAGGACGGAGAAAATAAAACAAATAAACAGCCTTCAAATGGGAAAACAACAATATAGACAGGAGCATGTTCCCCTCAAAGCAAACTAAATGATGGATTGACAGAAGTCATTCTGACAATAGGTTCCAAAAATATGCAGAAAGTTTTGTCATATAATGCAAAGTTTTGTTTTGAATTGTATTTATTTATTGAATTTATTGAAAAGAAATTATTTGGATACAAATTCTTTGGGTATTAATAAATATTTAAAATAAATAAATGTAAAATTTAAAAAACTCAGCAATATTGTGTGTACTTTTTTTAAATGTTTTCATTACCCTATTCTTAAGATATCCCTTTTAGCATCACTAAGTCCTCCCCAGCTAAATATTTTAAATGCTGACAACTAAAACCCTCCCCATTTCATTGCAGGTAAAAATCCAAACAATCCATGTACCTGATTATTGCTTATTATCATTTTGTAAAATTCAAATAAACAATGATCAAAAAAATTCTAAATAGCTCAGTCTACTCCATCTCCCTTAAGCCCTACTATCTTTTCTTTCTGACTGGCTTTTGCCTCATCTGACCCGTGATCAGGTTCTGTCTTCCTCTATCATCTTCACACATTCCGTAAATACACAATTGCCCAAACCCCTGCTGTCTCCCTCTTAGGGCTAATATGAAATGACATACTCTCATCAGTCAGACAGGCTTTGGGTGAAAGCTGTGGAAAAGTCTATCCTGAGTGGATGCTAACACTTCTCTCTGCCCCCCTTGGGATTACTCTTCACACATGGGGACTTGCCGCTCACGCAAGCCAGCCGAACCCCACTGGGCATGAGTTTACTGCTGGAGTTAGAAGAGATCTTGACAAAAGTAAGAGAGAGATCGGATGGAAAAAGAAAGGAGTGATAAATAGCTATCTGCGCCTATAGGTATAATACTGCCATTATTAGATGGGAAAACTGACCCAGACCCATGGTATTACCAGCTCGGGGCAGATATTAATGTAAGCTCTCTCTCTCTCACACACACACACATTGGGTTTCCCTGTTTTATGGGGACATACATTCCATAGACCTAATGATGTTTATATTGAAGATATTCTATCCATTAACCCTAAATCTTACATTCACATATTTTCAAAAAAACATCACATAGTAATGATTTTAAAAGGTCAAAGATTTTAGATATTGCCACATTCCCTCCTCCCTCTGGTGACATATGCATGCTTTTTTCAGTCATTAAGTCCATGTGTCCAAGGACCAAAAAAAAAAAAAGGTCCATTCACTCCAATTATGATAAGTGTAACGATAACCATAAGGTTTTAAGAATTGAAGAATAAAAAAGAATAGCAGAGTCCGCACCACAACTATAACGATAATGACAGAGAAACTATATTGTTGGAATCACTTTCAAAACAATTTTTTTGTTGAACGATGAAATGAACGATAAAAACATTGACAGCAAATCAGAATCCAACCTGCTTAAAAAAGCACCAGCATTTAAAGTGACAGACCACTTAACTGCAGTGCCTGTTTAAAATAAACAACGATACCGTCTACTTGTGTGGATGCTAATAAAGTTATCGTTCTTGGTGTGAACGGGCCTTAATCCGTTACACTCAGATCAATTTCTTATAGCGCAAAATGAAATTAAATCCACATCTTTGCTCTCTTCGTCCATCCGATGCACTCACACTCACTTCTCTCTGAAACAGGAAATGATTACAGTTTGACATATGGATATGGAGGAAAATTGAAGTTAAAGGCATACAAAAAGGAAAAAATTAGGAGGAAAAGAAAAGGTTGAGCATCTGTCTAGCAGACTGTCACCTTCTGAAGAAGATGGCTGCTTAAAAGCTTGCCTGGAAACAGCTTTCTAGCTTTTTTTTAGCACCTTTTTTGCATCTGACATTTTAGACAAATTTC
Source organism: Semotilus atromaculatus (assembly GCA_031834385.1). Classification (NCBI taxonomy): domain Eukaryota; kingdom Metazoa; phylum Chordata; class Actinopteri; order Cypriniformes; family Leuciscidae; genus Semotilus; species Semotilus atromaculatus. The sequence goes on from JAULUF010000009.1 coordinate 26,662,395, forward strand.
ACCCATGCTTACTAACTCATCCATCAATCAATACACACTACAATTAACTACTATTATTCGCTCAATGCACATTACAAACCTCAAAATTGTAGCATTTTGCAGTAACTAAGCTAAATAATGACATTTCAGTAATTTCTTATATAATTGACCTTTCTCGTCAGCCATCAGTAGTTTTGCATCACAGGTGCCATTGCTTAGAGCAGTATCTATCTATCTATAAATAAATAATAATAATAAAAAAATATATAATAATAATAATATTATATATATATATATATATATATATATATATATATATATACACACACACACACATCTACGATTCTAACTAACTGAGCATTAAACTCCTGACCATGTACTGTTTGCTTTCAAAATGTGTAAACCTCAAAACCAGTTAGAATTTCTCATGGCCGTCTTCCCTTTTTTAACTTTGTGGTGGTGTAACTTGCTCCACCCACTCAAGAGATACACATCAGTTAAAACAGGAAGCAGAAAGAAGCCTGGAAGAAGCAGAGTGCTGCATTAAAGAGCCTCTCTCGCTGGAGACTGAAAACAGTTTGAAACTGGAGAGGGCTGCGACTGAGAAAATCTCAGTAAATAAAACCTTCACGCTGCGAGTGTTTAAGCTGCTGCTCTCAAACAGACAGTGAATAGAAGCACACTGGCATGCTCACAGCAGATAAATACATTTGATGAGGCAGTCACATGCACACATACTCACGCACACAATGCTACAGCATCTGCTGACGAGCGAGTTCCAGCGTTTGGAAAGCGTCAGCAGGTTTTTGCGCGGTCGACATGGGTTCAGTAATAGTCTTCTCAGCTGAATGGAGGGATTGCAATGCATTTATTTAATCATCAATACAGTATCTCAGGACAACTTAAGCACTATATTGACATGCACTTGTTTATTTAGATGGTCTAACAGAAAGTGAATTGTTGGCAGTAGCTGCTTACAAATAATACGATAAACAGAGCTAAGAAACATAGGGCAAATCAAGTTGATTTAAATAATTGGATTTTAAAGAGACAAATAAATATAGGCCTGTGTCTATTCAGATACCAACCATGTGAGTGTGAATTGATTTAACTGCATTGCTAATTGGCAAATGTGCATCAAAATGTATACATATTTGTTCAAATTCTTGTAAAGTTTATCAGGTAATATGTGTATATGGGTGTGATCATGCAGAAAGGTGTTGTAGATTCTTGTTGTAACAGTGCATGCATACTTGTGAGAAAGGTGTGAGAGAGTGATGATGTAATAGCTTACCCACAATGCTGTGCAGAGAAAATGAATGGGGGAGTGAGAGAGAAGGGGATTGGTGGGAGCTCCCATCAATGAATAGACATTGCAGGGCCGATGATGCTCAACCAATGTTGAGACTTAATGTAATTCTGATCACGACTACTTATTCATAAGATTGTCTGTCAGGGAAACCGCAATGAAAACAGCATTCCTTTAATTTCTTAATTAAGTGTCCTCCCTTCTCACTGTGTCTCTATTTTCAGCACACAAACAAAAGCCACCTGCAATGTATTGTTTGTCTGATCCTGTACAGTTCCTTGTCCAGTTTTTATTTTGCACGTTGTGAACAGGTTTTTGTGAGGTAGCCTATAAGAACAGCCCCAAGTGTCACAGCAGGTAAAACCTGTATGCCATTTACAGCTCCAAAAACTAGATATCATAACCGTCTGCCAGTATTTGCTATCAGATGCACAATTCAAGGAAATGCGACTTTCTAAAAATAAACAGCCTTGTAAAGACATCTGTTGTTGGACTATTTGAAAGTGTCCTCATAGTGGGAGACGCGCGCGCCACTGAACACTAATTTTTTCCCCACTACAATCCGTATTAAAACAAAGACAACAAATAAATTAGATATCTGAATCAAGATGCTACATAATCATCACGATTAAAAATATATACTTTTAGAATTTTCGGGTGCCAATATGTTGCGTAAAATCCCGCAAAAACACACGAAAGTCATAACAGGGAGAAACAACAACATAGACACGTGCAAAGTAGACAGATTTTGTTACTTAAAACAAATGACAGTGGTGCTTTGCCTTTGTGTGAGCTGGACAGTTTGGTGTGGTCGGTAATCTTGGAGAAAAAAAGGAGAAAGAATTGAGTTGCTTTGCGCAAAGCGGCAGCAGTTGCCGGCGACAATGGGTCCGATACCGGGGGAATGACAGACTAAGACGCGCTTGTCTCTTGTACCTTATAGTGGGATTCGTGTTGTTGTCTGAACGTGTTTTATTATTAATATTCCGTCCACAGCATCTCTGATTCACAGACTCGATCATGACTGTTGTGAGGACTCTTGACGTCAGAGGGGAGAATCATCGCTGAGGTCCAATGGGGGGAATATCAAGCGAGGCAGAGCTATCGTCCTACCAACAGAATTAGCCATGTTAACCGACGGGCACCTCGCTTTTCCACAGGACTTAACCCGCCAAAGATGACGGTCTTACTCAACTACGTGAAACAAAGCGCATTTTAGTTCTTCTTTTATGTTGTTCTCCGTCTCTTTCTGGGTCCTCCATCTCCCCTCTCATCTCCATCTCCTCTCGTATGACAGGCACGGACTGCGCGCGAGCTCGGGGGAGAAAAAGGCATTGCAGCTTCATGGCACTGAGGTACCGTATGCTGATGCGCACTTGTGCTTTCTTTTGTATGAATATGTCTTAGTTAAACGTGTCATTGAATTGCAATAATTGTTTTTCAACGGGCACCAGTGTATTTAAACAAATTGCCGGAGGCTTGACCTCTCCGAGTCCTTTGCAGTCTTTTCTTGGTTAGTTTATATATAGCCAGGTCGGTGAGGTGGAAATTTATGAATGAACGAGTTCAAATGTGTCTGCGTCTATGGCGTCAGGAAAAAGCGCATCATTGTGGATTCTCGAAGCATATACACGATGCCTTCATAAGAGACCCGTGCACTGAGGTGGCGCGTCTTATTTTTAGCCAATTACTAAAAATAGAAACAAAGTGAAGTGCGTGCGTTTTGTCGGGACTGGTACTTCATTAATAGCCGTTTCCCAATGAAATGCACATGCAGCAGTAAACTAAGCGACATATTGCATGTTTACAGCTCGTCCGGATGCAATTTGCTACATTGTTTTGGTGGTTCAAAATGTGATAATTGCGCCTCGCAAGTGCTCAACGACTATTCAATTTCTAATTAACCACAAATCAACACTTTGCAAGCAATAATTATAAAATCTAAAAATTCAAGCTAATGACAAATTTTGTTAACGCATATCCTACTCAGCCTAGTAATGTTATTGACTGCCCTAAGAACAAGAGACTGTGTCATCGGGTTCAGAGGCTTCAGGCATATTTATTTTGACAGATATCCTATTCTCACTGCCTTTCCACTGACATACACATTCTCTCTTATCTTCACTACCGCACCCCTCTCTCTCTCTCTCTCTTTCACCTCCTCCTCCCCCCACCATCAGCTATGATTCACTCTCTTGCAGCAGCAATGAGCAACCAACTTCAAAACACCTCTTCCCTCTCCACGGCGGGCACGTGGAATCTCCTGGATGTGCGGAACTCATCACCGGTGCGGACAGAGGAGCTGAGGCCTCTTCCCGTTAGCCCGTGGGACATTGCACTGTGTGTGACAGGCACGCTCATCTCCTGCGAGAATGCAATCGTGATTGCCATCCTCTTCTACACGCCCACCTTGAGAGCCCCCATGTTCATTCTGATAGGGAGCCTCGCGTTCGCGGACCTGCTCGCAGGACTTGGCCTCATTCTCAACTTCGTTTTCATCTATATGCTGAACAAAGAGTTTGCGACTCTGATCTCCGTCGGCTTGCTGATCGCCGCCTTCTCCGCATCAGTGCTCAACATCCTGGCCATCACAGTGGATCGCTACTTGTCCCTGTACAACGCTCTGACCTACCACACAGAGCGCACGGTGACATTCACCTATGTCGTTGTGGTTCTCATCTGGCTGGTGTGCATCATCCTGGGCCTAATGCCAGTGCTCGGCTGGAACTGCCTTCGAGACGAGGCCAGCTGCAGTATCTGCCGGCCGGTCACCAAGAACAATGCTGTGGTGCTCGCTGTGACGTTCTTGCTGGTGTTTGCCCTCATGATGCAGCTTTACCTACAGATCTGTAAGATTGCCTTCCGCCATGCACAGCAAATCGCTGTTCAGCACCAATTCATGGCCATTTCCACCACAAAAGGTGTATCCACGCTCTCCGTCATCCTCTGCACCTTTGCCGCATGTTGGATGCCCTTCGCTATGTATTCGATCGTGGCAGACTCCAGCTACCCAATGATCTACACGTATGCAACAGTGCTGCCGGCGACATGCAATTCGGTCATAAACCCAATAATATACGCTTACAGAAATCCGGACATCCAGAAATCCCTGTGGCTAGCCTGCTGCGGATGCGTGCCGTCCAACTTCTCCTTGCGGCCAAGGACATCGAGCGATGTATAGGTCGGACTACCTATGAGTTGTGTCTATCTCGTATAATTGGTTTGTACCGTGTCAGTGTTAATGATATGATGTTTTCCCTTGATGGGATCCCAGTCAAACGTTGCGGGTTGTGCAGTAGCTGTTGAGATCCAAGATGTCAACCTGCAAATGTATAATTTGCATATGTCTGCACAAAATATCAAATTGTAGACATAATCTGGATAATTTGAGATGTGTCGTACAGGCCCAGTGACAAATATCAATAGACTATACATCTAAAAAACACCATTAACAGTAAAAATGATAACAAAAATCGACCTGATTTGTGTGAAGAAAGCTGTAAACAGCTTTCATGTACATGTTCATGCTATGGGAGTGCTTTCAGAACCACGGACAGTGGCAGATACAATGAGGCTATTCCCTTGCAAACCCGCCTCTAACACTTATATCCATGTTCGCTTAAAAATGTATGAATGACAGAAAGAAAAAACACTGTCCCGCGAGTGAAAATTATACCGCTTCTGGCATCTGTCGCTTTACAGCCAGTTATATCATATCACTTTTTTTTAAGATCATCTCACCAACTGAAATTATGATGCAAGAAAAAGAAAAAAAAACTCTTTTTATTTGTAAATATCATAAATGTAATATTCCCTGGGAAAAGCTGGTTTGTTTAGACATACTGAATTGGTTTGTTATGTCCCTAATGACAGCAAAATATCTGCTGCCACAAAGATGTGAAGCAAATCATATTTTTGGTCTCTGGAATCTATCGAGCACACGTTTTGGTGCATAACGGCGGGTTAATGAAAGTTAAAGCGCGAAATGAGGTGTCAGCCACAATGCTGTAAATTTGAACATCTTTCAAAGCAATTCTGCAAAAGACCAACTGGGGCAGGAATGCTTAAATGAGACAAAAGATTTGGGTCTGTACTGCAAAATGATTCCAGCGATTATCAGATATAACTGAGTGTGTAGACTGCACAATTACTCAGTCAGATCAAAGATCAGTGTTAGAGGCAGGCTTGTTTGTAAATAGATCTACATGCAGGCCTATTAAAAGATCAGATAACTAGGCTAAAATGTGACAGAAGGGACTTAAGTTAAGATTCAGCCCAAAAGACCTTGAAATGGCATGTGAGATTTGAAAAACACATTACTGAATCTGCCAAATTGGATTTATATTATGCTGTACAACCAAAAATACACAAGAAACTCAAAGACAAAACCGAGAAACACTATGACTCTCAAAATGGCGCAAATGAAACCACTAACAGGATTAATTGTAATATTTTATATGTACCGTGAGGTACAAATGTATATTTGTGGAGATATTGAAATATGACCATTACAAAGCCTTGCGTTTTCGAGGGGGGAATGAATGTCACAGCTGTTCTTTGACGACCCCTCATTTGCAGCAAAGAATCTTAATTTAGGCCTTACCATTTCTCTTCTGCAATAATGAATCCGCATGTACCGTTCATCGACAGAGCTACAATCACAATGAGGCCATCAACAGAGCTAATTTTACTGAGATTCTGAGAATAGGTTAGTGAGACCAGAGTGTTCCAGCTCTTTAAATCAAATGTACTGTTTTCTAGGATGCGCTTTCACATTGTAGAAAAAGTATTCAAAGTTGGCCTTGAGAGCCCATCCAGATGCCCTCTGACTAACCTCAATACTCTTAGTGACCTGTACAAAACCTGATGGACTTCTACATGGAGTTATTTCACAGTCTGGACACTGTGGAACAATTCTCCAGTCTTTTTTTTTTGTGTGCGATTGTGTGATACGCCTGATTGTTTGTGTGTCTGTGTGCGGGAGCGAGCGGACCATTTGTTTATATACCACTCACTTATGTCAGGAGTGGGTCTCAGTGACCTGTCACACTGTGCCCACTTATAAAAAATAACCCACCCCTCATAATACACGACACCTGGCAAATATCAATGTTTTTCAGAAAATCTCTATCGTTATGTAATGTATCTCCACTACAGTGTACTCAATTGGATGCCATAGATTCAGTTTGTACAGAGGTGCAGCGGTTATTTTTCTTATGCAATGCTGTATGAAAACGTATATTTTTATACACATCAGGGCATGAGTTTTATGATGTCGTTTGGGTGTGTGTGTGTGTGTATATGTGCGTGTGTTCAGTACCTGTATTCTTATCAATGGTTTCCTAGAAAAAGCAAAAACAGAAAAAACTAAACAAAAAAACAAACAAACAGACAAACACATGAAACAAAAAGAGTGTTGACAAGGCAGAAAGTGCCATACAGTAATTTCACTTACTAGTGTCTTACTGAGTTAATGCATTAATCAGATCAGTAAAAACAAGGATTATGATTTGTAACATCCCGACTGTGTCGACAGTCACAGTACCATTCACCTTCAAACCTGCAGTGGTCCAAATACAGCTTTGTGCCCAGATTATAGGCAGCTTGACTACTGAAGACAAACAAGATATCGTTTGTTTAGTAGCAGATAGTTTTAACTAGGGATGTACAATATATCGGCCACCATATCGGTATCAGCCGATATATGTTCATTTTTAATGATATCGTTATCGATATATTAAAGTGATAAACAATGGATTATTTTCTTCAGCTGACACTTTATATGCACACTGTTCACCATGATGGTTTTGAATTGCTTGAAATATGATTGGAATCACTTCAAATGATTGGAATCACTTTTAATGGTGAGACTTGCTTTTGTAATCAGGTTCTCGAAAATTATAAAAATTTAGATTTAGATTTATCAGGCAATATATCGGTTATCGGCCTTAAAATACAGTCAAACCAAAAATTATTCAGACACCAGATATAATTTTTTTTAATAGTGGGTGGAGAACACTACAGTTCATTTATGTAAGTGAGGATAGCAAAATAAAGTAAACTGTGACATATTATACCCAAACATTCTTCATACAGTGGACTACCAGTAAAATGTATAAAAAATTGGGACCAAACATTATTCAGACACTTTGACCTGACCATGTTTTGCTTAAGTGTTGTTGCATAAATGCTAATGCGACCTTTTAACACCACAGACTGAACAAAATTAAGCATTGCTTGGTAATTGGTTTAGCTAAATTGGTATTTTCTAATTGTGTACTTAAATTTAACAGATGACAGCTATTCAACCTAAATCATTTTGTTTTAAACAGTCTAAAAGAAGGATGGCCAAAACCAGTGAAATATCAACTGATTTGATAACTGTCGAGTTCTTGTCATTTTTTTTATACCATTTTCGAAACTATAGCGAATAAACTGTGATAATGTGAAACATGTTGAAGGAGTGGTTTGAGGAAATTTTGGTTTGACTGTATATATAATTATCGGTATCGGCCAAAATCTTCATATCGGCGCATCCCTAGTTTTAACAGTAGGGTCTAAAAGCTATAAAATAGACCCAGAGAACCAGGTGGTGAACACGTTCAACGCCAAGGGACCGGGTGCATCCCACCCTCTCTCTTGGACACTGGAGCCCAGTACGACTACCGGCAATGGAGTCCTCTCTTTAGCGTTGTTGGACTGGGACAGCCCTTTAGTGTGCCAGACTACAGACAGATGGTCCACCCCCAGCCTCATGCTCAAAAGTGACCTATCCAATTACTAACACCACAGATATCATCACAGAATTGAAGTATGTCAGGCAGCCAGCCATCTAGAATTTCACATATCTTCAGTCAGTAGTGGATAAAATATAAGATGACTGCATTCCTAGCTACAGCACAGGCAATGGGGGCTTATTTTGATAGTTACAGAGAGAGAAAGAAGAAAAATTTAGAGTGAGACTAGCGTACCTTAGTCCTTTGTCATGACGTCACTGCTGGCGTACATAAACGGAGAGAGGTCATCTGAATGACGAGACCTAACCGCATGGAAGCTCTATTACCACTAAATCTAGCCCTGCTAAAAATAACCTTGAAGAGCATGAAATGTTACATTTATCTAGGGTACTTGAAATCCGTTTTCTGGGCCATTAAGCAGAGCTCTGTGTTTCCCATCAACAGCAACATTAGAGTGAGAAGGCGCCTTCCTAAAATAAAGAAGAGGAGAGACAGTAAGCCTTTAGAAGAGCCTCTGAGGTTATGTAACCACTGCACCCAAATGTAGCCCATTCTCCAAAATCCAAATCTCTTGTTAGTGACGAAGTCTCACTTTGATCCACAATCACTTTTGTACTCATTCATAGAGCTAAAGGAAAGTTCTTGTGTAGGTAAACTGTCAGCACAATTATGTGGCCCTTATTAGCAAGCGGTCAGAGATGTGGATGGGTGCTCTGATACTGTGATGTAATTGTTGTTGATCATTTTCTTGCTTTGTTTGTTTCTATTTGTATAGAGAACTGAAATCTGACAAATACGATGCACTTTATGAAAGGAACATGCTACACATTGCAATGTAAGTGTGGAATGTAATCCTTCCTAAAAATGATTTATTTTTTATTACTGTAAATATGACAATATCGAGACAAAAAGAGAGTGGGTAAAGGAAAAAAACTAAACGAGGAGAATACTTTGTCAAATAAAATTCAGCAAACTCAATCACGGCCTATGGTTGTTTGGTGTCTTTATCATCTGTGTGTGTGTTTTAGGGGGAAGGACAGACTCACACCGGTATGGGTTATCGTTTGAAAGCGGCTCAGCTTTAAAAGGGTTGCATATGAATTATTGAGCCATTCCGTTTTACGTAACGCTGTCAGGATCCCGGTGATTGTGGGATCTGAACACCAGAGTTCTTGCTGAGCCCACGCTGTGAGGTGATGGACAATTCGCACCTTTTTGAAAGGGCGATCAACGTTGGAGCGTCTGCTGTAGAAAATGTAGGCCTATTACAGTTTCAGCAGAATTTAGTTACTAGGTATCTTCACTACTATAAAACCATAATGGATTAATAGGGGATCTCCTCAAAACAGTTTAAGATATTTTATTTTATTTTATATATGCTCATTTAGTACATTACATATGTGTTAGGCCTACTCCCCTACTTTGAACAACAATCTTCACTGTGACTTGACCCGTTCCGGCCCTAATTAGGAGCCAAATATTCATGTTTAAATTTGTACTCTAAATGCAGCAATATGTTATAATCAATAAAATACCTAATCTTTATAATCTAATAGTGAATAGTAATACTACTTCCAATGACAACATCCAATTAATTATACATAGGCCTATTGATTTGCTGTAAGATACTAGCATAAATGCCTAATACATTAACTGAAATTCAATATCGACACTAAATTTGTTGAAGCAAATAAAGTGAAATGGTAAATGTAACAAGTATACATTTAAATGGAAAACAATGTCATTAAAAACCGATGATGATGAAAATAAATGGACCAAGCATGTAGGCCTATAGGGGTCCCTTAAATGCTACAATACGATATCTAATATTACATCCGTAGCAAAACAGTAATTATAACTATTATAAAATGTAGCTTTAAATATACAGGCTTTAGCCTTATAGTTAGAAATAGGCTAGCCTACGCTTTTCTGCCCTGTGTCACAGGCCGCCATGATTCACCTTCAAAAGATTATTTTGTCAAAAAACAAAACAAAAAAAACATCAGTGTGAGATAGATTTGCAGCATTATATACAACAAATCAAATTTAATGCGATTTGGGTGGCACGGACCAAATGTCGAAAACTCTTTAAAAAAACACCAGAGAAATGTGATGCCCTAAGGAATGGAAGCTGAAACTGAAAACAAACGCGTGCTGAGGTAAAAATTCGCTTCTCTCAGCAGCAATGTAGCCTAAACTCTTGCCTGTTATTTCATACATACACGCACACAAAGGGGAGAAAGAAAATGTTGGTGGACTGTGGTTAATGGAGTTCACCTGTATATTAAACACAAAGAAAACATTGAAATTGATGTAGGCCTACCGACACGATAAACTCACCCTCGATTGAATGGTAGATTAAGTGAGAAATTGCGCATCCTGCTGGTAATTTGGATGAATCACAACTAATGAATGCGAGAAGAGGCAGGACAGTAAGGTTTACCCACATATAACCTGCCTACTCATTCACTCACGAACCAACACACGGTGAAAAGCAGGGATGAGTCACCGGGCGCGCTCGCCCACGCCTGCGTACAGAAACGGAGAGGTGACAGTATCACCGCCTCAACAGCACTGAGTCACACTACAGCACTACTGAGACAGTCACCACGAGAACTGCTCCACGACACAAACATATAAAACTCCACATAATATATCCTCTTTTATTACCAGTTATTACACTTTCAAATAACTTTAAATAAGACAATAAAGAAAGAAAATATTTTGAGAGCCACCAAACAAAACAACACTCTTGACTGTGAGCTAGTTCATCTGGCGTATGACTGCTCATCTGCTACTGTTTGCCCCATAATGGTCTTTGAATCATAGTGAGCCTTCTTTATGGTCTCGTTCTCCATTAGACATGTACAAACAATTTAAACAGGAAAAGACCTTCTAAACCATTTTCTGACAATAATTCACTTGCTCACAATTAATAACTCACAATTTCCAATGAAATTGCGGGAAGCGGGATTGGACATCTTCGGTTCTTAGTTTTGTCCTGGCCACGGCACATATAGCCTATATGTATATGCATATATATATATATATATATATATGTGTGTGTGTGTGTGTGTGTGTACATAGATTATATAAACACAATCTTCTATGTCTTTGCGATTAATCTATTTGACAGCGCTTAAAAAATAGGCCTATAAGAAAATATTTATATTTTTTTGTCCCATCCCACAGCCGTTTAAATCTATTCACAGATCGTGTCTGTTTAATATTTTTAGATAATTATTATTTTCATTATTATAAGGGCCCTATTCCCTATAGAGTATAGGCCTAACCAAAATAAAACTAATAGCCTCAAATTCCCTTGAAGTGAAAAAATCCTGTAAGTGTGCCTATACAGAAATAGAGTCAAATAGAAATTGAAAAATCAAAGCTTTATTGGCACAACTGTCTGGAATTTACAGTGCTTACAAAACATAGGCTATATGGTACTAGGCATATTAGATAACACAGAACGTCAAAGGTACAATATGTAACTTTTTTCGCCGGCTAGGGGTCTGAAATAAAAATCTAACCTCTACATTAACAAAGGCGTATGTTTATGACGCAGTGATAAGCTGAATAATGGGAGTTGCTGTCAAGCTGATGGATCAAATATGGATGAGTGAAAACATTAATGTTTTTTTAACATTATAGTGATGTGAAGCAGGGCGCGATTGCTAATAAGAGACAGATATCACATGAGAGTCCCATGGATATAAAGGAATAAGGACATTTCATTCTACCGAACTAACGTTACACACAAGTGCTGAATTACTACTCACACGTCAGTTTAATAGACGAATTAAACTGGTGAGGTAACGCAGCGCTGTTTCACTTGGTCTAACATTACACTATCACACTAAACAGCATTTAAGTGTGTTGAAAGTTCTAATGTTATTCTATGTGTTAGTTTGTCTGTATGAGACTAGTAGCAGTAAGCTAGATCAACATTAGAATAACATACTGATCATATTCTAACATTTCATCATGTCGAGCTATATAACATTGATTGGTTTTATGTACATTTGCTCACCTGTCTAATAAACTATGTGCAAGAGCGGTGTCGCTGTCAAGTCGTGACTTGTGAAGCTCTGTCAAGTCCAAGTTAGTCGCGGACGTTGAGCTCTCGGAATCTCGAAAACGCCACGCCGATATTGATCCTCATTTTAGTTCTCCTTTTTTGTCCCAAAGTCTGCTTGCCATGGTCTATAATGTTTGAATGAAACAAGAACAGCGTGCCGCTAAACGTTACGCACTACGCAGTTGTCCACGTCTGTCGCCATGGTTACGTCATGGCTATGGCAGTTCGAGCGGAAACCGAGGATAGCGCGGATGCTGCGTCATTGACAGGCGACTTTTTTTCCGGGACGGCCACTTATTTAAAATTGGAATTTCTCTGAAATAAAAAACAATCTTTGAAGACTTTTGGGATATTGTAAGTACACAACTGCAGAAAATATATCACACTGTGCAAGTGATTTTTGGATATTTTATTAAATTCTTACATATTGTACCTTTAATTGGGTAATGAGATAAAGCGAAAAATTAAATATGTACAAATAGGCTATTAAACAAAAACAAAATTGCCTACATATCAGTGAATGGGTTTGAAAGACAATGGGATGAGATTAATATATTTTTTTCTTTTTGTAGCTAAAATATTATTATTCAAACATTTTAAATGAAAACAGATGCTCATTTATCGTCACATACTGATGTATGCCATTCCTTTAACATAAGAAATGCATGTTGTAGAAATATGTTGTTTTCCTAAACAAACTCGAGGCCACGACTTCACATCGTGTGGCCACAACACAAGTATGACGTTACTTCGACAAAATTATTTTGTGGCCACGGCATATTAACACGTATAAATGTACAATGTCACGTTCCAAAACTAAGTGAGCCCCCTAACATGTCCCTTCCCGGTCACAATAATTTCCTGCATCCTTAAAAACATTTTCCAGCAAACACGCTCATTCCCTTTAAAAACTCAATTTGTCAGCTACAAATATCTCAAGGAGAAAATGAGGACAGAGAAACAAACTGAAGAGAGATGCGTCACAGATTCAGTCTAAATAAAATAAATAAATAAATAAATAAAGTCTAGCTGTAAGTCACGACTGTGACGGAGACACACCAGACCTTCCTCAAAGTTTGGATCAGGTGAACAAGACCCTCAGTTCTCTGCCAATTTATGAGGTATGAGAAAGCATCTTTGGAAAATTATAGGGATAAATTGAAGGAATCCATAAATTAATAGAGACAGAGTTTAAGGAAAGGACAGACCGACAGTGAGATTAAGAGTAATGGTTGTGTAATACAAGAAAAGGTACTTGATGCTTGCTCTATTTTCACCCACACACTTTGGCCAATAAATATATTGCTGGAGTGGATATCCATTTCAGCATCCACACCAATAGTTTTAATTTATTCATATTAGAGTATGTATATGTAAATGTAAATAAATAAGAAAAGTAAATAAATGCCCTGAGATTAGAATGTGACTCTATGGGGGAAACAGATTGAATGTTTTAGATATTATTCGCACTATATGACGCAAAAAAGAGAGATTTTTTATTAATCCCAATTGTTCATTCCTGGAAATCAAAAAAGAAAAAAAGTCCAGGCGTTCTATGATCACAGGATAGTTCCAGAGTTTAAAAAATACTGTATGAAGACAAAACAAACAAATCATTACATCTCACACACACACACACACACACAAAAAAAACGATTGCTTTGAGCTTAGTACATGCATTACATTTATTTATAAATAGATTGGAATGGAAATATTAAATGTAAACAAACCACACTGAGGAATGTTTTAAGAAGCACTTTAATGGCAGTTCATACGTGCATGCAGCATTTGCTTACATTATATATATTTTTTTTGATACACTGATTCTCATTACTGTTTATTATCTATATAAAACAAAGTTCTGCCATTTTAACCAAGTTCTATACATCACATTGTTTAAAACACAAAGGACTTAATTCTTTACATACAAAACACAGGCTAAATACACAGCTCACGATAGCTGTTAAGTTGGGAGAGTTTAAACTTGAATCCTCCCTATTTGTGCAGTAAATGACACATTTAAGCAAATAAATAAAAAACGAAAGCTGAAATACTGAAGTGCTCTTATTTTGTACAAATTAGCATATTTAACATTTCAATTGCCCTAGAAGGCAAGATGAATCCAAACTAAAATTAAATAATGACCCCAAACCAGCTGTTGATCAATTACACAGAAAACACTGTTAATTTCTATTTGTGTTTGTGTTACAAGCACAGCTGTCTTCGTTGTTGTCTGCTCAATTGTGGTGTGCCTGTTGCCTTGGTAACAATGCAGCGACATCTACTGTGGCTATAGTGAGATGACTGACCAGTGAATGGTTTGATCCTTTAGGGAACAGATGGCCATGAACTGTATCCATTTGAAAAGACACAGAAAACAATGATTTATTTTTATTTTTCCATCCTTGAAAAGAGCGGGTGGAAAAAAACAAAGAGAGAGTTTGAACTGACACAGTTAAATATACAATCCATAACTACTAACACAGCACCACTTGAACCTCAAAACAAAGTATTAAAGTTTTGTTTAATGAGCTTGTAGATTAATAAAAGCCCAATTCTGTTTGTAGTTTGTAGTTGCACTACCAGTAACTGCCTACAAGTAGCAGCAATCACAATTTGTGATTTAAACGTATTGGTGGATTCAGAATGCACCAATGTACTATCAAAGTCATTTAAAACTTGTAGTCGAGAAGCAAGCAAATAAAACCCTAAAACTCATTCCAATCCATCCAAATGGGTTAAATTATTTAATTAAATTTGGGGAAATAGCAATCACCAATAAAGTACGTAAAACATCATCACTAAGCTTCCCGCCATCCCTTAGATACAGAAAATATGTTATATTCCCAGCTGAATTTTATTATATCTTACATACCCGGTCTTGATACAATTTGTTTCAAAATCTGATTCAGATTGTCCATCCATACTGTTCAATTAGCTGGGATGTAAACATTAATAACTTTAATACATTTTAAATAACAAACGAAAATCTTCACTAAACATCTACTGTGTATTTGTGCTCTATTGGAGCGAATCGCTCAAGAATATTGCTATTTAGACTTTCAACTGGTTTGTTATCTGCTTGATACTTGGTCAACATGCATTCAAGGTCAAAATGCAGTCGTTTCTTTGGGCTTGAACATAAAAATGTTTACTTAATCATTTAGTATATAGCCTCAAATATATTTCTGACCGTTTCCTGTAAGGCTGTGAAACGATTAATCACATCCAAAATAAAAGTTTGTGTTTATATAATATATGTGTGTGTACTGTGTATAATTATTTTGTATATATGAATACACACACATGAATGTATACATTTAAAGGTGCATTGCGCAACTTTTCATGTTAAAAATACCAGTTTTCTATCCTATACATGCTTAAAGAACAGCTTGATGAGCTGAATGAGCCTTTCCCCGATCACTGCGATCGCCTCTATAACCCTGTACAGTAAAATATATAAGAGGGATTCGGGCTCGAATCTGAGACTGAGCGTGACGTCACGCGCGTTCACGCTCACCTGGCAACCTCTCGCTTGCTTGTGTACAAGCTGCCCGCCATTGATTATCTGCATCAGCGAAGAAAACTCGAAAACTCGAGCGTCTAAGGTAAAAGATGGATTCAAAAAGACCGGCTAGTAGTCCATTTCAAACACCAACAACGACTCTGGTTGCAGTTGCGCTTGCCGCCAGAGGGGGCGTAGTTCTGCAAAAACTCAGAGACTTGCGTTATGCTCCTTTAAGAAAAATGTGTTATTTATATATAAAATATTTATATATAATATAAATTGCATATATAAATATATATATAGTATATACACATGCAAATATTTCTTAAATATATACATGCATGTGTGTGTATTTATATATACACAAAATAATTATACACAGTACACACACACATATATTATGTAAACAAACTTTTATTTTGGATGCGATTACTCGTTTCACAGCCTTAGGTCCTTCAAGCTAAAGTTAACATTGCATGATCATCCAGCTGGCTGTTCTAATAATTATGAGGTCATGTTCAAAGGTTAGAGAGAAAGAGAAAGAGTGCAGGAGAGAGGACAGATGGTAGGACCACCACACTCAGAGTAAGTGATGAATAGTCTCAGGCGGAGGACTCAAGCCCACTGCGTTGATGAGCCGATTTCTAACAGACATTGCTCCATGGGGTCAAAACTCTCATTAAATTTCACCGTCAAGGCTTCAATTTAATATGTACAATTCAAAAGTTTCTGGTTTTGTCTCTTCGAGACTTTGTAGTTAGGCAGCCCTTCTTTTAAAACACAGGAGCCATGTTATATTAGTGCAGACAGACATCGACATGCTACATTAGTTGTGATAATTCTGTTCTCTGAAACCTACACTCTAACGCTTACTTCATGTTTTGTTTTTTGATTCCTCAATTGTCGTTTTTCATGTCTCAGTCCGACCACTCGTTTTCATCCAGCTCAGAGTCTTCGTCAGATTCGCTGTACTCCACGGCGATGCGACGCGATAAAATAGTGGCCACGTCGTTTCCAATTGGCTCCTTCTTTGCTTCCTGCTCCCGCTGTTCCTGCACCTTACGCAGCTGGATCCCTATAAGACAAAAATGGAAAAGAGAGGATACCAGAGAAGATACCTGAACATTAATTCATATATAACTAAAAGGGTGAACCTCTCAAGAACTGTTAAGAAATGTGGCTCAAAGTTCCTTCAATGCAAGTCAGTTCACTTGGCGGCCATCTTTGAAACGCCTCTCGGGCAGCTATTTCAGTCATGAAAGTACTCTTTAAATGGTAAACATCAAATTCTCCAAAGCTGTTCACCAAGCTTGCAATTAAGTTTCATATTTGAAATCACCAATGAAATCTAACATTATCGGTCTCATACATTTAGTCTCTAAACACTGAAATAATAACAAAAAACTGCATTCTTCAGGCTGGACCAGCCAATGCGCATTCTATACCAACCGGAGCTTCTAAAGCTATCTGCAGAGGTGCAATGACTCATGACTTAACCAATTGGCGATTGGCTCTTTTATTTAGAAAGCGGGACTTTTTCCACCATATTGCATATTTCTCATATTCACAGTAATATGAGGGCAGTAATATTAGTGTCTTTGTAAATCTCAAGTTTTTGAAATTTCACCCTAAAATAACAATAATAAAAATATTAATTATTTTTTAAAATAAGTCTTTCTTATGCTCACCAAGGCTGCATTTATTAAATCAAAAACCGTAACATTGTGAAATATTACAATTTAAAATAACTGTTTTCTATTTGAATATATTTTAAAATGTAATTTATTCCTATCACACATCCCTGATTTCAGCAGTCATTACTTGTAACATTATAATCATCTTTATATGGTCCCTTTTGATCAATTTAATGCATCCTTGCTAAAGTAAAAGTATTCATTTCTTTAAAAAAAAAAATGTCCCTATGTAATGTCCCTAAATCTTTGAATGGTATAATATTGTATTATATTAAGAATGTATAAAATATATTTTAAAAAAACATGAAGAGTTTTTACATTGTGACATTATTTTCATGATGCCGCCAATTCTCACTATCAAAAAAAAGAAAAAAAAAAGTAAAGTAGATTGTAGTCCTCTGACTTCTTCACACTTTAAGTGTGACCTCTCACCTCGTCGGATGGCTGCCAGCAGGTCGCTGCGTGCATCGCTCATTGGGATGAGAGGTACCTGGCCCTTCCTGACAACTGGTGCTTCCACAGGGGCATTGGGCATGATGTGTGAGTGAGGGTGCGAGTGGGGGTGTGTGGGTGGCCCAGGTGGAGGTGGAGGGGGGGCTGCGGGGGGAGGATGGGTTGGGGAAGGAGTGTAAGAAGTAGGGAGGGCAGGAGTCGGAGGAGAGGGGTTGTAAGTCTGGGTGAGAGAGGGCATGGCACTGGCCGGGGCAGAGGAGGGGCCAGTGGGACTGTCAAAGGCAGTCTGGGCGGAAGGAATGAGAGGTGGAGGTGGAGGAGGAGCAGGAGGAATGAAATACTCTCGATGCTGAGACTGCTGACCGCTGAGATACAAACAGAGATAGAAATTGTTCAGACAAACGACTAAAACTGAAATTATAAAAAATTGTTTCGTTTACTGGAATAAAGATGAGGGAAAAAATAAATCCACTGGAAAAAACTTGCCAACACACTGAAATAAAACTAATTTAAGTTGAAGTACTAAAATGACTAAAACTGAAATAAAAATAAATTAATACTAGATACAAATGTGAAAAACTCAAAACCTAATAAAATACAAATAAATAATATCCTAAATAATAAACACACTAAAATGAAAATGAAAACAGTGCTTGGCCACAGACAAGATGCTAGCTAAATTTTACACATGATTGTATATGTATTTTGTACATTATTCAGACTCTAAACAAAACAATGAATGAAATAGCATTTAGACCAGGGTTTTGCAACCCCTAGTGGTTCATATGATGGAACTGCAGGGGATTCAGGAGAGAGTAAAAGAAATGCATAAAATAACTGAATAAAATAAAAATGCATGTCTAATTAAAATGTTACGTTTCACGTAAATCATTTAGATCATAAGGGTTCAGCTTATTAAAAAGTGCTTTAGACACTTTTTACACAGGAGATATACTGTATTAAGAGAAGCCAAAGAATAACAGACCTGTAGTCTTTAGCCTGCAGGGGCCGTGGGCCGTTGAGAGCAGGGTCTGTGACTGGTTGTCCATGGGAGGTCTGGACCCTGCCGATGGTCTGTCTCCCAGGAGGAGCGGAGGAGGAAGGGGCCGGCCGGTAACCGCGGTCCAGGGACTGGGTCTGAACATGAGAGGGGGCCATGAGGTGCTCTTTGCCATCAGCAGCAGAGTAGGCACTGGTCACAGCCATCTGTTGAGCCGGGTGACTGGGGCTGCCTGGGTAAGAGTGCTCACCCATGTCTGAGGCAACCGACCTGATGACGGAAAAGAGAGAGAACATGAAGAGAAAATCATTAAATGCAATTCAAATGTTTTGGTTTCCAAACTTCAGCTCTATTGAAAGTATCTGTGCGGCATTCTGTTATTACCACAGATACTCATTTTGACTGTTGATTTTGCCCCTCAGTGGACTTCTAAAGTATGGGAAAGCCAAAGCACCAGAATAAATGTTAAAAGAGCCAAAACCATGCCACTTTGTTTGTTTTTTTTAAGTCTCACCAAGGCTGCATTTATTCGATAAAAATACAGAAAAACAGTTATATTGGGGGAAATATTAATACGATTTAAAATAATCAGTTTCTATTTAAATATTTAAAAATGTAAATTATTCAGCAGCCCTTATTCCAGCCTTCAGTGTTACATGATCGTTTATAATTTTAATATCCTGATTTGCTGTTTAAGAAAATCAAGGTTGAAAACAGTTGTGCTGCTTAATATTGTAGAAACTGCTATACATTTTTGCTAAATAGGAAGTTCAAAAGAACAGCATTTATTTGAAATAGAAATATTTTGCACCACTATAAAAGTCTTTATGGTTACTTTTGATCAATTTAATGAGTCCTTCCTTTATGAATAAAATAAAAAGTATTAAAAAAATCTTACGGACCCCAAACTTTCAAATGGTACATTAAAATAATAGTATTTTTTTCAGTAAACATCATTCTTCCCTTTCTTCACACCAATAAAACAATGAACAGCACAATGTATCTACAGCACATACCTACACATAGTAGTAGCAAAAAACTAAACAAAATAACCCCCACCCCCAAAGAAAACTGTATGACGCCCCTCCACCTTATAGAGGTGTCTCTATAAATGCAAACAGATGGCAGTACTGAGTTATGCTGAACTGCAGCCCACTTTGATGATCATGTATTGAATTTTTCAATTTGAATTTATAAATTAAGGATAGCCTCTTGAGATGCAACATCTCATCTTCAAGAGGGTCATTTAAACACAAATACAAAAGACAAATCATAAGCAAAAACATTACATAACATACATTACAGATACACATGCAAAACTCATTCATATTGATCAAAGAGTCAAAGTGAAAGCGACCATTAACCTGTTGTCCGGTGAGAGGGAGCCTTCAGAGGACATGCCATGGTACGGAGAAGGTGTGAAGCGGGCATCTGGGCGGAACTCCTTATCATACGCCATTACGTTCCACTCCTGTCTGCGATTTCGAGCCTTTCGAACCTTTTTCACCTCACGACTGGGGTCCTCAACCTGCTTCTGCTGCTCCTGAGAGAGAGAGAGAGAGAGAGAGAGAGAGAGAGAGAGAGAGAGAGAGAGAGAGAGAGAGAGAGAGAGAGAGAGAGAGAGAGAGAGAGAGAGAGAGAGAGAGAGAGAGAGAGAGAGATCAAATGAGAGTGAGAAAGAAAGGCTAAAGTTGCAGAAAGCCCAGGGTTTCATCACAAATCACATTTGTTGAAAGAGTTTTAGATTGTCAAGCAAGCAAAGTAGTGTCCACATCTTTCACTGAAAATGCTGTGAAGAAAGTTTTCTACATAATTCAGGGAATGCATTAAACATACACACGCACTCAGTAGAAAAGCAAGTGAAGAGACCGAAGGGAAAGAAAGTGGATGCATAAACAGGAGTCAGCAGTGAGGGATTGACGGATGAATAGAAGGACTGACAGAAATGCAGGTCTCTTACGGAGGACAGGAGGGGGCTTCTGAGTAGGGCCTGCCTGGAGTGGGACTTAGTCTGGTCTGAGTGAGTCTGGCCTGAGCCGCTGGTCTGGAGAGAAGGGGCAGATTCTGGGGGGGTTAGAGCTCTCATTCATGCACACATAAAGACACGTCCACTGACGTGTTTCTTTCTGCTCTCTTCTTTGCATATAAACACACTGGCTTCTGGTTTGTAGAGAGGAAATGCACCTGAGAAACTGGTTTTTACCAGGGTCCTGGAAGTGCCATGGAATCAAAGGTAGGTTGTCTGAATGTGCTAAGCATTATTCCAGCTCTTGTTGACAAATTTAAGTCAATCTTAACCATGTTAGTAACATGTACAACAACATTTATTTTAGTACAAACTTGGCTTGCAGTTTTTTTGACATCCCAAATGCAGCACATGATTGTGGAAAAAAGCAGATAGTGAAACAGGACATAAAGTGCACGTAGCAGACACACACCTTCTGTCTCCTCTTTTCTTTTCTCTTGTCCTCTGTGGCTTGCAGCATTTTCTCCCTCCAGAGGATAAAGAAGTAGGAGGGATCTGTGTAGAACTTCAGTGCATCCTTCTTATCATCTCTATATAAAGAAAGAACATATGATGGTTGTAGAAGTATTGTACTGAACGGTAGAAATGGTTTAAACAAACTAATTTGCTAAAACAAATGGGTCTTTCAGACACCACTTGAGATTGAGAACATTCTAGGAGAGTGAACTTGATGAGCAGCAGGTGATTTATCATTTTGTCACACTACACCAGAGATGCACAAACCAGGGACACAATCTAATCTGTGCCGCCACAGTTTCAAAATGAACCGAAATTATACTTGCACTTCTCATAATAACATAAAACATCTCTAATGTGTTTTGCTCTATTCCTTTGGACAAAATATTTGTCAATTGAACTAAAATCGAACAGCAAATGCAGTAAACTCTCTTTATGTGGTGTGAGTTAAACATGCATTTGGGAATGCAACATATAAACGTAATAAAATACAATACTATAAAATTATTATTATTATATTTAAATAGTTTAGCATTCTAAAACCACCAAGTGTGAAGGTGAAGTGGACTGAGACACTATCACAACTAAAAAGAAGGCTAGGTGTTCCAAGACAAAGATGTTTTTTTTTCTGAAAATGGGAAAATGGAGCTCTTCATTTGCACCAGATTGTTGCATTTCACTTTAAAATGTACAAAATGTTCCCCCGAGGCAGGGCATTTCTTCATTCAAATGTAGAAAATAAGTGAATTTAATTTGTCAAAAAAAAGTTGGATTGGATATCATTTTCTTTCTGCCCACGGGCCTCAGTCAAGTTAGATTTTTGGGCCTTTGTAATAAAAAGCTTGGCCATCTCCACAGTATATTACTTGTCAAAAAAAAAAAAAAAAAAACTGAGCTGAAGCTACAGTATACCACAGAAGATGCACTGTCGTCTGTCGCTACTGTTGATATTAAACATCATGTAACGTATCTCATGGCGGAACGTCAGCTGGAAGTGAGGATGATGATGTCACCTGTAAGGGCTGAGAATATTGAGAGGGGGAGGTTTGTCTCCACGGTGGTAGAGCTCCAGAACAGGATTAGGGATGGAGTTCCTGGAAACCACCTGTTGGTCCTGAATGGTGGAGCTCTTGAAGGCCTTTCTCATGTTGATATCTTGCAGAGAGACTGAAGATGGGGAGAGTTCAGGTTTTATGCATTCATTTCTTTATTGAGACTGTCTAAGATATTAAGATTTTACAGAATGAAGAACCAATGAAACCAGACAAAATACACTTATATGAAGGCAAGACAGATCAAAGTAAGACTAAATAGTTCATCTTCACAATAATGAATGACTACTATACACGAGCACCAGAACCAGAAAGGAACCGTCACCTCTGTAATACACACTCGGTTGAGTGCAGTGGGCCACAAGACAGCCAGTTAACTGCCACTCATTGAGGACTGGATAATGATAAGCCAATACTTACGGCCATTACCCAAGATCGGTTCAATGTTTACCATTATGGTGATTAAAGTTGTGGTTTGACTAAGACAAGCTGTCATCAGCATAAGAGTAAAGGGCCTTAAAGCAGAGCTGTGTGAAATCGCTGCTTAAGTCACTTAAGGAGAGGACAGAGCAATCCAGGAGACAGCAGATGGTCATTCTCCTATTCACATGCTCTGCTTCTCACCCTGGACTAATCTCGAATGGCACAGACATATATGAGATCAGAGCAACATCATTGCATTGACTGCCTTGGAGAATGTGGCGCTTCATCAGTGACTTAAGATGTTCTGCATGTCGCCACTTTCCAAATCAAAACCAAGGTAAAGATCTAAACACTGTGTGTGGGATATGGAAAAAGGGACTAATCTTTCTAATTCAACTCTCATTAAGTGTACACATTAAAACTTGGGACATCACAGTGGGTCACAAAATGTGATAGCAAATGACAAACGTTTAAAATGGAAAATTAATGATAATATTGATAATCTAAAATCTAAATGTAATTGTATATAAAAAGTATATATATATATATATATATATATATATATATATATATATATATATATATATATATATATATATATATATATATATATATATATATATATATATACACACAAATTTAAATGGCCTTTTTATCAACAGAAATATACTATGACTAAAATGATTTTATACAAATTATGTTTTTGCACAGAAAGCAGTGCACAGCAAAAAAAAAAAAAAAGAGCTATTTAGATATTGTCCAACATCAAAGTCATGATGATGCAAGTTATCCATGTCATTGTGTGGAAATTAATGTCTTGGCTCTGGTCCAAAACTAAATCATTTATTAGGATCTTCTACATACATCTACTAGTTTTGGAGTTGTCTGTTACTGAGGGGGCGGGGCTTGTTTTGATGTAAAGAATGATAGACTGCCTTAATCACCCTCTAATTATGTATGCCACAGAAGAACACTCGCAATATTAAAGCACTGGCTGTGCCTCAGGGGCCACTGTACTACTTTATTGAACATGAATAATTTAAGGCTGAGCATACTGGCTGATCTGATGGCAGGAATGGGGTATATGAGGTCAAACCTGGGACAACTTATAAAACAAGGTGTTTCTGCTTTAAAAAAAATACTTTGAGTTATGAGCCACATTTTTCACCCCTTGTTTGAAATTGGTTCAGAAGGGGTGTGGGGGTTTCCCCCTTAGCTAAAATTGAGGGGCACCTGGAGTCATCGCCACCTTTCACCGGCCCTGGATGCAACTCTCAGTGCATGCATGTTACAGTATATATATTTTAAATTGATGCTTATTTTTTTTAAGTTTATTCTATTTGATTTGTGTTTTTGTCATTTGTATTTTTTTTTTCAAGTTTTAGTTATTTTATTATATCAAGATCAACTAAATGATAAATGTTTTGGCAAATAGCTGAAACAAAATAAGTTTGAGTTTTAATATTTAATTTAATTTAAATTAACGTTTATTTCATTTCAATTAATACTTTTTTTTATTGCTTTCATTTGGGGTTCAAAGGGTTCATTTGTTAACATTAACTACATTATTTAACACAAACTAACAATACTTCAACTGCCTTTATTTATTTTAGTTAATGCTAATCTCAGCATTTACTAATACATTTGTAATTTCAAAAGTTCTATCTTTTAACATTAGTTAATGCACTGTTAACTAACATGAACAAGGTTAATACATGTTGTAAAAACATTTTCTTCATTGTAAGTTCATGCTAGTTAATGCATTAACTAATGTTAATAAATGAGACCTTATTGTAAAGTGTTACCGCTTTAGATTTAATTAACTATAATAATCCTGGGAGTGAAGACATATTAATATCCAATGATGTACTTTTGTCTAACATACAGCTTTCCACATCACATACTGACCACAGGCCTTATTTTATTAATTTCACATTTCTTCGTCTGTCTCTGTTTCATTTTTTTTATTTACATCTCTAAATACTTGCTTTTTTCCTTGTATACAGTCTGTTGGAGAAACTCGGATTTAAGTGTGGATGGCTGGTTATAAATTAATAATTAGAATGAACATTAAGGGAGGAGGGGATGGGGTGACATTTTTGGATCAGACAACCATGAATGGAAACAAATCCCATCACCCACCCACCGACCGACCGACACACACACACACACACACACACACCCTTCAATCTGCATCCAGCACACATAAAACCACCATCAGGTCAGACAGGTCAGAGCTATAAACACACACACGGTTCAGAAACTGCACGGTGTGCATTCCCATCACTCGGACTTGTCAAGAATTGTCAATGTTTCTTCTCCCTAAACGAGTTGTCACAGGGGAACTGGAACATATTAAACCCTCTTTATCGGCTCTCCAGTTATCGATCACAGCTGGGTGGAATGTTTTAAATAGATGAGGACATCGTTAGAACATGTAACGTGGCCCTAATCTTGATTTTACATACGGGCAGCTTGCTTATAGATAGAAAAAAGTTCTGTGGTGGGCATCAAAACACAAAGCCTGACATCAGAGAGACGTGATGAGCTCTGCTATCCGTTTCATTTATTGAGACAAAAGACTGTGCCACCAGGCACTGGATTCTTCTAATCCGCAGAAAGAAGAACAAAAGAAAGAGATGAGGAGTAGACGGAGGAGTAAAGTGATACTGTTTGATTTCTCTCTCTTTCATGGCAGAGAAAGCTGGGTCATCCCTCTAACTACAGGCTAAAAGAAGACCATTATAGAGGACAGCACTTGAAGGCAAACATGCTCTTTCTCAGCCTCTCTCCAGCTGCTACCTGCTACAGCTGAAAGATTGATAAGATCTGGAGATGATGTAGAGATAAAGCTTAATGTTTGATGTTACCCTCTTCCACGGTGGAGTCCAGCTGAGTGACTTTGATAGCCAGCAGGTCCACTCTCTCCTGCAGGTTATTCATACGCATGTAGAAACTGTTTGCTTCATTAAACAGCTCTCCAAAGATGTCCTCTGCGTGACGACCTGCAAGACAAATGCAGACAGAAGAGAATGGCATGCTGAAAAGATTAAATGAATTTTCACGCTGGCTTTGTGTTCGTTGTGTTCACGCTGCTAGTGTACCAGCAAAACATGTTCAAGCTGGTGGACCAGAATGGTGTCTTCAGATTAAGCAGGTTTGTATGATGATAAAACTAGATAAAGACCCTGGTTAGGAAACAATTGGCTTGTGTCATCTCGGTTTAATCTAGGGATGTGCGCATCCACTAATTTGACAGCCGTTTAAACTGAAGTTTTGTAACCGACTAGTCTAAAAGTAAGAAACCCTCTGAAGCCTTGTGTATATGATCCATTTGAGCACTTAATCTATAAATCAAACAGGCAAATGCCATAATAAATGCCGCTAAAGGCTGCACACTTGGCAAATAAAGCTTATTCTAATTCTGAAGCTCAGTTATTTTTTCGAAGTTGAAGTGAAGTGAATATGCTATGGGCATTTGCTCGCTTCGGGTGGAATTATGCCATGCCACATTTGAAATAGCACAGCTTACATAAAACGTTTCCCTTTTGAGAGGTCTCTCCTATTGTGTAAGTAGCTTATGCTATGGGAAAGCTTTTTTTGAGAATATTGAAGCAATTTTTTTAAAACGCAGTGTGGCTGCACAGCATATACGGATGAACGGCGAGCTCGGTCATTGGCTGTGCTGCGGCAACTGCACAAACCTATGACGGGGCGACTCAGATGCGCAGTCCAATCAGCGCAACTCGTGCCCTGATGCGTCAGAGTCTGCCAAGATGGGCGTGGCCAAGGGTTATATATTGCGCCCATCAGTCGTTAGAGGCTTTAGATTAAAATCTCCTTCAGCAAATCAACTCTTTGCTGAAACCTCCAGATTATTAAGCCTTCACCGCCGTCGACTTGCATCCAGCGGGACCAGCCTTCTCAGGACGCTGGCTTCAACTTTCCGCCTTCACTGCTGTTCTGCTGACTTGGCCCTGCAAGCCACAAAGTCTACAGCACAGTCTATCGGCCGCAGCATGGCGAACCTGACTGTCCTCGAGAGTCACCTGTGGCTCAGGTTGACGGACATGAAAGACGCGGATAAGACCACGTTTCTCGACGCGCCTATCTCTTTGAGTGGTCTGTTTGGTCCGGCAGTCAAGGGGTTTGCCGAGTGCTTTACCAAGGCTCAAAAGGTGTCGCAGGCTATGCGCCACTTTCTGCCAAAGTGCTCCAGCTCAGTGCATAGCTGCCAGAAGGCCGCGCCTCAGCGGGTGAAAACAGCACCAGCGGTCCCTCAGCCACAGGCAGCGACCGAAGTTCGTCACCGCTCGCGCTCTGCTGCTCGCCGACAGTTTCCTGAGAGACGGGGACCCCGAGCATCGCAAGACTTCCTAGCTGTGGGAAGAAACTATAAAACTTTAAAACTATAAAATTGTATTTACTTTTTAACCACAAATGCTCGTCTTGCAGAACTCTGCGATGCGCCACGCATTACGTAATCACGTTGAAAATGTCACGCGTTGACGTATGCAAAAGTACCGCGGTAGGGCGAAAAACTCCCATATAATTTTCTCCTCCAACTTTAAAATAGTCTGACATCGTTGGTTTACTCTTTTTTTCAAAGGGCATTTGACTTCGCTTTGTAAATATTGGATGGTACTTTCGTCTGTCGTGATTGACCTTTCCAACGTGATTATGTAATGCGTGGTGCATTGCAGAGTTCTGCAAGATGAGCATTTGCGGTTAAAAAGTATATACATTTGTATTTTATTTTTAGAAAAGGACAGATTGTTTCTCTAGATCAGGGGTTCCCAAACTTTTTAGCCCACGACCTCCCAAAAAAAGGTGCGAGTGACTCGCGACCCCTACTATCCTCGGAGGTGGTTAAAGTACACAAACGTTGCATGGAACGGTGCACACGCACTAATAGGCCTTTCCAAACACGAGCATAATTACAACACAAAAGAACACAGTCAAAACAACCATTTTATTAATTTATAGTAATTTACTCATTACTTTGTATTTAAATATTAACATCACCTAATGAGATGGGTGGGCACAATGCTTGGAGTGTACATTTTGAATGTACGTAAGTGCCGAGAAAGTCTTTTCGCACAAGTAGGTAGTGCCAAACGGCATCAGTACATCCATAGCGGCCTTAGCTGTGGGCATTCCCTCTCGACTGAAATCCAAAACTCAGCCAGCATCTTGGAATTAAACGCAGTCTTTAAGGTTTGGTCGCTTGACAGTTCAACCAATGCTTCCTCCAGGTTGGATGTCAGATTATTTGCCCTTTTTACAGTGAACGGTGATCTTATCCAGCTGTTTCCTCTGGGAAATACCTGTTGAAGTGTTTCAAGAGGACTTGAAGGTGGGTAGTGATGGACTCACTATTTTATGTTAACGCTCAGTCCAGCACTCAAGTTTTATTGTGAATGCGTGGATTTTATCATTCAGTGACATATTAAGGCCATTCAGTTTTTCAAATATGCAAGACAAATACGCTAGACTTTTTAACCAGTCAGGATCAGTGAGGTGGTCAGCGAACTGGGACCCATGCTCCATCAGAAATAAGCACACTTCATCCCGCAGCTCAAACAAGCGGCTCAGCACATTCCCTTGCGAAAGCCACCTGACTTCTGTGTGAAACAGCAAGCACTCATGCTCAAATCCCAGTTCATGAAAGAGAGTGGCAAACAGCCTGATATTGAGTGGATGCACTTTTATGTAGTTGACAATTTTTATCGCTGCAGTCTCAAGAACACATTTAAGTTCTGGATCAAGTGTTATGCTCGCAAGAGCTTCTCTGTGTATAATACAATGCGTGAAATTTACGTGAGGTGCCACTTGCAATACTCTTGCTATAAGACCTTTCTTTTCCCCCAGCATCGCTCCAGCACCGTCTGTACACACACCGATGCACTCGCCTCAAGACAGTCCCTCTTCTTTAAGTTTGTTGTTAAGTTTTGTGAAAATGCCCTTGCCAGTGCACGTTCCTTCAAGCGGGGTGCAAAACAGAATGTCTTCATTAAGTTTTCCATCAAAACTGTATCTGATGAATACAAGCAGCTGGGGGAGAGTTTGATACATCTGTGGATTCATCCAACTGTAAAGCATATTTCCCTTTCTTCACTCTGTCTTGCAGCTGACACTTTATGTCCTGGGCCATGTCAGAGATGCGCTGGGCAATAGTCCAGTTAGACAGAAGCACTGCTTCTAGCTCACGGGCCAGTTTATCCCCATGAATAGCCCGACTTATTGCTATAGCAGCATGTGTGGCTTTTTTGCCTGTGCAATTAAATATGCCACCTCATATGATGCCTGTTGAGCTTTTGGCAGGGATTATTGTGTCTTTAGTTAGAACTTTCTTTTCGCCTTGCAACTCTCGCACCTTTTATCGGAAAAAATCTACTGGTTGTAGCATTTTTACAGGCTTTAGGCTTTCATGTGCAAGCACCGCAGTGCACACTACACATTGGGAATGTTGTACTTCATTGACAATGACGCATGTGAATCCATACTGGATAAATGGATAAATGTCTCGATACTTTCTACACTTGGAGGAAGGCTGATCCGACTGCTGATGAAGGTCCTCTTTATGCACACACCGGTCTCTTTCCGTAGATCGATGGCGTTTCCGACGGTGGTGCTTCTCCTACGCTGGCCCCTCTGCTGGCCTTCCTTTGTTATCTTTGGTCAATATTAACCAACGTTTAATTTCAACAAAAATATTATCCTAAGCTTAAGATCTAAAAAATGCCCTATGTGTCAGAATGTTGAACTTGGTGCTGTAAATTGCCCATTAATTGTCATTAATCTGTCGTCATCACCTCAAGAGTAACGGTCAAGGAAAATCAAAAGGCTTTTATTTAATTTGACAATTATTTTTAGTATTTTGTTACAATTATGGATAAAATATGCTATTTCTAATTGTTATAATTATTTTTTTTGACTTCTGGAAATCATCCCCAGGGGGTCACGACCCCCGCTGCATTGAAACTGCAATTTGGACCTTCAACCCATTGGTTGCCATTGTAGTCCACTATATGGAGAAAAATCCTGGAATGTCTTCACCTTCATTTCTTTTCGACTGAAGAAAGAAAGATAAACATCTTGGATGACATGGGGGTGAGTAAATTATCAGGAAATTTTCATTCTGAAGTGAACTAATCCTTTAAGGTATAAATTTTTCCAAGTGTTTTATTTTAATGCTAGTGCTATTTAAAATGCTTTAAAATATAAATGTAACAAAGTTAAGGCGCAGAAAAGAAGGGGGTGGAGGGGTGGGTAAACAAAGTTTTAAAATGAATAAAATGTTAAGTTACTTACGTAACCCCGGTTCTCTGAGAACAGAGCGAGGTATCTCACTATGGGAATGCCCTCAGGCATGATAAGACTATGGAAGCACCAATTACACCACGTCTGTCAGAAGCATGGGTCAATAACAGCAATAACAAGGAGCCCACCCCCTCCCTATATATACAGCTGTGATCCCCGAAACAGCATTCTAAGCATGCTCTTCCCCCATGTTATGCGAGTAGGGAAGTTTGGTGAGATACCTCGCTCTATTCTCAGAGAACCGGGGTAACTCAAGTAACCTTACGTTCTCTTTCAAACAATCGCTCGGTATCTCACTATGGGATGATATAGACAACTCCCGTAACACAGCCATACCCCTTGTAGAATGAGCCCTTAAGCCAGGAAATGAAGACCCATAGAAGTATAGTATATTAATATGAACACTCTCAAAAAGTTCAAACAGGGCCCGGGTTAAAGCATTCAGAACCATGGACAAGTCCCATGATGGGACCAGCCACTTCTCAAACGCTTCACTCCCTTCATAAAATAGCATATATAAGAACTGAAACTCCTTTGAAGCCTACATGACAAGCCGAAAAAGCAACCAGGTGAACTTTAATAGTAGAAAACGCTCTACAATTGTTCAATAAGCTTTGCAAAAAGCAGAGTACATCACCCACGGTGCACTGAACAGGTAACGGCAACGGGAGTGCCAGCGCATCTACACCCAAAGTGGCATTTTCGTCCCAGAGAGGGAAATATAGCAGACAATTTGCTTTTGCCTGCGGGGCGAAGAGATCTTGCGTACATCCCCCAAATCTGATCCACCACCTGTGGGTGGAGTACCCATTCTCCGCATAACGGGTTGCCCCTTTGAAAGAAGATCCGCTCCTACATTCAGGAGTCCTGTTACGTGCAGCGAGCTGAAGTGAGCAGTGCCCCAGACAATCAGCTTATGCGCTAGATTATGCAGTTGCAACTAACGCATTCCCCCTTGGCAATTGATATATGCCACCACCATCATGTTTGTCCTGACCAGAAAATGAAACCCTTCCAAGTATGGGAGAAAATGTTTCAGGGCTAGAGAGACTGCAAATCAACTACAACATATTTATGTGAAGTTTGCAAAGCTAGGGCGTCCAGCGACCGTTTACCGATCTGCTCTGAAAAACAGCCCCCCCAGCCCGTCAGGGATGTATAGGTGTCCACTGATGAAGAGTCATCACACAATCCACGGACGTTCTCACTCTGCAAGCAAGGTGCCAACGAGGACACAGACGCCTCGCTGCTACGCATTGCTGGAAGTCTCTCATTTTTAGCAAGCCCAGCTACCTTGGACACCAACATGGTGAGCCAGACTATCCTGTAACTTTAGCTCGCCTTAACGCGTTAGCTAGGATAGGAGACACTGCTAATGAAAGCGAAACAGAAGCTCGGTAACATTAAAAGGGGCGGCAGTGGCTCAGTGGTTCATGTAGGTTGTTTACAAACCAGAAGGTTGGTGGTTCAATCCCTGGTTCCACCTGACCAAGTGTCGAGGTGTCCATGAGCAAGACACCTAACCCCAGCTGCTCCCGACGAGCTGGATGGCGCCTTGCATGGCTGACACCGCCGCCGGTGTATGAATGGGTGAATGTCTCTGCAATATGTAAAGCGCTTTGGTGGCCATTGGGTCTGTGAAAGCGGTATATAAATGCAGTCCATTTACCATTAAAAGAACAGTAATTTGTCCTTGTGTATTTTTTTCCTGTGTAATCGACTATTGTTTTAAGTGTCGACTAGTAGCGTCTGTACCATTTAGTCGACTAGTCTTGCACATCCCTAGTTTAATCATATATTCAAATGTTTTAGCAAAAGAAAAAAAAAAGGTAAATTTCTGCCAGTTATATTGGTGCAAACTTAATTAAAAAGGATCAAATACAATACCTCCTAGTTTTAATTTAATAAGAGGAAGTGTGGAAAACATGCCTTGGTTATTTTAACTATATTTTCAAGGTGTTCACATCAAACATTTTGTATACAGTACTTGGCTATAATAGCAGTCTGGTTGAATGATTGTTTCCCTGACTTTTCAGTAGGGCGAGAGCCTCTGACATTGTGAGACAACACAAATGGGACTTATTTCAACAGATAACATTATAATATAAAAGAACAAACAATTCAACAAGAAAGAAATGAAAAGCAGGGTGCCACTCACTCAAGCTGCCTAGTTGTTTGATGATGGCCGCCAGGGTGCTGTTGGTGACACACTCCAGCTCACTGGGCACTCCATCAGGCAGAGCTCCTCGACAGAGGTGCTTGGGCTCAATGCTCCTCTTCACCAGCGGCATGACTGACTACAGCTGTGACAGAGAAACAGAGAGACCTGTTAAGACACAAACCAAACACCTAATGAACTCAAACACCAAATGAGAAATTACGAGTCATTTCCAGAGCTGTAAAATAAACATCCATTTAAACGGAGCCCTCACAGACAAAATTGTTGAAAAATGAATAACTATAAAATAGACATGAATTTAAATCCCTCCTCACAGCCAATTCAAAAATATTAAAGTCTTTAAGTATGTTGTGCTTAAAAATCATTCACCTTTAGTTAATACAGGCAATCTGACATACCTGTGTGACTCACTGTGGTCCTCTTATGTTTACAGACCACCAAAGACTAGCACTAAGAGACAAACACTAATAAAGACAGTCACTGGCATCACACACACTGGTGCAGGCACAATGGTTCAGTGACCTGGGCATGCAGACAACATCGCTTGGCAACAAAAGTGGACTAGTATGCTGCTAATGAGACATGAAAAAGAGTGCTGTTATAGCCCTGTGGGACAGAAGACATGTGTGCGAGTGCTCCTGCTTTCGTGTGTCTAGTTATTATTTTGGTAAGAAAGTAAATGGAAAAATGTCTATATAGTAAATGCTAACAATTGAACTACACTACCAATAAAATGTTGGAGTCATATATATATATATATATATATATATATATATATATATATATAAAGAAAGAAATAAATACTCTATTTTAAATGCCTTTTTTAGTAAAAACTTTTTTATTCATCAAATTATCTTTAAAAAATCATTGTTTTCACAAAAATATTAAGCAGTACAACAGTTTAACCAGTTTCTTTGATAATAATAAAAAATGATTTCTGTCTGAAGGACCATGTGAAACTGAAGACTGGAATCATGGCTACTGAAAAAAATAAAGCCTTGCCATCACAGGAATAACTTACAATTTAAAATAAGTTTTCAATTTTAAGTTCAGGGCTTCCTCACATTTGTAAACACTGACTCGGTACTTCCGCCTATGTCAAGCGTGACCTTTTCAATGTAACTGCGTATTACGTGACGTCACGAACGCGCATCACAGAACAGAGCAAGGCAAGCATTTGTGCTTATAAAACTTAAACTTTTTTATTTATTTTTTAAATGACCGATCGTTTCGCTAGATAAGACCCTTATTCATCGTCTGGTATCGTTTAAAGCCCTTTGAAGCTGAACTGAAACTGTCATTTGGACCTTGAACCATTTGGGGTCCATTGAAGTCCATTATATGGAGAAAAATCCTGGAATGTTTTCATCAAAAACCTTAATTTCTTTTCGACTGAAGAAAGAAAGACATGGACATCTTGGATGACATGGGGGTGAGTAAATTATCAGCAAAAGTTTTTTTAAAAGTGAACTAATCCTTTAATGCACTTGGATGCCTTTGGACGGTTGGTTTCAGTTTTTTTTCTACTCATCTCCCCACCCGTTTCGTAAACAGATTCAAACTTTACAGTGTCCGTGGCCAATAACTGCAGCAAGAGCTCTTTTAGTCTTATCAATCAGAGAGGTTGTGAGTTCTTTTATTTCTTCATTTGATTCTGCTCTTTCAATGTGAAGCAGACACTGCGGTACTGGGATCTGGTCATCCAATTTAATGAACAACATCCCATGAATTATTCCACTGGAATACACCCCTATTCTTCACTTCTAATCCTTATGAGCATCCCTCATTGTGGTAATGTTTATTAATTAGAGAAAAGCAATAGACCAGATACTGTATTATATCAGTCAATGATGGAAATGTAAAAATGTAGTATTTTGCTCAGCTGATCAAGTGCTGGCCTGATCTCTTTTATACACACCATCATAACAATTAGAGAGAGAGAGAGAGAGAGAGAGAGAGAGAGAGAGAGAGAGAGAGAGAGAGAGAGAGAGAGAGAGAGAGAGAGAGAGAGAGAGAGAGAGAGAGAGAGAGAGAGAGAGAGAGAGTAGCTGTCGAGCCTATGTGTTTTAGGGGAATGAAAGGACACCTTTGACTGCAAAATAGGACAGTTCATCATGGCTGTCTCTAAAAACCTTGTGAACTCTCTATCTACATTTACATGTTCATGATTTGCATTTTATCAGTATGTCCCTGGGAATCAAATCCATGACCTTGGCATTGCTGGTGCCTGGCAAGTGAGCAGGAATGTTACCTACCAAGACAGATTTAGTTTGCTGCTGACTCGGGACATACAAAATGCTGTTTAGATTGGCAGATCTCTAAGATCGGAAACAGTCACTGATACCAACGCCATATCCTAACCTGCCATGTTGGATCAAGTTTCCATCAAAATTGCTGTGCAACTTGATGCCATCTCAATCTCAAAAGTAAATTTTTTTTGTGGGTTTTGGACCAATACGATTTCACTGTGGGTAGAACTCCTGGCTCAATCCTGTAAAGACTTTGCTGGTTAAGAACAAAAAAATATATTAATTCACATTTTAATTCACAGGCTCTGTGTTGTGCCTGTTTAGGTGTAATAGTGTGAGAACATTCTCAATTTTCAATTCAGGAAATCCTCATACTTACACAAAAAAATACAATTACAGATAGCCTAGGTGTTCCAACTCTCTCACTTCTCTCTCATTATCTTCTCTCTTCATGTAATTTAGGGTTACTAGGTTACCAGGGTTTTAGGTAACTAAAACCAAAAGCATAAAAAAGTTAAATAAAATATAAAACCTTGAATTTTATTTCAGCTAGTTGTCAAAGCATCATTTCAATTTAGTTTAGGCTAACTTGTACTGAAATCAAATCACTAAAAATGGGGTTGGAGGTCTATAGTATAATATTATAATAATATTAAAAACTGGAAAAAATTATAGTTAGATTGATGAGAATTATAGGAAGCACACACAGAGAGAACGTAAAGCAATGAATGAGAGAAAGAGAGAGCCAAAAAATGTGCCACCTTGCCAGGAGGGGTCTAGATGATGTTGCCATGGAAACAACACTGAAATGGCTTCTGAGAAAGGATTGAATTAGAGAGAGAGAGAATAAGAGAGGGAGAAGAGTGAAAAATGGTGCAGAGAGAATCCCTTCTATACATTTCAACAAGACATCAGAAATGCAGCAGAGCCACACCCACTCTTGTAAGCCACTCCCTCTCTGATATATATATATATACAGACATTAGCACAGAGTTATGAAATTCACCACACACACACACACACACACAGTTGGGTTTCCATGTTTTATGGGGACATTCCATAGACATTACGATTTCTATACTGTACAAACTGTATTCTATCCCCTAACCCTACACATCACAGAAAAAAAAGAGGAAAAAAAACCTAGTATGAGCCCAAAAATGTCCCCACACGGTCAAAAATGACTGATATTCCTATCTTTGTGTGGACAGTGTGATTTTTCTCCCCACAACGTAGGGTTTACCAGAAATGCACACAAACTCCATTCATTTAGTTATTTAATGACCACCTAAGCATGTCTGAATTTCCCCATCTCTCTCTGACAGCAGGAGGGGAGAGCAGCAGAGTGAATTGTTGAGTTGCTGTAATGTGTGTGGTGGGGATGTAAAGCAGTAATATATGTATATTAATATGAATATTAAAAACAATGAGCATATAAGGTTCACCTCATTAACCAATGCTTAACACTCACAATCATCTGATAAGGAGCAGTTATAGTACAGCAGTAGGACTCGGAGTCAGACTATGTGAGTGTGTGTGTAGTCTCTGTTTGCATGATATTAAAGACATAGGCTAACACACTTTTGTGGATGTATGTTGTTTTTGATGTGCATCAGTGTCATTTATTAAGTTTGTATGCGTGCATGATCATCTGCTCGGTGTGAAACAGACAGCATTTATAATGGAATTAAAGGCCTAGCTCTCTACAGGCATGTGTTTAAAAGTCAATGAAATAACACTCATCTCCCACTGTGAGCCAAGTGCCTGCGGACTGCTTGCAAAATATCACACACTACATCATTAGTCACAAACACTGACGTTCATTCTCTTAACAGGTTCCAATCAAATGCAATCCATCTGCGGCTACATTTATTTGATCCAAAAAAATGTGAAAATGTAATACTTTAACTGGTTTAATATACAGTACTGTGGAAAAGTCTTAGGCTCTCTAGGCCAGTTATTTATATATTTTGATGTAGTGTTTCAGTAGGAAATATAGTTCACATTTCCAAACATTCATTTTGTCATTAATTGTAATAATCCAGTGAAATTTTTGTATGCGCAAGGAGTCTGATAACAGCTTGTAGATCCACACAGAGATCTGATCTCACCATCATTGAGTCCGTCTGTGATTACATGAAGAAACAGGAAAAAAACTGAGACAGACTAAATCCAGAGGAACTGCGGCAACGTCTCCAAGATACTTCAAGAAACTGACCGGCAAAACTATGTGCAAGTGTACCTGGACAAAAGCGGTTTTAAACGCAAAGGGTGCTCACACCAAATATTGATTTGATTTAGTTAATAAAAGTTAATTGACAAATCAAATTTATTTATGACATTTTTTTCGACACAGTAC
This sequence comes from Semotilus atromaculatus, assembly GCA_031834385.1. Lineage (NCBI taxonomy): Eukaryota > Metazoa > Chordata > Actinopteri > Cypriniformes > Leuciscidae > Semotilus > Semotilus atromaculatus. The sequence goes on from JAULUF010000009.1 coordinate 26,699,223, forward strand.
TGTAGCTTTGCATTTGTCTCAGTCTTTTTCTGTTTCTTCATGTAATACCAGACGGAGTAGATGATGGTAAGATCAGATCATACCAGCTGTTGTCAGACTCCTTGTGCATACAAAAATCTCTGGATTATTAAAATTAATGCCAAAATTAATGTTTGGAAACAAACTGATATTTCCTGACACACTTCAGCAAAAGATACAAATAATAGGAGGGGGGGCACATAAATACTAATATGCTTAAGACCTTTGCACAGTAATGCATTTCAAAATGTAATTTATTTCTGTGAAGGAAAAGCTCTCATTACAATATGCTAATTAGGTGATCAAGAAACATTCCTATTATCATCATCTCACATACATGTTTGCTCACTCAGAGCATTTTTGTTTTTACAATAGGGTAATTATGTTGCAATAGCTTACAAACAGCACAAGGAAGCTTGATTTCAAAATCTGAACTGAATTTACATAAGACAAATAAACAGTCAGTAATAAAATATAAATAAACTATAATTACAAACGATGATGCAAATAAATACGGTACAACAGGATAAAGATAAATGAAATAAAGGTGCTTTAAGATTTTTGGGACGGTCTAACAGTAGTATTGAGGTAAGAAATAAGCTACTACAGAATTTGAATAAAGCAATTTGATGTAAAATAACACTGGATAATAGTCTTTATTATAAAAATTAAATACAGATTAATCCAATTAAAGTTACAAAGGTTATTCAGTCAAGAGCAGTTGATTTTATCTTTTTCTTTTGTTGTTTAAACAATTAACCAACTGCAGCAGGTTTATTAGGCTGCTGTCACTTTAAGAGCGAATGCACGCATCTATTGTTACACATGCGTTTTCTTTCTCAACTGTAAACGTTCACTTAAAGGATTAGTTCACTTTTAAAAAAACTTTTGCTGATAATTTACTCACCCCCATGTCATCCAAGATGTCCATGTTTTTTTTTCTTCAGTCGAAAAGAAATTAAGGTTTTTGATGAAAACCTAACTGCGTATTACGTGACGTCACCAACGCGCATCACAGAACAAAGCAAGGCGAGCATTTGTGCTTATAAAACAAACTTTTTTATTTATTTTTGAAATGACCGATCGTTTCGCTAGATAAGACCCTTATTCATCGTCTGGTATCGTTTATCGTCTGGTAAGCTGCACTGAAACTCTCATTTTGACCTTGAACCATTTGGTACCCAATGAAGTCCATTATAGGGAGAAAAATCCAGGAATGTTTTCATCAAAAACCTTAATTTCTTTTCGACTGAAGAAAGAAAGATATGGACATCTTGGATGACATTGGGGTGAGTAAATTATCAGCAAAAGTTTTTTTAAAAGTGAACTAATCCTTTAAGACATACAAACATAACCGACTGTGTTTACGTTAATAAAAACTCAATTTGGTACTCGTGAGCTGCAGAATGAGTTAAATAACACCTGCAATCTCGAACTGAAATTCAGGCCCTGTAACAACAACACTATTCACCTGGAGAGAATGAAACAAGTAAGTGAGAGAAGGCGGGAGTCGGGAGAACTCGCTGTCGGAAAAAGGAGAAGAGAACGAGAAAACACAGCTGCTATCAATGTATAAATAGTGTGGAAAATTAGTATTGAAACCGTTTCAGATATTTCAGTATCGATAGGCTACGCATCAAAAAAAAAAAATTTTTTGACAAGGGTGGTTTCACACTTGGTTCGATTGCCTGGTCCGAACCAGAGTTTGATTGCATAAAAATGTCATATTATCCATGTTTGAAAGAGACGCTGACATGCAAACATAGGCTAACTGTACAAACATCAACGATATCAGTCTAACATCTGATATCTTTTACATTTGTGACCAGACACACAAAACTGACAAACATTGTACAACATCAGATTCATTGCTGCTTCCTTTCTCTTCTCCCAGCAACATTTTTCAGGAGGAAATGGAGTTCTAAATGTCAAATCAAGAGGAGCACAAACAGCAGGTCGATCTGATGAGCAGACGTGTTTGTGCTGCTCAGATTCCAGAGCGCCTGATCCCCCTTACCCCCTTTCCCACTGGCTTCCCTCCACCTCTTTAATGTCGGGATCAATGCTCTCTGGGAGCCATGCTGATCAACCCTCAACCAAAGCCACCCAAAAAAAAAAAAAAAAAACTTTAAGGAAATACGATTACTGCATTCCGTTCCCTTATCCTAAATATTCAGTGCCGTTCGGAACACAGAACAAGAGTGTCATTAGTGCAGACTGAGAGGAAGTGTTGCCATGGTTTCCTTTCATGCCCCCGATTGTTGCTTGATCAAAAAAAAAAGAGGAGAGCAGAAGCCAAACACTTCGACAGACAAGATAGCCTAGTTAGACAGACAAAAAGACAGAACAAAATGCACATTATTCCCTTCAAGGTCAATGACTAGTGTTATTTTATTATTATTTATATTTGACCTTCCATTATTGTTTTTATTAATATGTTTTCATGTTTACATATTCATGTGCTTTTGTCATTTTATTAGTTTTGTTTTTAAATATGGTTACATTTATTTTTATTTCAGTTTTAGTTATTTATTTTCAGTTAAACCTCTATAAATTACACAGCCATTCCTTTCAACAAAAACAAGGAGTATTTGTGTGTCAGTGCACGCACACACTGTAGGGTTGCAGCCACCGCTAATAATATTCATAGATCTAGCCTATGTGACGTGGTTGTGTATGATTTAGCAATAGGGACAGCCTATACACTAGTCAAAATCGGGCCAACTCCCCACTTTTTTTTAACATAAACATTGACACCCTCTGGAGTCTGGGGCATTTTTTTGGGGCCCTGGAGATGTTTTAACATGCACATAACAGTTTTAAAAAATATAGTAATGTTTATTACTGTAATGTTTATAATGTTTAGAGTTTATTTTTATTTTTTTTATTCAGTAATGATGCCAACCGAATATTTAGGCTCATAAGAAATGCAACATTTACTACAAATGATGGTAAAGAGCTCAAAGTGCAGGATCCAACATTTACATTTACTCAAAACCAGGTAGGCCCTAATTCAGACTGAGGAGTCTGAAAACTGAGAATAAATATATGAAAATACATGTGCTCGTAACGTACTCGGCTTGGCTAGTAATTCCTCTCACACAATGCTATATAAGCATCAATAATTTCCGCAAGATTTCTCCCGCAAAGAAAAATCGCCGGAAAGCTCATACGACAGCAAAAAAAATTTGTGTCTGGCTTAAGCAACATTTCTAATTTATTTAGTCTAAGTTAGTATCTACTATTTATATTTTATTTTAATTAACAAACTAACTAAAAATGTTTTAATAGGTTTGGTTCAGTTTTTGTTAATTATATTAATCTTGCTCCAGACAGATTAAATCTCAATAATCAAAAGTTCTGCTTTTGATGGTATCACATAAGCTGTAATGTTAGATGAAAAAAGGGTCCCTAAAGCCCAAACTTTATTTAGCATTAAATCAGAGTTAATACGTTAAACTGGGATGGGCTTGAGGGTTAGCAACGCTCTCTCTCTGTCTCTCTCCCATGAACTCTTCTCACTCTGTCACACACAATTAAATGTGCTGCATTCAGCACAATTGGAACAAATCAGCCAGGACATCATGTGACCTAGCTGGAGTCCCTGTGCATGAACCCTCTGCTGGATAAGGCTTGGAGCAAAAGGGGTCACTCCCTGGAGCCAGTGCTTTGAGGACTGATCTGATCTGTGACCTGCTTTGTATCTGAAGTTCCAGTAGATTTATTAGGACATGAATGGATCCCTTCATCTGTGTAAAGGGGGCAGGCTAACAGGAAAAATAAACAGGGGTGTTTGGAGAGAAGGCGGTGGGCTGACTGGAGAGTGAAAAATGGTTGTGGGATGAATGGAGCAGCAGAAAAGACCCAAAATAATTATTACTTCAGTTTGATATTCAAAAAAACCTTAAAGGTGCTATATGTAACTTTTCTACTAAAATGAATCCTTTTTTTATTGACTGTGTGTGTGTGTGAAGGGGTTGTAAATCACACATTACAATGATCCACTTCTCAGGTTTTGCTATTAACTCTGAAGGCCAGTATTCATATTTCTATGTGAAATCTCCGGGTCGGATTTACCTCGAAATCCATCGGATGTGACGTGCATGAGCGCTAACGAGCCTCTCTCCTTTTATATACAGTCAGTACGTTTTTCGGCTTATACCTCGGTCAATCTTTGATCAATATTCCCAAGACTCAAATTGTTCGTAGTGCTGGACGGGGCCTTTAGAAACGAGCCCACCCCTGAGGTCCAACTCGCCCGGGTCCCCCGAGTTATAGCCGTTCGAAATCGGGGGTCCCAGCGAACGGCGATCAGGTAGGAGGCGTCCCCGAGGCCCGCCACTCTAGTGTTCGAACTAGGGCTGTAGTCAACCAAAGAAATCCTTAGTCGACCAAAGTCTTGTCCTGCGCAACGATTAGTCGACTAAAAAATAAAATAAAATAAAAAAACGCGATGTTTTGATTGAACATTTTTTAACAATTGTCATAGAGCATTTATAAAACAACAACGAAAAAACATCAAAAATACATAAAACTATAATAATACAATTCTTTGAAAATTAAGTGATTTTTTTTTTTAACTGCAAAAAGTGAGGAGCACTGTCCTAGGTCTATAGTAACAGTCACAATCGCGCACCTGACCACACGCTACAAAAAAATATAGGCCTAACTGCTATCTGCCACAATGAAAAATCCTAACAAAAGCTCTCGTTTATACAGGCTGTATATTCTTCTTTACTTTCAAAGCTATGGGTTAATTTTTGTCCAGCCGACCTAGGCGTTTTAAAACAAACACACAAAAAAACCCAAAGAGCCTAAAAAACAATCCTAATAATAATAGCCATTATAGGACCGCATATAGGTTTATTTTCGTTTTGTTACATTATTTAGGCTATTTTCAAATGCGTCAAGTGTACAAATAAAACCAAAAACATATCAAGAAAACACAATCTATTGAGTCAGCATGATAAAGCCGTTAAAGGGACTGCTCACGTCTGTTGCGCGCTCAAGTTCGATTTCAAATGTAGGCGCGCGGTGTGCGCGCTCATGATGGAAGCAACGCGGTCACGGTGCGACGCGCTCTTTTTTTTCCAAGTGCGTCCACGCCGCATCGAGATAAAAACATATAGTGTATACAAGCATAAAAACCGAAACAAGTAGCGTTCTAACTGAATGAATACAGCTAAACTACCTATATCCCTTACTGAGCACGAAGCAGCAGTGCAGCCAGCCACAGGTGCGAACCGAGTGTTCTATGTGTGTGCGCTAAACTGTGGCGCTGTTACAAAATAGCCAAAATTATAGCATTTAAAGTTGGGGATAAACCATAGGCTAATTATATTTAGAATACAGTAATATATAACTGCTTATAAAGGAATAAATATCAAGGAGTAAATCATTGAAAAATTCTTTCTATTGGTAAAAAAAAAAAGAAAAAAATGCAACTGGTCGACCAATAAGAATGTCAGTCGACCAAGACGGCATCGACCGATTAGTCGACTAAACGACTAAAGTTGACAGCCCCAGTTCGAACAAGGGTCCCCCTAAGACCTCCTCCCCCGAATTTGAGCTCTCTGGGTCTTCGCGTTCCAGAGATACAAGCGATTTTCTTCTGAGATTGTGACGTCACAATTTCAATTTCATCTATTTTCTTTAAAAGAATGTTGTTGCGAACGATTCATCCATGTACGTGTTTCTTTTCTTTTTTTCAACTTCCATTACTTTAAGGCCCGGTTTCACAGACAAGGTTTAGATTAAGTCAGGATTAGGCCTAAGTTTAGGACATTTAAGTACCTTTTATACATGTGCCTTAGAAAAAAGATTACTGGTTTGCATCTTGAGACAAAACAATGGCACCCACTGACATATTTTAAGAAATTCCTGTTCAAGTTGCTTCCAGTTAAGCCTGTAAAAACGAGGGTAAGGAATTTAAGGACAAATAAGGAATGTGCAAAACTAAACATATAAATCAGCTAGTTGGTGGGTTGTCTAAATGACTAGGTCCTAAACGTGCTACAAAATAAGGCCAATTCAGGGTCATTGCACAAAATTTGTACAAAAATCATAAGTCTTCCTAAAAAAAACAAAAAAACACACATGGCAAGATTTGTGTGGCAATTTGAAATCGGACAATACCCATCTTGAAATGCATTACTGAAGCAAAAATTTTACAAAATTTGTAATGCTGAGTTCTTAAAATAAATAAATAGGGTGTTTTCGATAACCAACTTGGTTGATGATGGACAACTAATCGACCATTTGCTCGCTTTTCACTTTAGCTTTTGAATTCGTGATCACGCATACTCTGTGTATAGGGAGTACTGACTGCACATTTTACAAGATAAGATATCTGTCAATGACAAGATGTTCCGCAAGTTCTCCGCCATCATCTTGTCAGTAATCTCTCCTTTCACTCGTCACATGATAGGTGAAATCTATCTGAAATCCTGCTACAACTCTGCAGCCTGTGCTGTATGGAGTAGAGCAGACTCTTTAGGCCCTATCATCACAGGCGTAACTATCGGTAAGCAGGGTACGCGGTTGCTTACGGGCCCGGACTAATCAGGGGCCCGCGTGACTGGAAGATATTGATTGACAGCTGGGCCCCCCCATCGCATTTTACTTTTAGTCTGATCGCATTTTACTTTATCGCCAATTTATTAGAATAAATAATGAGAACAACATATTTTACTGATCATTAAATACATGAGTGAAACAAACAATGATGGATTTTGGTGTAATTTGTTTCGAATTGGGACTGGAGAATCCCCGGGCCGGTAAGTGAACATGCGCATTGCGTCAAAACTTTTTACATTGCGTCATCACGTGCTGTAGTACACTCTAAAAAGTCTAACCATGATTTACTCAATTTTTTTGGTGAAACATTTTTACACTTAAAAAAATTGAGTAAATTTTAAAGCTGTGAAATCAATTAAATGTACTGTATGAATTGAGTAAATGCAAGTAAAAATATTAAGTAAATCTGAGTAAATGCATCTGGTATATCAACAAATAAAATTGAGTAGAAATAATTTAACATTTAAACATTTAAAAACCAATATTTATGAGTAATATTAGCTGTTTTTATTTATGAGTAATATTAACTTTTTTATTTCCTCTAAACCTTTGTAAAATAATATTCCATACAACCACCAGTATACATGACATTGGCCTTTATTGTCAATGAGTACAGCAATACAGCATATTTTACACTGTTTTAACATACAATATTGCCTACATTTAAACTAATTTAACAAACATTTTAGAAGTAAAAATTAAACATTAAACATTTAAGTAGCCTAATTCAAGAGTAATCAACAGGCCTGTTATCCAATATCCACCGTATCAGCGCTGGTCCTTGTGCCGGAGATGGACTCGCGCTCTGCGGGTGAACTTCGGACTCCAGACCGCCGTCTTGCGTTTCACTCATAGCCGAAAGATGCTGCGACGACTGACTCCATAACCTGCCAATAAACAAACAGTGCACAGTTCTGAGGACATTTTATCATCCAAATTAATTATATTCATTATCATTATGATGAATAAACTCGTGTGTTTTATGCAAGGCGTTTCAATCACGCGAAAAAACAGTCGTTTAGGTGTCACATTACGCCTTTGTATGTTGTTTTGCATTAAATACAATGATTTAAAGCACAGTAATGATTTTATAGATAAAATAAAACATACACAAACCTGAATTTCGCAGAGACTGGGAAGTTTCGGCGACACTGAGAAGAAAAGAGAAGAAAAGAGGAGAACTGTTCTTCTGGAGACTGGAGTTCAAACAGCCCGCGCTCACTCGACCATAGAGCTGTCGTCACTTTAGAGGGTGGGGGAGGGGTACATTGTTTTAATTGAGTAAACTTACTCAATTTCTTAAATGTGTTAAATATATTAATAATATTGACTTAAATTAAGTAATTTTTGTGGTTCTTGAAACAGATCTGTTTAATTCTCAATTCTCAAATATTTTGATAGAAATTTCACAAATATATTAAGTTTATTTAAAAGAAACAATTGGTTAGTCAAATACTAAATTCTTTTAGTGAAAAAAAACGTATATATAACTGTAAATTCTAGACAAAATTAACTGTTGGATTTTTAGTCAATTATTTTGGTATGTTCAACTCAAACAATCAAGTAAATGATATTCAGAGATTTTATTAAGTTAATACAGTTAATTATTACTGTGATATTTACTAAGCCCCTGAATTATTTTTTAGAGTGTAGGCGGGCCCGCCTTGATAATCTTCCTGCATAAGGGCCCGTGTTGGCTCGTTACGCCACTGCCTATCATACACCAGGCGCGACGAAAGTGTTTTTTGCTAGTTTCAGCGGTCAGACTCTGATTGGTTTATTTAGTTATATAGTTACACCCAAAACACAGACACCTCATTAAGAGAATAGGGATAACCATTTTAGACCATGCGCGTCGACCATCTTTCCTGTCGTTAAACTAGCAAAAGTGGACTTGCGCGGTGCGCTTTAGACTTAGACTAAAGATTACGATCGTTAAAATAGGGCCCTTTTAGTTTATAGCCTAATTGTAGCGTCCTTTGTCCAACTGAACTAAATGTTTTTTTATTTCTATAAAACAAGCAAAACAACAGTGGGGGCGGTGCCGCGATGGGCAAGTAATGTAATCGGTTTACGGTCGAACACTGTTTAACACCGACTACCACAGCAAGCCTACATCCAGACCAGCAGTCTGAGATTGATGACATTGTACAGAAGTGGATTGATTCACAACATCAATGATGACCACCGTGACACCCATGTAAAGTAACTGCAACGACATAGCATCGATCATGTCCTACTGCTGCCTGAAATTGCTGAGTAAGCATGCTGGTAAAACAGACTGTGTGTATGTATGTCTGTGTGTGTTTTGGGGTTTGCTCACAAAACCGGGAAAAAATGATTTAAAGAAGTACCTACTCATGTTGACAACTGAAGTGAATAAAAGAGAGAAAATGAGACAGGCACTGGTTTAGTCCAGCTGTCTATCCTGATATGTAGTGTGACCTAGAAAACCCTTTTCGATGGGCTCAAAAGACAGGCCATGCTTGCATTTTCTTTTTTTGGTGTAGGGTAACAAAAGGCAAAGGCAAAATAGCAGCAAACAGCACTTTTACATAGGCATTGCACACAAACACATTTGCACACAAAAACACAACAAAGCAGAGGTGGCTTGCTGTACAAATACAGACAGTACAGTTCAGCTAAACAGAAACTTGTGAACATGTCCATTCAGTAGGCCTACATAATTTGTACCTAATTGACATCAATGCTTAAGTTCAAATAAACAGATCCATTCCGGCTCGTGACACAGTCACAATCAAAGGGGGCGTTTCAAAGATGGTGAGGATGCTAGACAGTGGACACGCATCATTTACTTGGGTTAACATTATCAAATTGACACCCTCTGGAGTCTGGGGCAATTTTTGGGGCCCTGGAGATGTTTTCACATGATGTACATAACGGTTTAAAAAAAATGTTTAGATTATTTAACCAAATAGGTAGGCTCATAAGAAATGCAACACATAGGCAACAAATATTGGTAAAGAGCTCAAAGTGCAGGGTCCAACATTTACTCAAAACCAGGTAGGCCCTACTTGAGACTGAAAACTAAGAGAATAAGTATATGAAAAGATAGACAGACTTTGGGTGGACAGAAAACAAACAAAGAAAAAATGAAGATAACCCATTATTTTTTTATTTATAGGCTAATTATCATAGTTTTGTTTTTGTAGATAGATTAATGCAAGAAATATCACTCACACACTCACAATTGTGAGTTAACGTTAACGTTCCACACACATATTGTGGAGACAGCAAGCCCTTAGGCAAACTAGATCGACCTATTATAAATTATGTAAACAAAAATATGGATGTATAACGTCGCAGTTCCTAATAAAGTTACCGGTCTCAATTAACAACATATTTTATTTGTTAGTACCACATGATTTCTCGCCTAAGCAAATAATAATAAAATGCCCACTCCATGTTGCGAATATTTTCACGGTATCACATTAATCCTCGTTACAGCAATAACAAACACAGCACAGCCTTTTTACGTGATCAAAACAGAGCACTTGCGCGCGATGTTAGCGTTAGCAGCTCAGCTTTGTCCAAGCCCATGAGAGATGCAAAACCGATTAAAAGACCGTTTACCTGTGTATATCAAGCACTGGCGCGGCGTCTCTCTGATTTCGGTCCGTACGTTTCTCTCCCAGTGTATTGTTACATCGCATGCGTCGCTCAACGGCTATTATCTGCAATAGCTAATATGAATAACGGCACGCGAGACAGGTTCAGTTGTTTGTAAATCTCGTAAAGATGCGCCCAGCGTGCGCGTTTCCTTGACAGCGTCGAGTCTTCTGCTAGAGCAAGATAAACGCTGCCCTGCGCGCATGCGCAGACTCTAGCCTTGACCACCTCCCACTAAAATAAGGACCGACTAGAGCAGCAGAGGAAGAAAATAATTAGCACTAGCTTACCTCAGACATCTTTTACAAAATAACAATGAGGACGACCAAATAAGACTACATTGCGTAGTTCCATTATGTACTTTTACATTTATGTATGTTGTCTGATAAATTATAATAACAAACATTATAAGCACAAACAGGAAAATGAATGGCCTTTTCTAAACAGAAATGTCCCCACTGCGGGGATGTTAGGAATATATTTTTGTAAATTAGGCTTACTGTGTAAATTCAAATTGTGAAAATTTGAGCTCAGAATAGGCCTATGCATAATTTGTTTCTTATTCGTATTTTATCAGTAGATGGCAGCACCGTTATATATTTATATATATATATATATATATATATATATATATATATATATACTTAAAATATATGAATACACAAACATACATATAAAAATGTTGTTAAAATATAGTAGTGCCTTGTTAAATATAAATATATATATATATATATATATATATATATACTAATTTTCTTTCACAGAAATTGTACGTCTATTGATAATTTATATATTATATATATATATATATATATATATAATACATATTATACATGTATATATGTATATACATATTTATTCCAAAGACGTTTTTTTGTGTAAAATATTTTGGAAGTAAACGTATATAATATTTATAAATTAATAGATAAGGCAATACTTGTATTTAAGCACAATTTTGATTAACTTTACATCAGTGTGGCTTTTGATTTTACAACCTGTGTTATTGTCAGCAGTTTACACCAAACTCATTTTAAGAGTTTGTAAAAGAGGTATATATAATTTACTGACATTAATTCCATGCTAGTTCATAGTGCTTAAACTGTATTTATAAGATGAATTGTTTTGTTTTTCCTAGTCTAAAGTAAAATATCTAAACAGATGGCTTATATATCATTTCCACAAAACAATTTTAGATATGTAATTGTGTTTAAGATGTAAAGATTCCCCACCCACTGATGCATCTGGCGCTGTCCATGGTCCTGGAATCAATTTGATTCCATTGTTAGATGTACCCAAACTCTTAAAGATATGTTTAAATCTACAAAACTTTACAAACACAATGACCACCACAGTGAGGTGTACTGCAGAATGAATGATAATAGTTTTTTTTATTAAATAAATAGCAGCTTCACCAAATGATAACATTGTGAGGATGATTGGAGTTTTTAAAAAAAAAAAACATTACAGGCTATGGTATAAAAATGGGAGTTTGAACAAGGGCATGTGATACAGGAGAAATTCTAAGATTCTACACAGGAAAACAGCAAAAATGTACAGCTTTATACATTATATATCCCTAGACATCCTCAAATTAGTATTTTTGGTCTTACTGACCAACATCTGTTGCCATGGAGAGTTCGTCCATAAAAAAAGTAAATTGTTTTAGTACTCTTGTCTGTTGTGCACTTTTACTGCTTCTCTCATTCTGTCATTACCACTGGATGAGGCAGCACACAACTAACCTTACATTCACAGGACAGCGTGTTCCCCAGAGCTAGATTTAAATCACTTTAATACCTGCTGAAAAGAAATCCTTGAGAAGCAGTTTGGACTGAACTAAAGCTCAAACTGCATTACATTTTAACATTAAAGATACAAATTGAAATTCTTGATCAAAGTTTTATTAGTATAGGCATCTTTGCACAACTGATTGAAGGCTGCTCAGTGGCTTCTCAAAATACTGTGTAAAGACATGCTGCATAAAAGCCAGACTAAATTTTCCCTGCTCTGACCCACCTTAGCCCCTACTATAAATGTATACTATTAAAATTGCTGTGTAAATAGATTTATTCCCCCTCTGAGCAGCATTAAACAGTTTGTGTAAAGACACCTAACCACCACTTCAAAAGCGCTTCTGTGTCACCTTTACAGTGTAAATTTGGCATACGACTTTCACCCCATTGTTCTGTTAGGTCTGGTTTGCATTATGTCACTGTGAGAAGTGATTTGCAGTCATTTCCTCTGTATTGTTAGGCCAGGAAATAAGATGTGACCCCCCGACTGTATAATCGTTTTACTGCCACTCAAAGAATTCAGCATATTGTGCTGGAGGTGTTTACAAGTTACACAAACAATGATCTGACTTGCAAATGTATTTAGATATGGATAGCTTCATCCATATTGTAATGCAACTGGATGACATAGTAACTTTTTTTTGGATTCACACTAGGTCTTTTTGTAATTATTGTCTTTTTGTAATTATTAAACTGACCACATGAGGATGCTATGACTCTATCTTACACAAACTGCTGTCTCATAATCTCCAATGCTGCTTTAGTAAGAGACCGGGTGCTCTTAATGGCATTCAAGCATCTGAACCTGTTAACACACACAAACACACACGCACACGCACACACACACACGTTACATTCCATCTCCCTTTTATGACCTTGGTCAGATTATTGTTTCTGTAGCTAACTCAGCATACATTCTATGCTGTGATACAGTCGATGAGAGTTACAAGTTCTTGTAAGTGTGACACCTCAAGATCTAAGCATCACTTGGAGCTCCGTCACACCTGTCCTATTTTCCAGGTCAAACTAAAATATATATTTTTCAGACACTGCTGGTGTGTTCTGTGTGATTGTGACCGCTGCTGATGGAGAGCTCTGATATTCCCAGTTTCAGCTCCAGACCGGGGTCAGTGTCCATGTCGTGGGGGTCCAGATTTCGGATTCCTTTCCCGTCCCCATTGCGGCAGTTACTGTTCCCGTCAATCGAAACTTTTTCGCAGATCAGGATAGGCGTGACAACATGGGATGGACAAGGAATGTTTATAGTGATGGGTTTAAGCCCCACCTGTCTGTACTGGCAGTGCAAGTAGCTTGAAAATGCCCTTCGGTAGGTCTTGTTAAACAAAGTGTACACTAAAGGGTTGACACCTGATGAGATGTAACCCACCCAAACGAACACATTGAGCAGTTCCGTGAGCAGAGGCTCGTTACAGGCTCCACGGCAGAGGACGTACAGAACGTTAGTGATGAAAAAGGGACACCACATGAAAAGGAAGAGGAAGAACACTACACCCAACACCTTGGATGCTCGCCGCTCGTTCTTGATGGCCTGCATCATGCCTCGCCGCCCGCGGGCTCCACCCGGGTCCCGTCCAGCGGGCGAATTCATTTGAGACGGCGCTTCTGAACTTGGGATTATTGAGATGGTGTCCGGGGGCACGGTCAGACCGAGCGCGTTTCCATCATTGTTGCTGATCCGTAGACAGTTCAGACTGCTGCGACGTGATGAAGCCGACGACGGCTCCAACTGGGAAGTGGGTGGAGCTGGAGGCTGCAATGGCTGCTGAGAAGAGGCTTTGCCCTCGTAGAGGAAGACTGTGGCCTGACGCTGAAGTGCTTGGACAGTGAGACAATACGTGACCACCATGATGACCAGAGGAATGAAGAAAGCAACAAAAGAGCCAACCAGTATGAAGCGTTCCTCGTTCAGAGCACAGTTGTCATTTATAAGGACCTTATCTCTGTTACGCAGTCCGATCACTGGGATAGGCATTGAGATACCTGGAGTTGGGGAAAAGTAAGAGAGAGAATATTAAACAAATATGCGTACACAAACACCAAAGAAACAAGTCTGACTAACAAAGTCTGAGACAGATGCTGGAGACAAGAGACCAACAAATCTTCTCTCTTATCCGACTAGATCAGTATTCCTGATGGTTGAGAGAGAGACAATTTTATTTAATTAGAGCAGATGAATGAGACTGTCAAGGCAGATAGAAACCTTAATGCTGTTCTGTATCCAGATAAGAATCAAATAAACATTGGGCTCACGTTCAAACAAGAGAGAGGTTAGATGTGTGAACTCTCTGTCATCTGCATTGTCATTACTAAGTCTTTAGCAAATAAGACAAGAACCTTATATGGAGAAGAGAGATGAACAGGAGACAAAGAGAAACATAAAAGGAGGATAGAAAGAACATTGTTGCTATTGTTAACTAAAACTATTAAAATCTTCTTTTTTTTTGTTAGCTGGAAAAAAACTGAAATAAATTAAAATATAAATATCTAATGAAAAACCTAAATGAAATGCCTCGGCAACTAGCTGAATAAATAAAAATAACTTTATATCAATAAAACATAATAAAAACCATAATAGTATTAAAAAAAAACTAAAATACCTACGCCACACTCTGAGATGGAAACAATAGAGGAAGGGAAAGCCTATGTGGGTGAGAGAAAGAGAGACACTATGTCCAAGAGAGAGAAATAATTTCAAAGAAAAACAGGGAGTTTTATTTTTCTAGAAATAAGTCGACTAAAATCATTCAACCTTCAAACACCAGTTGTATCAATCAATCAATCAATAAAATCAGACAATCCTTTAACTCTGCTGTTGGATCAGATCAGTTATGGTAACTCAAGACTCTAGAGGGCGCTAATGCAGAAGCATGCCAATCCTTAAGCATTGCACACACAATGACAGGCTGCGGTTTACTTTATTGAACCGTAGGTGGTGATCTTCACTACAAGTATGTGATTACCAGACCACAAACATTCAATTAATCTAAGCTACTCTGAATTTAGAGGAGCTGCTCTGGTGATGGAGAAAATCACCACAATCACCAAACTGGTGCTTGTTTATACAATGTCATTTCATATCATTTTCATTGTTGCTGATCTCAGGGGCATCTTAGACCCAGCTGGAGCCTTGAAAAAAACATAATCTGGCATTCTGAGGAGTCATGTGAGATATGAACACATTCCAGTAATAGATTCAAGAGGATTGCAGTGGACTGACATTGACTTCAGTGGGTCCAAATGGTACAACTGTTCAATCTAAAGACCTCTACTGTCATTGGAAAATAATGTTGTGTTTGTCCTTTCTTTTCTTCTGCAGGATTTTCAGGCTGCTGCTCTGCTAGTTATCTGGGATTGCCGCACCATTCCAGGCATCTACATGCTTGTTTTTGTAAGAAATAATCAATGATAATATCAATGTTTCTCTGACCTATTGAAATGGTCCAAACTGCAGCGATCTTCAGCATAGCTTTGGTGCGGGAGTTGAAGCGACTGTGCTCAATTGGATTGCGTATGGCCACGTAGCGGTCGAGGGAAATGGCGCACAGGTGCATGATGGAAGCAGTGGAGAAAAGCACGTCCAGATATATCCAAATAGGACAGAGAGCACTGGGCAATGGCCAGGCATAATCTGGAAAGATACAGAGAGAGAGAGAGAGAGAGAGAGAGAGAGAGAGAGAGAGAGAGAGATTGCTTTGAAAACATCTTTAATAAAACACATGAAGAAAAAGAAAGAAAGAAAGAAAGAAAGGATAGCTAAGAGAGACAGAAGGGCAAAGTGGTCCTGCAATGGCAGATCGCATTATAAAAGTCCAGACAACTGACTTTAGACCAAGAGCTAAAAAAGAAAAAAGACTGTTATGTCAGCAAGCTTAAAATAACCAACATTAAGAAACAGTCAGGTTATGTAAAAAGAATGTCATTTAGAGTTGTGTAGGTTCAAGGATGAGAGAGAGAGAGAGAGATACACACACACACAGTCACACTGGGTCTTCAGAGATAATACCAGAAACAGCCCTGGTTCTTATTTGTCTTATTTGTTAGTTGGTTTCCCGCTGGCTACAATGCTCAAAATAGTGTGATGTGAAACACCTGCATTATTTGCGTAAAACAATGATTTCATTTAATAAAATGTATCCTTAATGTGACTTAATAAAACTAGATTTTTAGAGTGGTTTTGTCTGTCACCACCAAGATGTTATGATGTTGTGGATGGCTGCCAGTGAATTGCTATGCAGTTGCTAAGATGTTTTGGGTTGTTACCAGGACATTTGCCCACGTGTTTCTAAGTGCTGGTAACCTACTGGCTCAGATCGAAAGAACCCATCCCTAAACCTCATAATTTGAGTGATGATTCAAGTCTATTTAGGGCAACTGCACGTCGACTATTGTAATATGTTAGCTTTAGCAAACACCTCAAAAAAAAAAAAAAAATTTATCAACAGTTTCTGACCAACATTCAAGTTCTTGTTAAATTTTAGTTCCATGTGAGACTGGTCTCGAGACCATTTTTTGAAGGTCTTGGTCTTGTCTCGGTTTCAGACTAAGAAGACTCATTGTTTAAGAAGACTCTAAATTGCAAACACACAACATAATTCATGTGATTGGATGTACTAATTTCTAATTTGATTTATTTTGTTACTGTTGTGCCAGGTCGGAAATGAACAGGGTGAAAAATGTCACCAAAATTAATACAAATGCCCGCAAAATTCAAGATACGATTGAACTGTTTTTTTTTTTTTTAATAAGAGCAAGAGATCTGTTTGAAGTGCGACTGCAAACGTGATATTGATTTTATAAAAAAAAAAATTAAAAACATCTTTGCACTGCCACTAATTTTGTTCATTTTTGCCCAGCTTTGGTCTTGACTTTGTCTCAGTTTAGGTGGTCTTGACTACAACCTGTAAATTGATACGCTTTTAGGTGACAGAAGTGGCAAAATGAAAACATTCCTCAGAAAGGACACGCTGTAATAGAGGGTCAGATACTCTTTCAGCAAGGTCTACAGGTCTGGAGGGGCATGTCTGAGGGTTCGGAAGATATTAGCACCACACGAGGTGTGAGTCATTGTCAATTTAACATTTTATTGAAGCCCAGGGAAAGAACAGGCACTCCAATCAGGGGCTGAATGAGACTGGTCCGAATCCAGACAGCACTTAAGAGCTCAGAACACCTGGACTGGAGATGAGGGAAACGTCTGATGCCAAGTTAGTGAAATTAATGATAATAGAGTTCTCTGCCAGCGTGGGACCAGCAAATGTTCTGACACAGATGGCAAGTGAGGGGTTTCCTCTCCTCATTTATTTGTCCGTATCGTTTGTTTTTCCCATTCAAGTTCTGCTGTCCACAGCACATGCAATTACACCGGTCCTAAATGAGAGGAAATCTGTGAGGTTACAGATTACAGGGTTAAATAAGGGGCAAGAGAAAAAGACAAAGTGGGATAAAGAGGAGAGGCAGAAAATAAAAGACAGACAGTGTTGTAGAGTAACTAAAAGTAGTGATAACAATGACATCACTGATTTAACACTGTTTCGTCACATTCTGTTGTGCATGCAGCCCTACAACTGGAGCAATAATCAAACATATTCTCCCAGAATATCCTCTTTCATGTAACTTTGCGAATTTCAAATCATATTAGTGAATCAATTCGTTTAAACGGTTCATGTCATTTGAATGCTTGTGCAGAAATTCCTAAATTCTAAATTCTAAAAAAAAAAAAGTCTCCTTTAACAACCTGTTTACATATTACAGACATATTACTTTATTCAATGCAACTTAGGTTGCATTCAAGGTATACATTTCGCCAGCATGCCTGATAATCAAATCCATGACATTGCCATTATTAGTGCCATAATTTACCAATGGTTCAGACAGCAGATATGTTGTACTATTCTAAACTGTGATGATGTGGCTGTATAAAGGCCCGTTCACAACAAGGACGATAACTATAAAGATAACTATAAAGCTATAGTTCTAAAAATCATTCTCAATATGAAAGAATAGCAGAGTTCACACCACAGCTATAACGGCACCGAGAAACAATATCGTTGGAATCAATTTCAGAATGATTTTATCCAGCTGATGAATGATAAAAACATCGACAGCCAATAAGAATCAATCCTGCTATAACGAGCTAGAGCAGAGGTTCTCAAACTTTTTACACCAAGTACCACCTCAGAAAATATTTGGCTCTCCAAGTACCACCATAATGACCAATATGAAAATAAAGTAGTGTAGTAGGCCTATCTATTCAGCTACAGTTATGCACAGCTCAAAAATAAGGCGGTTTAATTTCTAATAAGAATATGTATTATTGTCACTTTAAACATTGTAAAAACACAGTTTGAACATTAACACGGCACTGTGCAGCTTACATACAGGTTAAATAAAAAACTTAAATAATGATTCAATTCAAATGTATTGCACCTAAAAGTAAAATAAACACTGTAGCCTACTGTACTTAAAATATTAAGTAAAAAAAAAAATAAAGTACTGTACTTAATAAAAAAAAACACAAGCTGTGTATTCATATTTAACCTTTTTTAATTTTTTTAATATTCTGGCTGACCCCCGTGAGTTTTTCAAGGCGACCATGGCTGCGTCCGAAATCGCGTACTATGTGAGTAGGTACTACATTTAAATAAGAACGTACTTCGCGACCGTTAAAAAAGTACGTTCTATATAGTATGAATACGGGTATATATGAATGAATCCGGACGTACTACATGCGCCATGTTGTTGTCGCGTGACATACGCGCTGTTATGTTATTAACAGTGCGAAAATTTAAAGAGCCCATTCCACTGACTGCACCAACTTCGCGCTGTTTTTAGTTCTGCTTTCTGTTTTCATCAGCGTTTTTACGTCGTCCGAGCCGACAATCAAGAGGAGGCGTCGGTCAGCTGCTCGCAGATCACGCCTTTTGTGGAGTTTCTCAAATAACATTTATTTACCTAATAAATTTTACCTCATAAAACACACACACAACCCCTATGAACAATGACAGATGTTGATTTTTGGCAAGAAAAAAGCCATTTATTTGCTTGTGATATTACCATCGATAAATAAACATGAATGAATCAATAGAGATATACGCGTGTCACGTGTGTTTATCTACAGCCCATAACGTTACAGCCGCGTCTCCGGTTTCTGCCATTTTCAAATATAAAGACAACAACTCCTCTCCCGTGGCATCATGGGATAGTAAAGTGTCCATCGTATGCGCACTTCATAATCTCGCCGGAAGTAGTAGGTCATCCGGGGACTTTTCGCCTACTGTTTTTCGAATTCTATGATTTCGGACATACTACTCTGCTCGCGTACTGTTTTTCGCATACTATATAGTAGGGAAGTATGCGATTTCGGACGCAGCCCATTATTTTTAGAACGTAGGCCTACCACTTTATTGATTCCATGGTGACGGACGCGTCATTGCTTGTCACGTGACACACCGCAGATGATCTGCTTTTATTTCCCTTTTTTATTCAAAATATTCACAAATTTGTTAGCTATGGCATGAAATATCGGATATTCCGATTGTCAAATATGCAAGTGGAAGTTATCGCGTTAGTTGAGCTATATGCGCCGCCATGTTAGTTTGTGCCACGGTTCAGAGAATCGGATCTGTTGGATTTAACGTTACAGGACGTGAATTCATCCCTTCTCCCGAAATACATGAAAGTAAGCGGCCGGTGAACTGGGAGAAGAATAGAGTTAACTTTAAAGTTACTGACACTTGTGTATCTGATATGAATAAAACGTGTTGTCTAATTATAATGGAAATTATTATTATTTCCGCTTCCATAGTGTATTTTACAAATTCTAAATGTATTTTTTGTATTACTTATGTGAATTTAAATGTCTGAAACCTAAAATAAACATTATGTGGTTAAAAACACTGAATAATTGTGATATTTAATGCGTCTGAGTGGCGCGCGTCCGGCTCTGGCTCAGCGCCAGCCAACTGCGTGAAAGCACATTTGAATTTAGCAGTTGATCACGTGATGCACTGGCTGTTCTACTTACACCGGTGTAATGTAATCGTATCGTACGCTCCAGGCTACAAGACTGATCACACCGGTTTGATCTTACGTGCGAAATTCAGTGATTCCTCTGCGTACCACTAGAGGGAGTATGCGCAGTGCCGTCGCAGGTGGGGTGCGAGGCCCTGTGCGAACTTGAAATGCGAGGCCCCTCCCAGGCTCATTGGCTGCGCAGCCTACTTGTTAGCCTTTGTCCGCTTAAATGAATTATAAATAAACATAAAAACTAATAAGGCTATTTGCAGTATATTAAATATTATATTTTTGACCTAATTATTTGGCACTGAAATTACACACTCTGTCGGCTCTGACGGCGTTGCATCACGTGCACCTGCGCAATATAGCATATGATTTCCGAAAATAGTAGCCTACTATGTCAACTAGTGATATCAGCACAAGAACTGTTGCGGAATATGCAACATAATTTAGACAATTGTTTTTGTCATAATGTTATAATAACTGACAGACACTATCATTTCAGCCGCTCTGTGCATGTCCTCGCACAGAGCGATGCTGAAGCTCAGCTTCGCGGCTGAGACACGAATGTTTCAAATGTTTAAAAGGTACATTGAAATCTGTTGAATAGAGTGTAAATTTAGTTTGTGGGTAGATCAAATAATGATAAGCGGATAATCACCCGTATATGGAGATCATTAACTTAAATTTTTTTTACTGGCTCAAAACAAATATAGCACAATTACGCAATTCCGTCGTTGCGTGCGGGTGCGCCTGCAGTTATAAACACGATTATTACTACTAATTGGCATATTTCAATGCCAATTCTTATATATTCATTCATATAGCCTACTCAAAACAGATGGGGCAACCTAACGCAGACAAGTTAGCTCACCGTTTTTAGGTGATAGCCGTCATGTTTGTAGTCGAGCTGTGATATGCCAACTGTTGCTTGCAAACTTTGTTTGCATTCAAATTTTTTTCCGTTATCTATTTTCGTAAAATGCTGCCACACTGTCGATGTCTTAGACATGGTAAATGAGGACTGACAGTAAATTAAACGCATATTCATCAAACCTCCATACCAATGCCTTCGAGTAGCCTACTTTCTTCAATCTCTCTCCAGTGGGTTGGGCTAATCCAAAAAAGTGAAAACAAGCGGGGTGTTCTGAAGACAGGCTGTTACCTGTGAAACAGGGGTGCTCTGAAAGCACCCCCATTAGCAATTAGTGCTTTCCACCTGATGAAATTAACACGTCAAAAATCAGAATTTTGGTTGATCCAGAACGTATCGAGCAATAAATCAACTAGCCTAATCGACTGGGAGATTACAGAAAACCCCGCTTAATTTGTTGGGAGCAAAAAAAAAAAAAAAAAAGCAGGATTGCGAGGCCCCCTGGTGGCGCGAGGCCCTGTGCAGTTGCACAGTTCGCACAGCCCTTGCGACGGCTCTGACTATGCGTACCACTAGTGGTACTCGTACCACACTTTGAGAACCACTGAGCTAGAGGATTTAAAATAACAGACAAGCATGTGTTTAGAATAAACAGAACAATATTGTACGTTTTAATACTTATCATTCTTATTGTGAATGGGCCTTAAGAGTGAACACAAAAACTGGAGGGGGGGGGGGGGGTAAACATAATTAACAGGGCATGGGGGGCAACATTTCCTCACATGTTAACATGCAACTTCATCTGCATGTTGATGACAGAAAGCACACAATTTAACTGTCTTTCATCCCTTGATTGGTCCAGCTGCATATGGCCCTTTGCATCTTGCTTTGATTAATTGGAACAACTGATAACTCAGCCCTGATTTACATGTTTAGTAGATTCATTTCCCTCTTAGAGCGACAGAGACGGAGTGTTGGAACACTACAGAGACATGAAAAACCAACTATTGCTTTCTGTATATCACTGATATAACTGAAAGTTAATGAACTACTTAGGCTCTTTCAACAATTTTCAGACATCCATGATGAACAACTTAGCTTATGGCTTTGCACACTTTTTAAACACGCATTTTCTCTCAGTGATAAATGTGGTTCCCTTTCGAACGGTCACTTCGTATTGCGTAGCTATACGCAGTGGGGGCTAAACTCCTTTTCCTCTATTTATTGAAGCCTATATGTAAAACGCATTTGCAGCTGCACAGCTAGCACATTGAGCGTCTGGCCGCTCATAGCTGTTCTGCGGCAACTGCACATCCAATGGTGTGGGCGCCTCTGTGCAATGAGCTAAACCTACGACATTACATGTCAGAGCCCGCCAAGGGGGCGTGGCCTTAGCCTATAATAGTCCCCCGAATTCGCCATTATAGCAGATTTTTCTCCTTCAGCGACAACTGCTGTTTTACTAAGCCTTTCGCCGTAGAAAGAGCCCTTCAGCATCATCTCAGCAGACTACGCCTTGTCAGCCGTTTTCTCCTGACGCCATCTCACCTGTGGCTATCCGGCGACGACGCTATATCCTTTCATATTTCTCTGTGTTTGAGTGCGAGGCGTTGTTACAAATGCCTCGGTCATCCTGTGCCACGTGCGGAGGCAAGCTGCACGAGGCCGACGAACACGCGAGCTGCATCTCATGCCTGGAAGTCGACCACGCAGAGAATGCACTCTCTGCCGGTGGATGTTTGGCCTGCGAGAGCATGCCAATCTCCGTGCACAGCTAGCTCTCTCACGAGATGGCGATGCCGCTTCACCCGGGCTTCCCTTTCCGGCCTTACTTCAGCCGAGGAAGAAGAAACGCCGCAGTGAGGCACGCGTACCTCACTTTCTCCAGCTTCACCGGTCCTGTTCGTGGGAGACCAGCGCCCCCCCTCACCCACGTGGCGGGCCTCGTCTCCTTCGGCGGATCCATCGAGCACGACGTCAGCCTCTCTATCGCTGCGTCTGAGGAGGAATGGCCGGGGTCTCTCGACCCCATCACTGCTTCCCAGCCTTATACCAGCGTGTCAGCCCCCAGGACCAACTCCGAAGCGGAAATGCTTTGGATCCTGACAAAGGCCGTCACGGACCTCGAGCTTGAGTGGCACTCGCCCGAGGAACCTCCTCGAAGCCGGCTGGATGGCTGGTTTCTGTCGGTGCGCCAGCAGGCCCCTCGTCACAGGCCTGCACCATTATTTCTGGAGGTGCACGGGGAGCTGACCAAGGCGTGGCATGCTCCTTATTCAGCACGTGTGGGATCTTCAGTTCACGCAACGCTCTCCTCCGTGGACGGCGCGGCGGAAAAGAGCTATGAGTCGTTGCCACCCCTTGAAGAGGCCGTGGTCGCTCATCTTTGCCCGAACACTGCTGCTAGCTGGCGAGCTAGAGCTGTTCACCCAAACAAACCCTGCTGAAATACTTCAGCCCTCGCTGGACGCTCGTATCCCGCCTCCGGTCAGGCTGCTTCAGCCCTGCACAGGATGGCCGTGCTGCAGGTCTACCAGGCCAAACTCCTCAAATCCATTGACGAGGCTGGCCCGGACTCCGAGGCCTTCCGAGACCTCCGAAGCGCCACAGACCTAGTCTTGCGAGCTACCAAGGCTGCAGCGCAGGCCACCGGGAGGAACATGGCGAGTTTGGTGGTGCTCGAGCGCCACCTCTTGTAATTAGCACAACAATAGCAAATATCCCGCAAATGGAAAAATCGAAACTACACTGTTGGACAGCGCTACACTTAAGTGCAATAAAAAACAACTGCAACAATTATCGGACGCGGCTGTTATTCAAAATAGGAACGCAAATAGCCCTACCTAGTAGCTAATAGTAAACTAAGCAACAACAGAACTGGGTATTAACCAAAAACCCACTTACGCGTTCTTGCTGTGTTCACGGACTGACCGCTTGTCCATATAGACATAGACAAGTATTCAAACTCTTAACTCAGTACTTAGTTAAAGCACCTTATAACCACAGTAAATAACCACAGTAAAGTGTGGTGGTGGCTGCATCATGCTGTGGGGGAGTTCTGACAGGACAGAAGGTTCACCTTCCAACAGGACAATGACCCCAATCACACAGCTAAGACAATGCAAGAGTGGCTTATGGACAACTCTGTGAATGTCTTTGAGTGGCCCAGCCAGAGCCTGGGCTTGAATTCAATCAAACATATTTAGAAGAAACCTGAACATATCTGTCCACCGACGGCCCCCATCCAATCTGACAGAGCTTGAAAGGATTTGAGGAGAAGAATAACAGAAAATTGCCAAATGCGGATGTGGAAAGCTTGTCACATCATACCCAAAAGACTTGAGGCTGTAAAGGTGGTTTAACTAAGTACTGAGTTAAAAGTTTGAATACTTGTGCAATGGTGTTCAACTTATTTCAGGGTTTCCTTTTTTTTTTCTTTTTTTTTTCTTTTTTAGATGCAATGTTGTCACAGATCTGTTTTTGAAGGGGTTTCTGAAAAATGTATTTATTAAATTAATTGAATACTATTGCAAGCCACTATATATATATATATATACAGCCCGTTCTCATCCCAAGGCGTAATATAATGACGCTTTTGCCAAAGCGTCTATATCGAACGCGCATGGTACCCTTTAGCGTCAATATGAGACGCCGATATATATGGGTCAGAAGGCGCCTCCTAGCGGTCTAACCCTAACCCTACACCATACCTAAACCTACCCATCTCTCTGCGTGTTATATTGACGCTAAAGGGTTCCATGGGCGTTGGATTTAGACGCTTTGTCAAAGTGTCAGAATATGACGCCTTGGGATGAGGATGCGTTGATATATATATATATACATATATATACACTGTATATATATTTCACAAAACAGTAAATGTAATGGTTAAATAAAAATACAATAAATTTAAACATATGATATTTATAAATACAATAATTTAAATAATTTTGTCAAACGGATGAGCGGTTGAGTATCAGTATATAGCTCATCTTAAAGATATCTTGGCAATGTATGTTCCTAGAGGTAATCAGTCTCTCTGATTTCATTCCAACTGTAACTGTCTCGCTCTTTCCTTGTCCGTCTTTCGCTGATCCACCGCGATAAGGTTTCTATGCTTCCTTCAGAAGGTAATACATGTGAGAAGGCTACAACACTCCATCATAAACCCCATCTCGCCATCTTTTTCATCCGCTTTTGAGATGATGCACTGGAACTTAACACCCAACTCACACAGATTAAACAGGCTGAATCAAGGTCACATGGCTGTATCTTATGAAATTCACATGCCAGCTCAATCACAAATGTGGTGTACCCCCCACCCCCCCACCAAACACACAAACACACACTGACACCGTAAATGAAATGAGGAGTGTGAAATCCATCATTGTCTCATCCACTGCAGTGGAAAACTATTTTATGTCAGTGTGTGTGTGTGTAGGCTTACGTGTGTCTGAGTTTATGAGAGTGAAAGCATTCGTATGTGGGTGTCTGAGTGTACACGTACACACATTCTAACAGTTCATAATATTTCGCTCTGACAGCTTGCTGGTAATGGCCATCACAGGCTTACTGTTTATGACAACAAGCAGACATGCAGCAGAATCCCTCCACTCCATCTTTATCTGTTCAATCTGTGTGATTATGTGTTCGTGTGTGTTGGTTGGTGGGTGTATCTTTCCTTGTCCTCTGGTTGTAAGACACCAAAACCCAAGAAACATATGTGTACGACACACAAGGTTGCTGGAATTTTGTGTCAGTACAGTATATAAAAGGTTGCCTGTATTTTAATGCATGCTTGAGTTTTTATAACACTCTTATATGTGGCCTATATGTTTTGTTAAAATGAACCATGTCCCTTATTCATTCGTTCCCTCATTTTAGTAAATCCTGGCCATAATTTACCAATTCATCCCCTTGTTTTAGTTAAATCATGCACAAATTAAGAATTTGTTCCCCCTTTTTTACTAAAACATGGCCAAGGAGTAATAATTAGTTCCCTTGTTTTTGTCAAATCCAAACGAGGGAACAAGTTAGTACAACATTCTAAATTCTTAAATTGTGGCCATAATTTAAAGGTGCAGTATGTAATATTGACAATAGGTGGTTGAAATGGGTACCACAGTCCAAATTCTAAATATTGGAGAGAGTTGTTTGCACCACCCCCTCCTCCTTAGACTCCACGCTCATGCGAGTTGCCAGATTGAGCACATCCAAAAGGAACGAGCGCTTATTTTGTAAATAAGGGACGAGCCTTATACTGCAAGTTGATCAGCTAATGTAATACAATTTAGTAGTGGTTGAGGAGAGAAATCTGACATTGATTGTAAAGCGCTTTGAGTGTACAGTGGTACATAGGAAATTAGCTACATAAATATACATCATTTATTCATAATGTGTAAGTTTGAAATGTTTTATTGCCGATGCTTTTTAGGTCGGTACAAATTGCGATCTCTGACCTAGTTCTTTTGGTGGCTTTGATGGCTGCAATACGCTGTGTTTTCCTCCAACTGGAAACCTGGGGTGTTGAAATACTATTGGGTAAACTGGCAGTGGGCGGGATCACACAGACAAAAACAAAAACAGACGCACGGAACGCACATTTCAATTGTTTTTTGGAGAATTTTCTAAATCTCTGCAATTATATTATGTATAATATAAACATTTTTATGATTTAGTATGGTCAAAAAGAATTACACACAGCACCTTTAACTAAGATGAGGGAACAAATTCTTAATTTGAGAAAATAAATTCTTAATTTGTGGCCAGTATATTTGTCTATATATTTGTCTGCATGTCATGTATGGGGCTCAGTAAAATATAACTTAAACTTATTTTATTTCAGCTAGTTCCCAAGACAACATCTCTAACCTTTGTTTAGTTTGAGCTGAAGAACTAAAATAACTAAAACTAAAGGCATATATATGATATAGGCATATATAGATTCCTCATAGGAGGTAAGGGAGGCAGTGTCTCCTCAAAAAACTGGATGTGAAAGTAATCGATATTACAAAAAACAAAACAGCGCAAATATTACAAAATGTGACATTAAAAAGTATAAAAGTAACTCAGAGGAGCACCTCCTCTGTCACATTTGACTTAAAACAGACACCCTAATGCGTGCGAGGGGATTTAGTGAGGGGTGACTTTCTCCCATTCATTCTCAATTAGCTCCCACTAAACCCAGCGCACGCTTTAGGAGGTCTGTTTTAAGTCAATGGGATTAGAGAAGGCACAAGAGACGCTGTTACTTCACCTGTGGGTATCACCAGTCCATTGGGCATTGATACTTTATAAAAACCAGTAACAATACACTTTTCATGTCACATTTTGTAATATTTACGTGTTTTTAATTTATTGTAATATCTATTATTTTCTATTCGATTTCTATAATATCTATTATTACATATTAACAAATCTAATAAAAATTATTATAACTAAACTTTAACTAAAATTAATGAAAACAGAACATATAAAATAAAATCTAATAAACTATTGAAATTGATTTCTGGACATCATTATTTTTTTTGGAAAATTGTTATTGTACACATGTACAGTATAGTACATATCTGTTGAATATACGTTTAGATGACATGGAAAATCCAGCTCAGCCTCACAAAAAAATAATCATATTCTTTCTGGAAATATAATCGTAACATACTGAAATAGACAGTAATTGAATTTAGACACGTTCAGACACACATTCATTAATTTATTTTTAAATATGTAAAAAAAAAAAAAAAAAAAAAAATGTTTTAATGGGGCAGGGCCCTGACAGCCCACCACTGTACTATCATACTATCGTACTGTACAGTATATGCAGTACTATCAATGATACTAAAATAAGATATTGCCAGAGTGTCTATGTGCATGCATCCAAGCCAGTTTGCTCTCTCCCGCAACTAAATTGCCTCTTTTCCAATGCTCTGTTTGCTCTGAGGGTCTGCAGGATGCTGTACTGATCAATATCTCTTTGTGATCAATAACGTCCTCTCCTCTCAAACTGACAAATGCAAGCTCATCATGTGCACTATCTACAGCTGACAAGCAACTAAGTCCTAGCTTTAATCATTTAAAGCTAAGACATATTCTGCAATCAATATAAAAGGAGTGTGAGAGAGTTCGGCTAACCCACTCATGTCCAGAGATTGGTGAGGCGACGCATCCTGAAAGACCTCCCCATCGCTGAGGAGAGATGGACAGTGTGGCCCCATGTATGAATAGCAAGAGCCAGAAATACTCTGAAGCAGACAGCTCAGTTGCTCCAAGGCGGCCGGACTGGAAAACGATCTGAATTCTGCCACAGGCAATATTTCTGTGGGCTTCTGAGCAAAGCAATGCCAAAGAAGATTCTGTCTCTCTCAATACCCCCCCCCCGTCTCTCTCTTTCTCTTGCTCTGGAAAAGTAGATTTCACGCTATACAGTGCTATAAAGCTATTAAATCTTGCCACCTCTGGCCCTTTTTATTTCTAAATTTGTCAGTGCTCTGTACTATACATAATTAAACTCATGTACAATCTCTCAACTAAATCAACCTAAACTTTTTTTTTTTTTTCAAAATAGAAGTTATCATCTCATGAGCTTTGGTTGAAAGAGGCCAATTAAAGGTGTTATTTAACCAGGGTATATTCTATCGTGTCATTTGTATAATGAGCCGTGTTATTTGGAGGAGAGGGACTGCCTTGCACCAGTGAA
This sequence comes from Semotilus atromaculatus, assembly GCA_031834385.1. Taxonomy (NCBI): domain Eukaryota; kingdom Metazoa; phylum Chordata; class Actinopteri; order Cypriniformes; family Leuciscidae; genus Semotilus; species Semotilus atromaculatus. Next base: position 26,727,847 of record JAULUF010000009.1, read on the forward strand.
AAAAGCCCCTGGGTTTTAAAGGGAAATGCCACTTAAGTTATATTATGGGAAGTGTGGCTTCTCGTGAGGATATATTTTGAAGGTGATGGGGGCTTTCTAATGGGATGCATTATTTTAAAGTTCCCATTTGCATTTTTATACACCTTAAAAGTCAGTGCACATTGGCTTATAGACCAGCTTGGAATGTTTTAGTGATCTGTACCCACAATTATTTCGAAAATATTACGCGCATTAACGCAAAAAGTCTGCTCTCGTGTCAACATAACACACTGGCATCGTGGTGCTCTCGAGTAATTGAGTAATTAATGACAGAATTTTCATTTTTGGGTGGACTTTCACTTTAACTCTTTACCCACAATACACCACTCCAAACTGCAAATCCTGATGACGTTGTGGAGTACGAATGTGAGCTTTATGCTCAATATGAGGTTTTCAAATTGGAGTTCAAATTGTGCTACAGCAACCGTAGGAAAATTCAGAGTAATATAGTGCTCAAATGCAAATAAATAAGTAAAACTATTAAAATATATAATTTATATTAAGAGTATCATATTATAAATATTATATGTTAATGATATTAAAAATAAAACATATGAAAAACAAGTTTTACGTATGTTCATAATATTCATAATTTTTCATAATACTGTATACAAGGGTAGGGAGGAAATATTTATATTTTAGAAGTCTAAATAGTTTGAAAATCCCTGTGTCAACTCACCATACAGGATGTTAATGAGCGAGATGGGCATGACCAAGATGCCGACCAGCATGTCCGCCACTGCAAGGGACCGTAGGAAGAAGTTTGTTGCGTTTTGCAGCTTCTTCTCCAACGACACGGCCAAAATAACCAAAATATTCCCTCCTATTGTTAGAAAGATAATCACAAGAATTAGCAGGGCTGGCCAGTTCTTTTCCTTCATCACTTCCCTTTCGACCCCATGAGGAGAAGATGAAGAAGAGGAGGGGAGATTGACGCTGTAATCGGTTCCGAAGAAGCTCTGGTTCAGGCTCACAGTGGTATTACCAGGCCAGACCATCCAGCCAACGAGGTCTAGGGAGGATGTTGTAGAGCTAAACCCACCCACAACTGGCCCGCCAGGTGCCCCCATCCTATGATGCCGTTCCCTGTCCCCTGTATCAATCAGAGCTCCTTCCAATCATGGCCGGTGATGGCCACGTATGGGAAGACGAGTTTAGAAGTTCAAAAATGAAGAAGTGATCCACTCAAAATGCTATGTGAAGGAGAAATCCACTGCGCTGAGGATATCCATAGCATTTCCTGTTCCTAGTTTCTGGCTCAGGATCTTATTCATGGAAACTGTATCTGTAAAAGACAATGAGAGACACACAATACCGATGAATACTAGACAATGTATGAACTCATAGATAATAGACATTATAAAAGTCTGACCATCACTTGCTCAGTAAAATAATAATAGGAATCTAAGTCGCACAAAATTGAAGGTTGTGGTGAATATTTACAGCACATTGTCTAAATGGTGACTGACAGCATTGTTGACTTGACTTGCTTTTTTCAGATTCTTTTTTTCAATTTATTTTCAGGTGTCAGTCAGAATATCGTCATTGTAATATTGGAAGACGCACAAATGATCAGTTACGGAAAGATCCATCCATTTCAGGAAACCATTGGCACCCTATCTCTGTGGTAATAGAGGGTAATTGAGTTCACAAGTTCAAATGATACGCTACAATCCAAATCTCTGCGCACCAACCGCACTTCGCTGTACTGGCCTACAGGGAGTCATCATAATTCACCAGATCGGAGGTTACTCATCATTAAATTAGAGTATTAATAACTCAAGACACCTGTCAAAGGTAATGTGATGTAATGTCATTATTATGACATTATTGTATTATTACTGATGGACAAGTGGGTAATTGTCACTTCATAAAGCCAGTCACTTAGCCCTAGAACCGAACGAAGTCTAATAACGATGTGGGTAATTGCAGTTTTCACCCCATCAAGCTGTGCATTGTAGTAGGTGTAGACTGATGGTATGTTACGTGTGTGGGAATAACAAGTACCCACAGTGCTCTGTGCCTCACAACTAACCATGTGATGTAGTGATGAATCTCACCACTAATAATCAAGTCAGTTCTGGCAGGTCATGTTAGTCAAGCTCGCATCAGCTGACTCTCAGCTGATCCACTTCTACCAATAGGAATACGACGCCTATCACTGTATACATATATAAGCTCCTTCAGTATTATCAGCAGCTATCGCGTTTCTCAGTAGCCAATTACCCTCCTCCCTCCCCAGCTCCTCCTCTCGTCAGTCAGGATTTGACATTCTAAATTCCCCTAGATTTGAAATAATGATATCTGCAAAACATTCATGTTGGTTCAGTTCTGTTTACCCTATAAGCTATTATTGCTGCTCTCCCCACTCTCATCCATGCTAGGCTGCGCAGGGAGTTCTCGCCCAGAACAGAACCATACCGCCAATCCAAACTGTATGCTAATTGTCAATCGTATTTGACGATAGTGGTCCTGACAGAACTCTGATTTAAGAACTTTCCCCACTCCGCCAATGGCTGTCGTTCGTCATGACTTAGTCATCAACACAACGATCCTTTAAACATACATATTTATCTGTTAAGACTAACAGAAGAGAAGAAGAACAAAAGTACAAATCCCTAAGTCAAGTCCTCTCTAAACAGCTGAGATTGTCCCCAATAGACCGAAAATGTGAAATGCACAGGAAAATTTGACACGACCTTACCCGGCTTTGATCTACAATACTAAGAAATAGGTTTATTCACTGCAGGGGAGGGCAGTTTTCTGATATACAGTCATGTTTCCCTGCATCTTAGAGAGCAAAATCGTAAGGTTCCTTAGACGCATGCAGGGACCCCGGTAGTTCACCTCTTCTCTGGAGACTTGAGATAAAGCTAATTACAGCAAAAAGTAAAACAGCTCTACAATAAATAAATCACTGGATAGTCACATTCCTGTGTACCACACACATGCACATAAGCACGAGAGGATCTTAAATGCAATCATATACAGGTTCAAAGAAAGTGCATAAAAGCCACAAGACTTTAAGACAAATTTATAGTGAGCTCTGAATCTTAATATGACACTCCAGGCCCCATTATAAAAGAATAGAACATCTCCTAGGAGACATGCTGGTGGGCACAAAGAATAAACACCATGGGCTGCAGAGGGCTAAGAGACAATATCAGTATTAAGGGGCTCTGAAATGGTCTAAAACTAGAAGTCTGTTTATGAACTGTAGCATTTTCTGTAGTCTATCTCACTACACAGTGACACCAAAAAGTATTTGGACACCACACACGCACTTTAGGGTCATTAAGTTATTTATTTATTTATTGAAAGAAATGAATCCTTCTCAGCAAGGAAATTGATAAAAAATAACAGCTAGTTAAGACATTTATAATGTTATATTCATCAACATTATCAAGCAGCACAACTGTTTTCAACACTGATCATTTAAGTCATTTTTTACCATCACTTGAATATATTACATTTTAATATAGGCCTATTAAAATAGAAAACAGTAATTTTAAATTGTAATAATATTATTTCGCAGTACCGCTGCGAAATAAATGCAGCTTTGGTGAGAATGAAAGACTTGTTTCAAAAACTTTGAACTTTATATATCACATAAAGGTCAGAAAATTCTTTGATATTTATTTTAGATTAATAGCCAAAACCACGCAGTTTATTGAAAAAAAAAACACTGAACTATAAAACTTTTTGTTATTATAAAGTTAACAAAACTGATTGTGGCTCACCTGATGAGAATTCTAATCCAACTCTCATTCTCTCTCTCCTGCTCTCCCTCAAAAACTCTCTTTTCCCTTCAGACATCTCTTCATCTTCCATTAATGAAGTGGATGAGAGTGCACTCACAAACTAAGTGAGATCCTGCATTCCAACAATGGGTAATTAGCCTCCTCAGCAGAAGCCAATCAAGTAACTGTGCATTGGGATAAATTGGCATGAAATAGAACGACTACAGGAAACAAGGACAATGCCCAAATACCCTCCAGCATTTAATCGGGTAATGATCAGTACTAGATTAGATTTTAGGTTCATTTGGAAAGGCTTTCATCGGGAAAATGTTACCAAAGCATTCAGAGATTCCCTTATGATCCACCAAAACAACAAATAAACATTTACATTTTATTTTATAATAGGACGAATACAAAAACAAAACAAAACAAAACAAACATAAAAGGAGTAAAAAATATGATTCTGCCTCAGAGTGTTTTAAACTCTGAGCCATGACCTACATGAATGTGTTCTCATTTCTCATTTCATTTCATATTTGAATTGGAAAATGAAAAGCAGAAATGTATTTTACATGATTGTGGGCAGGTGAATCTGCCTGAAGAGACTAAAATTTCCTCCCACTAAAGTTTAAAAACCCTTTTACTTCCTGACAGGAGGGTTAAATATTTTCCAAAGCTAAATCTGAGTGGTGTGTATGTGTGAAATACGCATACGAAATGAATGCTGAGTAGTTAATTAGTCCTGGTGCTGTCGAGCGAGATCAACAGAGACAAATGAAGAACAGAGGAAGGCATTGAGATTAGATTGAGTGAATCTGAAAGCTTCACTAAGTGAAGGAATCTGTAGAATTACAAATATAATATTACGGTCCCACGCGTTTTGTTTGGTAATATAAACGAAAAGTAAAATCAGGCGAGCGAGAGTAGCCATGTGCGTGTGGGGTCTGGCACAAATAACTAAACAGAATTACAGGGATTCCCGAGGACCCTAATAAAACAATGTGCAGGCACTAAACATATGCATATCCAGATTTCTTCTCGGCAAGTGCTTGTGAAACAGACCCCAATTGTGATTCCACAGAGAAGACTCGTGTCTCCTAATTTATTGTTCTGTTTCACGCAGCACTGCTTTTCATAGCTGAGACTATAATTTTTGTCCGCAGGGCCGGATAATAGTGTATTAAGAAAGTAACCAGCAGGCTTAGAAAGTTCAGTGCAGCACTTTAATGGAACAGGAAATAAATTCCAGTCTCAATTTGTCCTGGTATAGGGTAAAATCGTGACATAAAAACTGAAAACTTGTTTCTACAGAATGGAAGACGTTTCTTGATTCATTTTTCAAGTGTGTCACGTTATGAACAGCACTTGAAAAGAAAAGAAAATCAAAACAAACAGCTTAACACAAACTGCTCGGCTAACTGTCGCCCTTGGCCTTTTCCTTTCATTTAATCTTGCTGTTCCCAGGCTGGAATACTTAGGGCAGGTTTTTGAAAGAAAATTACTAAACATCCTTACTGCAACAACAAATACTTTGTCTTATTTTTATATGCATATATATTAGGCTCACTACAGTAAAATTCTTTCAGATACAGTGATTAATCTGCAGCTTGTGGTACATTATCATTAAAACCTGCTCTTGTATGATAACCCAGACTAATGATTTGAAATCTATTCATATGTGTCTGTTTCGCCCTGTTCTTCACATCTCTGGAGAAGGTCATTCAGATAATAACTCAACTCATCTGGGAGGACTGTTACAGGAGTCACTAAAGCCGCTGGCGACAAATTTATGTTCCTTCAATATTACGGCAATTACAAAATGTAAAAGATGAAAAGGCCTCTGCTCTCTGTGATTACACTGAGAAAGTCACAGAAATCTAAATTCAAATATTAGCATGCAGCATCTTTTTCTTGCACATCAGATATTCTGAAACAAGATCCTGTGACAAAGGTCTAGGTTTGTGGTAAGCTTTTTGCATCCACCTTTTTTTTCTTTGAATCAGAGGCTAGTCAGACTGCTAATGTGCATTTAACAGGCTGAAATCAATGACTAATCGATACTGTTTCATAAAGAGCTAATTATGAGGAGAATACACACACATATACTTGCAAACATTTGGGAGAACAAGAAACCTCTCTGAACCATGAAACAGGGCTTTACTTGGTTGGATTAGCGTAAGTCACTCTGACACCTTTGTGAGACGAAGCTTTCAGAAAGTCTTAATGTGTGATAGGGACACCAATCTCTTTCATTAGATGTATTTCCTGGATGGGTGAATATGTTGTCAGGATCTGATAAAGGTGACAAACACACACAAACTTTTTAAAATGCACCTGCTATTGTTTACCAGAACTGATGCAATTGATAAAAGTTCCCTCTCATATGCCTTTCCAGGGTTAACATCTCACGTCTGCTTGTGCCTATTGCGAAATGCATGTAATAGGCCTATAAGAAAAAAGCTGAATTCAGGCGAAATCTCACCAAATACCAAAGAACAACGCATGGCATTCTGGGATGTCTTCTTTGTCCTTTTTTGCATTCCATTTTGTATTCCATTCCTATTTCTTTTGTGGTTAAGTTACAATGGCCATTGGCATGCCTTTGAGCAGCACATCTGCCCTCTCAAAAATCTCCAAATGTATTAACAAAAGTAAAATAAGCCTTCTTTAAATGTATGCATGGTTGTAGGCTGGATCTCTGATATTAGCAATCTACCACTTATGAGCAGCTATTTTAGGGTGAGGTGCAGAAATGTAAACTTCTCTTGGATGAAGCTATTTGTCATTCTTGCATGCAAAGATGAAGCTTTTTTGTTTCAGTTCTAAAGAAAAAAAAAATATTCTAAAACCTATTCTAACTATTCTTTCCATTCCAATGACTACAAGGATTGTAGTCACTGATCTATATAGAATGACTGGATAGCTCATGACGTCATAAACAGTGAAGCCACCGCGCCGCCATCTTGGTATTCCCTAGTGCGCTCACGCGTTCTATTGAATCAATAGGACATTTTATGATTTGACTGAGAAAACATTGCCTAACTAGACACCGTTTTAAATTTTAAAGTCTTCCTGTACATTCTTACAACGCAAATACCCTAAGCATTTAAATGGGTATTTGTTTAAAGTCGGAAAATTTTCTTGCTTATTAAAAATTGCTTTGATACTGGGGAGAGGAGCTTGGAGAGTGTCTGTCTAGGCTAACAGCAGGGGGCAGTAGCTAATGACGAAGTGTTTTATTTTGTGATTTGCCCTTTGAATGAAGAAGAAGCCGCTTATCTCCACGTTAAAATATAATATTAATTTTTTTAAGTGGCCAGTGTTCGTTGTTCACTTATGGGACTCAGTGTAGCCAGTTAAAACCCCCAAACGTTAACTAAAACGGCTATTTATTTGCAATAGGAATAAAAAGCTGTACGAGAACACTAGTCAGCCTTCACAGGTAAGAAACGTTGATACTATTAATTAAATAGTGAATGCTAAAGAAAGACCTATATTTTCGTGAATTGGTGAATATTCAGGTGAATCGTTTCGTGGCCACGAATACCTCAGCACGTTTTACTATATTGTCACCAATCTGGCCACAATATATTGTTCAAACAAAATGAGGGAGGGAATAAGTTTAACGTGTCCACGATTTATTAAAAATAATTTTATCAACGAGCAGAGAGACAGACCCGCCGGCCGCGCGCGCGCTCTCTCACCGTCTTCAAACAACACGCACTGTAATTGCTCTCTCTCCCTCGCGACACGATAGTACAAGGTCGGAAGACTGATTGTGTTTAAGTAGTTTGTTCAAATAAAGTGTTTGATTAGTTAGCAAGTACATGTTCAGGAAATGCATAATACAAATTGTATGGGTTAATGTAACGGTAAACGGACTCTGCAGGAAGCTCTTTTGAAGCTGTCAAATGGTGTCGCTATTGGACACTTAATTGTGTTGATTATTGCTGCTCGGAGGTTTCTTATAGGCTACTGTTGACGGTTTTACCGTTTATTTTGTTGTTGTTGAAGCATTGATCGTGCCTCGGAGAAAACAACACTGGAATAGCGACAATTGTGCATGTAAATTACTACTTACAGGGCTTGAATTACAACCTGTGGACAGTTTTTCTACATCCTTTTGTGAACGTCATTTTACACATGTATGTTGCACAGTGGATCATCTTCGGAGCCACTAATCTCTGTATAACGCCATTGGAGCCCTCTGCTGGTAGGGAATCGTAAGATGGCCGCTCGAACACTTCCGGTGGCTTCACTGCCTGCTGGCAGTTTAGAACGTCATGAGCTATCCAGTCATTCTATATAGATCAGTGATTGTAGTTCATTATAAGGCATTTAAGGCAGATCTTAAACTAAAAAGATATTGCATATACAGATCACATATATAGTTCCAAGTCTCCAATGATGAAAAACTGTTGATGTTGTGCATCTATGCACATGCACAAGTATAAAGCCTCTTTTTTAATTTTGGAAATTAAACCATATCTGGACTTCAATAATGAATGAATGAGATCTCTTTATATCCAGTATAGAATTTAAACAATTAAATGTCGGATATCTTCAAAATTGCTGTCTTCCTCATTTTATTAGTTTTTATCCATTTGTAATATCAAATATTTTTTCTTTCTTTTTATTTTTGCAGGCCTTGGGGAGTGGAAGGGTTATATTGGAAACCAGGGAGGCAGTCTATTGATTTCTATCTTTCTATAACTTCTTTCAAGCTTTTCAATTCTCAAGCTCTCTCTTTCTGGCACATTTCAGGAGTAGTTGGTGAAGAGCCCGTTGAGGTGCTCTATGCCCTCGACTGAGCACCATCGGCAATAATTTCACCCCCTTTCTCTCTCTGAGTATCTTTCACCTCCCTTTCCTTTTCTCTTCTCTTTTTCCATCAAACAGAGCAACACCTTTTGGTTCTTCTGTGGGAATGGGGCTCTTTTTCTCCTTTGAGCTTTTTCATGATTTTTGATGATTTTTTTTGATGAGCCTGCCTGTTTATATAACACCTGTTTTTTTATCCGAACACACTAACAAACACAATACCGCTTGAAAGCGTCTTTTGCACTGCGTGATTGACTGTTCCTCTAAGGGTTTCATTAGCACCTCTTCATCCTATAATCATATGCAAGTTAGTCTTTCTACTATATACCCTTCCCGACCTACTGCATCGGTTTTCCTTTCCTTGTAGACTTCCACTGAACCAACACTTATGATAATTGCTGCTTGTTTGCTATAGCAACATTCACATGAACAGTAATCTGTTTTTAGTTTTTCACAATTATAACACACTATCAAAGATAAATCACAATGTTTTTCTAGTCCAATTACTGACCACTTCAGTTTCTTCACTTCCTCCCAGTGACCCCATGGTTCACTGATGAAGTGATGCATTCCTCTATCCCTTGTTCACTTTTCTACAAAGCTGATTCAATGACACTTGAGTTGCTTGGATATTCGAGGGTAATCAGCGAGTCACCATCACCCTGAGCACTACACTGGCCTCTACAGCAAGGTTTAACCGGAGGAGTGGCCTGGGTTAATGTTAACGCCGCACAGATTGAAGGATCAGTTGCCTTGAGGGATGCAAGAAACCTCTGAATGCCTTCTGCCGTCCTGACTGACCCATTAAATCATCTAAAAGTGTTCACTAGAACAAACATACAGAGGCATGTAGGGGAATGATGATGATCCAGGCAGAGCTGGCCTTTGAATGCAAGTCTTGGGGCTGATTGCTTTCAGAAGCACTATACCTTGCAGCATATTGTGGGCAGCCTATTCTGCTTTATCACACATCCATCAAAGACACTCTTGAGATACAGCAAAAGAAGTGAGCCGAGGGAGAGGATAGACCTCAACAATTGTTGAATTTGAATGTAATGAAGCATAACCCATGAATTATTTTGTGTGTGTGTGTGTGTGTACAGACAGACAGTTGGTTGAAGGTTGAATTAGCTGATAGATTGATAGATAGATAGATAGATAGATAGATAGAACAGCCTGGTGGCCAATCTTCACTGATTTTACATTCCATCAGTATAAACAGAGTTGGTTGAAGGTTGAATTAGCTGAGCAATAGCACCGTGGCACATAAAATATTGCAATCCACACAAAATAATGGGAGACATATCAGAGTTCAAAAGAGGACAAATTGTTGGTGGCGTCTTGTTGGCTCATCTGTGACCAGGACAGCAAGTCTTTGTGGTGTACTGAGAGCTATTGTATCCAAGTTAATGTTGGCATACCACCTTGTACGACAAACCAAATCCAACAGAAGTAACTGTCGATGAAAGAGGAAGATGTCTGAAAGGGATGTCCAGGCACTAACCCGGATTGTATCCAAAAAACACAAAACCACAGCTGCCCAACTCAATGCAGAATTAAATGCCACCTTGACTCTCCTGTTTCCATCAAAACTGTTCGTCGAGAGCTACACAGTGTCAATATTCATGGTCGGGCTGCTATAGCTAAACCTTGGGTCACTTGTGTCAATGGCAAACGTCGGTTTTACTGGTGCAAACAGTGCAAATCTTGGGCTGTGGACAATGTGAAACATGTATTGTTCTCTGAGTCCACCTTCCTTATCTTTCCCACATCTGTAGGAAAGCCCCAAAGAGGCTTAACAGCCAGACTGTGACATGCCCAGAGTGAAGCACGGGGTTGACCAGCGATGGTTTGGGCTGCAATATCATTCCTAACTGTGCTTGATGGACGCTTCACTGCCAAGGGCTACTGAACCATTCTGGGTGTCGTGTATCAGCAAGATAATGCACCAATACAGCAATACTTGTGACAGAATGGTATGATTAACATGAAAGTGAAGTTAAATCATCAGATCTAAATATTTTTGAGCCACTTTGGGGTATTTTGGAGGAGCGGTTTCCTCCACCAGCATCACATGGAATGGCTCAAAAAAGACACTTCACATTTATCAGGACATTCTCGCCTGGGTTTCTGAATGTACCCATTTTAAGGTTGTATCCTATCCATCTAGAGAGAGAGAGTGAGAGAGAGACAGAAAGTACTTATAAATGTCTGATAGCATATAATTTTTGGAGTGGTGGACCGCCATCCTCTAGCCCAACCATGTCCTGTAGGTGAGGTTGTCTTCACTTAGCATCATTCATGCTGTCCTTGTGGAGAATCCCCTGTGATTTTCCTACAACAAAGCAAGTTACTAAAGCCTCTGATATGGCCAGCAAAAGAACAGAGTATGAATCCTCATTAGCAAAAAGCCCTTGTCGTAGGGCATTCAATGCGCCCCCTGCATACTCCCTTGGCATGACAAAATGGCAATAGGACAAGGGGACCTTGCATTTCATTAAGGATACAACCTGTAGGATACAACCTCAAAATGGGAACATTCAGAAACCCAAAGATGCCTGAGAGAATGTCCTGATAAATGTGAAGTTAATTTAATTTTTAAGGATATGCCTAGGCATCTATGACCATGACTATTACAGGAAGAAATCAAAATGTGATCGGTTTTACACTGCATGAATTAAAATGTGATCGGTCTTACACTGCAGGCTTAATCATATATGAAACCACTGGTAGAGGCCAATGTATATTATATATAAAAATGGGAAAACTGCAGTGGTGCATTTACGGCATCAGAAAGCAAGAGAAGCAGAGACACTTCAGTTGTAGGGCATGTGGTCTATAAATACTTTCTTCCCTTTTTGGGATGTCCTAACTTGTAACTCAGTGATGCCCTATTATAAACGATGGCAGTTAAATGGTGCCTGTCAATATCATCTGAATGGGGTGATTAATGAGGGAAGAAAAATGAAATGAATCCTTTTGTAAAGAAGAGTAGAAAAAACAATAACGTCTGGAGTGGAATCCATCGATCAACTTGAAACAGACAGATGGTGCAGAAGATGACAAGTTTCATCTCCCTCTTTGACTTTCTCTCTTTCTGTGATTTATGGCAGGTATTAATTGTTGTGATAATGGTTCAAGGCTTTGTGTGAAGATGAGAGAGAGATCGAACGAAAGCACAGCAAATGTTGAGGGGCTCCTGCCTGTACAGAAACATACATTTATTCTCAGACTCAGCATCTTTATCTTAAAAATGAGGACTAGACATTTGGATGATGTACAGAGTCTGTTCTGATTACCTCACCATCACAACTCTCATGAGTCATCCGACAAATCATGTGTTTTTTGACATTCAGGCCACCTAAAACCATAATTATGTCGCAAGTGTGTGAGTGTGTACTTGCTGAGGAATGTTGTGAGAGACTATGCCAATTAGGATTTGTTTGTTTGTAAACTTTACTTGCTAAAAAAAAATCCAACGGCTTTCATTGCCCACACACAGACACAGTGAATAAAAAAATAAAAAAATAAAAAAACAAGCAAACAAATAAATGGATAAGAAACTGCTTTAGAGCTGAAAGTCCTACATCTCCTTGAGTTCTTTCACTAAACTAACCACTTGAAAGGACATATAATAGTTGACACAGTTTGTGTGTTCTGCCTCCTTTCTAGCACGTAACCAAGGCTGTTTTTGACTTCGCATTGACCATTCAGCTCTAAAGAAAACCTCATGCTTACAGCCGTTCCTCTGGCTCGGTGAAAAACAAAAGTGTAAAAAGTTGTTAATTCTTCAACTGAATTTACAGGCGAGCCAAATGTCACTAAATTCAACATTGTTCTCCGCAATTGCGGTCCTTCACTGTTAAGACTAAAGCTTAATCTGGCTCTCAGTTACACAGTCACACATCCACCTGTGTGTCAAGGTACTGTATGGATTTTTTGGCTTTGTGGAATTGAAGTACTGAGAGAGGGAGAGTCTTTCTTTGTTTATTGTCTTTTTGCTCTCTAAACAAACAAGACAACAAGCAGGAGTGGCAAGTGCTCATTTTGAAAAGCTTTCTATAATGGTGTGTCCTAACAGGGTCCCTGAGACTGTTTACAGGGCTTGTGTCATTCTGCCGTCCTCTTCACCTCTTTGAACCTCCTTCTGGGCTTTTTCTGAGTGTTTGCTCTCAGGAAGTTCCTGGCTTCAAGCATTCAACCTGAGGTGAGCGTTGTTCTCACTTCATAGTATGGCTGTCAAGGGAATACTGAATGTACTGCCATGGGATTAAAAGAGAGTGGAAGAATGAAGAACATTAAGATAGCTTTGTGCAACAGTCTTTTCATTGTTCTTGCTCATCATTATGCAACATGCAGCATTTGCATAAATTCGCTTGTGAAATTGTGCAAAATCCTCACACACACACACACACACACACACACACACACACACACACACACACACACACACACACACACACACTCACACACACACTCACACACTCACTCACTCACTCACTCACTCACTCACTCACTCACTCAATAAACTACATGCTAATTTCTTCAGTCAGGCTTTCATCCATCCATCCATTCACTCATTCATCACTCCCACATTTACATGCTTACACATTTAGGCTCCCTCATTCATTTGCATATTAATTAATGCATGCATTCTCTTGCTCATTCACTGACTCATTAATTCACTGACTCACTCGATAAACTGCTAATTAATTTATAATGTCATTAATCTATCCAGTCAGTTGTTTTCTCACTTGCTCCTCAAGTTACATGCTCTCTCACTCATTTATTCACTCACTGACTTAATTACCCTTTTCACTCATTTAATCATTCAATGACTGAATAACTCATTGAATCACTCAGTCGATCATACTGTACATTAGTTCATTCATGCATTCTCATATTCATTCATTTCAGCCATTTTCTCACTTGTTACTCCATTAACATTCACTGAATTCATTATCCAATAATGGATTAATAAATTACTGAATTCTTTAATTTATGGTAATAATTTTTTATAATTATTAATGTATCAAATATTAATTAATTTATTATTTAATTAATGAATAAACAATGGTACCACTTTTTTTTGATAGTCCTCTTTAGACATTCTATAAACTTTAAATAACTTCGCAACTGCATGTCAACTAGTAGTCATTAGTAGGGTTTGTTCATCCAAAAATGAAAATTATCCCATAAATGACTCACCCTCAAGCCATCCTAGGTGTATATGACTTTCTTCTGTCAGCCAAATATAATCAGAGTTATATTAGAAAATATCCTGGCTCTTCCCAGCTTTATAATTGGATCCAATGCATCCATCTATCATAAAAGTAATCCATACGGCTCCAAGGGGTAAATAAAGGCCTTCTGAAGCGAAGCGGCGTGTCTTTGTTCAAAAAATATCCCCATTTATAACTTTATATAACTATAATCACTGGCTTCCAGTAACGGCCTTAAGCGAGTCGAATTCCAGTGGAAGAGTGACCTCTGACCCGACGCATGTAGGATGTAGGAGTAGCGTAAGCTAAGGTGAGAGTAGACGCCTCTCACGGTTCAAACAAATAGGGCTAGACAACAAACTCTGCACTCCTCCTATTTTAGGCTTCTAATTTGTGTCCGGTGTTTTGTTTTGCTCAATACTCTGCGCTTCTACGTTTGTCATTACGTCATACATCACTCTTCCACCGGAACTAGACTAGCGTTGGAGCTTCAAAAACTCGGGATCTATTCACTCCCATTATAAAGCTTGCAGAGCCAAGACTCTCATTGTGTTTGGCTGAAAGAAGAAAGTAATATACACAGCTTGAGGGTGAGTAAATTATGGGATAATTTACATTTTTGGGTGAACTATCCCTGCTATAAATATCTGCTAACACTTTATTTTGATGCTCCCCCAACAGACATTCTACTGACTATAAGTAACTTTGCGAGTACATGCCAACTTCTACTATACTGAACTTCTACTAAATTCTACTAATTCTAACCAAAACATAACAGTCTACTAATACTCTAATGAGTTGCGAATTAATGAGGGTTAGTTGACATGTAGTAGCAAAGTTACTTATAGTCAGTAGAATGTCTAAAGTGGAAAATTGAAATAAAGTCTAATCTAAACAATTAAAGGGATAGTTCACCCAAAAATGTCAGAAATTACTCACCCTCGTGTTGTTCCAACCCTGTAAGACTTTTGTTCATCTTTGGAACACAAATTAAGATATTTTTTATTTAATCTGAGAGCTGGATCACTTCTCCATAGTCTTCTATGTCATAACGCATCACACACATGACCAGCGTCGGCCAATAGTGAGCCTACGTGTGACGTACAACACAGAAGCGCCGCGCTGTTACACTACGTGAACTCACTCGAGGCCCACAGAGAAGGAAATGAATAGTTGAATAAAGTTGTTATTTTTGTTTGTTTTTCGCACAAAAAGTATCCTCGTCGCTTGATAAACTTAAGATTGAGCCACTGTAGTCACTTGGATTATTTTAACGATGTCTTTAATAACTTTTCTTGGCCGGCAAGTTTCAATCGCATAGAAGCCTATGGAGGAGTGATCCAGCTCTCAGATTTAATCAAAAATATCTTAATTTGTGTTCCGACGATGAACAACATCTTCTCTGAGTAATTACTGACAGAATTTTCATTTTTGGGTGAACTATCCCTTTAATCAATAATACATTCTCTTATTCATTCATTCTTTTACTCACTCTTGACTTTTTTACATTCATCCATACATTTCACAGACATTTTTCACTTGCGCTCCTATTTTACATGAATTTAATCACTCACTGAATTAATTATACATTATTGGATTCATAAATGTATGGTAATCATGTTAATAACTGATTATTAATTTAACAAAAAAACAATTTAATTAATAAATTATTTAAAAAAATAATGCACTATTTCACTCACTCATGAACTCACTCACTCATGAACTTATTGATTTACTTATCCATTAACAAACTAATTATCGCATGGATTTTCTTAACTATCTAGTTCCCTTATTATTGCATTCATCCAAATAATTAAGTCACAAGAACTGTCCCCACATCGATTCATCCGATAAAATCATTCTATGATCAATTTTCTGCTAGCGATTTGAATTAAGGCAGTAAGTAGGTTAACATCTGTTCCACCCTGTGTTTTACAGTGTTCACCTGAGAGCTCCTTCAGCGTGCAGGACTGCAGAGTGAACTGTCAGGAGCTTATCCACAGTCAGCTGTCAATCAAAGTCTGCTCTCCGACTTGAGTGCCGCCCGCTGTGGGAAAGAGACACACTTGATCAGACGCAGCTCTTTTCCACCCTCCTATACTCTTGTTCTAATTCTACACACCCAAACAATGAAGGATCCCTGCCCTACGCTGAATATTAATCCGATATTTTAATTAGATGCAGAGCGAGTGTCAAGGGGACATAATGAAAGACAAGCAATTAAGGGAAAACGGGAAAGTTAGGGCCACCTTTGCCCCCTCATTAAACGCCTAGGAGCCAATTGCTTTGTCAGCCCATTTCTGATCCACTTCTTTTTGAAATGTGAACCATTAAAGACCAGAAATTATTTGTTAAAATTAAAAGGAGTTCCCTCTTTGAAAGGATGTGATAATTTATCTTTCAGGACGATTTAACAAGCCTTTGGGGGACAACAGAATTCGAATATCTATGTAAATTAGAATGAGTATGTGAAGCTGAAAAAAAAGCTTAGCTGTTGTGTTATAAGGCAATTAAAGTGTGGCTTTAAGTTTTTGTCCGCAGAGAGAACAAGCCCTGCTTTTAGGAATTTAAGATGGAGTCTAACTGAGAGGGGTTCAGAGAGAAAATAAAATTATATTCATTTACCGAATTACAGAAAAGAATAGAGTGTGAATAATACTCATCTTCTGTTTTCAAGCATGGCTAAAGAAGATGGGAATGCCTTAGTCTCTCTCTCTTCTCCACTGTTTGTGTTCATCATTCGCTATACTTCCACAGCATATGCACAGGAAAAACAACTCTTAACATCACACGGTCAACTGTCGGAAAAATTAATTTGCTTTTGAATATCAGCCACGTATCAAGCACAAAATGTCCCTCTACTACCTGACATGTCTATGTATTAAATAATAAGAAACCACTGAAAAAGTAATCCTGAGAAATGACATGAGCTATTTACATGGCAGAATTTGCAGGCGGAAAGACTGGACGCGTCTCCAGAGAGGAAACGGATCTGCTCGTGGCGAGGTTAAACCGCAAAAAACACTTGCCTGACGCCGCATTGCGCCGGGTGTATGATAGAGCCCAAAATTGTAACCAGCATTTATAGTTGTAACATCCGATCAGGCTCCGGTCCGCCAGAGGGAGCCCTCACTTGAATATTGTCAACTCTGTCACTTCCTGGTTCTGCCACATCAGCTCCTGTCATGTCATTTCCAGTTCAGCTTGTATTTAAGCCATGTGTTCACACTGCCAAATTGCTAAGTATTGCCAGTTCTACTGCCTTACTAAGCGTTCTCCAATACCATTGTCGATGAGTACTGTTATGACCATTGTTTTCATTGTGACTCACGTTTTTTAATTACTAGTATGGATTTGTTTGCCATTGGACCGTTTTGCCTGAATTTCAAAGTGACTGACGTTGCATTCAATATGCACATTTGGGGTTTCATATCAATTTCATATCTGACAAGCACATCTATGAAAGCAGACCTTGTTATAGCAGCCAAACAGAACATTTGCAGCTACTGTAGCAATGCCATCATGGGTTAGAATCCCAGGAAATCTAATAACTGATCAAATGTATATCTCAGATGCAATGTCAGACACTTAAGATAAAAACATTTGCAAACTTAGATATAAATTGGAAGATGGGTGAATGTTTGGAACATCTGTTTGCAAACAGCAATTACTTTTTCAATGCCATTTGGAGCACAAAAATCACTTAGAGTAGCTTTAACTTCACAATTCACAGATTACAATAAATAAGCAGATTCCCCATAAATCCTTAAAATGTCATTACATTTGACATCAAATCTCCTCTAACCTGAAACCCAAACACATCAGAAGCTCTGGGGATATGCTAGAAATGTTATCTCAGAGCTGGCTGGGTTAAAGATGTTTTTATGGTGTGTGTGTGGAATACAGAGTTGATTAAAATCCCAGCTCTGATGTAACAGGCGGTGGAAACATGGCCTGCTAACACACATCCATAAAGCACTTACACAAGATCCCACAGTTCTGCAGGAGATAGGCTGTTGACATGAATGTGTGTGAGAAAAAGTTAAAAAAAAAAATCTTCAAACAATGCTAGACACCTGTGTTTTTGTACATTACACGAGAAAGACTCTATACTTTATAAAGCTAATACTCTAAGCTATACTTTATAAAGCTAAAGCTGAAAAAGTCTCAATATGGGGATATAGTAAAAAGATAAAATTATTAAAAATTTTATCTAAAAATTAAGATTACGATTAAAAAAATATTGTTTTAAAAGCAGTTAAATAATTTTAAAAATGATTTGAATGAATTAATGAAAAAATTTAATAAATAAAAAGCTTTTACCTCCAGTCACTCACTCCCTGATTGTTCTCTTTCACTGGTGATTGAAATTTCATTGCATTATTCATAATATTTTTTTTTCTATACCGGATATTTTATTACATACCTCACATGACAAGTGGGTCTTTAACCTTTCTTAATTTTTAATAAAAAGGCTTTTATGTATTTTCTTTTTTTTTTTTACCAGCCAATGATGGTTCTGAAAGAAAATGTGCAAGGTTTGTAACAGTAATAAACACAAGTTTCAGGCGCATCTGACTGACAGATAAACCGCGGACTCTTATTTCAGTGTTTTTGTTATTGTTGTGGTTATTTTAGCAAACAGTTTGCTTCGTATATTCAGTTCAACAGCATTAAGTTGAAGTCAAGAGAGTAAACTTTATCACGTTGTTTTTCTTGGTCCGTCCAAGCAATAAATCTTGAATGAGCGATTTACTTCAACTGCATGGTTCTAAACAATAACTATCTTTAATGTCATTTTTTGTGTGTGGAAAAATTAAACAAAACTGAACTAGCCAATCAAATTTATTTTCACCCATCCCCCACCCATGCATGCATATTTATTCTATTCTCTCTTGCTCTCTCAATATGTCGTGAGTGTACACAGAGAGATAGATTAATAATCAATTTAAAATTTACGTAAAAATGAATTAAATCTCATGGTATACACACAGTATGCAAAACCGAACGACTGCAGGAGCCACTGCTCAGAAGGAAACTAAAACCTGAAATCTTACGCATTATGTAAATCAGCCAACAGACAACAGGGGCAGACAACGGGGGCAGTCTTGGCCTAATGGTAACAGAGTTGGACTGGTGACCCAAAGGTTGCTGGTTCAATTCCAGTACCGGCAGGAATATGACTGAGGTGTCCTTGAGCAAAGCACCTAACCCCCAATCGCTCCCCGGGCGCCACTCAAGGCTGCCCGCTGCTCCGGGTGTGTGTATCCACGTTTGCAGTGTGTGTGTGTTCACTTCTCACTACTCTGCTCCTAATGTGTGTGCACTTACTTGGATGGGTTAAATGCAGAGGTCAAATTCCAAGAATGGGTTACCATACTTGGCCATCACGTGTCACTTTCACTTTCAGTCCCCACTTGGAAAATGTCTTAATAAACACTCTAAATAACGACTTTATTAACATCTAAAAGTGCAAAAAGCTTTGTGTGAGGATTAGGTTTAGAGTAAGAGGATATAGAAAATGTGATAAGCTCAATATAAAACAATAGAAGTCTAAAACTGAAAAGCAGTAGTGTGTGTGGTCCTTAAATCTCTCCTACAGCAGACGTTTAGTGATTGATTAGGCCTTCTCATTATCCAGTATCTCTCAGAAGACATTCAGTATCCACTGATTCACTGAGCCAATTTAAGCGAAATCGCTCCTGGGAGAATCTGGAGAATATCCTTAAACACCTGTGATTTACTGTGGTGATATGACACATGGGCGATAAGGCAATCATATGGCAGAAATAGAGCTGAATGATGAAACAGAGTAACAGGACTGGCATAAGGAAGAGAGAGACAGTAAAGATGTAAGAGAGGTAGACAAGATCATAGACAAACCATCCTCTCTAATAAGGAATCATTCCGGACTGAAGGGAATGGACGTGCATCTCATATTAAATCCATATTGGACGCATTTTGTCCCTTATTTAAGCATCTTCATTGCCTGGCTAACGTCAGACCTAGTCTCATTGAGACGTGGGTCTGGGAACCACATGTTCATTTTCTTGTATTTGAGGCGTGGTTGGTTTAGGAATGCCCAGAGCCATTTATTGGGTGCTAAGAATGTCCAACGCATTCTCATCCTAGGGCGTCATATCTGACACTTTTGACATTTCGTCTAAATCCAACGCGCATGGTACCCTTTAGCGTCAATATAACACGCACAGATATGGGTAGGTTTAGGTCTGGGGTAGGGTTAGGGTTAGACCGCTAGGAGGCGCCTTCTGACCCATATATATCTGCGTCTCATATTGACGCTAAAGGGTGCCATGCGCGTTGAATGTAGACGAAATGTCACGAGCGTCAGTATATGTGCGCCTGTACGTAGCTCATAGCCAATCGTTTCAATTATACCAGATGGTGTATGTAGAGCGACAGAAAAGTTGCTCTTTTTTCAAAATAAACTTGCATTCTAAACTACTTAGAACAATATCTAAGGCTGCATCAAAGGCCATGTTGGATCCATAGATATAAACAAACTGCTTCGGTGTGTCGTCATCGTCTTACTGCTCCCTCCCCGTTCTGTGATTGGTTCCCTAGCTGAGGTGAAAATCTGGTCCATGGAATCCAGGCTGCCTAGCAGCGGGAATAAAAGCGTGCTGCGCGCAAGGCAGCATGGGAAAACCCAGGCTAGCGTCTTACACCCAAACAGTTAAAAACACCTCAGGTGAGCTGTTTGAATTGGCTTTTCTCATGGGCATAGCTTCAGGCATTCGCTTGTGTCGCATTTAGTTTTTGTTTAAATCTGGTCAGCTGTCACAGACGGTTTACTTTAATCTAAAATGGCATATGTGCTATAATTATATTTTGAGTTTAAGAACATCCCTTATTCTCCTCTTCTGAAGTTGACATCTCCAATAATGAGCGATAAAAGCAGAATCATCTTATTTACATAAAGCAATGTGTGTGAGACTGAGAGGTTTGTAGGTTGGTAGCAGGGTGTTTGAAGTAACTAATTAACTGCAGAGACAGATATGACCTTTCCCTCAGACTACATCGATTTCCCCTATAGTGGCCCGGACACACACACACACAGAGAGATAAATAAGATAGATAGAGAATGGCATACTGTAGAATTGACAAATAGTTTGAGACAGAATCTTCTGAACGTGTATCCGCAAATACACACAGTGGCCGTTGACTCACCAATCAGAAATGAAAGCTTTAGCATAAGTTCTGCCGGGAAGACTCAATCGTCACGTCACTCATTACCTTCTCATCTATCCAATCGCGTTCTAATACTTGTGGTCTAAAAGATGGGTATTTACACATGTCTGAGTTCGCAGATGCTGACGCTTTCATTCACCTCCACCCTCCCCACCACCACCAGGATGGTCCCTTCCCATTCCCATACAGGGGGTCGGCTGCGCCCCTGCCTTCGTCTTCAGGCAGGAAATGCAGAGCCCGGACCCCCGGATTGCGAGCTACGGACGGGGCCTACGCCGAAGAACTTTATCATATATTGCTTGCTGAGCTGTTAATAAATGGTTAATTGTTACAGTATTATTCTCCCAAGTCTTTCTGGTAGAACACACACTTCCTCACATAGGCGAAACTCGAAAAAAGCTTATGAAAACCCTAAATTCAAAATCTCAGAAAATTAGAATATTACATGAAATCAATAAAAAAATACAGAAATAAATACAGAAATGTCGGCCCTCTGAAAAGTATAATTATTATGTATATAGTTATATATACTAAATATATATAGTATTAATATAGTTTCACCATTTTAATTTGAATTACTGAAATACATGAACTTTTGAACTATTTGATCTGGAGCAGTTTCTTTTACATGATTGTTTCCCCTGAAATACACTTATAATGTTAGTCAAGGTTTCTTGCATCAAAAACAGGCATAGTTTAATTTTACATTCGTCACAGTGTGAGGCGGTGCGCTGAAATGCGAAACCCTATTATAGTCAACGAATCTGTCTACTCCAGAATCGCCTGATGCTTTCAGAAGACAAATCCTTTCTATTTCTATCTGTTTCTATTTGTTGTGCTGCTTGCAAATAGCCATTTCACCAAGCCATTTTATCTTCCCCATCCTTCTGAAATAAAATTATCAATGTCTATATACAAACTATCTAAAAGAAGAAGGAATTTGTCCATGATACAGTGTCTGTAGGGTCTGTGCTTCTAGTCATCTGATTGAGTCATCTAAAGGGAATCACACTTTGATTTTAGTTTTAGTTTGTTTAAGAAACAGAAAAACAAGAATTAAGGTCAAGGTCATTTTTATTTATATAGCACCTTAAAGCAACATGAAAGCTGACCAAGGCTTTACAATAAAAAAAATCTTTATCCATAAGAAAGACCAACATTTAAAATTAAAAACCAATAGCCAAAGAAATTGATAAAAAAACAAGCCCTGAAAAAAGCTAAAAACCTGTGAAAAGAGGTATACATTTCTTTGTATACCTTTCTTTGTATACCCCTGTACATTTTCGGGGACGATTTGAAAGCTTTTTCAGACAATCTAACAGACTGAGGCAGCGAGATCCACAGCTGTGGGGATAATTGTCATGAAACAGGAGGTGAGACACGGAGATTAACTGAACAGGTTTTTATTCACAGATAGGTTTCGATCTTTTGGATCGTCAAACGGGCAAGTGAAGAGCACAAGCAGTTCAATGGACAGTCACACTTAACTGACGAGTCTTTCTCTTTGCAGGATGGAAGATGAGCGCACAGATGAGATATAGACAGGTAGCTTAAGGAGGATAAAGAAACACAGGTGAGTAGTCAGTTCACTCTCACGTAGAGACGCGACCAGATAATGAGTGAGTGTGAGATTTGTGCTTCTGAATGGTGTTTGATGAGGGAGCGACAGGTGTAGCAGGTCAGTATTCTGGTGATTGTGAACGAGTGTGAACGAGTGTGCTCCCTCCTCTATTCCCCCCTCAAGAAACGAGCAGCAGTTGCAAACGTGAAAGGCAAAACTGGTTGGCAGATGTTTTTTGTATTTTTGGTTCATGAGTAAAAAGAGTTTATACATTAATATTTGTTTCTCATTTAATTCATTCCTTTTTAAGTAGAAAATCAAATGACCAGAAGGTACATGGACCCTACAGTAAAAATGTAATGTAATATAATATATGCTGCCTTCAAGTGGACCTGGGAAACTTGCACTTCAGAGTTGGGCATTAAAAATAACTTGAAAAATCATTAATTATTATTTTCTACAGACTTGCTTTGCACTCATTGATCTCTATATAGATAACATATATATTATATGATATTAACTATATTATAGATCCGTGTTTTCACAATGTTTCAAATCAACACTTCCAACGTTACAACTTGGCAACTTGTGTATCATCTAGAATTCAAGTTACCCTACCGTAAATACAGTATGACTTCACTTAGTCATTCATGTGCTCTGAATTTTTTTTCCACTTGAATGACACATTAGTATCCAATGACAATATAAATTAACCCAACAGAATTAATGTAACCAATTGGCTTTTAGTACTCACATATTTTTTTTTATGGAAATCAGCTGAGACATCATGAGATTTCAATTGATTTCAATAAAAATGCAGTTCTATCTGAAAGGTACTGATGTACCTGAAGTTTAGTTGCACACCTTAAAGCATGAAGAAGAAGAAAAAACACAGTTCCATGCAACACTGCAAAAAAATAATTAAAAAGCACAAGGCATTTAAAAATACAAGAACATTTCCAAGTCATTAAGTATTCCGTAGAGAACAGATGAGTCAGTAATTAAGAAATGGGAACAGTATGGAACAGCTGCAAATCATAAAGCAGCCCTCAAAACCTGACTGTGCAAGAAGAAAATCAGA
This sequence comes from Semotilus atromaculatus, assembly GCA_031834385.1. NCBI lineage: Eukaryota > Metazoa > Chordata > Actinopteri > Cypriniformes > Leuciscidae > Semotilus > Semotilus atromaculatus. The sequence continues at coordinate 26,751,523 of JAULUF010000009.1, forward strand.
CTAAACACAATTGATTCAGCAACAGATTTTTTTTTTTTCAAATTAGCGCTTCTTTGATGACACATGTCAACAATGCTTCACTGTGACCAAGTCCAAGAAGGATGCTAAATTAGCAATTAGTAAAATTTGTATGGCTGAAATATTAAGAGGCGGCTCATTGCCGAAGAACTACGACTGGTTTAATTTATCAACTGAACACAACACCCTAAACAGCATACCGAGTATAGTTACCCAAACTGAACTACCCAAAACTCATTTTGGTGCATCACTAAACATCATATTTGTCATAAGCATGGCATCAAACCGAATAGCCTACTGTGAAACATATTTAAAGGAAACACAATGTCCCTACTGTGAATCATGGTGTCGGAAGCAACATGCTGCGAGGAGTTTTCCTGCAGCAGCCCTGGAAGGCTTGTGAGGCTTGTGAACGCAGTTACAACACAGAAATCCTGGAGGAAAACCTAATGGAGTCTAAGACACCTGCAACGTGGGAGAACATTTGTTTACAGAGGCCAAATCCAAAGCTACGCGGGAATGACTTAAAAACAATGTTCCCAATCTCCCCTCTGCTCTACTGCTTGCACTGCAGGAGATCATCTGAAATGAATTTGAAGAAAATCCTTAGTATTTATTAGGTTTAACGGTAAGAGTCTCGTCAATCGCTCACTTCACTCAGCTGACAGCTCTTCAAGCATCCCTGCACTACCTCAACCCCAACTGTTATTTTAATGCCTTCACTTTAACATTAATCCATTAATTAGTTCAGGCGTGGGCTTAGCACTTATGCTCAAGCCCCTCCTTTACGCAAAACAAACCAAATCTCTTTACTTTTATGCCTTTTTAAGAAATAAGATGGATGTGAATTTGTGAAATCTTATAAAATTTTGCACGTGTGACAGAAACCTCAGTCCTGTGGGTCTACAGAAGGGTTTCCCAAATGGGGCTTTGTGAGGTAACTGCAGCAGATTTAACATGCATTTTGGGAATGCAATGTGCACTTGACTCACTTTGTTTAGACATTCGCATCATTTCCAACATTTCTGTGGACAGAAGTTTGACGAATTTCACCAGTATTCTGCCTAAATAAATGTTCGCGGATTTAAAAATGTTAAAAGCTTGTGGGTTTGTACATTTGAAAGTGAAGAATTTAAGACATAAATATTGGTTGTGTCACGGGTGTGTAGCGGGCAGAAGAAGACTCAAAGTCAAAAGGCTCCAATTCAAACATTTACTAAAATAACTCACAGGTACAAACAGGCAGGATAACTACAACTTACAACTGACGAAGACAGACTGAACAGAGAGAACTAAATACAGACACTAATGAACTGAAACCAGGTGAGACAGATGACAATAAACAAGGCACAGGTGACAATGATGATGAGGACGATGAACAGGTGGGTGATTGAGGGAGTGAGTTCAAGTGTGGAGACAAGGAGGATTCTGGGAAGTGTAGTGCAGACGAAGACAGAAGGCGCAGACAATGACTGTGACAGGTTGCCTGTAGTGTAAAATAATAGTTTTTTTTTTTTTTTTTTTACATTGCAGTAATATATTATCTTTATTTTTTATAATTACAGTTACAAGTACTGCTACTACAACTCATTATACTTATCACTGTAAAGCTGCTTTGAAACAATCCGTATTGTAAAAAGCGCTATATAAATAAAGGTGACGTGACTTGACTACTACTACTAGTATAAAGACTCTGAAAGAAGTTGGTTTCAGCAGCAGCAGTATGAAACATTTTCATGACATGAAATAATTGCAATATTTTTTTTTTGTCCAAGCTGTGCAGTCCTATAATTTTAAAATAAAAACAATCAAAATAAAACATTTACTGAAAAACATATTAAATATTTCATCAGTTTACCTTGCATGTCATTTAACCATAAACCAACATCAGAGAACAATATGCAAATGTGTTGTAAAATTATTGAAATATTAACTTAAAAATCAGGGGGTACTTCAAGTTAATTAAATATAAAGTAAATTAAATTAGGGCTGTCAAATGATTAATCACGATTAATCCCATCCAAAATAAAAGTTTGTGTTTACATAATAAATGTGTTTGTACTGTGTAAAATTATTTTGTATATATAAGTACACACACGTGCCTTTATATATTTAAGAAAAATTTGTTATTTATATATAAAATATTTATATTTATATATATAATATAAATTATATATAAATCTATATATAGTATTTACATGCAAATATTTCTTAAATATTTACAAGCATGTGTATGTATTTATATATATAAAATAATTATACACAGTACACACACATTTATTATGTAAACACAAACTTTTATTTTGGATGCGATTAATCGTGATTAATCATTTGACAGCCCTAAATTAAATATTTGGGCTAATTAGTTGGGCTGACAAAAACAAAAGACAGTAAACGTGTCTACGTTAAAGTATCATGCCGCAGTCCAAAAGCAGCTGTTTTGTGACTGTGTGACCCGGGTCCACATACCCCGTCACCCAGTTTTGTGTTCTGTTTGCTGGGGTTTCTGGGTTCAATTGAGCACTGGTGGAGGAGAGAATGCAGTGACCTGTGGTGTTCTTATCTCAAGCTGAGCCCTCCGTTAAGTGTGTGTTTCAAGAGGAGTCCTCTGTTAATCTACTGCAAGAGTGTGTGACTGTGATTGTGATGGCTGTGAGTGAGTGTAGCATGCTGTGAATCACAGATGTGACTGCATGTGTTGCCCTCCCTCTCTCAAGCGCGCGCACACACACACACACACACATGTCTGGTTCGCTATCTTTGTGGGGACTCTCCATAGGCGTAATGGTTTTTATACTGTACAAACTGTATAATCTGTCCCCTTACACTGCCCCTGTCCCTAAACCTACCCATCACAGGAGACATTCTGCATTTTTACATTTTCAAAAAACATTACTTAGTGTGATTTATACGCTGTTCTCCTCATGGGGACCGCTGACTGGTCCCCACAATGTAGGTGATTTCAGGTTTTACTATACTTGTGGGGACATTTGGTCCCCACAATGTAATATAAACACGAGCACACACACACACACACACACACACACACACACACACACACTCATGTAAATAGTCATGTGTGAAGACTTAAGACCAGAGCTTAGCTGTGCCCACCTGCCTGACCTTTCTTTAGCCTACTAGTTTGTGCATTTAAAGAGCCAAATAGATGTGTGCTCTTTTTAAAAGGGATGATATTGTCCCGCTTTTTCTCTTATTCTAAACTAATTCCGTTCCAAAAACATGGGAGTTTGTCTGTGAATTTGGACCTTTAAATGCACACACAGAAGCACCAAACCTTCATAGTTACTTAAAGTGCTGTATGTTGAAGCATGGATACCTATGGTGTTTTGAAATTGATTAACATCCTGCTTTTCTTTTTCACTCTCATGTACAGTCATCGGCATAGTACATTCTAGTCCGCTTATTTTGACTATTAAGACAGCCCACTTAGACATGTAAACTACTCCATTTTGTTTTTACATGCCATTTAAGAGTGCAGGGTTTATCTGAAATAGTTTTATCAACCCCATACTTTGTAAAAACAATATATTCTTAGAAATATATTGAACAAACAAATACATAAATAACTACCATGCACCCCTGGACCCCAGTTTGAGACCCCCTGTATTAGTCCATATGTCAGTGCCAAAACTCTGATCTATTGAAAAAGTAATGTGTGTCCAGACTACCCTCTTTCACTAATGTCTGACTTTGTGCTGTTAGTAAAGTGATTTGTCTTCACTTTTCAGTTGTCTATGTTGGACACATCCATTTCCTGGCCTCTCTGGAGTGTTAATGCAGACAGGAGCGTTTCTTTCCTTTTAAGTGGTTTGTTGTTCTAAGTGATTTGATTTGTTGTTCCATTACTCTCCCTCACTATGTCTGTCTACGAATCCTTTGTCTTGTTCCGTCTCCCGTTTCTATTTATCTCTCCATTTGACCATTTGTCGCCAAACTCTTCCTTTTGTTTTCCTGGACATCATTCCATCCTGCAGTCTCTTAATCTTTAACCATCCATCCTTCCATCCATCCATCCATCCATCCATCCATCCATCCATCCATCCATCCATTTCTCTCCGTCTCAATATTACATTGCTTGTGTGAGTGAGGTTGGCCAATAGTCTGTAGGTTGACAGGTGTAATTTCCAGAGGAATGCTGGGAAGGAGAGCCCCCAGAGAGACACGTGCAGAGAGGTGTTAAATTCCTCTGTCCATCACCCTTTCTTTCGCAGAAATTTTCATTCATTCATTCAGCTCCAAAAGATTTCTGATCTGTCTGTATCAAATTTGGAGTGGTGCACTACAGAACGAAAAGGCAGAGAATACAGCAGCTTTTTTCCCCCCCTGGGGTAAAATTGCCCTTTGAAATGGAAATCTGCAATTCATAGATACCAGCAAGAACAAACACCAGAACATTGCCAAAAAGGAGAAATTTCACAAGAATAGGATTGCACACAAGAGAAAGAGAGAAAAAATACTTTTGAACAACCATGGTTTAGTCTTTGTTATTGTGGCATTATAATCATCAAGCTTCACCATTACTAGTGTAAGAGATTTGAACAGCTCCCCTTCCCCCCTCCCTCCTATCCTAAGAACTAAATTTGCCACGTAACTCATCCTGCACTTTTTGTGCTATAGACATGAATGACACCTAGGAGCAGACTGTCAGGATAATGTTTTCTTTAGATGTCTTTTCGTTCCTATGAGTTTGTTTTTTGTGCTTCAGTTCAGTTTAGCCTCGATTGCTTCCTTCATCTCCTTTGTAATCGATTACGTTCAGCATATCATTATGTTTTCTCTGTGTATTTATACTCCCTGTTTTGATCAGTTCTTTGTCAGTTCTCGTTGTTATAATGTTTAAGTATTCTCTGTGTATACTGTGCACATTCTCCTAGTTTATTAAAATAAGTTATTGTGAGATATTCTGCGTCATGCATTTATTTTTTATCTATAAAAAAAATAGAAACATATGTATATATTCATTCATTAATTGATCCCCAGATATGGATTAATTGCCATTTTCATTATTGTTTAAAAAAAATCAATTAATCAAATTTGAGATAATACTATTACATTGGAAATTGTCATAAAGACCGTTTTTAATAGTTTTTTTATTATTATGATTCTATAACAAAGATTATGAAATATTTACTTTACGATTTTTTTTTTGCATATATCGAGTCTGGGAATAACCTCCAATATCTTACCAAGAGGTCATCAAGTTTTGCAAACGTTTTCATTCACAAATCCAGTTGTTATCATCATCTCTGTCATTACTCTGGTGAAAGATCCAGCATAAACCAGCATGAATTCCATGTTGGACAGGCTGGTTTATGCTGATCTAGCTGGCGGACCAGCAGTCTTGCTGCTCTCAAGCAAAACTTCCCAACTTCCCAACAAACCCGCAACCATCCTCCCATGTTTATCCCAGCATGCAAAACATACCATATACTGGTCATCAGCAATCAGAAATCTCTCTTTCGAAAACACTCTGTCTTCTAATATGGAACTCTCTTCTCTTACAACTGTCTTTCATGTGTAATCAAATACTCTCTGCTCTCCTCCTCTTCAGTTATACTCTGTCCATTTAAGAACAATCTCTTGAACTCAGACAAATATTTCATGATCCTCTCTTTCGTTCTCCTCTTCCTCAAGGTGAAGAGTACCACTTCTCTTCCATCAACTGCAATCCTAAACTTTGTAATCAGCCTCAGATGTGTGTGTGTGTGTGTGTGTGTGGGTCCAGTTTTCATGTGGGTGCCATAAACTATACCTTCATGGAAAACGTCTTTAAAATATACTAAACGTGAATGTGACCAAACGCATCATAATCACAATAGAATCAATAAAAAAGTCCCCACTATAGTAGAAAAAATCTTTTTGAAATGCATTGTACAATCACAGCATGTTGGTATGCCTTTAAGAACATGTGTGTTTGTGCACGTGTGTATGGTTTCATGTCCTTCACAGCTACAGTATCTCAAGAGTCACAGCACACTACAGTAATTACCAGGTGTCTAAGACTCAACTCAAACTCAATATTATTTTCCTCCAGAACTTAGAAAAGCCTACACAGAAACACACATTCACATAACTACACACACACTGCTGGTCAATACCAAACCATATACACCATCAGAGTCAGTCATATTTACAAATATCACACTCTATCACACAAATCGCAAACACAAATGGAGGAGGGGGGGTTTGGGGGATCAAATAGACAGCCAGGCTTTAGTAATCAGAGAGCACGGTAAAGAAAATCAGCAGCCGGGGGCCCAGCTGTGTGAGATAGGGCCCGATATCGATCTGTGCTATCACTTCCTTTCAGCCAGTGAGCTACAGAAAAAAATAAACACCTTGGTTAAGAATATATATCCAACTTCTTAAATGTGAAGGTATCAGCAGGTTTATGCCAATGTATAATTCATGTCATTTTAAACACCGACACCTTGGAAGATGAATAATTTACAGATGTTTTTATTTTCTCTGACAGCTGGTTAGAGACAGGTCCATGCAGACTTAAATCACGCAATACCCATTTGGGGGGAGTCTTTTTCAAGACTCCTTTTTGTGTCTTGAAAAAGGAGGTTGCTAGCGAGTGGCTAAATGTGACTACAGAGGTTGTTGGGGATATTAAACATTATCACACTGAACAGGTAAACTCATACTCACTAATCCGCTATAATAATGATCTTGCAATCTATTCTAACTTAAACTTTCAGGGAAAATGTTTTGAGAAAGACTGAACGAGTTTTTGGAAGCTTAACGTTATGCACCCGTGAGTAGTTTGTTTATGTTTAAGTTTTTACTTCTGCCGATTGTATATAAGCTTCCAAATTAATAAAAGTTGTGCGTATTTGTGAAGATTATCATGATGAACAAAATGTGTTGGAATCATAAACGTTTGGTGTCCACAAAGCTTATTTTATGCAATAACCCAAAAGCCAATAGAAAAATCCTATTGGGGTTTTGACAGGGGAACCAGGGTGATGCTAACTTCCAGTTTGGCCTACAAAACATGTCATCACTGCAGTACTCTATTTCTGCACCACTAGCATCACAGAATTGCAAAAAAATATGTATTTTTAAACAGGTTTCCTGAACACTTCTTCCACCTTCCATTGTTCAACAAACAGATAAGACTCTTGCGGTTGAGCCAATGTTGCTAAGCTAGGCTGTTTGGGATGCTCGAATATCTGTTAACAGAGCAATGGCTATAAATATCAAACTGTGGAAGAAACATATTTAAACACTGAACTTCAAAATTACACACCACCTTTAATGTTAACTCTGATGACATTATTTAAGAGCTGTATTCTTATTGGACTGCATATCAGGCTAATAGCGAACCTCTTGTCATCGGTAAGAAACCAAATATGATTTAACTATTCATTGCTTGTGTTTCTGCATCTGAAATTGAAGTAAATAACTGGGGGCGGTTTGTTTCTGTAACCTCACTGTAACTTTGTTTTGTAGTGTGCTAGGCAACTGAATATTCTAACTGAAATTTCTCTTTTTACTTGTTTTCTTGGTATTCGTGACCACCATACTTTTCCTTTGACCTTGTTAATTTTTATAACTACATGTAATGGCAATGCTAATGAAAAGTGTTTCCCTCATGCAGGGTCCAAAGTTAACACTTTAAAAAGGTTTACTGTATTACATTATTTATTTATTTTTCATTTAATTTCTATAGACTCATTTGCCATTTCAAATGATTTTTTTTATTCCACTGAGCCCTGTGCAGTGCCCTCTGGGATTGCAATGAAAAATAATATCAACAAAACATTTCCAACAGCTGAAAATATATTATCTGATATTGCGCTAAGACAGCAGAAGTTTATTTTATGCTTTCTGGCACTGAGCCAACACAAAAATATTACTCACAAAATCTACACCAATCTTGTTACTGACAGGTGTAGATTTAAATAGTCTGGTTTGAATATGATGACACAGTCACCTGCACTGTTTGATGCAAACATCCATGGAAAAAAAGCAAAATAATTAATTTGGAACAAATCTTAATTATATACACTGTAAAATACAGTTTCACGTCCATTAAAAAATATGAATATCTTCTAAACATTTAACTATTGGCAAGTATACAACAATCTACCATACTGATCAACATCTGCTGCCAACGTGGGCAGTTCGTTTGGGGTTCTCAAGAAGACAGCGTGTGATAACGAGCCTGGACTTCATTTTGGACTTCATTTTGGACTTCATTTTGATTACACCTGTGATTCCAATAGGGATGGAAATTTTGGAACAATATCATGCTCTGTTTAGTAATGTCATGTGGATTTCAATGCTTTTCATCTGATAATAATAATAACTCATATCCTAAACCTACTGAACTGCTGTCTAAAATAGCATCCTAACTTTAATGAAATCACAATATTCTAATGAGCATAAGAAAAACAGTGCACACAAATATTGTGCAAAACTCTCGGTTTTAATTAGATTACACGGTTTATAGACACTTTTTAGGATTGGACTGGAAATTACAGGAATTTCATGAGGGATAAAGATTTCCCTAAGCAGATTTTACAGCAGCTTCAATTGGTCAAGCAAATTTGCAGCAACAGGAACCAACAGACCAACGGAAAGGTGCTTAGTTTGGTGCTTAGTAGTGACAATGGACCTACAAAACACCTACAAAGGATAAAGGACTAATGTGACTTTTAAACTGCTTCATAGACAGCTCATTAGATTTTCCATGAAAACCAGTATAGGTCAATCTTTTATAGACCTAAAACACAGACCTGCACTCGCTGTCAAGCAAATGCAGTGTGAACATCTGTCGGCTCTCACAACACAGCGCTGCAGTCAGAGTTGACTTCCAGTTGTCAGGGTCATGTAATGACAGAGGGCCCCAGCGGGTGCCTACACTTACAGAGCACTGGTTACACAATGCTGTTGTGTGCTGGGAAGAACATTTCACTCCCGAGTCCCTGCGATGAATTATTCAGACTGGGGGTCTGCGTATGAATGCCAGGAAAAGGGAATACTGGACCCCAAAGCCTTCAATATGCCCGGGATCCTTGACAGTTCCCTCTCTCTCTCTTTCTCGCTCTCTCTGAGGGTACGGTATGCGGCCCATCTTTAAAGTCGGCATAAAACAGAAGTTGTGATAGACGTTTATCCAAGTGAAACAGCTTCTTGAACAAGAAAGAATGTAGGGCAGGACTTGATTTTTTCAATCAGGAATAAAATAGATCATAGTCTTTTGATATTGCTGTGATCTCGAGCGAGTCACAGGTTGTGTGAACCACATCATTTGAGACAAAAAGTCGTTGCAAGAGGGAGAGGAAGTTATTTTGATAAACGATTACGAGGACACATGAATGTGAAAAATATATAATACTGTAAAATCCCATTAAAAAAGACCTGTCCATTTTTATTTGGCTGAAAGAAAAAAACAACAGTTATACATTTTTTTGGGAAAAGTTCATGCATGCTAAAGTCCTCAAGATCAACATATAATGAAAACTGCATGGCAGGGCGGGATTAACCATACTGGAATTTGGACATGTGTCTATCCTCTACTATCCTATAAAATAATAAAAATTATATATGGGCCTACACAATCGATCAAAAGTTATGGGTCAGTACGATTTTTTATTATTATTATTTACTATTATTATTTATTTTAAAAAAAGAATTCTTGAAATGATGTTTTATTAAGAAAGTTCGGGAGGAGCACGTTCAGATAATTAACATGAGTGGAGCAATCAATGATAAGAGGTATATATACACTCACCTAAAGGATTATTAGGAACACCATATTAATTCTGTGCTTGACCCCCTTTCGCCTTCAGAACTGCTTTAATTCTACGTGGCATTGATTCAACAAGGTGCTGAAAGCATTCTTTAGAAATGTTGATAGGATAACATCTTGCACTTGATGGAGATTTGTGGGATGCACATCCAGGGCACAAAGCTCCCGTTCCACCACATCCCAAAGATGCTCTATTGGGTTGAGATCTGGTGACTGTGGGGGCCATTTTAGTACAGTGAACTCATTGTCATGTTCAAGAAACCAATTTGAAATGATTCAAGCTTTGTTACCTGGTGCATTATCCTGCTGGAAGTAGCCATCAGAGGATGGGTACATGGTGGCCATAAAGGGATGGACATGGTCAGAAACAATGCTCAGGTAGGGCGTGGCATTTAAACGATGCCCAATTGGCACTAAGGGGCCTAAAGTGTGCCAAGAAAACATCCCCCACACCATTACACCACCAGCCTGCACAGTGGTAACAAGGCATGATGGATCCATGTTCTCATTCTGTTTACGCCAAATTTTGACTCTACCATCTGAATGTGTCAACAGAAATCGAGACTCATCAGACCAGGCAACATTTTTCCAGTCTTCAACTGTCCAATTTTGGTGAGCTCTTGCAAATTGTAGCCTCTTTTTCTTATTTGTAGTGGAGATGAGTGGTACCTGGTGGGGTCTTCTGTTGTTGTAGCCCATCCGCCTCAAGGTTGTGCATGTTGTGGCTTCACAAATGCTTTGCTGCATACCTCGGTTGTAACGAGTGGTTATTTCAGTCAAAGTTGCTCTTCTATCAGCTTGAATCAGTCGGCCCATTCTCCTCTGACCTCTAGCATCAACAAGGCATTTTCGCCCACAGGACTGCCGCATACTGGATGTTTTTCCCATTTCACACCATTCTTTGTAAACCCTAACCCTTGGTACTCTGGGATCGGGCCGAACTCCCTCCCCCCGGACAGCACACCAAATACGCATTAAACCTTACCTACTCTAATTGTATGTAAGCGTGAACTTGTGAATTTAACAAGGATGCATTATATTGTTTGAAAGTGATCAATTGAATGAATTTGAAAGAAATGCTATTCTTTTGAAAATTCTATTCATTAAACCATTCAATGAACATAATATATTTAACAGCAAACTGTTTTCAACATTGATAATAATGAGAAATGTTTCTTGAGCACTAAATCTGCACATTAGAATGATTTTTAAAGGATCATGTGACACTGAAGACTAAAGTAATGATGCTGAAAAATCTGCTTTGATCACAGAAATCTCAAGTCTCATGCATTGGCCGTGAGACACACAATTCAACCAGTTCACACGCTCACACGCCACACCGTGTATTTCTCACACTGAAAAGGCATTGTCAACCAAGTTGTCCTGCAAGCTTTATATATAACGTTGTATACGAGGCGCAGGCACACAAAGTGAAGTTTCCTGCCACCAGCACGTATCTCGGCCAGATTGCGTTCGTTGCTAGGCAACTTAGATGCACGAACACACGGAAGTTGACGGAACATTCTCGGCCACTGTACGTTCGTTACTAGGTAACCTAGTATTATTCTTTTTGTTATAATTTCAATTTGTGCTGGTTAAATATGAACAATGGGTAAAATTGGGGGGCGGGGATGGGCGGGGGCGGGGCTCCATTAGGGCTCCTCGCCTAACCGCATGTGATCTCACTCCAAGCTTTTGATAAAACTTGAGAACCCTGTATATTGTAATAGAAAAGTAAAAATTGTAGTGATATTTCACAATATTACAGTTTTGTACTGTATTTTTGATCAAATAAATGCTTATAGTGCAAACACAAATCAGATTTGAGAGCTCAGACAGAAGGTTTTCAACGAATTACATGAATCTTTTTTACCAATGAAATCAGTATAGCAGCTTACTGATAGAACTGCTGAGACATGGGAACAACTCTGAGAAATTGTAATTTAAGAGATTGGAGATAATCTGGATTTTTGCCTCTAAAGCTTTGTTTCTCATGCATCTTAAGAGAAGCATAGCTCTTCAACAAGTGTAGAGTTACATATGTGAGATCAATAAACTGAAAGTGATGGAGCCTTCACTGACACACACACACACACACACACACACACACACACATGTTGGTGCAACAGCATTATGAGGACTCTCCATAGGCGTAATGGTTTTTATACTGTACAAACTATATATTCTATCCCCTGACACTGCCCCTATCCCTAAACCTACCCATCACAGGAGACATGCTGCATTTTAAAATGTTTAATAAAACATTGTTTTTTATGTTTTTTAAGCCATTTGATTTATGAGGACTTTTGAAGTGTCCTCATAAACCACCCCTAAGTTGTAATACCAGTGTAATACACATGTCATTATACAAATTTGTGTCCTCATAAATCACATAAACCAACCCACACACACACACACACACGCACACACTCACACACTCACACACACAAAGAGAGAGGTGTGCCACGCTTTGTAACTGAGGTGTGTTAAGACAGGTAGATGCAACAATTACAATCTTCTCTCCATTATTCCCCTGTCTCCATTTAAAATCCCTCTTTTTTTCTCCCTCTCTCGATTTCACACACACACACACACACACACACACACACACACACACACACACACACACACACACACACACACACGCACACACGCACACACGCACACAGAATCAATCTCCATTCAAGATCAGCCATGTAATTGCTGTAAATTAGTCTGCTGTAATGAAACCCGTTTAACAATAAGAGACCAGAGGGATTCAATGTGGTGTCGGTGAAGGATGGGAAATAGAATCGGTGATCGACTATACATGTCATACACACACTCTACCAGTCAAATGTTTGGTCACAAGACCTCATTCATATATATTTTTAAACATTTCTAGACTTCAGAATAAGAGTAAAGCCATTAAAACTATCATGACCAAAAAGCTTACATTCTTCAAGTAGCTGCCACTTTCCCTGTAGCTTTTGCTCTTGGCATTCTCTCCTCCAGCTTCACGAGGTGCCACTTGGCATGCTATGGGCTGGCTGCTTTGTCTTCACTCTCAGCTCCAACTTATCCATTTAACTCATCTTTTCCAACTGACATCACTGTTCTTTTTTAAAATGTTTTTGGTCATTTAGTGCCCTTCAAATCAAAAAGGATTTTTAAATTAGATGTTGTCAAATCATGATTACAAGTTTCAAGCTTTTCAGAAAAAAAAAGAAAAAAACCCCATAAAGGAACGTTTGCATTTTCGACATATTAGACATACGAATAAGAGTGAATGTGTGCACATTTTTATTTTCAAATAGATTCAATTGATTACTTTATAACTACAACTAGACCTAGAACTTTTTTATCATTCTTATTCATTTATTCACTTAAATTCCTTTAATCTTGTGTTTGGATGGTTTATATAAGCTTTTTACTTGTGTGAAGTGTCCTTGGAGATCATGTGGGGAAAAAAGCATGAGAGGACATGGAGGAAAGAGCGTGAGCTGATTTGACGTGAACAGGGCCAGACCTTGGAGAATCGGTCCGAAAGAAAGAGCATATTGAGAGAGAGGAGGATTTCTTTGTGTGCAGGTAATGAAGTCTGTCTGCAGCTTGCTGGCTCTCTGGTGTAAAGATCCTGATGCAGCCCATTGAACAGGTATGATAGACTAAATCTGTCACCATTCATGATGGTTTCTTGGACGAAGCTTAAACCAAGACCAAGACAAAGAAAGAACTCTCAATGGAGAATCAGAACTGACCACGCAGATAAATCCATGACCGGGCTTGACACATATCTCTCATTCACCACTTATTCCTCATAACACTCTCAAATCTCAGAGTACCTTACTGTATAAACATTTATAGAAGACTCTATGGTGCCTGCAATGGAAGCTTCTTAATTTTCCTCTTAATAGTTCCCTTCCGATTTTAAGGTAAAATATGGCGCTGACATGTTCTTGACAGATTTGTTTTGTTTCATCCATATGTCTGCCATGGAAGCGAAAGCAAAATGGGGGGAGAGAGAGAGAGAGAGAGAGAGATAGTGACAGAAGTGTATGTTTTGTTGTCACATCCAAAGTGTTACCTCAAGGGACAAGGTAGGATGAAATGTACTGTCTTCACCATCAAGTGGACGATTTTTGGAGTGCCCTGAGCCAAAGTTTTCTACAGATGCAGCATCCCACACAGACTCGGACACACACACACACATTTTGAGTCGCTTGTACCAAACAGGAGGTAAAACTATGAGTCATACAAATGTGTGCACTCTGAATGAGATTCTTCAGACAGCCTTACGCCCAGAACCCATTATTACAAACAAGAATTGATCCTGTCAAACCAAGACTAGAGAGAAAATTACAGTCTTTCTCTTTTTCCATCTACCTCTTTCTCCCCTCTCTCTCTCTCTCTCTCTCTCTCTGCAGAAAATAATGCAGATAACTGTTGTATTACAGCAATAGGACTCAATATTGAAGTGATTTTCATAAACATAGTCATTAGCAACTCTGACAGGAAGGCCCTGGCATTATGCTCTTCCGGATGAACGACACACTGATTTAACCACTTCATTACCCAACATGCGTTTGGTTTAGCTTTAGGTTAGATTTTTTTCCGAAATTTTTCCATGTAATTCTCATCAATTTAGGCAATGGATGTTTTGCGTTGTACAGACTGCATTTGAATATGTATAACAGTACTTCCAAAATTATCTTTCAGCCTCTTATCTGGCTGTCGTATAGATGTCTGTGCTGCCGCCTCTGCATAACCAGCTCTGCAACAGAGGAACACTCTTAATTGGCCAGCGGTATCATTAAATTACCCCACCAATAGCCTTCACAGAGTTTACTTGATGTGACTATGCTTATGCAGTCTGCATTTCATAATGCTCTACATTTCCAGACCAGGGATTAGACATGCTTGTTTACAAACATCCATTTACTTCAGCCCTGAGATAAATCTATACAGATTGAAGCCATAAAGGATCACATATTCAATAAAAATTAATCTCGCTCAGTATCCTTTGATCACTGGTGTTCATACATGACAGCAAATGATAATCACTTATTAAGACTTACATGCACGTTGTACAGCCTGACTGGAATGTTTCCTTAGGGAATTTTATCTGAATTAATGGATTTCAGTTCAACAAAGGTTAAAGTCAACATGAAGCGGCATTCACACCCCATTAAGCAAATGTAATGTAGCATACCTTTGAGTGAAACGGGATTAAAAAAAGGATTCAATGGGACATGGCTTGGCATGAGCTCATTAGCACATTCTAAACTAATATATTAAAATAAATTAATTAGCAAAAAAGCTTATTAGCAATCTATATATGACTAAAACTTCATTATATACTATATTTTACCAGTGGCCAATATAGTTTCGAAGGGCTATGAAATGGATTGAAAGACCCATGAGAGCATCGTGATATAAGAAGGTCTCTAATAGATGGCTATATCTATTAATTAATTTATATTATCAATAATTGGTGTTACTCAATAACAAACCAAGCACAGAATTATACACACTCAGTTGTCTATAGATGCCAGAACCACATGTGGGTAGTAATCAACTGCTAAAAAGTTTTAAATGAGCTTAAATATACCCCTAAAAATAATTCAAGATGCAGTTATCAACACTAAACTCAAAGACTAAATCAATTACAATCTTCATCGGCAGAGAAACAAAAGAGCAGAGAACATGGTTTGATGCACAAGAAATGCATTTACAATAAATGTCAAAACATGCTGAGCTCCTCGCTGTATAAAACAGCACAGCACTAGACATCTGCACAGACACCTATGAGTATTAACAGCAAGAGAAGCGATTGCAAGCCTCGCGCTCTTAGATTGTTTTGTCCTGGAAAATCACCAAATAGTTTTGAATAACAATTTATCACAGCTATGTTGCAAAGTGCCTGTTTTTAATCCTGCTCTTCTCCTAGTGACTGAACGCACGGCCAAGTCCAAAAATCGATTAAATGGATGTTTTGTAATGGAGTGACTATAGACCAATTGCTTTTGCACAGGCCAATATTTCAGCTCCAATACATCAATTATTTGTTGAGGAACTGGTTGCCGGTGTTGGCGTACCTCCAGATGCTTCTGGCTAACTTTCTCAGCAATGTCTGTCTGTGTGTGAATAGTTCTAAAGGCTCAGAAGAAGGGTAATCAATATCCAAGTCTGTCTCCATGATAATATAAAAAACAACAATAAAGAGATACCATAGTGGCCAGAGGTTATTAAAAACACAATTATTATTGTGTGTTACACCAAACCCCAAGTATTAAAAGCATTCTACACCAACATTACAATAGAAAAAAAGTATTAATTGTAATAATATTTCATAACATTACTATTTTTACTGTATTTTATCAAATAAATGCAACAAAAAAAAAACACATAAAATAGCAATATATATATATATATATATATATATATATATATATATATATATATATATATATATATATAATATTCTAAAGGGAATACAAGAATATAGTAGTGACTTGGGCAACCACCCAGAACACCCTATCAACCACAAAGCAAAGGCATCTAAACATTACAGGCCATTTTGCGAATACAGTATTAGTGAGCAACGCTCGTTGATTGCAGCACTTCAAATTACTGAATCCATGTTATATTTCTCATTTGTGAGATGCTTGGATAAAAGAATTTGGGATCTTGGATTTTAAGAATTTAAAAGATTGCTAAATGAATAAATGTGAATGCATATCAATGTACTAAACTCACTCAGAACAACCTGGCAATTGCAAAGCGTTTTTGGCAACAACATGCAGAGTTTTGCCAGCTCAAAAACAAACCACTCACATTTTTTTTCCAGAGAACACAACATTAACGTGCTTCCAGTGCTACTCAACAGGATAACTGAACTGGTTTAATGGGAATGGAAGTTAGGTATAACCTGTCATCCCAGCTTTGGTCAAACCTTAAAAGGGCACAGATCTGACTCTGTATCAATTTCTGTCAGCGTGAACATCACATGGTGGTGTGATATGTAGATAACAGGTCTGAGAGAGTCAGAACAGAGTCAGTCAGGACACCGCAGCAGTCAAACACACACAATAAGGAGAATAATCACTCTCTCTTCCTCCCCTCTCCTCAGGTGTGTGGACTCTGAGCCGTTTATCTGACAGCGTCAATCTCATCGCATGCGGTTTCACCACAGACTGAAGGGAGACTGCGGTCGGCACTTGAACAGCAGACAAGGCCACATTACTTATGTGGTTACTTTTCATTTACATGTAGCAGATGCTTTTAAATTTATTTAGAGTACTTTCAGCTTATATTTATATTTGGATGCATATAGCAGATGCTTTTATCAAAAACAAAAGTGAATTCAAACCTTGCAGCTTTTTTTTAGAACTCAAACCATTGACCTTAGGATGCTAGAAACATGTACACTGTAGGAAAAAAAATCTGTGAAACATACAGTAAAAGAACGGCAGCTGTAGTTACCAGAACTTTACCGTAAAAACATATGGTAGCAACATTTATAGTTTTACAGATTTAAATAAACATATTTCAATAACTGAAATTCATGTTAATATACCAAATTAATTAAATCAGTTTTTTACCTTTATAATATTCTGACAACCACCTTAAAAGCACAGGTGGTAAAGAAGATTCCACTTGATAAAAAGTTAATCACAATTATCTTTTCCACAAGCTGAGGTAAATGCTAATAATATAGAAAGTGCACATGCACACAATTACAAAACACTGTCATGGTAACACAATAAACTAATGGTAACACAATGCTAAAATAATGCAATAAACATCAATTTAACAACATAGGATGTAACATAATACCCTAATGTACATAACTGATAAGAAAGAACTAAGAAAAAAATAGCTAATAAATAATATAAGTGAAAATATAAAATTCTGAGTCAATTCCCATATATTTTTTAGTAAATTATAAGATGACTTCTTATTCACTTCCACAAACATTTACCAGTATTTTAGTGTGAAACTACATAAAATGTTTAATTAGACCTTTTATAGTTTTTCACTGTGTAGAGTAAGGAGCATATTTGGTTGTATATATGAGTTCACTCTCATTGTGGTGACGCACAGTGGTCTTCTAAACACATAAACTTTCATACACACACAGAAAAGAAGAGAGCAGAACTATTTGAAAGGAATTAAAGTTACGCCTTTCACACCTTTGTGACTTTGGTCCTCTTGCACTTCCTCTCGGGGGAGAGAAAATAAAGGGATATTGTGGAGGGAGGACATATTTGAACTGCCGCTTCAAACAAACTATCGCAATTAATCATTCCTCCCAAAACATCTCGCTTCCAATCAAGGCTGAGGCTTGAGTTCTATTACTTTTCAAAGCAATGTGACCCTCAATAAAGAGGTTGAGAGCCCTGCGAAAATAACCAACAGGAAAAATGGGGGGGTACTGTTTCCTTCACTGGAAAGCAAAAGTAACTTACACTTGCTAAACGTTTAGGTCAACCGGGAAAAATATAAGTCCACACCATTATGACGAATACAGTAGTTTGCCAAGAAGTATTCCAAAGCATGGTGGTATGTGACTCTGGTAAACTTAGCCATAGCAGACTGGTGGGAGTGGCCTTGGATGGTGTCAGCAAGGTACAAGAAAGAAAAAGATCAGGCATAGTTCCAAAGCAAAGTTTAATGACAATCTAACTGGTGGTACAGACAAGTGCTAATGTAAGACCGAACGAACACAGAGTGAACAGGGAGGAACTACATACATGGTGGTGACGAACTAAATTATGACCAGCTCTGATGGAGGATTATTGTCAATGGTGATGGATGAGTAGCGGGAAAATACAAACAATAGAAAAAATCCATGAAAACTAAACTAAAGGTGAATGAGTCCAGATGACTGTGACAGATGGCAACATGTCCACTGCATTATGGCTGTTGAAGTTTTCCTACCTATTTGGCAAAAGGCCTCTTTTCTCTGTTTTCTCTAGTCAGGTAGCATCGATTTCAAAAATTGTTCAGCATTTCTACTGTATAGGCAGCCAAGTTTTATTGAAAGCCCATTTTGCCAGCGAAGAAATCCTTTAACCTGCACTCAAATAAACAGTGTATCACGGTATTTGTCTTACAAGAAAATGTAAAGACAAGTGTGCTTATGATAATATAAGCTGCTTTTGATGCATCCATCAAAAGATATAAAAATCATATAATTTAATTCATAGATGATATTTGTAAGTAACAGCCAGAAAACTTATTTCAACATCCAAAATTATCATCATGCTATCGTTTTTTTATTTGAAGTTATTTACATAACGAGTAAAAGTTCATAGCAATCCATTCACATATAGTATTTGTAAATAATAATGTGGTTAAAGTCACTGTGCACTGTGATTTATAATAAACTTCATTAGTTTGTTTGAGTTTTGGCTATTTAAAAAGATCTTTTTATTTTCAAAGTTTAGAAATCGCTTCCAAAGAATCATAAATATCCATTCTTGCTTTGAGATTGAGCACAGACTTTGATTAAACAGATAAGTGACTCTGCTGTAACACTTGCAAAGATTTTATTGTTACACAAAAATTCTTCCATCCAGCCATTTTAATGAAATAAGAGGAAATAGGTGGCTGAAAACATCACTTTAACTGAAAAACAGACAGCACTTTCTTTGTACACTGATAATTAGTAGCAAACCAATTTCCATCAAAAGCTGCCTAGGTGAACTCTTTTGCTGACTGACACAAACCAATCTTTTAAAAGATGAAAACGGTTCTGAGACTTTGTATAAATGAGAGAGTGTAATAAAAAAAACTAGTTGAAATGTTTAGCCCTGTTTTAATGAGGGCAGTGTTTGCCTAAATCTAATTACCTGGTGTTTCCCCAAGCTACATTAAGACCAATGTAAAACATAATAGATAATATTGAACTAGATGTCATCTGCTGTGTAAAAGCTGCAGTGTTTGAGGTTGTTCATCTGTTGTCTCTGAGTCCCCTGGCCTCCACATTGCAGGCGCTGTGAGGACCAGACAGAAGACACACAGCATGCACAATGAGGAGAACAGAGAACCCCAGATTGGACGCCTGGTCAATAGAGACACTGCAAATAAATGAATCTGCAAATTAATTGCATGGTGTTGTTTTAAAATCAGATAAATAAAAGAGGCCATTTGCTGGTTCAAAGTGAAAATATAGGATTTCAAAGAGAAGATGTAGGAACACTCCATCTTCATTTAATTAATATTGTCGGGAACAACATTTAAAGGGCACCTATTATGGAATTTTTAAAATTACCTTTCATGTAGTGTGTAACATAGATCTAAGTGAACGAAAACATCCTGCAAAGTTTTAAATATGAAAGTTCACCGTCTACAAAGTTATTGTAGTTATTGGAGTTGTCATAAAGAATAGAGCAATACCTCGTAGTACTGCATTATCAATATGTTTATGCGTTGGGCTAACGCAAACAAAGACTGAATGAGCTTTTACCACTGAACTTTGGGCTATGGTCGCTAACATAACAACTTAAATTCCTTCTCTTATTTTGACATTTTTACTACAAAGCGGTGCACCATAATCATTATTATAACACAATGTAATTGATAAAAGCATTGTACACTGTACTCCGTGTTAACCAACTGACTGGTTGTTGACTCCGTGTTAACCAACTGACTGGGTCAATTGACCAATCACCGCAGATTAGCGTCACGCAAAGGCGGGGTTTGGAAAAATGAGTCGTTGAACCATTCATGGGAGTCACTGAGCAAATCAGATAAAAATAAATGCATATTATAAAACAACAAAAGTGTTTTTTGTCATTGCATGCTTGTAAAACTGTTGTTAGGGACTCCCAAAACAGTATTAGGAACATTTTAAATGCCATAATAGGTGCCCTTTAAGAATGTAAACATTAAGGAAATAACTTCTAACAAAAAGGTCAAATAGTGAATTACCTAGCATGATCATGGTTTTCGAGGCATTGCAGATGACCTTCAGAAAAACCTTTGATTGACTTTTAATGTCTATTAATGTATTTGCACCAACATAAACTGCAAACCCACATATTAGTTATTCTAAAGAAAAACATTTAAGAAATACCACAAATAAGGACCATCGTTTTCCAAGAACAAATCTCCTACTCAGATTAGCGGTATGGTTCAGTTCACTGTCTCAAATAGACTATAAAATTAATTACCACATGCTCGTTTACCCCTGAGTTCCATTAAGCTCATAGACGATGAATCAATATTCGATTCAGTAATGACATATTTACACGCAACCTTCAAAGATCCAGCTGTTGGAGATAATGTACTTGAAATACAAAAAATGTATTTGAAATGTTTTTCTTAAATTGTGCTATTGCACAGACACAAGTCAAAAAAGACTTAATTTCATAGCCTGTTTTCTTTCATGACCTCAGGTTGTTGCTTCATGTGACATGACAATTATTGAAATTTTAGTTTTTAATTGGAGGCCAGTGTCATTCTAGTCATGACTGACCTGTTATTATGCTCAGAAATAAACACGCCCACCTTTTCCCCTGAGTGAGCACTTAACACCACAGACACAGAGGCTATTGATTTATTCAAGCACATTTGGTCCATATAGGAACATTAAGGGTATCTATGGGTAAAAACAAAAATGCTCTGCCCAACCCTTTGGTCAAGTTCTTCCCTGCGAGCAACACATTAAAAGAAAGGGAGTCAGTATGGTTGATTAATCTTTGGATGGAGGTGAAGAAAAAGCCAGTTACTTGCCAAATTTCACATATTTTTCCTGGAGTAGTCAGCGAACATATCATCAACCTTCTTTACCATGATAAAATAAGCAGAAGAGAGGAAAAACAGCCTGTAGTTGTTAGTGTGTGTAGGTGTTGATAAAAGTCGAAGGAAATAATCTGAAGCGGAGTTGACCCATAATGACCCATGAAAAAGCGTAATTTTCCTAACACCTCAACCTCTTATGCCATCCAGCCACCTTCACTGACCTTCTGGAACTTTCCGGCACCTTCTAGAGCTCTTCATGCAGAGATCAAGCCAATCAGTCTGACACTCACATGGGAGAAATAAGACAACCACACATCACAAAATCAGACAAAGATCTGGGATTCAGTTTTGGAAGTATAGTCACCTTCCTGTGTGCCTTTTTATTATTTCTTTTTTAGCTGCTGTCAAACACTTCAGAATGGAGACAGCTCGAACGCCTACTCAGTCCATGGGCAGCTTCACACTGACACTCAAACAACAACTAATGAAAGCGAACAGCTAGATGTCTTCGCTGATAACTGAGGAGCCGAAGGGGGTACAAAATGAACAGGTAAAGGGAAGCTCCACAGGAGACATGCATGTATGTATTGGCGCTTTTCCACTGCATGGTACGGTACGGCTCGGTTCGGTTCGGTACGACATGCTTTGGCGGTTTTCCACTGCATGGTACGGTGCGGCTCGCTTCGGCTCGCTTTAAATGGTACCTGGTCTGTTGAGGTTCCAAGCGTACTGTACCGATACTAAAATGTGACGTGAAAACACTGCAGATCACTGATTGGTCCGACAGAATCGTCACTACCAGCGTCATTGTATTTACGACACGAGACACTAAACCCGCTAGATTTAAATAGCCAGTAGACAACAGCCGACGCTGTAGCACCTGTTTTTAAAGTAAGCCTACTTACTTGAAAAAATAAGATGAAAACTTTAAAAAAAGAAATGGCTGAAGCGTGGTCACTCAGTGGACGAGGTGCAGATGTTCCTCTCGTTGGTTGCCGAGGAGTTGAGCAACTATAACGATCAGTCCCACCCACTTTGAAGCGGTACTAACTGTAGTGGAAAAGCAACCGAGCTAAAGCGAACCGAACCGTGCCGTACCGAGTCGAGTCGTACCACGCAGTGGAAAAGCAAAGCGAGCCGAACCGTTCCGCGCCGAGTCGAACCGTACCGAGCCGAACCGAGCCATACCATGCAGTGGAAAAGCGCCATATGTATGTGTGTGTGTCCAACAAAATCTAAATTCTCTCAGAGGGATTTCATTGATTGAAGTAGACAGTTATTAGTGCCTGCTGCTCATGAAAAATCCAAATGTACTTACTGTAATTTGCTAATTTCAAAAGGGGTTTTCAACCATGGCCAGAGCCCAGAGTCCCTCGGAGGGTCAAAAGTTGATTCTAGGGGGTCTGTGGAAAATAGTTTTTTTAAGCCTTTCAACAGTAAAACTGCTAGAGAAAGAGGTGTATTGTGAAAAAATACTATTCAAATAAATTTTAATATAAAATGTTTCTCTTCAGGTTTCACAACTAAAAAGATACAATTAATACAATGTGTGTGTATACAGTATATATACAGTATATATATATATGTTGCTTTGGTTTCAGCAACATAGTCAATTATGAAAGGCAATTATTTAATTTTGAAATTATCACACTGCCTTTGTAATATAAAACATTATACCTTACACATTATTAGGTCTTTATACACAAAAATAGATGTTCATAATTTTTCAGGATCCTTGGCAGTAAAAATCAGTAATAGTGTGAAATATTATTACAATATATATAAAAAGAAATTCTATTTGAACTTAAATGGCAAAGCTGATTTTTCAGCAACCATTAATCCATTCAGTGTCACATGAAAATATAAAAAGATTGGGCAAAATGTACTATGACATGATACATATGATATACGTATATTAAGGATTTTTCTGTATTGAGTTGCACAGGTTTTACCCAAATCCTTAATTATGCATTGCAAAATATTTACCGTAAAAAAAGTCTGAAAATATGGCATAATATCCTGTATCAATATGGAATAAGGAATTTTCCATATTGTTTTCTTTCTCTTTTTTTTTTTAACAGGTGTTTCTGTTAGGTGTGTGGCTGTTATGAAGCGCACTACATGTCTTTAATCAATAATTGCACAATGGAAAAACACAGGAGATCATTGGAGATTGATGTAACAACCACTTTCAACACAGACGATAACAGACAGGCTTATGTACACAGAGAACGTAATCAAAAGAGAAACCAAACAGGTGTGTGGAATTAGGAACTATGGAAACTAATTAAAAAACAAGGAAACTAACTAGGGATGGAAACAGAGCCAACAGAGTGAAACCGAAACTAAAACATAACATGTACATTACAGTTTTACCTGTATTTTGAATTATGAATTGCGCTGTGTTGTGTTTTAGGGTTAGTGTAAATTTCCATAAATTACTGGATAACATCCTGGCAGAAACTTATCAGCACATTTTTATTTTTTACTGTGTTGTGTTCTGGGGTCAAAAAGGACTGAAAACTTAACGGATAATGTCCTTGCAGAAAATTACCATATTTTCGTAATGACACCAACACAGAAGTTAATGACAAACCCAGATGAGAACAAAACTCATTAAGCAGGTAAATATCTTTAGGTGAGCACATAGACAAGTCTTTAAACAGTCTTGTGTGAATGCGGAGAACATTATAATGGCAATGTAACAATCGCAATGGGAATCCACCATCTTGGCAAACAATGAGGAATGCAGGAGAGTAAATCCAGGTAAACTCAGAATTTAGACGGAGCACTTAACTTTCATATAGTGGATCATAGGAGAGTACACTCTCAGTTTGTGATTTTTCCTCACAAATGTTCAGATAAAGGAACAAGGGCAGAAACACAAAGAACAACAGTTCAGTATATACTTGCGGATAAGTATTTTCCTTTCCAGCAGAGAGAATAATGAGACCTAGAATCCTTTACAAAGACTGACACCAACTGAGGCTGAATCCCAAATCGTCCCCTACCCTCAAATAGGGTATTATTTGAGGGGATATCCATTTGTAGAGGTGTCCGAAACCATAGTGGACGTTATCGAGTGCACTTATTCAATCCCACATTGCACCGCAATAACAAGTGTACAGCCAATGTACACTCAACAGCTGTCCAAATTCACTCTCTCACTTCCATTCACTCTTTCAAGTGAACTGTAGCCTATTAGTGGACTAATGTGGGGAATAGTGATTGAGGGTTTAATTCAGCCCGAGTGTGCATGCAGGTTTTAAATAGTGGTTCAAATGAGATAATGGACAGCAGGTGTGCGTAGTTAGAAATCTGGCGAGCGAGAGTGGGTGGATGACGTGAGGGAGAGCCCAGTGCACTCCTGACAACTTCAATGACAATAAAGTTCAAAAGAACAGCATTTATTTGAAATAGAAATCTTTTGTAACATTATACATAATTCACTGTCACTGTTAATTAAATTAACGCATCTTTGCTGAATAAAAGAACATAACGTGTGCTGGCAACCATATGTAACCAAAACAACCAGCACTGGTAGCAAACAAATGTTTTGTTCTGGAGGCTTCTTAACTCACTGAACCAACTAGCCTTTCTTGGTCATAATCTAAAAAAGACCATGCTCGTCTAATCCAACAAAACATCACATTACAGTACAATCTGCTGACTCCACGCAGAGTTAAAGTCAATTATAGTAATAACAATAAAAAAAGGATTCTGAATCTGTTTTTGAAAACCTTTCCCACACACTGACAAATCACCAGAGAAGCGGACATACAGAGAGAAAACAGCATGAGTAAGATGAATATTCAGAGGAAATACTCCCCGTACCTTCTGTTAGAAGAAAACAATTCTCATTAAATTCTACATGATCGCAGCAGAACTTTAATTAATCTCACAACATGAAGCACAAATACTGCTGCTATCAACCAAATGCATATGTTGCACTGGATCATGACTGTGGAGCTGATATCACATACAAACCCTCACACACCCGCTAAATATTAATTGCCTTATTTGTAAGCATGTATCATGGCCTGACCAAAAACAAGGAGGATATGGTGCACAAATTGCATCCCTGTAAAATAACGGTGAAGTGTCTCGTCTACGTGAATCTTAACTCAGTCATGATCTGATCTGCTTCACACACACAAATGCGTTTGTTTCACTGTATTAGTGAGAACATTAGACATACATAGACTTACATTGATTTTATATAATGTTAATGATATTATCTATCGTCTAACCCAACCCCTAACCCTAAACCCACCCATCACAAAAACATGCAAAACACTCATTAAAAAAAAAACATGTTTTTGCTGATTTATAAGCTTTTTTAACTAGTGAGGACCAGTAAAATGTCCTCACTAGTTGGTTTTCAAAATATTTCAGTATATAAGTGAGGACATTTGGCCCTCAAACGTAGCCAAACCTGCGTATACACACACATACACCCCATTTGAGGTTGATTCCCATGAGATGGGTATCAATTACACCTCAACCATGCAGGATCCACACATAAATGTCATGTACAATCGACCGGTTCTATTTTTCTTATAATATATTACAATAAAACTGGATGTCCTGAAGGTCACCAAAGCAATCGCCCTCTTCTGTAGTCATTGACCTGCTTTCACAATGTCAAAGGAATGATGGAGGAGCAATACGGCCTCATATTGACAATCCCACATCGAATGATAATGATTAGTACATCACTTATCATGTTAATAAATAGCGAAGTTGACTCGGTTTAGGGAAAAGATGAAGCATTGGGGACAGAGAGGGAAAGAGCAAACAATTCCTTCTATTCCTCAGACCGCTGAGCCTGACGTGACCAGTCAGAACACGAGTCATTCATCTCCTCATGGAACCACAGAAAATCATTAATAGTGGAGTCTGTCCCGCTCCTTTAAGCGAAACGTTTAATCACTGAGTGGGATTGTAGGCAGGCAGAATAAATGGATGGATGCAAGAGTGATTTATCTGTTTTGTTTGGGAGCCTGCAGGATGAAAGGGAGTCAAATCGAACTGGTTGCAAAAGAAATACAACAGAGATTATTCTTTCAAAAGAAAAGAAGCAAAGAGAAAAGAAGGATAGGTAGAAGGAAAAAAGACACCAAAAGGCTCTCAAACCTCTTACTGATTCAAGCCTGCGGCATCAACTGCACTTGCTCCCCAACGGGTTTCTGATGTTTGGGTATGTGAACCCATCTAACGGATCCCTTGTTTTCATTTAGGAGTACTACACTTCACCAAGAGATTTTATTCTTTACGGTCCTTCCACCTTCTCTAGTGGCTCCACTCCAGAAGCCATCGAGAGTCTACATTTGCATTTCATTGTAACCGTCATCAGTGTTTATCTGCGAAGTACTTTCCATAGAAAGGGTAATGCGCTTGAGATGACCTTTCAAAGAGTGTGCGGTTGTTCCGCGTGTTCAGTGAGTAAATGAAGGTAAAATTTCAAATAGTAAAGTGAAGTTTTAAAGTGGTTATTCCAGGACAGTGAGAGAGAGAGAGAGAGAGAGAGAGAGAGAGAGGTGGACCAGAAAAAACATTTTATCTCAGGCAGGTTCTACTGACCCAAACACACCCATTCCATTAATAGACATAGCACCTTCACAGTGGGATGTGCACTTTAGGTCATATTCCATCTCTTCACACCTGCGCGCACATACACAAACACACACCATTTCTGGGCAAATGAAGTGATGTGAAAGCCAAGTTCCTCTACATTTAACTCATCCAAGTTAGTTTGCACACATTAGGAGCAGTGAGTAGTGAACACACACACACGGGTTACAAGATAGACTTCGGGTTACAAGTCTGACCCTCTAACCATTAGGCCACAACATACTGCCCCCAATTTCACGAATCCTGTCAAGAACATGCCCCTGCAGCCGGATCTCATTAGTATTCATTTTGACAGCACCTAAAACATAAAAATATTTATGCATGCACAACTTTAAACATAAAAACCTAACATTTGTTTTTTTATCAATCAATTAAGCATATGAATACAATATTCCATGAACCTAAAAAGAAACATAAACATTTATATGTTTATAAAGTTATTCATAAATAAAACTTTTACGATGCTGTCAATACTTAAATAATGTATTTTTCAGTTTTACATCGATGAATCAACATCGAGAATAATGGGAGTTACAAAGAAAAACCTCAACACATTATAGTAATGAGAATTTTGGGTGACAACGTGCTTAACAACGGTCATAAAACTAATGTCACGAATCCAAAAATCAACAAGCTTTATTTCAATTATGCAAAGTACATTTTCTTATGTTCGTCTTTGATCTGTGGGTGAGAATCACCCTTATAGATATTAATTATATCTAACACACACTTTCCCTTTCCCTCCCTCTAAGGTGTACACCCTCCTGCTTATAACAACTGCACACAGACACACACCACATGACACAAAGAGCAGTTGAAAGACAGATGAACAGCTCCTCTCTTTTAGCCTTTCAAGTGTTTCGATCTCTCTACCGGTATAGCTGGCCATCCTTCCTGCCAAACCACAGAGGGAGACTACATTTGAAACTGCGTAAACAATATCTTTTAAAAGCATCACTCACCATCCCCAGCCCCTCTGGGAGACTTACAGAGGAAGCAACCTAGTCTGACTACTAACAAATACCTGGAGTATTCACATTAAATCTTTCTCTTGATTCAGCCTGAAAATAAAACAGGTTAAAAAACAACATGGACTTCCATTAAACAAGGGGCTCAAGCAATAGACACTTTGTTGAGGGTTCAAATGATTTTAACCAATTACTGTAAACCCTAGCATTGTATTTTTGTAATGTAGTCATGAAATAAAAATAAAATTGTAAATACACTGTATTTGTAAATGTAGGCTTCATATAACTGTGTGTGTGTGTGTATAGATGCATGTGATGGAATCGACAAAATGAATTAAATCGAAAGAATTATTGAGACATTCTAGTTAATACTTTAGTTACTAATCAAGAAATCGTTGATGTCCCGGGTTTTCAAAAAAAAAAAAAAAAAGTAATTCTAAGTAAACTGAATGCAATGACTCTTTGAACATGTGTGGAGATTCATTTAGTATTTTGAATTAGTCTTTGCATT
This sequence comes from Semotilus atromaculatus, assembly GCA_031834385.1. Classification (NCBI taxonomy): domain Eukaryota; kingdom Metazoa; phylum Chordata; class Actinopteri; order Cypriniformes; family Leuciscidae; genus Semotilus; species Semotilus atromaculatus. The sequence continues at coordinate 26,780,168 of JAULUF010000009.1, forward strand.
AGAAAGCAGATTCATTCAGTGTGAGTTGTTTCTGAATGACTCTTGAGTGACTCTGGAGTGTGATGGTTTAAATGACTCCTGAATGACTTTGTGCATCAGTTGGCTGATGGAATGGGCAGTGGGGCATAGCTGTGTGATTTCAGCGTCTAAATATATACGTATCGCATACACACTCACACGCAAATTACAAAGTGTTCTCTGAGTCTATGGCACGATAAGGTTATAAAATGGATTTATCTTAACTGTACGCTACACAACACTGTTAAATAGAATTATATTATGGTAATATAGATGTCAAAATAAGTACATTTTCTATTTTACATTAGTGTTATGGGTGATTTTTTTTTAAATGTGGTGTAATTCAATCAAATTTAAGAGCTAGAACTATACTTGCAACAGACAGACAATCAAATTCTGTCCTTTTCTTTTTTGAGATGGATAGAACTAAGCATAGAATTATACAACATAAAACTGAATTCTCCATCTATGACATGGTTTAGAATAGTAGAGTGTCTCTTACACTATCGTACACACAACTCTGGACCTTGGGGATTGAAACGCTAGCGACTTGATTTTGCACTTAACACACACACACACTGAGGGAGAATGTTCCTTGGAGTCGGCACAGATCAGTGACTTGTCATTGATGCCATCCATCTCTTCTGTGACAGACAAGGATCGGAGAGCCAGAGAATGAAAGTATGTGTGATAGGCTGTCTGAATCCACACAGTGGTAAGGCTCAGTCAGGGGTTAAGGTTGGTTGTGACACATCAGAGTGACAGACCCGGTTTGGCTGACAGGCAGCATGTGCTTGTTTTTTAGTGTCACAGAATGTGATGCCTCAAATTTGCCTCTATGGAAAACAACTGACAGCCTAAAAAATAGACAGATTTCTGACTAATAAAATAACCCCCCGAGAAAAAAAGTACTGTATTAATCCGTCAATTTATTGGCACTAACCTGCAAGAAAAGCTGTGATCTCTGAGTCGTTGTGGGAGTGTTGCGATAAGGGATAAGGTGTGACATAAAGGGATGTGAACTAAATCAAATTTGGCCGTGTGAGCAGAAACCTTTCAGCAACCGTGAGAAAGAACTGCATTTAGTTGCATGAACATTCAGTTCATGGTGATGCTAAAAAACGCTTTATAAAACAAAGAAGCAAAAAGAGGTAGAGATATGGAATATGCAACTTCTTACCCATCCATATTAGTATCGGCCTTCCAAAAGAATTATCTAATTTAATTTGCCCCTGTACCCCTGGCTGCCTCTTTCTTTCTTGGAATAGAGGCGAGTTCTTCTTAGTTCTGCTTTGTCAGCCAAATTAAGCAGTTTGCATCAAAGAGATGAATTTGGAAGAGACAGAGAGCGCAGAACTAGTCCAACAGCATGAGCATTTGCCACACACACACACACGAGAAAAAAAAGAAAAAAAAAAGGATTTACTCAGCGACTTCCCAAAAGCTAAATATTTTGTTTGGAGTGACCATTTGCACCTCTTTAAATATTTATATCCCATTTATAACCTTTTTAGTAAATCAATCCCAGTGAGGAGGAAAAAAATAGACAGAGATGCTCTGCGCTTCAGTGACCTCTCCAACCACACTGCCGCCTTCACGCAAGCTGCTGTCTTTATTACGCTTTCTGTTCATCCTATTTTAAATATGTTTCATAACAGCGATGCCGGTTTTCCTCCCATAAAAGTGGCCTGATTTTGGCTTGAGATGGTCTCTAGTTGTGTCCCAAATGATGCACTATACACTCAACTGTGTAGTGTATGAATTTTATATGGTTATTTTATCATCCAACATTTGAGTCTGATAGCCCCTTGCCCTCCGCTATGTAATTAAAGCTGTGACAGTCGAGTGCATGAAGTGTCCAACATGCCACACTAATTAAGTGCATCATACGGGTATTTAAAGTGCACTTTTTCTTTTTGGAATTATCAGCTTGAACATACACTACTTGCACCATTTATAATACAAAACGTCATAGAATAGTGCACAAATTGAGAAATACCTTGGAGTCTTGGAGCACAGAGATGATTCAATTCTTATCCAGTATTTTTGTCTTGTTTTCCAGTAAAAAAATCGAAACAATATATATATATATATATATATATATATAGTATACACATATTAGATATTTACTGTACACTTGTTCTAAGAGACTACAACTTTAAGTCTTACTCATAGAATAAGCCTTAAAAAATAACAAACATGTTAGATAAAGCTTAAAAAAAACAAAATAATTTGAAAATGTGTAAGAAAAAGATAAGTCGTAATATATTGTGCAGTTTTGCTGCAAGTAAATTGTTGATTTAAGTGTGTGTATACACTGATGAGCAGAAACATTATGACAAGTCATAGGTGAAGCAAAAATTGTTGATCATCTCTAAACAAGGCCGCATATTAAGGTCTGGGTAGATTAGATGGTAAGCAAAAAAACACTTCTCGTAATAAACATGTTGGATGCAGGAGAAATAGCCCAGGAATAAAGATCTGAGCATCTCTGACAAGGGCCAAATTATTATGGCAAGGCGTCTGGGTCAGAGTATCTCTGAAGCAAGGCTTGTGGGTTGTTTCTGGTCAGCAGTGGTGAGAATAGTGGTCGGAGGAGGGACAAAGCTCAATCCGCAGACAGGGTGTTGGGCACCCAGTGCTCATCGATGTACAAGGGCAAGGCTATCCCGTCTAGTCTGAGCCAACAGAAGGTCTACTGTGGCACAAGTCACACTAAATGTTAATGATGGTTATAGGAGGAATGTGTCACAACACAATACATCACACTCATTATGTGGCTGCGTAGCTGCAGACCAATCAGAGTGCCTATGATGACCCCTGTCCACCATCAAATGAACCCACAATGTCGCGAGCGTCAGAACTGGACCATGGAGCAATGGAAGAAGTTTGCCTGGTCTGATGTGTCCGGTTTTCGTGTAGTACATAATGTGGACAGCTGTGTACGTGTGCTCAATTTACCTTGGGAACTGATGGTACCAGGATACACTGTGGGACAACGACAGCCGGTGGAGGGAGTGTGATGCTCTGGGCAATGTTCTGCTGGGAAACCCTTCACACATGCCACCTACCTAATCTTTGTTGCAGACCATGTACACCCCTTCATGACAATGGGGTTTTCTTATGGAAGTGGCCCCTTTCAGCAGGATAATGGACCCAGCCACACTGCACACATTGTTCAGGTGTTGCCCTGGTCTCCAAATTCAACAGACCTCAATCCAATTGAGCATCTGTGGGATGTGCTGGACCAACAAATTTGATCCTCAACGGCTCCACCTCGCAACCTACAGGACTTGAAGGTTCTGTCTTAACGTGTTGTTGTCAGATACCACAAGACACCTTCAGGGGTCTTTTATGGCGCTTTTCCACTACACAGTACCAGCTCACCTCGGCTCGGCTCAACTCGCCTTTGTTTGGTTTTCCACGGTGTAAAAGCTGTACCTGTACCTGCTTTCGGGTGCTTTTTTTCGTCTCACCTCCGGCGAGGTTCTGAGCAAACTGAGGCGAGCTGAGGCGATACTAAAATGTGACGTGTAAACACGGCAGACTGCTGATTGGTCAGAGAGAATCGTCACTATTCACTGCGTCATCATTGCACGCGCCAGACGGAGTCTCCTGAATAACCACGCCATTTTTAAATAGTTTGGCCAGAGATATACCCCTTACTACTATTATTATGGCAACTCTGAAGAATACACCGTGGTCAAACGAGGAGTGTGTGTCGCGACACGCGTAGAAGATTACGTCAGGCAGTTTCCTGCCGCGTCGCTATGACTACCAGGTACTACTGTGGAGGTCATATCTGCAATGGAAAACGGAGCGAAAAGCGAGCCGAGGCGAGGCGAGTCGAGTTGAGCTGGTACTGGTAATGGAAAAGCGCCATTAGAGTCCATTCCTGTGCGGGTTGGGGCTGTTTTGGCAACAGCATATTAGGCAGGTGATCATAATGTTTTGGCACATGTGTGTGTGTGTGTGTGTGTGTTTACTTTTTTTACTGAAAAACAAGACAAAAATACAAATTAAGAAAATTATATATTTTTCTACTGGTGATTTTTACTGACTTGAGGTGAATGAGGCGATTCCCAAAGAATGGTAAATGCTGGTGTTTGATTGTGTTAAGATGGTACAAGTCTTGTGTGTGTGTGTGTGATTAAGCACCCTCTCAATCTCAGTTGATGTTATTAACTATATTTTCATCTTACATTTTATATCACGGAATGTGGGGTCACAGCCTGGAGACTAAGCTACAGATTTGTAGTGGGTTTGAACCCTTTAATCTTGATGGGTAAAACGTTGAAGTTTGGAATAATCTTGAACCAGCTTTGAAGTTTATCTGTCAAGAAATCTGCTCCCTGGTTTTCAAAAAGAAAAGCCATTAATTTCAAGAGTAATAATAACAGACAGCTGCTTTACACAGTCACAAGATTTTCTTTAAGGCCAGTGAACCACATTCTAGCAGAAATTCAAAAGAAGAACAATTGCAAAATTTCAGTAATGTTCCTTGTTTGTGCTTTTTGATAGATAGGTCAATCCATGCTGCAATCCATGATTTTTTGCATCATCCAAGATATCAGCTTCCAAATCAAAGTAATCGGTCTTAAAACAGATGTCTACGATGCAAGTCATCCATCAATGTATACTAATTTTCTCTTGTCAGGCTTTGCATGTCAAGCATTGCTTGGCCCAGAAGCAGAACACCACAAAGGATCTTGGATTTGAATTTACATCTTGTTACAGCAACTGGTAAACTCATTCCTGTTTTATGAGAAAGTCATGCAGCAGTTTCCAAAAACGTTCCACTCATTTCACTCTATCCCCTTCCATAAAAAATGTGCTAATTTTGCCATTTTTCAAAAGTCCCACATATAACTTCAAGCCTTAACTAATGCATAAAATTGTAGTCAATCCGAATAATCTGATTTTCAAAGTTATCCACCTGGTAATATTGTCTATATTTCACTAAAAATACCTCTTGATGGTCCATAAACGGACAAGGTTTCTTTGAACGTATAATGTTCTTATCTCATTCACACTCTAAATTCTCTCTAAAATCTCTGTGGTGATCACGCCATTAGCCTACAAAACAGCACAGGGGAACAAGTACCAGAATACAGACCAATTTTATTAGTGTTTTTCCACACCTAAAATCCTTTGTACCTGAGCTAGTCTTTTCTTAACGTGCATCCAGGAAAAATGCCCAGTGAGACATGAGATCTAGTCCCAATCATGTCCAGGATGCATTTCATTACAGATCTGAGCAGCGGGTCATTCATCAGTTTGACAGGTCTAATCCCTTTTGGTCACATTACAGAAATATTTGTGGCTTGAGGACCACTGAGAAGGGACCACCAGAAATGGAATTCCAAAAACAAGATTTACTGTTGCCACATGACGAGAAGTCACACTGGAGTCTATGTGTAAGATGTGGGAGTGTGTTTCCAGTGTCAAGGTTTTTTCCCTCTCTCTCAAATGATCGCTTGAATGGGAGTCTGCAATGTCTGGCACACTCTGTCCACCTTTACTAAAACAATGTATGTGCACTATTCACACATTCATACTCATCTGCAATAAATACGCCATCTACAGGACCTACTGTTACAGTATGTGCCCTCAGAATCTATTTTAGGATCAGTATTCTGTGGATTGTAGCTCTGTGATTGTAACTCTCCTTTTGAGGTAACTATCTTTTCAAGCACAATTTTAGCATTTGTGAAATAGTGTTGATTCCCCCCCAAAATTACCTCCATTCCCTAAATTCATAAATGTTCAAACAATATGTTAACATGATTTTAGTGCCATGACAACGTAATGCCATAAATCCCAAAATGTCTGTAAAAATGGTTTAAACAGCTTTACAGCTCAAATAATGCACTAGATTTTACAGAAGAATTAATGCAAGTGTTTTTTTATAATTGTAAGCTTTACATTTTTGCTTTTAAATCCTCCAAAAATTGACCCTATTCACTTCCATTTAAAATGCCGTACTGTAACCTCCATTTTTGCTTTTTCACAAAAAAGGAGGGGTGAGTCGAAAATTGTGGCAAACAACATTATGAAACAAATGCTATCGATTGAGCTTTACTTGCATGCACTGAACATACTGTACATACTTATTTTAATGTAGCATGACTTTGGAAAATAGCATGCCCATCCCCATAAGATCCTGTAAGTTTTTTAAAGATACAATGTTGATTGGCCTCATGAGTAACTGCAAAGAAGCTGCCTACAGGCAGAACTGAAGCTGTCTGTATATAATAACCTTTTAACACCATTTTCACTTTAACACAGCTTCAGGTTGATAGGACACATAATTTCACAGTGCCTCAAGTGGGAGGCAATCACTGGCTCTACAGTAAAAGAAAACACAACCCAGAGGATTGACTTTAAGAGACAATTAAAGAAATTCAATCTTCTACAGACCACATTGCAACCACATAGGCCAGCAATGCCTCATCTATAACTGTCTGAAACAGACGATCACATCAGTTCAGTAGAGAGCATCACCGGCTTCAAATTCACTCTTTATAAATTGATCAGATTATAATTACAATATGTTGGCACAATGTGTCACTATTGTTTAAAAGAAGCTAACAAAACCTTCCATGTAATTTCAGTAGACAGAAGATTATATGGGTTGTATACAGGGTTTGAAATTAACACCTGAAAAAAAAAAAAGTTTTAATCACAAAATAAACAAACAACAAAACAAAACAAAAGTGGCAGCCCCTCACGGACCACTGCCGCGTATAAACATAATCCTTCACTGTTGTCACTTCTCCTTTTATCCTTCCGGAGCTCCCTGTGCGAATCGAGCCCTGTTTGCCACCTGGCACAGTGGCAGTCGTGGTCCAATAGATTGTTACACTGGTAACCCGAAGGTTGCTGTTTCGATTCTCAATACCGGCAGGAAATGACTGAGATGCTCTGGAGCAAGGCACCTAAACCACAACTGCTCCCCGGGGACCGCAGAAAAAATGGCAGCCCACTGCTCCGGGTGTGTGTCCACGGTTTGGACGGCCCTCTGAATCCTCCACCCCCTGGTGGACGGTAACGTCTCCTCCGTCTTCAGGCATCCGGCAACAAGTCCCCTGTTCTCTGCTCCTCCCAATCATGACGGACGGTAGTAGACTCTGGCCTCAAGCTAATGGCAGCAATTCCTCCACAGCAGCAGCCCTTCCCCAACCAAGGCGGATGGCAGCGAGTTCGTTCTTCTCCCCATCAAGTTACTCCAGCCCACCACATCGAGCGTCCATGGTGGAAGACTCTGCTCAGCCGTGCTCAATGGCACTGCGTATTTTCCACTGGGCAAGGGGTCTTTGAAAGCGCATTACTCCTTTCTCCCCCGTTTTAGGCACCAATGTAACAAGGTTTGTGTTCAGGGTAGAAGGGGGCTGTTTATTTTCATTGTCTAGATATACCCTATTAAATGGCCAAATACATTTTACTAGTAGTATTTAGCATTGCTTTCTTTGCCTCCATCAGAAAATACTTTTTGGGTAACCCATCAGTTGACAACCACCGGTATAATGTTGGCTTACTCTGATCCTGAAAACAACTTAAATTGACAAAATTAATAACAAACACTATGGGCCCTATTTTAACGATCTGAAACGCAAGTGTCAAAGCGCAAAGCGCAAGTAACTTTGTGGGCGGGTCTTGGGCGCTGTTGCTATTTTCCCGGCGGGATAAATGCCTCTTGCGCCTGGCGCAAATCTAAAAGGGGTTGGTCTGAGGTAGCTTCATTATTCATAGGTGTGGTTTGGAAGTAACGTGAAATAAACCAATCAGAGCGTCATATCACATCCCCTTTAAGAGCATGATGAACGAGGTGCGCTTGTTCCATGGCGCAATACTATTATAACGGTGCATTTACCAGGCGCGCTTCAGAATCGGTTCACACCCGAGGAGATCGATGTTCTCGTCAGGGCCGTAAAAGAAAGAGAAGTGACATTGGGGATGGGACAAACCCACCCAAATTAGCTTCGGTTATACATTCATATAATAATTTGCGTAAATATGTAAGCTTTATGCCTATTTTTCCCATCGTCATGGACACAACAATGATTTCCCTCGTGTTTAAATATTTTTACTTATAAAATGTATCATTTGCAAAAAGGAAAATGCATCTGTGTAGATGAGAGAATCATCTACAGTGTATGCGCGTTGTTCACACTCTGTATTATGACCAAGCATGCGCGCTTAAAATAGCATCTGAATGTACGCTCAACGCGCCAGTGACTTTAGACTAGGTTTTTTCTGGTCAGTGGCGCAATTGTTTTCTTAGTTAACCGATGTGTGTCTGTGTCTGTGGAGTCTGCTTTGCGCGGGTGCAAAATAGGAATGATACATGCGTCGGTGTACAAAGTCATTTGCGCCGGGTGCAAGATAGGGCCCTATATATGACAACCTTTGTCTTACAGACACTGACACAAAAACCTACTGCAGAGGAACAGGATGCCTGAAAGCAACCCATTAATCTGTGATTCTCTCTCATATCTCCATTTCTTAGTCTCTTATCTCTGGAGTTATGGGTGTATTCGCTCAGTGATGCTGATCTGCAAGCCGACAAGCATATAACACCATCAGAAAACTTTGTGTCCCATAACCCTCAGTGGGACTGCTGGGCGAGTTGAAACTGTTGAGTGACATTAGGAGGAGAAGGAACATCACAGAGTCAGTGAGGTGTGTGCACATGTTCATGTGTGTGCATGTGTGCCAACCTACACAAAGACAGAAATAGCAAAAACTAAAATTATCACAAAGTCAGCGAGGTGCCTGTTTCTCCAGGGGCATGATATGTGTGTTTGAGAGGGATATTTCTCAGTAGGCGCATTGTTTGTTGAACATTACACTGAATCTATGGGATTGCTGTAGAACAGCTTGGAAGAGATCTGTTTTACAGAGTCTCCCTGAGACTGTGGCAGACAGGTCTTCCCTCTTCACTCTGCTCTGCCATCAATAAGACCAAATAAGACCAGATAAAAAGATCACAAAGCAAAGAGGATTAAAAGAAGAGTGGGCAGCTTCATGGATCAATTGTAAATATGTATGTGAGTGTGTTTCTGACAAATTATCATAACCTCCCACTGCATGAAAAACACACTCACAAACACTCTGTAAGACTAACTATCTCTTGTCACAACCTCTATAAAAAAATAGGTCTTCACTGTTTCACTTGGGTCCAAAAACCCGGGGTTCTACCCAAGACCTGAATGGCAACATTTATTATCTCCTTTTGTGGAGATGATTACCTCATTTATGAACTCCACATTAACGATGCTCTGCAAGTCATTCAAGAGAATGAGTGTGGGGATTTGAGTGTGGGGATTTGCTAATGAATTTTAACATAAATATAAATGTCCTTGTCATTTGAGGTGCAACAAAGTTTGTGAGCTGTTTATGTAGTTGGAATGGCTCGCCCAAGCAGAAAAATTATGTAACCCAGCCAGATTTCGATTACAGAAAACTAAACTAAGATCTAAATGCAGTTGATATCATTTTACCAAAAATGAAACAACAGTATTTCCTAAAGTTTTTTTTCCTAAACTGGTGAAAATGCACAGAAAATCTTCTGTTGCACGGAAAAACAAAACTCATTCAGGTTTGGAACAACATGGAGTTAAGTGCAAAAAATCACAGAATTTTCATTTTCATTTTCAACTAGCCGTTTACATAAATCTGAAAAAGTATTTACATTTTTATTCTGTATTATAATGTTGCGATGACAATGTTGGCTGTTTATTGTTTATTAGGACAAAATTTTAATATCAACCAAATACTAAAATCAGTTACTGACCATAACAATAAAATAATGATCAACCTATTGGTATAGGACGGAATTTAAATATCAGAGCATCTCTAATATAGGTAACTGATACGTAATATCAATATCCACCCAGTGAACTCTGCTATAATGCAGATACTATTCTGAGGACAGTTAGGTTAATCTGATTACATGTGCAGGTACAGTGGTAAACGCGTTTGATATATGGCCTTTCAACAAGGGACAGAGACTGATCTGGATACAGACTGACCCTCTTTATTCAATCACTTCTTTGATGTTTGGCTGCCTTCCTGTCCCCCTCTCTCCCTGTCTGTCTCGATACTTCACAGAATAAATTCCGCCTCAGACATAACCTCATGTCCTGTGCTGAGGCCTTGAACTTTAGACAAGCAAAGACTCCTGCCCTTGACAATGTTAATTCATGTTCTCCACACTGGTTAAAATCTCAAAGTCACACCAGCCGCTGCGAAAGCCCACAGTGCCTGGCACATACCAGCGAGTTGTGATGTCACAGAGGGCACACAGCAGGACAGTAAATGAACATGCTGGATCTATTGATGCCACCCCAGAGAGAATGTCAGTTGCCCACAAAGACACAAAGAAAAGACGTGGCCGTGTAAAGTCTATTTATTTATATATAAAAAATAAACCTTCGAGAATGAGGCTTAACATCTGATATGGTGTGTTGTGGTGTATTAATGTAGTATAGTATCCACCTTATTTTTAATATAATGTTGCCTTCACATGCTATTGGAATTATCGTAAATACGAGTTTCCTAGTTAATAATTGGACATGACTTGTCAATTGTCAATCAATTGCCCCTTTCAAGTCTTATTTACCACTGGGAATTTCCCGAGATGGGTGGGCCACAAACTTTAAACATGGCAAAGGGGAGAACGATTGCTGGTGTGACTGGTATTCTTTATTCGTTTTTTCCATAACCATATCATGTTGTCTTGTCGTTAAAGTAGCGCATATTTTAATATATGAGTAGTCATTTGAAGTTTATTGTTGTTTTGAAAATAGCCTGTATTTCACAGAAATTGTGTACCATGTACTGTATATGGTTATCAATGAATGGGACACTACATATAATTTTGGCTTTAATAAGATTTATTTATTTATTAATTAATAGTGGGTGTGGCCATTTGTAAAGTGAATGTGCAAGGCTTCTGGTGTCTAAGCAAGGCTTAGCTATAAAAAACTGATACTGCAAACTATGATATTAAAAAATATTTCTAACCATAATAACACTGGTTTGTAGCACAAATAGTTTTACAATTTTCAGCACTTTGATATTCTTCTAGTTATTAACCTATAGCAACCAATGAATAGAAAGTTCCATACATTCACAGAAAATAAGGTGGATAGCATAGTACAAGATAATACTGTTTAGTAGCTATAATGTAATTCGATACAGCACTCAAAAAAATAACTCTTTGAATGAACATAAAAAAATCATGGAAAGGATTTCCACATGATTAACTTGCTTCATTTCAGCATTATGCAATTCTGTTATTCCAATTTAATGTTCTTACGTTGGGTCAACTTAATTCATTAAGGTTGATTCAACTTATTTACTATGATTGGGCACAGCCTAATTTAATAGTGTCAGTGAATTTAAAAAGGCTCCCTGATATGATTCAGGTATTCAAATGCATTCGTTAATTCAATTAAATATACTTTATTTTAGAGTCACACTAATCAATTTCTAGACTATAGCCAACTATTAACTACCAATAGCACTTTATTGCATCTTTATTTATAAAGATTCATCAGCCAAAGCACTTGTTGTCAGAATTTCTGAATTAGTCTTCAGCCTAACCAAATGCTCCACTCTTCTCCACAATGGTAACCCACTGTAATTTAAATGGTTCAATAATTGCAATGTAATTGAACATTAAACACAATTGCACACTATCAAGTCTTCCCCTTTTCTCATTTTCTCAAAAAAACATAAAATAACACTTCATTTTAACATTTATTCTCTGTTAATTCAACCATATGCAAAGCATGCTGGGAACTAACAAGCACCACCCAGTTTCAGTTAATGCAACACAAATCAATCATGTAAACCCAACACAAATGGATTAAGTAAACTTAAATGTTACATATTTAAGCAGATTGAACACAATCAAATTAAGTTCGGGCAAAATGGCAGTTGGCTCGCACTACACTGCCACCCTCTGGATGTAAGAATTTTTTACTTAACATAAATGGTTTGTGTTCAGGCAACACATTAAGATTTTGTACTGTTAAGTTGAGACATAATTGCGTTGACCTTAATAGAAAAAAACATTTAAAGTCAAAAAACACAATTATTATAAGTAAACTAAATATAAATATATTATGTAAAGTGCACAACCTTCCTAGTTCATTTTTTTGAGTGAGTATGGCATAGTATACGATAGTGTAGTAGGGGAAGATGGGGAAGACGCCCCTTAATAATATATCATACAGTATTTTAAAATATATAAATGGAAGTTGTTCAACCACAAATAAATCCCATTATAATAAAAATTACTGTATGAATCTAAATTATGCCACAAATTTGACATTCAATTTTTTTAATTATAAACGTAAAATCAATATTACTCAATGATATAAAACTTTGTTCAGAAAAACAAATTACACTACAAAAACTTTTTTTAAACAATATATATTTTTTAAATAACTGATGTACGCAGTGTACTGTACTTCACTTACGGAGAAAACTCACAACATGATTAATATGAGTTGGCCCATGAGAAATTAAACCTCGATAATTGAATTTACATTAGGAGGGGACTGAACTGCCACCTTATCGTGGTGAAGGGGTTTGAGTCCCCAAACGATCCTAGGAGCTATGTTGTCCGGGGCTTTGTGCCCCATGTAAGGTCTCCCAAGGCAAACAGGTCCTAGGTGACGGTTCAGACTAAGAGCGGTTCAGAAGCCCAATATGATGCAAGAAAAATCAAGGACGAGACATCGCCCGGCATGGTGCAGCCGGGGCCTCACCCTGGAACCAAGCCCGGGGTTGGGGGTCGCATGCGAGTGCCTGGTGGCCGGGCCTCCCCCCATGGGGGCCGGCCGGGCTCAGCCCGAATGAGTGACGTGGGCCTAGTGCATAGTGGATCGGGCAGCAGTCGAAGGCGGGGGCCCCGACAACCCGATCTCTGGACACGGAAACTGGCTTGCGGGGAAGGAGTAGTGAGTAGAATGGCAGTGCAGAGTACTCTTGGGGTCCCTGGGAGGGGTTCTGGAATGTGCTCCAACTGGGAGTTTTGTCGTTCTACTGGGGGACTTGTGACACCTGTGACACCTGGAGGGCCATTATTGGGAGGAACGGTCCCCCTGATCTGAACCCAAGCGGTGTTTTGTTATTGGACTTCTGTGCTAGTCACAGTTTGTCCATAATGAATACCATGTTCAAGCATAAGGGTGTCCATCAGTGCACGTGGCACCAGGACACCCTAGGCCGGAAATCGATGGTCGACTTTGTGGTCGTTTCAGCTGACCTCCAGCCACATGTCTTTGACACTTGGGTGAACAGAGGGGTGGAGCTGTCAACGATCACCAACTGGGGGTGAGTTGGATCCGATGGTGGGAGAGGAAGCTGGACAGACTCGGAAGACCCAAACGTACTGTGATGGTCTGTTGGGAACGTTTGGCCGAGTCCCCTGTCAGAGAGATCTTTCGACCGGATCCCGAGGGAGTCTGGAGATATTGAGTCCGAGTGGACCATGTTCTATACCTCCATTGTGGACACAGCTGCTCGGAGCTGTGGCCGTAAGGTCTCCGGTGCCTGTTGAGGCGGCAAAACGCAAACCCGTGGTGGATAACGTCAAGCTGAAGAAGGAGTCCTATCAGGCCTGGCTGGCTTGTGGGACTTCAGAGGCAGCTGACGGGTACCAGCAGGCCAAGCGGACTGCAGCCCGGGTGGTTGTGGAGGCAAAAAATCGGGCATAGGAGGAGTTTGGTGAGGCCATGAAGAAGGGCCATCAGTTGGCCTCGAACCGTCCGACGCCTCAGGAGGGGGAAGCAGTGCCCTATCAACACTGTTTACAGTGGATATCCCCCTCAACTGGGGATATCGTCGGACAAAAAATACTTTGAGGATCTCCTCAATCCCACAGACACGTCTTCCATTGAGGAAGCAGAGGCCGAGAGCTCTGAGGTGGACTCATCCATCACCCAAGCCGAAGTCACAGAGGTAGTCAAGAAGCTCCTCGGTGGCAAGGCACCGGGGTTTGATGAGATCTGTCCTGAGTACCTAAAGTCTCTGGATGTTGTGGGGCTGTCTTGGCTGACACGCCTCTGCAGCATCGTGTGGCGGTTGGGGACAGTACCTCTGGACTGGCAGACCGGCAGGGTGGTGGTCCCTCTTTTCAAAAAGGGGGACCGGAGGGTGTGTTCCATCTACAGGGGGATCACACTTCTCAGCCTCCCCGGGAAAGTCTATGCCAGGGTACTGGAGAGGAAAATTCAGCCGATAGTAGAACCTCGGATTCAGGAGGAACAGTGCGTTTTTTGTCCCGGTCGTGGAACGTTGAACACTGGACCAGCTGTATACCCTCTCCAGGGTGCTGGAGGGTTCTGGGAGCGTCCCACCAGGAGGAGACCCTGGGGAAGACCTAGGTCACCCTGGAGGGATTATGTCTTCACGCTGCCCTGGGAACGCCTTGGTATTCCCCCGGAAGAGCTGGAGAGGGAAGTCTAGGCGTCTCTGCTTAGACTGCGGCCTGAATGAAGAAAATGATGGCGTTATAGGGAAGACTATTTAAAAGTAAGTAACAACTCACCCAATTAGACATCACTGCATAATGTCATGTCAAAATCAAACTTGAAATGGCCTAAAAACGTGATGACTGTGGGGGGGTTTTAGTGAGAAATCAGCTTGGGGATATTTGAGTTACATTTTTGTGTCTGTGCTTGATGGCTGATGAAAATAAGTTGACTATTAAAAAGAACAGTTGAACATCGGTTCACAAATATATTCTTTAAATTGGTACTCCCTTTTGGATTAGATGTAAAAATACATAAACCATTACCTTAATGAGATTTATACTTGGTTTTATTAAATAGAACATTAAGCATTTCTTTATGTAATGTTCATCTAACTAGGAAAATGTGAAAACATGAAGTTTAAGAGAAACATGAATTTACATTTGATATATACAGTATATAAATATTTTTAAATTAAACTGAGGATCCTCATTTTAAACCACCACTGGACACCACTGCGTTTAAAAGTGTTTAAAATGGCTGTTCAGTTTTGCACACATTGGCCAGTAAAATTGATGTAAAAGATCTCAAATTCATAAAAAGAGAATATGGGTATAAGTGAAATCAGAAAAGAGGTTGAAAGAGGACGGCTGCAGGGGTGAAGGATTGTACAGAATTGAACTGAAAGCCCATGTGTGGGAGGATAGATGTTTCAATAGCTCACACCTCCTGTAAAAGTCTGAGAGGTATTTTAAAGCCTCCTTCTGAAACCCTGATCTACAGGGTTTCTCAATGTCACAGAAAGGGACACAGTGCGAACAGAGAGGCAATTACACTCAACGCTTTTTCTATTTGGCACAACATGCGCATACATGCAAGAACACACAAAAACACACAAACACCCCAGAAGTCAATGACCTCTAAACTGACACCTGGCCCCAAATTTCCAAAATATAGTCAATATTATTTCAGTTGTCGTTAGTAAGCCAACCATATTGCTCACACTTGAAGTACTTTATGCTTTACCATTCTTAAACTTTAGCACATAACATCACAGACATTCAATTTTCACTTGCTGGACGATCAAATGGACAACTAAATACTTATATATTAATATATTTTGCAGGTGCTTTTATCCAAAGTGATTTACGTTGCATTTAAGGAAGGCCATTCCAGGATGAACCATATCATAGAGACTTTATGGTATGCTGTTTTGCAACCAC
Source organism: Semotilus atromaculatus (assembly GCA_031834385.1). Taxonomy (NCBI): domain Eukaryota; kingdom Metazoa; phylum Chordata; class Actinopteri; order Cypriniformes; family Leuciscidae; genus Semotilus; species Semotilus atromaculatus. The sequence goes on from JAULUF010000009.1 coordinate 26,795,898, forward strand.
ATAGCAACACACTAAAAACCACAGAAAACAACCACACAGTAACGCCCTGGCAACCACTCTAAAAACATAACATTGTAGCATCCATTTTTGAACTGGTAAGCGCCACTCACATTATTCAAAAGGTTTGAATGCTCTTTCTAATGAGATATGGAGCTTGTCTGAGGAACCATGTCAATTTAGAGCCTTTTTGTGGAAGAGTTTGTTTTCGGAAACTTTTACAAAGTATCTGGACGCCACTGATGTCTATAGCCATGCACGATAAAAATAATGACTGTTCCTGGCCTTACTCCATGCTTCACAACTTTATGGGTATTAAGCACTTTCTGCTTCATAAATTAAATATACTTGCATTTTTACAACTACGGGACACTCCACAGGTGCAGCTGTAAAGCAGAGGCTTCACTGTGTGCGTAATATAACGTTTGTCAATCGTGACGATGCATTTTCTGGGCTGAAAGCACGTTTCAGACAACATAGCCATACTGGAAAAAAATATATTAAACTAGTCTAAACTTGTTTGCTAGTCTTATCCGGTTATTAGAGAGGTTTTGATTACTTCTCAGTTGGTCTGTTTGAGAGACCATCTTAAACCAGCTGAAACACGCAAACCAGTTAAGGCTATATTAAGAGACTGTGATGGATTGGTACTGTTGAGCTATATAAATACATACACATGTGTACACAATATTTATTAATTAATTTACATTAACACTTTTTCATGCTTTAAAACCTTTGCTAATTAAAAAAAAAAAAATCCTACCTGCTTCTGTCTGTCTATTGATGAGACATGCTTTCTCTTTGTCAGATCAATTCAGCACTGACACCCAAATCAATCAGATTCTAATGTGTTTATGTTTCTGTGTGTGTGTTCTGTAAATGGCAAAATGGTGAATACCGCAGTGGGCTGCATTGTGGTCCGGCTCATATGCGTTCCAGGTGATAGTCAGCGATTTATACAACACTCACAGCCTTCTGAAGTCCCACACATTTCGTACACGCAGGGTCCAAAGCTCCATGCAAAGCTCTGTGTGTTTTTCCACAGTCGGAGCTTCAACCCTCACAGTGAGAGACAGACAGAATGCATATGAGGAATTGCTGTTGACACCAACTGAAGTATTTCCAGTAAGTACAATGGAAACAGAATGTCCAGATTTAAAATTAGAACATGATGAAAATAGAACGTTCAAGACGAGGAAAAAAAAACAGCATAGTCAAGGCCATTGTTTAGTTTAAAGTGTCGTGCACATTTTGAAATTAAACAAAAGAGACATTAAGCAAAAAAAGGACATCTGTAGCACTTCTAAGCACTACTGAGCTACGAAGACTACAAATGATCCACTCAAAGTCTACAAATACAAAATAGCCATGTGTCCGTAATTAAAAAAGTCTTACTCACTAGAAACACTTTAGAATACTGTAACAAAGGAACAGGAACAAAGGTGTAAAGTATTGTTAACATTCTAGTAATTATTATTAGCTAACAAGAAACTAATTCATTAATTAGTAAGTAATAGTGCTCAGTTGAATGTTACAGTTATTTTAATTATTTTTAATACCTCTCGGAGCACTGCTAAGAACGTCCTGGTTGCGTATGCAACCCACCGTTCCCTGAAGGAGGGAAAGGAGGACGTAGTCACGTCGACTGAATGGGGATCACGCTAGCGAGCCAATCGTCTTCGATTACTATTGAACGAGCCAATGGAATTGGTGTGCGTGACTCGCATCACACACTCCACCCATACAGCGCGGGTATAAATACGGAAGTGGATGCAAGCACTAGTTGCTTTTTCGCTGAGGAGCCGATCGGCTCCCGGAGTCAGAGGTAGTCCAACAATAATGGCGAGGGGACTACGATGCATATGCAAACAGGACGTTCCCTTTCAGTCGAGAACGTCAGACGTAGATCTATTTGAAAACGCCACTAGTACTGCCACCTTCCAGTGCCTAGACAGAGCCACCTGATCCCCCCGATTTAAGGAGACGGGACAGGGCTTAGGCCAGGGAAGTCACTGCTGTTCCTGCAGGATCACTGGGAAAGCGTTCCCTGTACATGGAAGGAAGGGACGCTGCGGAATCCACATCCTGCCACAGGAGGTAACATGTGGAAATACACATATGAACTGATGACCAGGCAGCACAACATATGGAATGTCACTGTGGTGGCACCTGCCTATGACAGGGGGAGACTCAACCAGACAGTGACGGCAGAGCAAGCTCTGCTAAGAGAAGACACGGACTCGCCGCAGGGAGCCGTACCGTAAAAGAATAAACATATGGGATCGCCGTAAGGATCACGACATACGGACCCAGTCTGACACAGGTTCCATCAGTGCATACGAGTGACAGGCCTGGCTTCGGATGTTCCGCCACGTCCGTAGCCGAAGGGTATGGAGGAACACGACAGGGTTCAGCTAAGAGCTAATAAGGAGAACTCTACTGGAGCAAGAATTGCGCACGTATCTAGTCCATAGGAGGGGAATGGTGCAGCAAGCTGACACTTCGGACCGGGCTCACAGTGAAACTGGCTACATAAGAAGGTAGCCCACGAGAAGCAGCGGTTCGACTACAGGTGTCGCCCAGCCCCCAACTCTAGAATATCTGTCAGTGAAGCACGCTGTGTCAACGCATAGGCGGGAGCATACACTCACTTCAGAGGAGCTCACCACCTAAGTGGACACGTGCATCTCGGAATTTTCACTAAGATGAAGGCAACCACTAATTTAGTGGGCCAACCTCGCTTGGAAACTGCTTTCCCTTTTCTGCTGATTTCCTTAACAGACAAGAGCTGGTCTGAGGTCCTAAGCTTAAGCTCTGTGCACGTATAACCGCAATAACGATCGAACAGAGAAGCCAGGGCTGGGTCTGCCTCCTCCGGGGCAGCGCTTGCAGGCTAACTACCTGGTCCCACCTGTAGGGAGAGGTAGGAACCTTGGGCACATATCCAGGCCGGGGTCTCAGCTAGTGAGAGTTAGTCAGCCCGAATTCCAGGCACAACTCATTGACCGAAAGCGAACAAGTCCCTACCCTCTAGTAGAAACCAGAAATGTTTCTTTAAAACAGAAGCACTCACTTTTCCGCCCTCTAACCAGCCGTCAACAAACACAAACAAACAGAAATTTGTTGCTGTTAAAACAGCAGTTGAGAGCTCAAAGCTTGCGATCACCGCTAGTCGGAGAGTCTTCAAGAAGAACATCGACACACTCGCTCGTTGTAAACAACAGCAATCTTCAGAGACATCAAACGATTGGCTCAGAAGCGAAAGGCAACTAGTGCGTGCATCCACTTCCGTATTTATACCCGTGCTGCGGGGGCGGAGTGTGTGATGCGAGTCATGCACGCCAATTCCATTGGCTCGTTCAATAGTAATCGAAGATGATTGGCTACCTAGCGTGATCCTCATTCAGTAGACGTCGACTACGTCTGACGTTCTCGACTGAAGGGGAACTACTATATACAGGGTCATAATTAATGTGAATATTGCAGAATGTATAATTAAATCCAAAGTGATGATCATGGTAACCCATTGAGTAAATGACTCAAGTATCACCAAATCTTTCAGATGGAATTACTAATTATTTGGAACATTATTCTAAAGTGAAAAGCATGATAATTCCCTACCCAGTAATGACTGAAGCTATTGGCTTTTGAGGTTTTTGTAAGGATTTGCATAATACTTGCTCCTGACGAAATTGGTAACACTTGATACTAGTGGATTACCATGATCTTCGCTTTAGAATACAGATCGAAATAATTTGTAATTCCTTTAAAAGGATGTAGTAACACTTGAGTCATTACTATCCAAATCCTCACAAAAACCTCAAAAGCTTACAATGACTTCAGTCATGACCAAGGAGTTATCAGAGTCACTCTTAGTGGGTTCCCATGATCTTCACTTTAGAATTAATTATACATTATGTTCTTAAAGCTACACTGTGTAATTTTTTAAGTTGATTCTTAGCGAAAAACTTTGTTCTTTCAAAATTATATGTGCTCATTCATGTGTAATTACTTCCACCAACTCAAGTATCAAATATTCTCGCAAGAGTAGAATCTGCCATTCAGAATACATATGAGCGAGTCGCTCGAATGGCGGCAGTCATGTTACGCCTCATCTTGAAATAATACATTAGCCAAAGATGGACATACCTGGAAATTGAAGCTTCGCCTTTCGCGCTTTTACAGTCAGTGGCACCGTGACGAATGCGAGATTGAGAGATTACTCGCAACTCCCGGCAGATTTGAAAGCCTGTTGAAGATGGAGGAGCACGCCTATTCTAAGCTGTAAACATTGCCTTACACTATTAATCTCATACAATATACAGAATAACGATAGCACTGATACTTTACTAACATTAGCTTGCATTCGTTTGGGAACCTGATAGCTGATGTTAGCAATGAAAAGGTACCAAAATAACGAAAACGTAAAACTATTATTAATTTTACATAGAGGTCATAACCTACATGTTAACTGACCAAATAACTAAATGCAATTTGTAATACTTTGCTAAAATAACCTCATCACTTGAAGGAACATTCATGGACGAAGTCGAACTGGAAGCCATGTAAATCTTGGAATAATACGGCCACCGGGAATGGGAGGGGCTAGAAAGTAATATTCAGTTGGTAGTCATAAACAATTTCAATTTGATATATATTGCTAATAGTTAACTACCTCATTCAACTGAGCGCCATTACTTGATAATTCCTTAATAGGAGTTATAGGAGAATCAAAGGCTTATTGTTCAAGTACAGTGAACTAATTAACTATTGCTTGGCCCAGAGTTGATTCCTGAGCGCAGCAACACTGAAAAACAATCTGCATTTAATTTATTACTTTCAGACATTGACATTAGAAATGTGTTTCACTGATCTTTCTAATAGATGTAATTGTGCGTATACATCAGCGTAGAGAATGATGCAGTGTGTGGGGAATATATAGTTGAATATTTAGGCCTGGTATGCAAACACAAAGAAACAATGAAAACTGTTATGTTCCTGTGTATATTCTAACCGATTCCTAGTAGCTGGGAAAACAGGTTCTAAAACAAGACACCATGTTTAAATGATGATTCCTCACTCTATTGGACTTGGAACATACTGACAGACATGAAAATCAGAATTACATGAATTGATGTGTTTTCAAGGGGCAGAGTAAACAATAAACAGATTGCTGTTTAAGCTATATTATATCAGGCCAATACTGCATGCTATCTTTGCTGAAGTTCTGATCTGAACTGCTGACACTATCACAGTTAAAGGGTGTAACAACTGGAAACAGGCTGCTGGAATGAACATGGGTCTCTAAAGGCATGTCTCATCAAAGAACCACCTCACCAGTCAAGTCATGTGAAAGGAAAGAGAGAGGTGCAGTGACAGTGCCAAAGACATAGTACACTCATGAATACTGAACAACTTAAGATAAACTAACACTAGATTTTTCTTATTCTGGTAAGACAATTCCCTTCACGACGGAAGCCAAAAGTCTTTGATGAACTAAACTCCTGAGAACACAGTTGTCAACTTTGTCAGTGTCATTTGATATATTAAATCCTAGTTAAAATGATCACAACCTGCCACTCCTCTCAAACCCTTGGAAATACACTATCAATCAAAAGTTTGAGGTTGGCAATATTTTATAATGCTCACCAAGGCAGCACTTATTTTCAAAAATACAGTAAAAAACAGTAATATTGAGAATTATTATAACAATTCAAAACTCTTAATATATTTTTAAATGTAATATATTATATTTAATATAATTGCTGTGGTGGCAAAGCTGAATTTTCAGCAGCCATTACTTATTTACATGATCCTTCAAAAATCTTTCTAATATGCTGATTTTGTGCTTAAAATTTTCACTTTTGAGCAATTGAATGTGTTGCTGAATAAAAGTAGGCCAATTCATTTCTTTCTTCTTTTTTTTTAAATCTCACTGACCCCAAACTTTTGAACAATAAATGTTACGTTTAGTCACAAGTGTGGCAAGTATGACCTCTCAGAATATCAAAATGCCTGTGTGATTCATTCCTGCACTGATGCTGCCCATGGAAGAAAAGTTAAATATGGGGCATCTCTTGTATTTTGACACCTAAAAAAGACAGACTCAGAGGGAAACAGCTGGAGAAGCTCTCACATGCTGTGGCACTCAACCTGGGATGTCTCCAGTCCCAAGGGTTGAACTCTGTGACAGAAGGACTGTTTCTGTAGCTTGTCTCGGGGGCTGTAATCTGGGGACATGGGTACGAGAGAGTACAGCAAGACAAGATCAGATGAGGGGGGTGGGGTGATGGGGTTGGGGCGGGGATGTGTGAAAGACCGACAGAGAGGAAAAGAGAGAAAAAGGCAGACAGGCAGAAAGGGAATTTTCCCCTGTGGACGCACACAGCGGTTTCCGTGCGCTACACGCATGTATTTATCCATGTGTGTTTTTGTGATCGGTGCCTGTTTGGGCAGCTTTCCTTTTGCATAAAGAAATTAAAGAACACAAAATGATTAAGCAGAGGATCTTCTAACGCTCATGGTGATGGTCACACCAGCAAATTCATTTAAACTGGAGCAGGTCAGGTCACCGGCTTAAGATTATTGACATTCTTTATCCCACCATTAATGTTTGCTGGATGTTAGTAAAAACAAACGCTTTGAAAAGATATGCCAACAAACATTTTAAATGCAACAAAAACCAACAGTATAAAATAAAATAAAAAACGGAACCACAATCAAGCCAAAACTACTACAAACTACTGTGTTTCCTTCATAGTGGTGAGCCATTCCCACTGGGTACAATCAGACCTGACAGAACACTGAATAAGCACGGTCCAGGGCCACTCAGACAAAACCCTAATGCCTGCACCAGGCAGCCGATTCATATTTATGAGAAACCCCACAGAGAAGCAGAACATTAAACATAAAACCAAAGCCCAGAACACCAGAACACACTCCAGCACAGCCTCACATCATCAATTTCTCTCCAGGGTGCTGACTCTAGATCAGTTGTCCACTTCAATACACAAACTAATGAGATCAGAAAGAAAATGATGAAGGTTGATTCCAGATGAGCTAAGATGTATTATAAACGATCTGGAATGAGTATGAACAAAACAAAATCACAACCAGGGAAATGCATTTTCACATACATCACATGTAGATAATTTCTAATGGACCCTTTTTGGGGTTATCAGAAGTGGAAGTCACAGATGGGTAAATGTATATAGTGGTGAACAGGTTACTTCAGCAAATATGATTGTTGGGTTTCCATTTGTTCAAATAAAGAAAAATAATCCACAATAGCATTTCCACGACTTTCCAAAACAGGAAAAAAAAATTTACAGAGATGAATTACAGTGAGCAGAGGAGAGAAAGATTACAAATTTACCATCAGCCATTGTATTAGAAACACATTCACAGCAAGTTTTTGTAACTTAAAGCCAAATAAATATTGATATAAATGTACATTATTATTATTATTTTTAAATAATGAAAATACAAATAAGTGTTGCTTGATTTATGATGTTAATAATTGTAGAAACTATCACCACAGTCTGTGAAAAGTAGGCCTATCCATTGGTTATATTGGTTACATATGACCTCAGGGCAAAGAAAATGTGGATTAAAACAATATTTCATCTAGCCCATTTTAATTTCCTCATGGAAGCACCAAATAATTAAATGTCTTAAAAACAGTATCAAAATCCTAACACACCGTTCTATAAAACAAAAGGATGCTAATTAACTCACTTTCATTCTCAAAAAGCATACTTAATGTAATTTTTAAACTACGCTAAATGTGGAACAATTACGGATGCAACTCTGCGCGCGGATGATGTCAGCAGTATTGCGTCATTTCATCTTATTACAGCGTCCACTTTTCAAACCTGTACGCGTCCTCACTCTTTCACGCGGGCGTGCGCCTCTCCAAGTTCCACTCATAATAAGGAATTGGAAGGAATCTGCACACATCGCGTCGCATAATGTCATTGTCACCACACGAAACCATCAGTAATAAATTCACTGCTATAGTCTCAGAGAGATCCCACTTACTAAATTGATATCACCGATTAATCATCTATTTTAATTAGATCAAGGCAAATATACCTCAGCAACTACAATGAACTTGACCAATGCTCATAAATTTGTCCATACATTTCACTGAATCTGAATTATAAAACTGGATTTCTTAGAGCAAAGACGCATTTAATGCCACTATAGAAAGGGATTAATTTTACACTCTTTGACATTGACAGTAAATTGCGAACAACCGAGGAAAGACTTGAGTAAGGTCATGACTCTATTTCATGAAAATGTTTGACTTAATGTGTTTATATCACTTGATTAACAAGATGCGTTATAGATGTGGAGCGATGCGCAGAGGAAACACTAAAGTTCTGTTACACATCACAGCGCATTCAATACAATTTATGAGGTTCATCTCCAACTACATAATAGCAAAATCACCAGCAATGCCGTCATTAAAATAAGCTTTTAGCCTATAGGATTTACAAGATGTGTTGTCTTATCCTGCGCGCAGGATCATTGCCAAACAAAGAGAAGCTAAATTACTTGAAATGGCTTAAATCCACATTTTAAAACGTTAAAAAATCATTCACTTTCCGAACTTACAGCCGTTTTCAGTCATAAGTAAATGTGAATACTTAAATCAGGCTTTTTTAAATACTTTTTTCAACAAATGCATTTGTAAATTCATTGTAAAAATGCAATTGTTAAAGGACTACGTGATACTTCGCAGTGAGAAGAAAGATATAGACTACATCCATCTAAAACGAGTTAAATAAATAAACACCAATGTTTTCTCGTAAAAAATAATAATTGTTATTTATGATTAACTCACCCATTAAGGAATCGTCTGTCTCCTCTGACCTGCTGGCATTCTTGCGTTTCTCCTCTCCTATTTAGTCTTCTTTCACTTTCATTGATGACGAATTCCTCAAGAACGCAAGCCCGTGGCAGGACGAGGGTTGTGCTCATTCAGACTGAAGCGCGGAAAGAGAGAGGGAGGGGGAGAGAGAGAGAGAGGGAGAGAGAGAGAGAGAGAGAGAGAGAGAGAGAGAGAGAGAGCCGTCACTGCCTGCAACCAGTCGCACACCAAACAACGCGCGTGGATCCACAGGCTGTGTGTTAATGCAGCTGCGCTCTGGCTCACGGCCACGCGGGTAGCAAGGGTGGTGGCCAGCCAGTGTTTATCTGTAACGCATCTCACAGTACTTGACGGTCCGGTGTAATTACTCTAAATTTGCAATTAGTGAACGACTGAGCACTTTTCTCACCATCAAGAAAACTGAAAGTCACGCACAGAGATCGTTTCATAATAATGTCGTTTTAGTGCATGGGCTTAAATCAATCCAGTGCCAAAAGTTAACATACCAGAATTTTAATTAGCCAGTTTTGTAAAAGTCACTTCTTCACAAACCAATTTACATAATGCGTCTTTAACTAGTATGCAGGCTACATGCCTTACATTTATTACAATGTACTGATTTGACAATTTGTGCATATTGCAGTGTACATAAAAATAACACACACACACACACACACACACATATATATATATATATATATATATATTTGTTAATCAAATACAGTGAAAGCAGTAATACTGTGTAATATATATATATATATATATATATATATATATATATATATATATATATATATATATATATATATATATTATTATTTTTTTTTATTTTTTATTTTTTTAAAGATTAATATTTTTTTTAAGATAAAATATTTTAAAATGTCATTTATTCCTCCCAGTTTAGAAAAAAAAATTAGTCAGCAAAAAATGGTTTTGAACATTGATAAAAATAAAAACCATTATTTATAATTGAGCACCAAATCAGCATATTAGGGTGAGTTCTTAAAGATCATGTGACACTGACGACTGAAGTAGGCCTAATTATTCTTATAAAATTATGGATCATAATATAATTACGTACAATTACTGTAAGTACATATATATGTACTTAATTTTACAAACACAGACACGTGCATTTTATTAACGGTGACAAAGACATTGGAGACAGAAAATGATGGGGATTAGAGTTCGAGCCATAGGCATTGTTAGACCCAATTTTTATGTCTTTCATCGCAATCCACCCCTAAATATCTGCAATTATGTGATCTCTATTCACTTTGCCTAAACCAAACAGCTGCAGTGAGCTATCAGTGGTTATTCCACTTAGAATCAACCCTTACCAGTCCCTTATCTTTTCAGAACACTTTAACGATGGTTACATTAGGTATTATCCTTAGTCAGTGGCAGACTCGCTCAAAGGCAGGCTGGCAGTGTTCTGCATGGAGCACTACCCGCACACAGCTGTTCACAGATGCATACTTCATTTCTCTGTCTCATCAGAACGCTCTCTGGTCCAGTGAAATCACAACATCAAATGCAACTAAATCTCTCACCTTAACTGATTTACATCTACTGATAAACAGATGGCATTTGTTTATTAAAGCAAAATTGTCAATCAAGCGAGATTCAAAAAGAAAACACCAAACATTTTCTGTTTTATACAACATTATTTTTAAATCATAGCACCTCCCATTATTCTCAGTGATGATTCATTACTCTAATACTATATTTAAGGGGTGCTAATTTGTAATAAATAATGAAAAACATATCACCTAAACTTAAAGGTTTTATGAGATTCACCCAAATGCAGTCAATCCTCTATACAGCAGGAGCGTCTGCGCTCTTATGTGGTATGACTAATCCTACCTAACAAAACACCTTTTCAAAGAGGCAATTATGAAGGACTGCATGGTGCTGTGTGGAGTAGAATACGATTAGATGAGATCTGCAGTTGAGCATTTTGGCACCAGCCCAGTGCTGAGTGCTACGTGTTAAATTATACAGACCCAGCATGGTTCCTACGAATGGCTTCGTTGTGCTTCTGACATATCATTTGTGACAACAGCGGGGACCTGAGCTTCCCCTAAAGCCAAGCTAGGACAGATCGACCGAATGCACAGAGGCCAAATGGAGCTCCATGAGGTTTGGAGGGCAAGAGGAGCAGAGCCATAAAATAGCCAGTCTATGATATGAATGAAGATTATGGGATTTGAAAGGTCAATCAGATCCAACTCAAATGTCTCAAGTATAATCATAAAAGCCAACACTCATTATTGGGTCTATAGGTTAGAGAGAACTGAAATAGACCATATAATGATCCGGGATGTTTAGTGGAAAAGATCTCATCCTCAGAAGAGCATAAAAGCGCAACTCCTCTTTAGTTCTGTTCTGAGTACCGCCCTCCATCAACGCCTCCTATGTGCATTAGCGTTTGTCTAAGTGACCTTTATGGGAGGTGATGAGTGCAGACCCCTGGAGGAAAGAAATTTTCCCTTCTCTTACCCAGGCCACAGGCAAGTCTAATGGGCCTCACAGGAACATCTAGCACCACATACACACACATACACACAAAGCGTATCAAAATAGCTGAAAGGTAATCCGGCCTCCCTCTCCACCTTTGCCAGCAGACAGGATCATTAGACTACTCAACAATGATGAGGGATATTTGAGGCACATTTCCCCCACTTTCTGAAAAGATACATTTGGAGAATGTCAAACGACAATTCCTGCTTCCCTCACCCACATATATACCACCTGCTGCATGCACACCTATCATTAAGGGCTTTGTAGAATAAAAAGACACAGAGAAGCAAGGGTAGTGATTATAACCTTTTCTCCTGGGTTCCTCATCTCCCTGTCATATATATACGGCACTATAGAGCTTCTCTGAGCAGACCTTCCTAAAATAATAACAAGCTAAGCCCTGTGGGGAAAATTTTGTGAGTTAAGTCAGTTATAGAAACAAAGGTTATATGTTCACCGCAAGGAAATGTAAAGATGCCCTAGAATTGATGAGGGATAATGGCTTGTAATAAATATCAAGGTCTGAAAAGCCACTGAAAAGCTACCTTATGCTGTGATTACAGCTTTGTTCAGTGTACAGCTGAGGCTATAGTGGCTTTATCCTACAAATAACTCAAAGCATTGCCAAAATATTGGAAAACCATGTTCCCACAGTAATTGTTAAAGGGTTAGTTCAGCCAAAAATGGAAATTCTGTCACTATTTACTCATGTCAAAGGCCGTAGTTTTGGTTTGAACATTGGGGGAGTTTTAGCGGGGTTTATTCCTTTGTTTGTTTATTGTTTATTAATCTTGGCGCATGCACAGTATACAGTGATTCGCATCCCAGAAAGGCACAATAAAATTAACCAGGCTTCAGTCATATTGTGCTGTTAATTGGTCTGATAAATGATCAAAATGATTCTGTGGTGAAGTAAATACTACAGAAAAAAAACAAATGTAATTTCTATATTGAATTTAAGTTAGTTTCTTAAAAAAAAAAAAATCTATTACCAGTACTCAAAACCAAAAACTCAATGGTGGAGTTTGTGGCAGAGATGAAACTGGATCTAAGTGCAGCAGTCTTATTAAACAAAAACAAACTCAACTCTTTAACAAACAAATGCTCAGGATCAGGAACAAGATCGGGAACAGAACAACCAACAACATGCAACATTAAGAACTGACAAAAAAACAAGACAGAACACAGGGTTTAAATAGACAGAACTGAAGAGCAACTTAACAAGAACACCTGAACTGAACTAACAATCAATCAGAAACAAACAAGCAGGGAGAGGATAAAGACAGAACTGAACTAATTAACAGATAAACTAAACACAGACCAGGGGTGCCAAAAGCAAGTTTCGTCGTTATCATCATAGTTCAACGAGTCTGTTTCCCGAAACCATCGTTCCAACGAACATTCGCAAACAGCATCGCAAAGTTGTGTGTTGGGTTGGAACGACAGCTCTCGATCTAAGGTTATAATCATAGTTTCTTGTTTTTATAACATGTGGGCTTAATAAATTATTATTTGAAGCCAAATAAGCAAGATGACATTCAGTACAATCAGTATCTTTATTTAGAAGACATACAAATGTCCTTTATGTCTTTTAGTTTGTCAACAGATTTTACTCACCGTTTTTGAAGAGTGCGCATGTGCGAACATGCTCTAGTGCGAAAGAACGAGCCTATGATTGAATCTGGAAATAAAGCAAATGACTGAGAAAAATATGAGATAGTCCTCAGATGACATGTCCGTAATTTATAGCGAAACATCTAGCATTAATTCGACCGCAAACAGATTTATTACTCCACCACCTGTGTGACATCATTAACCAACGTGGTTGAACAACCAATTTGCGACAATACGGTTTCTTCAACGCTGCATCGTACTACGGTGGTGAAGCAGCAAGTTACGTCGTTGTATGGGAAACGCACCCCAGAACGGAAATCAAAACAAACTGACATTGTGACACCAACAAACTGGCCAAGTTAAATGTACTTATTCTCTTTGTTAATGTTATGCAAAAACTTGCAAATGAAAAATGAAGTAAATTTTACTTTTTTTTTTTTCTTCAGTGTATGCAATGTTAAATATTTACAATTTTTCACTGTACATGGTATATATATATATATGTGTGTGTGTGTGTGTGTGTGTATATATATATATATATATATATATATACTATTTCTCAGCTAAAATTACCACACAACTATACAAGAGAGTAATTGGTTTATGTAAAAGAAGAAAGCAGCAGCTGTCAAAACAAGGATGTCTTAAAAAAGAGATGACAAGTAATGAGCACCATTTTCTGCCATTATCCTTATTTTGCATCAGCTTAGCGTAACAAATCATGTTGTTTCAATTAGATGCGCACCTCAGAATGACATCCAATCATGTCACCTAAGGACACAACCTGTACATACTTTAGTCACTGAGTTAATCGGCATGTTTTTTCAAGATTCGGTGCAAAAACAGAGCCCGGAATTTCTTTATTAATGGTGTTTTATTTTCCTTGTTTCATGCTCAGCCACAAGAGCAGAGCAGTCATGCATTGAGGATTGCATTTAGAATCTGAATCAGACCAGGGATGACTGATTCATGTGCAGCTCCTCTTAAATGCGGATCTGGGCTCAATTTTATAGTCGCTCCTCTAGTTTTTAAATGTTCAGAGTCAGGTTAGCAGAGCTGACTCTGGAACAGCCTTTACCAGGCAGCCTAGACTGAGCCCTAGGGGTCAATATTCATCCTCACTGCACAAGTCCCACTGAATGATCCCCAACCCCTTCTTCACGCACAACTGAATAAACCACAACAGGCAAAGCATGCAGACCCAAGCGACACCCTATTTAATGGGTCTCCTCACTGATCCTAGTTTTTTCCCGGCTTCAGCGATATGATGATTTGTGCTATAGAGAGGCTATTGAACAGGCCATGCTTGATGCTTTGTAATTGGCTGGAAAAATATAAAGAGAGGCATTTATCTGCTCATCAGGAGTAGAACTAAGGGGTTAGCTGCGATCTTTGATTTAAGCTTGGTCACCCTGCTCACAATTGCTGTTTCTGTCTCTTTTTTCTTGATAAGAATTGCGTTTATTTAGATGTAGAGTTCTCTCTTTATGACCACAAGTTTCAAGCGAGCACTTAAATTTGCCAGGTAGCTTCAGTAAATGAACAGTGAACAATAGATACGAGATAGTGGAACTGTTTATACAACATGATTAAATATGGAGACGATTAAAGCATAGTCAAAACTTTGCATGCATGTCTCCAAAGTTTGGGATAAAATATACTGCTATGTGGCAGTATAAGGCTCAAATTGATATGTAATTTTCCATCTGTAATTTGTATAAAGTACAAATGAAAATGGATCACATTTAAATGTGCATGAAAATATACAGCCTTAGATATTGTTCTAAGTAGTTTAGAACGCAATTTAAATTTTAGTGTCCTCGTCTAATTTCTGTCGCTCTACATACGTCATCTGGTATAATTGAAACGTTTGGCTATGAGCTCCGTACAGGCGCATTTGATAGACATTCGTAGCACCCAATAAACGGCTCTGGGCATTTCTAAACCACGCCTCAAATACGAGAAAATGAACATGTGATTCCCAGACCAACGTCTCAGTGAGACTAGGTCTGATGTTAGCCAGGCTATGAAGGTTGACTAATCTTTGAACTACTGTATGTAGTTACCTGCATGTTCTCCATTGTTGCATCCTCATTGATGAGACAAGCTTAAGGGGGTGTTGAGAACCAGAACCAAGCAGACTGCTCAAGTTGAACTTATGCCGAGTTCAGACTGCACGATTTTCAAAGTAGTCGGGTCACTGTTCTTTTCACACTGCATGACTATCTTGGCCAGCATTCAGTCGCTGCTGTGTTCACACTGAACGATGGATCGGCGACAGGAGGTTTCACACTGCATGACTTTACAAGAGGAAGAATCGCCGACAACTGTTTGACACGCAAACTATGTTTCACAACCAAACACACGCGCGAAGTGATAAGAAAATAACGCAAGATCACGCGTGCGTGAGACCGGAGTTCTCGCGCGAGACTCAAATTGTTTTAAAAATTATAGCCTGCAAGAATTGCGATCCCAATCTGTGAGCTGATTTGCAGCGAAAAGGAGAAAAAAAATAAGATTATGCAGGAGGAAATGGTTGGGGAGAGAGATCAACTTGTTGAGCTCTGAGCAAGGATTGTGTGTTCTACAAAGAGAGTTGGGGGTAAAGAAATAATTTTGCAATGTGCTGCTGGTCAAGCAATATGTAGGCTACTTTGTTTCTGTTTGATATAATTGTAAATATATGTATTAAAATACTGATATTCTGGTCTATAACTCCTCCCGAACTCCCCGCTGTCCTGTATCTTGCTCTCATTGGCTGTCGGTCATCGCCGATGTAGTTTTCAGTCAGAACACTTTTCACACAGCAGGATTTTGAATCACCGACAGGTCCAGATATTTAGCATGCCAAATATCTCACGGGTGTCGGCGACTCGTCGGCGATTCTCTCAGATCGCGTCTTTGCTCATTCACACTGCATGATTGTCACTCGCGTGAACGAGCACCGATTTACCTGTGATTTCGGGCATTTGTCGGCGATTTCTCAAAACCTGTCGCCGAGCCAAAATCGGGGCTAAAATCGTGCAGTCTGAACTTGGCATTAGCTGTGAGCTTCTTTTCTATTAATATTCCTGGAGGTGAGGAATAATACAAGAATTGTCAAAATCACTCAGTATTACTTCATCTAATCCACCACTATCTCAATTACAATTACAAATTAATTGTATTCAGTTGTGTTGTAGGCACTAAAAGAGTCTATTATTTTATAGTCATTTTAATGTTGAAAAAAACACCCCAGACTGGTTGCTGGCCCCTGCCTGACCAGCCCTATAAAAAATATACTGGCTCCGCCAGTGCTGCTCATATGCAAAAGAAATAGAGAATGAGAGATATTATTAGTGACAATGCAAATTCCCCCCTGCCATAACCACCAAGTTGTCTCACATGTAAATATCTTACAAGAATAAAAAAAAGCTCTCAGAAAAGCATCCATACACTGTAAGATCTGAACCATGGCACGGTGGTTGAGGCAAGTGACAAGTAAGAGTAGTACATGAGCAGTAACCAAATTATTGACGAAGTCATCATGAAATCAAAATGGACAATTCTTATTTTTTTAAGGAATATTGCAGCATTTATAATAAATGATTTATCCATGCAAATAATTTTTTTAATTCATGTGCCCTCGTCATTTTTAATAAAAATAACCCCTCCATCTAGCAGCGACATCTCTTCTCTAGTGACGTGTTTACAGGCGCAAAGGCGGGACAACCTGTCACTCATGAGATCGCAGCAATAGCAAACCACATTGATCCAATGATACAAGTGATTCCCTATTCCCAAAATCAAGTCCCACCCAACATTTTTTTCTTGTTCAAAAAACCACTTCGCTATACATCATGACAGAAACTTTAGAAAATAAAAAGTTTACAAAAATATGATTAAATGGGTGGTTGAATATTTCACTTTTCTAACTTTAGTTAGTGTGTAAATGTTGCTGTTTGAACATAAACAACATCTGCAAAGTTACAATGCTTAAACCTCAAAGGAAGATATTTTCTTTTAAAGAAATTGCTTTTTAAGGACTACAACAAAAGGCTGGTAAGGACTACACACTAACCCTAAAATTTACATAAACCATCCCCCGGGAACGCGATTTATAGATTATCAAGACAGAATATGCTAATCAATGACTAGAAGATAACTACACATAAGCTACATAAATTCACCAACTAACGTTAACCATTCAGAAATGTTGTCACTTCTTCTTGAGTCTCTCCATCTTTCTGACTTCGGTTTGAACATAAAAGGCTACAAGTTTTTTAGTGCGTTGCTGTGTGGGGTAAAAGGACACGAGCTGTTGTAGCTCCGCCCTCTGTGCTGGGAGGAGCAGCTCATTTGCATTTAAAGGAACAGACAAAACCATGCGTTTTTGCTCACCCTCAAAAAGTGACAACTTTAACATGGTATATACAAATATGTGGGGTATTTTGAGCTAAACCTTCACATACACACTCTGAGGACATCAAATATATTTTGTGAAAAGGGCATTATACCACACCTTTAAAATATAACAAGAAAAAAATGCACTGGAAGATTTACATAGAATGTTTTTTTCCAGTTTTCATTACGTTTTTAAAATAGAAAAATATATAAAGAATATTGTTTTAAATTGCCCTTTCTCCCTCTTTCCCGGATTTTCTTTCAGTCTGCATATACACTTACCTGGCAAAAAGCTCATAAATACAAATAACACACACACTCTCTCTTTCTCTCACCAAGACAGTTTCAGAATTTGACATGTCATGACATTTGGCAGACAAATGCGTTGTGACAGTTAGCTGGAAAGTTGTACCAGTGTTTCCATGAAGTTGGTCAGACTAGAGGCAAACTTCACATAAAAACAAGAATATTTTGCATACAATGGTACAGGAGTAAAATACCAAACAAAAACAAAGTTTTGTTGCCTACCAGGAAATATTCAACAAGTGAAGCTTCTAAATAAGTCTCTGACAATGTATTGAAAATATCATGTTTCGATTTCAAACTAAATGAGCAGAGCCCGTTGCTTCTGCTTGACTCCAGAAGTCTGGAGGTACAAGGTTTAAAAGCAAGGCTCCCTGGAGCCAAACATCTGAGAGATTGACTGATCGATCTGTTCTCCCTGCCGCAGTGAGGTCTGTGTGTGTGTGTGTGTGTGTGTGTGGTATAGAATAGGGATTGCATCGGAAGGCTAGCGGATAAACTGGAATGCAATTATTTATTGAAATTGCAAAATACAATTGTCTGATATTAATGCAGACAAAACATTGAATAATAGGGGTGTAACAATACACTCATGTCATGATTCGGTTTTGACATATACGATTCTCTCACAATACTTCAAAGAAAGCCTAAATTAAAATGGCAAGTTTTTTAATTGTTAATTCTAAGACATGTGATAAACAGTTAACAAAATTACTGTTCATTAACCAGAATATAAATATTCATGATTCTGCTTAGCTAAAAACAAAAAAAAAGATGTTCTGACTACATACATTTAGAAAGTTTTAAATATTGTATTTTATTTTATTTATTAATAATAATTAATAGACATATTCTGGTTTACCTATTTGATGCACTCGTTGTATGTCCATTAATCATTGTTTATATGTAAATAAAAGCTGAACTATACACAATACATATTGTTGCATTTTTGTATTGCAATATATTATGGCACTATGTTTCACCTTCTATGAAAAGACTGAGCTTCATCAATACCTCGACCTAACATTCAAAATAAGGATTCCACACTTCTCCCAGTTCAGCCACAGTCCAGTCTAAGTAATCCTCTCTCAGACTGCGGATTATAGCATAATATGTGGGGCACCTATGGGTAAACCATCCTGTTTAATCTCTATAGAGCAATACATTTCAATGTCCTTAACTCAAAGAAGAAACAAACGTCATTCTTTATGTGTGTGGGAGAGATTTGAAATCCCAGAATTAGATTGGAAATACCTGATTTGCACTCACCCCGTTTAACTTGCATAATGCCCTAGGAAGAACTCTGGCCTCGCTGAGGTAAACACATTTTTTTCTCTCACGTTTGAATGGGTCACTACATTATCTCAAATTGTCCACAGCAGAATTTATACAGAAGAGAATGTCCTAGTTTCTCTACTGAAGGCAAAGTAATGGAATAAAGAGACAGAGGGCCAAACACATTAAATGTATCTGAGCAAGAGAGAGAAAAAACAAGCAGAACCTTCTGCAGACTGGGGCAGACGTTGGATCGGTCCGTGAATAGCCAGTTCTTTCAGCCACTAAAGACCAATTGCACCTCTTGTAGAATGAATAGGAGAGTGCTTAGAGAGATAGGAGAGAAATAAGGGGGAAAAGAAAGAGAGAGAAAGAAGAAGACCTGTAAATAGCGAAATCCTCTGCAGGGGCGATGTGGTGTCATTTGGTTTGCTCCCCTAGGTCAGATTCCCTATAGTGCAAGGAGAGAAAATGAGATTAAACAACATGTACTATTAAATCTGACAGCATGGGGGCTTATTCAGAGCAGACACCAAATGCCGCCTTTTTTCTATCCTGGACACAAAGGAAAGGGCAAAAACCTGTGTGGAGCATGAACTGAGTTTGCAGGTCATGCAGGTTGTCTGACCTGATTTAAGGTAGCTGAATCCATGTGCATAGACACACACCTATTGTACATGATAAGGCTGTGTTTGCATGCTCATTTTCTAAATTGGGTGAATTACTTACGTAACGAGAAAGAATTTGTTCCAGCTATGCAAAATGAATAATAGACTGCTTAACTTAATTGCTTAACTGAAAATCTGACATTGTAATGTTTATTTAGATTAAGTTTTTTTTTTTTTTTTATGTGATCAGAGTTATTTGTAAATGTTTCAGTTTAAACATGTGCAATATTACAGTATGTGCTGTCCTACAAAAGTTACTATATATCTTTTTTTATATATCTGACAAAAAATCAGGTTTTGAAGGTCTTTCCTGCACCAGACATGTTTATTTAAAGGTGCATTGCGCAACTTTTCATGTTAAAAATACCTGTTTTTCTATCCTATACATGCTTAAAGAACTGCCTGATGGGCTGAATGAGCCCTTCTCTGCTCACTGAGATTGCTTCTATAATCCTGTACAGTAAAATATAGGGATAGAGGGATTCGGGCTCGAATTTGAGACAGTGCGTGACATCATGCGCGTTCACGCTCACCAGGCTATGTCTCGCAGGTTTGTGTATAAGCCGCCATTCTCCGCATCAGCGAAGACAACTCGTGCGTCAAAGGTAGATGGATTCAAAGAGACCGGCTTGTAGTCCATTCCAAACCCCAACACAAACTCCACGTAAAGTAAAGAAAATAAAAATTTTGTCTAGTGCCACCACTCTGGTTGCAGTTTCGCTTGTCGCCAGAGGGGGCGTAGTTCTGCAAAAACTCAGAGACTTGCGTTTTGCACCTTTAATGTAAATGTACACTCACCGGCCACTTTATTAGGTACACCTGTCCAACTGCTCCTTAACACTTAATTTCTAAGCAGCCAATCACATGGCGGCAACTCAGTGCATTTAGGCATGTAGACATGGTCAAGACAATCTCCTGCAGTTCAAACCGAGCATCAGTATGGGGAAGAAAGGTGATTTGAGTGACTTTGAACGTGGCATGATTGTTGGTGCCAGAAGGGCTGGTCTGAGTATTTCAGAAACTGCTAATCTACTGGGATTTTCACGCACAACCATCTCTAGGGTTTACAGAGAATGGTCCGAAAAAGAAAAAACATCCAGTGAGCGGCAGTTCTGTGGGCGGAAATGCCTTGTTGATGCCAGAGGTCAGAGGAGAATGGCCAGACTGGTTCGAGCTGATAGAAGGGCAACAGTGACTCAAATAACCACCCCTTACAACCAAGGTGGGCAGAAGAGCATCTCTGAACGCACAGTACATCGAACTTTGAGGCAGATGGGCTACAGCAGCAGAAGACCACACCGGGTGCCACTCCTTTCAGCTAAGAACAGGAAACTGAGGCTACAATTTGCACAAGCTCATCGAAATTGGACAATAGAAGATTGGAAAAACGTTGCCTGGTCTGATGAGTCTCGATTTCTGCTGCGACATTCGGATGGTAGGGTCAGAATTTGGCGTCTACAACATGAAAGCATGGATCCATCCTGCCTTGTATCAACGGTTCAGGCTGGTGGTGGTGGTGTCATGGTGTGGGGAATATTTTCTTGGCACTCTTTGGGCCCCTTGGTACCAATTGAGCATCGTTGCAACGCCACAGCCTACCTGAGTATTGTTGCTGACCATGTCCATCCCTTTATGACCACAATGTACCCAACTTCTGATGGCTACTTTCAGCAGGATAATGCGCCATGTCATAAAGCTGGAATCATCTCAGACTGGTTTCTTGAACATGACAATGAGTTCGCTGTACTCAAATGGCCTCCACAGTCACCAGATCTCAATCCAATAGAGCATCTTTGGGATGTGGTGGAACGGGAGATTCGCATCGTGGATGTGCAGCCGACAAATCTGCGGCAACTGTGTGATGCCATCATGTCAATATGGACCAAACTCCCTGAGGAATGCTTCCAGCACCTTGTTGAATCTATGCCACGAAGAATTGAGGCAGTTCTGAAGGCAAAAGGGGGTCCAACCCGTTACTAGCATGGGGTACCTAATAAAGTGGCCGGTGAGTGTAAATGTTTAATGTAAATGTAAATGTTTAATGTAAACTGAGTTAAGTCATTTTTGACTTTTCAAGACAATTTGATCAAAACCAGTTATATTGTGAAATATTATTACAATTTGAAATAACTGTTTTCTATGTAATTATATTTTAAAGTGTAATTTATTCCTGTAATACAAAGCTGAATTTACTCCAGTACTCCAGTTACTCACATGATCCCTCAGAAATCATTCTAATATGCTGATTTGGGCTCAAGAAACATTTCTTATTATTATCAATATTGAAAACAGTTCATATTTTTGTAGAAACTGGGATTTTTTTCAGGATTCTTTGCAAAAACTGTTTTCAAAACTGATAATAATAAGAAATGTTTCTTGAGCAGCAAATCAGTATATTAGAATGATATCTGAAGGATCATGTGACACTGAAGCATGGAGTAATGATGCTGAAAATTCAGCTTTGCGATCAGGAATAAATAACTTAAAAAATGTTTTTGTAAAATTTAAATTGTAATAATGTGCAATTTTTTCACAATATTAATTCATAAATTGTAATTTCACAACTGTACTGTATTTTTTTATCAAAAAGTGCAGCCTTGGTGAGCATAAGATAATTATTTCAAAAACATTTAAAAATCATATTTATTCCAGCCTTTTAAGCGGTAGTGTATATTATTATAAAGCGATAAGTAAAACTTTGGTTTCGATTATTCATCAATATTAACTGGCTCCAACATCCTTTTTTTTTTTGCAGTGTGAACAATCAATCAACAGCATGCATTGAGTCAGTCCCTGCACAGTGCATTAAAGCAGCTTCTTCCAGCCTGACCCGACAACTACCTTTACGGTTTACTGATCAATTCTCATTCCTTCTCACTGTCTGTTTCTTTCTTCCTCAGGCAAGCTGACATCATTCATTGATGGAAAAAATATTAACCAGTTCCAGGTGTTATTTTCTCCAGCTGATCACGGTCCAGATCCCATCTTCTAACAGGAAAGCCGACCTCAGAGTGAAAGCGTGATCCTTTATCAGCAGAGCACCACACCACCACGGCTACCATTGGCCATTGCTATCTGTCACACAGACCATCACACCCTCAATATCTATCCTTTCTACCCGAAGAATGGCAGAGCCAGCAGTGAAAAACAATGACCCAGCACATGCTAAAACAATAGCAGCTTCAACTGTCATTCTCAAAGTGAAACCCAGAATCCCAGCATCCCCCAGGGTGAGAGCCAGACCCTCCTGCCTGGCTGGAGATAACAATTGTGACAAGCTCCAGTAAACCTGGGCCCTGCAGAGGGACAACACAATCCGGCTTGTTTCTCACCAGCATAAAGGAATAAAGAAAGAGTTTAACAAGTCAGACATGCAATATTTATCAATTTACACGTGCTGATGCTCTTCAGGAACGCCACGAGATTGTCTCGCCATATTGTTTTGTTGTCGTCCGGCTTGTCATATTATGTTATCTCACTGACTACATCTAAATCATGCTTGCGAAGCGGCGAAGTCTTTGTTGCATGCTTCCTTTTCTTTTTCCGTTTGTTGCTTTCCTAGAGCTCCTCGTGTCTCCTTTTACTCTGTTTCTTTCTCTTTTTCTTTCATTTCATTTTTCATTTCCATTTCTGTTTCCCCCCTTTTCTTTCAGTTCCCAGTAGGGGTATGACAGGTCTTCTGGAGCTGCTGAGGGATTTATGTTGCTTTGCTTTGTCTCAAATATATTAAACCGAAATCCTGCAGATAGCATCCTACTTCCTAAAGACATTAATTGACTGTGACTTTTTGATGTTTTCGCAAATCGGATATAGCAGAACCTTTTTCGAGATATACGAGATTAAAATCAGCCAGAAAGTCTTTACATAAATTGGATATTCTGCTTGTGCTTTTGTAAAGCCTCCGTGGTACATGCTTAAGTAGGATTTGTTGATCTAAGATCTACTTTTTAGCGCTTACGCTACATAGTGTGCATGACTCACCTAGAGGAAGAATTCATTGGAATCATGAAAGCTTGAAACAAGATTGAAAACATGTCCACACAAGCTTATACACACATTCTTTTAAAACATTCAGTACAAAAGAAACGGTGCAGGCTTAGATTTGGGTCTATACTGCAGAAACAGAGGCTAACGCTTGAAACGGATACTCTTCTGATGGTGTGATCCAGATGCCGGTTCATTCAATACCTGGGTCTGGTTGAATAAACTGCCAAAACTAGTCTTTCACGTTAGTCATCCAATCTTTTTCTTTAAGATTGTTCAAAACTTTTTTAAGTCAGTTACATAAAAACGTAGATTGGTCTAATTTGATACTGAAAAGTAATATTGATTGCCCCTATCAAATTTATGAATATTAGCAAAATGTCTGCTCATCATTATATATTATTCCAAGAACTGGATTACATAGTACTTTATAACATTTAGGGTTAGGTAAATCTCAAGTCAATGATGACACAATAGATCGCGGTTCAAATAATGGAGCACTGCAAAAAGGAATCATGCAATACTAATGAAACACAATTTCTATTCTGAATTTCAGTCAATCCACAAGTAATTAGTATCAACTGGATTTGTCCGTTCTTTGTGCATCGCTTAGTACATGCAAGATAAAATAGTGCACACAGATCTTCTAATCATGATAATATCTCTCTGACTCTTGAAACTGATCTAGATTGAGTTGTTTAAAGGCCAATTCACATCAACAGACACAGACCAACACCGACAGTCACCAGATTACAGCACGTCATTCTTGGCATATACTCGATTATTTTAATAGGAACAATTCGATGGTGTTCCTTTGCTCTAATAAGGGCCAGATTTTATACGCACTTCCATTCAAAAATTTGGGGTCAGTAAGAAATAATACTTTTAAATAGCAAGGATGCGTTAAATTGATCAAACATGATCAAACAACTGATAAGATATGTTTCTTGAGCACCAAAAAAAATACAGCCTTGAATACCAGACTTTTTATAACATTTTTTAAAAGTCTTACCAACCCCAAAAATGTTAACAGTGCTGCATGTGTATCTATTTATTGTGGTCAGAATTATTGGCACCCCTGGTAAATATGATCAAAGATGGCTTCTGTCACGTACTGCTCTGAGACAAGAAGGTTGAGGATCCAAATGCAGTTTTATTGAAAGGGTAATCCACAATCGTAGTCAGCGCTGCCGCTCCCACCCCGCGCATCACGCGCTCTGCGTAGGGCACCAAGTGCTGAGGGCGCACCAAAAATAACCTAATGAAAAATCAATCATCATAGTCATAATAATTAGAATGCCGATATTAATTCAGTATAGAAATATAATTAGGCACTTTTTAGGCATGTCAAAACAGGTGAAACAAGAGTATTTAATTGCGCTAGAAAGTAACGATGGTGCCTTTTTCTCGGGGTGGGGTGTTATCATAAAGGAATTATGCTTAGGGCACCAAAATGGCTAGTAGCGGCACTGATCGTAGTTGAAAACAGGTAAGAGGTCAGAGCACAGTAAATCAGTCCAATCAAACAAACAAATCCAGACGATGAGACAGGAACGGGAAAACCAGGACACAGGCAGATATCAAAAACCAGGAACATGGAAAACAGAGGAAAATTATGCAGTGTAAACAACTAATAAGACTTCACAAGGAATGAATGTGAAAACTCTTATATGGGGTGAGCCAAATAAGGTAAAGACATACAGGTGAATGTGATCATGGCTGATTAGTCTGGGAAAAGGATTATGGGAAATGTAGTTTGTGGATGTGTGGTGATTGTCCGGGTTGAAATGGCCTCTGATGGTTATCCCGGGCACTCTCACTGGTGATCGTTACAGCTGTAAAAAGAAATCTGCATTGTTTATCCTTTTGATCTTTCATTAAAAAAATTAGCAAAAATCTAACATCACATAATGAAATACATGTTTTTCCTCCAAAACACGTTGACCACAATTATTGGCACCCCTAGAATTTTTCTTTATGAGTAAAAAATCTCTGAAGTATATTCCCATTAATATTTACATTTTTAGCATGACTAGGAACGTGAAATTGTCTAGCTATGACTTCTTGTTTCACAGAAGTGTTAATATGAAACACAAAGGCCAAATTCCCTTAATCTTTTATCACGAGTAACCAAAAGAATATAATTCTGATGTGCAGCAAAAGATTGTTGAGCTTCACACAATAAAAAGCGGCTGTAAGAAAATTGCAAAAGCATTGAAAATTCCCATTTCCACCATCAAGGCAATTATTAAGAAGTTCCAATCAACTAAAGATGTTACGAATCTGCCTGGAAGAGGACATGTGTCTATATTGTCTTAATGCACGGTGAGGAGGATAGTTTGAGTGGCCAAAGACTCTTCATGGATCACAGATGGAGAATTGCAGAGATTAGTTGAGTCTTGGGGTCAGAAAGCCTAAAAGAAAGAAAAATCAAACAACCCCTACATCACCACATGTAGTCTGGGAGGGTTTCAAGAAGAAATCATCCTTGCTCATCCAAAAACAAACTCCAGCATATTCAGTTGTCAGACACGACTAGAACTTCAAAAGTGACCTGGTTCAATGGTCAGATGAAACAAAAAAATAGCTTTTGTGCAGCAAAGACACTAGATTCGTTTGGTGCAAACAGGGATAACAGGGAACCCCATGTCCACGGTTAAATATACTGCTGGATCTTTAATGTTGTGGACCTATTTTTTGTTGGAGGTCCTGGACATTTTGTTCAGATACTGGGCATCATGAATTCTTTCAAAAACCAATAGACAAAAAATCAAAACCTGCAGCTTCTGCTAGAAATCTTATAATGGGCCGTGGTTGGATCTTCCTTAAAGGGTTAGTTCACCCAAAAATGAAAATTCTGTCAGTAATTAGTAATTACTCATGTTGTTCCAACCCTGTAATACTTTCGTTCATCTTCGGAACACGAATTAAGATATTTTTGATAAAATCTAAGAGCTGGATCACTCCTCCATAGGCTTCTAAGGGATTGAAACTTGTTCCCCCCGAAAAGTTATTAAAGACATCGTTAAAATAGTCCAAGTGACTACAGTGGCTCAATCTTAAGTTTATCAAGCGACGAGAATACTTTTTGTGCGGAAAAACAAACAAAAATAACGACTTTATTTCAACTATTCGTTTCCATCTCTGTTGGCCTCTAGTCCGTTAACGTAGTGTGATAGCGTAGGGCTACGTCACACGTAGGGTCCCTATTGGCCGACGCTGGTCATGTGTGTGATGCGTGTGACGTCCACCACAGAAGCGATACGCAGTTTTACTACGTCGAGGCCGACCGAGAAGGAAATTAATAGTTGAATAAAGTCGATATTTTTGTTTTTTTGCACACAAAAAGTATTCTCGTCACTTGATAAACTTAAGATTGAGCCACTGTAGTCACTTGGACTATTTTAAGATGTCTTTAATAACTTTTCGGGAAAACAAGTTTCAATCCCTTAGCAGCCTATGGAGGAGTGATCCAGCTCTCAGATTTAATCAAAAATATCTTAATTCGAGTTCCGAAGATGAACTAAAGTCTTACGGGGTTGGAACAATATGAGGGTGAGTAATTACTGACAGAATTTTAATTTTTGGGTGAACTATCCCTTTAAGGACAATGATCCAAAACAAACATCAAAATCAACACAAAAATTGAAGCTTCTATAGGGAATTAGTTAATTGAACCCCTATAAAGATGAGTGAGCTGAACTGAAAAGAAGAAGCACCAACATGGATCTGGGAATCTGAAGGATCTGGAGAGATTCTGTATGGAGGAATGGTCTCTGGTCTCTTGTCAGGTGTTCTCCAAACTTATCCGGCATTATAGGAGAAGACTCAGAGCTGTTATCTTGGAAAAAGGAGGTTGCAAAAGTATTTAATAAAAGGGTGCCAATAATTATCGACCAACATGTTTTGAAGAAAATTATTTATTTAATAATGTGATTACCCCCTCACTTTCAATTATTTTACTTCAATGAAAGATTTGATTTTTGCAAATTGTTTGAATGAAAGATCAAAAGGATAAACAATGGTAATTTATTTTAACAGCCAGCCTTGATCACCAGGGATTGGGATTTGCAACCCCACTGAGCAAAATAGGCTGTGCCTAATATTATTGTCATATACAATATTATCATATATTTTGAATTATTATTTATATTGAATCTATACACTTGGTTCAAGGGGAAGCCTATACACAACAGCATGTTTTAACAACAACATTCAAAGAATAAGACAGGTCTTCAGTAACTTTTTATGGCTGGCTTTCCAACTGTTGACAGTTCTGTCAGATTCGTGGTTTTGCTACTTTCATAGACATTGCTTCAACCAGACGTAACTATTCATTGGCAATGTCTACTATAAATGTGAATCTCTCATTTACATTTAGATTTAAATTGTAACCAAGCAACTTGCGCAGGCAACACCCAGTTGAGTTTTCCTAGTAATAATTTACAAATCAAGGCTATATAAAAATCTTGCATACCTTTTCCACATAGCAATCAAAGTAGCAGTGCAAATAACCCAACAGAGTCACAGATGGTTTGTTCAATCGGTTGAGTGATTCTAACACTAATCGTCAGACTCGTCAGAAGTCTCGTCAGAAATAAAATGTAGACACAAGTCTAATATATATTATCCATGCAGGTTATTTGCAATTGGGTCTAGGGAATTAAAAGTTTTACGTTTGTTTCCAAACAAACTTATGCCAGTGAAGGGATATTTATAAAAGACCAGTCTTTCATAAGTGCCATCACACATTTCACCATGGAAAACTGCTAGTGACCTGTATGAATATTGTAACAAGAACATCTCCCAACTCTATAATTCACAGTCCAACTGCCCCTGAATATCATTACTGAGTTTAAGCATGAATGAAGTGGATTTTTAATTCATTTCATTCAGACAGTGCATCAAATGTGTTGTGGCAGAGAACACCAATGGACATTCAAAGGTCAGTTTTAGAAGTTTCCAAGCCAAAAAGAGACTGCCAGCATTAATCACATCACATCTAGGAAAATACTAATGAAAAGAGATTTTTGTTTATGGTTGATTGAAGGGATACGGCAATATATTACCAATTCATTATCAATACATTTAGAATTACAATTAAGGATTGTAAAGGACAGTTTTTTACATTGTATTTTGTTGATGTAAAAAAAGTATGTTTATACATTTTATTTAATAAATGTTTTTACATTTAAAATATTTGAATATGGTTCATGATAATTAAGGAATATGAAATTATAAAATATTGACTTAATTTAAGGACAATTTTAAATGACCAAAAAAATTACATATTTACATGTAGATACACTCACCTAAAGGATTATTAGGAACACCATACTAATACTGTGTTTGACCCCCTTTCGCCTTCAGAACTGCCTTAATTCTACGTGGCATTGATTCAACAAGGTGCTAAAAGCATTCTTTAGAAATGTTGGCCCATATTGATAGGATAGCATCTTGCAGTTGATGGAGATTTGTGGGATGCACATCCAGAGCACGAAGCTCCCGTTCCACCACATCCCAAAGATGCTCTATTGGGTTGAGATCTGGTGACTGTGGGGGCCATTTTAGTACAGTGAACTCATTGTCATGTTTAAGAAACCAATTTGAAATTATTCGAGCTTTGTGACATGGTGCATTATCCTGCTGGAAGTAGCCATCAGAGGATGGGTAGATGGTGGCCATAAAGGGATGGACATGGTCAGAAACAATGCTCAGGTAGGCCGTGGCATTTAAACGATGCCCAATTGGCACTAAGGGGCCTAAAGTTCGCCAAGAAAACATCCCCCACACCATTACACCACCACCACCAGCCTGCACAGTGGTAACAAGGCATGATGGATCCATGTTCTCATTCTGTTTACGCCAAATTCTGACTCTACCATCTGAATGTCTCAACAGAAATCGAGACTCATCAGACCAGGCAACATTTTTCCAGTCTTCAACTGTCCAATTTTGGTGAGCTCTTGCAAATTGTAGCCTCTTTTTCCTAGTGGAGATGAGTGGTACCCGGTGGGGTCTTCTGCTGTTGTAGCCCATCCGCCTCAAGGTTGTGCGTGTTGTGGCTTCACAAATGCTTTGCTGCATACCTCGGTTGTAACGAGTGGTTATTTCAGTCAAAGTTGCTCTTCTATCAGCTTGAATCAGTCGGCCCATTCTCCTCTGACCTCTAGCATCAACAAGGCATTTTCGCCCACAGGACTGCCGCACACTGGATGTTTTTCCCTTTTCACACCATTCTTTGTAAACCCTAGAAATGGTTGTGCGTGAAAATCCCAGTAACTGAGCAGATTGTGAAATACTCAGACCGGCCCGTCTGGGACCAACAACCATGCCACGCTCAAAATTGCTTAAATCCCCTTTCTTTCATTCTGACATTCAGTTTGGAGTTCAGGAGATTGTCTTGACCAGGACCACACCCCTAAATGCATTGAAGCAACTGCCATGTGATTGGTTGATTAGATAATTGCATTAATGAGAAATTGAACAGGTGTTCCTAATAATCCTTGTGTATTATCACTTTAAGCCTAATTTCAGTTTCTGCTTTGCAAATTGGAGAACAAACAGACTAAGTATTCAATGCACTCCATCTGGACGGCATCTCACAAGCTCCCTTTTCAAACAGCCCGCGGCAGCCTGCATGGTGCGTGCAGAACTGAGGGGACGAGAGAGGGCAGTATAAAAAATAGGAGACACAAAGAAAACAAGAAAATTCCAGTCAAAAATCCTGCTCATGGAAATCTTTATTGGTGTCTGAGGTTGAACTGCCTGAGGTTTTCCTAAGAGAATCTTTGCTGTATGGGAGTTATCCCTCACTGACAGGTGTATCAACACACACAAGGACAAAACAGAACCCTAGCCATGGGCTAATGTCAGGACTTTTTCAAATAACTAAACTAAAATGTGCCGGTTTTTATTTATTTAATTCATTTACTAACAATTGCGATTCCAAAATCATAGCTTAGGTGAGCATGATGGATATTGTTGTAGAGTTCTCCATCTAAAACACTGTATATTGATGAAGACCGTACTGTTTATTTAGTGTTCATGTAGATTTAAAAAAAGAAAAGAAATTAAAGGTTCAGCAAAGATGCATTAATCAAAAGTGACAGTAAAGACTTATAGCAAAAGAATGCTGTTTTTTAATTTAATCCTGAAAAAAAATGAACATGGTTTCCACAAAAATATTAAGCAGAACAAAAACAACAAATGACTTTCACATTATTACAAAAAAATCTTTCAAATAATCTATTTAAAAAAATATTTAATTAAAAATACATAGGCTATATTTCAAATGACCTATATATTTCACAAACATCTATTTCCTAACTTTTTTTCCTCAAAAATCCTGAAAAACATGTATCATGGTTTCCTCAAAAATATCAAGCAACACTACTGTTTTTAACATTGACAATTGATTATATTAATAAGAAATGTAACTTGAGCACCAAATGAGCATTACAATGTTTTTTGAAGGATTGTGTGATATTGAAGACTGGTGTAATGACTGCTTTGAATTATATGATTATATGTAGCCATTGACCTATGACATATAAGAACCACTGCAAAAATAATTTACTTGGGTGTTTTAAAATAAATTTCCTATGAAAGTAACTTAACATGTCACTTTCCATACAGAAGTAACTGCCCAAATAAGCCCACTATCCCTTTTAATTAGTATGTGAAAAGCAAATGTGAGTCAGATTATAGGTCTGTCTGAATTCACAGTAGGCCTACCAACAAAACAGTGGGTAAAAAACAAGAAACGTTCATGACACAACTCATGTAATAGGTCAGTATGTAGCATGTCCAGATTTTTTTTTTTGTATTACACACCCGCATACTTTATAAAAAGGTCTTCATTGAATGTAGTATCTGACACAATTTGTGACTAATGTACTTAGTATCTGACACAATTTGTGACTAATGTACTTAGTAAGTATCTCAATATTGTTATGTGTTACTTTTGAAAGTAGCCTACATTGCCAAACACTGTTGGTCATGTTTAAGTTTCTAAATAGGCAATTCCAGACTGGTGGTGAGATACAAGAAGTAATATTGCTACGGGAACTACGCCGGCCCACACATCCCCTCAAGAATTCAGCAATATCGCCTCACAACAATGTGAAAGTGAAAGCTATTAGAGCTGTGTCTACCAGCAGCAAGCAGAGTGTCAGACTCTTCTAATCTAACACATTACAGTGATTTTCAGCAGGGCGTTTGATCCACCTGTGTCAGTGTGCTGCTATTTGAAGTGCCAGGAAATGTCTTGAGATTACAGCCCGTCACTCATTAATTATCCGGTTCAATGCAAACCGGGAAATGCAACTCCTTGCATTGACTTCAGTGTGGAGGGTGAAATATTTTCGCAGTTACGCAATTTGAGTGCTTATATTGACTCGTGGTTTGTCCTGGATCAGTAAAAATAAAAAGGAGGTGGAAAACAGATCCCTGTCTAAAGGAAAGAAGCCAAAAGCAATGACATGCTAACTGGACAGCAGAAACAGATCTTGCCATTAACATAATGGGAATTTGATTTACAAGTCTATAGTTAGTTGCCCAGATCTACACTCCAATAAAACAGAAAGCATGCTGTGGACACACACATAAATTCTGGAAACATGCGCACACACACACACACACACACACACACACACACACAGACACACACAGACACAGAGCAATGAGAGCTTGACATGATAGCCTGTAATTGGACAGGACACAAAGGTCGGTGCCAAAAATCGTAGATGCTTTGGACAAAAACCTGGAACATAATCCCACAGGCAAAATAACCCCTCTCCCTCTCCGCTTGCTTTGCCTCTGCTCTTCCCACTTAGCTTCATCTGCCCTTCTTTCCACATTAATGGTATGCACTAAATATTTTGATAAATATAATATAATATGGGGGAAAATTACAATAACAATATTTTTGGTCTCCCAGCCCTACATTTAATCTGATGAGAAGTGACATCAATCTCCACCAGATGTTGTTACAAACAGCTGCATCAGATATACAAAAAAAAATGCTAATGTTACAGAAGGAACCAAACCTTTAAAATACTGATTCTGCTCGAAGTGAACTGATTAAAACATTTTTTTTCCAGTTAGAAGTGTTGCATGTTAACCAGATTTTAAAGCAGTGGTTTCTTTTTAATGTTACAGCAGTATTGACCATTGACAGTGGCGATATGGAAACCCACAGATTATTAGCAGCTGACAGGAGAGATCTGATCTTTTCAGAGGTGAAACCCAGGTCAGAGTAAAATGTACTAAGGATGGAGAGAGAGAGAGAGAGAGCACTCACAACCCTTTTGGTGAAGCCTCAGGGCCTTATTAAAGAGTCAAATATCTCAAGGTCAGTGGCTAATAAGAGTAAGCCGGAGAGCTGCAGGGCAACAGAGGCCACAGGTAACGCCTATTACATCACTCAACAACCATATTAATCCTCACAATCACAGAAATGATTGTGAACAAATGATCTGATGATTATTACGGTTTGCCGAAATAAAGCCTAAAGATTATTTCAGGTCACTTGTTGTCGGGTCAAACTTATGTTCACAGAACATGTCTGCACTGATCTGAAAGCAATTTTTTTAAACATAAAAGCCAAGTAAATTCTCTCCTATTGTTATAACAGAGCTTTGCTGATTGGCTAAATAATATCTCCAGTCTGATCTAATAGGTTAGGAGGATGAAATCTGGAGTTTCAAATAAAGTTTAAAAGTCTGGGTCAGAAGGATTTTTTTAAAGAAATTAATACTTTTACATTGTTACAAAAGATTCATATTTAAAATATATGCTGTTCTTTTGAAATTTCTATTCATCAAAGAATCCTGAAAAAAAATCTAGCACGAATACTATGAACAAATTAAGCAGCATAGTCAGCAAATTAAAATTATTTCTGAAGGATCGTGTGATACTGAAGACTGGAATAATGGCTGTAAACAGGAATAAATTACATTTCAAAGTCCCTATGATATCAAATGGAAGTTTTTGGGCTTTTAGTATGAATATGTTACCCTTGCTGATCTATAAGCTAGTGTGCTCCAAAACAATGACAACATTTGTATTTAGAAGATAAGCATTCAAAACAGTCTCTCACTTCTGCCAATATGGATTGATGATTTTGATGACATCACTATGCACTTCAGCTTCTCATCAGATTTTGTGTCCAATCAAATGCTCTCTATAATCTAAAGCGTCCCACCCCCTATAAATAGACGCTTAGGCTGCTGCGGTCATTTGACACATTTACTATTTTCTACATGGTGAATGGCACATAGTGCATTATATAGGGAATAGGGAACGCTTCAGACAGTGTTATGCTTTCCATTGAAGTCTGGTTTCACGTATCTGGTATCGCGAACCGCAGCAGAGCGCACACAGCCTGCTACGGTCCAGAGACGCGACCAGGGCCGTTTGAAGGAATTTGGGGGCCCCAAGCAAAATGGACATGGAAGGGATGCTGCTTTCACTACCAATGCTTAAAAACATCCCAAGCTAATGTTTGATGCACTATGTTTGATGTAATTTATTGTGTGGTTTTCCCAACCCCCATAGGTATATCACGGTGGAATAGTTAGCATAGCATGCTATGCCACTTTCATCAAAACCTATTACAAAGCTATAGCAATGTAAAGTCATTAAATACGATAAACAGTGATTCTGGAACAGATCTGCGTCTTCCTTATCCCGTTAAAAAACATATTACAGTATGTAACGTTAACCATATTCTGTCCGTTCGGAAAAAAAATTGCACTAACTGTTCGTTACAAGCAGCATTTGCCGTCAGGCAGGTAGCTAACATAAACATATTTTTGCTAGCCTAACGTTACCTGCTGCAAAATTAATTACACCATTTGTACAAGACAAGTAGAGCTATTTTTATGCAGTGTAATTTATCACTTTACCACTATCTGGTATTTTTCTTATCCTTCTCTTCCTTTCTCTTCTTTCTCTTCTGGCTTCCTGAAGCATAATTCCGCTTCATGATGACTGCCGAGGAGGTTTGTATTTTGCGGGCAGCAGAGATCACGTGGTTGGCTGGCTGCTGTCAGCGACTACTGATAGGGGCCCCCTTGAGGGGGATTCCGATAACAGTGTCATTGCACTTTACTGCATCGGTCTTTGTCAGGTGACGTCACACTCATGATACACGAAGTGCATTATGGGGCGTAGCCGCCATTTGTAAGGTATCGATGCAGGGGTATTCTGTTGTTGGAGAATTGTGTTTTTCATTAATTTTTCAAACTAAACCATCCTTAACATGACATTATCATCATCATCAATACAGCAAACGTATCTTTGCTGTTACTACTGTGTCCTTCTGTGGGAATGTAAATAAATCCTGTACACAGCCGTTGGTGAAATGTCCGTGGGTTTTAAGAGATTTATAGTTTTTAAATTGTTCACTGGTATATGCGCTTATACCATAAACAAGGTAGTTGACAATGTCCAAGTATGAGGATGAGAAAACAATGCGGGATCAGCACTCCAACTTACTGCAATCAGCTCATATATGGATCTATGTTAATAATAATAATAATAATATATTTTATTTATAACGCACTTTTCATTCCGAAGAATCTCAAAGTGCTACACAGGAGAACGACAATAACTACAAAATAATAAAAACAATCAGCACATAAAAGCCTTTCTGAATAAAAAAGTCTTCAGTTCTGCTTTGAAAGTATCCAGGCTCTGTACTGCTCTCAGCTCACTCGGTAGGTGGTTCCAAAGCCGCGGTGCAGCTGAACAAAAAGCTCGGTCCCCCATGGTACGAAGCCTGGTGGTGGGGACCTGAAGAAGCAAGTGGCCTGATGATCTGAGGGTGCGGGGGGAGGATTTCAAAGTGATGAGTTCTTGTAGATATGGCGGTGCATTTCCAGTGATACAATTTTGTGTGAGCATGAGGATTTTGTAGTCGATCCGGAATGAAACAGGGAGCCAGTGCAGTGAGTGTAGAATAGGAGTTATGTGATCATATTTTCGGACTCTTATTAGGACTCTGGCAGCACTATTCTGGATGTATTGAAGCTTCTGGATATTTCTGCCAGAAATCCCAATGAAGTCCGTTACAGTAGTCCAGCCTGGTGGAAATAAAGGCATGAACAAGTTTCTCTGCATCTGGAAGAGTTAGAAGGGGACGGAGTTTGGAGATGTTTCGTAGATGGTGGAAGGAGGTTTTGCAAATGTGTTTAATGTGATCATTGAAGGTCAGCTGCGGGTCAAACCGAACCCCTAGGTTTATGACTGAGGAGGAAATAGTGATGACCTGATCGTCAAAGATGAACTGAGATATGGGAGAGGAGCGAATCTGATGAGGGGTGCCAACAAGTAATGCTTCAGTTTTACTAGGGTTCAGCTGGAGGAAGTTGCTTTTCATCCATGCCTTTATCTCCTCAAGACATGTGGTGAGTCGTGAAATGGCTATGGAGGGGCTTGAGGCAGTCTTGATGTAAAGTTGCATGTCGTCAGCATAACAATGGAAGGATAGTCCATGTCTGCTGATGACAGAACCGAGTGGAAGCATGTAAAGAATGAATAAGATTGGGCCTAGAACCGACCCCTGTGGGACACCACATGTAACAGGGAGCATCCTGGACTCACATTCCCCCAATATAACACGCTCAGTCCTGCCAGAAAGGTAGGACTGAAACCACTGCAGTACCGTTCCCGACAGTCCAACTGTGTTTTGGAGGCGGTCCCGGAGGATGGTATGGTCTACTGTATCGAATGCCGCTGTTAGGTCGAGGAGAATGAGCAGTGACGATGATCCTGAATCAGCTGCCATAAGAAGGTCATTTGTCACCCTGAGCAGAGCTGTTTCGGTACTGTGGCCCGAACGGAAGCCTGATTGAAATATCTCAAATAGGTTGTTGTTTTTTAAATGGTAATGAAGTTGAGAGGCGGCTTCCTTCTCTAGAACCTTTGACAGAAAGGTGAGATTGGAGATCGGCCTGTAATTTCCCAGGACCTCCGGGTCCAGGGTCGGTTTCTTGAGTATTGGACGGATGACAGCTGTTTTAAGAGCAAGGGGGACCAAACCAGTTTTGAGAGAAAGATTAACAAACTCAGTGATGATTGGGCTAACACTAGGAATGAATGACTTGAGCAGAACAGTCGGCATGGGATCCAAGATGCAGGTAGATGACTTCATTTTTTTGATGGTTTCCTCAACGTGGCTCTGCTGAACCTCAATGAAGTGCGAAAGGAATGGCATTCTCCCGGGCAGGGGGTCAGAGGACGGTGGAAACGGGGAGGAAGAGCCAGATATTGAAGAGCGGATGTTATTGACTTTAGTTCTAAAAAAGTCAATGAAGCTGTTACATCGCTCCACTGTGGTTTCAGTGGATAAAGATGATTTTGGATTCAGAAAATTGTTTACTGTAGTGAAAAGCTGCTTAGAATTTCCAGTATTTTTATTGATGAGGTTGGAATAAAATTTAGAGTGTGCACCCTTCAAGGACTTAAGATAAGCCTTTTGATGGTCGCGGAAAGCAAGCTTGTGAACAGTTAGACCAGACTGTTTACAGCGGCGCTCCAGGACACGGCCCTCAGTTTTCATTTGCCGCAGTTCCTGTGTGAACCAGGGGGCAGAGCGTTCAAAGTTGACTTCCCGTGTCCTGATAGGGGCATGGAAGTCAAAACACTGCTCAGAGATGTATTATAGTGATTCACCAGTCCGTCCACAGTTGCAGAGGCTGGGCAGTTGATATTGTATTGAAGATCTACAGTGATGGAGGTTGGGTCAAGTTTTTTCCAGTTCCGAAAAGATATTTGGCGCTTGGGTCTGATGATGGGCAGCGAAAATGTAAAGGCCATAGAGACCAACTTGTGGTCAGACACACCCAGATCTTTTACTGTTTATGGAGGCCGCATCAGTAATGACCAGATCTAGGGTGTGGCCTTTGGTGTGCGTAGGAGCCTTCACATGTTGCTGGAGACCAAGACAATCAATTAGACTCAGGAACTCTGTTGCCAGATGACAAGATGGTTTGTCAATATGGATATTAAAATCACCAAGAATAATAATTTTTGTTGACATGGAACAGAGTGATGTGAGTAAATCATGTATTTCAGGGAGAAATGAAGAATCTGGTTTGGGGGGACGGTATATGAGAAGCACTGTCATGGAGTACGGGGGGTTACATTTAAAGGCTAAACATTCCATTGAGGTAAGATCAGGCAGTGGGACGGGAGAGAGTTTCAGTTCGTCCCGATGAATGACGGCCAAACCACCTCCACGTCCGGAACTGCGTGCTTTTTCCATATAGCCATAGCCCTGAGGGCAGGCTTCATTAACCCGTTTAATCCCAAATTTTTTCTTGCAACTTGAGTACATGCATTTTACTCCTTAGACCTCCCTAACACTCAAACATTATGCCCTTTTTGATTTTATGTTGGTTAAGTTAGTGAAATATTAGGTTTTATACTCGGTCACAATAGTGACCGGTGGGAAACAACATAGTCAGAATTCTTTCAAATTCTTCAATTAGACCTATTGACACAATATATTCCAAGACAACCAATACCTCGTTTTGTCATTTCGTGAAGAAGGCTTAGTGAGGTGAAAAGGTTGTCATGTACAAAGTTACACCCTGGAGGAACTTCTGCTTGTTCGGCTAGACCCCTATGGGCCCCCTATGGGCCCCTGTCCTAGGCCAGTTTCAGGGAGATGTGTGGACTCATTCAGTGCACTGAAGATGGGCCGTACGTTGTAGAAAGGGTTGTTTGTGGTCATGTGTGGGGCACACCAATTGGTTCTCATGAACATCTGCCCAATCCTCCAGATAATTCACCTCTGCATCTCCATTCAATAGTCTACTTGGCAAATGGGCTGTTTCACCCTGGTACTCCCTATCTGAGCCCTATCTGAGCCCTATCTGGGGTGGGGGTGGGGTGGGGGGAAGGGGGTCACGTACGTCAAGAAGGTCCAGCACATTGACCGTTTCTGGGACACTCATCACTACACTGAACAAAATTGTAAACGCAATACTTTTGTTTTTGCCCCCATTTTTCATGAGCTGAACTCAAAGATCTAAGACCTTTTCTACGTACACAAAAGGCCTATTTCTCTCAAATATTCTTCACAAATCTGTCTAAATCTGTGTTAGTGAGCACTTCTCTTTTGCCAAGATCATCCATCCACCTCACAGGTGTGGCATGTTCAGTGTAGGATTGCCAAAACCTGCCAATACCAGCCAAGACCTCTGTTTTCAATTGAAGTACTGTGTTATACTACCGGTCACAATTGTGACCGTAAACAAATTTACAAGTCTTACGAGCAAAATATATATGCAGGAGTATAATTCTCAAAATATATCAGTAGTAGACCCTTTAAAGAATATATGTACAAAATATGATAGTTCTATATGTAAATTAAGATGTTTTATATAGTACTTTTTGTAGTAGTCTGAGGAAGACATCTTCTTCTAGATGTGCAAGCAGGAAGTGAACTGATCTGGTCATGTGACCTTTCACAATAGTCACATGACATTAATTGATTTTAATCAAGACAATCTATTTTGTCATATAAAAGTTGAATTTCTTGCCCAAAGTCAATAAAAACATTTTTAGAGCTTCCAGAAATAAGAAAAAAGCTGCGGTCACAATTGTGACCGGTGGGATTAAACGGGTTAAGTACTGAGTAGTCCCCTGTTTTGTGCCAAGTTTCCACTAGGCACTTGAAATCTAGACCTTTATCCAAAATAT
This sequence comes from Semotilus atromaculatus, assembly GCA_031834385.1. Lineage (NCBI taxonomy): Eukaryota > Metazoa > Chordata > Actinopteri > Cypriniformes > Leuciscidae > Semotilus > Semotilus atromaculatus. The sequence continues at coordinate 26,835,234 of JAULUF010000009.1, forward strand.
GGTCATGGATGAGCAGGGATTTATTAGTGAGGGATTGTGTGTTTAGTAATTCCATAGTGGCAGGAGACAGAGCTGATGGTGAAAGTCTCTGTAAGCTCCGCAGTACACTGTGATCCACTCCATGTTTTGTATTTCTCCCAGCGCTAGAGGCTCTCAGAGGGAGAAGGTGGGGTTCAGGGTTGATACATATATTTTTTTTTTTTTTTTTTTTTTTTTTTTTTTTATTGCTCAAACGTAAACAACAGTATACAAAGTATACAAAACATACAACTTAATAATACCCTTGCCCGGGGGATAGGCATCATATACAATCAAACAAATTGTAAGCAATACAAATATTTCTAGCTTTTATAGCCTTTTTGTTCAAAGAACCACTAATTAATTTTATATATGATAACATATCACAATAATAATGTTTAAAGGCCGGTTTTTGTTTTATATATTTGCATTTGTGGATATAAAATTTAGCTTGCACAATTAATAAATTTATAATAAAGAACATATCTTCTTTACTTTGTTTTCTAAAAAAACAAAACACAATATTTTCCCACTTCAAAGTAAAGTCCTTGTAAAGTTCTTTCCTAATAAAGCTGCAGAAGTCCTTCCAGAAGGTTGTGGAGTGTGTGCAGATCCAAAACAAGTGCTGGGTGGTCTCAGGGTGATTTCCGCAAAAAGAACAGTTCACATCAATGTCCCTTTTGAATTTCGTCATGTAGTGGTTAGCAGGGTAGTACTTATGGATAATTTTGAAAGAAATTTCTTTGACCTTATTTGTGACAAAAAACTTATTGGGAATTGTCCATACTTTTTTCCAGTTAATATCATTTACAAAAGAATTCCAGTATGAAACAACATATGGGACAGATATTACTTCTTTCTGAAACAAAGACCGTACATATTTATTGTTATTTCTAGAAGAGGTCAGACAAATTTTACCTATATCTGAATCGATTGGATTATAGAAAGGAACAGAAGATAAATTAAAATCAACACTTCTAAATAGTATTTTCACACCAGAAGGTATAGCATCATATACTATTGCATATTCTTTCGGTGTGGCTGGAAACTTATAGGTGTTTAAAAATTCTGAATAAGACATAAGTTGTCCATCACTATTGAACAGTTGAAACACTAAAATAATCTGTTTCTCAATCCAGTTAGAAAAAAATAACGACTTGTTCTTATACAGAATATCCCGATTGTTCCATATAATATATTTATGGGGAGAAAAGTTGTGCTTATATATGAGCAACCATGCTAACAAAACTTGTTTGTGAAATAAAGAGAGCTTTTCTGGTATTTTGTCTACATTGTAATTGCAACCTAATATGAAACTCAAACCACCAAATCTAGAAAATATAAAGTTAGGAATAAAATTCCAAATGGAAACAGGATTTTTAAGAAATTGTTTGGCCCAGTTGATTTTAAAAGTATTGTTTAGAGTATTAAAGTCTAACACATTTAGCCCACCATGTTCATAGCTATTCATTATGACATTTTTCTTGATGTAATGTGTTCTATTCTTCCAAAGAAAGTTAAATAGCATACAATCGATATCCTTACAAGTTTTGTTGTCTACATGAACAGAAAGAGCTGCATATGTTAGTCGAGACAAGCCTTCTGCTTTCGAGAGCAAGACTCTCCCTCTTACTGTCAGGTCTCTCTGCAACCAGTGATTTAATTTGGTTTGTGTTTTTTTAATAAGCGGTGGAAAGTTTAATAGAATTCTTCTCTTTTCATCTTTACAAACAATTAAGCCTAAATAATTTGCTTCCTTTCGGCTGGGAATCTTACAAATATTCTGATCCTTACAATCTTTGACAGGTAATAATTGACATTTGCTTAAATTTAAGGTTAAGCCAGAAGCTGTGGAAAATTCTTCAATAATTTTTAAGGCAATAGGCACCTGACTGGCATTCTTAAGAAAAATTGTCGTATCGTCAGCTAGTTGGCTGATGAGTATTTCTTTACCTGCTATACTAACACCTTTCATGACGCTATTAGAAATATGAGAGGCAAGAATTTGCATGCAAAGTAAAAACAAATAAGGGCTGATTGGGCATCCTTGTCGGATCCCGCGTTTAAGATTAAATCTTGACGTTGTGCCATTTTTCATTCTAACGGAGCTATTAGCATTTGAGTACAGGGCCAGGACAGCATTACAGAACATATCACCAAAGCCAAATTTTTTAAGAGAGAGAAATATGAATTCATGCTCAATAGAATCAAAGGCTTTGTAGAAGTCTAAGAGGAGGATAAATGAGTCATCCTGTATCAGATCTGAGTAATCCAATATGTCAAAAACAAGTCTGAGATTATTAGAGATGTGCCTATTCTTCATAAAACCAGATTGAGTTTCATCTATAATATCATCTAATACATCTTTTATTCTTCTGGCCAACACTAAAGCCATGATTTTATAGTCATTGTTTAAAAGACATATTGGTCTCCAATTGTCAATAAAAAGCGGATCCTTATTAGGCTTTGGGATTAGAGTGATGAGGCCTTGCGTGAGACTCGCTGGAAGAGTACTCCTTTCAATACTTTCGACAAATACTTGTAACATGAAAGGTGCTAGTAGATCAGAAAATGACTTATAGAATTCTGATCCCAGTCCATCGTTGCCAGGTGATTTATTATTTTTAAGAAGAGCAATAGCTCCAATAACCTCTTCTTTTGTAAGTGGACTGTCACAATAAACCCTATCAGTGTGTTCTATCATTTTTACATTATTTATAGAGTTGATAAAATTAGTTGCTGTGTCTGCATTATACTTAGACTCGTATAGCTTTGAATAAAAGGCATAACAAAAATGGGAGATGCTTTGGGCATCATCAGTGACAGTGCCATTTATATTCAACTGATGAATAGTATTTGTCTTGGATCTGTGCTTTTCTAAGCGGAAGAAATAAGCGGAGTTTTGTTCACCTTCCTCTATCCATCTTTTTCTCGACCTAACAAAAGCTCCTTCAGCTTTTCCACGATATAATTCATCGAGTTGACATTGAAGTTCTCTCAGATGTATTTTATCCTCCTCTGATACTCCATCTGGTGGTAGTTGATATATTGAAGAGATTTGAACAATTAGTTTTTCTTCTGCTGCTGCCTTAAGTTTAGCCATTTTAGCTCCATATTGCCTTAAAAATTTGCCTGCTTCAAATTTAAAAAGTTCCCAGTTAGCAGAATATAGGTTATTTTTCCTACCCTTATCCCAATATAGCTTTATTAACCGCTTAATTTCTAATTTTACTGCGCTATGCCCTAAAAGCGAGCTGTTCAATTTCCAATATGAGGATCTATTGTTATTATGAGCAGAGAGTTGGATCTTAATATAGATTGCCTGATGATCAGTAAGTGGTGTTGTAAGGATATTGACTGTTACATTGTCTTTCGGTATATTATTAGAGATTAAGTAAAAATCTATTCGAGATTTCCTTGAACCTGAACTGTTACTCCAAGTATAGGATATATTATCAGGAAACTTTTCTCGCCAAATGTCAACTACATTAAATTTTTCCATAAAAGTTTTCATTTTTAAATTATCTCTGGAATTTGGGACGTGAGGCCACCTATCAATTGAATTATTTAAAGTAATATTAAAATCACCTCCAATTAGGATAAATGAACTAGGGTATTTGGAGAGCCAAAAAGTTAACCTTGAATCTACAGAATCAAATAACTTATCATTTTCAGGCTTTGTATTGTAACCATAAATATTAATAACAATAAAAATAGAGTGGTTATGATTAATTAGTAGACAAATATAGTGGCCTAAAGAATCACAATCTGAATGTAGAATAGTACCATTAAAAGAACCTTTCAAAGTTGTAACCCCAGCTGACCTCTCTGACCCATGCGAATACCATGCATCATTACCCCATTGGGACTTCCAGAAGTTTACATCAGCAGCTACTGAATGGCTTTCTTGAAAGAAAGAAAAATCAGATTTAAAGTTTTTTGCATACAAAAATAAGGCTTTACGTTTACAAATTTGTCTCAACCCCCTGGCATTAAGTGAAACAATAGAAAGTGACATAACAACGTATAACAAATATGAACTAATTTGTTTTATGTGTAAGGCAAGGAATGTATTTAAACGATCTACCTCAATAAGGGATCGAGCTTTGCAGCATGAACTAACAATTTGGTAAAAACAATTTTAAACAAAACTTAGATTCTCAGCTTATGTAGGCTACAGAATAGTTCTAGATAGGAAGCAATGTTATAATCTCAAAAAAATAAAAAAGTAAAATAAAAATAAATAAAAAATAAAATATATTTTTTTTTTCTCCTATTTTACATTTCACAGCAACCTTGTGATGATAGTAGTTTAACATTTTAATGACTTAGAGCAATTCAGGGCGAACATCGCCTATGTGAGCTACCACCTTTGGTTATCCTGAAGATGGAAAGATTTCTGTCCCGTTAACGAATCCACGACATCCAACGTAGTAAGCTTTCTTGCCCTCGCTGCGCGCCTTTTCGATGAAGGGCCATAACTTGTTCCGTCGTTCTCTATCTTCTCTTGAGAGATCCTCTGCAAACTTCCAGTGGTTGTCTTTGAGAAATTGTGACGTCTTTGCAGCTTTCCATAGGGTATCTCTGGTCACCCTTGAGATGAATTGAATGAGAATTGGTCTGGGCTTGCTGCTGTTAGGGAGCTTGGCGCCGTTGCGATGCACAGTGTCAACAGTATCACGAATGCGATTTTTGCATTCAGGCAATACGGCTTGACAGATCTCGATGGCAATCTGGCGGACATCGTTCTTTTCATCTTCTTTGACACCAAGGAGCCTCAGATTCCACCTCCGAGAGTACCGTTCCAGGTCGAAGATCTGTTGCTGGTGTGTGTCCATGCGACTCTCCTCTTTAGTCATCCTGTTTTCTAGAGTGCCCACTCGTTTTTTCACATCTTTTATTTCCTCACACGCGAAGTCCACAGTTTTTTTAACACCATCTAGCTGCAACGCTAGCTCATCCATTCTTTCATTTATTAGTTTCGACAGAGAAGCGACGACATCAATGTCTTCTACCTTGGAAGAAAGCATCGGTTTTTTTGGAGCTGGAGATTGTCTGGGTGACAGGGACAGAGGAGGAAATTCTTCCATAAGATCCTCCATTATTGGCAAAGTCACCGAGCCAGTCGTGTAGTCATGAATGTTATCAATTAGAGGGTTTCTTCCTGAGGCGGCGTGGCTAGCATCACCTGTTGGCATTGTCAACTTTGCTTTTGCGTTTTTCAGCGGTCTTTTATTGTCGCGGGTCGACATCTCAAGGTTAAATCCTCTTCACAAAGTTCCTTTAGCGTAAAGCACTATAAATGAATATAATTTCTGAACAGAAAGGTTGTTTTTAACCGTATTCAAAGTTTTCGGTTGCACAGCTCGACAGTAAGCGTCTACCTACTCGGCCATCTTGGTCCGCCCCCCGGTTGATACATATTCCAAGTGCGGCAGTGTTCTGATGACGTCGCTGGTGTGCAACACGCGCAGCTGAAGACCAGATAGAGGGGATCGTCGATGTACCATGGAAATGGTAAACAAAGTTTTTTCGAGCACTTCTGTGACAATATCGGGGTCGGCGCAGAAGTCCAAGTTGTCCAAGTTGTCCTATGGCTGTAATGCAAGGTGGAGTAGTGTTCCTGTTGAGACTCAGCAGTTGAGAAGTGGAATATTTCAACATCATGTCGGACGCTGGTGACGTTAGCCCGGTGCTAATCGCGATCAAGTTGAGCCAGGGCAACAGCAGCAGTCTTCCAGCAACAAAGGACACCGGTATGTAATATGTGTAATATACTAATTAAAACAAATAGTTAAAAAGTAAAAATAAAACGGTTTAAAAATAGAATAAAACAGACAGAGAAGCGGCAGCCAACACGCGCATAGGCGTACTCTCACATGTCTCTTCAATGATGTTCTGAATGATGACAATTTCTCCAAATAACGGTACCGGCAATATTTATCGAGTTTATTGTGGTACGGCATTTTCTCAGTTTTCTTGTGTTTCTCCGGTTTTGCGAGTTATCGCTACTCTTGTAATCTCTTCAATGCTCACAATCAGTAGCGATACCTCAAAAATGGCGCCCGCGGTGACGTCACTCACAACAAACCCACGTGTCTGACAAAGACCGATTGACTATCAAAGGGGTGCTCACAGTTTGTCGTTGCATTTTATTCTTAAACAGTCTTTGTCTTGGGGCCCCAGTCCAGCTCGGGGCCCCAAGCAATTGCTTGGTTTGACTGTCCTGTCGCGACGGGCCTGGACACGACAATACAGAGCGAATCATATGTGCGAGTCAGCAAGTCAAGTCAAGACAAGTCATCTTCATTTATATAGCGCTTTTCACAATGTAGATTGTTTCAAAGCAGCTTTACAGAGATAAACATATAATTTAAGGTAACAGAGATTGTTTTGGCTTTATCGGTTCTTGAATAATGTTATTTTCCAGATAAAGTTAGTTTTGATTGATTCACTTCCGGCGAAATGATCATTTGTTATTAAATTAGGGGCCACTAAGACGACGCCGTTCTCTCTAAACAGACTTTAAACGCAAACCTGTGATAAACGGTGATGGTGTTCATATGCGTATTAAGAATTGATTCTATAGTTATGTGCGTTTGAATATATGTGCGCAGGGTTGTAATTTCCCTACAAACCATGCCTAAACAAACTACTTGTCTTGCCTATAAATTGATACAGAATTTTATTTTATCCCTTCGAGGTAGGTACGCAAACCGAATTTCCCCACAACGCTTTATCTGTAGAGTGGTAAAGAGATCCTCCATAGGGAGAGGCTAGTTGGCACTTCAGCACTGCATTATCATTGGGTCCAGGCGAAGGTCCTAGTCAGATCTGGATACGGCCTGGATCCGGCAGGCTGCGGGAATAAACAAAGACACTAAAATTAGCGTTGATGCCATTCTTCTTATGATGTAACGAGTACATCAGGATTTAAGGGAAGTGTTCCCAGTTCCGGCTGACCTAATCTATGCAGCCTACCATTGAATTATAGAAGTCGATAATGTATTATGTGAATGCTAGGTCAAAGAAATGTGTCTTTAATCTAGCTTTGAACTGACAGAGTGTCTGCTTCCCAGACAATGGTAGGAAGACTGTTCCAAAGTTTTGGTGCTAAATAGGAAAAGGATCTACCGCCAGCAGTCGATTTTGATATTCTAGGTATTATTAACTGGCCGGAATTTTGAGATCGCAATAGACGTGAAGGACTATAGAATGCGTTAAGAGCTCGCTCAAGTACTGCGGAGCTAAACCATTTAGTGCTTTGTAAGTGTAACGAAGTTGCAGGTTCAGGATGTGGGGATGGAAGAAGACAAAGGGGTCGGTGAGACTGGGGCTCATGTACTTTTATTAATGAGGTCAAAAAAATAAACAAAACAGTTGCGCTCGTGCGCGTTCATCATAGATAACTATAGCAGAATCAAAGATAAAGTTTCTCTCTGGTAGCAACTCAGTCCTGGACACACGAGCTCCCAGTCCTTCTCTCTCTCTTGAACACTCGCACCAGCCGGCTTTTAACTGGTAAGAACTCGAGCTGCTGCGACCAGAAAAAATATCAGACCCATTTGAATTCTGCATAGAATGCTATATTTATATTTTAAAGCGATATGAAGGATATTAGGAGAAGAAATGGTTCGAGATTAGGGGGAAACTGCGGCTTTACCGACTCAACGGCTCTGGCCGAGCTCAGCTGTGATATAAACCAAATGCTATTGGCCATTTTTAAAAAGGGGAGGAGCTGTTCAATATGTCCCGTCCTGTTTCAGGAGAAATTACATCAACACACTGAATAATGCTGCATGTTTAAGGCACTTATTTTATTAAGGCCTATAAAATATATTCAAATGGAAAACACTTATTTTAAAGGGCACCTATTATGCAAAATTAACTTTTACATGGTGTTTGAACAAATTAGTGTTGGCAGTGCGTGAGCAAAACCACCCTAGAATGATAAAAATCCACCCAGAGTTTTTTTTACTATCTCAATAAATCATAAGCACTGTCTCAGAACGAGCTGTTCTAAGATTCGGCGCAATGTGACGTAGAATTGAGCAAGCCCTCGGTGATCTGTACACCATCCTCGACAGTTTCAACGACAGCCGGTAATGTCTCCTAAGAAACATAAGTGTTCTGTTGTGGGGATGTAATAATGTACATAGTAGTTTTCACTTGTGTAACCACATGTTTATAAATATATTTTTTTTAAGATATTGTATTAAAAATAGTGATCGACCGATATTGATTTTTTTAACCGATACCGATACCGATTATTTGCATGTTTATGTGCCCGATAACCGATATGCAGAACCGATATTTATTTACTGTTATACTTCTGTTTTTAACACAATTATTACAACACAAATACACTGAACAAACCATTTTATTTATAACAATCACTCCCTCCTTGCATAGAAAAAAAAAAAAAACTTTATATTTATACACAAATAAATAGAGGGGTCTGGGTCCAAAAAATAAAGTGCACTACTGTCTTTGTTTAAAAATAAAAGCTTTGATTAGGTAGAAAATAAAGCAAAAAAAATTATTCTAACATATTGGGGGGGAAATTAAATTAGTCCTTCATGTTAAATTAAATCTTCAAATTACAATAAAAACATTTATATTATTACATTATATAATTTATATCTAAATTATACATATAATTTATAAGCATCAGCAGCAACAATGTTAACAATAGGCTAAATAAATGTTAAAAGTCTAATGTTTTCATATGGAGAAAGTAATTGACAGGGGAGTCATATTACCTTTGCAGAAATGTAATTAATTTTAAACAGTTTTAGAAGGTTTATGTGCCGTTTAATAGGTTTAAAGAGTGAGGAATAATTCACTGGGTAATATTAATTCACTGAATAATAATAGCTGGAATATAACATTGTCAGGAAAGTAACAAACAAAACAGCATAGCAAGCATCATCATCAAACTTTTTTTTAAACTAATATGTTATTAATTAATTAATAATATTTTTTTCGGTCTAGATCATGAAATGCTTTCTGACAAAGTGCTGTTTATCTATGCATAATAAATAATTAATTTCCGCGATCGCGCGTGCAGATAATTAATTTCCACAAAGCGGTATATTTAGATGTGTATTAGCGAAATAATCACTGTGTAGTAAATTATAATATAATCTAGGGTGTTTAAACAAGATAATCTTGTCAAAAGTTTCATTCAGTGGCCGGCTTGAGCATCTGATCATCAACCCATTGAGTGCTCAGCAACATAAACGAACTTTTTTTTCCCGAGACTAATGGTGAGCAAATACAACAGATAGATAGTTAAATTCAGGCTTTTATTTTCAACATGCACTCATTCATGTCTGTTTCATTTAATTCATGTAAAGTTACGTCTTTATTGGGGCAGGACATGACGGATTACGCTACGTGACTCCATGAGTTCGTCTCAATTTTTTAGAACCAAGCTGCATAAATAAACTACCAGTATATCAGGCATTTATGTCTCAAAACTTATTTCTGCATGTCTGTTATGTTAAATAAAGTTGAATACTTAAAGCAAAGCAAGTAGAACATATACTTTACTTGTGCACAGAGTTGTTGTTGACTGATCTCCTCAGACGCGGGCTGCAATGGCGGAATTCTCAAAACGGCCACAAGATGGCGCCGTGTATCGGCGAATCCGATATTACAAAACCGATACCCGATTATGGGAAAATGCTTAAATATCGGGAAAAATATCGGTAAACCGATACATCGGTCGATCTCTAATTAAAAACTGCATATATTTTCTTGTTCTGTAGCCATCTTCTCACATTTGCCACATGAGCACCTGTACGACAAGTAATGTAAACATGACAACAGGCCCCTCGCATAAATGTAATTTCGTTTGTACGTAGCAAACGTTATCACAGTATTTGTGTTTGTAGTTTCAAAAAATTGTGTGTGTGTGTCTGTGTGTGTGTTGCACATCCATAATTGCAAAGGGGACCCGATTTTAAACTCTATAAGTACATAAATGTATCAAATAACCATCAAATTCCGAGACCATTCCTGGTCCATTCTCATTTGTGTTTCTTCTGCCGGAGTCTCTTCATCATCTGGGTTTGATTGCGGCTGAATGCCATACAAAACAGCGGGTCTCTCACTCTCAGTGCCTCTACCGACTTTATTGCCATAGGTATGCAAGTTACGCCCTCATCCCAAGGCAGGGCGGGGATATGCAGCTCATTTACATTTAAGGTGGTACACACCAAAACAGCTCTTTTTAAAACAGGCCCCAAAAATGACATTTTCAAATGGTTATAATAAAGTAACTGTGGGGTATTTTGTGCTGAAACTTCACAAATACAATCTGGGGACACCCGAGACCAATATTACATCTTGTAAAAAGGGGCATAATAGGTGCCCTTTAAATTATAATAATATTTCACAATATAACTTTTTTACTGTGTTTTAAAATCAAATAAGTGCATCCTTGAAAAGAGACTTCTTTAAAAAAATATTAAAAAATCTTACTGCCCCCACACTTTTGCATGGGTAGGGTATATATTAATCATTCATTGCACATCAGGTTATTTTTCTGTAACAGTTCACTTGCAACTCTAATCCTTTGTATTGAATGTCAAAACAGGTCTTAATGGTACAAAAAGATTATGATCTGGCAGCAATACTGATTTCCCTTTTAAATATTAGGCTATAAGAAATAATTCCTTGCTGTGTAAAACCCCAGAAGTGTCATTTCCACACACAAACACAAAAGTAAGTTTAAGTCAGTAAGGAGCTCCCAAAAGGTTCGCTGCACAATTTCGCACAGCTGAATACTTTGTGCAGCTGAACTGACAGCTGCTGAAAGCTTTTGACCACGCTACTCTTTAAGAAAATCTTCCATATAATTGTATACCCCTTGAACCAATGAAAAGCTGCACAAATAGGATGAGGGAAGCCAGGCTAAATACTCAAACTGCTTCACACAGTCAAGGATGAGAGAGTAACCAAGCATTACCTGCCTCAGCTGAAACAATCACAACCGGCTTCGTCTTGTGGGAGGGGGGGTTATATGATTCTGCTTATAAGCTTTACAGACAGCATACCAATGCAGAAGTAAGACATGGAAGCAGGTCTGTCAAAGTCAAGGAGTTTGGGCTTTTCTATAGGTTGTCTAATGCAATTATATGCAGGATCTAAATATGGTTTTAGGTCAGGTTGGGAATGCAGACTTGAAGCTTGAAAGAGAGGATGTTCTTCACTATGTAAGAGGGAGAAACAGAAAGAGAGAATTAAAGAAACATTGGATTAATACAATCACCTTAAAATGATTCTCTGACCTGTTTAAATGGCTAATGACACACACAGAGTGTATCCTGTAACAAATTTGCATACATTTGCTGCTCGTTCAGGCTACTCTGCCGAGCAATTAATCAATACAAATATCCATAGTTAAATAAGCTGATCAGTAATGGCAGCATAATTAGAGAGAAAATATGAAATAATATTAATGAATGAGAGGACAGAGATTTTTTGCCTTCCTTTTAATATCAAATTCATGTTTTCACCAGAGGTTAAACTGTTATTGTCTAATGAATCTAATGATGAAATTCAGAGAAATGGTCAAGACCGGCAGGGAAGAAGCAAAGAAAGAGAATGAATTAGGAAACACTATACCTCAGCTAATTTTTAATGAAGAGACTTTCATTAGACTTAAAATAACCAGTGCTGATCTATGTCCCTTTCTGAACAATTCTTCATATGATAAATAAAAGACTGAGTGGCACAGTAACAGAAGCTGTCCTTGCAAAACCTCAAGCGACCCTCCATTAGCCTAAAACATCAGAGCTTTAATAAATCACCCTTTATTGTATGATTCATCAACTATTTCACAGCAAACAAGAGCTCAAAAGGTTTTCACACAACCTTGTAATGGATATTTTGTTTGTCCTAGAATCCATTAGCAGCCACACCACAGACCAGCTCACATAGGAGTCCATTTGGTATGTATGTATGTATATTGACCATTAATTTGTCTTTCAGAGTCCAGCATTAAAAAAAAAAACCCTGATGTTAAGGACACAACTGGATATAGATGTCAGATCTGCGGTAACAAAAAATACAAAATAAAACAAAACCTTTTCAGTGAAATATGTCATTTAAACATTATAAATATGATGTCAGTTTGAATACAGGGTCCAGAGTCCTACAGTGCACACGCACTTTTTCCGTGGCATTGGTTCCAGAAGTATTTTTCCCATTCATTTCTCCCATAGGGATTTTAAAAAAAGTCAACCCAACCAGCTATGAGGTCAATCATAACATTGCAAACTTTGTAGTATAAGAACTACAATCCAATGAAGCATTATGAACAGCATAATCGAATTATAAATTATGAAGAACGTAGATTTACTTCGTGGGAGTAGCGGAGCTAAATAGCTCTTTTGGTGTGTTTTGCTTGTCAAGACACTGATTGCTGGAATTTTCTGCACAGCAGTAAGGTAGTTTTTACAACAAATTCTGCCGTTAAACATGATTATTTAAAAAAATTGCTGAAATATTCTGGGCTGATGGCTTTGACAGGAGCAAATACTAGTGATTAACAAACTCATATCTCACAGTTGTGGGCTGTTTTTAAAGGTTTAAAGGTTATTGTTAAAAATCTATTGGAGATTTTACTTCCAGAACCTGACTGTTTTTACCTATAGAGGTACAGCAGCTTTTCACAATGGCAGTACCCTCAAAAGAGCCATCTTTGTATCTTTCTCCAAATTCATCCTACACTCCTGACATAAATGTAACAAGAAAAACTCATCAAAAAGGTAAATAATAATAAACAGCTTATACAAAGGCCTATGTCCCCAGATAAAACTGAGTAAACATTTCCTGAACCACCAGCAAAATAGGACCATATGCTGCATTTGATAAATAACGGAGACATAATTTAATTTACTTTAAGATAACAATTATTTTGAGATATGGCTCATTAATTAAATTATGTTGTTATTGTATACTCTCACACTTCTCATCTATATAGCATGTGCATTCAGATTAAAATAGTTTTGTTAAACTATATGTCTTCCAGGGAATGTTGTTTGAGTCTGGGCCATTTGAGGTCTATGTCTTGAGGAGATATAATCTACTGCCTGATTTTACAGGAAGCACCGTGGCTTTTTCTCTCTTGCAATGCCTCTGCACGAGTGATCACAGCATAAGGTAATTGCATGTCTGATTTTCTATGCCTCTGCAATACAAAAAACAATATATAGCTCACCTCCCTTCCCAAGCTCACCTTCTAACAACAGTGTGAAAGCCACGATTGAGATGGATTCAACACACTGAATTAAACTACCTTTTAGTACACAGTTTCAATTATTACTGTGGTAGTCTTTGATCTACCTCTGAAATACACAGATAATTCAAGGAACTGGTTGCAGCATTTACTGCTTTGAATGAGTTCTGTGTGAACAGAATCCTACTTTTTTTGCATCAAAAGTACAATAAATCAGCCCTTTAAGGCGAGACACTACAGGTGAATAGGGTAAAAGTTCAAAATAATAGATATCACCATGAAACTTCCTCAGTTGATTACTTACACAGGTATATAGAAAACAAATATTACAAGTTTTTGAAATGTTTGTTTAATTATGCAAATTAGGCATTATCTCATTAAATATGCACGATTTTGCATATATTTTCAGTAGATAGATCTGAACATATGATAAAGCCAGGTGCAAATTTTTTTTTTTTTTTTTTACACACAAGTTAAATTCAGAGGGATTTCAGGATATATGCTTTTATTACCTAGAAAATCAAAATATACTGTCCATAGTATATATATATATATATATATATATATATATACATAGCCAAATCAGGCCAGGAATGATTTATTAACAAATCCCTCTGAAAATATCTTCAGAATACTGCTAATTGTGTAACTGGAAAGTTTAGTGTACTAGGCTGAGATGTTTATACTGGAGAATGACAAAAAACTGAGCGTCTGAGCGAATCGCGTTAGCAGAAACCAGCGGTAGCCAATGAGATTTTGCCATTAGCTTTAAATCCCCTTTGGACATTCACGATTTGTTACTGATAGAAAGGAAATGCCCAAATTGGGTTACATAGCGTTGTGCATGAGACTCAGAGCTTTACAACGATACCGGCAGAGCCCGTCTACGGAGAGCCTGGCCACTCCCTATTAAGGCCTATTGTACCAAATTTTGGTTGTAGTTCCACCAGAGTTCCACTAGGGGCGATCGCCCATGAGTGCAAAATGAATGGGAGTCTATGGAGCTAGACGGCTAAATGTGTCTCTTTCACCCGATTGCCATTGAGAAATCTCAGACTTGATTGTAGGTTTTGCAGGTTCAACATGGGTTATAGGTTGAAAATTTTATGAACGAGTACTTGTGTCCTTTCGATTTCTTACAGGTTGAGTTGTTGTTGCCCATAACATGCTAGCATTCTGCTAATGAACGCTGATTGGTCAGTGAAGGACTGATTACGACCAGAGATACCGCTTGATGGCATCGTGGCATCCGAAGCGGGGACCAGAATGTTAAGGCGGACTTAACTCTTCTAGCACGTGTATTTATCTGTGTCAGCTGTGTTGTCGATGCCTCGAGAGAAACGAAAGTGCAGAGTGCGAAAGAAGTGACTGAAGCATTGCTGTAAAGCAGTATCTCTGGTCGTATGATGTGTATGACGTCATTGACATTTTAAAGCAAATAAGTGACTCTTATCTAACAAAAGAAAATCTACCCAGCAATGTGTAATTTCTTTGCATGTCCTTTTGAATACAACTTTCAAATTACTAGACAAAAAATTATATCCTGAGAAAAGGGGATTTTGAGTATAGCTCCATAGACCTCCATTCATTCTGCACTCGTCCTGTGAGCGCCCTCATATGGAACCAGAGTGAAACTGCAACCAGAAGCCGGAAGTTCAGAAGCCGGAAGTTTAGAGTGGACGTTCTCCCCTTATTAGACATTCTCTGATACCGGTCATGACAGACTTCAGTAAACAGACAGAACTCTGCATGTCGCGTTGGAATGCTAACTTCTTGGTAAATTTGGGAGAAACTTACTGCCACAAGTAAACAAAATGTAATAAAATAAACATCTTAATGTAAATTTTTTATGTTTTCTTTATAGCAGCTTGAAAAAACACATATTAAAAGGCGCAAACTAGCAAAAAATCTCAAAACCGACCACTGCATAAAAAAATCTATGTTTTTTCCTGCCGTGTCTCACCTTAAAGGGACACTCCACCCATTTGCATTAAGCTTTCCATTGTTAGAAACCCAGTCATACTATTGAATGGTCGTGCAACACTCTCTCATTTTCCCCTGAGATGAGAGAAATCCGCTATTTACCTTTTTCACTTCCTCCTACAATGACGCAAAAATCGTCATTTTACGTCATTGTAGGAGGAAGTGTAAGGGGGGGGGGGGATTTCTGTAAAGACTACAAGCACTAGTTCCCACCCTTTCAAAACCGCCCATAGGGGGTTGGACCTAATGCGCTAACAGACCTATCACAGATCAGTGCCAGTGCATTTGATTTCACTGGCAGAAACCTTTTGAAAATATGGACGAAGGTCGATCAAAACATACAAGATATTTAGTTTGTAAACAGACAAATCATAGGAGATGTGTTGCTTTACAGCAGACGACTATGTCAGTGTGTGTTCTCAGTAGCCACTAGCTGCTAATAGAGTCGAGTCAGAAAGAACCTTACCTCCAGGCAAATGCGTATAGCGCTGCTAGCACTGCTAGTTCCAGACCTGGCTGTTCGTCATCATCATCTGGCAAGGTAAATATCGACGGAATTGCGATTTTCACAAGCGCGGGTCTCAGTTCAATCCTAAGGGTTTGGGTTCGAAATCTTCTGGATTGAAATGTAGACTGGACACGTCAGATGTTCAATGGCTGTCCTCTCCTCCGAACTTCGGGTTATTGATAGCCCGTAGCCACTTTTTGCACAAGTCCAAATCTGCATAGCTGCCAACTTTTGAGTATAGCTTGGAGTGATGATGAACAGGATGCTATCTGCACACGCACGGTCTCTCTGCCGTGCGCGCGCTACGCGGTTTGGAGCACAGTCTGTCTCACATGCACGCTCGCTCTAGATTCAACCGACCAGTTTGACAATTTCCCGCTCCTCCGTGAGAGATACGAGACCGGTGCGTCTCACAGGTGTCGCTCATCAGTAATCACTCCACCGGCCTCGCTCCGTTCTCCCGCGGCCCTCACTCGTCCTGCTCGCCACAGTAGCCTAAACATGAGTTCTCCCACGGCCCTCAGCCTCGTCCTGCTCGCCACAGTAAACTTGATGAATGGCGACTGTAGAACGCAAAAGCCGAATCCCGGACATTATGGGCAATCTCGAAAACCCGGGCACACTCATCACCTAGCCTAGCCTTGTTAAACATGTTTAACCTCCGCGCTCTGTTACCGGTAGGCGTGGCCTCCTAGGGCAGCGAAGCAAATGCATTCTGAGAGTTGTTGTCTTTCATCCACATAAGCCAAAAATAAATGTTCTGTCTTTTCTCAGTCTAGAAAATTCACATTTCTTCTACATAAATGACCCATTTTAAATACACATTCATCTTCCCAGAGGTGGAATGCCCATTTAAGAAATAGGAAAGGAGAAACAGGAAATGGAAAAGAAAGAGAAAAGAGAAAACATGAAATGGAACAGAAATATATAAAAACACTAAAAGAAAAAAAAGAAGAAAAAAACGACAAAAAAAAGAAAAGGAAGACATAGACAAAGAAAAGGTAAATTAATAGGAAGACAAAAAGAGAAAAAGGAAAGAAAATAATCAAATAATCAAAGAAAAGAAACTAAGGCTGCGTCCAAAATCTCATACTCTCTTGAGGGTACTTATTTTGAATAAGTAATTACTTCACAGGCACTAAAAAAGTATGTTTGTATAGAGTGTATGAATAATCCGGAAGTACTACATTTGCCATGTTCAAGTCAAGTTATTTATTATTGTCATGTGTACAAGTTACCAAGTACAATGAAAAACTTACTTGAATGCTACTCCACAGACTAGACAAACCAAATACAATAAACCTCACTGCTATATAAACAAAACAAATATGCATATTTACACACATTACCAAATGATTGCTAAATCATATGACAATAAGATATTCAGTGACAAAAAATAAATAAGACAATATGTGACATAAAACAAAGTGAAATTTTTTATCTTATGAGTGTCCAGCATTCTTACCTAAAACTAACATAAGTGTTAGACATTAGTGTTGATTAAACATAGTGTTGAACAGTCTTACGGCATTGGGGTAAAAAGTATTCCTGAATCGTGTTGTGTGTGTGTACGAATAATCCTGAGCCTTTTACCAGAGGGGATAAAAGAGAAAAGTGCCTGTACCGGGTGACTGTGGTCATTCATGATAAGCTTCGTCTTCTTGAGGCAGCGTGTAATGTAGATGTCCCCAACTGCTGGTAGTTGTTTGCCAGTTATTTTCGGAGCGTTTTTTACCAAAGTTTTTACTGAGCATGTCATTATAATCAGCGTCAGTTTGGTCGCTTCACTGCCATTCATAAATCCTCTCCTGTGGCCTCATGGGATTTTAAAGTGTCCATCGTATGCACACTTCAAAATCTCACCAGAAGTAGTAGATCATCCAATAACTTTTTGCCAACGCTTTTATGAGCACTGTGAATGCGGACATACTTCTTTTGCCACATACTGTTTTTCGCCTACTATATAGTATGGAAGTAAGTGATTTTGGATGTAGCCTAAGAAAGGACTAAGAAAAGAAAAAGAAGACAGAGAAAAAGCAAAGGTAAATTATTAGAAAGACAGAAAAGAAAAGACAAAATAACTAAGAAAAGAACAGGAAAGGAAGACAGAGAAAAAGAAAAGAGAATTACAGAATTCTCAGTTACACATGAGAAACAATACAAGGTTCAGTGGAGGGGAGGATAAAATACATTTCATTGTTATTTCATTGGTCGATATCTTTGATCAGAACATTGGTTGACATTCCTCACCCTCCTGAGGAAATCTGACCTTTTCTCTTTTTTTTTTAAAAATACCCAGAGGGTGGATAGCTTGTTTTACCAATATAATCATTTAGTTGGAAAAAGAAAAAAAGCTTTGTCATGCTGCCGAGGTTATCAGAGCCATCAGATCAAATATTTACCCCTGGAGTTTAATGCTCTACAGTAAACAGTGGTGAGGTAAATAGCTGTGTTTGTGTCTCTTATTGGAGGCTGGAATAATAGACTAAACTTGGATCAGTTTCAAAGCACTTATCGGCTCAGCGCTCATGGTTTGTGAATACCATATGTTTCAACGTCACAAATAATAAGCAGATCTGGAGATGTGATCAAGGGTGACTACACAGCATGTCACTCTGACTTTGTCCTCCAAGTTTATCTCAAGTTCCTGTTAACTAGAAGCAGAAACTAATGATCCTCTAAAGGCATTTCTATCGAATCCCAAATGGCAAATATGGCCATAGTCAATATCACAAGGCCTATTAAGAGAGCCTATTAATATCACAGGCCACAAAGGACAAAGCATCATAGAAAAGAATAAAAGATGTGCACTTTGCTAATGGCTTTTGATTACATAATTGGCAGGTGTTTTATAAGACACCGAACATTACGATTCCCAACATGCTTCAGTTCCAGAGTAACGAGTAATGTTTTAGTCAATGCTTCTGTGCACAGAAGAGATAATGGGCCCTATCTTGCACCCGGCGCAATTGACTTTGTACACCGACGCATGTATCATTCCTATTTTGCACCCGCGCAAAGCGGACTTTTCCCTCCACAGACACACGTCGGTTAACTAAGAAATACACTTGCGCTACCCGGGGCGGTTCAGCGCAAAGAGGAGGCGTGTTCCGGCGCAAACTTTCCCTCATGCTATTTTGCAGTTCCAGAAAACAATTGCGCCACTGACCAGAAAAAACCTAGTCTAAAGTCATTGGCGCGTTGCGCGTACATTCAGATGCTATTTTAAGCGCGCGTGCTTGGTCATAATACAGAGTGTGAACAACGCGCATACACTGTAGATGATTCTCTCATCTACACAGATGCATTTTCCTTTTTGCAAATGATACATTATTATAAGGAAAAATATTAAAACACGAGGGAAATCATTGTTGTCCAGTCAAGTCAAGTATATTTATATAGTGCTTTTCACAATAGAGATTGTATCAAAGCAGCTTCACAGTATTAATATGTTGGGCCCTATCTTGCACTCAGCGCACGATCTGAAACGCAAGTGTCAAAGCGCAAAGCGCAAGTAACTTTGTGGGCGGATCCCGGCGCTGTTGCTATTTTCCCGGCGGGATAAATGCCTCTTGCGCCTGGCGCAAATCTAAAAGGGGTTGGTCTGAAGTACTTCATTATTCATAGGTGTGGTTTGGGCGTAACGTGAAATAAACCAATCAGAGCGTCATATCACATTCCCTTTAAGAGCATGATGAACGAGGTGCGCTTGTTCCATGGCGCAATACTATTATAACGGCGCATTTACCAGGAGCGCTCAGTGTTGCCAACTTAGCGACTTTGTCGCTATATTTAGCGACTTTTCAGACCCCTTTAGCGACATTTTTTCAAAAAAGCGACTAGCGACAATCTAGCGACTTTTTCAGAGAAACCTCAGAAACCTCCAAATGAGCGAGTCGTGTCAGAGAGGGATTCGGGACGAGCGAGTCGTGTCAGAGAGGGATTCGGGACGAGCGAGTCGTGTCAGAGAGGGATTCGGGACGAGCGAGTCGTGTCAGAGAGGGATTCGGGACGAGCGAGTCGTGTCAGAGAGGGATTCGGGACGAACGAGTCCGAGTCGTGTCAGAGAGGGATTCGGGACGAACGAGTCCGAGTCGTGTCAGAGAGGGATTCGGGACGAGCGAGTCGTGTCAGAGAGGGATTCGGGACGAGCGAGTCGTGTCAGAGAGGGATTCGGGACGAGCGAGTCGACATTTTTTCAAAAAAGCGACTAGCGACAAATCTAGCGACTTTTTCAGAGAAACCTCAGTAACCTCCAAATGTTGTCAGTTGTGCGAGCGCGAGCTCTTGCTTACTCCCTGCCGTCACTCTCTCTCTCTCTCTGCATCTCCCCTGTTCAGTGAATGGCTGAGAGGAGCAGCGGCTCGTTCTTCTGTTGAGCACACGGCAGGTTTTTTTTTCGACGGATTCACTTATCTGCTTCTCTGTTGTTTTATATTCAAAGAATGTAGTTTGACCATTTTAATTTCCTTTTTTTTCCCTTGTGCTTATTACTTATCACAGAGCTTTCATCCAGTTCCCGAACTCTCTCAATTCAGATATTTTTAACAAAATGTTGTCATTCATTATATCTACTTCTATTGTCTAACAAAAAATAATATAGGAAACGAAAACAGCTTTATTGGACATTCGGCTATATTATATGATATGATATTAAAATACAGTATGTGAGCACGAATTTAGAGAGAAAACACATTAGGCAGGCAGAACGCAAGAACGACGCGATGACGTAATGAATATGCTAATTGACGTATGACGTCATCTAGCGACATTTAGCGACTTTTAGGGAAGGCGTTAGCTACTTTCCTTTGAAAATAGTTGGCAACACTGGGAGCGCTTCAGAATCGGTTCACAGCCGAGGAGATCGATGTTCTCGTCAGGGCCGTAAAAGAAAGAGAAGTGGCATTGGAGATGGGACAAACCCACCCAAATTAGCTTCGGTTATACATGCATTTAATAATTTGGGTAAATATGTAGGCCTAAGCTTTATGCCTATTTTTCCGATCGTCATGGACACAACATATTAATACTGTGAAGCTGCTTTGATACAATCTCTATTGTGAAAAGCACTATATAAATATACTTGACTTGACTGGACAACAATGATTTCCCTCGTGTTTTAATATTTTTCCTTATAATAATGTATCATTTGCAAAAAGGAAAATGCATCTGTGTAGATGAGAGAATCATATACAGTGTATGCGCGTTGTTCACACTCTGTATTATGACCAAGCACGCGCGCTTAAAATAGCATCTGAATGTACGCGCAACGCGCCAATGACTTTAGACTAGGTTTTTTCTGGTCAGTGGCGCAATTGTTTTCTGGAACTGCAAAATAGCATGAGGGAAAGTTTGCGCCGGAACACGCCTTCTCTTTGCGCTGAACCGCCCCGGGGAGCGCAAGTGTATTTCTTAGTTAACCGACGTGTGTCTGTGGAGGGAAAAGTCCGCTTTGCGCGGGTGCAAAATAGGAATGATACATGCGTCGGTGTACAAAGTCAATTGCGCTGAGTGCAAGATAGGGCCCGTTGTGTCCATGGCGATCGAAAAAATAGGCATAAAGCTTAGGCCTACATATTTACCCAAATTATTATATGCATGTATAACCGAAGCTAATTTGGGTGGGTTTGTCCCATCTCCAATGCCACTTCTCTTTCTTTTACGGCCCTGACGAGAACATCGATCTCCTCGGCTGTGAACCGATTCTGAAGCGCGCCTGGTAAATGCGCCGTTATAATAGTATTGCGCCATGGAACAAGCGCATCTCGTTCATCATGCTCTTAAAGGGAATGTGATATGACGCTCTGATTGGTTTATTTCACGTTACGCCCAAACCAGAGCCATATAGAGAGAGAGTTGCGACAACTCCATTCACTCCAATGGAACGTTTTTTTTACAGCAATGGCGGCTCACGGAGCCTCTCAATAGTTCCCGGAAGTAGCAGCAGCGCCGTACAGTTACAGCAGAACAGACCGTTTGTGATGCACTTTTAAAAGGTAAAACGTTTAAAGAATAAGATTGTATATTTCAGTACATCTGAATCAAATTAACTTGTATATTAAAGCATGCTAGTTGATTATTGCTCTCTAAATAAGTAGTTTTAGGGGACGTTATCAGAGAAAAGATGGGTCATACCGTTAGTAGCGCATAACAAACCACGAACAGCCTATTATAGTTAAAATTAACGTTATATTAATGCAGTTTTGTCCTTTATTGTGTAATAAGAGGGAAATGCTTCTAACAGGGGTTAAATATAACATTGGGGATTGTGATAGTGATAGAAGTGATAAAATGCAGACATCCCAAGTCTCCCGTTAGTTCCGTTAGTCTCCCGCATATTGATAGCGGCTCCCTGATGACCATAACTGTATATACACTACTATAATTTGTCCCATTTGTGTCTCCTTTATCTCTTTCAACACAAGAAGCACAAAGGGATTCAGTGGATCCTGAAGACTCCCTGCACTGACGCTGTACCCTCCTTCAGTCTCAGCTCCTTGGATTTTGCAAGACTTTCCTTGCTCCCTATTTTTAATCAACATTAAACTTCCCAGTGTTGGTCTTTGTGAAAAAGTGTAGATACACCTAAGTATGATTAGCACAAAATTGAGCATATTTTCTCCTCTGTGTCAGACAGTACAAGAACACTAGAGGAAAATACAGACAACATGCTTGACATTTATTAGACATTTATAAATCCCATTGTGCTAAATAAGTGTAAAAGTATATATATATATATATATATATATATATATATATATATATATATATATATATATATATATGTCATTGACAAATTAACCTTCGAAAAGTTTTTTTTTATCTTTTCAAAACTTATTGTTATTCTTAAGACACCATTTTAAATAGGCTAGGTTTTTTTAGACTTCATTTGTGCGGACAGTTGCACAACCTGACATTTTTGAGGATTTAAGATAACAAAACATAAAATATCTGTTATTTATATAGCCTATTTTAAATGTACTAAAAATGAAATTAAACTAAATAGGTTTTATAGATTAAAGTGATGTATGTCATGAATTTGTTAATTATTTTAAAAGGAAATAATGCACTTGGACACTATCCGAGGTCTACGCGAATCACGTGACAACTAAGCATTTCGAACTTCCGTTGTCGCAACTCTCTCTCTATATGGCTCTGGCCCAAACCACACCTATGAATAATGAAGCTACTTCAGACCAACCCCTTTTAGATTTGCGCCAGGCGCAAGAGGCATTTATCCCGCAGGGAAAATAGCAACAGCGCCGGGATCCGCCCACAAAGTTACTTGCGCTTTGCGCTTTGACACTTGCGTTTCAGATCGTGCGCTGAGTGCAAGATAGGGCCCAATATATTGCAGGCACAGATGATTAAAACAGGGATAATTGTACAGCTGCTCGACTCTGAGCATCAAATGTACTTTCGCAAATAAAACAGCTTTGATACCATATACCGGTCAAATGTGGATTTTTGAAGATGTGATAATTGTGAGATGCATGTTCAGAGCAACAGTACAGAAATATGAAAGTTTTCAGCAGACTCAAGACAGCAAGATTTACTTTTAATGACTTCTAGAGATCATTACTAAAATTACGCATCAGACGTACGACTGGGTAAGTCTGATAAATCTGTGCCTATGCATTTCAAGATCGTGTTACCCCGGCTGTTATCACTTTCTGCCACTGAAAGACTTTAATTAAGATGCTTGTGATAACTTCCTGGTAGTTTTATTCCTCTCATCTAGCTGTGCAGAGCTTTTCCCAGGGTATGAAATTAGCAGCATTAGATTTCAGACCCGTTGACAGCGGATCGAAGGAGTTAGAAGTGGCAACCATGTCTTGACTACCTCATTGCAGACACCTCGGAGCAAAAAGGTGAGAGAGTGTGTCGGTTTAAGAGAGTTATTAGCTCAGTGTAGTTCCTAACAGAGAAGAAAAACAGATGAATTAGCATTACACCATTACAAACAGATGTTAACAAACAATGATTTGCGCCTTGTTTCTAACTGGGAAAACTCTCTTTTTGCGACCGTTTCATATTTTTGTCGCTTGCTGGGAGGGAGGTGTATGAGGTGATACATGTTAGCAGCAATGGTTGTGACAGTGGAAAAGAGGGGGTGTCGGCGGGAGGCATCACTTGTCTAATTAAGGTAGGGAAAACGGTTGTCATCTGCACGATTGTGTCCACGGGCGAAAAGAAGGTGAAAAAGAATGAGACACTGGCATTGTTATGGGGACAGGTTGGTTGTAAACAAGGCGGAAAATAGAAGCTAAATTAATAACATGCATGGGACAACGGCAGGATAAACAAGCACTTCTGTAACACATTAATTTGAACAAGGGTGACCGACAGATTGAGTGAGACAGATTGATAGAGGTGTATAAAGCAGGAAAAATCAATGCAAAGCATTTGGCAATGAAGACGTGTCAGCTATCAAAGTAACCATCTATCTGAGTCCTCTGGTTATGGCCTGGCTCCTCTCTGCATGTTAACAATAGCATGTTATAGCATGTGCTGTATGAGTGCAGCAGCAATATAAAACTTTAACATACTTGCTCTCAAACCAAGCCACATGCACCACTTGTCACCATGAATGTAACTATCCTAAAACCAACATTAACAGAAATTCTTCTGAATTAGAATAACAAAACAGTAATCAGTACTAAATCTCCCACTTAACATTAATCTTGCACACACACACAAAAAAAATAATTTATTGCACTTAATTTTATAGCATTTACTCTCCCTTTCGAGTGTCATAGGCAAAGCATGCTGGGAAATATAAATCCCAGCCTTTTCAGTTAAATTTAAGTTTGTCTAAATTAAAAGAAATAATTTCATAAAACTCAAAACAATGAAACAGTTACATTTACCTAAAATATATCAGTTATGTGAACTTGAAAGAAAAAGAAAAAAGTGCTAAATACTCACAAAAGTTAATTTGACTGAACTAATTAGTTTAATTTAAGTTTGTCCTACTCAAACCAATTAATTATTTTGAGCGTTAGGGTTTACAGTGCACCAAAAAGGTAAACAATGAAAATATATGAAATATATGAAAATTTAAAAATATATGAAAATTAAAATATATATGAAAATTAAATAGATTAAAAATGTGCCCTGCAGGCAAATAAAGTAAATGCACTTTAAAAGGTTGAACAAGAATTGTGTTTCCCACCATGGCATTTACTAGAGACATTAAGCTGACACAGTCTGCTCTGATGCCAAAAGATAGTGCTGGTGCAACCAGGGATTTAAACCAGCTTAAAATAAATACAACAGGTTAAAGAAAGCTGCCAAAATCAGCTCAATTAATCTGTTCGCATGAGTCACAGCAAGCTTCAGGCAGAATGTATCTGCTCATGCTGATCATAATTTTTGAACCTACCGTCTTGTTTTTAGAAACAAATGAATAACGGCAGGTCACATCTTCATCGTGTAAAATGGCCATGGTGCATTACACACACTATTTTTTCGGGTACTGAGACTAAGAGGCACGAGATGAACAGAAGTTGGTGGACACAGCCGATTGTGTGCGCATACAGTATGTGTATGTGTGTTATGTTGAGCCAGATTGTTTAGAGCTGTAGAGATCCAGGAGGAAGAACTGTTTGTTAATTTGCATGATTACTGTTTGCTTTTGTGTGTCCCACTAGTTGAAAACTGGTCGTTTTTCTCCTTCAACTGGATAAACAAACCTATGAGTTGACTACATTCTAAGTGGAAAATGCTTGAAAGAAAGAAAAGAACAGGATGGAAAAACAAAGAGGAAGAACAAAAAGGCAGGGAGACTGGGCAAACCCTTGTTCATGCTCATTCACCCCTTTTACATAAAAGTCTCATAATTAATTAGATAAATCCTTGGTGCTGCTATCAAAATGCACAGTCACATAGGAGTGAATGAAAAAGCCAGGACCTTCTTCCCCTACCAATCCACCAGCAATTTCCACAACAACAACAAAAATATGCCCCAGAGTTTGAAGGGTGGCACTAAAAAGCAATGACCCAATTGTGCCATGAGCTAGTACTAGAATTTCAATGACCAGGCTTGCACATATCCCTGTCGACCAAAAAGTACTACTAGATATACTGAAAAACGTGGCATATTTATTATTTAGAAGACTTAAAGTTGGTCTTAAAGATAAAATCTGAGCCTTATGCCTTGATCGATAACTATTAGATTAACAAGTAGAATATTAAAATTGATCAAAAAATATTGTCTAATAGCTTGTCTATGATAAGTTAAGCTAATCTACCTGCAGTGTCCACATTTATTGAGAATTATAGAAAAAAACCTACTTTGAATTAAGTTTCAGGGCACAAGAACACTGAGTGCAAGAGATAAGCTAAATTAAATCCAGATAATTTGCATGAATATTATTTGCTTCAACAGTACCTATTTCTGGCTACATTTACATGAACCGAATGTTCCATGAGCACTATGGATTTAAATCATACTATACTGTAATGTATATGCTTTAATTACATTTCTTCCATCCTGACCATCTGGCACATATATTCATCTTACGCTAATGGCAGGTTTAAAAACATGGAAGAATTTTTTGTTTGTCAGTCCAACAAGTTGATATTTTGTTCCACTGTAAATCTGTATATGCCAAGAATGACAGTAAAACTTTAATACTTTAATATCTGTTCTAAAAGCTACTGTTCCACTTTATAACATATAAAGCAGGACGGTACTTAAAACAGACTCACAAATAATTATTACAAAAATACATACTTTTGTATCTTATCTATTTAAACATGATTTAATAACCACATCATGGTTGCGTGCAAGTTATTTATATTCTATAGAGCAGCTTTTGTGTAAGAGGAGTGTTCTTTTTTGCCAATTTGGTTACTAACTTTTGCATCCTTTTGTAAGGATCTGCAAATTAACCAACAAATGTGCTGCCTATCTGTCACTTGTCTATGTCACAAATAAATGGTGCACTATCAAAAACCCACTCCTGAAGTAAAAAAAGAAATTCCAAAAGTCAATCCTGTAAACTCTAAGTTGACTACAGGCACTGTGAGAGTCCAATATTTAAGACTCAGAGCCATTTTGGTCAGAACACCTGTCAACAGCTACGCTTCAACTTTTTCGACAAAAAAACATCTTTATAACATTTTCTGTCAGGACCACTGTAATCAAATACGATTGACAATTATCATACAGTTTGGATTGGCGGTATGGTTCTGTTCTGGGCAAGAACTCCCTGTGCATTCATGCAGCCTAGCATGGATAAGAGAATTTTAGTCTGATTCCTCCTGAATCAGAATGCCAAATCCTGACTGACGAGAGGAGGAGCTGGGGATGGAGGAGGGTAATTTGAGGGGTAATTTGAGCCAGCAGCCATATCACCCTATATCCCAAGACTGGTTGCCCACTGAAGCTAAGCAGGGCTGAGCCTGGTTAGTACCTGGATGGGAGACTTCCTGAGAAAACCAGGTTGCTGCTGGAAGAGGTGTTAGTGAGGCCAGCAGGGGGCGCTCACCCTGTGGTCTGTGTGGGTCCTAACGCCCCAGTGTAGTGAAGGGGACACTATATTGTCAAAGAGCACTGTCCTTCTGATGAGACGGTCCTGACTCTCTGTGGTCATTAAAAATCCCAAATGGGATTCTTCCCAAAAGGGCCAAATTTGCCCCTTGGCCTCCTAATGATCCACATATACTGATTGGCTTCATCACTGTCTCCTCTCCACCAGTAAGCTGGTGTGTGGTGGGCGTTCTGGCGCAATATGGCTGCCGTCACATCATCCAGGTGGATGCTGCACATTGGTGGTGGTTGAGGAGATTCACCCCTTCCATGTAAAGCGCTTTGAGTACCCAGAAAAGTGCTATATAAATGTAATGAATTATTATTATTATTATTAATTAGCTCCTGAGAAACACGATAGCTGTTGATAATACTGAGGAGCTTATGTATACAGTGATAGACGTTGTATTCCTATCTGTGGATCAGCTGATGCGAGTTGACGTGACCTGCCAGGACTGACTTTTTTTTAAACGTTCTTTCATGTCATTGTACATCTAGAAGTGAGGATAGAAGTATAGAAGAATATATTTGAGTATGCTGTCCGAGGGGAGGGCTCTGAGCTTGGAATTTGGGCCAAACCAAGAGTCCCCGCCACCTCTATCCCTGGCTGGGATAGGAATCAGTCAATAGTGAGGAGTCGGAGTGGCGGAGGGATGCAGAAAACTGTCGATGAACATAGGTGAGTCGGCTCTCTATCTCTCTCTCTCTCTCTCTATATATTTATATATATATATATATATATATATGTATATACAGGTGAAACTTAAATATCGTGCAAAAGTTCATGTATTTGAGTAATTCAAATTAAAAGGTGAAACTAATATATTTAGTATATGCATGATTATACTTTTCAGAGGACCGACATTTCTGTATTTAAAATCCTTTATTTTATTGATTACATGTAATATTCAAATTTTCTGAGATTTTGAATTTGGGGTTTTCATAAGCTGTAAGAAATAATCATCAAAATTATAACTTTTGCACAATTCAAATTTTTCGAGTTTCACCTGTATATGTTAACACACACCAACAGAAGTTACAATCATAGCCTGCGGTTGTTTGTAGATACATTTCTGCACACTCAGTGTTAGCTCTGTCATAAACTTACCAATCAGTTAAACAGCTTAACTTTATTTGTTTTTTTAGTATCTGTAATTTTATCTGCTTTCTGAGATTTGATGGTGTCATTAACACTTGGCTTTGTCGCAAGATGAATTTTGAAGTCTTGGTTACAAAAGGACAACTAAAGTGAATATAAAAGTATCAAATAAAAAAGAATTCCTAAGAGTGGGTTAAAAAGATGACACACTCACATTTTAAAACACCACAAACTTGATTGATACAGTCTAAAAATAGTGTCCAGGAAAACTCCAACAGTGCAGCTCCTGTTCTGCAGATGACAGCTCTGCGATAGGACTTTACTTTAGAGAGAGAGAGAGAAAGAGAAAGAGAAAGGATTAGGCAGCATCTTGTTGAAACATGGTGCCATTAATATTCATGCGATGAGCACCTTCATCAGCCCTGTTGTCAGACCTGGGAAAGAGAAACAGGGAGGCAGAGAGAGTAAGGGGGAGATTAAGAACACAATTGTTCCTTTCCTCTCCTCCACCTGGGTCCTGCAGACAATTAATCAGCAGTGGGCTGCTGATACCAACACTAGTATGATCGAAAACATCACTCAGCACTTGAAAAAAATGGTTTCAAGCAAAGATGTATGTGCCTGGATCCTGTCAAGTTCCCTGACAAACAAATAAAAGGATCACAAATGGAAACTTTTATACCACTTGAGACCCTGGTAAAAGAATAGGGGGAATTATTGCTTTTTCCATTTTGTGTTGCAATATAAAACATAAATGATTGATCATAAAACCCCAACACTGAACCCACAGACTGAAAACAGCATATTGAAAATGTAAGAAAAAAAAAAAAGATTTGTTTTGATTTTCTGCTCTGATATACAACGAATGCTACAGTTACACAAATGTGCTTTGTAGTTTACCAATTAACATTTTCAATTGAATGGGATCAGAGGGGGTATTCAATCAAAGACACAGTGACTTAGTATCCTAATACATTAATCAAACATTATTTAGTCTTTGGCTACTACCACACAGATGACCTACTAATGAAAAAAATATGTTTATTGTAATTATAATTATATTATAATTATATATAATTATAATTATTATAATATGTAATTATTTCACAAATAATTACAAACAAAATGCAAGTAACATTAAATTAAACGTGAAATATCAAATATTAAAAATGTATATCTTCTGTTGTATTCTCAGGAACAAAAAAAAAGGTTTACATTTGCACATGCACACCCACAGATTAACTGTTCACAATAAGATCTATATCATGCATTTACAAAATAGATAGGATGAATTTTTATTTAATGCTGACTTAAAAAAAAAAAGGCATTATACATTGTATACTGCACAGTAAACAGCACAATAGTGTTCCATTCTGAGCGTGTTTGTTTAGCAACACTTTCTTACATTAGTACACACACAAATCTCATTATCACTTTAAAGGTTGTAATTGGTTGTTAATGAACATAATTAAAACCAGCTGTAGCTGAGTCTTCCACCCCATGTGGATAAAAGTGGTTATAAAGACATTTCGAATTATGTTGTTGTGGCAATAAGGAAGAATATCTTGATATATGTCGGATAACCACAAGGCCAGAGGTGGGGGAAACTGCATCACTGAATACGTATCCTCTTTTCACTCTTTCTTCTTTTCACCTCATTGCTTTTTTTGTTCTAAGCAGCTTACACACTAATGGTGGAAAAAATATCTTCTCTTTCTGTAGTTTATAAAGAAACTACTGGCAGTATCTTTCAACATTAAACAGCTCACCGAGCGTTCAGTCTGGCGGCACACCTCTTCTTTTCCCATTGAATTTCATTAGCCACTGAACTATGAACTAATTTGTTAAGCTGCTGCACAGATTAGTTTTGACATTTTGCTTATTTTCTTGGAGCAAGACCCTGCTCTGTCCATTCGTGAACACAAATAACTAACGTTTAGCCACTAAGCTGATTTAAAACGGTAAATCTAGCAAAACACAGCCCCTTCATTATCACTGCCCTGCACTAACAACCTTAAAGAAACTTCTCAGGCTATGCCGAGTTTTGCTAACAGGTCATCGATCTGTCTGATTAGCTTGGCCTGGCTACAATTTGCTGGGTTTAGATGACTTTTGAGCACTTATCTGGCTGACCAGATAAACTAGCTGAACACTAACTAGACCTGCATCTAATAGGTTTAGGATGCATTTCAGCAAAGTATCTTACGGTTTAGGATGCATTAAATGCTTGAAATTGCCAACACTGATGATTTGCCTCATTCCCTTTAAACCGCCTACAAAAACATGTTAACTTCACTCAACTGATGGTGTAGACTGTTTAGGGATATTTTCTACAAGGAAAACCAAGAGGAATGGTACCAATTTTATTCAGAACAAAAGAGATAGCCCTGCTTGCAAGCTGTTCATTGGATGAAATCAACATCAAATTCTAAACATCAGTCCAGCATCCATATTTTAGATAGAATAATGGCTGAATTATTCGGTTGAGACAAGGCCATAAAATGTAAATATAATTGAAAAAGTTTTTATTGGAAAACTCTGCACTGTAAAAAAAAAGAGCTGGATTAACTTTAAAAAGTAAGTTACCTGGTTGCCTTAATTTTGAGTTCATTGAAATTAAAAATTTGAGTTAATACAACAAAGGAGATTGGTTTAATAAATAGAAACTCAAAATATTATGTTATCTGAACTACATTAATTATCTAAGTTGATTTGACAAAATATAAAAAGTTGTGATAACAAATCATCAAAATTAATTTTTACAGTGTGGGAAAGACAGCATATGATGCCAAGACAGGAGTAGATGCACTAAAATGAGCAGGTAACCAATTGCATTACTGGAATTACATGATGTCACAGACATTTTAAATGCAGATTTTTTTTTATTTGTTTTTATGTAATTTAAAAAATTGTTTATGAGTAAAAATAAAAAAAGTCTTTACAGAATAGACAAAAAAATATATACATATTGAATATAGACTTTGGAAATACACTATTACCACAGAGAATATTCAAATATTCAAGTATATTCAAATATAGAATATTCAATAAATTGCTTGAGCACATAAAATTTCCCCGGAGCGGTCTCTCTCGCTCTCTCGCTCTCTCGCTCTCTCGCTCTCTCGCTCTCTCTCCCTCTCCTTTTCAAAGGTAACTCAACATGACTAGATGTCTAGGAAAAGTTCATCCCATTTGGTCTTCTCCTGCTGAGAAGCCTGAAATATACTTCTGCTCACAGGCAAACAGGATGAAATAGATTCTGGGGGCTTGGGCACAAATGATCTCCAGTCAGTTAAAAAAATCAAAAGAGAGAGATGTTAGGCTGTTGAGCAGATGTACCATTCAAAGTGAATGAATGTGAGAGACAGGTGAATCAGCACCATAACTGAATTGTCAGTGTGTATCTGCCTCACAAACATGCACCCACACAAATTACAAGTTACCTAGCATCTGCAGTCTTCTATATTCCTCTCCTTGGAACAACACCACAACCCACTCAGCAACAACCTCTGCAAGAACAAGGTCATGGCCATCAGTAGCTATGTTTCAATCCACCTATTTTTATGCATATTTTGGGATATCGCACACAAAAAAAAACCAGCTGGATGGAAACACCAAGATGCGCATAAATTCTAAAAATACGCATAAAAAAAAAAAATT
This sequence comes from Semotilus atromaculatus, assembly GCA_031834385.1. Classification (NCBI taxonomy): domain Eukaryota; kingdom Metazoa; phylum Chordata; class Actinopteri; order Cypriniformes; family Leuciscidae; genus Semotilus; species Semotilus atromaculatus. The sequence continues at coordinate 26,867,287 of JAULUF010000009.1, forward strand.
TCCGCTCAATTGATATTGGTCTGATAATTCTGAAATGCCTGAGCCAAAGTCTGTCATCAGAATTATTTGGTATATGACCTAACAAAAGTGTCTCACACGATTGCACTCTTGAGACGAAAGTAATTTATGATGTATCAAAAAAATTGAAGTTGTGTTGACAACCCTACAGGAGAACTTGATGTGAGTGGTTGATCTGAATTTGTGGGTGGTGATAACCTACTGATTTACAAAAAAAAAGGTGATAATAGAGCACAACTACAATCTCTGAACAAAGTCTCCTGATGAGTTACTAAAAACCTCCTATCATTATTGTGGTTTTGAGTTTATCACTCCACCACAGGTTGTCCTAGAGGGACGTCTCTGTAGTAAGCTTTCTTCGAGTTGGATAAAAAGTATAAGCTACATGACATGCAATCATATTTTAGACTGTCAAGATGGACTTTAATAGAAGTTGTAACATGTACATATTTTAAGTGACCTGCCACCAACATTTTGTTTAATTTATAAAATCTATTTACTGGACAATTATGATGCAGGACAAAAACAGTAGCCATACTCTTTTCTCTTGGATGAATCACTTCTTGTGGCAATATTATTATTTGGATGAAAAATAATATTTCGCGTTCGTTCATCTGTGCAAGAGAATTTAACCCTTTAAGTTACGCATTCGCAATGTTTCAGATATATGGCAAGTGTAAATACATTAATCACTACAGTTGAAAGAACGTGTAAACGGACGGTCAAAAAATCAGATATAAAAGGTAACAAATCAGAATTGGGCATCAAAAATAGACCTTATTTTTAGAATAATAACAATTTAACTTTTTAAATGTAAACTAATTATTAGGCTATAATTTTTACCACTCTCCGCGTGTTCCCTGACAATGCTCTGGCGCCCCCCTGGGGAGGCGCGCCCCACACTTTGAAAATCCCTGCAATAAACAAAGACTTGACTTTAACCATGACTAGTGATGGCAATTTCAAAAGACTGCTTCATGAAGCTTAGAAGCCTTTACGAATCTTTTGTTCCGAATCAATGTTTTGGAGCGTGTATCAAACTGCCAACGTGATTTCAGTAAACGAGGCTTCATTACGTCATAGCAGTTTTGAAACACCTAGAAATTTCAATGGTTCACCACTGGGGGCGATAATCTCGGTCAACCCTTTCGAAGCCTCGACACAATATGGCACATTTGCTTCAACTGTTTCAGTGTTTCAGGAAGCCTTGATCTGCCCACCACTACCATGAACTAAACTTGAAAAGAAACAAAAATCACCAACAGCAGGTTACACAAAGCTAGACAAAGGAACATGAGGCCTATTTATACACAGACAAGTGAGCAATGAGAAACACCTGTGAACAATCAAGACAATTAATCAAGCACAAAACAAAACAGAGAAACACAGGACCTGAACACAATGAACCAATAAATTAATAAGAACGTGTCACATGAACCAAGAAAACCAATCAGAAACAAAATCTTATATGAAGCATATGACATGATCACATGAGGGCAAGGAACCATGACCGTGACTAAACTTCAAAATAAAAGACATGAAACATAAATGTGAACCAAAAACCAAAACCAAGGTGACATATTGCTCTACAGAGAATAAGCGGTTTGGAGGCTGGAAGTATGTTCATTCAACATGATATAAGAAGTTCTTTAAACTCAAAACAAATAATGTTTTTTACTTATGGACTTTCAAGTTTAATATGCTTGCATTGTAGGTTCATTAGATCATTCCCCTATCTGTCAGTTACTTCGACATTGTGTCGATGTGTTGAAGAGAGGGGTCGCACTTGGGAGCCTCAAACACTATTAATTCTTCATAAAAGCAAGTGAGAATTGGCGAGTGGAATTTGCATGCCACTCTCCCAGTATACTTGTATAAAACGAGGCTGGCTTGCATCCACTCATTCAGATTTGTTCTTCAGAGCCAAGAAGACGCATCTGTGATTCTCTCCCATTTATCTCTGCCTAGAAGCTTCATTAGATTCCTGTACAGAGCATTTCAACATTTCTCTATGCTGAAGTCGTTTCCTGGAGGAACAGTCCAAGACTTCCGTAAAAAGCCTTTAAGTTCATGCCGTCCATGATGGCGAAAACTTGCAGTACTGCTGGACAGGCTCCCTCTGCCCTGCGTCCCACGGACATCCACGAGTGTACTTGCCCTAACTAAAAGTCATATATTGAGCGGTTGGGGCATAAGCATTACGGACACGAGCATATCGCCTCCTTCCAATCAGCTGCAAAGCACCCACAGTTGGGCAAATGCAATGTGTCACGAGGACACGAGGCTTCCTCAACCTTTGCAGACAGATTCTATTGCAGACTCTCAGAGCAAGGTCTCAACATCTTTACAATTCCGAGATATGGAAACGAAGGTGGTGGCCTCTGCTCTGCCTCGCTGCAATACATCCCCCACAGATATGTAAAAAACTGTTGTTCACTTGGTGCCCCTTAGGCAGAGCTTGGATGCATTGTTAGCCTTTAAAAATCCATCCCGCTGGCTCTTCAGAACAATTCGACTCAGCTACGTGGTTTAGTTTGCCAGGCGCCAGCCAAGTTTCAACGGAGTCTCTTTTTTTGGACACTTTTGGACATGGTGCGAGGCGAAACCGCTTCCTTCCTGTGAGCAGAGGGCGCTTTTCTTCGAAGGAATGCGTCAGAGTCTGTCCCTCCAGCCAAGATGAAGGAAGGGTTTTACAGCCTTTACTTCATCTTATGATCGAAGATTGGGGATGGGTTGCGGCCAATCTTAGATCTGCGAGCATTGAATCAGGCCCTGCATAACCTCCCGTTCAAAATGCTGACACAGAAACACATTTTGACATGGTATTTGTAGTAAAACTGTGGTTATACAGGTGGTAATCAAATCTGCCAAAAAAAAAAAAACATGGTCACTACACTTTTACTATAATAAAGCCATAGTTAATTTTCATAATAATTAGGAAAAGTGACCGACCATAGGAAATGAATGGGAAATTGTCTACAAATGGGACACAATGCAGAAAAAAAAAAAAAATCATGAAAAACATTTAATATATATATATATTAAAAAATAATAATAAATTAATATAATGTTTAAAAATTATAATAATAATATAAAAAATAATAAGCTATTATTTTTTATTTTTTATTTTTTATAAACCTTGGCAAAAATAATTATTTGAGAATTAAAAAAAAAATACATTCAAATCCACATCTTATGATGTCCCAGCATTTGACCAATACCACAATGTGAAAAGCTTCATCACAAGTACAAACGTTGCATTTTATATCTTACTTGATTAAACGTAAAGATGAATATTGAGCTATAAAAAGCTATCTCATGTAGCTTTAGAGGTCCAAACTACTTCCAATATGCAAGTCACAGACAAAATCTTGGTCAGATGTTTTAATTTTTCTCTCATCTCATACAGGTGCACTGGATGCTGCTGCTGCACCCATACAACAATTGTAAGACAAAATCAAGGAGTTGACAACAGAGCTGTCACAGCTGAAAGTGGGTCAAGTGCATTTTCACAGATTTTGTCTCTCAGAAAAGGACATCCTTTTTTTACACAATATTCACGTCAAGATATGTTTTTTGTGCCTTCTGGGAGGCTATTCAACCATCTGCCTCCATGGTGGTTTATTGGTCGAAAGTTCAGAAAAAGGGACAAACATTTGTACCCATTTCTCCCAGTCCAACATGTTGACTGCAACTGACTGATGAGTTTTTTCTCTTCTGCTGCCGAGTTGCTGCAGGCCTGCAAGAGAAGGTGCTGGCTGACATGTTTCAGGTCAGTGTGTCCACTGTCTCACGTGTTGTTATAACGTTGGCCAACTACCTTTACCTGCTCCTTGGCTCCCTTCCCATCTGGATGAGTAAACAGCAAGTCAAGGACACCATGGCAAGCAAATTTGTGCAGTACAGTCCAGATGTTCGGGTAATCACTGACTGCACCGAGGTGAGATGCCAGAATCCATCATCCCTCACTCTCCAGTCAGAGGTTTTCTCATCGTACAAAAACATGACAACCTTGAAGGGATTAATTGGGATTGCCCCATGTAGTGCTGTGACAAGTCTCTTCACCAGCTCCATCTCTGACTGAGAGCTGACTGAACAAAGTGGACTGCTCGACTTACTGGAGCCAGGAGATGGCTGCATGGTAGACAAGGGTTTCACCATCGAGAAGCTGCTAGCTGACCGTGGGGCAACACTGATTATACCACCCTTCAAGATGACAGGTAGGCATGAAAGGAATGAACATTTCAAATGAAAACTGTGACCAAAATGATAATCATTAAGATGTGCAGACAAATGTTTAAAAAGTACTGAGGCGCTCACTGAAATAATAGAAATTAACTTATTTAATCTCTAACCACAGCCCAGTTCACCAAAGAGGATGCTCTAAAAACACAAGCAATCGCCCGACTTCGAATCCTCGTGGAAAGAGCAATACGCAGAGTCAAGGAATACCGCATCTGAGAACACACTCTCCCTCTAACCTTGTCTGGGACAGTCAACCAGCTGTGGACCATCTGCTGTGGGATGACCAACTTCCAGGGACCAGTTGATTTAAAAGGCTACATAGTGTTTCTCCCGATCACATGCATTTAACTGTATACTAAAAACATTGCATATATTGAATGAGATGTATATAATTGAAGAAGTCATTCATCTATAATCAATTCCAAAGGTCAGTCCGTCCTGAAAGTATTCAAAATAATGTAAATATGTAATGTACTCAGAAAAAGGGAATTAATAAAATCCTTTATTCATTCAGTTCATTTCACTTTCTGCTGAAGATACACATTCATATGTGTACCAAAGTACTACAGGTCCACCTTCTTTTTCATCTCTTTTATCACTTCATCATCCCTCCAGACTCTTTCGACTGAAGTCTCCCTCAGTGTCTGTTATAAAATCGCACCAACTCAATCCAGTTACTGCCAATTGACATTGAACCTGCCAGTGGTATTTATGATTCTGCTTCAGTTTTGCCTGACCATTCACCATTTTTACATGTCCTGCCTCAGAAATGCTAGAGATGTCTGGGCATTTAACTTCAGCAAGCCCAAAACACGGAATGGCACTAGGGTCATATACCCTTGCATCGGGGCTAGCACCGAGGCGAGGAGCATCAGGATGATAACAATTCCAGAGTGTGAGACATTTACATTGAAATGGTTTGAATATTGTTCCAGCACCTGTGGCTCATGTTCACGGCCCCTTTTCATGGTGGGAGTTTGGCGTACTCCCTTAAGTATCCGCCCTGAAGACGGCCCTTTTACATGGCTAACCTCATAGAACCTACTGGCTGTCACTCTAGGCTTGCGTAAAGATTGCCATAACAGGCACTCAGACTGCTCACGTGTCTGCTCCTCTCTCAGCTGCCATCTTGTGTGTCACAGTTAAGCTGTCCAAATGGAGAAACTGTTGGGAGTTTGGGTCAAAGTTTGGAAAAGTAGTAGGAAATGTTGACCCCTCTAAAGGCAGTTTAGGGAATGTTAGTGCATCTGGGTGTTGGACAAGATTTCGTTTGACCATAGGAGGACACTGGTAGGACAGGGGTGAACCTCGCAGCACAGGTCCAAACCTGGAGTCGACCATGGAGAGTTGAGACAAGCCATGCAGCACTGAGGATGGTTGCGGCCTGAAGTTTTTCAGTCCTTTCCCAAGAGACAAGACTTGCAGGTCAGAGAGGGATCCTGAAATGTTAAATTAAAATGCTATTCAAAAATTGTGATTCCATCATCATCACTCAGATAACTGAGATAAGAAAGATAAGAAATGTGCTCAGTTACACATTGGTTATAATGGAGTGGGAGATTAAAGGGTGGGGAGTGAGAAAGAAGAGTGCTTTAAAATGTCACTATTTTCTCATCCATTGACTTTTCTAGTGTGTAAAAAATGTTTACCTTTACACAAACTCAAAAGCATCTCAGTAGCCTCAAACACTCCCCATGAGCCGTTGAGCTGGTGCCCAATAGTGGTACTTACCTGCCAGCAACAAAATTGTTTCTGCTGCCATTATTTGAAAGACAGAGACAAAGAGGAAGGTGTGAGAGAAATGTTGAAAAAGGGAACAGTGCTCACATCCTATTATAGAGTCATAGGACAGGTCATCACTCTCAGTATAGCAATCTAAAGCTTTATATGCAAACACCTACTCATCTCCAACAAGCTCAAATTTTCAGTCATCCCTCTCTCAGACTATTAATGAAAAGTGGTTCTTTGAGTTAGCTGTGATGGAGTGCTTTTAATTCAGGAAATTACATTTAAAATGTACCAGGGAGAAATGTCACAACAGCTATTTCCCAACATGAATGGGATGACAATGAGTCTCAGAGCGGCAGAGAGGTGCTGCTGCTGCCGCTTAACTCAGTTACACCAAATGGAGTTTCTACAGGGAGGTAAAAAATAAAGACATGATACCACTACCACCTGGGACAGCTGGGAATGCAGTTCAGCGGTCCTCACGCTGAATATTTCAAATTCCACTACCAATCCAGAAAGGTAGAGATATTAGGTATAACTACACATCAAGTCCAGAGGCTGAACAAAGCAAGTAGAATAAACTCTGGTTTCGAGTTCACAATACCAAACAAAAACATGATGAGAGAAAGGCAGTTCACTGAAGATCAAGAGAACATTTAAAAGATATAAAGAATATAAACACATTTACACAACAGAAAGTAACACAGAAAGTACAGCAAGTACATTAATATAGGCTTATTTTTTATTTATGTAGGTCACAACGATCTTAAAAACCTAGGCTTAGTACAATTAAAAGCTTAAAACAAAAACATTACATTATGAAATTAAGCTTGCTTAGGATCTATTGTCACAATCACACAATGATCTCCTTTCACGCACACACAACGTTCACTTCCCCAGGAATACTGATGACCTACACCTACAAGTCATTACCATCCTCATCAGCACAGATTTATAAGCTCCTCTCAATCCTCACTCCGTGTCTGGTCACCAACCTAGAAACTCAGACTGCTTCCCGCATCTTCAGAACCTTCTTCGCATCTTCGTAACTCCTTCGATTGTCTACCTGTGGATTACTTACCTGATTTCCCAATGTCTCCTTCATCCCCCATGTGATATCCTTTGTTCTCCAATGATCTCCTTAGTCTGTCCTAGAGTCTTTGGCTTGTCTCTGCTTTCCCTCATACTCAACTTGAAATGGACACTCCCTTCCCTGGCACATCAATTACCCTAATCAAGGACTCAGTATCTCAATATCATTCTAATCAAATAGACCATTGTTTACCTGCCATATTCACCAGCTTGCCATAACTCTTTAGTTGAACTCTTTCCCCGACTGTCACAGATAGCCTGTGACCTATGACTTTTATTTTGAAAGGACTGCTAAAGTGCATGTACACCCATGAACAGATTACACCAGTATACACACACACAATCTAGATGCCGGCAAAATTACATCATATATGCTAGATATACTGTCCTTTCTCAGGCATTTTTCTTTGCAATGTTAAGACATCACTTTGTCATTAATAGTGTGATGCATATAATACCATTTGTTTAAAGTATTTGTATAGTTTTATCTTGATTAAAAATTTCCATTTACTTCTACATGGTATGTTCCAGAAGTGGGAGGAGCCTAACAATATAAAAGGGCGCCTGGTAGCCATTTTAGGTGTGTGTGGAGTGTGGGATTACTCCTTGTATTTTTGGGCCTAGATATTGGCATAGCCAGAATACACACGTGAACGTAGATTTGTATATTTTCATATATATATATTTCTTTTGCCTTAATTTTTTTTTTCACTGTATATATTTTTGCTTGGGAATCACGACTTTTGCACCAACACCCTGGACTGTGAATTATTCTCCATCGTCATTGATTTTACACCTTCACCGCCGGTACACCCTAACACCGACATTGATGGAAATTTCCATCATTTGTGAGAAAATGCTTCCCCGCCATTGATAGAATATTCAATTTCTCAGATTCTGTCAATTTTATTACGAAATTCAAACAATAAATAGGCTATGGTTTTGGTGCTTTTAAATGTGACATCACTGTAGCACCTCATCTCTCTTTACTAGCCTACTGTTACGGGTTGTGGTGATTGGAAGCACGAGGAGACGAGGAGTAACTAACAAGTAACAGGAATTTAATGAACAAAATCATAGGAGTCACAGAAACCACACCCTACATAAACGAGAACAGACTAGGAGTGAGGGAGAACACAGGGTTTAAATACACAGAGAACAGATTAGGGGAATGTTACACATGTTGAAATAAGCAGGCGTCGTTTCTGGTGCAACACATTTAATAAAGGGGTTCTTCTGCATGCAATCCTGCAAGACAGATATAACAGTATACAGTCAATCACAAGTGGAGCATCTCAAATCGGGCACCCTGGATGGAGTAGGATGTGCCGGCGGCCATGGCAGAAACGCCCCTTCGGGTGGCCTATATTAACATTAACATTAATATATTGTTAATTATAACAAATACATTTTGTCAAATAAAATCCTGTTTGTTCATTATACCTAATAATTCATTAAAAATTTACTAAATTGAAATTGTGACATTATACACGTTTATTTGTGCAACTTGTACTTTCTATAGGACCACAACAAGCTTAAAAGAAAACAGTTTAAGTAATATTAGTACTTAAGTTCAAGTGATTTTGCAAATTAGTTTCTTGTGAAGCCCGTTTAATTGGCAGAAAGGGATACAAGGGAAGTGACTTCAGAGAATATATCAGAGAAATGGTACTAAAACAAGTAGCCACTTAAAAGCGAACATAAAAAACATGTTAAAACCTCAACACTTAAATCAGTACATTTATGACATTTATATAAAGTTCTAGAGTTCAACAGCATAAAAAGATGCATTTGTAATTAAAAAAGCAAAGCACTAATTGACGGCATGGTGGCTACAGCAGTTCACGTCATTCCTAAAAATGCCCAAAAGCACCAACCATTGACAACCTTTCAGACGAGTCGAGTGTGATATTGCAATTAAAGTTATAGCAAGTCAAAAAGACATCACTTAAAGCCCACACACATTCACCATACTCTGGCGAGACCTGAGAGATTTTTTTTTTTATAGAAGCAGCACACCTGCAGCAAATGAGAGGAGGTAATGGCAGCAAATGAACATGTCCAGAAGATATTACAAAAATTGGGTAATTAAATAATCAAATCAACGAGAATGGAAAGGAAATGAAAACCAACAACCTACACACAATGAACAAAATCATGATGAGAACCCTATACCACTCAAATAATACAATCACAAAATCACAATTCCCACCCTTATTCATCACAAAAAATCTAATAGTTTGCATTGAAGCACAACTGCTATTTAAAATGTATATAACAGGCATTTTGCAGGCCTGCACCCACTGGGGGACATTAAAACATGAGAGCAAATATATCTCGATATTGAAATATCTATGGTTAATGCACACTTTGTCATAAATGATTTATATTTAGGTACCTAATGCTCATTTCTGGTAATAAGAAAGTTTTGTTAGGTTTCAAAATATGAAGCAAATGTATAGTTTGACACTTTTGTCAAACTTTCTGGAACATGTTTATATGTTAACATAATGAACCCCACTGCTGGTTATTCTGCTGTAACACCTGGGTGAATTTAATGGGAACTGATTTCATGCACCATTAAAAAAGACCATAAGACTAATTTGTTAAAAATAATTTAAAGAGTGGCTCAGAAAGTGAAGTTAGAAATCAAGAATTCAGATTAAAATCAAAGCACGTTAAAATCTGAGTGTATTGGCGTATGACAGTATGAAAGCAAGTGAATTCTGTTGGTAATAGATGTATGAGTCAGATCTGCAGAGGTGCATATGCTATCATCACAACACTGTTTATTAACAGAGGGAATGTGGGCAGCTCAAGGGCAAATATGATTATAAAATGATCAAACTAAAAGAGAAGGAATAGTTATGGTGCTATGCATGTGTCATAACCAAATCTGCTTTCTTTAGTACAACTAAGCAGGTTTAGAATAAAGAGTCCATAAAAGAAAATAAATCAGCTAATCATCCCTCACAGGCCGTTTATTTTCATCAGACTTTCATTTTCTGTCTCTCCCTCCATTCAGAGGGCATTACAACCAGATGAGCTGTAAGCAGTGAGTCACAGAAATAAAATAAATGTGATGTTTGGGTGTTTAAACCTTCCTCTTCTTCTTAATATGCCATGCCATCTGTCCTGTCTGAGGAACAGCATGTCTAGAATTAAGGACAGAAGCGAAAAAGAGTAACACTTATGTAATTTTTATTGTGACATTTGTGGCCCTATAGATGAAACATCAACTAGCGTGGGGGGTGGTGTTAAACATCTGCAATGACATTGTTCCAGATTATTCTGCTTCCAAATTGAGGACTTTTTCAATGGGTAGAGAGAGAGCGAATTTTAAATTGACTCGCATACAGAGAAATTGCACATACGCATGCACATTTGAAGCTTTATTTTGGTTATGTTGTACGTCCCTGTGGAAGAACAACATGTCTTTTCAGACCCTAAAGCCCACAGTAAGGGAAACTTTAGGTTTTAACGATATTTTATAACCACTTAGTGTCACTGTCTCTTGACAGCTGGTGAAGAAAAAGAGAAAGAGAGAAGAACACAAAGAGATATAGAAACAGAGAGCTTAGAGTGTTTGTATGGCTGTGTATGTTAGGACTGATTACAGATAGAGATTTTCCAGTATGATTATGATGCAATATTTAAATATATGAATATATATTAGGGGTGTCAAAAATATATAATTAATCTCTTAATAACATAAAAAATATTTAAAGCAATTAATGCAGCATTCATTTTTTCCCTTTCCTGGTATCCTTTGACTAGTGTTACAGTATATGATCACGCTATGGGTTCCAATCACCAACTAATATATACACACACACACACACACACACATATATAAATATATACTGTATATATATATATAAAATAACAACATGTTATTATATTGATATTTTTAATTTAAATAAAATAATCATAACTAGATAGGCCATCTTTGACACAAAAACAGAAGAGACTAGCATCATTTCTGGCATCTGTTGTCCGAAAACCTTTGGTTTCTATAATAGTAACTTCTACAACTACATTTGGATTATTAAAAAAATGTCGAAATATAGTCAATCTGCAGTTTTGAATTTCAAAGGCATGTAAAGGGAATAATTGACACAGAGAAGAAAGAGTAAAAACTCTTCACATCTGCTCGCACTATGGAATATCTGAACACAAACAACGATCAAATGCACAATGACAGATCTTCTTCGTCTTTTATCCAAAATGTAATCAAATGTATATTTCTGCAAGCGCGTTCAAACTGGTTAACTGTGTCTAAGACCATGTCCACACTAATACGTTTTCGTTTGAAAGCGTATATTTTTCTCTCTATTTTGGCCTTCCGTCCACACTGAAACGGCGGTTTAAGTCAATGAAAATGTAGCTTTTGGAAAACGCTCTCCAAAGCGGATAAATTTGAAAACGCTGTCTTCGTGTCGTAGTGTGGACTGTGAAAATGGAGGCTTTTGAATACGATGACGTATTTTTAGTCATGTGATGCAGTCATATGACCAATTCAGCCAAGATGGTGAACAACATTGTACAGCAGTTGTTTTGGATGCTCTCCGTTTTGACAGCCCTGTTAAAGATTAATGTCAGTTTGTACATACTGCAGATTGCGTTTCTTCAAAGGAGACAGAATGTTTACTCGCAGTTGTTTAGCGGCGGAACTCGAGGACAGTTGCATTTCAGACCGTACATGGAGCAGAGATTTTGAGTGAGACCTGGACATTGCCGTGCGTGGTGGGATAACTTTGTGCGTGAAATTGTCTTGCCTGAGGAGTGGCGTGAAAACTTTAAGATGTCTAGGGATACTCTGTATCATCTGAGTGAACTGTTACGACCTCAGATTCAAGGCCAGCAACACGACTGAGATCACCGGTGGACGTTGTTACAAAGGTTACATGTACTCTATACTATTTAAGTGACGAAGGTAGAGTGCGGAAAACGGCGAATGCGTTTGGATTAGCCCAACAAACTGTGTCTAAAATAATCAGAGAAGTGTGCAGGGCTATCACATAGGGTCATACCAGGGTCCCGAGGGTCCCTGGGTCACCAGGGTCCCGAGTATGTTTCACTTCCATTCACAGAACCAGAGGTACAGACACTTTCATAAAACACACGGAATGCCACAGTGTCTAGGGGCTATTGGTGGCACGCATATCGAAATTACGCAGTCTTCAGCAAACTCCACTGATTACATCAACAGGAAAGGCAAATTCTCCTTGAATGTACAGGCTACCTGTGATTACAAGTACACATTCATGGACATCCAAAAGTAATCGTTGAGGGAGAAGACCCTGTTCCTGTATTTCTTCTCGGAGACCCTGCTGCCCTTTTATGAAAGAGTATGCGAGTGGAGGTTTTACTCCTCAGGAACAGTACTTTGGGTTGTCACTGTGCAAGTGCAGAATGGTGCTTGAATGCTCATTTGGACGTTTAAAAGCATGATTTGGAGCATTACGGAAGCCAATGGACATAAATCTGGATGATCTTCCATTCGTCATAAATGCCCGTTTTGTTTTAAATAACTTGTGAAGCTAACAGAGAAATCATTCTATTGCTGCAGCTGTCCAATATGACAGAGACTTCCAGCCACCAACACGACACAATAATATCAGAACAGAATGCAAGGAAACTGAGGTGAGGCGAGTAAGAAATGTGCTCATCAAGTTTCTTGACCCTTGAATGATGCTCTTAAGTTGTTATAAGCATTTCATATTATTCCATATAAATTGCCACTTACTGTTATTTCTCTGAATGAAAGAGTTAAAGGTGCAATGTGTAAAAATTTTGAGTATCTTTTAACAGAAATGCAATATGACATCCATAACTATGTTTTCAGTGGTGTATAAAGAACTTACTTAATAAACCGTAATGTTTTTATTACCTTAGAATGAGACATTTATATCTACACAACCGCGGGCACCTCCTTCTATGAAGGTCGACATATTGTGACGTCATGTTTCTACCGTAGCCGACAGCGAACACACAGTGCTACAGAGCGCGTTTCATCACTGCCTTGAAAGAGAAGCCGCAGAAACCTAGAAGAAACTAGCCATAAACACCGTGAGTAGTGACTTTTCCCTTGTCAGTGGTGTAAAATATGTAGTTGGATTGTTTCATGTAACTTAGTTCTTCTCCCTCGCTGTGTTATGGCTTTGCTATGTGGGGATAAATGTGCTGGTGGTTACGTTCGTGAAACAGCTGATTAGTACTCTTGTCATTGACCGTAAAACAGTAACGTTACAGGAATCACCAACCCGTCGATCGCGGTTGACAAGTCGATCTTGGTAGCATTTTAAGTCGATTGCAAAGAGTTTTCAAAATCAGAGAAAGCCTATTGTGTGTAGTAGCCTAAATGGTGTCTAGGGGATGCGGAGGCGTGCGCGCTGTTACAATCATGTCATTTTTGCAGCACGCACCTTTGGGCTCATGGGGCCGCTGTATTATTATTATTATATTATATATTAAGACCCTTGATCCTCACCTGACTAGCTTTGTAAACTTTATCCATGATGTAGTTAATAATGGACTGTGGTACAGAAACTTGGTTTACTCTGGCTATTCTCTGCTGTCTCAGACGACGATATGTTTGTCCCGTTTTAGCCACCGTAGCTTCTTCGAAAGGGAGGGGTGAGCATTGGGCTGAGCCCTTAGTGTAAACTCGCAACCGAACCGCTAGATGCCGCTAAAAATCACACACTGGACCTTTAAGCAAAATTCAGTTTGGTTGACATTAAGCTTGTCTGATTAAATTATACATTCAGATTGTGAATGTGATATAATGTCTAAAGTGCTTAGGCTCCTGTAAAGTGTTAACGCAAACAGCATTGAAACGGTCATTATATTGACCATATCTGTATAAAGCAATACACTGAGGCCTAGTCCACACGGAAACGGGTATTTTTATAACCGGAGTTTTTCCTCCAGCATTTAAAAAAATCTCCGTCCACATGAAAACGCAAAAACACGCTATCAAGCGCTGTCAAGAGCATGCAACACCAGCAGGCGGCGATATAACCCTAACCGTAAAACCACGTTGGCCAATCAGAAGCCGTCAGCGGCGCATAATCTGATGTCAAACACAGCGGATAATGGCGCACACTCTGACGTCGCAAGGCAAAAACTCCAGTTTTAACACTCCAACCAGCATTTCTGAAAATCCTCAGGGGTTTTCAAAAATGTTCGGTTTCAGTGACCTCATACTGCGTTTCCGTGTAGACGAACGGCCGAACCGCGTAAGAAAAATCACGGTTAAAAAATACCGTGTCCGTGTGGACAAGGCCAGAGTCATGTTTGTATTACATTGAGCTTGTGTGATTAAACTATACATTCATTTTGTTTTATATACAGTTTTCTATTAACATGATATAAAATATAACGTGCTTATGCTCCTGGAAAGTGTTAACTCAACATTGTAACATTATATTCATCAGATCTGTAAAAAGCGATACACTGATTCAATAAATCAAATTATTTCATTGTTCATTTTGTTTATGAACAATGATTTATTGTGTAATTAATTCAAGATATGCAGCAGGGAAAAAAGGGTAACGCTTCCTTTTACAGTCCAGTTACCCATGTAAATACTATGTACTTATTTTAGTAACTACAATTACTGGGTAATAACTAGTACTAACCCTGAACCTACCCCTGAACCTACCCCTAAACCTACCCCTGTTCCATGTACTTACCTTATATTAGCCAGTACTTTCTAGGTAAGTACACTGTAAGTACACTGTAAGTACTGTACTGTAAAAGGAAGCGTTACCGAAAAAAGTTAGGCTACTTGTTGAGTTGTTACTGCAGAAAAAATAATAAGAAAAAAACTCCAGTCTGTCACACACAAAATTAACTCATGCCCTTGTAGGCACTGTAAACATGAATTGGTGAATCTGAAAATGTCCACAATAATAAATTTCATTTTAATGTAAAATGAGTGCATTTGTGGTGGTGCAACAAATGGAGTCTGGGCCATCGATTGTCTCATAAGTGAAAATACGTCTGTAACTGAATTTGTTTTCAATGTTTGACGTCAGTCTGCCAATGTTCTCTGAAACTCTGTTTGCAGCCTCCATCCTCTCAAATGTCTGCGTCCTTTAGATCCTCCTTTGCAAGTGTAATGAGCTGTCCTTCATTTGACAATTTTCACTTAAGCCTGTCTTGTCTGTATGATGACAGAGTTGCGTTCAGCCTGTCACGTCTGTTTTGAGTCTCAGTAGACATCCCATCTCAGTCCTGACTTGCTATAGCAGGAGAAGGAGCAGAACTACAGAGCAAAGGAGAAGGGCTATCGCGACTGACTGACGGTGGATAACTTTCATCGCTGGTGGTGCTGCTGCTATTGTTTATGTTGCTTGTTTCAATGCCACAATTAATGGTGGGCATTAATTAATTAATAATCTGCTCGCAGAGTTTAAAGTACAGGAGTACCACTCTTCCATGCCCGCTTCTCCTTCCAGAGTCTACTGCATGCCTGTACTTAAGCCTGATAGCCTATCATTTTGTAGTTATTGTGAGTTAATATTCAATATTTCGGCGTATTTGTTTTCCCACGTCTCCCAGTCTACATTCTCGCTGGCTTTTGCCACTTTATACTCCTGTGTTACTCGCAGCAACAACTCCACCTCACTGTCGGCCCATTTAAAAAACTCAGTGCTTTTCCTCTACATTGCTGCAAACTTAATAAACACCTAGCGGAAATGACGCAGGTCGAAGCGTCTTAGGATTTACTCATGCGCAGTACGGGGATGTAAGCGTTTTCAGACGTTTCAGTGTGGATGAGCAACTTTTGGAAAACGATTGAAAATGATAGTGTGGACGCAGAGCGTTTTTAGACAAAATCTCTGTTTTCAAATTTATCCGGATAAGTGTAGACGTAGCCTAAGGCAGGCAAAGGCATAAGACGAGTTTGAACGCCACTGCATTCTCACAAATTACCGCGGATTGGTGGGTGTTCATTTCATAAACTGTGAAACTTACTGTATACATTTAGGAATATGTCAAAAAAACTAGTTAGATAGACAGTACACCCAACACCATACATTCACTCAGAAACATATCCATAAAATTAAGTAAATAAATAAAAATATTTTTGTGCATTATGGAGTCGTATAGCAGCTGGTATAAAGGACTTCCTATACCGCTCCGACTTGCACATTGGTGTCACCAGTCTTTCACTGAAGGTGCTGCTGTTAATCACCTTCAGGTGGTGGATTGGGTGTGCTGGGTTGGTCAATATTGATCTTAGTTTGTTCAATGTTCTGGCCTCTGCCACTTGCTGAACAGACTCTAGTTCAGCCCCAACCACCGAGCCGGCCTTCTTGATGAGCTTGTCCACTCTGTTTCTGTCTGCTATGCAAAGCAAGGGTTGACAGATATCAAACGACCTTAGCCTCCTTAAAAAATAAAGTCGGCTTTGCCCCTTGCGGTACACCGCCTCCATATGGCTCTTCCAGTCCAGCTTACTGTCAAGCTGTACACCAAGGTACTTATGATTGGTCACCAGCTCCACCTCAGTGCCCCCGATGGTAAGTGTTGGTTGGATCCTCCTCCTACCCCTCCTGAAGTCCACAACCATCTCCTTGGTTTTTGTGGCATTCAAATGGAGATGATTTTTTGCACTCCATTGCGCAAAGTTGTTGAGTGTTCTCCTGTACTCCTCCTCATCACCTCCTCTTATAAGGCCGACAACTGAAAATTTCAGAAAATTTCTGCAAGAAGCATCTGTCAGTGTTGTATTGAAAATCCGCTGTGTAGCTTGAGACACTGTTCTGCAGGCGTACATACTGTGGTCTGAGGAATAGATAGTCCAAACACAACAGGACCAGTGATGGGGCCACCTTCATCCTTCCCATCTTTTCCCCTAGCAATCCAGGCTGAAAGGTATTAAAGGCGCTCGAGAAGTAAAAAAATGTGATCCTCACAGATGCATCAGGGGTGTCCAGATGTGTATACGCCCTTTGCAACATATAAATGAGGGCATCATCAACACTGATATTGGGCTGATATGCAAACTGTAGAGGGTCCATTTGAGTTGACAGACTAGTCCTGATGTAGCGAAGGACTAGTCTCTCAAACGTCTTCATGACATGAGGTCATAAAATGTCATAAACTTTGTACTGTAGTAGTGGTATCGTGGCGTGATAATCTGTTGTAGGCTATTACAGATTAGTCTTATACATTACCTGAATGAAATGAAATCGAATGTAGCTCTACCTGTGAAATCGTTCAGCATATGCAGAAAGATCTTCGTTGCTGGCAAATAATAGTGCAGCCCGGCTAGGGTTATTTATTGTCTCTTAACTGCATAATCCTTAATATGTAAATGTTTCTGACATTCATGGGTTAAATTGGCATACATGCTATGTGGTTATTTATTTGTATTGCATTTCACTCGTTCTAATGTTCTAGAGATTACAGTAAACGTTTATGTGAGGGGTACTCATAAAAAAACTTTGTGTTTGATCAGCATGCATGTTTCTATTTGTGATTGGTCATTGGTTTACTTGCTCCCGCGTGCATGTATTTACAATTCTGATTGGTAGAGGGAGATAGAGGAAGATCGAGGCAGATCGGAAAGTGATGTCGCGTTTTGTTTTCTGGTGTTTGAGAGAAAAGAAATACAAAAATAACCGCTGACTAAGTGGTTAAACCCGATAGAGTGAATGCATTAAGTGTTAAAGAACGTTTCTTTAATACGTTTCTGTAATTCGTTAAGTGTTTAAACCGAGTTATAGGTTACTGCTGCTGAGCGCACTGTACTTTCCCTTTCTTTTACGTCGAGTGGACTTAGCGGATAGCGCTATAACCAGATAGCGTTATAAATCCCCTCGTGGTTTAGAATTCCTCTGGCTTCGCGGGATACATAATCAATCAGCGGACAGCTGCTGGTGAGACTGCCGACGCACGCAGAGTGTCTAACGTGATCGGTGGACAGCGCGCGTGTCGAAACGGAAGACACAGGTACATTTGTCTGTTTATTTAGCTCATTGGAGCGAAGAGGCCATTTGTTGGTTTTCACGGCCACACCGTTCTCAAGCAACGACACAGGCCTGCAACAGGTTGGGGTTATTGGAACTAAGAGAGTGTGTGTGTGGGCCCACATTACACTCTAAAAAATAATTCAGGGGCTTAGTAAATATCACAGTAATAATTAACTGTATTAACTTAATAACTTAATATCATTTACTTGATTGTTTGAGTTGAACATACCAAAATAATTGACTAAAAATCCAACAGTTAATTTTGTCTAGAATTTACAGTTATATATAAGTTTTTTTCACTAAAAGAATTTAGTATTTGACTAACCAATTGTTTCTTTTAAATAAACTTAATATATTTGTGAAATTTCTATCAAAATATTTGAGAATTGAGAATTAAACAGATCTGTTTCAAGAACCACAAAAATTACTTAATTTAAGTCAATATTATTAATATATTTAACACACTTAAGAAATTGAGTAAGTTTACTCAATTAAAACAATGTACCCCTCCCCCACCCTCTAAAGTGACGACAGCTCAACGGTCGAGTGAGCGCGGGCTGTTTGAAATCCCAACGCATCCTCATCCCAAGGCGTCATATTCAGAAGAACAGTTCTCCTCTTTTCTTCTCAGTGTCGCCGAAACTTCCCAGTCTCTGCGAAATTCAGGTTTGTGTATGTTTTATTTTATCTATAAAATCATTACTGTGCTTTAAATCATTGTATTTAATGCAAAACAACATACAAAGGCGTAATGTGACACCTAAACGACTGTTTTTTCGCGTGATTGAAACGCCTTGCATAAAACACACGAGTTTATTCATCATAATGATAATGAATATAATTAATTTGGATGATAAAATGTCCTCAGAACTGTGCACTGTTTGTTTATTGGCAGGTTATGGAGTCAGTCGTCGCAGCATCTTTCGGCTATGAGTGAAACGCAAGACGGCGGTCTGGAGTCCGAAGTTCACCCGCAGAGCGCGAGTCCATCTCCGGCACAAGGACCAGCGCTGATACGGTGGATATTGGATAACAGGCCTGTTGATTACTCTTGAATTAGGCTACCTAAATGTTTAATGTTTAATTTTTACTTCTAAAATGTTTGTTAAATTAGTTTAAATGTAGGCAATATTGTATGTTAAAACAGTGTAAAATATGCTGTTTGCTGTACTCATTGACAATAAAGGCCAATGTCATGTATACTGGTGGTTGTATGGAATATTATTTTACAAAGGTTTAGAGGAAATAAAAAAGTTAATATTACTCATAAATAAAAACAGCTAATATTACTCATAAATATTGGTTTTTAAATTTTTAAATGTTAAATTATTTCTACTCAATTTTATTTGTTGATATACCAGATGCATTTACTCAGATTTACTTAATATTTTTACTTGCATTTACTCAATTCATACAGTATATTTAATTGATTTCACAGCTTTCAAATTTACTCAATTTTTTTAAGTGTAAAAATGTTTCACCAAAAAAATTGAGTAAATCATGGTTAGACTTTTTAGAGTGTACTTGTTGTCTAATTTGTCTATTTGGATTATGCTGAGTGTTTTGCATTTTGATTTCTGATATTATAGTAAACTACAATATACCAAAAGGGAATTATATTACTGGTATCTTGCTGATCTGAAATTGAATATTCATATTTGAGTATCCCATTGGAATTTCTTATCTGAGGATAAAAAGGGTGATTTGTGTTATTTGTGAGAAAGAAAATACACAATAGACATTTGAACATTTCATTTAATTCTTTTATTTTTGATTTACATTTTTTTACTTTGATTTACATTTGATTTACACTTGACTGTAGATCTACGGCCACTTCATCCAACGCTCTTGATGCTCTTGAATCTTTCTGTTACGACTCCGATGCTGTGTCTCAATTCACCTACACTACGTCCTAAAAGTTATAGTGAGCCAACCTGATCTCATGAAAATGCGTCTCTATAGCACGCATTGTTTATCGTGCAATTTATAAGCAAAAATAAAATAAAAATTACGTGCATATAATACGTACTTTATTGCGTGTAATACACACACCCCACAATACTAATCCTACCCAAACGTATAATACAGTGCTGGTCAGAATTATTTGCCCCCTTGGTAAATATGATCAAAGATGGCTGTGAAATATAAATCTGCATTGTTTATCCTTGATATATATATATTATTTTTTTTATTCAAACATCTAACCTTTCATTGAAGTAAAAGAATTGAAAGTGGGGGGAAAATCACATTATGAAATAAATAAAAATTCTCCAAAACACATTGGGAACAATTATTTGCCCCGTTTTATTAAATAGTTTTTGCAACCTCCTTTTTCAGAGATAACAGCTCTGAGCCTTCTCCTATAATGCCGGATGAGTTTGGAGAACACCTGACAAGAAATCAGAGACCATTCCTCCATACAGAATCTCTCCAGATCCTTCAAATTCCCAGCTCCATGTTGGCGCTTCTTCTCTTCAAGGCAGCCCAGTCATTTTCTATATAGGGTTCAGGTCAGGGACTGGGATGGCTATTGCAGATGCTTGGTTTTGTGCTCAGTGACACATTTTTGTTTTGATTTTGATGTTTGTTTTTGGATCACTGTCCTGTTGGAAGATCCAAACATGGCCCATTATAAGATTTCTAGCAGAGGTCGTCAGGTTTTGATTTTGTATCTGTTGGTATTAGATCGAATCCATGATGCATGTATCTGAACAAGATGTCCAGGACCTATGGCAGAAAGTTAGGCCCACAGCCCAACTGGACACTTAAACAGAAGTATAAATTCTAATAATATTTCACAATATTATTGTTTTATGTATTTTTGATCAAATAAATTTAGTCCTAGTGAGCATAAGAGATTTGAAAAAATGTACTTTTGAATGGTATTGCATTTTTATATATATATATATTATTGGTAAATTTATCATCTTTGGAGTCAAATAAATTGTTTTACCAAGACCTAATATATGTGCATCTGTATGAGTGATGCTTACCAATTGCCATCATGTCACCAGAGACAGCTCAATGGCTTTCTCCAGCATGTTGCAGACACATGCAGTGCTCAAATATCACTCTCAGCCAAATTAATGTGCATCAGATTACATTAATCACCGAAAATCCCATTTTCGGATCAAGGCCAAGGTTTACAACACATCTGATCACTGGAAAACTGATGTGAGACCAAATTTGGCCCCCCTGTTCCAGCTGACTGCTGAGAAAATTTCACACTTTCAGTTTCAATGTAATGTGAGATTACCACTATGGTTTAGCCTTTGAATAATCAAGGTTATAAAAAAAAAGCACCCACACCTAAACTCAATCTGTATCTCACGAAAAATATCCTTGATTTTTCTTCTAAAGCACATGGCTGATGGATTCCAGACTTTTTGTATGCAAAAATGTTTGACCCTGACACAGGACAAGAATCAGTGAGCACAGAGGCACTTTTTAAAAAACAAATTCAAACAGTCCATATAGTCAGAAGCAAGAGCTAGATGAAAAATAGATAGACATACTCCATTAGCTTCTACAACTACAGTCATGGTTCGGTCTGATGACCCATGGGATGAGGGTTCCGATATATCTCCGTTGCTGTGGCAAGGAGACAGAACAGTAATGGGTATTTTGACACTGGGCATGCAGCTGCTCACACTCCATTTTTAAGATCTGCCTCAAAGCTGAAAACGGCCATACTGTCAACATGCCCTGTTAACCCCTTAAGCAACAGCCACAGTTCATACATGATGGCTAAACTAAATCTTTAACCAAATGTCAACATCTGCTAAAATGATATTTTGATGGAGAAGGCAGTCTAAATGCCTTTCTAGTCCCTAGCTGGCAATCATGAATCATTTAAGAAGTGGAATATAGCTTTTTATGGCTGAACTAGGTTTACAAGGAAAGGAATTTAATCTCAGTTCAAAGGTATGGAAACAGGCCTAAAGCTAGCCTTAAAGCCTTGAGGCTAGCCTTTTAGGGCCAGTATTTACATTTTATATTTGCCCTGCCAACATTTTCACTTCCCTATAAAAAAAGGTATAAAAAGTGTAATTTCTTATTTTCAATGTGTCATTTTTTTGTTTATTTACTAATTACGTTTTAATGATATGTATAATATTTATTAAAGTAATTAAAAAATTTTTTTTTAAATATTATTTATTCATATAGCCTAGCATTTCACACTTTTTTATTATTAATTAAACTCACCCTCAAGTTGTTTCAAACCTGTATGAATTTCTTTCTTCTGCTGAAAATAAAGGAAGATATTTTGAAGAATGCCAGTAATCAAACAGTTGATGGACCTAATTGACTTCCAGAGTACTTTTTTCCTACTATGGAAGTCAATGGGTGGGGGCTCTGGAGGTGGATGAGGATATGTCGATGTACAGGAAAGTGGAGGAGCCGGCAGAGGGGAACACCATGGAACCTGGTGACCGACTGACAGAGGCGGAACCAGGGTGTGTCTAGAATCCAGCAAAGAAGTGATGCCGACGGACCAGGGTGACATCCACAGGCTTGGCAGGAAGGAAGGAAAAGCCTGGAGTCGAAAGGGGTGGATGGTAAAGGTGCAGTTGGAAACCCGGTAGTCCGTGGCAAAGGCAGAGCGACGACTGAGGTTCATAAATGCTTTTCATGTTTAGAAAAAAAAAAGATGTTTGAAGCGTGTTACTTTTTCAAATGCACGTAACATTATAAGTGACTCAAACTCGCAGTGCTTTCAGATGGAGCAGCATTTACTACTGATCACAGAGCCGTACGTCAAGCAGTGCATAAAAATAAATCACAGCCTTTGCGATTTCACGTGGGTGGGTGTGTTTGTTAGTTTTTCAACGATCAACGAGTTTTCTGTTTTGAAATATTAAATAATTTTTTTGTTCCCATTCCTTTTGTGTGCGCTTCTCTACACTAACGCATGACAACAGGTGAATTTAGGCATCAAAACCTTATAATGTAGAGTATGAAAAATGGATATGGAATGTGAGCATGCAATAAAATATTCAATATCAACCAATACTACATGATATATGCAGACATCCCTAATAACCTCAATGAATTCATAAACAATTTAGCTGGAAATCGATAGGACACATGGCAAGACATAACTGACTGATTTGTAATTTTCAAATCATTCATAATACTGCTACTAAGATTATCAAAAAGCACTTTTGCAAATTCAACAAAACATCTATCCAGGCAGTTAAATGCCAGTACAAGTTGGCAAGCAAATTGCATAACCTAATTTCACATAAAACTAAAGAAGTTATGTGCAAGGAATAAAAACATGTAAGTAATTTAAAAAAAAAACATTAAGACCATGTGAGCATCCTTTTCAAGATGCTAAGCTATGCCACTTTAGTAATGTAGATATAACTCAAAATCATCAGCTTAGCTTTACTAGAAATTTGATGCAGGTCCCAGGCACTCAAAAAATGGATAACGAGGAGAAGGAGAAGGTTAAAAAGCCTTTATTCAATATGGCTTATATCATAATAAAAAAGTCACAAGCCAACATGTTTCGACCCACAAGTGGTCTTCTTCAGGGCAAAGTAACATATGGCGCTTTTCCACTGCATGGTACGGTTCGGTTCGGCTCGGTACGGTTCGACTCGGCGCGGAACGGTTCGGCTCGCTTTGCTTTTCCACTGCGTGGTATGACTCGACTCGGTACGGCACGGTTCGGTTCGCTTTAGCTCGGTTGCTTTTCCACTGCAGTTAGTACCGCTTCAAGTGGGTGGGACTGATCGTTATAGTTGCGCGACTCCTCGGCAAGCAACGAGAGGAACATCTGCACCTCGCTGACCACGCTTCAGCCATTGCAAAGTTTTCATCTTCTTTTTTCAAGCAAGTACTTTAAAAACAGACGCTACAGCGTTGGCTGTTGTCTACTGGCTATTTAAATCTAGCGGGTTTAGTGTCTCGTCTCGTGTCGCAAATACAATGACGCTGGTAGTGACGATTCTGTCTGACCAATCAGTGATCTGCAGTGTTTGCACGTCACATTTTAGTACCGGTACGGTACGCTTGGAACCTCAACAGACCAGGTACCATTTAAAGCGAGCCGAAGCGAGCCGTACCGTACCGTACCATGCAGTGGAAATGCGCCATAAGTGAGCCGTACTGAACCGAGCCGTACCGTACCATGCAGTGGAAAAGCGCCAAAGCGTGCCGTACCGAACCGAACCGTACCGTACCATGCAGTGGAAAAGCGCCAATACACAATGAGAATGGCGGAAAATTATAAATAGCTTCCCACCTGTAATCAGAAAGAATACAATTAACCTAATAAGGTCCAATACAATCAATTAATTAACCCAATAAGGTAACTCGGTCTAACATGATAGGGATAATCAACAAAATGAGCACAAAGCACTCTCCCTCAACGTAGGTTATCTGGAGAGACATAAAGATGAGATAAACATCATGTATAAAACAGAAAAAAAAAAAACTTAAAAAAAACAAGTATAGGACAATTATATCATAAGAAACACTTGACCTCAATGTCCTCGTTCAGACCTGGATAACGGAGCGTATCCAGCTGATGAATCCAAAATGCCTCACGCTGGTTAAGTTTACGAATCCTATCACCACCTCTATCTAAAGGTTTCACATGCTCCAAAACCTCTATCTTTAGTAGAGAATCATTCCTATTGTGCATATGAAGGAAGTGTTGGGCCATCTGATAATCAGGGCTACTGGTACGAATAGCATATTTATGCTCAGCTAAACGATCCCGTAGACGTCTTTTTGTACGACCTACATAAAACACATTCTTACATGGACAAGACAACCGATAAATAATAAATGTAGTGTTACAATTTATAAAATCTTTTATCTTGAATGTTCTATTAGATTTAAAATCCACAAAAGTTTTCGAGGGAATAATATTGCTACAATGGGGACAATTCATGCAACGATATAACCCCATAGGTCTCTTAAGCTAAGAGCTTACTAGAGCTTACTAGAAACTTTCTTACTAGAAATTTGTTAAACCAAGATGGCTACATCAGGTCAGCGTCTTCCACCCATGGAACACATTTCCTCAGTCAATCGAGCCAAGTTAAGATGTCAATGCTGACATTTAAGAAGGCCACGCTTTCCATAGCCAGACAGTCTAAACCCCCCCAGGCATCAGAAGGGTCGTAGAAAGTCAGCAACATTGACAGACACTGAAATGTAGCTGAAAGTGATTCTTTAACACAGATTTGAGGTCAGTGTACTGGTTACTGCTCCACAAGCACAGGGGCTACCCATAAGACACGCTGCTCTCTGATCTGCTATTTGTCGCTGATCTTCGTAAACACAAAGTGCTATTTTAAGGAGCATCTTCATGTTGGTCATACATACCCCATCTGCACAAGCAACACCCGCAGGGCCAAGTGTGGTCAGCGGATGACTAGCAGGATGGGGAGATGCTTATATGAATATTAAGTGCTAATGTGGAAAAATAGAGTTCCTATCCAAGTCACGCAACCTCCAAATGTTTGTCATCAGTGAGATTTGCTCTTAGTGAAGTCAAGGTCATTCTTATTAATAATGGTGGTGGGGAAGTGTGAATAAAAAGTGTCCTTATTAACCATGACAAGGCAAATATCCAGAAGGAATGTGCATCATTCTCTCTGAAATTGCTTTGCAACTGGCTTTGACATTCATGGCCGACTTTGGTGCTGATGAAGATAAAGTGGTAATAATTCCTTGTAATATTGTGGCTCTGGAATAGTCACAGTGATAAATTCATCTGGTAATTCCCCCTGACTACAGTTTGTCTGCGACGGTGGTTCATCTAGCATGTTTGTCTGTTTACACACAGTCTGACACTGCCAGATTGCTGTTATTATCCGTTCATGTCCTCTATAGCAGAGTACTGTATAAAAGGCCCTGTTTTGTTATAGTTATAGTTTGATCTGATCATCCCTAGGCTTCAATACACACCCCTTTAATAGCAGGAATTTTCATTATACTTCATATTTGGGGTTTTGAGAGAACATTCATATCTCAATAAGTAACCTTTACTTTCTATTTTCATTTACATTTCTATAATATTTAAAAATATAATTTGAGATGGTTTCATTTTCTTGTTGAGCGCATTTGCTCGAAGATTATTCCCTTTAATAGAAAACCATTTGTACCTTAACTGATTTTACACATTTCTCCAAAACTGTCACTGTTCTAAAAACAACACAGCAATCCGAACAATTTCTAATTATTGTAAATGGTTTGAATTGTGCATGATGTTATACAAATGACAAATTTTCACATACATTTTTCCAATCCAAAAATGAAGCTCTCAAAATGTTAACAAGTAAAATCAAATTGATATCTGCTATATGCCATATTCGTATTCACCCATTTCCAGACATGTACAGCTTCTATTAATTCGAGTTGGGAAAGACAGAGACCTAGATTATTGAAATTTATTTATTGATTATTGGAGTTTTTCCTTCCTGCGTTTAATTTTTTTTTTTTGTGATTTATGACCTTTTCCCACCCTGTTTCTCCTCCTCTGATTCAAACAGTCCGATGCGATGATCCGAAATGAGGCGTAGTTGTCTTGCGCTGGAAGCGGTCATATGCAAACGACTGGTACGTCACTTCGTACCGCGATGTCACCATGAATCCACAATGAGCTGTATTTAGAGCTTGATTAAATAAATTGTTCGTTTATAATGGGGAGGATGTCTTAAGCTATGAAACTTGCAGGAAGTTTTAATGGTACAAAGACCTCTTAAATACCAAAAGATCAAGGCAAATTTGGTTTCTCATGTCATGACCCCTTTAAATGAGCAACAACAAAAAAAGAACTGATCCAGCTAATAGAATCTTTTAAAAAGGTAAGACCTCCTTTCCTACAGCTGCCATGTGTCATTCTAATTCATCATGGTCTCTGTATGACAGAGGCTTTGCAGAGAGGCCTCTTTTGAAGCCTTGGTCAATATTGCTAGTCATCATGATGACCCACCACACCATTTCTGTTGCTCTACTAACTTGAGGCAATACAATGACTCCAAACTTCTTTCCAGGAACAACGGGATCAAATGTTTTCTCTATGAAATTGGACGTTGCCCAAACCAGTTTTTTTTTAAAACAAACTAACAAAAAAATCAAATGTAAGAAGCCTACAGAGATAATGAGCCATATGCATGCAGGCATGGATTCAACATTCACACTGTTCTTTATTCAAATGCTCAAAAAAATCTCAAGAAAACTTATTGTGGGGTAGCTTAGCTATGCATATATTCAGTGGTTACAAAAGCAACGGGGTTGTAAAAAAAACACAGAGAAATTATACTTAAGTGTAACTATGGGTGCAGTGTCAAAGTTTTACTCAAAAGTTTCTAACCAAAACTTCTGAACATGCAAGTAAGAAAGCATCCCCATTAAGCATTTAAAAGTGAATGTTTTTCTTAGCTTTAGAAATAGATTTATCCAGAAACACTAAAGAGACAATGTAGGCTATCTTTTATGCATGCTACCATACAATGTATTAAAAGTATGATTCACAGGTGATGGAAAATGAACACGTGTATGTAAACAGGGTTATAGGCAATATTCTCTGAAAAATAAAATAATAAAACTTTAATCGAAAATGCAATTAAGGAAATATAGAGTTATACGAAAAAGTTAAGACTTGTGTCAATTTCAGACACAAAAAATTCACGTACAGCGCTCCCTTTTTTACAGAGCTTATTTTGCAGTAACAGATGCAAAGAGCTTAGTAAAAATGTTTGGATACTCATGTCATGAGGGACTGAAAAGTGAAATCTGGCTGGCAGCAGTTCACTTTTTGATTATGGTTATTTTTGTCTGAATACTATAATCTGAATGTCTTTTTGGTATAACGAATGTACTGCTTCCTCTCCGACTTCTTGAATTGCTTGTTCACATTCTGGACAGCATGCCGGCTTAGATGCACATCATACAGATACAATTTTACCATTGGGGATTTAATTTAATTTTTGTAAGAAGGAGAAAAGGAGAAATAGGGAAATATAGAACATACCAAAAGTCCTACAGATTAGAGTGGATGAATTTCCTGTTGAAGCCCTTTGCTTGACTTTGAACTAACAGGAAGAAATCAAGTGAGGACATGCATCCGTGGACTGTGGATATAAAATTTCACTCTGACTTAATTTATTTGGAGCTTGAAGTCTGAGGTTAATTATTCTGCCTAGCAATACAGACACCGAATTGATGCTGAAAATATTTCTCTAAAATACATTTTAAGAAGCACATCGGAATATATTGGAAAAAGTGGAAGTCATCTATTTTAAACTATATTTCACAAGAATTTGACAAAAATGCATGCCTAAATATATCCAAGGAATTTTGATATTAATATCCAGATATAGAGTATGTATCATATTCATGTCAATTATCATAAAAAGGCTAATATCTAAAAGATTCAGAATGCTAGAGTCTGTAGATTAGGAAGCTGAACTGATGCTCAAAATTTACAAAACTTCTTAATAAAAGCAGACCCAGTTGCATTTTACATTTATAGATATTGTATGAAGTTGCTTAAGAAATAAGTATTAAGTTGCTAAATCATCACCCTGGTACTATATCCTTTAAAATACATCAGTGACTCATCATCATTTTAATCTTAAATCTTAATACGACGACTGAAGCCAGAGTGTTTGGGATTGAATGAGTGAAGGCCATCTCTTTTACCTTTAACAAAAGAAACATGCAGAACACCACCCACCCTTGATGTAAAACTTTCATGCTCTCTCAAATATTTTAGAGTTCCTCTTTTATTCAGGGCCACCTGAGACAGAGATTAATGAAAACGTTTTGAGAACAGGGGGAATGAAAACCAGGGCTAATAGGGCCATATTAGGACTGCCCTGCTCTGAGCACAAGTGTGTATGTGTGGTATATGAGAGGGCAATGACTCCACTCTGACAAATTAAGGCAGAGGGTTTTGACCTTGAGTGTCATTCAAAGTCTTGTACTCGAAGCTCTGCACTTGAGCTCTGACTCACTGACTCCTTGCTTATTCCAAAAGCAAAACCGATGCTTTGATTCTAGCTCCATAAAGACTGTTATGTACACAGAGACAGTACTTTAATATCTACATTTAAATCTAAATGGCTAAAAAATTAAGTTCACCAAGTATGTTTCGCTAGTATGCGTTAACATTCACATTCTACTCTCACTCACTTCCATCTTTGAATTTTTTAGCTAATCATCTGAGCAATAAATGCTATGGGACAATCACTCTGCACTCTTAAAAATAAACATTCTTAAAGGTTTTTTTACAGGAATGCCATTGAATTGTTTTATTAAAGTTCGGGAGGAGCACGTTTAGATAATCTATAATCAATCATCATGAGAGGCGTATATATAGAGCCAACTTCACTTCCACCTCAGTTTTCCAGCATCCATCCTCCACCCCAACTCCTCAATCTTGATTATTTAATACTTTAAAGGCATACTATGCAGGAATTTTACCTTAATATAACAGCTTCAAAGTAATTTCGGTGGTAAACAAACTCATAATAGGGCGAATCATCCTGGTAGTAAAGCTTGGGGGGGTTGCCGCTGGAAATACCAGCAATGCAAGTCTGAGAGGGGCACCCCTGACAAATCTCGTGAGAATCGCGACTTGCTTTACGGCAACGACGTCACACACAACAACAACATATGAAGCACGAAGACACTTGCGCTTATTTCAGAAGATGGAAAAAGCAAAGAAAACGCGGTAGGAAGAAAGTAGGAAAAGGAAGGCTTTCACTCGTTGGCGCAAGTTAAAAAGTAGCAATGGATGCAACAGTGATGCTGACCTGGCGATCTTGTTGATGGACTAGTAAGTAAATATCTTACTTGTAAACTTGTTTGCGTTCTATGTTGTATGTTGTTGCGCAACTTGCGCTTGCTTGTAGTATGTCATTGTTTTTATGATGCTGTTCATTCATTCATTGGTGATAATTAGACCAGTCCAATAATTTCCACATATGTTTAGCTAGATTTCGATTATCATATTTTGCGTTATATATGTTTTATTGCCTAGCTTGCCGCACAACGCTGTTGACGTTGATTCCTGCGATTATCTTGATAACAGTTGTCAATATCTCACATAATTATCTAGTGTAAACGAGCACAATTTGCAAACTATTATGATAAATTGCAATAATCATGTCTAATGACATCATAACGGCCAATGTTATGAAATAATGCGACGTACATTTAACTTTATTGATGTCATCAGGCATTTTGTAATGTTTACATTACAATCAAAAAACATAAATGAAATTATACATTAGGCCTAGACTATAGGCTATTTACTTGTGATTTAGCTGCAATCATGTAAAAACGTTATAAGCTGCCAAACGCGATAGGCTACTTTATTATTATAAAGTAAAGTACTTTATTATTATAAAGTAGTCTAACACTTATATTATATTATAAGACATTATCCGATTTTGAACATCATCATTAGTTCAGTAGACTATGCAGTATATGCAATAGCCCAATATTTTTATGAAATCGTGAAACATTACCTGGTCAATATCTTCGGTGTCTTGTGCTGTTCCATGACCAACGCTACTATCCTACCGAACAGGGATGGAAATCCCTGCCACCAGCCAAATGCGGGTGATTTTGTGTTGTTGCGTTTAAACTCGCCTCACCTACCGGCCACCGTGGCGGGTAAATAAAAATAACATCATGCAACGTTCGTCTGTTAGGACAAATTAGTTTGAATAAACGAGTAGACACTGATTAGCAAGACCTAGCAGTGAATGTGCTTTCCATTAAATTAATCACACACACAGTAAACAAATCCTTAACCAAAAAAACAAAACAAAAAAACAGGGCTATTCTGGTGGGTGCGGTGATGCTGTGGTGACGCGTTCATGTAAGGGTGGCGCTGCCAAGAAAGCTCCTAAAATCTGTCACAAATAACAGGCAAAAGTAATGATTATGAATATGTAAACTATAGCAAAGAGATATTTTAATTATTTATTAATAAACAAGTATTTTCTTTGTCCGTGTCAGTTGCAAAGATGAAGTTGACGATGCTGATCTTGATCTTCGCAGTAGTGAACGCGCAAGAGAGAAATGCACATTTCATACGAATTGCATAAGCAGAGAGCAGTCTGTGTCTGTTTTCTTTCGTTTTTAATAGTTCTGTTTAAAAGTAGACATGTCTGTCTGTGAGGCTATAGGCTACCTTATACGCTGAGTTTCGTTCATTTATGAGACGAGCTCCAGTTCACGCGCCGTCGCCTCCGTTTCGTGATTATCTACCGTTTGCTATATTTAATTATTATTTATTAAATCCAGGCAATTGGTTGATGAAACATTGATTAAAATTAAGATACAATTAATACAAAACGAAATTCACTTTAAAGAAAGGTTTTGTGCTTTCTGTCTCTGTGAACGTTTTAAGCATCTTTTAGTGCCGCTTTCACAGTGGTCACCTCTGTAACATTGTTTTTTCCTCATATGGGAACTGAAATGAATATCAGTTCATGGTTTGTGTGTGTAGGCTATTAGAGAGAAAGAGAAAATGCCAGTATTTCATTGAGACTTGAGATTAAATAAACTGGTATTGTAGATCTTGTAGTATTAATTTTCACATGCAGTTACACATTGTCGGTTAAAAACAAGAAAGTGTCTGGTAAAAACATTGAGTGGCTGGTAGATTTTGAAATCCACCAGTCACAGTGGCCGGTGGACAAAAAAGTTCATTTCCATCCCTGCTACCGAACCGGTACCGGTGTACAGGGTGGGGGGTGTATTTACGACAGTGCAAGTATTGCACAGCGACTCTGGGGGTCGTTGTTTGACAAAAAACACAATTTCTGCATAGTATACCTTTAAAGTAGAGGTGTGAACCTACACTGGTCTCACGGTTCGGTTCGATTACGATTATCATGTCATCGATTCAGTTCAATTCGATTATCGCGATGCATTGCGATGCACCGCATCCTCAATTTTCAATTTTACTTCAAAAGTGATGTATGCGTGCTCGCGCGCGTGCGTGAGTGTTCGCCTGTTCAGGAAGTCGCAGTGACAAAAACAGAGACATTCCAGTTTAAGTTTCATGGGACTAAAGCCTGTTTATGCCATTAAGAAAATGAAATTCTTTCAAAATCAATTTTGTTTTAAAGAAATGTTAATTTAAAAGCAGTGCTCATTCATCAGTGTATGTTACCCTGGAGACGCGCACATCAACCGTCACCGAGTCCGCTGTTGAAGACGATCATCCATTTATAATCACGTGTAACAAAACAGAATAATTGTAATTTGACCATCGGGTGCGGAAGGGTTGCCATCTGTCCCGGTTTGTCCCGATTCCCGGGACACTGAACGTCCCGGTTTTCGAAAGGCTACGTGAATGTATGTTCAAACTGTGTAGCGCAGAG
Source organism: Semotilus atromaculatus (assembly GCA_031834385.1). Taxonomy (NCBI): domain Eukaryota; kingdom Metazoa; phylum Chordata; class Actinopteri; order Cypriniformes; family Leuciscidae; genus Semotilus; species Semotilus atromaculatus. Next base: position 26,899,730 of record JAULUF010000009.1, read on the forward strand.
AGGGAGAGAGCGAGAGAGCAAGACTTTGCGTGTGTGTGCTAGTGTGCCTCAAGAAGCGCATGTAACTTGCATGCGCATATAAGAAGCGTATGTAAGAATGTTTAATTACTAGCACTCGCGTCTCGCCTCCCTCTGCCAGTGTATGCTAGCCTACCGCGACAAAGCACATACGCGATAAATGACGTCAGAAAAGCGTCAGTACATTATAACCGGTTATGGTCTATTACTGAACCGATACCGAATCGTCCTCGTCTGCATCGCGGTGCATCGTAGAAACGATTAATTTAGACACCCCTACTTTAAAGGAGCCGTATGTAAGATTGTGGCCAAAACTGGTACTGCAATCAATTTCAAATTACTGACTCGAGGTTGCCAGATAGGCTGCAGGATCCAATTCTGACACGTTTGTAGCTACAGCTGTGGTAACTAGAGCAGAGCTGGCAACCCGAATGCAGCAACACTACTGACTTCGTGATTGGTAGATCGGTGGAGGGTGGAGAATCAGACCAAACACAACATGACAACATCAACATCAGTTGAGGGCTGGAACTTCACTTTTTAAATGACAATATCCTGGCCGGACTACTGTTGTCAGTGATATAAGTATTTGAAATGAACATGATTTCTTAATGTCTAGTGACATATCAGGGAAAATTTATGATTAATTTAAATAAATTTCTTACATACAGCTCCTTTAAATTTAATACTGAAAAACAGCAGACAATGACATTTGTTTAAGAGCATTTCACATTTTAAAGAGCCTGTCAAAAAGAATAAGGCACTAGAAAAACACTATCTATTTCAGAATGTTGGTAAACAATAGGCACAAGATACTTCCGGGTGGCAGAACGCGAGCGGCTTCTACTGACTAACTGAAGAGATCCAGCCGGCTACTGTAACAATTACATAGTTAAAAACATTGTTGTTGATAAAAGTTGAAACGATGATGAAAACGCGTTGTCTTTGGGGTTGCGCTGCCTGATACACAGCAAAAGGTGTTGGGGTTTTATCGATTTCCCTTGGGTGAGGAGCAGGGGCGGAGCGGGGGGGTGGCTTATGGGGCTTAAGCCCCGAATGTTTTGTCAAAAGCCCCGAATCTTTTAGGTTATTTAAAATAACTTCAACTTTGTTTAATTTCCTCTGTCTTTCTGACTGGAGCGGCAAAAAATGAAACAAAAACTCTATTACCGTGCAACTCAGCTTGTTTGCCAACTGCTAAAACTAACGAAGATATAAATCTTCTTCTTTGTCGTTGTCATCAGGGGCTGGCGGGCTGTTGTATGTTTCACCTGCGTCGTAGCGAGCTTACTGGCTAAAGGCTGAAGTTATTATGGACGTTTTTATACGGAACACATAAAGGTAGGAGAAAAGTGACCAGTAGTCAAACAAATAAAGTAGCCTACCGCAACATAATAATATATGGTCATGTTGTTTATCATACTGTGCTATTTCCCAAATAAATATAATATAATTTTAGAGTACTGAAGAGCACATTTACTTGGCACTGCAGCATTTGCTGATTACTAGCAGCCTAAATTATTATGGCATGGATTCTGTAGCAAATTTGTCAGCTAAGCACAAACTAAACAGAACTGAACTCTTAAGATTAGTAATGATGTTTACACCAAATTCCAATTTTACCTATGTAGGCTAACTTAAAAATAGTCAGATAATGGTTGCCTCTTTTTAGTTGCCATAGGTGAAAATGAGTCATCCTTAACATTTTTGGTGTTTTGGATTCACTACAGCTGGAGAACAATTAAATACAAAATAGGTTGTAGGCTCTACTGGGTGTTTTTTTTTTTTTAGTAACTATCATATTTTCCCAGATAGTGTATAGATTTTTAGGAATTCTATTATCTCAAACAGCCTGAAAAATAGTGCATTTAGCTGACGTAAACGGCAAAAAAATCTTAATGATCCCCTAAATTATATGATTCACCCAATGTTTACATTTCTGCTGCCAACCCTGCTTGCCCTTCAACTCTGCTTCGTGTATTCTCAAAACGGTCCATCTACAAAATCATAGCAGTGCATTTATCTTCAGCCGGGGAAATTCGAGACAATATTAGTAAACTTGTCTCTTTTGAAGATCAGACTCATTGCCAGTCACTGCCTGAAGTAAAGAGGGCTGCCCACTCACGCATTGACCGTTGATACTCGCGCAATTGTCCCTTTTCACACACTATCACGCCACGCATCCTCACTTTTCTCACGCAACTTACCGAAATGTATATTCCACACAGATAATATCAACCAGTCAGTGTTTTTCAACAGCGCAAAGAGGTCAATATAACAGCTGGAGAACAATTATGTCACATAACATTTACCTCAGGAAAGCCATGACCATGATAGGCTATATAGCACGTTATTTTGGCTAGAAAAAAAAGAGCTAGAGTATTTGGCTAATTATGTGTAGGGCAGGCCTACTATATAACATATTTATTATATTTTTTTACTTATATCATTAAACACAGTTGTTATTATGATTAAAAAAATGCATTATATTTAATGTAAAAAAAAAATTATATTACATTTTTACTGTCGACGGTGGGTCTCCCTTCCAAGCAATTTACTAGCGTTGCCATAGAAACGCTTCGCCTTTTGCCACCCGGAAGAGCGTCTATTACTGTTGTGACGTCATGGTGAATTGTCGTATAAAGCTAGCAAAAATGGAGAAGTGCCTGTCGGTACACGATCCGTTCCACCTGCACGATCCGTTCAACGCATGCGTAGTAGACGCAGTAGAAAACGCACATGCGCGCAAATGATAATTCTGTTTTGCGACGCTGATTTTGATTTACGACACTGCACGATCTGTTCCCCGTCTGTTCCACGCAGAACACCTTAAACCTTAGGTGTGTAGGCCTATGTGTGTGTCCTGAATAAATATTAATAAAAAGGAATAAAGTTCAAAAGTCGGACTGTAAGCGAATGAGGCATATTGCTATTATCACCTTTATTAAAATGGCTGTAATCTGTTACCACAATAGTAGCTTGATCTGTTTAAAATGATTTACTTGATATATGCTAGGTGTTAAATCAAAATTAAAATTAGTCTAATCCAGTAGCCTAATTCATTTTTTTCTATTTTTGATCTGAGCACACAATCAGAAAATCAGAAAACCCGTCATTATTATTTTTTTTCTTCTTCACCATTTTAGTTCAGGAAATAAATAATGGAAAAATCATATTCACGATATGCCTATACTGCGGGCGCAAACAGACAAAGAAACACCAGAACAACCATTTTTGTAGCAATTTTTAAAGACAATGTTGCTTGACAAAAGATTGGAAAGCCCACATGTGTGTTTTAGCAAGGCGGGATGTGTTGCAAGATGCCGCAATATATCGGGAGACTTGTGGGTCAGAGAGGATTTTGACCTCTTCATTAAGTTTTGTTTTGTATAGCCTTTCTAAAATGTGAATTTCGTTTTGAATCAATTGTATCTTAATTTTAATAAATGTTTCATCCACCAATTGCCTGGATTTAATAAATAAGAAGAAAATATAGCAGACAAAATAACATGAGGAATGAGGAAAATAATCCCTCCAACGTTGTTTACAGAAGACAATAAGGAACATAATAGCCTATGCATTTCTGCCTAGACTATCTGCACTTACATGAAGAAAGAACTACAAACAAGTCTGGGGAAACGATATGGAGTAGCTATTTTAAACTGACAATGGAAATGACTTGGATAAGCATGTGCACACACAGAAGTGACATGAGACCAGCGGTGGACAGTTAGTGAAGTACACGTTTTTGAGTATCCTTATTTAAGAGTAAAAATGTTCTCTCACTCACACACACACGCGCGCGCAGAGTGTGCTGCGTGGAACAGACGGGGAACAGATCGTGCAGTGTCGTAAATCAAAATCAGCCGCAAAACAGAATGATCATTTGCGCGCATGCGTAGAACGGATCGTGCAGGTGGAACGGATCGTGTACCGACAGTGCCTTCCTAAACAATAACAACATGCATCAGCCTCTCTGCTGCCCCCACCAGCCCTGGATCATTAATGTTAGACAAGAAGTCTTCCGCAAAATGAGTTTGTGGTAAGTTTATTTTATTTATTATGTTTAATATTTAATATTTGCATTATTCTCTACCCAGCTAAATAAACCTAAGTGCTCAAAACAAGGCGCTCTCTCATCTCCTCTGCGGACTGCACACACACATTCTACGTTTCCTGTCATGTTTACTTTATCAGAAAGACAGATTCACTGAAACTGCCAGGTAAAGGAACGACCTTGACACCCTTGTCAACAAATGTGGAAATGAAAAAGAGAAGGAGGGTTGGAGAAAAAGAGGGACACTGCTGAGAGTGAGTGTGCATAATGTTCTAAATAATGCACAACAATATCCAATTATTGGAGTAGCATATATCTGCCTCATTTTGGTTTTCCGCCATTATTTTCTTCCTTCATCACTGAACGGACTAATTATATTTTTCATAATGATCAATTGTCTAAATCATAATTGTGTGTTTTCAAAATCATTCCCTTGGTTACTTGTATAATTACAGTAATCTTTCTAAATCATGCAGCACGTCATTGTTTTATTAAGCCCTGTACAGACACTGTAGACATTACTACACAATTATAGATCAATTACATCAAATGTCAAATGATAAAGAGAAAAACAAAGTATGTTGAGTAACGCTGAATGCTTTTAAAATAGACAGAACAGGAACTATGTGACATCACTTCGGTGTCTGTCAGACTTGCCACACCCCCTAATAAAACCTTTGCTTAAAGTAGATTTTGAAAAGCAGAAACTTTTGATAAGTCTGCTGCATCATTATTGTAAGAATAAGGGGGGGGGGGTTATTTTTTTTATTGGGGTTTTTGGATAAATGCATACGACATAAAATACATCATAATACTCATGATTTTTTTAAGCTTCTATGCATCTTGAAAAAAGTGATTGCTGACAAGTGGCTAAATGGACCAAAGAAGTTGTATTGAACAATAAACGCCATCACATCAAGCAGGAAAACTCATCTACTCACTAGTGCGCTTTTACAACATTCTTGTGTTTATACTCGTGCTCTTATAAACTTTTCTACCTCAAACTTGCCCCCTTGTAGATTTTAAAAGATTTAAAGAGTTGTCAGTAGCATAGAGGTGGTGACATTGAAGTCATGCGACTCTGGTGTCCTTATTTAGGCAATAGGCCTATAGGTTAACTTTAGCTTTTTACTTCTGGTAATTGTATTTAAAATTCATGAAAGTTGGGGGGTTTTGTGAAGATTTTCATGATGAGCAAAACATGTCAGAATCATAAAATTTTGTTGGTCACAGAAGTTATTTCCAATGAAAAATATAAAATAAAATTAAAAATTAAAAAAAGAAATTTGAAGGAAAGTAATGCAAACTTCCAGGTTGTCCTACAAAAAATGTCATCAATGCTGTACCCTGTTCATCATAAATCACAATCAACCATCATCGAAGTGTAGCCTACCATGCCAGTGGTGTTCTGAAAAAAGGAGGCAATGTCCTCCAATTTTTATGATAGTATGATATTAATAGTCGACTCATTTTCGGATCATCAGTCATCAAGCTCTGTAAACACTGGTCACAGACACAAAGTACCTTTAATTTAAGCTAATTTCTCACTAACCCCAGTTGTACAATCTTTATTGCTGTACATTGTGGGATTGAATGAGTGAACTTGATAACGTCCACTATGCTTTCAGACAACACTACAGATAGTTGTACCCTCAAATAGTGCCCCATTCAAGGGTATAGGGGGCAATTTCAGACACAGCCTATGATTCAGACCGATTTGCAAATGCACACGAAAACGAGAGGTAGGATTTATCACACAAACCAGTCATATCCAATCATAGCGCTATAAAGGCATTGCCTCCTCTCACGCTTTAGGGGATCTGTTGAAACCCAATGGGCTCAGGGGAGGCAAGAGAGATGTGGACTCCCGCTGTGCTTTACCTTCTGGTGTCACTGTTGGACAGTGTTATTTTAGAAAAACTAATGATTTTAAACTTTTTTATGTTAATTTTTTTATTATTATTATTTGCATTCTGTTATTTTTTTTATATGGCTTATTATTTTCTCTTCCATTTTTTTGAGGAAGCACTACCTCCCTTTCCTCCTTGGAGGAACCACCCCGATACATACTTTCAATACGTAGGCCTATGTACCACGGTTCTGCATTATTTAAAAAATTACCACTAACATGTCTTATCCATACATAATTAACTACTAAGTAGCTAAGGTGTTTTTTTTTTAATTTGGTCATGTGTCATATTGCCTAAGGCACCAAGTGAGCCAGAACCGCCTCAGGTGCCCCCTCAAAGAAAATATAGGTGCAAGACGCCCCTGGTATAGGCTGTCTTTGTTTTTCACTTGAATTAATTTCCCTATTTCTCATTCGGTCATCATAGTGAGTCACTGAGAGAGAACGAGGGAGATAGAGGGGGAGCGGTGGAGGTAAAGCCTTTTTAACTTTAGACTAATTTAGCCTATACAAGGGAAGAGCTAATCCTGTCAATCACAGAACAATCATTTTGTGAATAAGCGGCTGCTTACCTCACTCTTCCAGGTTCCTTTCACTCCAGCTTCATTTCAATTATCTTCCGTCAAACAATTAATCCAGATGGGAGCTTTGAGCTTAAAGCTGAGTCCTTCTGTTATAGGGATAACGTTAGGCCAAAATGGTCGAGTAGGCCTCCAACAATTACTATTCAATTAGCCCGTGCGTGTCAAATGCTCACTGTGAAGTTTTGTATCTTAATATAGGAAAGACTCATATACTTAACTTTCGTATCCCTGTCTAACAAATTCACCTTCAGCGATAATTACTTTCGAAATAATCACCTGCTGTGCAATGTTATGCAGAATCTGCAGGTTTATTTTTGAGTCGTCGTGTAAATAACTTTTTCTGCAGTCTGTTGCTAATTCTTGTGAGCTCGCTCCAGGTTGTCTGTCAAAATAGTGCAGATGATTGATTAAAAAAGGCTGATGTAGGGAAAATTGCAGTAGGCTATATTTTGAATACACGGGTAGACCCATGAATCCACGTGCTCAGATGCACTGTAACTGAAGCGCATTATTCTGCGTCCGAAATGCGCATCGGCGTATATGTTTAACAGATTTCATTACAGCACGTTGATTTTTGTGCGATAAAAAGATCGCTCATATGTTATGCTATATATATATAGCCTAAATTTATTTTATTTAAAAAAAAAAAATAAAAAAAAAATTAGTGTGTAGCCTATAGACTAAACTGCGAATGGTTACAGCAGCACTTTCATTTTGTTGGCCTATAGTTGAATTGCTTCTGCACTGCTCATTTGTAAGTCACTTTAGATAAAAGTGTCTGCTAAATGATTAAATGTAAATGTAAGGGCTGTTAATTTGTTAAAAATTAAACAGCATCAAACACCAATAGAGAAAATACAAACTTTTCATCTTTACAGTTTGAACAATTTCAGTGACTTCATACAAAGTAATATTTTCTTCAAAGAAAAGAGTGACATTCTTTCACATGATTTATAAAAAAATTTAGAACATAACAATTCTTTAAGGTAAATGAAAATTAGCAGTTTGCTTCAATAGTCTGTAGTACTTTATGGAATTACAGTAATTAGAAAAAAAAAATTTTCATCTGAAATAACAGCTCTCTGTCTTCTTTGTCTTCCTCCACGCATCCGCCCTCTCCCTGCCACCCTTCTCCCTCCACGAACCCACCTTGTTCCATTTCCAAAATTATTTTTTTTCTGAGCTCTACCTATACAGTCATGGTCAAAATTTATGGCACCCCTGGTAAATATGATCAAAACTGGCTGTAAAAAATTAATTTGCATTGTTTATCTTTTTGATCTTTCATTCAAAAAAATGGCAAAATTCTAACCTTTCATTGAAGTAAAAGAATTGAAAGTGGGGGGGAAATCACATTATTAATTAAATGTTTTTCTCCAAAACACGCTGGCCACAATTATTGGCACCCCTAGAATTTTTTACGAGTAAAATATCTCTGAAGTATATTCCTATTAATATTTACCTTTTTTAGCACACCAGGGTGACTAGGAACATGAAATTGTCCAGCCATGGCTTCGTGTTTCACAGAAGTTTAAATATGAGGAAACACAAATGCCAAATCCCCTTAATCATTCATCAGAATGACTAAAACCAAATAATATAGTTCTGATGTGCATTAAAAGATTGTTGACCATCACAAAATAGAAAGTGGCTGTAAGAAAATATGTAAAGAATTGAAAATCCCCATTTTGACCATCAGGGCAATAATTAAGAAGTTCCAATCAACTAAAGATGTTACGAATCTGCCAGGAAGAGGATGTGTGTCTATACTGACTTAATGCACGGCGAGGAGGAGAGTTTGAGTGGCCAAAGACTCTTCAACGATCACAGATGGAGAATTGCAGGGATTAGTTGAGTCTTGGGGGTCAGAGAGCGAAAAAAAAAAAAACGAAAAAAAACCCTACATCACCACATGTTGTTTGGGAGGGTTTCAAGAATCCTCCTCGCACATCCAAAAACAAACTCCAGCATATTCAATTGTCAGACACGACTGGAACTTCAAACGGCACAGGCTTCTGTGGTCAGATGAAACAAAAAAAAAAAATCTTTTTGCCAGCAAACACACAAGATGGGTTTGGTATGCACAAGGATAAAAAGTACCCCATGTGTACAATTTAATATACCATTGGATCTTTAATGTTGTGGGCATATTTTTCTGCTGGAGGTCCTGGACTTATTGTTCAGATCCATGGCATTGTGGATTCTATAAAATATCAACAGATAAAAAATCAAAACCTGACGCCTTCTGCTAGAAATCTTATAATGGGCCGTGGTTGGATCTTCCATTAGGACAATGATCCAAAACAAACATCAAAATCAACACAAAAATGTGTTACGGAGCACAAAATGAAGCTTCTGCCATGACCGTCCCAGTCCCAGACCTGATGAGTGGCTGAACTGAAGAGGAGAAGCACAAACATGGATCTGGGAATCTGAAGGATCTGGAGAGATTCTGTATGGAGGAATGGTCTCTGATCTCAGGTCAGGTGTTCTCCAAACTCATCCGGCATTATAGGAGAAGACTCAGAGCTGGTATCTTGTCAAAAGGAGATTGCAAAAAGTATTTAATAAAAGGGTGGCAATATTTGTGGCCAGCGTGTTTTGGAGAAAAACATTTATTTACAGTTTTTTACAGTCGCTAGGACCCATTTTTCAATACTTAACTCACTTTTTCAAAACTCTTCACACAGTTCTCCTAACCAACTTTCAGCTCGGCACAGCAGTTCATTTCACATTCAAAATGCACTAAAACTACCAAATCACTTCATACATATCTCAAATCAACACATTCTTCCATAACACTAGCAAAGGTTGACAGCTAACAAACACACTTTGTCACCCACAAAACAATAACATAAAAAACACTAACAACAGGTAACTTTATACAATGTTTTCCTATGTAAATGCTTTCTTTCTTCTACCTCTCTACTGTTTAGAATTCACTGCAATATATGTTACTAGAATGAATCAGACGTCATCCAGTTATTATATTTTATGTTTTTGGAGTAATTCCAAAGTACAAAAATTTGTATACACACCATCCACCGATACAGATACAATAGGAATCAGCTGTGGTTGGTCCAATTGTTTTTATACCATTTCATTTTTTGATTCTAAATATATTTCATTACAATATTACTGAAGAAATGTGGCAAAATTCTGTCTTATTCAGTTTTGTATTATGTTATTGTTTTGAACTTAAGTTTAACAGTTCTGAGATCAGTATGTAAGCATGTGCACATTGGCCTGTAGGTACACAGAGTTTTGGCGGTTGTTGTGTCGAAGTGAGAAAAGAATTAATGTAATTTGAAAGATGTAGTCATTGAATGCATTTTGTGCCAAAGCACTGATAAATGATCCACAGTTTAGCCCACATATACTTCTGTTGTGCTCACTGTGTGAAGAGTTTTGAAAAAGTGACCTAAGTATTGAGAAATGTGTCCTAGCGACTGTAAAAAACTGTAATAATGTGATTTCCCCCCCGCTTTCAATTATTTTACTTCAATGAAAGGTTAGAATTTTGCAATTTTTTTTAACGAAAGATCAAAAGGATAAACAATGCAAATTTATTTTTTACAGCCAGTTTTGATCATATTTACCAGGGGTGCCATCAATTTTGACCATGACTGTATATCTATGTACATATATATGTACTATTTATGTATATATATATGTGTGTGTGTGTGTGTGTGTGTTCACTAACAAGTCTAAAACAAGACACCTACTTAGCCTTTCAGCTGAAATTGCAGCAGTGTTTGAAAGGCACAAGGCTGAAATCTATTATGTTTTGAATGTGTGGTTCACAGTTTTGACTGCAGTGTGTTAGCATTTGAACAAATTGCTGTAAATTCACAGTGTTGTGCAGGTTGTGGTTAAAGTCATGGAATCAGTGTGTAGAGTTTTGAAAACTGTGTTCAAGCAATGAAAAACGAACTAGAGTTTGGTCCACATGAACTGCTGCTGTGCGAGTTTTGCACATGTAGCTCCAGTTGTGCTCACTGTCATTTAGCAAACGAAAAAAACTAATATCTGTTATTTTCCCCATTGAAGAGATGCTTTGGGCTGTTCACACAGAAGACGTTTTTGCATTCCACTGTCTTTTTATGCAAACATCGCAAGGCCAGAAACATAGGCCTAAAATAAGAGCACGAATGCAGAAACGGCACGCAATTCATAAGCGAAAACAAGTGCGCTCTCAGGATTAGAGTAGACATGTGATTTTGTGTGTGTGTGTTTCGTATTTCGTATTTCCTATCATATTTTATCTAGCCTACCTTATAGCATTTATTTTTAACTTTTCTTGCCACGGCTAGCTAGGCTGTTAAAGCTGTCCCAGTATGAATGTAGGCTACTGCATGTCATGTCATAGGCTACATTAAAACTGAGCCCGAGGGAGGCAATAGAGAGATTTCATAAATTATTGCTATCTACCTTAATGTGAAAAAGACTGAAATCTCCAACACTGCCTCAATAATTTATTTCAAATCAACTATAAAGTGTGATAACAGTGCTGCCATACAAACGAAAACTATCCATTTAAACACCAACTCATCTAGTGCTGTAAATTCCTCCACATTTTTTCTAAATGATATTTTGTTTTATGTTTGACCTAGGCTATCAAGAACCATATATGGATAACACTAAAGTAAAATCTTCACTGAACAAGAACATTGTGTGAGAGGCATAGAGAGAGAGAAAGTTAAGAAAGTATAGGCCTACTGCAGACAAAAGGACAGATAAACTACAAGGACAGAAGTTGAGAGGGCAGGTGGATAGGTATTATACTGAATCATCTGAAACTAAAGTGATTAGAGAACAGCTAAAGAACAGAGTGAAAGGCAATGAGCGAGAGCAGTTTTCAGATTAGGATTCACTCTAACGCACCTCTGAGCTTCTCTTGCTGTCAGTCAAAGAAGCAGAGATGTAATTGTTGCCTCACAGGTTTAACTGCTCCTCTCTTCTCTCCCCTCAGATGAGACAGGAGTCCACAAGCCAAAAATAATTACACATAGCGCTTTGATGCTTTCCAACTCACCTCATACAAACTCCACCTCCAGCATCACAACAAACACATATCTGGACAGTAATTATAGAGTGTGCGTCCATTTGTGTGTGAGGCTGCTATGATGGAGCTTGTGCTTAATTCAATAGCAAAGCTCCACTGGGTCCTGGATTCATTTGTCTCTCTCTTATCATCACAGACTCGCATTTGTGTGGGTAATGGACGGCCATTTGGACCGCTAGACAACGCTGATGGATGTCAATTAGCATTTAGTCTGTCATCTGCTTTTCATCTGCATTTTATATGATACGCCTTTTCGGTGTTTATCTATGTTTTTCGCTTTCCCTCTTTGCTTTCATGATATGATATGAATTTAGTTAATGCTTTTTTGTTTCTTTGAGCTAAATGGTTATGATTATGTGTTGCCATGCCACACTTTCCACATGGAAGCAAACAGTGTTATGGAAGAACATGTCATTAAAAGATTCAAAGAATATTTTCTAAAAGAAAGACAGAGAGATCACAGATACCTTGAAATTGCACGATAATCATAATTCATGACATTAATTCAGTTGTGAAAAGGTTCAACACTTTGTAAACATTAAATTAAACTATAAAAACACAATAAAATTAGACGTATCATTGAAGTAACCCAACTAATCTGTATCAAGCATCAGCACATATAGCCTACTCAACTTATTGTTTACCTTATGTAATGTATGGTGTTGGCAAGTACAAGGAAGAGAAATCTGGCCTCTCCAATAGCATTTGCATATTAATTGCTTCTTAGTAAAACAACATAATGAATCCATCCTCAACCAGAGCACAAGCTCCATTCTTTACCACACCGGAAATCCCCAAACCACCAACATAACAAAATTAGTCTAAATCTCAACAAAACAGAATTAAACACTACCAAGTCTCCTCCATTTCTCATATTGATCAAAAACACATAAAATATGATTTAATTGCATAATTTCCTTGCCATGCAAAGCATGCTGGGAACTAAATATCCCTTGCCAGTTGCAGGTAACAAAAGTAATCACGTAGTCCCAACAAAAGGCGACAAAAAAAGAATGTACTCCTAAAAAAAACCACATCTGTTTTTTGTAAGTTGAAAGCAATGAAAGTAAGTTGACCAAAAATGTTAACAAACAAATTTAGTTGCATTAGCCATTTTAATTAAAAGAACAGAACAGCTAAATCCTTTTTTGAATGTAAATCAAATCCTAAATTAAATTCTTTTTTTTTATCAAGAACACACATACATACCGAAAAAAATACATACCGTATATATGCAAGCGTGTCCTGTTTCATCCTAAAATTATGAAAAGGTTGAATTGGGATTAATATTTCGATATGAGAAGTTCTTATGCACATTGAATAAAATGAAACACGGTCACCTCAGAAGGTTTTACAGTCAGAAGCAATATCATCTCTTTATAAAAATCACCAAACAGAGAGATAGAAAGATAGAGGATGACAGAGAAAAGGAGAGAGACAGTGAATAAATGGGGAAATGCGTTAAAAATGACCCGAGGCGGCTGATACAGCTTTGGCTCTGACCATCTGCCAAGGTCACTCACAGCAACCCCTTTGGTTGGATCTGAGCTGCCAAGTCGCACTGGCCAATCACCTGTGGGCATCTGGGTGGAATGCGCTGGCTGAGTGCCCAACGTGGTTAACATCAATAACAGATCCTCTTCACACATCACCACAACTGAGTCACCTCTCTGAAAGCGAATGAGCAGAGAGTGGAATGAGTGCTTGTGTTCCTATTGAGAAAAAAGGATCACAGCACATGCATGATTGTATTAGTACATTACAAAAACATTCTGCGATTTGTCAGTCTCACTTAGGTCAGAGGAAACTGATGAAACAACAGTCTGGAAATATGGCCACTCAGTCTCTCATTATGCAATATCATGACAGCTAAAATTTCAGCTTAGATAAAAGAAGTGTATAAAAATGAAGAAGAATCCAGCTACTTTTTTATTAGTTCAATTCAATTAGGGTGACCAATGATCAAGTCCTTTAACCTTATGTGTCTATAACCACGTACTTTATTTATTTTCGTTTTTTAAGCACAAGATTAGAGGTCATTTGTGCTGATGTATCATGTCTGATTTACCATTTTTCATTTTAGCAGTTTTCTCTCTCTCCATATCCTCTCTCCATTTTATTAGTTATATTTATTAGTCATATATTCTCTTTTTTGTATATCTAATTATCTTTTGCCACCTGACTGGCCTATGAGTTGGTGGTAGCACAGTGAATTGAGACATCATCCTGGGTTGAACAGGACTGCCCTCATTTACCCTCAGGCTGTTGTACCATATACAGATAACTCTTACATTACTTTTTGTTAAACCAACTGAGACATTTTGATATTTTCATTGGTGGCTTAGTTTCTATTTCTGTCACATTGCACTGTACCCCCACCCACAGTGAAATAGCAGAGATTAAAGAATAGTTTACGTCAAATCTTCTTAAACTTATCTCCAGTAAAACAGAAATTCTTCTTGTTGGCTCAAAAAACAATGTGACGAAATCCACGTTCATCTGTGAATATTGACAACTTACCAGTGTCTGTATCTAAACAAGTTAAAAGTCTGGGGTCATCCTTGACAGTACTCTCTCATTTAAAGCACACATAAACAGTGTCATTCGCTCTGCTTATTTCCATATACGTAATATTAACCGACTTCGTCCGGCTCTCTCAGTAAAGAGCACAGCAATTCTTGTTCATGCTTTAGTCACTTCCCGTATAGATTATTGCAACGCTCTTTTTTATGGACTGCCTTCAAAGGTACTCCACAAACTCCAGCTAGTACAGAACTCGGCTGCTCGAATCATCTGCAGAACTCCCCTAGCTGAACACATTACTCCCTTATTATAACATTTGCACTGGCTCCCGATTAAACATCGTACTAATTTTTAAATTCTTCTTCTTACTTACAAGGCACTCAACAATCTTGCCCCTTCATACTTATTTGACCTTCTTCATATTTACACTCCTTCTTGGACTTTAAGATCATCTTCTTCACTCACACTTGTTCTCCCTGAAACTCGCACTACTTCCATGGGGTCCCGAGCCTTTAGTCAAGCCGCTCCTTATTTATGGAACCTGCTGCCACAGGATGTTCGAAACATAAGGAAGTCTTTGTGTTTTTAAATCTCGCCTTAAAGAGCCCCTATCATGGATTTTTGAAAATGACTGTTCATGTAGTGTGTAATATAGCTCTAAGTGAATGAAAACATCCTGCAAAGTTTTATATCTGAAAGTGCACCGTTTATAAAGTTATTGTCTTTCAAAAGTGAGAGTCGACTCTGAGTCTATGAAATGAATTGTTTTTGAAACGAGTCATTAGCCGTTTCGTAGTGACGTAGATACGAAACATTAGCATATTGGCCGCGCCCAGTTGTTGCGCACGCAGACGCAAGTGAATAGCATCATGTCGAGAAGACGCTGTTCTACAATGCAAAGATAGTACAGCCACTTTGTTTTCACTGCCCAGGGACGAGCATGTGAAGGATAAGTGGTTAAAGTTCATATTTGCAACGATACCACAGTAGCCTATATCCCGAACCTTGTTGTGTTCTCATCATTTTAATGACGAATCCTTCACAAACATAAATGAATTCAACTGTGGATTCGCAATCCGGTTGTTCCTGAAGGAGGGCTCAGTACCCAGTGTATATGGATCAGCTTCGTCCTCCTCCGAATCACAACCTGTAAGTATAATTAATAATGTTTGCTGTTATGTTTTCTGTAGCATGCGCAATACGTATTTTGTTGTGTGTTGTGTACGCTCCACGCAGCATCTAGGTCTCCATCTAACAGCAACGTGTTCGCTCTCAATTGTTTAGAAATATGTCAAATGTTTGTCGTTGTTATTACTTGGATGTAGCTATACTACAGTGCTTTATCAATATGCTTCTGCGTTGGGCTAACGCAAATAATGACTTGATTGTGTGTTTACCACCGAGCTGTGGGCTATGGGCGCTAACATAAACTGGGTCATTTGACCAATCACCGCAGATTTGCGTCACGCAAAGGAGTTTCCATGCTTGTGAAACTGTTTTTGGGAACTCCCAAAACAAAAATAGGAACATTTCAAATGCCATGATAGGTACGACCGTTTGATTGACGGATTTACTGTCCAATGATTCTAGGTGGTCTTGGAAATGATTGGCTGGAGTTTTTTCCACAGATGATTAAATTGCTTAATTTTCATTTCAGTGCTTCTAACTCAGTGGCAGTAAGTGCGGGTTATGAATAGGATTTCAAGTGATTTTCTTTTAAAATTTACAAAAAAGAGAATCATATACCCCACCTTTAAAATAGCCTTACTTGCATTTAATTTTAATATATAATATATAACTCTTCCAATAGCTTTTAGCCTTTCAACTCATTTCTGACATTCTAATGTACTCCTTCCATAGTTTTTAACCTAAAATAATATCTAGCACAACACAAATCAGCTTTATGTGACCTTTAATAAATCCACAAATCATCAGATTGGATTTGACATTTTATGTTCTGTCTCTCTCAAATAGCTGGTAATTTTGTGTGACATATTTAATGTTTGATCATGGCTTATGCCGGGAAAACTCAACATTAAGAGTTTTACAACAAAAACAAAATGCTTTTACAAAATTTCACAATACTGCATTTGGGTTTTAGTTAGGTTATTTTACAGACACATTATAATACATTCTAGAAACTGTCTACATTTCTTTAAAAAAATAAGAATATAAAAATATAAAATTTTATATTATATTTTAAAATAAAAAAAATATCCTTGTATTCTTTAAACGGACGTTAAGGAAGAATTACTCCCATCTAGCGGTGAAATTGTATTTTGCATTCAAACGAATTGTGCTCTCCAGCGCCTCGCGTTTTCAAATGCGTGTTGCATCTACGGTAGCCGTTATGTACCAAAAAGCTATGACACAATGTCTTCTAATAGCACTTCGTCGAGTTTTCCTTCGGTTTTCCTTTTGTTATTTAAAACAAACTTCAAATTGACACAACTATCAAACGAATGTTACACTATGAATGAATGAGTTTCAAAAACACGAACTGTTGTAATTAGTAGCTATGCCTTGTTTACTCGTTATATGTTCTGAAAGTAGGCTACATGCATTGTTAGATATCATCATCATCATTCAACACATCAACAGTAGGGAGAGGAAGAAGTAGAGGAAGAGGACAGAGAGGCAGTGGATCAGTGGGATCTAGGCGAGGAAGAGGAGGAGAGCGAGAGTCAATACAACGAGCTACAAGAGACGATCTTGATAGAATGGAAAGTTTCCAAAGGCAGAGTAGAGAAGGGACCAAGGTTTGAACAATTTATATGTGGTTAGTAGTAACTTTAGCAATTCATTTTCATTCTCTGTACAATCTTATGCACGTAGCAAAATATTCACAACTTGAGCTAATTGAATGTTTATGAAAAAAGAGAGCTATAGAAAATGTTTCAGAGAGCAATGTTTTCTTTTGCGTCAGTTACGTCACGCTGGCTCTGAACGAAAACGCGTTGTGGAAACGCGTTGGCGTACTTTTTGTCCCTCTCTGCTATTATAGTTTTTCAAGATGGCGGAACTACATGGAAGCCTCCGTGCACTTACCAAGGGGGTAATCCATCGACCGGAAGTTGAAGCCTCGCGGGAGCCGCCATCTTGTAGCAGAACTTCACTTGCGTTAGCATTCCCATTGACTCCCATTCATTTTCGCGTCACTTTGACAGCAAATAACTTTACATCTGAGGCGTTTAAAGACTCCATTTGTCCATTATTTATTTCTAAAGAAACACGACAATGTATAAAGGGCTCCATTGCCTTCTATGTTACATTATGGCCCCGTAGAAACAGTTTTTGTAAAAATAGGCTAACGATTGCGTCATAACCACTCGACGCTCTGTCGCACAGTAGAGAAATTACCGTACAGACAGGAGGAGAAGCTCACAGACAATCAATGCATTAACTTAATATGGCGTACTGGCGTTACATTTTAAAATAAATACTATACAAATTACTTACTCCTGCTCACTCACGCCAAAGAACTCTTTGCTCAAGCTCGCCGTCTCTGCAAGATCAACGTTGGCAGTTTTCACGCACAGCTACTAGAATATTTACATCTGTCAGACAGGGTGCTCACGTCATCAAGCTTAGTTTGAGTCGGTTTGAGTCTGCGCGTCAGGAACGGAAGTGCTAAAAAATCGCTAAAAATGGGCTTCAACTGTTTCAACTGAGTTCCAATGAGATGGCTCTGTCCACTTCTTATACTGTCTGTGGCACTTACCCGTCCCATGTATATAAATATAATAAATTCTTCGTTTACGAGGATAAATCAGATAATTGGCAGAGGTATTTGTACACCATTGGGGACATATAATATGAATAAAAATATTGATTTTAGATAATAAATTACCTAAAAAGTTACTTATAGTTCCTTTCAATATACTCAAAATGTCAATAAAGCTAACCTGCTATATTAGTTATAAACTTAAGTCTGGATAAGACATTTTTAAAACATTGTGAAAATACTAGAATACAAGCATGTCACAATTAAAGTATGTGGTACATTATTTGTCTACATTATAGATTGTTGTCGGAAGCTTACTGATGGTGGCGTTGAGATGTGACTGTGCTCGTTTATAAGTTTAGCTTTTAAAATCTGATGATTGTCTCTTCAAAATTCATAAAAGTTGTATTAATTTTTTGCAAATTATCACAATGAACAAAATGTGTAAGAATCATAAGCTTTTGTTATTCACAGACCTTATTTTATGCTATAACCCAAAAGCCGATAGAAAAATTCTATTGGATTTTTGTCAAGAGAACCAGTGTGATGCTAACCACAGGGTTGGTCTAAAATATGGCATCCCTTCAGTAGTCTATTATCAAACTTATCTGTCAATCATTTCAAGCAAATTTTGATTATTCATATTTTTTCAAATTATAAATGGAAGACACTTTTGAATGGTCCCAACAGACATGATTATAATTATTATTAAAAAAATATAAAAAGACCATTTTATGTTATTGGTTAGCACTTTTGATGTTTGGGTCTGTCAGCAGTCATATCATCCTGTAGCCCAAGACTGGTTGCCCACTGAAGCTAAGCAGGGCTGAGCCTGGTTAGTACCTGGATGGGAGACTTCCTGAGAAAACCAGGTTGCTGCTGGAAGAGGTGTTAGTGAGGCCAGCAGGGGGCTCACCCTGTGGTCTGTGTGGGTCCTAATGCCCCAGTGTAGTGACGGGGACACTATACTGTCAAAGAGCACCTTCCTTTGGATGAGATGTTAAACCGAGGTCCTGACTCTCTGTGGTCATTAAAAATCCCAGTATGTCCTTCAAAAAAAGAATACGGGTGTAACCCCGGTGTCCAAACCAAATTTGCCCCTTGGCCTCTTAATCATCCCCATATAATAGTGATTGGCTTCATCACTGTCTCCTCTCCAACAGTAAGCTGGTGTGGTGGGCATTCTGCCGCAATATGGCTGCCGTCACATCATCCAGGTGGATGCTGCACATTGGTGGTGGTTGAGGAGATTTCCCCTTCCATGTAAAGCGCTTTGAGGTCCCAGAAAAAGCGCTATGTAACCAATTATTATTAATGTTTGGACGTGGAAATAACAAGGCTAAAATCAAAATGCTACAAAGGGGTGTGCAAAAACATCATGGTGTCTGCTGTGCTGTGAAAATACATATTCAAAACAATTTCACTTTAATATCCTCCCTAACACATATCACTTCCATTAGAGTCTATTAGACAATTTTGAAGGATTTTAATGTTGGGTTTTTGGATTCAGAAAGCTGTAGGTTTTTAATTTGAAGCATGAAACCTGTATATATGTATGTGCATGCATGAATCACTTGTCATCTCTCATTTGGTCAAGCATTGTTTTATAGAAACACATACATAACATAAGCCATGCCATTTCTAGTCAGATCTGACGGGATCCAAGCCAAGAGGCAAGAGCTGCTCATAAGCAAATGAAGAACATCTATTTATCTGCATCAGTTTTGTTTTACGTCAGTTAGTTTATAGTCCTCAAATAAAGAATATAATAAATTGCATTGTCAGTGACTGCTGCCGGGGTTTTTTCTTTTTTTACATACGTTTAGAAGCAATATTTTCATATTGTGCAATCTTGTTGCACTGGCCCTTCCAGTGAGTTCTGATATACTTTAATTAAGGCCTGGTCTGTAGTTACTGAACAGACTTGAACCTCTGGGAAAGACGAACTGTTAGAGCTGCAGGGGAGAGGTGGATAAAAAGAGAAAGACTAATCAGCGAACTACTTCGAAATACATCTAATTGACTGCCAGTTCGAGAGTGTGTGTGCGGTGGTATCAGCCGGAGGGATCACCATTCGTCCTTACTGTCATTGAAGCCTCAGTTGTCGGCAGCTGCTCAATAACAGCACTCCCATACAGTGCTCAAAAAAGGACCAATCCAGATGAGACGATAACAGATAGACAGCCTTGGACGAATCCTGACAAGAAACAGGGATGACAAGAGGAGAATTCAATGAGTATTATCTGCGACCCCCTGATAGCATTGTTTATTTGCACACTCTTTTATGCAATTATGCAAATCAATGGCGCAAATATGGAAACAAAATTGGAAACGCTTGCATGATTTTGGTTATTTTGCAACAAGTTTAAACCATAAATGGATGCAAGACAACATAAATGGGCAAACATGTGGATAAATTAAGGAAAAAATCAATATGAGTCAAAGTCAAAGAGATTCATCCTAAGTGGTACGTCACATGAAAAGTGCTTTAATATAGCTAATATACTTTGGAAGTACAAATACTTAGGAGCACAGGCTAGAATAGACAAAGTAATAAATAACTATCGCAATTGAAAATGACTTTTATATATGTTGCATTGGGTGTAAGCTGATATTACATTATCTTATAAATCACTCAATATATTAATCAATGGTTTTGGGACAATATGTTATAATTCCTTTGCTTTTTCTTAGCGATGCACCAACAGACCAGATATACATGGGTAACACTTTACTTGAAGGGGTGTGCAAGACTGACATGACACCGTCATAATCATGACATGACGTCATGAATATGAAGGAGGTCTTATGCATGTTTATGACAACTGTCATTAAGTGTCATTCGCTCAATTATGACATTTTTAATGCAAATATGACATTGTGTGGGATGTCTTTGTTATGACAACTTTGACATTACCAAGACAACACAACCTGTCATAAATATGTCATAAACATGACATAGCAGATTAATTATCAAACTTAAGAAACCACTTAGCTTTATGGGTTAACATTTCATTAAACTGTCATGTGGTTTTGACATTGGCTGTCATGAAGCCATTATGACATTTTAATGACAAATTACATTTGTACTGTAGTTGAGGTCAAGGAAAACATTCATGACACAGTTATAATGGCTTCATGACAGCCAATGTCAAAACCAACCACCTGACAGTTTAATGAAATGTTAACCCATAAAGCTAAGTTTGATAATTAATCTGCTATGTCATGTTTATGACAATTCATGTTGTCTTGGTAATGTCAACTTGTCATGACAAAGACACTGACTGTTTATAATGTATTGTTTTATGTCAAGTTGTCATAACAAAGACATCTCAAACAATGTCATGTTTGCATTAAAAATGTCATAATTGAGCGAATGATACTTAATGACAGTTGTCATAAACATGCATATGACCTCCTTCATATTTATGACATCTGCCATGTCATGATTATGAAGGTGTTATGTCAGTCTTATGCACACCCCTTCAAGTAAAGTGTTACTGTAGTGGTAAACTTCAGGCTAAGGAAAAGCAATGCTTCAGTCTTGCAGTGTGGAAAGAAAATGAACTGCTTTTAACCTGCACAACGAAGCGGTCTCGTATCTCTCACGGAGGAGCAGAAACATAAAACGAGGAGCGACGACAGTGGAGATTGAGAGAGTTCATGCCTGGACTTTATTTGATGTTTTGTTTTTTTGTGTGTGGTGGCAGTCGACCGTTAGGGACTGCAGTCTTTACTTTCATTTTGTATTTGTTTATTTTATTATTAAATTGTGTTGATTGTTTGCCGGTTCCCACCTCCTTCTTCCCATAACAACGATCATTGTTACACCCTGGGTTATAAAACTCTGTATCCAGAACAAGGTTAAAACCATTGCTGTACTTTGTACACGTAGCAAAAGCCACTTAAAAAAAAACAAACAAAAAAAAACCCTGCCCATATCCCAACTTATAAGAACATTAAACGTTAACAAGTGTTCCTCTTTTCTCATCTTGCTAAAAATCCGATAAAATGACACCTTATTAATATTGTCTACTCTATTCCGTCCCATGCATCCATGTTGGGGAAATAGAAATCCCCTGCCCAATTTGAATTAATCCCAGCAATTATGACAAAACATTCAAGGATGTATTAGCTTATTTAAAAGTATTGCATGCCCTACACAATCACATCTTATATCAAAATAAAGACATTTGTTTTGTTATTCATCTAGAATGTCTGAGCACACATTGCCGCTAGTTAAACTAGATTATGGATGGTATGCAGGATTTGTGTGGCGCAGCAGTGAATCTGCCACTGACTTGACATTGACAACTGAACGTGTAGCCTACCACAGGCCACTGCTCCTCCTAGCCATCATCCCCTCATGTCCACCCCTGTGTCAAGACATGTCTCTGCGGTGCCGGGTTACAGCTTGCTCCAAACGTCCTATAAATTATGTGTTCCCTAATTAGTCAGTGTTCTTTAGCAGAGCTGTCACATTGAGAAATCAATTAAGAAGGGTATGAGCAATACACACACATTTCAGTTTTCATGCTGAAGGTCTGTAAAGAGTCATGAGATGAATAAAACACACACAGAGACAGCACTACAGACAAAGAATGCTAATAAAACTCTTGGGACCAAAATTTCACTAACAAACACGACACATGTCGCACAAAGGAGACTTTTATGGAAATTGAGCAGAAAACTTTACTTCTAAATAACTAAATTGCAACACATGGCATTCTCATGGTCTCATGGTCTCACCAGCTGACTGAGAAATTAAACTTCCTGCAGAACATGGGTTTGATTATAGAATGCCGTTAAACCACAAATGACACAGTCACCATTAAAAAAATACAATTTGTGGGGAACATGAGACAGAAAAGCTGCCAAAGAAAATCATCGCACATTGGCTAAACTCTTCCAATCCATCAGGGATGAAATAAGTAGGTTAGGGGTTCTACCAAGACTTCGTTTAAATCCACATCCGCCACTTAATAGTGTGCTTAATTACCAGCCTTTGTTGGAGCATCTCCTCATCTTCTCATGGCTGTTATTCAAATGAAATCTCATTAAGATGCCATTTAGGGATTCATGGGCCGGCCGGCGCTATACGTGCTTTGATTTTGATAACCCACCCACATTGTGGAAAAAAAGATGTTCGTTTCACGATACAGTGCAAGAACTTCTGCGCAAATCAACATGCTCTGCACATGTCATATTTTATCACACATCTTAATTTGAAAGCTGGAGGGAGGAGTAGAAACAAATTGCCATTCAAAGCAGATTCGCTGCATCACCATTAGAGATGCTTTCGCCATGACATCGAAAATGAATAAGTCAACTAATGGCACTTGAGATGGTAGTTCATGTGCTGGTGGGGAAAAAATCCATCATTTGTTCTTCTAGGGAGAAGAAAATAGCAAAAAATATATAAATATAATTTAGAGATGAAATGAAGATGTTTTTGGGGACACGAGAAGACAAACCCCAAAAAGTGAAGATGTACGAAAGGTAACATTACTGCATTATTCATTAGAACTTCCAAAAGTGCAAACTCAGAAGGGGAAAAAGGGAGACGATACTTCACAACAGTGATAGCTTTCACCTCAATCAGAGTGGCAGAAGAAGCCCTCAAATACAATCAATGCAATCAAGTCAGTGGTGGTGAGAAACCACTGGGAATCTATGAGTCAAATTCCTCCTCAACCCTAACCTAAGCCAAATTTATGACTGATATTTCTCACAAGAGAGTCCAAAATTTCACCCTGTTCTTTCAGGTAAACTAAGCGAGTGTAACCAGCCCACAAAAGAGATAGTGAGGGACATCTAATCAGGAACATTAGGACTGCAGAACGGCCTCAGCTGATAAGCAGATGACGAGAATGGAAATATCATTTTCCATAGGGCTATCAAATTCAGCGAGTGGCATGCGGAGGCAGAGGTCCGATAGAACATCATCACCTATAAAAACAAACCCAGTGTTTTTGGATTGCCTTCAAATTAAGCACAGATAGGCAGGAGCAGAATCCATCATGGTACTCACTGGACAATCTGCTCTGAAATACCATTAGGGGGGCTTAACACACTCTGCCAGTCATCTGATATCAAACAGGGGAATGGAAGCGGGGATCAGATGTGGAATAACAAAACCTCTCTGACATCTCTTGGGAATGTAAAGAATAACTGAGCCATGGCACTAATGCTAATGTTTATACTCAGGACTGCAGGATCCGCTACACATGTTGGACAGATAGGCGGCCCAACAGGATGTGAGTGGGCACTCAAGAGCAGAGCATGCATTTTTTTGCGATACTGAATAGCTGCAAAGTTGGCTTGGCACGGATTACTATAGGAACAACATTTAAATGAAAGGAGATCTGTATCCCCCTTTAATCAAACACAGTTAAACCAGCAAATCAATACTTTTGAGTTCACTTACTTGGAGAGAGCCAATCATTAGAATTCCTTTCCATCTCAATTGCAGTTGCTTTTGACACAAAATGAACACTTTTTCTGAGACAGTCACCTGAGCTGTAAATGTGATGTCATGATCTCTGACTCTGGAACAGTAGGAAAATTACGCCAAAGAAATAAAAAATCAAAACGGATGTATAGAATTTTTTTTTATCCTTTTCTTTTTGGAATTTTTTGTAAGGTATTCCCTGTATAATTTTTTTTTTTTTAGTTTTTTTTTTAGTTTTTTCTGTTTCCTTTGATGCTATTATAAATGTAATAGATACTAGTTTAATACATTGTGATCCTCTGTATGTGTATGTTGTTATTGTTCTGTTATGCAATAAAAAATAATAAAAAATAAAGAAAAGAAATCTGCGAGACACCTAAAAAAAGAATTATGCCATGTCAACTCTGTTTGGTTGATGGCACCACAAGAATGCACAAAGCTGCAAGCCTTTCACTATAGTGACAATCCTTAACTGTAAAAGGGAGCATCTCCAATAATATGATCAAAGGTTTGGGGTAAGTACGATTTTTCATATGTTTTTGAAAGAAGTCTCTTATGCTCACCAAGCATCATTACTCCAGTTTTCAGTGTCAGATGAAAAACATGCAGTTTTCGTGCATGTATCTTTAAATGCAAATGAGCTGCTGCTCTCCAGCCCTCTTTACAGAAGAGGGCAGAGTCTGTACAGCTTGAGCCTTGGATATTCTGCCAAAAACGAACAAAACATCTGTTTGGTTTTGATTATCTTCTCTATCGCTGTCACGCTCAGGTACATTGCACTGCTTATGATTTATGGGGATTAAAAAAAGAGGAGTGGGTGGATTTTTACCATTGTAGGGTGGTTGTGTACACACACTGCTGACACGTAAACGTGTAAAAGTGAATTTTGCATAATAGATCCCCTTTAATGAATCCTTGCTGAAATGTCTTTTAAAAACTTTTGAACAGTGGTGAACAATACCTACCAGCAGGTGCTAACCAACCAAACTTTGGCCCCTTGGGTTCACCTGACTTACATCGATTTTAAAGGAGCGCTCAGTAATCTTTTCTTTATGTTGCACTAATATAGCATCACAAAGAATTTCAGTAACCGACGCCACTGTCAAAATGCACTATTCACAGTCAGTCATGGTACATTTATTCCATGAGCTATTAAGTGTGCAATAACAGGATAAAATGTATATATCTCCAATTAAACCCTTTGTAAAATGAAACAGCTTTTATTAGGAAAAGGATATGACTGAAGTCTTCATCTCCTGTGGGTGTACATGATTGTAAGTTGATTTTTCAAAAATATTATTCATTTTGTTACGTGTAAAACCTTTTAGTGAAAGAAAAATGACTGAGTGGAGTTCTGAGGGCAGCCTATCTCTCCCATTGCTGTCTTTCCATCATGAAGTATGATCACATCAACAAACCAGTCTGTTTAATGATGCACACGAGTGGGCAGACCGTTACGCCCACCCATTCATCTCAGCCATCATATTCACCTCAAGGTGATATCATACCATCATCCTCTCGTTTTTTCTATCATCCTGATTTTGCCAAGAAAGACGTGTTCCTGAAACACATTACTGTCAAATAAACACAGTCCTAACCCAATCCCTAACCATCAACTATAGCTGTCAAATCAGAGATGATATGTATGTAAAATATATTATATTGAAATACTGATAATAAACTCCAAACCCAGCCCTAACCCTTAAAGGGCCCCTATCATGGATTTTTGAAAATGACCTTTCGTGTAGTGTGTAATATAGCTCTAAGTGAATGAAATCATCCTGCAAAGTTTTAAATCTGAAAGTGCACCGTATATAAAGTTATTGTCTTTCAAAAGTAAGAGTCGACTCTGAGTCAATTAAATGAATCGTTTTTCAAACGAATCATAAGCTGTTTAGTCGCGACGTCAAGACAAAACATTAGCCTGGCCACTTATTGCTCGTGCACCAGGGAAACTTAAACCTCAAACCGGCAGCTGAGTCCTATGGATACTGGAGGGCATCATGTTGAGCTACAATGTGACGGTAAAGACATGTTTTTCCACTGCCCAAGGACGAGCATGTGAATAATCTGTGGTTAAAATTAATCTTTACCATGATACTACAGCAGTATAATCATAAACTTTTCCTGCTACCTTTATTTGACTGACGACTGCTTCTCAAATATCGGAGTCAGTTAATCAGCTGTGGGCCACTATTATAAAACTCTGTCTATTAATGCAGATTGTCTGTCTGTCGTTCTCACTACTTTGAGGAAAGATTAAGCATGGAGCAAGATTTGTTTGACCAATGTTTATGTTACATCAGTCATTCTAGAGCTCGGCTAATACATTGCATAGCCTACGTGCACTGTGGGGGGCATTATATATGAATGTTATAATGCTATAACATTTGTATAGCATTAATGTACAACTAAAAAAAGTTCCTGTGCAAAACTAAACTTGTAGTTAGGCACTAGTTTGATATAAAAAAAAAGAAGTAATTTTCATGCTGTGCAGACACCACCCCTCTCGAATTAATGTAAATGGTACGACCCGCAGGTAAGCTGCTTCAGCTGCAGACCTGCGGTGAATCAGTTGATGAGACAGGAGCTGGAGTGAGCCGTGATAGGAACTAGGAAGACAGGGGAAGAGTCATGTCTTTCCTTAAGAAAGGAAAATCAGGGGCTCAAAAACGAAAAGAAACGAAGACTAAAGAGAGAAAGGCAAATGAGGGCAAGCAGTTGCTCACTCAGTTTTTTGAAAAGAAAGGTGAGCTCCAAATGCATCATTGAGCATTGACATTGTTTTAACATAAATAGCTGCTCTCCAGGTAGAATAGCATACATTTATGTTCGTACTCTATTTGAATAATATACCAATAGTTTATAGTATCACACCCTACATAGCGAGCAAACAATGTTTCTGGGTAAAAAACAGGGAGTGAGAAGCAGACGGAGGCGGAGCTGCTCAACACACTCACTCCAGGCAGCTGCGCAGCTTGTCTCCTCTTCTGCTGCAGTTCTCCCCAGAGTCAGAAGTTTACATGAAAACACTGTATATTTCCCTCCATTGTCAAAATCTAACACCCGCGAAAACACAGATCGTTAGCGCCTATTTTACCGCATTGTTATGCAAATTAGCTCGCGCACGCATTACATTAAGTAGGCTACAGGATTGTTCTCAGTTTAATGCACATCTTAATGATTGAAAATGACTTATTTTAAAACGTAATTAAAAGACTGAATGTCTAGTGTGGCGTGGCGGTTAGTGTACCCTGTGATTCTATAGTCTGCATTTATTTTAAACATACGTTTCAAAAGTGTTTTTATGATAAAAATGCAATACCCCACCCATTGGTATCACTATGGTATTTGCGGGGGCCCAGCAAGATGGTTTGTACCCAGGGCCCAAAATTTGGTGCTACTACGCCCCTGGCAATACTGCAGTAGCCTATTGCTGACAATAAAATGTGCTGTTGCTACAATCACTGCCAGATTGCCCACACTGGAAAAGAACCAGTCACTACACCTGTCAAAGTTTACATGGTCCATGACATTGAATCTTTAAAATAAATTTAGAAGTTTTGTTAGGAACTTTGTATCAACTTAACAAGAAACATGAAACAATTTCTTCATTGTGTCTCTGTAACAATGTCCAATGGGGACGTTCATGTGCTAAAGTTGTGGCTGGTTGTTTTACATGTCTAAATGGGAGATTTCTTTTGACAAAATAGAACTGTTCAGTCATGTCATCAATTTGCAGGCCAGGCCAGAAGGCTAATTCACCATACATTCCCTCTGGAATTTCTAATAGGTTTTTAATTGCTTTACATTATGTGCAGAACATCCTTGTGTGGTAGTTACCACATATAAATGTAGTCCTTAAAAGTTTTTAAAGTACACAAAAGTAAAATGTCATGTTATGGCATGAATCTGTTATTTATGTTGTACAAGAAAATGTTAAAGTCTCTTCCATTAAAGTTTAACCACAGACCTAACTTTACTCATAAATGGGAAACCATCATTCTAAAAAACAATTTACATTTCCTGAGGAAACCCATAGCTTAAAAATGCTTTTAGGACTACATACTAAACTAAAGTAAAAAGTTAGACATGAGAAATTGATAAACCAGTCCATTTAGCATTGATTGAAAATATGAAAACGGAAGTAATTTGATCCATAATTCTATCTAGTCGTCTTTCACACTGCACATTATTTTGTCCTACACACGTGAAACTTTAAGTTCATACCAAAGTCATGATGTCTCCATCATTTACTTTACAAAAACAGACTACTGAGATCAGCGACATGGCCTGGAGAACATTTTATCAAACCTTATTAGCTTAGCTGTTAATGTGACATACTTTTGAATTGTGATTTTTGTACTTCATCAGTTTGACATGATCGTATGTGCGTTGTGAGCATTTGCAGCGCATTTCTGTATTTGGTTGCGTTGTATTTTCAGCACATGTGTTGTCAAACTGTTGAAGATGTTTTCTTGATTATTTGCGTCTCTTCAGTTGAGCGTTGAGCTCTCTCAGCCACCATAGGTTTTTACCTCTATAGACATCTGGCCAGCTGGGATGAACAGCTGCACTCTGCTGATTTGATTATCCCTCCTGAAAAGAGAACAAATCTCCTTATCGAGCAGGTTATTTTACAAGAGGACAAAACAGTTTTAGTGGTTACATGAAGAACAATCGACAATCGAACAGTTTAAGACTTGAAAACACTGCTAGGGCTTAACTGGTTACAGTACATGCTCTTACTGATTATATTAAAATATCAATGCTTAATTGGTTTTGTGTACCACAGCAGCACCTTTCTGTGCAGCACCAATAGGCATTTCACTGTAAAAGTATTTATTGCTGTTCCATCAAAAGGCTTTGTGTCTGTATTTATATAGTTTCATGCACTTGACAAACCAACTTATTTTAAACATCTTTGAGCAAAAATTATGAGGAAATAAGTGATGGGAAACAATAGTAAATATATGAATGTAAAAGTTTATTTAGAAGGTCACTCGAATGATCAACTACTTTTCGACTGAGGACTAGATGGACAAAACAGATGTTATACACTTCCACTCAAAAGTAGGGGGTGAGTTTTTTATTTTTGTTTTTGTAAAAAGAAATTAATACAAAGTTCTGTAATGCAATTCTAGATGGGATAGGATAGGATCATGTGACACTGGTGATCGGAGTAATGGCTGCTGAAAATTCAGCTTTACCATAACAGGAATAAATTATATTTTAAATAAATATTAAAATAGAAAACATTATTCTAAATTGTAATATTTTAAATATTTGTACTCTATTTTAAACATTTTAAAAAATATTACTGACTCCAAATATCTGAACAGTAATTTATGTATACAGTATGTAAACATAGGTAAACGTACAGTAGGCAATCTAGACATATTTAGTTTAAAATTCAAATAGCATTTTAAGACTTTGTATACAACTGTATCAGTCCAATGAGTTGAATTTTCATTTCATTGCATCCAAAATCTGCTCTCAAAAGAAGTTTTGAGGGAGGGTATGCATGCGAACAGCTGGTATTGCTTATAATCATCTACTTTGCTCTCATACTAATTTGTAAGAGTAATGCAATGCCACATATTTTTCAGAAAAATGGCAGCATTCAACTCTGAATAGGCAGATGTGTCTTAGCAAAAAATATTCCCTTATCACAAGTCAGTGCTGCAACACACAAGTCAGCTTGCTGCAAGGTAAAATGTTTTTCTTTATACAGAAATAAAAAATAATTCTGCGTTGTTGTTTTTTTACATCTGACTGCAATGAGACATAAAATTCATTTTAGTAACCAAGGAAGCCCATCTCAAAAGTATTGATTTTTATCAATAAAATAAGTATTTTATTTCATATCAGTTCTGTTTTGTTAAATTGATGTGAGCACTGGTTTTGTCAACCTGCAGGGGCCAAAAAATTTTCTGACCTCACTGTAATGAGCCTCCAAATTCAGTGCAGCCTTGGTGCGCACACACACAAACTGAATAATACATGGACAGAGATGAGGAGAGTCTAACACACACTGACACCCTGTCTCAGATGCAACATTCTTCCATCTTTAACAAAAGCAGCCATTACGCTCAACTGAACTTTTAGTTGAATGCACCCTGGTGTCTCAATTCCCAGTTTTCCTTAGAAATTATAAAACAAACACACACATTTTTCAGTATTAATCATTGAGTCATACCGCAGTTGGATCGATTTTCTTGTTTGATGTTTTCAACTGTGAGGATGTTTGCTGTGGTTTTCATCAGTATGGAGATGTGAGATGTGGATGGAGTGAACAGATGGAGGGATGGTGAATGTAGAGTTGCATGATGCCGGACAGCCTGAAGTGTGGGAGGTTACTGGAAGGAAGTAAAGGGGAAGGAAGAGCAAGACATGAAGTGACACCTCGGCCCCAAGAACTGTCAGAACGCTGCAGAATTCAGAGCCGAACCACTGAAGAGAAAAGGAAAAGGAACAATACAATTCCTAAAAGTAGACGTGTCTCAAAATACGGAGCGTAAACAAATCAGACGAGTACCGTTATCCAAAGTCTTTTTTAGAAAAACTGGGTTCAAGGTTCAGCGGTTTGCTCTTGCAAAAGTATTTTGGAAAGCTAGCAAGGTCAGTTATAACATTACATTTCCAGATGACATTTCCTCATCTAACCAGTAACTAAATAAAGTAAAACAGTTGTTTTCCCCCTCTCGACCTGTGAAAGTGGTCTGGCTGACTGGTTGGTCCATCTGTCCGTGCCTGTGGCAAGACCTCAAGGCAAATGTATACTACATCACACCACCTGGAGTTGAGCAGTTATTTTTTAATAGGCCTACACAATCATTTTGTGCATTTAGGCACAAGTGTACCACGTCTAAAGATGAAGTGGTACAAGTGTACCACGTCTAAAGAAGACTCAAAAACCTGAAGCTATTATCTTTGGTTTGTGAACTATCTTCTGATGAGAGCTGTGAAATTTCAAGCAAATCATTCCCTTAGGCAGGTGGGCATTCAAAGATGCAGTTACACATTCTCTCCTTCACCTTATTTGTCCTCAAGTTCTGCACAGACATAAAACAAAAGATCTAGTTGGCTTTTTCTCTTCTCACTCTTTGCCTCCACAGGCCATAAAAAATTGACAGGACCAATCAACCATGGTTTTATTATAGTAAAAGTGTAGTAACCATAGTTTTTTGGCAGATTGAGGATTTGTAGGCTATAACAGGTTTACAACAAATCCCATAAACTATGGTTAGTGTAGCAAACCCATGGTTTGTAGTTACCATGTTTTAACTATAATAACCATGTTTTTTTTGGTGGTTTTATTTGTAGTAAAACCATGGTTAATTTTCGCTATTATAATAGCAGCTCACGGTTGAGAGCAATCATCAGATTTGACAGCTCACTACTGTTTTCTGTGTAGCCTACACAATATAATGAAATAATTTATATCGGTGGTAAAAGCTGCAACATTAAAGGCCGAATTCAATAAACTGACACGTTTAATTTTTGCGTAAAAAAAGAAAATCACCTGCAATCAGTTGTCAAAATCACTGCCATCAACATGTTGTTCAATAGCTATCTCACGACCAATTCGTACGAATTCTTACGATTGTCTAAACCCCAGACATAGGTCATTCGTATGAATTCATACGTTTCGGGCAACTCGTAAAATAGGTAACCTACGAATTGCCGTGAGAATGGGTTGGTCATTCCAGTGTTGTTATTGGTAACTAAAACTACAATTTCATTAGTAGCCTATATAAAATAAAATATATCATGAAAAACGTATAAGTTTAAAAACTATGTTTAAATATTAAAATGACTAAAATTTGGGGAAAAAAAATAGAGCTAAACATAAATATCCTATTTAAATTAAACTAATAAATATGACAAAAGCAGATTAAGCAATACTAAAACGTAAACTAAAATAAAAATTAATACTGAAAATATTGAAAAAATATAGGCATATATAAAAACAATTATGTTATTCAACAAAAGATAAAGCAGAGCATTACATTCAAGCATATATCCAAAACTAAAGTGAAAAAGAGAAAATGAATCTGGATTACAGTGGAGAAGCAATACGGCCCCAGTAATATGGCAGATCAAAGTAGTCTGCTGCATCCTTTACAGTTTACAAGATAGGAAACTGCACAGATTGCACAGGATTCAGAACAGATTATGTGGTCACATGCACCATTTCCTGATTTGCATAATTACTTTAGTGAATCAGGTATTAAAACAGAGTCAACAGTATATGCAAATAAGCAGTGCTAGTGAGTACAGTTCATTATTGTGAAAGTGTTCTTTTCTTTTAAAGTTGCAAAACTATATACCACCACAATGTCTCAGTAAGAGACAGATTTACAGAACACCGTAAGATCATAAATCATAAATCATTGTGTCTTAAAAGAAAAGTTCTATAAAAGTTTATAAAATAAAAATGCTGTCCTTATTTACTCACCCTCATTCCAAAAACATATGCTGTTATTTTTTTCCGTTGAACACAAAAGGAGATTTTCATAAGAAATTGCAGTGAAAAATATTTTGTGTTCCATCATGGGGAAAAAAAATAGCTGCAAATAGTTTGGAAGAACATTGGATTGGGTAAAGCGGTCTGTAAAACTGTAAAACAGACAAAAAATGTAAAACGGTCACATTTAGCTGTTTTTTTTTATTTTATTTGTATAATATACAAATAAAAAAACAGCTAAATGTGACAATTATTTCGCCCTAAATGTGACAATCATTTCTAAAAGCCGGTTCAGAGATAATATACAATGTATATTATCTCTGCGGCTTTTAGAAATGATTATAAGCTTCGGTTTAACACATGGGCTTTGGCCCATGAGGATCTATTGATTGTTGCTGTTGAAATGGCAGGGAGTTCAAACATTCTCAAAGCCTATAAGAGAGATACAATTTATACAGGAGAGCTGATGCGCATCCTTTGGTGTCCCAAAAGTAAAGGCTTGAATGTGATGTGTGTGTGAGTGTGTCTGTTTGAGAACAGTGAGAATGTCTTAATCTCTTAAAGGCCTCTGTTTATCTCAGGTCTTTTTTAAGTTTATCTTAAGTTTATCTCAGTTTTAATGTGCAATCCATGACTTGGAAGCTAACTAAAGTAATAGTTTATTTTCTTAAAATTAAAAAATAAATAAATAAATCTGTCTAAAGATGCTAAATTATTTCAGACCCAGTAATGCATGTGGACAACATGATATGATGTGATGCTCGTAAATGCTGAATTCATTTTGCATTCATCATTCTTCTTTCTCGCACTGCAAATCCACTCTGCTTTCATCCTCTTCCCTTATCACTTACTCTTGCTTACATTCCCTTTTACCTCAGTAATCCTCCATTCGCTCCTTTCTTTTGTAAATGTGAGGGAAATAACTCGCTCTAGGTGACAAATCCCTCCCTTTCTGAGTGAACGTGATTTCACCAAGTGCAACATGTTCCAATCAACCAATTAGATTTAAGGGATGAGTTTACAGCCAGGCTTACAACCAGGGTTAGGTGCTTCTACATCAGTGCTATTCACATGTCATTTCCCTCTGACTTTAAGGATAAGTAGGGTTAGGTTTAGGGTAGGGATGGTTAGGATACAAATTTCGGACAGGAATGTTGTTCCAGGATCAACAAAATATGTCGACCCAGGAACATGTCTTAATTGGCAAAATCACGGTGACCCCGTTTCTGTCCTCCTCAGATGCAGCTGGACTGATGAGGAATGAATGGCTGTAATAAAAAGAGACACTTCGTGGTCACACAGTAGAAATGAACTAACCACCACGACGAGAAGAGCAAGAAGTTAATTCAGAAGGTCAGAAAAATTAGAATTACAGTAATTTGGATGGACAGAGGTAGGTAGGTCTAGACACAGACAGAGAGACAGACTCCAAAAAAATCTTGTGTGTTTTTTTTTACCCAAGTCTTGGGTCGAGCCTTTTGGGTCAATTCTTTGGGTTATTTTTTCAGTGTTCGGGTAGTTTTTGTGTTACCCAGTTTCTGGGTCAGATATAACAACTGAGTTTTCGCTGGCTTTTTACGACCTCTTCAGGAGAGAGCACTGCAGCTCCATCTAACTGGTACATGTCTTCGGTACAATACATGTTTGTGTACATTTTATTTTATCAATAAATTCGTTATTTATCTGTATATCGTTTAATTTGATGCAAGCACGATGTGAGTCACCTAGACAAGTGTCGCGTCAGTGTTTTCGCGTGATGGAAACACAAAGTATAAATACTTAGAAAGTGAAAATAAGTTCTAAGAGCTGTACACTGATTTGTTTATGGACATGTTATGGAGTCAGTCACAGCATATTTTGGCTACGAGTGAAACGTAGGCCAGCGGTCTGAAGTTATAAGTTTCCCTGCTGAACATGATACAAGTGATACCAGTGGTTGTGTGGAGTAGTTTTGTAAAAGTTATAGAGGATTTAAGTTAATTCGTAAACATTAATTCATGTATGAAGAAAAAAAAAGGAAAGGAAAAAAGCTAGTACAATAGTAAAAATTAATCAACCCATTATGCTGGGTTAAATAAACAACCAAATTTGCTGGGTAAAATTAACCCAACATGTGTTCTATCCTATATTTACCCAGCCCTTGGGTTGAAAGGATTGTTTTTAACCCAGTGTTTTTTAGAGTGGATGGATGGATGGATGGATGGATGGATGGATGGATGGATGGATGGATGGATAGATAGATAGATAGATAGATAGATAGATAGATAGATAGATAGATAGATAGATAGATAGATAGATAGATAGATAGATAGATAGAGTACTTGGGGAAGAAAAGTTGGGGATTTTGGGATACAGTGAAAGAAAATCTCCCAGAAAAGTTGCTTCAAGGCAACATCAAAACCAGAGATTTCATCACTATGAGTGACAGCATGCTAAAACAGACCAAGACAGTGTCAGTAGAAGTAATCCTTTTACACAGATCTAAGATGTATCATCGCTTACACTATCCACAGAGAAATCTTATAATAGACAGCCCGTCCCCAATCAGTTCAAACAGGAGTCAGTCAGTCTGAGTGGTATAAAGTTACAAAGTTCTTTTGATGCCATCAGGTAAAACTGATTCCGCTTCCAGCACTGAGTGGATCAAAACTTGGAAATTCTGTAATCATTTTTTACTCACCCTCGTGTCGTTCTGGAGAACACAAAAAGAGTTCAAGCACTGTATACAATGAAAGTGGAAAGTGACCGTGGTCTATCAATCAACATTTTCAAGGACCAATAACTTTTTGGTCTGTTCCTCTCAAAGATCTCTCATATGGCTTCAAACGTTTTTGAACTATCCCTTTAAAACACAATATCCTCAGCCGGTGGTTTGGCGGCAGATACGGTCACGCTAGTAACTCGGCAGCTTCCCCGGCAGTCATGATAACAGATTGCAGCCATACGTTGATGACAAGCTCAGAGGAGCTCTGAGCCTTTACGGTTAGGAGAAGCAAATGAGCAGTGATGCAATCATGAGACAAGCCCACTGTGTGTGAGGAGAGAGGGATACAGAGGAGTAAATGGAAAGATTGGGGGAAAAAATAAGAAAATTGCTCCTTTATCAGAAAGACATAGAGGCGGGTCAGAATGTTAAGTCTGTCATGAAATCAGCAAGAGGAGACTGTAAGAATCATGTGTACTACTAACTTGTTTGTGTGCGAGTCTGCCTCCATGCACCACCACAGTAATTATAACTTTGTTTATTTGTCATTTTGTCCTCCCATTCCCAAGAGAGGGGGTGGGAGAGAGACACAACGACAGTGATGACAGTACAGAAAATAATTATCCCTTATCTCCAAGGGACGGAGTCTCAGAAGGTTACATGGTGTTTTAGGAAAATAAATAGCATCCCGAAATTAAGTACAGAATTTGTCTAGTGAAATAAGTGTGTGTTTAAATAACAATACATTATGCACTTCAATTGGTGCCGCCAATTTTCATCAAAACAAACTCAAATATACTCATCTAAAAGACAACTGCTCTTCATCTCTTTTCAATGCAGAGCAGCAGGAAGTGATCGTGAAACTGAAACTCTACTAGTCGTACGTTCCAGCACAACACTTTTTCAAAAAATAATGTTGTTGTTTCGTTTATTTTTCAGCTTGCTAGCCATCTCCCGAAAGACAGTGAGCAAGAGTGTGTATGATTAACAGTCAACCTGAATGCACCACTCGCAGAGTCTGCCAAGTAATCAGTTTCATATGAATGCCAGCATGACACCTGCAGCAAGCAAACATCACCCTGAGATTAGACCCAACTCAACCGATATGAAGCTTCTGAATGCGTAACGAACGTGATGTGCTTAGCTTCTGAAAGTATATTCGTCCAATTTAATTCAAAGAAATAAATATAATCTATTTTAAAAAAAGATAGAGGAGCTTTCTAAATGACCTTTGTTTTGTTTCAGATGAACTGTGTATGTCCTGTGTTCATTGAGCTAGAGCTTATGTCACAGATGAATGAAGAGGTTAATCTCAGCTCTCATCTCAAACCTAATCTCCAAAGCCTGGAGCAGAGCAAAAACACTCTATTATTCCACTCAATCTCTCCTTAATCATCGAGGTCAGTGTTTGTGACAAACCACTTCTCAAAAGGAAAATCAGAAAATCAGAGAGCCAGCGAGACTGGGGGAGGATCTGACAGTTATGCATGTTACAACAAAATTCATATCTGAATTCCACATCCTCAGCACATCCCCACTGATCACCATATTCAGCAGATGGATGTGTATGACTGATTGTACAATACATTTCTGCTGAGAAAGAAAGAAAGAAAGAAAGAAAGAAAGAAAGAAAGAAAGAAAGAAAGAAAGAAAGAAAGAAAGAAAGAAAGAAAGAAAGAGAAAAGGGAGTTACATTAGCCGTTCTAGAACTTCCACCAGATTTAAAGGGATACTCCACCCTGGTGTCTTCTGAGGCGAAACGTGTGAGTAAAAAAATATATAAACCATTGCTTCTGTCCAACTGTCATTATTATTATTTTTCTTACTCCAGAAGACATTGATTCGTCCACTGGGGTTTATGCGTTTATGCGTTTAGCGTCGTGATTGTTTTGTGTGGTTTTTGAAGCGTCAACCTTTGAGTTACTATGGTTACTATCGATTATATGGACTCACAGAAATTAATTGTTTTCCTAAAAATCTTTATTTGAATTAATCTGAAAAATAAAAGATATCTGGGGCAGCATGAGGGTGAGTAGGAGAATTTTAATGTGAGAGAATTTTCATTTTTGGGTGGACTATCCCTTTTGGGACCGTTCGCACCATGGAGGATAGGCATACCTATAACAATAACAAAAGTTTTAAAGTCCCTGTGAACCGGAAGTTGCAACCGACTTTTCTCCAGTGTTGTGACGTATTTCAGAGAGAAACGGAATACTAAATGAGGCAAAATAGTGGGCATGGCTTTTTTTTTTCAACTAGCACCTGATTGGATCTAGAAAAGTAGGTGTTTCTAGTAGCCTGTCTACTGTCAGTTGGACAGGCGTGGTTACGGATGTTAAGCAGACACCCAAACCGTCAAACCTACGTCATCAGTCCTCCAAGGCAGAGGGGAGGGGCATTTTCAGACTTTGATTAAAGATTACGAAGCCAAAAAATGTTTTTGTGTGGATTGACTTGCACGGATGAATTGTTCACCACAAAACGATCAATTTAGGCAAACAAAGTAAGTATGGTCAATTTTGATTTCATGGGGACTTTAATAATCGGAATGTCTACTTGCACACTGAATGCAATTGGGCCCGCTTTGTTCTAATTCTTTATTTTCCTCTGTCGTCTCTTTTTGCTTTTAGAACTTTTTGGCTGTGTATAATAACTTAAAATGAAAACTATTATATATTAACCAACTTTCACGAACAAGGTTTTTGGCTCAACCTCGATAAAACCACTGTGGCACAATTCTCGAGACTCTTTAGGCGTAGGCAAGTCCACCCAAAAGCCTATTATTGCTAAACAAAAAATGGAAACTTCACGAAAATAGGTGAGAACATGCGTGTGGTGGTTCTAAACAAGCATGCAAACTTTTAATGCGATCGGACCATAGGTGGTGCTTTAAAACTGTTAAAAGGTGTAAAAAATGCTGCATTTCTATGGCAAATCTCATGAAATGGCTGAAAATGGCCTTCTTCTTGCCTCATTTGCCAGAACTGCAAAAAAATTGTCTGCACATGCATCACATGATTCTAAAGAAGCATGGAAACTTTTATGGACATCGGGCCATAGGGCCACTTTTACTGTTGTAAAGGTGAAAAAAGCTTTTCAAACCATTTATTTCCTTGGTTAACACCCTCTATTGGCTATAAATGGTCTTTCCATCTATGAACTAAGTGATTACATGCTTGCTAAATAAAACATAATACCTTTTTACGCATCGGCTTAAAGGCCTTGAGCGTTTGAGTCCCGATAATTGCTGCTCACGGCTTTTTATTTGCTGTTATATTGC
This sequence comes from Semotilus atromaculatus, assembly GCA_031834385.1. NCBI lineage: Eukaryota > Metazoa > Chordata > Actinopteri > Cypriniformes > Leuciscidae > Semotilus > Semotilus atromaculatus. The sequence continues at coordinate 26,938,515 of JAULUF010000009.1, forward strand.
AACTCTTTTTTAATTTACTACTAGTTTAATTGAATTCACTACTCAATTTACTTCCCTAATTGATTTACCTAGTACATTTCAGATATTATTTGTTCAACATTCTTGTTATTATGCCTATATTCTATGTGCTTTATATTTTGCACATTTGTTATGAATATGAAGCAGGTTTGGGATATTTAGAAGGAACTAATCACCATGATTGCTGCAAATAAAACACAATATTTAATTCAAAACAGCACTATACAGAACTGTAAACACATAAATTACCAACAGCATTTAATTGTCCTATTTTTAATTGAATTATTTTTTACAATTTATTCGCAGATGCACAGAGGGCCTCAGCTGAAACAACAATTGTTTTTTAGTTCAGTTTGTTCTCAACCAGATAATGGGCCTAGGCTATTAAAACAACATAATTATAATTTAATAAAGATCAAAAACATATTAAAAAATAAGTTTAAAGGGGTGACATTTTGATGACATAAAATTTACTAGGACCAAATTCAATTTTCTCTCACTGATGAAAGAAAAAGAGTCGAGGCGAGACATTGGCGAAACTAAGTCCTGGCTTGGGACAGATGCATATTGTAGAATCTTCTACAGTCTGAGAGCTTAGCACTAACTCTGGTAATTATTGTCATGGAGACAGATGTGCAGAGCAGATGATGTTGGGGTAGGCTGCACATCATTGACCTTTTCCACGTATTGTACATGTCCATTAGACAGATTCATGCATGTATAATACAGCCATTAGTAAGCGGGTCAGCAAGTCAGTGTCATCATGCTCCTAGTTTGATCTTTTCACCTCTAAGTAACACAGCTGCTTCCTGCTATTATGTAACTGCCATGTTTATGTGTCCCATCAGAGCTGCATGTGTTCGCAGCTGAGCGTAGCCTTTCATAACTTGATCGTAATGAATTTTCAATTGTGGTTAGCTGGCTAAGGTAAACGCCTGTCTTTGAGGCAATTTGCTCCATGAAGCGTTTGCGACTCACTCAAATAGCATATCTGGCTCCACACTCATGGATTTATTTTGGGCGGGAATGATCATGGATACAACCCAATTGCCTCGGTCGGGAGTCCCAGAGAAAATGAAAATGATTCTAAAATGATATTCAAACAAACATCGCAAGTCTTGTTTAAGCACAGATAAACAGGATGTCGCATGCAAAAGGAATATGAGGTGAAAAGTAATGTGCCAAACAAGACTAATTGGTTAAAACACGCTAAAAAGCGGGAGGTTATGTATAATTTGACACTACCGAAATACAATTATTTGATATTGCACTGTTTTAACAAGCAGCCTCTTGCTCTTTTATTCTCACAAAACACATTAAGAAGATATCAGAGAAATGTCTGCAATTAACTGCAGTTATTTGTTTTCTGCTTTCAATTCTCCTCAAGGAGAAAACAGATATGATCTTTGTTGCTTAATCTAACCGAAATGGGTTTTGGGACATTTATAAACTGTCATTCACCAAAAGAATATCGCATAAAGATGATGTATTATTCAACAGATGTCTCCACCATTTTACTCTGCCAGATATTGATGTGTTGGCCCTCTATATCCCAATTAATGGAGTCACCACAGACATTTATTCACAAATGTTTAAGCATGCTGTTTATAAATGGCATCCTTTAGCAGTAAACAAATTCAGTGCCACTACCAATGAGAAATCAAGATTTGCATGTCGATTCTGCAGTCCGACTTGGGGATTCATAGCCTAGGCCTACATGTGAAGGACTCAGAAGACAATACAAAGCCCAGGATCTAGTCGGTCAGTGATCAAAGGGTGCTGCCCACCAACAGCAATGTGCATGTGCAGCCGGGGACGATACGTGCAAACATCAATGAGAGGAATGTAATAAGGATTAGAAATATCGGCCTTTAAAGCCCGAAGGACAAGCAATCAGCATTCTGCCATCCCAATGAGCAGGTCGAGGAGACCTATGCTAATCAAAGGCTGTCTTTTCCCCTTTCAATCCACATCTAAACTAAACATAAGAATCGCCGCAAAAACAGCTCTGTGAGGTTTGTTGTTCGCTGTTGGCTGTGATGGATTGGACTGGCTCACAGCTGTGACTCAAGCTGCATCCAAAAACAACCAATAGACGTCAGAGACTTTGGACATCCGGACTGCCAGACAATCTCTTGAGATAAACAGGAGTGGTTTCCTACATTCAATAATCAATGGGGCTGAAGTGTGATGGAGGTCATTTATTTATTTTTATATAGGTGCAATGATTGACTGTGGTTGAAAAGATGCAGACAGTTGGATGCAGACACATGTTAAGGAAGTGATAAAGGATCTGGAAGCACGCTGCCTCCTACTGGTAAATCTACGGCGCAGCATTGTGTTAGATGCATTTTAAAAAGGCATTAAATGTCAACTGAAGTAAATGCAAGAATCAGGCAAATTTGCAAAAGTACTTTTTTAATCATCCATAGTGTTTGGTAAAACACTGTCATTAAAGTGATCAAGAAAATATACACACGGAAACCTATACAACAGTACGGAAAAGACAAAAACATATCTATGTACAATGCATTAAAATGCCATTTTAGTAACATTCAACAACAAAAACCTAATGACCTAATATATTGAACTGATAGGATGATTTGTACTTTATCAGCTTTTGAAACACTGATGGGGGTCACTCGTTTGTATTTTGGTTAACTGATTTTACATTTACAAGAATAACATGGTTTGTAAAAAAAAAAAAAAGAACAGATGAACATACAATGGAAAACATGTATATACGTGAAAATGTACACACAAAGACTTTATTTCAAAAGATTAAAATATAACATTAAATATAATTATTTACAATGTTTAAAACATTACATAAATTCCCCTTCAGCTTACTTCAAAAACCCCTCCAACGTCTCCAGACTTGCAGTGGGGATCAACGCAACTTCAAAGAAAACCCTGTAATAAAAAATAAATAAATAAATCAAGACATAATCAAATGCCACAATCTGGAGTATTTTAATATAAACAAACTGCTTCATTAGCCAAATGCTTTCGAGAATTCAACATCTGCTCTAGGCAGGAGTAACATTAAAAAAAAACTACGTCAAAATGCCAATCAGGTTTGGCAAGAGCATCAAAACAACACAGTCATGCTCAGACTCCCATAAGAAAATGTAGTCAAAATTTTCGAAACATAAATTTTGACTGAAACTTCTCAACTAAATTATAATTTGCCCCATATGATGTTTTGCAAGGCCGACCAACTTTAAAAGCACATGATATATATAGAAAAACAGTGAAATGTGCTGTAGGCTAAAACTTTAGCCTACAAACCAGAAATGTTTACACCATAAACCCAAACAGCAAGAATTGTACAGTTCAAACAGTCATTAAATGTAATAATTCAGTGAGATTTTTGTATGCACAAGGAGTCTGACAACAGCCGTTATAATCTGATCTCACCATCACCAAGTCCGTTTGGTATTACATGAAGAAACAGAAAAAACTGAGACAGACAAAATCCAGAAGAACTGTGTCAACGTCTCCAAGACGCTTGAAGAAAACCGACCTGCAAAGCTGCAGTACTGTGTAAACTTTTAGGCACTTGTGTAAAAATGCTGTAAAGTGATGCCTTCTAAAATCATGTCATAAATAGATTTGATTTATCAGTTAACTTCTATTAACTAAATCAAATCAATATTTGGTGTGAGCACCCTTTGCGTTTAAAACCGCTTTTGTCCAGGTACACTTGCACATAGTTTTTCAAGTAGCTTTGCCGGTCAGTTTCTTCAAGTATCTTGGAGACGTTGCTTCAGTTCCTCTGGATTTAGTCTGTCTCAGGTTTTTTTTCCTGTTTCTTCATGTAATCACAGATGGACTCTATGATGGCGAGATCAGATCTCTGTGTGGATCTACAAGTTTTCAGACTCCTTGCGCATACAAAAAATTGCGCTGGATTTTTACAATGACAAAAGAAATGTTTGGAAATGTAAACTATATTTCCAACTGCCACACTACAGCAAAAGATACATATAACTGGCGTAAAACCATTTTTTGGGGGGTAAAAATACTATCGTGCCTAATACTTTTGCACAGTATACACTGCCGTAAAAAAATTGGGAACGTAAGATTTTTAATGTTTTTAAAAGAAGTCTCTTATGCTCACCAAGGCTGTATTCATTTGATTAAATAAAAAGTTTGGGGTCAGTACGATTTTAATTTTTTGGGGGGAAAGAAATGAATATGTTTATTCAGCAAGGATGCATTAAATTGATCAAAAGTGACAGTAAAGACATTTATAATGTTACAAAAGATTATATTTCAAATAAACTTTCTATTCATCAAAGAACTGTTTTCAACTGATGATAAACAGAAATGTTTTTTGAGCAGCAAATCACTATTTTAGAATGATTTCTGAAGGATCATGTATATTAGGGCTGTCAGTTAAACGCGTTATTAACGGCGTTAACGCAAAGCCATTTTAACGATTAACGATTCATTTTTTTATCGCGCGATTAACGTTTTTTTTGGCCTAGCAAACTTTGTAGTTTTTTTCACATGCTTTTGCAACAGGACGCGGCATGCGCGACGCTGCGCTATGAAACCCATTCATTTCAATGGCTTGTGCCGCGCGAGGACGTTTTGTTGCTTTGTCGACCAAAGCCCAAGAGCAGCGGCGTGCACACCGCGGTCAAAATTCTAAATAGTTCAACTGTTGCCGCTGAAACTTTTTGGCATCCAAAAAGTTTTGAAAACTGGCGTAGCACCGCGCATTTCGCGCCCTGTCTGAAAGCACCGGATCTAGCTAGACTACGAACCACACACTTGTTTGGGCTTGCGAGGCTGCGAGCCGACCAAATAGTAGGTTAACGTTACGTTTTGAGTGGATGACGAGCGCGAGACGCCGAAATGGATGCCAGTAAGAATGGTTCCATTGACAAGACCAAAGTGATCTGTGTGTTTTGTTGTTGTGAACTGAGCTATATCATCATCATCGCAGCACGTCCAGTCTGACATACCACTTGATGGCCAAGCGCACACACACCCGATGCGCCTTCTCCGCCCCCTCGTCAATATCAGGACCTCAGTATTTCTTTCACCCTTTTATTGATGGACAGTGTTACATTGTGTGAGAGATTATTTGCTCCAAGTGAGAATGTTTTAGTGTGAAATTGAACAGTATATATGCCAATATTGTTTTCAATAAAAAACATTTACACAAAGCAAGCCGATTCACTTTTCCATGTTGATAAGAGTATTAAAATGAGAAAAAAATAATTGGACAAAAAGAAATCAAGAGACATTTAGAATAGATAAAAATGTGCGATTAATTGCGATTAATCGCGAGTTAACTATAACATTAATGCGATTAAATATTTTAATCGTTTGACAGCACTAATATATATACATATGTATATTTACTATATACATATGCATGATTATACTTTTCAGAGGGCTGACATTTCTGTATTTAAAATCCTATTTTTATTGATTTTACGTAATATAATTTTCTGAGATTTTGAATTTGAGGTTTTCATAAGCTGTAAGCCATAATCATCAAAACTTTTGCACGATATTCTAATTTTTCGAGTTTCACCTGTGTGTGTGTGTGTATATATATATATATATATATATATATATATATATATATATATATATATATATACACACACACACACACACACATACATACATATAGTGTGTGTGTGTGCTTAAAAAGTGTGACAGTAAACCTTTAAAGCAAATTATTTTACATTTCTTCAAACTTTACTGCAAAAACAGCAAACAAATCAAACCATGATCAGAAGTATTTAAATGTCTGAGATAAATAATTTCTCTAAACATCGCTGTATGGCATTTTGTGGTAAAAAAAAAATCTACATAATTTAAATATATATATATATATATATATTATGTATAAAAAAAAAACTATTTAAAGGCTTGACAGCTAAATTTAAAAGCAAATGATTTTAGATATAAAAAAAAAACAACAACAGAAAAATGAGCTCTGAAACTTTAGAAACAGCAAACAAACCAAAAAGATATGTTTTGTGTGTGTGTGCGTGTGTTGCCAGTCAGTTAGAAGCAAATCAAATAAAAAACATTTTAAATGTACTGTGAAACTTTAAAATCAGCAAACAAACAAACTGAACTATTTCAATGGCTGAGATAAACAATGTTATTAGTATTGTATTTTGGGGTGTGTAAAAATCCATATAAATAAATAAAAATAAATAAAAAAAACACTATGTACACACACACAAAGTAGACACAAAGAACATGCTCTTCTGATAAAAAAACAACAATTCAAAACAGCATTGCTGACTTACTTGTGTGCATACTTGCTCCTGACAACGGCGAGTTTGCTGTCCGGTGGGCTGCTGAGCATGTCGTGGAGTTTTCTGACCACGGGTGCCAGATCCGCCACACTGTATCCAGAGTGGAACTGCAAACACGGTGTCTGGAAACAGAAGTAGAGCATCAGTCAAAATCTGTGTAAGTGTTATTGTGAAGTATAGCCAGATATCTGTGAATCTCAGAGGTGTCTAATGAGTGTTGCATAAGGGATGTGTGACTAAACGCTAGCCAAATACTTCATGATGTGAGAAATAAACGCCCTTAAGCTGTCAATAATTTGAAGACAAGACGGAAACGACATCCGGTGAGAATGCAAATGAAAGTATGAACGTTTGTGTCTGTGGTTGTTTCAAGGTAATTTAACTTCTTCATCTCTGACTTCTCTGTAGACCCACTCAGGACATAAAGCGATTACTCAAATGTTGGTAAACGAAGTCCAGCTTCACTGTCATTAAACTAAATACCTGTGTCATCAACCCACGACTTAGTTTGAGTGTGAATGTGTGTGTGAGAGAACAGAAATTAGCATCCATAATGAGCAGTCACTAGCCTATCACAGAGCTGTCTGAGCTTAAGCTCATTTAGTGCTATCAGAAGAGCACAGAATTTCCAAATCACAGCCCACAAGAACGCTGAACTCACTGTGAAAGTGCATGAATGTGTATCACCAAGAAATGGTGGCATTTTATGAAAATAAATAGTATAATGCATGAGCTCTGTGCTTGCACAAATGCACATACATTATAAAAGCATAAAGGTAAACACGTACCCATCCTCCCAGATCCTTAGTAACTAGAGCGATGTGCAGACAGGCAGAGGCGAGCAAAGACGCTCTTACGGGCACAAACTCCATCTCCAACAAACTCAGCTCACAAATAAAGCGTGCCAGAGTCAGTGTGTCCATACCTGCATTCACACACTGCCGGGAGACGAGAGATGGTAAATCATCACACACACAAGCCAGAATAAGTATCCATACAATGGCAAACTGCAGAGAGAGGTAAAGTTTTTATCCGCTTACAAAACGCATGCACGCACGCACGCACGCACTCACACACTGAATCAGTAGCAGTGCCAGTACCTTCGGGCCCTGCAGAGAGATTACACTCAGCTCATCCAACCCGCCAAGATTCTGAAGGTTACATTCTTGGCAAATTCAGCACACAAATACTAAAGGACGTGCTCCGGTGAGCCATAAAAGAAATGCATTTCAATGTAAAAATTTATTTCCTTGATTCTTAAATGCTCTATTCTTTAAAGGAATAGTTAATCGAAACTTGTTATAATTTCCTTATCCTCATGTTTTTCTAAACCTGTGTGCGTTTATTTTTTTCTGTGGTGCACAGAACAATTTTTTAAGAACCTTCACATGGCTCTTATCCCTAAAGCAGCTCATAGACTATTGGTGTCAAGCTACAAAAATGGGTGAAAAAAAGAAAAAAATATTAATTAATAAACAGAAAAATAACTAAATGTTGTCATATGGTAACAGTCATTGTCACTATAAATGTCTTTAGATTCTTTAAAGATTCTGAAAACTTTCTTTTTTGAAACTCTCTTGTTTACCAAGGCTGCATTAATTTGATCAAAAATACCGGAAACCATTAATATTGGGAAATATTAAAATTTAAAATAACTGTTTTCTAATGTATTTCTGAATATATTTTATAATACAATTTATTTATGTGATGCACAGTTGAATTTTCAGTATCATTACTTCAGTGTCACATGATCATTCAGAAATCATTAAAGGATTAGTTCCCTTTAAAAAAAAATTTGCTGATAATTTACTCACCCCCATGTCATCCAAGATGTCCATATCTGTTTCTTTAATCGAAAAAAAATTAAGGTTTTTGATGAAAACATTACAGGATTTTTCTCCATATAATGGACTTCAATGGACCCCAAACGGTTCAAAGTCCAAATTACAGTTTCAGTTCAGCTTCAAAGGGCTTTAAACGATACCAGACGATGAATAAGGGTCTTATCTAGCGAAACAATCGGTCATTTAAAAAATAAATAAAAAAGTTTAAGTTTTATAAGCACAAATGCTCGCCTTGCTCTGTTCTGTGATGCGCGTTCGTGACTCACGTAATACGCAATTACGTTGAAAAGGTCACGCTCGACGTACGCGGAAGTATCGAGTCAGTGTTTACAAATGTGAGGAAGGAGGACCATATACACATATTCAAATGTCTTTGTGTCAGTTTATCGTTTAAAATGCCCATTTCGTGTGCGTATCCTGGGTGTTTTAATATTAAAAAGGCTAAAAGAGAATTTTCGTCAGGACAGAAGCGTGAAACGTAACTGCGTATTACGTGACGTCGTGAACGCGCATCACAGAACAGAGCAAGGCGAGCATTTGTGCTTATAAAACTTAAACTTTTTTATTTATTATTGAAAAGACTGATCGTTTCGCTAGATAAGACCCCTATTCATCGTCTGGTATCGTTTAAAGTCCTTTGAAGCTGCACTGAAACTGTAATTTGGACCTTGAACCGTTTGGGGTCCTAAAAAGTCCATTATAAGGTCAAAAACCTTAATTTATTTTCGACTGAAGAAAGAAAGACATGGACATCTTGGATGACATGGGGGTGAGTAAATTATCAGCTAAAGTTTTTTTAAAAGTGAACTAATCCTTTAAGAAATGTTTTTTTGAGCACCAAATCAGCATATCATGGCGCTTTTCCACTGCATGGTACGGTACGGCTCACTTATGGCACATTTCCACTGCATGGTGTGGTACGATACGGCTCGCTTTAAATGGTACCTGGTCTGTTGAGGTTCCAAGCGTACCGTACCGATACTAAAATGTGACGTGAAAACACTGCAGATCACTGATTGGTCAGACATAATCGTCACTACCAGCGTCATTGTATTTGCGACACGAGACAATAAACCCCCTAGATTTAACTAGCCAGTAGACAACAGCCAACGGTGTAGCACCTGTTTTTAAAGTACTTGCTTGAAAAAAGAAAATGAAAACTTCAAAAAAGAAATGGCTGAATCGTGGTCAGTGGACGAGGTGCAGACGTTCCTCTCGATGGTTGCCCAGGAGTTGCGCAACTATAACGATCAGTCCCACCCACTTTAAAGCGGTACTAACTGTAGTGGAAAAGCAACCAAGCTAAAGCGAACCGAACCGAACCCAGTCGAGTCATACCATTCAGTGGAAAAGCGAAGCGAGCCGAACCGTTCCGCGCCGTACCATGCAATGGAAAAGCGCCATTAGAATATGCTGATTTGGCGCAGAAGAAACATTTCTTATCTATATTTTTGACCCCAAAGGTTTGGGGAACAACATTAACGTGAGAAAGTAAACCATCCCTATTTTTGAAAGCATTTTACTAATGTATCTGAAACCACATTCAAGCAAAGGGGTAGTTTGTCTTAACCTGGCCCTAGCCAGATGAATTTCGCTCCGCCTAGCTCCACTCATCCATCTGGGACCGATCCATTGAAATGTTGTTTCAGAAGGCTGGGCCTTATCAAAAATCCTTGCATATGATTGGATAAGCCACTTGTCTGTCATCTTGATCGACGTGCTATTTCAACCACTCACACCGAAGCCAACCCGTGACGCTGATGATCAAGCTCTTGCCAAATCCGGTCGGGAGAAGGGCGAAAACATCGTTTCCACCAACAAAAGCCTTCAGAGCCGTTCTCTGATGTTCTTTTAATGAAACAATATTAGGTAGATAGGACAACACGGATGAAATAGCAGCATCAATGTTAACGCTTGCTTCCTCGATGCGAGCCGCCATTGTTGTCTGAATCAAAACAGTCTCACGGTCGCTTCTCCACTACGTCACATCTATGAAACTCCCGCCCTGCGTCCTGATTGGCTAAACCATAAAGTTGGTTGGAGAAATCACTCTCAATGGAAGAGGTTCCAGATGGATGTGAGTGAAGCTAGGCGGAGCGAAATTCATCTGGCTAGGGCCAGGTTAAGTTTGTCTAGCAAGTCTATTGGCATACTATAAGTGATCTGTTGTGTGCATGCATGCTTTTCTTCAGAAAACTAATTGAATATAATGGTATTATTTGTTAATGCGCTGTGAAGAAGCTTATTACTTTGTAAAAAGAGCAATTAGTAAAACCAGCTATTCTGCTGACAATTATAAAACGGTTAGTTCCAATCCTTGATTCTGATTGGTCAATAGCTGTGCTTTATTCACGATAAAACACGGCTATGACCGCTTCACCCAATAGTTCTATGAATCACTACACAACACCCCTAGCAACCACTCTTCGCATCTTAAACACATGTTTGATCTCATTGATATTATTAATTAGTAGAGTAGAATATTGTGAGAGATGGAGTAAGCAGCTGTACCTGCATAGTAGACATAGCATTTTCCTTCAGGTCAGTCCTATATTCATAATAAAATTCGTTTGAATGTCCGCTGCGATATCTTGTCCTTTTAACAGTAAAGGGGTTTTCCGTGCCTATCGTCATCTGTCAGTTGCGTCTTTCTAAAGTCTTCTCTACTGACTGACTCACTCCTTAAGACAGTCTTTGCCGCCATCTATTGGCGAAATAATGTATGTAGTAACGTCTGTTGCTGTTTACGGTCGGGGACTATTTTTTTCCAGCGGAAGGAAGGCTTTTAGTGATTTTATTTCATGAAAGTTGCATAGATACATATTTTTCGGCTTTTATAATTATATTTTTTTGGTGTGGTAACCGTTTTATAAAAGCAATAAGGTACTCGAGGCAAGTGCTGTATCGTGAATAAGTAACGGCTGAAGGGGTTGCAGGCACTCCGCTTCGCGTCGTGCCTAACAACGCCCTTCAGCCGTTACTTATTCACGATACAGCACAGCCTCTCGTACCTTATTGCTTACATAAAAACAAATAAAGATATTTGTTAAATCATGGAGCTTTGACTAAAGCTCAATTAATTCAGCTGTTGAAAATGGGAATGGATCTGACAGCAACAAGCAGTAACACAACCAGTGACAGCCGGTCACACACACACACACACAAATTCTTCAGAGAATACAGGGGGGGAAAAAACAGGCCACACCCATCAAACACATCAAATGAATGCTTTCCTGCATGGTCTGTCTCTCTGACTTAGACAAACACACACAATGTTAATCCTAGTGTGTGTCAGGTGACTCCAAAGGAGTTCCACCTGTCTTTTCACTGTGGGGATATGTATGTGTTGTCTCTCACCTTGGCATAACGACGGAGGAAGCGGTATGGAACCGGAATATTGATGTCAAAGTTCAGCGCCTGCAGGATGCTGATCTCCATGGTGATGAGCTGGGAGCGCTTGTAAGCATCGTCACAAATATATAGGAAATCATCCACGCAAGGTGGAGCCCGCTCCTGTAAGGACACACCAGAGACATGATGGGTCACAACTGAAAAAAATTCCAGCATGCAGTATGAATATTGTGCACAGTATGCAAAAATATAGCACACAGTGCAGGTACTGCAACGCACTCATCTTGACTTTCATTGTTCAGTGAGAAAGGAAATAGAGAAAAATATCTATCATGATTTTTAATATCGCTTTCTTTATTATTATTCAGTCAAACTGGCAAAAGGCATATAACACAAAATTTTATAGAAAAATAAGTAATTCAAATAATTTCTAAAATGGTATCTGGACAGATCAACGTGTTAAGGTGTTGAAACCTACGGTTGAAACACAGGGCAACTTTTTGAGCAATGTTACTGGGCAATGTTGCCGTCAGTGGGCGACCAGGTGTGAAACACAGGGCCGACGGCCAATCTAAAGAATCCAGATATAAATTTGTTGCCCATTCTCAATGGGAAAGTGCCCAAGCAACATCGGTCAGCAACATTTCTCAAAAAAGTTGGCCCGTGTATCATGACCTAACATACTGCCGGGCTTGACATACAAGCCTGTCCAGGACAAGTGGATTCTTTAAAGGGGCAAGTGAAAGAAACTTTGACCTGATAAGTAAAATTTGGCCTGACCAAATTCGCCTGATGAAAACAAACCAAAAATAACTAGGGAATTACCAAAACATGAGAATAATTCTGATTTTATTACATAGTGTAAGTGTCGATTGATAACATATGACACAGTTAAGCAACATCACACAACCAAGAGCGCTGTTTTCTTGAATATCATCACGAGTCGAGTTTCATTACTGAATGATTCAGCATTTTGAACAAATCGGTTGACTCAAAGATTCAATGTCCCATTCATAAACTACTGCCTCATTTTTGAATGAATGACTCAATCACTCACTCATTAAGACGGTCACTTGCTGCCACCTAATACTGATTAAGAATAACTTATATTTACACCTAGCCTGGCTAACGTCAGACCTAGTCTCATTGAGACGTGGGTCTGGGAACCACATGTTCATTTTCTCGTATTTGAGGCGTGGTTTACGAATGCCCAGAGCTTTTTATTGGGTGCTAAGAATGTCTATCAAATGCGCCTGTACGTAGCTCATAGCCAATCGTTTCAATTATACCAGATGACGTATGTAGAGCGACAGAAAAGTGGCTCTTTTTTCAAAATAAATTTGCATTCTAAACTACTTAGAACAATATCTAAGGCTGCATCGAAAGGTAACTTCGCGTCTGCTGCCATGTTGGATCCATAGATATAAACAAACTGCTTCGGTGTGTCGCATAGACGTTGTCATCGTCTCGATTGTCTTGAACAAGTGCATAACCAATCTACTTGTCCAAAGGACAGGGAATTTTGTTTATGTTCTTTATGAACATGTTCTAAGTTGTCTTGCTCTATGAAAAGTTATTTATGAACTTTTTGGAGTCAAAGTGGTAGTTGCATAGAGTAGACTGTCAATGAAGGGACAAAAAGCTCTCAAATTTCATCAAAAAAGATATATATATATATATATATATATACATACACCCTGTAACTACATTTCTATGAGGTTGTGTAAGTGTGTGTGTGAGATAATGGGAGAAGTCCTTGAGCAATTACGACTAAGCTCAGAAAAGTGAGTCTAAAGGAATGGCTTTTAGTTATCATGAGAGAGCATATGTCTTACCTCAAATTTAGAAGCAATGAGCATGGCAGTGGAACCAATGAGCTGTAAAGACTCCCGTTTTACCGGGCTCACGGCCAGATAATGATCCGTCACTTTCACAGCCAGGTACAGTGTCTCATGATTCAGCTCAAAATTCTCCTGCAGAATAAAGAGCAAAAATAAAGTCACATCAGTGCTTAAACCACCAAAAGCCAACAACATTCTATTACCTAATCACATTTGAAACGATGCCCAGAAGCCATCAAACATCAACACTAACCTGGACCTCAACCAGCCAGTCCACCAGAATTGCTCTCATATTGGTGTTCAGAGTTGGTTGATCAGCCATGTAGTCATGCAAGACAAACTTTTCCTGCAAATAAAAGAAATAAAAGGTTTTAGCTTGCCATTTTCTGTTCCTCTACTTGCAAGATCATTAATAAACACTACTAAACCAACCTCTCTGCTCTTAAGGTAGTCAAAAATATCTTTGGCATACTCTGCTGTATGCGTGGAGTCACTGAGTTGCTCGGAATCGATGTCAAACTCTGGAGGAATCTGAAAGACAACAGACAAAGATTTGAGTGTTTTTAAATCTGTAAACAAGGAAAAAACCTGCCAAATGTTTGTTAACCCCTAAAATATTTAAAGAATGTAATAATATGTCCCAGCAGGAAGGATTTAAAGTGTGATAAGAAGTACTTTCTTAAAATGGAACGTAAAGCCCACACTAGAGCCTTAGTAACTACTGGCTAATTTGTAACTCTACTTTATTCAGTTGCTTGCACCATTTGATTTTAAGACAGAACGTAGAGTAGGTTGTAAGCTCTACGTAAAGTAATGTGCAGTCGCATAATATGATGTTTACTCTCAATGATCAAATAGCGCCTTCAAAAATGAGCAGAAGCTGTTGAAATGCCGTGAATTTCAGTTTATCCTTCATTCTAACTTATTTTGCCTCACGTTATTAACGGTAAAAATATGTTTCCATTGAATACAATACTACTTGATCATGAATAACATGTCTTTTATGTAAATAACATTCAGAAACTGTTTTAGTTTCAAACTATATTTGAAACTAAATATTCATCAATAAATAAATACTGATGAAAAAAAAATGTACATTTATTGATTATGATTTTATTTAACATGCACAAACACGATGGGACAGATGCACTCAGCGGCGCGCTGTAGGACGGGTTTGTGTTGATGAGCCGCTAACAAAGTAATCTTCTCACATACTATTCTCTCTTTTAAAATGTAAGTGAGTGTAAATGTCAGCATTATCATATATGTCTAAAGAATTAAAGTCTGTCAGGTAGAGCTTATTGATGCAGTTCAGTCAGTCTGATATTTATTCCTAACGGTACTCCTGATCTGAGGCGTACGTAAATATTTAGTTTATACGTAGAGTTACGCTTCAACTCATTTTAATGGTGCAATACAAAAATACTTAGTAGTGCATAAGATGTAACTTAGTGCCCATTTACATCTAAACTTTGCTAAGTTGTAAATTAGGCACAGCTGGTGCAAACAGCCCCTGGGCCTTACCTCTGGAGGCAGGAGGTGTGGAGGAATCGATGGTTTAGAAGAGAGCTCTTCCAGTTTCTCAAATGACTCCACATTCTTCAATTCCTCCAACTTTTCCTCTGAACTAACCACAGATCTGACAGAAGGAAAGATAAGAAAGCGGCAAATTCTGGGACAATCCTCTCAATGTACTCTCAAAACATCTCAATGTATGGTAAGTTAATAGACAAAGAGGTAGTAAAATATGACTTACTTTAAATTGACATCATTCTTAGAAAGTACTGAGATCTTCTTCTGCAGCCTCTTAACAGGATCTTTCTTTTTGATGGGATTGCTTAGCTCAATCTTGTGTGCCTTTAATAAAAGTGCATTTTGAGAGTTAGCACATTTCTCGAGTCAAAATTCAGCCTAAATGTCAGCCAAAAACTGTACTTAACTGTACTGTGTTTAATTTGTTAAAATAAGCAATCACTAAATCAATCAACTTTTGAGACACAGAGAGAATGAATACAAGGAGTTAGACAATAGTGAATAGAGCCATCATTACAATTTGCATACGAGAGCACCTCACATGGAAACCCAGACCCACCAAAGGAGTCCCCATCTGAGCTATTAAAAGTTGAGATCTCGTGCTTTTGTGTGCACTGTAACTTACTGCTCGGGCATGAATGAGATTTCAATGAGGTTATGACTATCAGGCATGCTGATTTGCATCATTCATTTAAACTGCTGGTGTTAATAGGGTTACAAGCCAGATGCTTAACACTTACTGGTTTGACATTATCAGAATCAAACCGAGGAGCCAAAAAACACTGGGAGACAGCCTAGTCAGATAACATATGAAAGCAATAAAGCTGTGGTGTATGTATACAAAAATATACAGTATATCAACACAAATTTGATTTGGCACCCTTACATTGGTAATGTCCACAAAAGCAGGTCTTTTCTTAGGGGCCCCTTGGGGAGAAGATGATGAGCGCTTGGTCTGGGGGCCATCCTGCTTAAAGACATCAACACAAGATGGATCAGATCAACAACATTTAAATCAGCAAATATCATTTATATCAATAATATCAATAATTCATTTTCAGATCTGATTTCACTGTATACCTGGTTCTCCAGTCCTTTGGGGTGAAGTTTGGGGATTTTACTGGTGGTGGGCTTCTTTCCTCTGGAAAACGGCATATTTTCAGTTGTTCTGATCCCTTCAGTTATATCCTGTTTCAAATGTGAGGTAAACAAAGAATGTATTAAGTGAACAACTTAAGGTCACAATGAACTTATGTGCATAGTGCACACTTCCATCAGACACACACACACACACACACTTCTCGTTGTACTCCACAAGGTTACTAATCATTCAAACAAAGATCCGTAAAGAAATTGTTTTGATCGCAGGAAGCATCAAGTCGGTAGTAACAGAACAACAACATGTGGGCGAATGTTTCGTATAGTTGTGCGAGAAATTGCAAGTCTTACCTTTTCACGCTGAACGCAGAACAACCTCAATTAACGCAGGGAAATATTTTGAAAGAAAATATGTGCAAACATTCACGAAAAGTACAATGGGAAGCTTTCCAGGCTGAAACAGACACACACCGAACTGCTGTCTGCATGCGTCCAAAACGACACGCAGTGATGCGATTGGCCGAATGCACTTTGCTCTAGGCCAATGAGCGTCGAGCTAGGATGCCGTTGTTAAGGGGCGGGACAATAGAATTTTCAAAAACACCTTAGCAACCAATAGGAAGCGAGCTCGGGTTCTAAGACTTTTGCGTAAGTGGGCGTAGGTAGAAGAATGTTACTGTAGTGGAGTGGACGTAGGAGAGAATGTGCTTGGGAATGATACCGACAGAGCTTCTATGTATTATATAAAATATTTAAATAATGTTAAGTAATTGGCTTCGTTTATTTTGAATGTTACTGATATTATTGACTTTACAATGAAGCCACACCCAGCCACCCACACAGACACAATAAATGTCTTTCACACAGGAAATCAGCAGTCTGCAAAGTGCTAGCTAACTGCCTGTGGCCCCATCACATTCTCAAGTCTATCAAGCCGAACTTGTTTGACTGATTTCCTTCAACAAGGTAACGAAAACATATATTTTCCCCAATGTTTGAAGAGGTGATTTTAAGTATTTAGTTAATTATAATCACTTATATACCTTATTATTAAGGTATTCTTTGCAGAACTAATTAACCCCATTTGTTTTGGCTGAAATGATATTTCCTTTTTTGTTTTACTACTTTAAAAGTTGGTCTCGCATTTTCCTTCAGCAACATAAAATTATAACATGCGACATAAATTCAATTGTAGCCTATCTTTGAAGTATAAAGCTTGGGGATGAAAATCACATTACCAAAATAAATTTTAAAGCCATGTTACATGACATTTGATAAATTGATACATAAGGTTACATCTGATTGCTTGTAATATGTCTTTCATTCTATTTAAGCTGCCATTTCTGTATCTAAAGTGCAATCTCTCTCCAGCTTTGTTCTACAACCAAGTGTTTTTACATGTGCATTTACTTCTCAGTATCTTTATAGCAATACCATGAAATTTAATTTGACTGTTTATCCCACCCTCTAAAACTTTCACTTGTTTAATTGGGCATCTGATGTCAAATAGCATTGCATTTCCTTAGACCAGTACAATTACACAAATATTTTATTACTCCTTAGAAAATCTCCATTATCTGTGGTATATCAGATAATCTCCTTTGAGTGTTTCACATCTCCATTAAAAACACAAAAGTATGAAGTTACATAAAGTAGATTAGGAAACCAAAGACTTTCCAAGGTTACCTCCTCCATGGCACTGCCCAGGAGATCTTTTATTTCCAATTATCTTTAAATGTACTCATAATCTATAACTTGAACTGACTGTAGCTAACAGGTTAAGCGTGTGTTAGCATTTATTGTCAAATTAAATAAATATGTGGGCGCTGACACAAAGTGTTAGGCTGAGCTGATGTTTATCAAAGGTTCAACCAACGTTCCTCACAAGCTGCTTCTTCATTTCTCTTAATACATTGCGTTGGGAAAAGTTTGCCCCATGATCTAGAATCATGTCTTGCTTAGTATCACACTGCCTTAATTATTAAATCAAAGTCTACAGGAAAATATAAATGGAAACAAGTTTTTATTCAGCACCTATCAACACGCATCATCTTTTCCTGTCAGCCACGTGACTTAGTTCCTGTAACAGCAACTCATCTGGTGATCACTTGTGGTTTTCCTTTTCTGCTCATTTGAGACCTGTTTTTCTTTAGTTGTTCTTGGATTAATTTAGTTGGTCATGCATTAATTGTTTTGATTTTAAATGTATTTTCTTTTGCTTGTTTTCATTCCTGACTTCACCATTGTCAAATTTTCAGCACTCGGGATGTACTAGGCAAATATTTTACAAGCTAAAACATGAAAACTGAGAGGCCAGAATCAGTGGATAAAATAAGGTGTTTATGGGGTGAGGCGGATCAAACCACCACACATTGCATTTCAAGGCTTCTTTTGTCCTCAGCAGTAACTGAAGAATATTATGTACCCCATGAGGATTGCTTAATTATGCTCTTGGAGATCTACCTCCAAAGAATCACAGCCTTTAAGTTTACTTGAAAATCATTTGCAGGTGTGATAGAAAAGAGTTGAAACAAAATTATGCAGGTTGTTATATGCATAATTAGGCAACCCTGCACCAGAATATCAATGTACTTCAGCCTGTTGTCCTGAGGTACAAAGTAAACTTTATCATGCCTTAGAAATTATATTTTATGGATGCAATGAAATAAAAATTCTGGCTAATAGTGATAAGGCAATAATTATAATTTTTTATGGCCGATATTTAGTGATTTAAATACTTAACATCTAAAAGTAGGCATCTAATGTACAGTATGAAAATTGGATATTCATTATGAGATAATTTTCTAAAGATTACATTTAACAGTGTTATTAAATTAACTTCAAGTGAGCATTAGATGACAACAAAGGTAATGTAAATGCTAAAATAGGTATTGTAATTAGAAGCAAACGTGATTGATATCAACCATACAGATCAATTAAAAAAATCTGATAACCAATATGGTAACATTGTATGTTGTTCCATCTCTTTTTCAGATGATTAATGAAGAGTGGCTTTGCAGCTCATTTAAACTGTGTGATCTAGCCACCGCCTCAGAATCTGGTCACTCTGATGTAAGTACAGAAATTTTAGTATCCTATTCAGTATAATATAAGTACATTAAAAGTCTGTAAATAAATAAGACTTTTCATTCTCTTATAAATTTGGTTTGCACATTTTTAACAATCATCATACAGAAAAAGTAGCTGTTAAAATGTATGTTCACTGTATAAAGTGCAACATTATCCGATGAAAGTCAAGTCTTCATTTTTCTGTTATGACCTTTTTCAGGACTCTACGCAGATAGTAATCAACGGTGATTCATACCCACTACCTGCATACAACCCGTCATCAATCCAACACACGATGGAAACATACAGCCGTTTACTGGATGGAACATTAGAACAGAACATAGAGCCCATTCAAATCTTTGCGCATATGACAGCCAAAGCTATTATAGATTCATCTGTGAGGATCAGAGGCCCAAGTGAATCTGTCAAGGTGAGACCGGATGAAATTGAGATGCTAGCTGAAGAGCTAACTTTAAAAGTCTGTTGCAAAGCACTAGAAGAGATGGAGAGGCAACAGTACTCTGATGATCCTTTATCCAAAAATATAAATGATAAATGGGTTATGGAGGGGACTAATGAAAATGCATCGGTCCTGTACTCCTCAGGCTACAACTGTGATAAAAATGCATTTGAAATAGAAACAGACAAGATGGAGGAATATGATGACACACTGACCACAGTATATGCCAATTCCTTGAAGAGCATGGGCAGTCTAGGGTCTCTCGACTACCCTGATGCTCCTCCAAGCACCCCTTTACTTCCAGAGATGCTGAGGAGTCGAAACAGTTTCACAAGGAAGCTAAAGGGAGGACTTGCAAAAGAGTTTCTTCCTTCACCCCCTCCTCCGACCCCCAAAGACCACATGCAACCCTTATTGGAGAACCAAATGACTGACACGTCCGCTGACTTCATGATGAGGCTGATGCGCTCACTTTCACTGGAGTGTTGTCGAAACGGAGGTCTAGAAGAAGACAAGGGCAGAGAAGCTGAGGATGGTGGACTCCAAAATG
This sequence comes from Semotilus atromaculatus, assembly GCA_031834385.1. Classification (NCBI taxonomy): domain Eukaryota; kingdom Metazoa; phylum Chordata; class Actinopteri; order Cypriniformes; family Leuciscidae; genus Semotilus; species Semotilus atromaculatus. Next base: position 26,958,575 of record JAULUF010000009.1, read on the forward strand.
ACATTCCCAGGCTGGCTGACTATGCAGCTCAAATATCTGCAGATATCCTTCATTCTCTCACCACAAACGAGATAAAAGTAAAGGATGAGGGTTTTGTGAAACGCATGTTGGCTATTTCTGATCGACTAGCGAGTGAAATTGTCACAACGTCTCTAGCAGAGGTGATGGCGAGAGGGGAAAATAAGGTTTTGAAGGAAGAAACAACATCATACTCAATGCCTCCAGACAAAAGATCTAGCATGTCGTTCTCTGCAACTGATGAGGTGAAAATCTTAGCTAATGAGCTAATCATTGACGCTTTGGTTCATGCTTTTGCTAAGCTAAGACAGGGCGTGTTTGAACATGGAACCCAGCCACATCTTTCGGGTCAAGCAGCAGAACCACAGCCATCGGAAGAAGAAAGATATTCAAACACACTGTGTAAAGACTCAATCAACTCCCTCAAAGCCAAAAGATGCTGTAACGATAAATCAGAACTGAACCCCATTACAGTTGACGCCAATGTGACATCATCGGTACACACATTTTCCAACGACTTTGCAGAAGTCGTGCTTCAACATTCTGTATGTGATGCTTCCAGATTCCTGTTTAACTGTAAGCAATCTGAGGGAGCAGAATTTGGCTCACAGAAAGACATTAAACCACTGGTGATTAAGATGCATGAAGAAAGTCGTCATGTCCAGGAACTGCAATGTGCTCTACTCTGGGCCGCGGCCTCACAGAACGGGACTTCAGCACTTCAGTTTGATCTACCAGACACAAGCTTTCAGCAACAGGTACAGAATATTACAGTTTTCACAGATTTAATTTGCCTATTGGATGGTTGTAATACTTTTTGCTTTAATGTTTAAAGGCCCTGTTCCTACCAAGGACAATAACTATAAAGTTCGGTTACAATTCCATGAGAATAGGGAAGTCCACACCCCAACTATAACAGACGTCCCTATTCTCATGGAATTAGAATCATTATTAAAACTTTAAAGCAATCATTATTGTTATCATATTTGATGTGAGCGGGCTTTAAGTCAGTATTTGCGATGTAAGGTGGTGAAGGTTGACATGGACATCAGTTTAAATTTTGCACATGCATTTATACTGGAATCAAACTTTTAGTCTACTTGTTCAATATCATTATTATGCCAACTTCCAATCAATTTTAATTTTAATTAAAAAAGTTAAGAAGGTAATATTTTATCCTAAAACATTTGGGTTAGCAATTAAAAATTGTTTGGATTTGTCATTTCAGTAGAAGTAAATGCGGAAACCTTAACCGCAAATTAAATTTAAACCCAAAATTGATTTTGCTTCCTGAAAAGGTTTTGTCTTATAAATCCTTTTTTTATTATTATTATTATTTATACGTGGTTAAACTGACAGTTTTACTACTCATACCATTTTACAAAAATCCCAGTCTAGTTACTTTGAGTTTATGGACAGCAGTTTTAGTTTTGCACATGCATTTATACTTAGTCTGAAAATAGTTAAAAAGTTAATACAAAAAGAGACATTTTAACCTATAACAAAATGATTGAATAAATTTAATAAAGCATTGCATTGTGGTTCCAGAAGTAAATGGGAAATGTTATCACAATTCAAGTGAATTTCATTTATTTTTCTTTCTGAAAAGGTTTATTATTTTCAAAAAATTATTACAACTCACTGCATTTTACAACAATCCTATAGTCGCCGTCTAATACAATAGCATTGAGTTTAAAGAGATATGAATTGAATCTTTACAAAAGTATAAGGAAGCACTATAATTATTTGATGGTATCATTGAACTATCATACTTGCTTTGAAAGAGCCAATCAGTTTAATTACAAATGCTCACACTAAAGTCTATCATTTTCATTATAAAATAATTGTATTGCTCTTTATTTAGACTAACATGTTCCCTTAGCTTTGCAGACTCTCTCGGAGCGCCCGTCTGAATGGCTGGACAGTGGGCGCTTTAATGGCTTCTCTCGAAGAGTTTTGTGACATGCAGCGAGCGACCAGCAGAGGACGCTATAAGAGCTCTGATTCTCTCCTGGAGCATCTGCAGCACCTGATCGACAATTCACATTTAAACTGATCCTGGACCAGCTTCGCCCTTGCAGAACAGGTCATTGATCCGTACGACACCCCCTGATATGAAGACAGAAAACAGCAGACATTAATCTTCATCCACACAATCTTTCACATCCCAAACATTAATACAAGAAGACAGAGACATGTAGTATAGGCAATTACAATCAATTTCATTCTCACCCATTGAAAATGAGCCCTTGAGACAAAACAGCTGTATGCACGCTGTCTGTTTAAACCGATATGAGATCTGCTCTCCCAATCCAAGCCATTATTAGGTAAGCGGAAATCTGACTGCAAATCAGTTTTAGAAGTTACCGCCATCCAAAACACACTGACACATTCTTGACCAAAGATTCTGTATATTATTTTTCAACAATATGTCAGTACCAATAATAAAGTGTGTCTGAATAATGATAAACCGTGAATGCTGTATTGTTGGAGCTGTTTTATGATGGAGCTGATTGCTGTAAAGGGGTGCGCAGGGCTTTGCGGGGTGTGTAAAAAGCAGGACTATTTTACTACATCCCATTAATACTCCCAAAGCAGTGATACCTAACATGGCAGGAATGCGCTTTAGCGAAAAAAACTGCATCCCACTCACTCCCACTCTTGGCGACCACAGCTTGAAAAATCAGGGACACACACAAACTCTCACATACTCATTCTTTGACCCTATGTATCGCTCTATCAGTCTCCCCTCCCAGACACACTCTTTCTTTCACTTTCTGTCTCCCGCACACACACATTCTCATACACAAGGGGGGCTGACTTCACAGCTGCAGTGTCAGTGAAGACACAATGGTTTTCAGTCCAGCCCTGTTAGACGCATCTGGAGAAGCGTTTGTTCCAATGTCTGAACCATCACTGCCAAAAATGAGAGACGGCGAAAAACCATGCATAAAAAAAAAAGATAGCATGAAAGGGGAGTGGGGAAGAGAGAGAAGGGAAGAAGTGATTGCACCAGAGTTGACACATATAGAGTCAAATGGCTCATGGGGGCTCTGGAAAATCTCCCAACATCCCCCACCCTTCTCCCCAAGCTATGACGCATCGATTTATTCTCTACAATAAGAGCCAGACGCATGTTAAGGAATTCCTTACATTAAACAGGCCTCATAGACTTAATGAACTCATATATTTTCTATTCGTATCAGTCAAGCTTAGCGAAGCACGGAAGAGCCGCGACTTCAACAGGGATGACGAGCAATCCTTTGTATTCATGTGATCAAACGGGCCATAAAGTAGCCAGCGGAGAAAGGAAACTGTATAAAAGATGAAATAAATTAAATTAAAATGAGTACAATGTGTTCAACGTTCAACATGTTTGCTCTGGAGAATTGGGATGTGTGTTTAGGTTTATGGAGTTTTCAGGTTCGGGCTCTTTGTAGCCCCTATCTATCTTGAAGATAAGGTTAATGTGTGTAAAACACAACATTTTCTCTGTGATCTGAGGTCCGTAATGTGATCTAATGTTTCACACACTATATTAAAGGGATAGTTCACTCAAAAACAAAAATTCTGTCATCATTTACTCACCCTCATGTCATTCCAAACCTGTTTGACTTTCTTTCACACACACACAAAAAAATGTTTTGAAAATTGTCTCAAAAGTGTCCATACAATAAAAGTTAAGGTGAGTCGAAACCAACACTATTTACTTTCATCGCATTGACAAAAAAAAACACTTTTGAGACAGGTTTCAAAATATCATATTTTGTGTTCCACTGAAGAAATAAAGCACAGGCTTGGAAAAACATGAGGGCAAGGAAATAATTTAATGTGTGTGTGTTATCCCTTTAAGCACTTTATACACCAAACTTTACAGTTTTATTCCTATCTATATTCTGAAGATTTTAAACGTGGGGAATCATGTTCATATATCGTAGCAAAAATGTTTTCTGATTTTATTTTCTAAGATGATTTCTGTTCTGGGAAGGTATGCAAATTAGTATATAATTATAGATACTTCCACATACTTATAACAATTCAGAAAACTTTGTACAAAACATTGTCTTACTGCAGTGTGATTTCATATAGCTTGTCTCCCTGTTGACAGCACTTTTCCAATACTAGAAATGATTTGATAGACAATCAGTAGCAGACCATGAGTTGTTGTCTCATATGTTCACCCGTTTTTGTGCACTTCCATCGTAGAGACCAGCGAGGATCCGTGGTCGAGGTGCGAGCATTGGTCTGGACGGTTTCTCCAGCTGATTTGAGAAACCGGTTGGCCGAGACATCTGTCTTCCATCTCCACTAGACCCCTAGTATAGACAAACATATGCAACGGCTCGCACACGATGCTCATCTCCTGCTGTTTATGGCTGAAACAGACAGAAAGACTGCAGATATATTTACAGTGTGTGGAAAGGAATGAAGTTTTGTGCCCCTTCAGTTTTACTGTCGACCGTTTATCTCAAGACGACTGGACTTTTCAAGACAGCTGAAGAGTACAAGTGATAAACGTAATTTATTAGACATACTCAAAGTCTTTCATCTTCAGTTGTTTTAGTCAGATGTACACAGATAATTTTAGGTCATCTTTCTGCCTTAATATATATATTTCCTTTACACAAATAACCCTCTGTGAAGAAAGTAAGGGCCATCAAACCAGATCCTCTGCATTTGGTATCTTGTCCTTCTCAGTCACACAAATAGGTGGCCAAAAACCCTCCAGCAATTCAATTTGTAGAGTTTTCATTATCTAATAACCTACATGGCTGCATGTTTTAAGGAGTCTTTGCAAGAACCATCATACAACATCAAAGATCTTAAGAAGAAAAAAAATGTTTTTAAGAAAATATCTAAAAACTTCTTAAGAATTTTCAAAGAATTGCACTTAATAACATTCTTACAAATTCAAACATTTCGTAACATTTTGTGAATCTGGCTCCAGATATGTCTTTAACATTATAAATAAGAATTAAAAATGCTAAATAATTATAAAGCTTCTACATACCTTTCTGCAAAATAAAATCTTAAAATCAGCCTTGTGTGGTTTGCTGTTCTTAACTGGTCCCCAAACCTGGTCAAACTGTTCTGTTGGCTGGTTTTAGAGAGGTTTTTGGACACTTTAACTGGTCATCTAAAACTTGCTAAACCAGTGGTTCTCAACCAGGAGCCCAGGGTCCACTAGGGGGCCCCAGCAAACTTCCAAAGGGGCCAAAGATGATTTACAATTATTTAAAGTAAAAGACAAAAAATAAGCATAAAATAATCTAAAACAACTATAAAACAAGACTTCTATAATTCACTCCCTCAGCAACGGTTTTATTTTTCCTGCATTCCCATGATCTTGAACTTGGCCACATGCTGTGTGATTTATAGTCCAGGAAATGTCATACAATCTTATAACTCTATGGGCATTTTTATATCAAATATCCACTTCATTATGCAACATTCTTAAATATTTTATCGGGATAAAAACATTTATTTATTTATTTGGTTTTAAAAATCTATTATTTAATCCTTATCCAGTAGCCTAAATCATAAACAACTGGAAAAGTCATGGAGGCTTCAAATATTGTAGTGGATAATATGGAGTCAAAAAGACTCAAACCGGTTAAAATGGGATTTAACCCTTGCTAGTTCTCCAGCATGAAAGAGACCATCCAGGGCTTTTCTGTAATATCAAAAGTTGTGATGGTGAGACCAATGTCATTTATGATGTCACAATAACAATTTGAAGTAGCCTAATAAACAAAATAAAATATTGTATTATTCATATTGCAGGATATCTTGTATGAGGAAAATGGTTAAGGAAATCATGAGGAGTTGCGGTAATGTACCTTGAGAAACTCTTGAGGCTCAACCCCTCAGCGTCTCAAACACACACACACACTAATCGTGCAACATTAGTGAGTGACTGACTGTCTGCGAGTGTGTGGGACAGACTCTACCCTCCCACGGCCGCTCTGCGCCAACAAGAAGGAGTTTATTCAACGTCCCACTGCTGATTTCTATTTGTTTGTCACTAACTTCGTATCTACTTACGTCTTAGGAATGCCATGGCTACTCAGAATAACCAGGATTACTTCAGGTCGGTCAGCAGCGAGTCCACCACATACATGATGGTTCCGGCGAACAGCCGTGGTCGAGACTCGCCATCAAAGTTATGGATCGCAATGGTCGTGATCGTGGTGGTCGTGCTGCAAATAGCCTCGACCACCGGACTCTTTGTCTACTTAAACATGTCTTTATCGCAGGTAAGCGGTTTTTTAGAGTTGCACTGATTATTTTCTTGTTGTTATCAGATGAACAACAGGCCGTGGCGTAAAACTTTGCGAGTTTTCTTTTTTGGAGGGGCATCACAGGCGCGTTCGGGGCGAAACCTAGTGCACTGACTAGACAGCACGTTTAGCCTACTCATGTTACTGTGCCCATGACTCCCCAAAATGCTGTCAAGGTAGGCAGCTCACTAAGTTTTAAGACCCGGTCAGAGACTAAGACTGCAACAGAGGAGAACTTTTACTAAGTTGCAGATCGGTGATGTATCCGTTTATCCAATATACAAAGAGAATGCTAGTCAAAGAAGCAAAGCACTGTAAGTTACTTGTAATTATTGTAATTTTATTTAATCATTTGCGGTTTTGTGAGACACACAATGATTCAGATCAAACTGATTTCAGACGAATCAAATCACATTTAATGTGTGCTCTTGGGTAACTTAAAAAAAAACACAAATAAAAACAATTATTATTAAGCATTGTCTTCATAAAAAATACAATTATCTAAATAAATAAAAAATCTAAAATAAAAATTACATGAATAGTATGACATGCATGAAATGCAAAGCTGCACATGAACAACAAAAACATGATTACCCACTCAAAATACTGAGACAATGAAGTTTACTTGTGTAGTAGTGTACTTGTTTTGCAACATTGTACTGTGTTGGAAACACTTCAAAAGTTCCTATGCATGCTTTACTGCTTAGATGTCAGCACAATAAATAGACATAGTGTTAATAAAATACACACAACAGCATAGAATAAAACTTCAACCTTCTATGGGTTGCACTTTATTTTACCATCCTGTTTCACATGTACTGTACATACTGTGTACTTAAATTGTACTGACACTAACTGGGTAATAACTAGGTACTAACCATGAACCTAAACCATAGCCCATGTTGTTACTTTACATTAGCCAGTATTTTCGTGTGTAAGTACACTGAAAGTGCACGTAATGTAAAACAGTCCAACCATTCCATGAATCAGAATCACATTGTTGAGATTATTGGGTAAGTGTCATTTTGACAACAAATACTCAACAATATGTACATATCTCTCATGCTCTGCCTTTTGTGATGCGTTTAGTCATACTCCGATGCAAAACCTAGTTTGAGGTAGGATTCTGTAAGCCCTGCTGAATATTAATCAACTCTGAACTCTTAATAGGGTTATTTCAAAGTTACATTGGCTGTAATACTGTAAAACTGCCCTTCGATCAGCAAAGCCGGTAAAATGATAGCGCTCTGTGAGATAAGACTGATTGTTTCAAATAAATGCTCTACCTCTGCGGGGAAAAAGAAAGTGAGGTTAATTCACGGTCACACTGCGAGATGGTAAACACAACAGAGAGGATAGAGGCAAAAGCTCCCACGCAAGTCATCACCGTTGAAATTACATAGAGTTCCGGGTGACCTATTTATAAGTAACTACGATTGACAAAATCAGCTTAGATTAGGTGTGGGACTGAGCTGGAAGGTATTGCCGGGGCATGGTACTGTCTGGTGCCTGCAGTTTATACCAGCCTCAATCTCCTTCTTCCTCAAACGACACAATACGTGTAGTTCTAGACTGGCCCCTCAGCAACAATAACAGAAATTCATTGTAAAGCAATACCCTGCAAGCAAATGTTTGTCTCCTCTCAGGCTCCCCATGGTAAACCTCCTGTGACATTTTCCATTGCCAAGATCCACAACGTTTCACTCTCACCCTCTTGTTTTCCCCTCTCCTCCACGTTTGGTCTTTATTCTGATTTGTCTTTCCCTCTCATTCTCACTGTAATATCATGCTTTTTATGTAGAACATATAATTACATCTAATTGTGGCTGCTTTTCTCTGATAATTCTTTGCGGATTCAAGTTACGTTATGTTTGCCAGGCCTGAAGAAGGCATGGATAGTTTCCAGCGTTACACACTCTGGTTCAGCCTTAAATACAAAATTGACACGAGGACAAAGCTCCGTATAAATTTCACTGAATTAAATCAAGTTTGAGCTATACATTTTATAAATGTATACATTTAGTCCTTATTCATTAGGTAGCACAAAGTAGCTTTTTATTTTTCATCTTTGCTAAGTAAATTAAACTAGGCCAAGCAATGATTCACTTCTCGGTATAAATCTTGCGTAGAAGCACAAGTCGCAAGCTTTTCTAATAAATCTGAGAAGGGTTTGAAATATCTCCCGCTCTATTTCAAGGGCCCCGAGTTATGATGAAGTTTCAGTCTTACATGAACAAAAAGCCTTAGGAAAATATTTTCAAGGATTAAACATCAACCCCCCCCCCCCGATTGACGGTCATCAATTCAACACAATGACAAGCTGAAAAGGAAAGAAAAAAGAATTGAGCTATTGAGTGAGAATGTGCTGAAAATAAAGACACATATGTACTCGCATTCTCTCTCTCTCTCTCTCTGTCTCTCTCTCTCTCTCACACACACACACACACAGCTGTTGCATTCTTTAGCACTAACATAAATATCCTATGCTCATCTTGGTGCACTGGCCAGATGGGATGCTCACAGTGTTGTCCTAGAAGACGAGTAAACACCTCAATTTTACCCCATTATCAGAGCCTGCAAGGACAAACAAAGCCCCGGTTTACACCAACAGGACGGCTAATAAACAATGCTACTCCCTCATTTGGCGCCATTAGCACAGTAATGAAAACTGAATGTTCCAAAGACATTTAGGGGCATTTTATCTGTCTTTAACTGTCTTTTCTGGTGTGAATAGCCCCGAAAGGAAGCTAAAACGTATTTAGCCAAGTAACTTGAGTTAAACTAAGTTCATAATTACTCCAATCTGTTCCTGTCATGTTTAATTTCTGTATTAATTATGTGCAGAGAAAAAAAAAACAAATCCTGCTTCTCCAAAGTGCTTATATTCTAGCAGGACGAAACAACTGCTATAGGGCCTCATTTGGTTCGGTAAAAGAAACCGGGGTCCACTGACAGGCACATAGTTAGTATTCTAGAAGTGAAACATTCAGTCAGACAGAGCAGAACGGGACGGCGATGGCCCGAGACTTCATAGAACACCCAGAGGGCTTTAAAAACGCATCACAATGGACTCTTAATAAGGCCTGTCTTCATTGGCCATTTACCAAAGATTTATGAGCCAATGAGAGGAGCCAAGACAAAGGTGATTATGAGAAAAAAGGATAGTTGCCCTTGGCAACTGGGGCTTTTGCCACACACAATGGCACGGGTCATTGTAAAGTCGAATGTTTGTATGTACAGGTGTGTGCTAGAAGGCCAATGGCATGCTGAGAATGCCTCTATCCCTAACCTTAACTCGTTGTTTGTCACATGCGCTAATTTTAGAGAAACTCGTCAGTGAGAGGAAAGCACCTACTGAACTTGTTTGCATACTTTTCATTGTGTGATGAATAGAACTCTAAATAAAACTCAAACTTTTCTCAAAATGGGGGTTCCCTTCTTATCGTGACATGATTTGTTGCTTTTAGAGACTAGTCGACCCAAGGCCACAGCATTGCTTTCTATTGCCTAAACAGGTTTTGACTTCTGTGTGGTCTTCTAGAGAAAGAGAACAATCTCTTCGGAGTTTGTTCTTTGCCAAATGCTCAAATTGAATATTTGGCTGAAGTTTCCTTTGAAGACGTGCTTAGACAAACCTGTTGTCCTCGGGGAATTCATCCGAAGTTGCAGAGCTTCAGTCCTCGCAGATCATTCAGATCACTACCAACTTTCTGCCTGCTTTCCTTTCTTTGAGACCGCAGGGGGGAACTAGAAAAAACATACACATGGATCAGGGATAGACGAAAAAGAGAGAAGCGAGAGGAAGGGTTAGACGTTATAGTGAGATGCAGAGACAGAGAGCCCCTGGCATGGATTTAAGTTACACGCCTGGTTTCTTTATTTAATCCTTTCCCAAAAAAGCAATGGATGTGGAGTGAAGCAGAAAGTTCAGTGGTGGCTTCTTTTCCCCAGCTACAGAAACCAGGGCTAACACTGAAGCATTGTTCCCCACTTCCTGCTGCCCTCACTGGGATCAGAAACCCTCCTGAGCGCCACTAGTCTCACTACCAATGACTCAATACCAACTTCTATGTTGATTTTACCGCGTATTGAGCTACATGGTTTTTGTGAGTAGGCCCATCTGTGACCTATTACGTATAGCAATACTGTTGGAGTTTACATATATCAGGGTGTAGCAGCATTGACCCAGAGTTGTTTAATCTATTTGGTGTAACTCACAATGACAAATGATCAATTGCTGGCTCACACTTATCCACACCCTGGACAGTACTTCAGATTCCAGGTCATTGGTGACTGACCCATTTTTATGAGAGAAGTAGCAGGAAGAAGGGACTTACAAGACAAGAAGTTGTTTACAGTTATAAAGGTTTTAAGCATGTACACGCTAGCACATGTTACGATGACACATCGGATAAACTGGGTTTCGTGATAAAACCGTGACCTGTTAGAGGGCGTTTCTGTTTTCCAGGTAAAAGTAGATCAGATGGCAATAGCTCAGGTGGTAAATATAGCTTATTAGAATACAAAGCAATCCCTAATTAGAACACTTTTACAGTAAGGCTCAATATTTGTTAACATACTGAGTATCATAAACTACAAATGAACAGTGCTTTTACAGCATTTATTAATTTTAACATATATTCAGGGCACACTAATTAGATTTTTTTTCTGCTGGTCTCGCCACAAAAGAAAGATCCACTTTAATATTTTTGCAATATTTGTTTACTACCGTTCAAAAGTGTGGGGTTAGATTAGAAAGATGTTGAAAAAAGAAAGAAAGGAAATAAATTAATGCTTTTATTCAGCAAGACTAATGTATTAACAGTAAGGACTTTTTACAAGGTTTAAAAAAAAATCTATTTCAAATAAATGCTGTTCTTTTGGACTTTCTATTCATCAAAGGATCCTGAAAAATAAATTACCTTTTCCACAAAAACATTAAGCAGCACAACTGTTTTTAACTGTGATAATAAAGGCTAATTCATACTTGTGCGTCGGACCTATGCCTTAGACTCTACGCTACGTTTATACTTCTGCGTCGTTGTCCGCGTTGACGTTGCAATTACACATGCAGAGGAAGCGTGTGAAACCCGAGGGATGGGTTCTAACCTATGGTTCAAACAGGCCAATCACAGTGCTTGCGGTCCGCATAGAATTGACGCGTTGTTACATGTTTGAAGAAGTGCACGTCAGGGTTCGCCGAGACGCGTGAGTTCGACGCAGAAGTATACTTTGTAGTATAGAAGTATACAATATGTTAGCCAGATAAAATGATCTTGGTCACAAATCAGAAGAATTATCAAAAGCCATGTTGATTACATAACAGAAAACAAAAAGTTTGCAAAAACAGATGCACAAGATAAATGAAAGTTAAAACTCAGTTGCACTGCAGGACTGGCCCAAAACTATTTTCCTTTATCTTTATTGTTGACCCCCTGATATATAGTCAGTAATGTCTATAAATTGAACCGTATAGTAAAACAAACTAGACTTTTTTCTTAATGTACTTTTCTGCTTACGCTGAAAAAAAAAGTCATTTTAATGTGCTGATCCAGGATCAGCTTGCTCATGAGACAAAACCGCGAACGGGTTGTCGATCAACACAGAAGTTTGGCCTCAGTCCTGTAAGTGCTTCCAGGACTAGCCTTGTTTGTGCAGTTACACAAGAAATAGCAAAACTGATCTCAGATCAGTCTTAAGCTCTTCCTGTGAGCACAGCCCTGCTCAACATGGGGGACCCTCATTACCTACCTGACTCCCTTTGAAAAACGTAACGCGGTGAGAGTTAACAAAACACACCTTCTGCTGCCACGCTCCGCCGGCGACTGGAGAGTCATTAGGAGCTTTGGCGGACCGTGACTCAAGGCTTCGAAATTGCGCACAGAGATCCTTAACTGGAAACATATATTTTTTGGAGTGGCTCAGAGTTTCTGAACAGGGACAGAAAGAGAGAGAAAGAGACTGAAAACAAGAGCAAGGGTTTCAGTGCAAGGTCATTTGAAGTACCTCATTATGTAGGACATACCTCTCCAGCTGGCTCAAGGTTTTGTCAAACTTGTTGCCCATTGGCTTTCCATAGCAAGCCCTGTTGCAGATGTCCTCATCTACTTTCCAGGAAAGGGTCAAAAGGGATACTTGCCCTTGTTTTGATCTTCAACCTACGCTTCGGCCTTGAGCAGATTGTTTCCTCATTGAGCATGCCTTCATCCCCCTCTTTCACAATTTGGTTTCTAAACCAAAGTGCTGTTCTCATCATTCCTTGGGATGACGTGTCATTCAAATCACATTTTACTTTACAGATTAAGGGTTTGTGATTTGGACTTGTGTTCTAATTTTCATCCTTTTGGCAGGTTAAGAGTCAGGGGGTTACAGAAGAGCTGCGGTGCCTTGGCTTGCTTAATGCCCTGGATAAAGACCGGGACATTCCCGAAGACCTGGCCCAACTGTTTGGAGAGCCTTGCATCAAATTAGCTGAGGGTATCAAGGCCTATATTTCCAAGGTGAGTTTAAGTTGCACAACATTCTGCTTTCATTTGTCAGGATATCTGTCGAGGCAAGTCATGTCTTAATAACAGCTATTAAAAACATCATCTGCCTTTTCAATGCATGGGCACAATTGCAGACAACAAAAGCGAAGTTCCTCACAGCGTGAAGCAACTTGCTATTACCATAAATGTGTCCTGGCAAGTGATTACAATCTCCTAAGGGAAGAAAAGTGGATGGTTGAGTCATGGGAGAGTTTTTCAGGCATTTATGCTTGTATATGCAGCATTGTAGAGGGTGACTCACCCCCTTGTCCTGATCATGAACCAGTCTAGCAGTCAGAGCTCAGATTTGTAGGAAATGTCTTGGTTTTCCCCTAGCGTGGCTGGTTATCCCCTCCAGCATCCATCTTTTTCCCCTCCCAGCCTTACAGTGGTTTTTACATTAATAAAACTGACATGTTTGATAGCCTAGGGCTTGGTTTTAGAAAAAGCCTCGCTCTAAAGTTGTGATTGGAATTGCAAAGCATCAAGTAAAGTCAAACACTTATTTACATTAAACACACTAACATTCAAAAGTTTGAGCTCAGTAAGATTTTTTCAATGTTTTTGAAAAAAGTATTTTATGCTCACCAAGGCTGCATTTATTTGATCAGAAATACAGTAAAAAGTATTACAATTTAAAATAACTCTTAATGTAATTTATTCATGTGGTGGTAAAGATAAAATTTTTAGCATCATTACTCCAGTCTTCAGTGTCACATGATCCTTCAGAAATTATTCTAATATGCTGATTTGGTGCTCAAGAAATATTTCTTATTATGATCACTGTTGAAAACAGTTGTGCTGCTTAATATTTTTGTGGAAACCATGTACATTTTTTTGTGTTTTCTTTGATAAATACAGAGTTCAAAAGATCAGAATTTATTTGAAAAATAAATATTTTTATAAATACATTTATTTTTATAAATGTAAAAATACAAATACATTTGTAATTACGGTCACTTTTGGTAAATGTATTAATTTAATTTATCAAATATTAATTTCTTTAATAAAAATAATCTTACTGACCCTAAACCTTTGAACGTCAGTATTATATGTTAAGGTAGATGGACAATATTAAAATGTCATACTATTTTGTCTAAATAAATAAAATTTTAAACATGCGCAATATTATCCACCAATACAATAAATGTAATAATTTTACATTTTTATTTGAAATAAATTGTGCATCCCTACTTGATTTCATCCATCAGAGACTGAATAAATAGCTATTAGTGAACATTATTCAATAGCCCACATAAAATAAGTGAGATCAGCAGAAAAGTCAAAGTTGTTGCAGAAGAGAAAGAAATAAATTTTTTTGGAACAACCCACACCAATGAATCATTAACAATTAAACCAGGAAACATTTGTTTTGAAAGAAAATAAGGTTAGTTTTCACTTCACTTTAGGCATTGTGCAATATGGTGTCGGAACTTCTAAATGCCATGTTTTTTTATATATTCATTTTCAGTGCCACCCATTTGTTTACCCAAGTCTCTCAGCTCCAGGAATATGTTATCAGATTTTATGGTGCATGTCTACCCTGTACCCCCCACTCCTGCCGATATGCACAACAGCGCTTGCGTACCGTCAAATCTTTCACTACTAATTGAGTGAGGCTGCAAACAATTTATTGGCACTCAGAGACAAAGGCATTCGCCTCTTAATTAAAAACACATGCGCCACTTCTGAGAGACGCAATTATGGTGCGCTAAAGAATTCCCTGATCATGCTAAGGGATCGGTCAGTGGAAAAAGTAAACAAATAATGTAGAGTTTTGCCAGAGCATATGGGGCAGATTGTATGCGAGTCCCAAAATACATAAAGAGAGAAAAAATGTGTCTTCATGCGTGTTCACGCGTCAATATGAATTAGAGAGTGAGATTCAGATTTAGATGAAGAAAGTAGACATTTACACAAAGACAAAGAAACAGGCCGAACAAGCACACGCCGAGGCTTTGGGCTCTTTTCCAGCTTCATGTCAGCACAGAGGTAAAGCACACAGAAAAAGAATGAGAGGATAAGGAGGATCGAGAGAGTGTTCGCAGTGAAGGCAGGGAATGAGTGAGCGAGGAGAGATGAAGGAAATGCATGTTTCTGAAGCAAAGACCTTCAGAATCCAGAGAATGCCAAAACACCTGGTAGTTATTATGGAGTACTCAACAAAAAAAAAGAAGCAAATACAGATTCTCAACTTTAGCCGGACTCAGTACACAAGCGGCGTACAGGATATGCAAACCACTGACCATTGTTGCTCCTTGACTTTCCATGGCCCTTGTTGGGCTTTGATGATACCAATAATACAGAACAACTGCACGGCTAACAAGAGTGGAACCCAGCAAGAATTTGGTTCATTCACCAAACAGATGGCTGCGTCCGCAGAGTATCACGCAGGCTCACATGCAGAAACCCTAACGTGAGTCATCAAATCAAAAGACACTACAACATCTCGGCCAGAATGGATACGAGATCCAGCCCAGAAAGGATATCGGCATTCCAAGGAATATTATATCCTCAAACTACACCTGAACAGGAACCCCGCAGCAGCCACTTGAGTCCTCTCAATATCCCTAAATCCCTCCTCAGTTTCCCGCAAAGCTAAATGGGACGTTTTGTCCCCGTTCCTCGCTTGTCTCAGATTCTCCTAATGACTCATTAGATGAGGAAGCATCTCGTCTTCGAGGCTGAGGCAGCGCTGCATCACCACCGGCGTCTCAAACAGATTTACGATGAAAGCTGTGATCATACTCGAGGCATTCCGCCAGCCGCAAAGTTTTCCGCCAGCCTCAGAACAAACACAAAGGCCATCTCTGTCTGCCCTCTAACCTTTATCTTCTGCATGATCATAGCTCAAGGACTGTTTTCGATGATGTGGTTGGTTTTACTACATGAGGTTTTTCTGGAAGAATGTATTGTTTGTTTCGTGAAAATACGGAAAACTACTAGCTTGTGGACGCGGAGTGCGTTTGGTAACAAGTGAACACGAGATTTGCTAGGGTGGAAAGAAAGGAAAAGAGAAAGAAGTTAATGAAGTAATAAAGGCCGGTCCAGTTGGTGTTCTCATGTTGCTCTGCATGGAGAACACGATGGCTCGCCTCCTGCCAAATATGTGCTGAGCTCTCAAAGCTGGTATTACTTAGAGTCGAATTTCAACGAGTGCTCCACAGCACTTCCATCTAAAAGAGAGAGAGAGAGAGAGAGAGAGAGAGAGAGAGAGAGAGAGAGATTAAGTCGGGTTTAAAGCCTCGGAAGTCTACAAGCCCATTCTCCACACCAAAACAGAGACTGAAGACAGCCTGTCACATCTTTAACACCTCATTAATTGTCACTGTGGCAGAGATCCCTGACGAGAGAGAGAGAGAGAGCCAGGAAGACACAGGCACAAACAGAACTAACCCTGACTGCTGTTTTTAAAGGGCAGGGTAGGGTTGCACCAGTTATTTGTAAGACTTATGACCTAAATGCAGACATAAAGTTCACACAAATCAAGCTCTCACTGATGTAATCCAGTCTGTCATATTACTGGCAGACCAATCGCATTACATACTCCTGGTCGGAAGATTTCATAAATATTTAGTTTAAACAAAGGGTTGCATTTGATTTAAGTGCAAGAGTCCAATGATCACATTTTCAGTGGTTGTAACATAGTTCTCATTTATGCTAAGCTGTACCTTACGCACAGCTGGAGCGAACCGGCCCCAGGTGAATAGATACAGACTTCTACAGAGGGGGAGGGAAAAAGAAAAAGAGAGAGATTAATTCTCACAGGGCTTAAGGTCAGATCCAGGAGACTGTTGTGCTCTAGTGGAACGGTAGGCCTCTAGTGAAGGGGGCCGGGGGTCAGAGGAATGGGGCCGACCTCAGACGGGAGCCAAGAATGGTAGGAAACAACTTGTAAGCATATACACACACCCCATTCATTCAAAGGCCCATAACAGGCGTGCACTGATTTTATCCAGCAGAGAGTGTGTGTACAGTATGTGTTTGTGTCTCAGTACTGTGGGTTATTAGCCTTTACCTGAGTCACGCTCTGGGATTTATTGTTTGCCATGATCTACATCTCAAGGAAGCAACAGTTATTTATTAATAATCCTCCTGGTGGAAGGGAACGCGCTGTGCTTCAGTATCTCAACGGCAGAGCAATCTCTGGAACTGGCAGCCACATAAAAGTATTGGATTGCCGTCTCCACTAAACTCAGCTGGAGAGAACGCTAATGGCTTTCTTCGCACGCTGTGTACATGCACTCACCCGCTTCCTGCTCTATGAATGGAGGAAAAATCTTCCTCGGCTGCACGCCTTTTCTGGCACACGGGTGTAGGGGCCAAAGGTTTAACTCTGGGTGTGTTTATTGTTATTGTTGAGGGCTTTGTATGGGTCTCCACCTTCTGAACTCTGTTGTGTTTTCCAGAAAACAGATTGTGTGCGCACTTTAACTAGACCTTACTGACAAATGCTTGTGTGAAGGATTCTTACTGGAAAATCTGTCATAAATGAGAACCATTCCAACTTACAATTCCATAAGATCTTCCTGGATAAACCAGGAGTTTTCAATTCTTAATTGATTCTTACAGTCTTATATTGTATTGTGTAGAACTGACTTGACAGCTAAAGAAAATTGCTCTTGGAGGAAAAGGAGTTTTAAAATCCTGAAAGATTAAAAAAAATATATATATTATTGGATCTTTTTGCATTGTCCTAGCAAAAGTAACAAACAATAACATATGCCTAGTATCCACCCAGAACAACCTAGTAACCATCTTGCAGCATCCTAGCAATCTATCTATCCATCTATCCATCCATCCATCCATCCATCCATCCATCCAATATTTCTTATCTATCCATCTATATATCCTTCCATCCATCTATATCTATCCATCCATCTAGCTATCATGTCCTAGCAACCACCCAGAACACCCTAGCAAATGCATAGCAACACCCTAGTAACCACCCAGAAATGTATTTCTTCAATATCCCAGCATCCACCCCAAACACCATAGTAACCATCTTGCAGTATCCTAGCAACAGTCCAGAACAACATCATAGCAACCCTCTAGCAACCACCCAGAACACCCAACCAATTGCATAGCCTATCCATTTATCTATCCATCTATCTATCTAAAAATTAATTTAAATAAAAGCAGGAAAGAGGATAATAATTATGAAGACAATTGTAATGATTTCTATGATTCCATCTTGTTCTCTATTCCCTTCTCTCTTTCTCGGATATGCAGCATGTACACAAACATGCCAAAACAGCCTTTATCTGCTGCAAGATGTGGAATTGATTTCAGGACCATTTACTGCACCAGAAATTAAAGTGAAAAAGGGAAAGCTTTGGTCAGAAATCCATCTCTGCAGTGGTCTGGGTGAGATTATGTCACGTTATAAAGCCTGCAGGCGCTCGGCTGTCTGATGAATGGAGAGGAGAAAAGAAAGAGAGAGAGAGAGAGCCAAGAACAACAGAGACTCCATCACACACTCACGCTTGAGTTGATGATGCCAGACAGAGAGGGACTGGGGAGGAGAGAGAGAA
This sequence comes from Semotilus atromaculatus, assembly GCA_031834385.1. NCBI lineage: Eukaryota > Metazoa > Chordata > Actinopteri > Cypriniformes > Leuciscidae > Semotilus > Semotilus atromaculatus. The sequence continues at coordinate 26,976,935 of JAULUF010000009.1, forward strand.
AGAGAAGGGAGGAGAGGGAATAAATTATTATTCCTTAAGAAAAAAAAATCTTGTTTTATCAAACAGTCTCATTTTAAAAAAGCTGAAATGAAAGTGTTTGTTTAAACAGCCAATCATATTTTAGCATAGACAGTAATTCACAACAACGAACACAACATAACGTACTGTGAAACACGGAAAGGCAAAACACTATAAATTTTATAGACTAAAATAGATTGTAAAACTTACATGCCGAACTTTGCATTTAACCTTTATCCAAGAAGGGTTCAAGAAAGTGGAAAGAAAATAGAGTTGGGTTAAAGTTTGGCTTGTTACTTAGTAACTTTTTATTAAATCTGAACAGGATAATGTGGAATTAATTTTTTTCCCCACCACTTCCTTGATGACTTTTTTTTTTTTTTTTTTTTTTTTTGCTGAATGCTATTAATACAGTGATTCAAACACTGACTACATTTTTAACAAATCATCAAGAGTTTTCAATTTGTTTAATTTAGTTCAATTAGAAGATTTTTGGAACGTTACCCCTGAGCTGAGGCTGGCCCGAGGCAGTGGAAATGAGCCAGTAATCAGAGTGTTTTCAGTTCAAGACCTAGTCGGTGGAATTAATGATCTGGATACTGAGGTTTGACTGGTTGAAATATGGCCGTCACAGACTACTGAAAAACTGCCCTTTAAAAAGGTGACCTCAAAACCTACTCTTAGTCGTCTCATACACCGGCTGACTCTCCAGCTCAACACAAAGTGAACATTTCTGTCCTTAGAAACTGCCGTCTTCAAAGGCTGAAAGATAAATAGGAAATTTTACAGCAGAAATGTTTCTGTTTTGTACATTGAGGTAAACTTTATCTGCCTGTGAGACAAGAAACAAAAAACAAAAAGGAGGAAAGACACAATTATAAAACTGAATCATCCAGTTTCACATTCCTGTTGACAATCTAGAATTTGAGAAGTCATCATATGTCGCTTAGTTGCCTGTACTAATGGAATTTTTTGTATGTTTCTGTCACAGGTTACAGACAGCATCATCTCCAAACAGGCTTTACATGGTGAGCATATTATCAGTCACCATTTCTTAACAATTGACAAATCACAATGACAGCACAGTGCTAAAGGCACCAGGAATAATGACACAAAAATAGACAATAACAAAACCCAAGCAGTTCAAAGAACAGGTTAAAATCTCTTGCACAACACCAATTCATATTTTATTATGTATTTGAATGTGCTGACTGTCTACTGTCTGTCTCTTTCTCAGAAGCAAGAGCCATGCCCCATTCATATAATACATCAGGGTCAAAGTTCATGACCACAGTGACACAGAGGCCATCAGCCCACCTGACCCTTAGCAGCCTACCAGGTGAGTTTATAAATCAACTAAATATTACATTTAGTCAATAAAACTGATTTAATTTAACTTAAGCATTTAACCATAAAGCTTTAGGTCAAAAGGTCTATAAGCTCATGGTGTTCAGATGTTAAAAGTCATGTAGTGTTTTCCAGTCAGTACTATACATGCTTTAAATGTGCCCTTCATGTACATGCCATAAAAAAAGCCTGGCAAACAGCTGCAAAGAAAAAACTGATTATAAAACAGCCTGAAATCGTTTAGTTATTTATAAAAATATCACTAAATATCCTAAAATCTTGTCTGTTCCTTTGAAGTTCTGCAACTCGGATCAAAGTCCTATTTACTGCATGCATGCCAGGTTCATTCAGTCACGCATCTCAGAAGGAAATGAAACCGAGACAAACCAGCTTTGTTTTTGGAGCGCGAGTCACGAGTCTGATCATTAAACTGCAAAGATATTATTTTTTATTTTATTTTTTTACACGTGCATGCATTATTCAAAAACCTGTCTGCATAGTGCTTGATGATGGATCACGTACACACACTACGAAAATGCCGTTATCTTCAAAAAGTCAAAATTGTTAAATCCTCGAGAACATCTATATTAACTGGCGTAGTGGGCTTTCCTACACATCTGTACTTCATGTGTTTTTCTTTATCACTTCTGTCAGAAGAACGGCTCTTTAAAAACTTTTCGAAGCAGTAAATCAAAGAGCAGGTCTAGCGTTATTGATCTTCTATGAGGAATGTGGCTCATTGTGTTTGAGGAACACGCCGCCTGCTCCTCCATGTCCTCTATACCTCCCTTCCTCCCCTGGCTCTTTCTCTCTGTTCTTCGATTTTTCACTCTGTCCGTGACTTCCTCTCCTTTGCAGCCATACCTTCCTGTTCTGATCTCTCCTGTACTCTTAAGACAATCCACCAATCTTTCATTCCTCCCTTTTACCTTCTGAATTATGTGCCTTGCCTTAATCAGCACCTGCTCCTTGTCTTCGAACATTTATTCTTATTTTTACTACGGAATTTTTTTGGGGGTTGTTTTTTTTAGTTATTTGCTTTTCCACATGACTTATAGTATATTTAATTGTGCATGCTTATTTGCCCTGTTTTAACATTGAGATAAACTTTATGTGAGTTTTAAGTGACGCCAAGCGTAATCTTCATAAAAAATAATATTTCCTCGCCACTGACAGAATTTTCTGTCATTTATGAGACAATGCTTTCTTCGCCATTGAAGGAATTTGTCGTAGTTTGTAAGAAAAGCGATAAAAGCATTGCTTTTGCACGTTGTCTTTGTCAAAAACATGATCTTCTCAGCTTTTTGTTAAAAATTTTGCTTTTTTATGCTGGTAGGAAAGAGTTAAATATAATATTTAGTGAATCTCATAACCATATCCATTTTTCATACTGTACATTTATAATGTAATGCTGGAAACAATTGATTTTAGTTTTTTGGTGATTTATGGTGAGTTTTTTGGTGATAACTAAATGAATTAAATTAACTAAACTAAATTTGAATATCAAGAATTTATCAGTTATCAGCCCTAACAAGAAAATAATTAGCAGCTTTATTTAATATCCATGCTTCCCCAAATAACACACATTCATGTTGTTTTTTTTAATTTCATTTATTTGTATAGCTCTTGTATAGAACAATACATATCATTTCAAAGCAGCTTTACAAAAAATGCATGTGTCTACATTACAATTTAGAGTGATCTGTTATCAGAGGAGACTGTGTCCAAGTTATGGATTTCAGCAACGCACATGTACAAATCACACAGTTAGCTAACAATGTATTAATTTAAACAATGTATTGATTTAAGGAGCAGAAGCAATGAGCTCATTGAATACATTTTCATTTCAAAACATTTAATTTTGCACGATTCATCAGTATATGTTATTCCGAAATGAAAAGGTTGGCTAACTATTAAAGTAATAAAGGTTATGTCAAAAGTAGCAAGTAATGTCATTTTAGTTTGTAATGCTCACTTTTCACAATCCAATCACTTCCCGACGGATGAAAGATCTGCCATACGTTTTTCTTTCGTTCAGTGTTATTTTAGTATTATCTCTATACTATTATAGTATTTATATTTTGAATTTGCTTTAAGTTTTCATTTAAATTGTAATTGTGTTATGTGCTTGTTATGTACTGAACATCAAAAATACATCACTTATAGAAATTTTGCAAATGCCGTTTAATGCTAACCAACATGAGTCAAACTCCTGCAGAGAGTAGCTCCAAAAGTTGGTTTCTAGTGATCCTGAAGACCTCGATAAGCTGGTTCTTGCATGTTTATTTAGGGTTGGAGCTAAAGTTCGACAGTTTGACACCCCTGTGCTAACCGAAAGTCCGTCTCCTGCCTTTTCCTTCAGTTGGCGCTCAGTACTCCACCCCTCAAGCAGACCTGCACCAGTCCTGCCGCCATCCTGTACGTTCCTGGGCCAACCAGAGCTTCGGCGCTCATCTACACAACATGACACTGGCCAACGGGCGCCTTCGTGTACCCCAGGATGGCCGCTACTACCTGTACTCCCAAGTGTACTTCCGCTACCCCTCTCCCAGCGAGGGGGATCAAAACAGCGTGAGCCACCAGCTGGTCCAGTGCATCTATAAGAAAACCTCCTACCTGAGGCCGATTCAGCTTCTGAAGGGAGTGGGGACCAAATGTTGGGCTCCAGACGCAGAATACGCCCTTCACTCAGTGTACCAGGGCGGCCTGTTTGAGCTGCGAGCGGGAGACGAGGTCTTCGTGTCAGTCTCGTCTCCTACGATGGTGTACGGCGAGGACTCTTCTAGCTATTTCGGAGCTTTCCGTCTGGATCTGTAAGAGCACGTCAGAGGAACTGGATCGGGACTACATTACCCACTGGGTGGAGCGTTTTGGAGCTGCGACCCGAAGAGAAAAGACTCATTTTAATCGTTCGAATTTCCTTTCTTTAAGACTTTGAATATGTGAAGGATGCATGAATGAGAGACATTTCGGACAAGGTTATTTCTTTTATAGACAGAGGAATGTATGTATATTTCTACAAATCACATCAAAGATGTGAATCTTTGAAACGGTAGCAAAACTATGAACAGGAGAGACAAAAACTCACACAAAGTGAATCTGTGCCAACGATCTGTGTATACGGTTTGACGAGTGAACCCCACTCGCTCTCGTCCGCTGGAGGGGAAGATTTGGGTGTACAGCGGATCTAAAAACATTTTTAAAAACAGACATGTGAGAAGAGAAGGATGACAGCGGGAATGTGGAGGAAAGAAAGATGAGAAGGGGAAGTATGTAGCTCTACCAGCCTCAAAGGAGCATCCTGGCAGGTTGCAGTAGAGCGGAATTCTCCCCGTCCTGTCGGACCAGCGGAGCAGCATGCCCGGACAAGAAAAGGACCTAAAATAAGTTCACACGCACACATAAACACAGAGGAATTCAGCTTGTTGTATAGACTGCATTTGAAAACACTCATACTCCTCTGAGTATTTATGGCTTCCAAACATGCAAAACACAGCGATAAGATAAAAACACATTTGTTCAGTCTCAGACACAAATCACTTTTACAGGTCTCCCTCTGCTGTCTGGTCCGGGATGCAGGAGGAAGTACTGTCAGGGAGAGACACGTGCTCCCCAGCTCACGTGGTCCCGGCCACACGAAAGGTTAAATAAACACTACGATACACAGTTTGTTGAAATGTCGCGCCCATATAATGTTTTGTTTTTTTCCAGTGCTGCACACACAAAAAAAACACACTAAGTGCCCTGAAAAACACTTTTCTGATAAGTGGTGGTTCATACTTGTACATCCATCTCTTTCTTTATGTGGTTGGTTGGTTCAACCTGTGTATATATTGTATTTAATTCAGAATCATGAGGTTTGGAATTGAATGTATGAGCGCTGTGATGTCGCATGAAAATCCCACAAAATGAGCCTCCCGCGGTAAACGTAAAAGCCGTGGCGCTCTCAAAATGAAACGCCACTGTGAATCTTAGTACAAGCCTGTTTTTTCGGAGGAAAAAATTTTTTTTTGGAAGGAGTTGGTGGGGGTGATTACTTTCCACTGTAAATGATCAAGTGCTGTCACAATGGTGTTTCTGAGAGCAAGCACAAACACTCGCTTGGGTTTCATTGTAAACCACAAGTGTGTTTTCTTCTCTCTGGACTCTGCCTCAGTTTTTACTGATAAAGTGAGTGAGGAAAAGGTCCCCTGCCAAGACAGTGCCTTAAATCACATTATACAGCGAGAGCGATCGAGCCAAGACTCTTTGTGGCATTTAGCTACAGACACATTACAAAACTTTACTGACTCTTATCAGCAATTTGTCTGGATTAAGAAACTCGGACGTTGATTTAATCCAGAGGTGGAGAACAAGTTATTCTTCGGCAGGTTAATGCTTTTGACGCAAGTGCATTTATTTTGACTGGTATAATGTGCCGCAATGCCAAAATGTCCCCATACAGGGTGCCTTTTAGGTCTAGAGAATGTGACGTCAGATACCACTAGGTTTTGTATGTGTAAAAGTGCCTTTAGGTTGTCGTTATGCACTGATCTGAGAACACTTTTAATCTAAACACTAACTTCTATCATGTTAAGGGAGGTTCAAAGCGTTTTAGATCAGTGTTGAAGTCATATATGACCTCATCAATGCTTAGAACCCATCATTAACCACATCATTTCGCAGCCCAGTGAGACCTAATGAAATTTGTCATCATTTACTCTCATGTCCTTCCAAATCAGTATGACGAAGATTTTTTATATTTTTTTATATAAATCGTATGTTTGTTTGTTTTTTGTCCATACAGTTAAAGTCAGTAGGATAACGAACAACATCCGACTGCCTTGACTTTCATTGTTTAGAAAAAAGCATTCTTCACAATGTCTTTTGTGTTCTGCAGAAGAAAGAAAGTCATACAGGTTTGGAACAAATTGAAGGGAAAGTAAATGAAGAAATTTTTTTGGGGGTGAACTTTCCCCAATGAGTCTGGATAATCCCACTAATTCGCAGTAACTGAGTTTATTATCCCAGTCAATCTGCTCCGGCCCGTCCAGGGTCTTGTGTGAGTGTGCACATGTTTAAACAAGTTGAAATATGTACCTATCTGTACAACATGGAGGTTGTAGTGGGGTGAGGGGTGGCCAGGAAAAAGAAATATCGCTGAATTCCATTGGATCTAGACGGATTACTGCAGGACTTGCCCTCTGAACCACGAAGAACCACAATGTGAACACAGAAGACAAATGTATGTTAGGTGCGTATATACGTGAGTGTGTTTTTTAATTAATTGCTTGGCTGGTTTCTAAAACGGGATATGATGGTTTGCATACTATAAATCTCACGGAGGTCTGCTGAGACTTTATGGGACTGCTGTGAAAAACGTAAGGGGGGCATAACACCGTGAAATCCAGTGAGCAACATGAACTGTCAGTTAAAAACAAAAAGACTATTGTGTTTCCTTTACCTGCGAGATTATTATTTTTTTCTTTCATGGGATTGTTAAATTCTCTGACCACCGATCTGTGGGACTGTTTTCCGTTTAAAGAAAGACGTTATGCACCGTTTACCAATGTTGCATCTCCATCTTGGAAGAATGTACTGAAATCTCTCACGCTCTCCATCTTTATTGTATACTTTTACAATGTCTGATCTGTGTTGTAAAAACAGAAGTTCAAGGTGTCATTTTCAACAATTAAAGTGCCTTTTTGAATCATGAGTCATAGTTTGATAATCTCTTTAGTTTGTGCATTTTTACACACACTGATGACTTCCAGCAGGAATTCTACACCATTTGTTTTCTTTTTCTTTTGCCAAACTTGCACACAATACCACAACCTACCCAGCCACACACCCAGGACACACATGGTTCTCTTACACAAAAGATGATTTCACACACACAATGTTTGTTTTTCTATCATGGTGGGGACTTCCCATTGAATCTTTTTTGTATTGCTTTATACTCTTTTTGCAATTTTTTTAATCAGATTTTGATTTTATTATGAAATTAATGCTATTCTATTTAATCGAGCAGCACAACTGTTTTCAACATTTATGAAATTTTCTTGAGCAGCAAATCAGCATATTAGAATATAATTGTATATTTTTTTATTTTATATACAGTATATACTGACCACAAACTTTTGAACAATATATATATATATATATATATATATATATATATATATATATGAGGCATAGGAAAGATGTAAAAAGTTGTGTGGCACAGTACAAATTACCAGAACAAGAATATATCAAGAAAATTAATTATATGACGTAACCCTCAACAATAATTCATAACTAATTTGCTGAAAATCAGATAAGTGGGTGCTAACTATATTAGGATCGCCACTAATTGATTATACATTAGTTTGATTGACCGTTGCAAACGGCAGAGGTTTCTGTCTTTTTTTTTTTAGCTCTTAAAATATAATGCGAGATCTATAATGGCTGCTGGTCCTCTGCTTATGAAGCATTTTTACCTTTGATGACATTCCTAAAGGGATGTTTTGTCAGACAAGAAAAGTATAAAATCACTCCCCAGCTCTCTGTTCTCATAAGTCTTCCAGACAACCAGCCATGAGTCACCGTCATTCTCACTCTGCTTGGGATCCTAATGTCACACAATCTCAAAAACAAAACACACTCAGAGGCCACACACACTTACACACCATTTGACTAACGCAGTGTTGACCACACACCAGTCTATTTAGTTTTAGATGTGGCCACACACACACACACACTGTCCGAAACACACACATTTGTTAAGACAACCCGCCCTGAGCACCCAGACTGCCCTTGTTCCTGCCTGCACAAATATACCCTCACTTCATCACACATTCCCCTAGCCAGCGCTCCCTAGCAATCCGTCACTCATATGTGTCATCGTTAAAGCTTTTCTGCCATTTATTAAGACCACCAGGCATTCCTATTCACAAACCCAGGTTTGTCCTCCCCAATTCCCAGAATCCACCAGAACACTCCGGAATGTCACAGGAATCGCATCCAGGCACTGTCCGAATCATTCAACATCTCAGCACACACACACAGGCCTCACTTATCTCATTCATTTGTGCAGGGCCTGGAAAGAGTAAACACAAAAAAACAAATGGGACAGTTGGCACAAGGGAAGCAGCGGCGGGGCTGGAGATCAGCTGGATCATCTTCCTCCTGTGAGACCAAGAAGCTCCGCAATCATCCCTCAGGTCGATATTAGTCTCCTCTCCTGCTGCGTAACAAGAGAATGAACCTCATTGGCTCTTGCTGAAGCTCAAACGTGATGCGTAACACGAGAATGAGCCTCATTGGTTCTTGCGGAAGCTCGTAACGTGCTGTGTAACACGAGAATGAACCTCACTGGTTCCTGCAGAAACTCAAACGTGCTGGGTAACACAAGAATGAACTTCATTGGTTCTTGCTGAAGCTCAAAAGTGCTGCGTAACACGAGAATGAACCTCATTGGTTCTTGCTGAAGCTCAAACGTGCTGCGTAACACGAGAATGAACCTCATTGGTTCTTGCTGAAGCTCAAAAGTGCTGCGTAACATGAGAATGAACCTCATTGGTTCTTGCTGAAGCTCAAACGTGCTGCATAAAACGAGAATGAACCTCATTGGTTCTTGCTGAAGCTCAAACGTGCAGCATAAAACGAGAATGAACCTCATTGGTTCTTGCTGAAGCTCAAACGTGATGCTTAACACGAGAATGAACCTGATTGGTTCTTGCTGAAGCTCAAACGTGCTGCATAAAACGAGAATGAACCTCATTGGTTCTTGCTGAAGCTCAAACGTGCTGCGTAACACGAGAATGAACCTGATTGGTTCTTGCAGAAACTCAAACGTCCTGTGTAACACGAGAATGAACCTCATTGGTTCTTGCTGAAGCTCAAACGTGCTGCGTAACACGAGAATGAACCTGATTGGTTCTTGCAGAAACTCAAACGTCCTGTGTAACACGAGAATGAACCTCATTGGTTCTTGCTGAAGCTCAAACGTGCTGCATAAAACGAGAATGAACCTCATTGGTTCTTGCTGAAGCTCAAACGTGCTGCATAAAACGAGAATGAACCTCATTGGTTCTTGCGGAAGCTCGTAACGTGCTGTGTAACACGAGAATGAACTTCATTGGTTCCTGCAGAAACTCAAACGTGCTGCGTAACACAAGAATGAACTTCATTGGTTCTTGCTGAAGCTCAAACGTGCTGCGTAACATGAGAATGAACCTCATTGGTTCTTGCTGAAGCTCAAACGTGCTGCGTAACACAAGAATGAACTTCATTGGTTCTTGCTGAAGCTCAAACGTGCTGCGTAACACGAGAATGAACTTCATTGGTTCCTGCAGAAACTCAAACGTGCTGCGTAACACGAGAATGAACTTCATTGGTTCCTGCAGAAACTCAAACGTGCTGCGTAACACAAGAATGAACTTCATTGGTTCTTGCTGAAGCTCAAACGTGCTGCGTAACACGAGAATGAACCTGATTGGTTCTTGCTGAAGCTCAAACGTCCTGTGTAACACGAGAATGAACCTCATTGGTTCTTGCTGAAGCTCAAACGTGATGCGTAATACGAGAATGAACCTCATTGGTTCTTGCAGAAACTCAAACGTCCTGTGTAACACGAGAATGAACCTCATTGGTTCCTGCAGAAACTCAAACGTGCTGCGTAACACGAGAATGAACCGCATTGGTTCTCGCACGTCAAGTGATCAAGCTTGAGCTTTCGTTTACCACAACTGATATGAGAGTTGATTCATTTTAATATGTGAATAAAAGCCAACATTTAATCTGGTCATAATATAAAGCGTTTGGGGCATATAAAGTCTCTTCAGAAAATTTTGGATTAAACCACTCAATTCATTCCTATGGATTCGTTTATTCAATCTTTTATGAACTTTTTGAAGTGTCAGTTGCGTAACTGTCAATGGAGGGACACAAAGCTCTCAGATTTCATCAAAAAGATTCCCAAAAGGTTGGAACGACATGAGTTAGAGTAGGCCTAATTAATGACAGCATAACAATTTAAATCACAAATCAGCAACAACAAAAAAACTTAAAAAAATCACAAATCAGCAAAAATTTCACATATACTGTAGATAGAGTAACGTACCTTTCCCAACTTGCAGACCGCTTTTTACAGGAGGAAGAGGCAGTGTTGTTCCTCAGTCCTCACAATGTTGATGGCTTCAAACTGGTCATGAGTAGTTGAAAAATGTCTCCCAGTTAAAGTGAGACCAAATATTCACTATAGGGTTCAAATCTGGACTCTGACCTGGCCAAAACATGAGCCTTATGGACCTGTTCTTAAGGCACTTTGTTGTCTTTGCAATTTGGGCAGGATCGTTGTCTTGTTGAAAAATAACATCTGATAATTCCTCTTTAGATAACTTTTTATAGGAAGCAAGCCATTCAGCAATATTCATCTGTACTCCAAAGCATTAAATGGCTTTTCACAGTGAAGTAGCTCACCAATACCAGCAGCAAAAAGACTCCCCACACATGACAGCTCTTCCTCCATGCTTCACTGTAGTAGAGATGCATTTATTGTTATATTGTCAGCAGATTTTCAAAGACTCTGGTGCATCACCAAGCAACTCGTGTTTCATTGCGATTCATCACTCCACACACATCTTCCCATATTCTGCCAAAAACTTCATTCTGTCTTTGAGGGTTTTCTGTGACAGCAATGGCTTTTTAAGAACGGCATTTCCTTAAATTTTGCAAATTTCGTGACCAATAATTTGTGGTTAAGACAATTAAAAGCTTAATGTTTGTGCCATTTTGGACCCTTTTTCTTTCTTTCTTTTTTTTGCCCTGGACTGTAAACAGTCTATTTGCATAGACAATTATTTTTAAGGGAACATAGTTACTATGGAGTAGTGCAATTTTAGTATAATTTGTAATACTATTATATCATTTAATCATATTTTGAAATCACTTTTATTTTTGGTTTCCTTTTCATTTTAAGTTTTAGTAATTTTATGTCACAATTATAATACAGCCGCAATCACAAGACAAAGTTACGTTGCAAAATTTTGGTCTTACATTATGAGATATAAAGCTGTAATTGTGAGATATAAAGTTGCAGTTACTTTTTAAATGTATTTTATTCTGATGTGGAAACATGCTTCCATATAATACTCGTCTCAAAGAATGGCATAAGTAATGTGTTGAAGTTAAATATTTCAAACTTCTAATGTCAAGTACATAAGTGATATTCGTCTCAGTAAACACTATCAATAAAGGAAAATGAACCTAAAATGAAGATTTATAAGGGTGTTTCGTTCAAGGATCCATGTAAAATTATCTTAATCATCTGAACACAAAAAATTGCCCTAGACAGATCATTTCACATTGTTGATACTTCAAGAAGCATTTGTGCTTTTTCAAAAGAAAAGACTCCTTATAATTAAGTTACAAAATAACAGTTATTAAAATGTTGGCCTTCAAAAGATGTGAGAAAGTCAGAATTCAGAAGAAGACTCGCCCCAAAATCCTGTGGTGTTTTTAAGAGACCCTCAGCAATTTCCTTGAAATACCACATTTAACACGAACCAGTGTGGGTCTGTTTCTACAGCCACCAGATCAATTTGGGATTTTAGGGAATAAAAATTCTCATATTTCTGGAATTTTTATGTCTTGGAGTCTTTGATTATGTAAGATAAACCACAAAAAATTAAATAATTGAGGCCACAAGCGATTCTTTATATAGCTGAAGCATAAACATGCTCTTTGACCTCAAGAATGAATGCAGTCTGCATGGAATGGATCATTCAGATTTATTCAAATGGACAAAAGTTAATTTAACAATATGATATAAATCAGTCACATACACCTACTGCAATATAATTGTTGTTGTGGAAAATAAATACATATTAAAGTTAACATATCATCAATAAAAAGACAAATACATCATCTCGGAGTTGTGTTTTGGAATAAATCATGCATTATTCTTTTACTTCCAAACAATTTGGTAATAACCATATTGCCTTTTTGGCGAGAAAAATCACAGGTTTCTTCGGACACTACATCGTAAACATGCTAACTGATGCCTTCAAAAGTAGTTTACTCAGGTTTAGCATTTGTCCTTGGCCCTAAACTGACTATTTGCATAGAAAAAGGCAGACACATTCTCAAGTAGACGCAAGCTAAACAGCTGTTTACTTGCTGCTTGTTTGCCTTCCTGACTTAGTTAAACCCCACGTTCTATAGATAAGAACATAGGAGGTCCTGTTTTACATTAGAACATTTCATTTGGTCCCGGTCCTGGCCCGGCTCCATTTGCACCAATTGAGTATTGGGTTACATCGCAAAGAGGCTCAGCACCCACCCGGATTGCAGGAATGAGTGGAAGTCCTTCGTGCCAAGTCTCTCCAATAACCCCTCGTGTGACACAGAGGGGACCTTTGTGAAACGATCCTTGCACTGACCAGTGAACACTGTTTAATTAACCTTTTCTCCTCTCCCTCCTCCCATATTCCCATGTTTTCCTAGGGAGGCAAAAAAGAAAGTCATAATCTCTCCTTCCAACACCCCTACGGCCCCACACACACACACCTTTTCTTTCAGTAATCAGAGTGCAAGAATTTCTTTTTCCCTCCCGCTCTATTATAACATTGCAGAATCGCCCGTTGTTTAAAGACTGGACCGGAAATTGTCTTTCTAAGAGTGGAAGGCAGTCGGGGCTGCGTGGCAGTGCTTGAGGGAAGCGGTCGGGGGACATCCTGGCGACCGTGAGCCCAGACGAGCAGGAGCGAATGGGAACAATAGCCCTACCCGACCTCCACGCCCCGAATCAAACTCCCGGGAATTGCGGCTTGCAGCGTTTAGAACAGGCATGAAAAGAGTTGAATACCTTTAATAGGCCATAAAAAACCAAATGCCAATGCGGGGGGGGGGTCATGTATTGAACTGGAGTGTGGATGTTTTCAAGTGCACCGAGACGAAAGTCGAGCGAGTATGCCAAGGAAGAGGACTATAGTATGAGTTTAGCCCTTTCGTGACAGGGAAGATCTCGTCATGTCATGATCAGATCCTCACAGCCAAACAAGGGAGGTGCCGTGAGATGCTTTGCTGAGGTTGTCTGAGGACGCCAGCGTGGTTACATGGGAAAGAAAGTGAGGATGACGGACGGAGGAGTGGATTCACATCTCCAAAGACTGTATGTAAGGGTCCAGGTGCTCAATATGAGCATAAAGATGTTGAGGGAATGTAGAATCCCGAAGGTAATGACATGAGAGAATGCCGCAACACACCCAGTGAGAGAACCGGGCCAACAGTCAATCAGATGGTGCACAATATCCAGAAGGAACAATCTGTGAGATTGTGAGTGCCTCCTGGTGGTGCCGAGCGGGAATTGCAGCTTGGTTCATTTGGAAAGCTTGACTGGAAATTGGTTGTTTGGCAGCCACTACAAACTTTTTTAAGGCTGAAAAGAGAAAGAAAGAGGGCAAGAGGGACTAAAACAGAAAGACGGAGGAACAATCAGGGCACTTCAACACAATGGGAAGTATTGAAAGCATAGTTGACTATGATCTCATCATTTACTCACCCTCGTGTTGTTCCAAATCTGTACCACTTACTTTCTTCTGTGGGTCACAAAGAAGATAATTCAAAAGAAGATTATTTGAAGAATGTTGGTGAAGTTGAAGAGTTTTTCTTGCCATTGACTCTGATTGTATGGACAAAAAATTCGTTCCACAGAACAGAGTCATACAGGTATAGAATGTCACAAGGTTGAGTAAATTATGACAGAATTTTTTTTATTTTTGGGTGAACCATCCCTTTAGACACGTCTTCTGTAAAATCAACATTAGCTTCTCTCCAGTTGAGGTCAAACGTACATTTAAACTTTAAAAGAGTGGCACGTGATCTTCGAAACCTGTCGCAAAGTCAGTGACTAATGGAGGAACGGCACTACTGTGGGCATTTTGTTAGTATGTACAAGTGAGAAAGAATAAGTGTGCCTTTTCAACATGATACACCAAATCTTACTGCATTTCTACAAAAGACGGCACATCTTCCCACAGGGATCATTCGACGCACGCAGGTTCTGACAAGACACCTCAACGCACGTTTCCCAGATCATTTCAGGAATGTTCTCACCCTTCTGAAGTTCCTTTCGAGGTCAGACGTCACTCCAGGGAATGAAAACCCTGCAAAAAAAATAGCTTAAACAGCAGCCTGAGACTAACAACCATCTTAAGCTAGTAAAGCACCATGAATGAATTAAAAGCTCGAAAAGAAGTCACCCCAAATTTGAAAAGAAGTGTTGGCAGGAAAAGCATTTGGTCCACATAAAGAAAGTCATAATGGCAATCATTCAGATCAGGACTGAAATGAGGTTCACAGGTGTGAGAGAACAGCATTTGTCACATGAATGTTTCTGTAGCCCCCGGACAGGCTAAAGGACAGCTCCTGTCTGAACATGTCCAGTTCTGGAACAGCAAAAAGCTGCCATAGGCCAATCTCACACCACTCTATAATAGCAGTACCTCAGTGACACACACAGTCCAACCACCACCATTATCATCATCATCATCATCACCACCATCCTCACAGGATGATTCAGTCTGCATGTGGGTGTGTGCAGGAGTGTGTCCTGAAAGTCTTCAGTTGAAGAGGATAGAATCCGGGTCTCTGTTGGCCATCTGCGCCATGTGTTTAAGAACATCTTTTTTAGTGATGATTCCCAGCATACGCCTAAAAGGACGACAAAAAGGATTCTTGTTTTTAGTTAATACAAATCACTGATCTGTCAAGTCAGAAAATTATTGAACAGATGGTCCTAGTTAGCATATGCATGAGAGAGACTATGTTTGCATAAAATTTCAAGGCCATGTGTGTGTGTGTGTGTGTGTATGTGTTTCAAGTCTACTCTCTTTTTATGATGTCATTTCCTTTTATTGTTCTAGATAGACTTGAAGGGTGGATCATAGGGACTGAGAAAGACCAACAGCCACGTGGATCTACTCAACATCGGGAGCTGATTAACACACGCACACACACACACACACACACACTTTAAAAGGCAAAACAACTGCAACTAGAATCAGCTTCAGCTGTTTTGAACAAATATGGCAGGGAGCGCTCATAAGAAAGGACCTTTGTGGAAACAGACACTCAATATGAACTTTTATAACACAAAAACATACGGATGAGGTGCTGAGATCATTTTATTCAATCAGTGCTAAACTGGATATTTGCAGTGTATTTCCTGGTTCAATTTAATTATATAGTGCTATTCACAACGCATATTGTTTCAAAGCAGTTAGTGAGTGAAAGTGGTGAGGAAAAACTCCCCAAGATGTTTATGTAGTAGTGAATGCAAAAGAAACCTTGGGAGGAACAAAGACTCAGCAGGGGAAGCCCTCTTGCTTGGGTTGGCATATATTTAAACAAAGTATATTTTAATAAACAGTCTAAACTGCAACGTGGAGACAACAGATCTGGTCCCAAACCTAGTGAGCTAACTTTTGACAAGGCAAGGCAGCATTCGAACTGAGACAGAACCTAATAAATGACTGATTTGAAATGCTCCACACCTCATTCTACTGGAATCAATAGTGAGTCAACTCTCCCATATTTGTATGATATTAGCATGTTGCTAAGATTACTTATTTAAGCTAATCTAACCTATTTCCTATTATGACAAAGCTGCTCAAAAATGTATTTACAGAAACCAGGAGTGGTAGTATATTAAAATAATAACAATAGAGGTAATAATATAAATAATAGGCTAATAATTCCATATGTTTCAATAATGTTTTCAGAGTTTACATTTTTTATCACCACTTAATTCAAATGACTTTTCTAGTCATTTGTGATAGTTTTTTTACTCGCAGCAATTTCTCAGAAATTTCTACCTAAACGCTTGACATAACTATGGAAATGTACATTCATTCATTATACAAATTTCCATGATTATAAGATTTAAAAAATGTACATGACTTTTCCAGGTCTATAAAATCACAATTCTTATATATATCCATGTTTTCCAAAACCATGGGGGCCCTCTTAAATAAAAATTAGTTGTTGAGAGAACAAATAAAAAAAAGCTTATTAAAGCTTGTTTTGTTTTATTTTAAATAATTTGAAGTAATCTTGAGGCCCCCTGGTTGAGAACCACTGACCTATATACGTTTCAGTATGTAATGCAATTTAAATATTAACATGAACAACATTTCTCTCGACTCTTGTCCAGCATTTTGAAAGGATTTTACAGCTTACCTCTTCTTAAGGCATTCTAGGGTTGCCTCATCTGACTGTGATCCTCAGAGTTTGGCCAAATATTAAATGTATCTTAGAATGTTGCCTTTAATGTTAGGTAGCTCAAGCACACTAGATTTTGGAACAGAGCTAATGTGTGACATAATGTGTGTAAGGGTGAGATTAACATATTTCAATCTGACTTGCATTTATATGGTTGTAAATGAGACATTAACACTAAAATGTTGTTTATTTCAATTTGGTTCAGTTGAATTTAGCTTGAGATGCCACAAAAAAAAAAACAAAAAAAAAAGGATAGCCTCATTCTGCTTCTCATGGGAGAAAACAAATATCTGCTACACGCATATCTCATCGACTTCTTTAAAAAGATCACACAGCTGTACACGTCACCCATTCCCACAGACTCACCCGTTCCGAGTGACGAGGCACTGCCGCAGGCCGAGCTTGCGGAAGATGTCCACTACGATTTCCATGGGTGTGTGCACAGTGACCGTGAAGGGGCTAAGATCCAAGATGCTGTGCAGTTTGACAGCAGGAGGAGTGTTGGGGGACGCGGGCAGATCACATTCACTGAACAGGACGGCAGACACGCTGACCACACCTTCCTGATGCCGACGTGCATTTTCTGAGATGATTGAGTGAAAGTTATGCAGGAAAGAGACAAAAAACAGGACAATTAGCAGTCTAAACGCAACACTAATCCATCAGTTACAACAAGGATTAATTAGCAAAACATCTTTTGCAGCCCACGGATCATCATATTGCACACAAGAACTGGCTGAAATCACTGCTTCCAATCTAATTGACTGGCTGCTCTAAAATGTCTTGGAATAAGGGTACAGAGGTTTTTAATTAGTCAGACAAGAAACAAAGTTGCGCTTACAAGGCGCCAGGCTGACAAAATCTTTGTGCTATCAACTCTTTGACAGAGATTCAAGAGTTTGGTTTGGGACACTTAGTAGCAAGAAAATGAGATATACTCAGGCACAACTTGATCTCCCAAAATTTCTGAAAAATATACAACTGCTTTCAGACTGTGGTTGGTTGCGTCAGTCGGCTGGTTTGCAAGACTCCTAACAGTCAAACTGATGTCATGTATTTGTTTAATCTACCGTTCAAAAGTTCGGGGTTGATTTCGTTATATTTTTAAAAAAGTTTATCTTTATGCTCAGCAAGGATGCATTTATTTGATTAAAAATTACAGTAAAAACAATCTCACAATCTCTTTATGAACATTTTGAACTGTGGTAGTTGTGTAGCAGTCAATGGAGGGTCAGAAATATATCACATTTTATCAAAAAAAGATCTTCATTTGTGTTACGAAGATGATTGAAAGTCTTATGGGTTTGGAACGACATGAGGGTGAGTAATTAATGACAGAATTTTAATTTTTGGGTGAAAAAATTTGTTCCTGTGATGTCAAAGCTGCATTTTCAGTGTCACATGATCCTTCAGAAATCATTCTAATATGCTGATTTGGTGCTCAAGAAACATTTCTTATAATGATCCATGTTGAAAACAGTTTTTGTAACAATGTAAAAAATCTTTACTGTCACTTCTGTTCTGACCAATTTCATGCATCCTTGTTGAATAAAAATATTACTTAAAAAAACATGACTGATCGCAAACTTTTGAACGGGACTATGTACAGTATATACATGTATATATAAATAAATAGCGTAAATATGTGGAGCACCGATAAAAACAAATACTCACCTAAAGATATGACCAGATCCCTCCTCAACACAAAGCCCACCAATCTCTGAGACTGATGTGAGATCACCACAGGAAAGCCACTGTAGGTGGTGTCTACGATGAGTCTCTCCACCTCCTCTACAGTCATTCCGCTCTGCGTCAGCACTGACAGTGGTGGGTCGCTCCGCCGTGGTCGCATCACATCCGTGGCAAGAGTCTTGTGGCGGAATTCCTCTTTGGCTTCCAGGAAGGGGTAACCGTTGAGACGGATGTGGGCCTCGTAGATGCCCTCACGACCCAGAGCGTCTGCGACCCATTTGCTGGTCATGGCAGCAGCCATGAGAGGCACAATGTACTCTAAACCTCCAGTCAGCTCAAACATAATGACCACCAGAGAGACTGTCATACGCGTCACACCCCCTAGAGTGGGAAAAGAGAAGAAAAGAAATAAACACTAAACCACTAACCACAAATGTGAACAACAGTAATAGTGCAGATTGCCTTGGCAAGCACCAATAGTTAGGGTGTATAAAGGAAATAGTTAATTAATAGTGCGACAAAGTCAAAGGTCAAGCCATGTTCCTGAAAGCCAACATGAAATGCATGGAAGACTGCACAAGGCAATTTGGTTGTAACTGCAAAGTGAAAAATTCAGTAGATTTTTCACAGAGATGGAGCTAAATCACCCCTCACCCAGACAGGCTGCTGCGCCCACCATGGCGTACAGGCCCGGCGTGATGCAGTCCGCCCCAGGAGAGCACCAGCCTCTGAAAACATTCCAGTCATGGTGGTAGACGGCCAGCTGCTCCATGCCCACACCAAGAAGCCTGCCTGCTATAGCCCCCACCGCCATACTGGGGATGAACAGACCGGATGGCACCTAGAGAGGAACAAAGAGCAAGACAAAAGAAATAGATAAAGATGGCAGAACTTACATGTTATGCAAGCAGTGATTTGACAACTACTTAAGAAGGTTTGAATGTGTTATTGTGACTAGGGTTGAATCGATAAAAATGTTTTGGCTTTGTTATAACACCAGTACTTTGGAATCGATACCCTAAGTAACAAATCAAGTGCTTAATTTCTATAGGCAACGTAACCAAGGAAAACTAAATAATGTGTAATTGTTGAGTCCAAATTTATTTGGATGACATTTGAAGTTAAATAAAATAAAATAAATAATTTTGGGGTCTCTCATTAAAATGTTGACATTTCTGACATTACAATTACTATTATTCTGTGAAAAAAATACCTGCAAAACTAACTTGTAGTAACTAACAGATTTTTTTTTCTATTTTATTTCCAAAATGTTTATATTAAAAAATGATATGTATATATATAAAAAATAATGCTCATAAAAAAAAAATATATAAACAAACTTAAAACTTTTTTTTTTTACTTACAATAATTACATTAATTTGCCATGGGTCTTTAAAATGAGACCAAACTTAAAGCTTTGCTCCAAAGCTTCAAATTTTTATCAAGTTTTTTGACACTGACATTTTTGTCCTCAGATTAACTTTAAAATTGATGCACGAGGGTTAACCAAAAAAAAAAAAAAAAAAAAAAAACATCCATATACTCGTTAAGCAGTTTACTCCCAGAACTGAACTGAGACTAGAGTTTGTTTTGCAGTCAAAACACATCTAGGTCCGTTACCTTCATGCCAAATGTAGCCACAGTGATGAACATCTTAAAGACCAGTGCAAGAGCAAGCAGCAACATAGCCGTATAGAGCTTTGGCCCCGCCGGACGATCCGCCAGACCGTTAATGACAGTAACATTAGCACTTCCTGTTCTACTTCCACTGTAGTCGCAGATTCTCGACGAGTCCAGCAGACTACAGTCGTTGAACAGCTCAGAGATCAGTTGGCTGCCACTCATCCGAGTGTACTCATTCGGGAACGCTAGCAACGCTGTGATCAGGGTGACCAACAGAACCTCGAGGACAGGGTAGTGCCCAAGGCAGGTGTTCTTTCGGAGATGGCACCAGGCGATGTTAGCACGAATGAAGAAAGCACCCCAAAGGCCACCAAAGATGCCCAGAAATATGAAAGGTATGAGTTCTAGAAAATGCCAGGGAGTGTGGAACTCCACATAGAAAAGGACCAGACGGCTGTTGCCGAAGGGGTTAATGGAGCGAAGGGTGAATGCAGCAACCAGAGCAGCGAAGAACGAACGCCACAGAGTCTTCAGGGGGAAGTAGTAGCTGACCTGAAAAAGACAATGTGAGAGACATGTGTCACTGTCAGGTGTTAGAACAACATTCAGCAGATGTTTTCAACATAGATAATAATAGACCAGTTGGGAGCAGACACCACAGTTACGTCATTTGTAGCTACGCGCGCATTGTGGTGGCAGAAAACGTGCAAAATCCAAGGAATAAGACTCGACTGATGAAACCTGCAATCTATTATTAAAGCCATTAATTTGATTTAAATATTCACATATGCAGTTCATTGTGGACATTTACAGTTACAGTTACAGTAACATTTAAACCTATAACAGACTTTAAAATGTATCTTTTAAATTGACAAACATCATTATGTGTAATTCAGGGCACAATTCAAACAGGATCAAAATATTTGTTGTCTCTCGCCATTGACTACCATATAATATTTTTCCGAAATAAGGTCCCATGGAGGTCCACCGGAAGGTGACGGACTTAGGCTCTCTATATCAGATATGTGTGTCAATAGCGTGACTTTTTTTCTTCTTTCTTTCAAGAATGCATTAAAAATGTAATACATCCAGAGAGTGAAATGACATTTAAGATATGTCTGTTTTAAATTACCAAAATGTTTTACTTTTTCGTCTCACAAAAATTTATTTTATTTTAACCACTGTATTTTAACCATATAAATAACAGTGAAATAGTTTTATTTTATAGTATTATTAATTTCTGAAAATGTTTTGTTGGCCAAATAAAATTATACCGCAATAATATATAAGGAAACTGAATGACAGAGAAAACCCCTTTAAACACTCATTATCATAAAATGACCCCCACAAAATAATTGCTGAGCTTATTTGGATGACTACATAATAACCCTTCCAAAAGGGAAAAAACGCATCAGAAACAGTACTATAAAAACAAAAGAATCTCTTTGTTTATGGCAGGACTGCAGAAATATAAAGCGCTCACCTCCTCAAGACTGAAAAGCACCCCTCCAATAGGAGCACCGAATGCTACGGACACTCCCACTGCAGATGCTGCAGACAACACCTGATACACACACACACACACACACACACACACACACACAATGAATATTTACTTCATTTACAATCCATTCCATTTCTATTCCCTAACTAAAATGCACAATAAAGAGCATATTCAACCTCCTAAATATATGAACAATGAATTATACAATTCAATTATATAATCCTGATCACGTGATTCAGGAGGACAGCCTAGAAAAAGCCTCGTCTGTTCACGATTTCTATTACCAATTTGGCACTGGCAACTTCCAGCACATCAGTTAACAGAGACCAAGCCAAGAGGTTTATATCAATGTATTACATTACAAGTTTTGGTCCAAGACACAAAATACTTTTCTGTTACTTTTCTGTCAGTCTATCCCACACTCCCCTCTCCCTTATCACTTCATCACTCCATTCCTTCTCTCCTCATCTCCCTCCCCAGTTCCCCTCACCTCTCGTCTCTTGGCCTCGTTTCGACGGTATTTGGTGAAGAAATGGCATAGGATGTTTGCGCAGCAGCAGGCTACATGAACCAGTGGACCCTCTTTCCCCAGACTGAGGCCGGAAGAGACGGCCAGCACCAGCGTGATGGTCTTTATGATCAAAGTCCACTTTCCCAGGTACCCACGGATTATGAAGCCACTCAGGATGGTTTTAATCTGCAAGAATTAAGGATAGGTTATAAAGGATTCAAAAGTATTCCCAAAAACTGGCCATTTTCCAGACCAAGAGTTGAGGAGCATGTATAACTCACTTAAGCAGTTTTTCTTGGCTTATGAACATGTCTTAATGGATCGTTTTAAAAACAGCCATTAAACCGTTCCTTAAATCTCCTCTGACAACTCCTCCACATGAATTTAAATCAGTATTACAACTGAAATCATCTAACATGGGTTTTTTTTTTCAGACAGACATTGTGACTTATGTCAGAAAGCCCTGCATTGTTCTCTCTGCCAAGGTTAGAGTGCAGAAACAATTGTGGTTGAACATCTGAAAACATTTTGAACATCTGAAAAACAGTGCAGAAAACTGGCGAAAAATAGTTTGTCTCCATTCACTCTCACTTTACTCACAGTTTGAATTATAAAATTGAAAAAAGGAGGTGCTTTTTAGTCTGTGAAGTGAAGCTGAAGTGTTTAATTTCTGCACCACTAGAATTACAAAAGTAACTACATTTTGACCATTTTGTGATGGCTGAAGGAAAATTGTATTATAGGTGGAAAGCGCTTGAATTTGTGAAAAGATACATGGCTCATCGTATGTGAGCATCTGAGGAGCTTCTCACCTCTGGTATTCCTGAACCGCAAGCGTAAGGGGCGAAGGCTCTCACCAGAGTCACTGCCAGGAAGGCGAAGAGAAGAGCCCAGATCACATACATGAAATAACTCACCACATACGCACTGGCCCCCTGCAGGACACACAAATTACACATCTGAAATCAAGGGGGCTTATACACCGTCACCCCCTACAGGACAGTTAGAGGCCACACTTATTCTTACATGCTATTTACTCACATCCTGAAGTTGATGATCATGAAATGGATAATGAGGGATTTAGGAGAATATGACCTACTAGTTGAGGCTTGAATCTCCCTCCCTAAAAATATGTATATCTGTTTTCTAGATTTACATGAAATGTTGGTTTAAAGGTCTTTAAAATAATTCCTCCAATTCTCAATAGACTGGATACTGAAAAATTGGCAATTCCTTTAAAAAAAAAAAAACTACTGCAATTCAGCATATGTGAATACATTTACAAGATAAAAATTAACCCGAGATGAAAATGTTTTACTGTAATTTATTCAAATTTCTACATTGTAGCTTTGTCTTCATACCACAAGGGGGTGATATACATTACCATTCAGAAATGGGGTTAATACGTTTTTTTTTTTGTTTTTTTTTAAGATAC
The DNA here is from genome assembly GCA_031834385.1 of Semotilus atromaculatus. NCBI lineage: Eukaryota > Metazoa > Chordata > Actinopteri > Cypriniformes > Leuciscidae > Semotilus > Semotilus atromaculatus. The sequence goes on from JAULUF010000009.1 coordinate 27,000,308, forward strand.
TAATACTTTTATTCAGCAAGGATGCATTAAAGTGACAGTAAAGATATTTATAAAATAAAAATCTATTTCAAATAAATGCTGCTCATTAGATTTTTCGGTTCATCAACAACAACAAAAAATCCTTAAAAAAAATTAAGCAGCACAACTGTTTTCAACGTCGTTGTTAAGAAAAAAGCAGTAAATCAGCATATTGGAATGATTTCTGAAGGATCATGTGACACTGAAGACTCGAGTAATGATGCTGAAAATTCAGCTTTGCCATCACAGAAAAAAACTTTTTAAAGTATATTAAATAGAAAATGTCACAATATTAATAAATTAAGCCTTGATTAGAATAAGAGACTTTACAGAAACACAAAAAATATTAAAACTCTCACCAACCCCAGATGTTTGAACGGTAGTACATACCAGAACCATAGACAAACAGTTAAGCAAGAGAAGATCTCTAATCCACAGAAGTGCAGCACCAGGAACTCATTTCATTTAGGCTTTCCAGAACACTGTCATACATTTGTAAATCTTTGAGCTAAACAGGCCTGTGAAGCTTGGATTCTGCTAAACTGAGAAGACTTATTATAATCAGACAAAAAAAAAAAAAGTACACATCCATTTTTCTTCTGTCAACTAGATGTAAATAACAATGTGATATTCTACTAAAACAATAACATTTGTCATTTTTCGTGTCAGAGAAAACCCCAATGATACATTTGATTTAAAGCAGTAAACCACAACATGATGATGAAATGATTATCAGGGCTTGAAATTTACTTTATTTACTTGTCAGCACTGGCACAAATTCAAAAAGTTAGGAGCACCAGCAAAAATGTAGGAGGACCACAACTTCAATTAATATAAATATTCAGGGTTTCTGCAGGTTTTATGAAGGTAAATTTAAGACTTTTTAAGGATCTTTTTAAGACCAGTAAAGAAATTTTAAGGAATAAACGGAAGGGAGAGGTAATATACATAAATATATTCTCTAAATATAAATGTCTAGGGATAAATATGTGGTAAAGACATTTTGTTGTATTAGCAACACTTCACAGTTTGAGCTCAATTACTTTTTAATTCATATAACAAAAAAGTTGCTTTAATCGCTCTGCTCTCAAACACAAGAATCATTGATCACACTGCAAAAAGTGCTGTTCTTACTCTGTATTTTCGTCTTGTTTTCAAGTGCAATTGTCTAAAGACTTTTAAAAAATAAAATACGTTTACTTGAGATGAAAATGACATAAAATGCGAAACGGATAAAAATGAAGCAAGTTTGTGATTAAAACAATATAAAATATCTGCCAATAAGCTTAAACTAAATGCATCTTGATTTAAAGGTGTTTAGATATTTGTATTTTAAAAACAGGTCAAAAAACCTGATGAGGATATTCATTTTTCACAAGGCATGCAACATTTAATACAATCCCTGTGAATTAAAAACTTTCTGCTCTGATTTAAAACCTTGTAAGGCCTCATTTTGTTTAAGCGAATTTAGACTTTAAGATCTGCAGAAACCCTGATTTTATTAACAGATTTATTTTATTTCAAAACAACACCATGAGCTGCAACATGGGTGTAAATTTAGTGAAGGCGAGCTCTTCTTTAGCGATGGTGTGTAGACGGTGTTAAATTTCCCGGTCAGCTCTGCCAACTGAGTGGAACGGCCGGCAGTATCCTGACGATTAAAACAAAACAATTGAACCTGATCTGGAATTCTTAGCCACAAACTTCTCCTGGAATTTCTTGTGCTTGGCACTCTCCTGGTGTTTAATCAAGCTCTCACGCTTAAAATGTGTGGATTCAGTGGTGAATGCAGCGTTACCTAAAAACATCTGTCCCACAGACTTTACAGTAAACACAATGCATTGAGCCATTTACATAGCAAAGTCTTTTACAAAGCAGTCTTTCAGCCACTCTCCAAAAACTGTAAACCTTCTTTTCCGCTGGTGGATCCACATCCACCACATAATCGCGTTCACCAACTCCAGGAGTTACATTATCTTTAAAGAGACACTTCACCTTTGCATTAAGCTTTTTATCGTTAGAAACCCAGTCATATTTTTAAATGGTCGTGCATTATTCCCTAATTTTCCCCTGAGATGGGAGAAATAAGGATTTCAGTGTTGCAGTTCCTGCTTATAATTATGCAAAAATCGTCATTTTGCGTCATTCTAAGCAGGAAGTCCCATATCTTGGTAGAGGGGTTGAAACTACAAACACTCGTTCCTCATTTTTCCAGGGGGTGGGACTCACTCACGCTACTGACCTATTACAGATCAGTGGGTGGGACTTCATTTGCAGAAACTAAAAGCAATATCCTCCATCTTGTTTGGAAGCTAAGCTAACTGGCTCTGTGGAGCCTGATGTGAAGTTACGACAATGGCGAAATGTACTCAATATGATATGGGAGAAGAGGATTTCGAAAGTCTGATGCTCGAATCAGATGTTTGTGGCTACTTTTACGAGACGCAATATAGCGAAGAGCGACGCGGACAGGCTCGAGCTGGGGCGGACTGGTGCTCTCACTGTGCGCCTACGGACACAGATAGAGTCCGTCTGCTGCAAAGAATTTCAACAATGCCAATTTCTCCTGGATGAAATCTCTGAATCAGACGAGGACACGGACGTTTGTGAACCATCCTAGTTTCGCGCTGCATATGTTCTGACTGAACATCCCGGTATCATGCAATAATTCACCATTTCGAAAGAAATACAAATGAAGAATAATTCACTAATGAGTTCGCAAACTAACTAGAAATTTTGTGTGAAATGAATTTCAAGCTCTGGTGGTAGCTAGCCTCTTAGACGGAGGGAAGAGTGATTTCTCTGATAGGCGGATACCTCATAGGCGCTGTTCTGGATTAGTGGGAGTGGCTTGCAGAGCTGTGCAATGTGGTGCATTGTGGGAGTTGTTGTCAAGCCAGCAGCCATATCACCCTGTAGCCCAAGACTGGTTGCCCACTGAAGCTAAGCAGGGCTGAGCCTGGTCAGTACCTGGATGGGAGACCTCATGAGAAAACCAGGTTGCTGCTGGAAGAGGTGTTAGTGAGGCCACCAGGGGGTGCTCACCCTGTGGTCTGTGTGGGTCCTAACGCCCCAGTATAGTGATTGGGACACTATACCGTCAAAGAGCACCGTCCTTCGGATGAGACGTTAAACCGAGGTCCTGACTCTCTGTGGTCATTAAAAATCCCAGGATGTCTTTCGAAAGAGTAGGGGTGTAACCCCGGCATCCTGGCCAAATTTGCCCCTAGTGGCCTCTGTCTATCATGGCCTCCTAATCACCCCTATATATATACATATATACTAATTGGCTTCATCACTCTGTCTCCTCTCCACCAGTAAGCTGGTGTGTGGTGAGCGTACTGGCGCACTATGGCTGCCGTCGCATCATCCAGGTGGATGCTGCACATTGGTGGTGGTTGAGGAGATTCCCCCCCCATCTATGTAAAGCGCTTTGAGTGTCTAGAAAAGCGCTATATAAATGTAATGAATTATTATTATTATTATTATTTCATACAAATGCGCCCTAAAGTTACTTTCTGTCTTTCCTCGGTCAAGAAGGCACCCAATTCAAAATTTATTTTACATTTCGACTACATATATGACCCACTTTCAATGAATATTAATGTTCCCATGGGTGAAATGCTCCTTTAACTTTATGCGGCTTCAAAAGAAAGCTTGTGTTCTTTTCATCTTCTCTCTTCAGCTCTTTACATTTTGTGCGCTAGTGCCCTGTCACGTGACAACAGAGCGCAGTGAAAGGGGTGACTGATGGCTAATACTAACCAATCTAAAATCTGCATTTAAGTTAAGAATGTAAAGAGGAAGTTTAATTGGTTGTGTAGTGTTGGAAGGAATGGTGGACCAGTCCCTCTATCAGCTCACAGCAGGCAGCAGGCACATACTCTGTGCGGTAATTAGCAAACGTTTCGAGAGAAATGAAAACCGGTCACACCACAACAATTATTTGCACTCGCACAAATGCTCCCAAATATATTTTGAGGTTAAATTTGGGGAGCATACGCAACCAAAATGGTTGCAATTTCGAGCCTTGGATTGCATATGTAACATGGTGCACTGGTTACATGGATCTCTGTCACGCAACACTTCCGTGCGTGTTGAATATGGAACCCACCTCATTGACTCCAACCATGAGCTCTGCCCAGCTCTTCCACTGAGGACACCTGTCTCTTTCCTTGAAAGTGGTTTCATTGGATGTCCAGCAACAGTCCTCATGATTAAACCAGAACCCGTTTAGGCACACACCCTCTTTAAGGTCTGTCATCCAGTGGGCGGCAATGTCTATACCTCCAGCCAAGGCCCCTGGTGAGGAAAGAGATGGGACACAAAAGACATTCAAGTCAGACGTCATACGAATGCATTTTCACACAGAGAATTAATCGCTACTTTTTACATTTTCTAAAGAGAATACGAGTGGTTTTTGCCCATGAAAACAAGCTATCATGATGCTAGGGTATTGTGGGAGGTTGCCAAAGTATTTCTTTAGGGCTGCAAAGGGTGTTTTAAGCAATTTAAGCTAGATTTGCTTAGCAGAGGCAAACAACCCCATCCTCAAGTCCCTAAGACATTCTGGTCCTTTCTTCAATGCAATTTTATGGGATATGTCAATTGATTTGTTGCCTTTTTGTTAATAAAATCATAGGTATGAAAGTGAAAAAAAAAGTAATAGCACACCTCTTATCAACTTTTGATAAGTATAATCCTTAGGGCTATGGGATTTTAAAATCACGCTTTGGTAAACAATAATTACTGAAGTCATAAAAAGTAATAAATTGTGACATACCAAGTCATAAACTAGAAATGTGTGACAATTTTTATTTTATCTCATAATTTTACTTTTTTGTTATAGTTATGATTTACGACAAAATATTATTTTATTATAATGGTGAAATGGGTTTCTATACTATAAAAGCCCACTTCCGACTTTAAAAAATATATATATAATTATGAAAGTCATAAAAGGTCAAAATTATGAGATACCAAGTCAACAAAATTGTGATATAATGACGACTTTATTTTATTATTTTGACTCCTCTCATAATGACATTTTTTATTATATATATATATATATTTTTATTATATATATATATATATATTCTAATATGCCAGAAATGGGCTAATAAAATTATACCTTTATGATTAAACACAGTATTGAAAGTATGCAGGTCTACTTAGAAAGTATGCAGATAAAAATCTTCATTGTACTTTGTGCATTCAAGCTCAGGAAACAAATAGAAAGATATTAAACAAAGACAGCAACAAAGGGCAATATACACTCACCGGCCACTTTATTAGGTACACCTGTCCAACTGCTCCTTAACACTTAATTTCTAAGCAGCCAATCACATGGCGGCAACTCAGTGCATTTAGGCATGTAGACATGGTCAAGACAATCTCCTGCAGTTCAAACCGAGCATCAGTATGGGGAAGAAAGGTGATTTGAGTGACTTTGAACGTGGCATGATTGTTGGTGCCAGAAGGGCTGGTCTGAGTATTTCAGAAACTGCTAATCTACTGGGATTTTCACGCACAACCATCTCTAGGGTTTACAGAGAATGGTCCGAAAAAGAAAAAACATCCAGTGAGTGGCAGTTCTGTGGGCGGAAATGCCTTGTTGATGCCAGAGGTCAGAGGAGAATGGCCAGACTGGTTCGAGCTGATAGAAGGGCAACAGTGACTAAAATAACCACCCGTTACAACCAAGGTGGGCAGAAGAGCATCTCTGAACGCACAGTACGTCGAACTTTGAGGCAGATGGGCTACAGCAGCAGAAGACCACACCGGGTGCCACTCCTTTCAGCTAAGAACAGGAAACTGAGGCTACAATTTGCACAAGCTCATCGAAATTGGACAATAGAAGATTGGAAAAACGTTGCCTGGTCTGATGAGTCTCGATTTCTGCTGCGACATTCGGATGGTAGGGTCAGAATTTGGCGTCTACAACATGAAAGCATGGATCCATCCTGCCTTGTATCAACGGTTCAGGCTGGTGGTGGTGGTGTCATGGTGTGGGGAATATTTTCTTGGCACTCTTTGGGCCCCTTGGTACCAATTGAGCATCGTTGCAACGCCACAGCCTACCTGAGTATTGTTGCTGACCATGTCCATCCCTTTATGACCACAATGTACCCAACTTCTGATGGCTACTTTCAGCAGGATAATGCGCCATGTCATAAAGCTGGAATCATCTCAGACTGGTTTCTTGAACATGACAATGAGTTCGCTGTACTCAAATGGCCTCCACAGTCACCAGATCTCAATCCAATAGAGCATCTTTGGGATGTGGTGGAACGGGAGATTCGCATCATGGATGTGCAGCCGACAAATCTGCGGCAACTGTGTGATGCCATCATGTCAATATGGACCAAACTACCTGAGGAATGCTTCCAGCACCTTGTTGAATCTATGCCACGAAGAATTGAGGCAGTTCTGAAGGCAAAAGGGGGTCCAACCCGTTACTAGCATGGGGTACCTAATAAAGTGGCCGGTGATTGTATATATATATATATATATATATATATATATATATATATATATATATATATATATATATATATATATATATATATATATATATATATTAGAGCTCCTGACTGTAAATTTATGTAGGACAGATTCTGGGTCTTAGTGCTAGTTTATGATAAACAATTTGTAAGCTTTATATTGGAATTGCTGAACACAGGTAGAACTTTTGGCAGAGATTGCGTTATTCAGCCTGAGGGTGGCGCTCCAATGTTGATTGACAGACTTTAAATACACCCACAAGCATAGAATGCGTTCTCAGAATTGCCTTAAAGGGATAGTTCACCTCTTCTTTCAGACGGATACAATCAGGGTTACAGGTGAAACTCAAGAAATGTTTATATCGTGCAAAGGTTCATGTATTTCAGTAATTCAAATTAAAAGGTAAAACTAATATATTTAGATCCTTTTTCTTTTCTTTTCTATTGATTTCATGTAATATTCAAATTTTCTGAGATTTTGGGGTTTTCATAAGCTGTAAGCCAAAATCATCAAAATTATAACTTTTTCACGATATTCAAATTTTTCGAGTTTCACCTGTATATTAAAAAATGTCCTGGCTCTTCCAAGCTTTATAATGGAAGTTTCTGTTTTGAAGTCCATAAAAGTGCATCTATTAATAAAGGCCTTCTGAAGTGAGGCAATGCGTTTGTGTAAGACAAATATCCATATTTAAAACGTTATAAAGTAAAATAACTAGATTCCGGCTAAACAAACATACGGATTTGACTTAGGCCTAAGAGCAACTTATGTGAGTAATGCGACATACTGCTGATATTTACGCCAAGACGAACTACGCTACTTCTGATGTCTCAAGTTGCATAAGTTGAGCTTTAGAGGTAGGTAGACTGCGTATGGCCGTTTGCTGGAATTTACTTTGTAACATGTTAAATATAAATATTTTTCTTACACAAACGCATTGCTTCGCTTCAGAAGGCCTTTGTTAACCCCCCAGAGCTGTGTGGAGCATTTTTATGATGGATAGATGCACTTTTATGGACTTCAAAACAGAAACAGCCATTCACTTCCATTATAAAGCTTGGAAGAGCCAGGACATTTTTTTAATATAACTCCGATTGTATTCGTCTGAAAGAAGAATTTCATATACACCTAGGATGACTTGAGGGAGAGTAAATCATGGGCTAATTTTCATTTTTGGGTGAACAATCCCTTTAATGTAGTATTTATTAATATTGTTTTCAAATATTACAAGTTGTGGATAAATTCCAATGAAGAAAAGAAAGTCTTATCTATTTTCAAACATGAACCAAACACAACAGAACTATAAAAAGGCTATTCACAAGAGCATGTTTTATTCCTTCAGTAATTTGATACACTATATGTTTTTCAGGTACAGTAGGTTTATTTAACATGTATGCATTTATTTAACATCTTTTGTTGTTCGATTAATATTAAAATGACACACACAGGTATTTTAGGCTGCTGTCACTTTAAGACCGAATGCTTGGATCTAATATACTGATACTTATCCGGTTTTCACAGAGCTGTATTTACGCGACGAGCATTTTGACAACCGTATCTGTATTTGACCATACAGGCGCAAAGAGAACTGAATCCGGGATCGGGGCGCTGTCTGAGAGAGCGCTTCTGGTGTGTGTCATTCAGCGCGACACCACATTGAGTTCTTTTTTTCACAACTTACTGCACATAATAACTTGATAAACTCTTTTTGAAGATCCCCATTAAATGTAAACACACACTTCTTTGATGTCTTCATGTTTGACGTTCTCTCCAGTGCTCTCTAATATCCCGCCTTTACTAACAGCAAGTTAATCGATAACTAATTGTGATTGGATGGTAATTGTGTTCTCCAAAATATACTATGATGAGATTGGCTACCTTTGCATTCTCGCGTGACAGAAGACTGCTATACTCACTTTTATGATCACCTAGCAAAAACAATTTAAGAAAGAAGAAATACGGGACAAAACATGATTTTTTTTCATAAGTCAGGACACTAAAAATAGAGCTGAAAAACAGGTCTGGTCCCCCTACATAAAGACAGACATGCCAACTACTAGTTACTGACCTAATATACACATAGCTGAAGCAGATTGATATTGTCCTGATCTGGAGCAATCAATAGAGCAGGGGTTCAACAAACTTTTCCATTCCAGGACCCACCTAGACAAGAATAATCTATCTCAAGACCCACCAAAATAAATTTAAAGTATGAATGTGGGGTGGGAGGCGTTAGTTCTCTTTAGAATTCTCACACTTGAATTCTCTGGTGCAATGCGATCTCATGCAGAATGCAGAGCAGTGATTGGAGAAAACTAGTTTCTTCTTGTTAATAATGCGCACCGAACCGCTTAATGAACCGAGCCGCTGAAAATTGTTATCACAAGAAGTTGCACGCGCTTCATGAAACACAATGCTGACATATCTATCGAATTAAATTCGAAAATCGCAATATAGCTATTTCTATTTAACTTTGGTACATCGTGCAACCTGTTTGTATGTGTGTGTCATTTATAAAAAACTTAAATTTTGCTGCAGCCAATAGTGAATGCGCGACCCACCTCTTCCCAATCTGCAACCCACAAATGGGTCGCGACCCACAGTTTGAAAACCCCTGAATTAGAGCGTGGAAATAAACAGGAAGTGGGCAAGACGTGGGCTGACCTGACATGAGTCCAATGAGGAGCATTAGAAGCCAGCCAGAAAAGGCATCACTGATGCTGAGGAGCAAGGCTAGTGTAGACTGCTTACTCTTATTGGTGATCTGAAAGAAACACAAGGTGTTAGAGCAGGAACTGTGGGTGGAGTTTCAAAAGCAGGTGGAAACCCCGCTCACCTCTCTATGCCGATCTCTGTCTTTAGACTTCTCCCTAACCCAGTCGATGGTGTTGAAGTCCTCATAGGTGCCAATGCCAGGAATGGTGTCATCCAGTAGATCCAAGAGCTTAGGACTGTTGTTTCTTCTCCGATCTGCTTTACAGTGGCCTACGGGAACAAAACACAACAAAAAATACTCATGGGAAACCAGCAGACACAGACACCAGCAGGATTGCATGCCTATGCTGTTTTTCTATTGTGAAGCAGAATGCAAATAAAATGCCAATTAATGATGGACAATTCCCATTGTGGCCTGAGAAGAATTACAGATAACCAGTTCACCATTACATTGTCAATCAGAGCCATTAGCGTGTGTGATATCGCTGGCAGGGCAAAGCCTAACGCACTTTGAATGACTCAGACAGACTTAACAAAAAGAAAAGGGCTGATGTTGACCTCAAATGCTGACCACAAAATAACAGTGGATGAAGTCAAGTCAAAATACAAGCCAGTTAGGACAGGATACAAGTCACTGTTATGTTTACACAGTACATAAAGCACTTTTATTTTACTTTTAGTGTGTTTACTTAAAAAACAATGGCTAACCTCCAGAGCACAAAATTCTTTCATGCTTCTTTAGTAAATTATCTTATTCCAAGAACTGGGAGACATGTAGTGGAATGCTAAATTTCAGAGTCAATACTGTAAAATCACTTTTGTACAGATTAGACAGCAGATAACAGATGACTTTTACAATCTTAAAACTAGATTGTAGAAGCATTAGCACCAATGGTCTCTATGATCAACTTAGATCACTATGCTTTTGAAAAACGGAGCCCATGTATGTCAGTATGCAAATAAGTCAATTGACAAAGACAAATGTTTGAGATCAAACTAGTTTAGCTGGTTTAACAGATGTAGGCGAGAGACACCAGGCCTTCGGACTGGTTTTAAACCAATGTGTGCGTGATACAAATTGAAAGATTCAGGTTCAACTTGAAACAAAAGGCGTCTGACACCACAACAGCATTTGTCATATTTTCAAAATCTGACACATGGACAGTAATGTTGCTGGCTATAAGGCCACATGTCGTGCCTAACAATAGGACCAGTTTGTGCAGTCAGAATATTTGTCTGAGCAAAAAAAAAAAAAAGAAAAGAAAAAAAAAAGGGAATAGCTCATTGCAATAGGTCATTGTAAACCTGTATGATGTGTTGCTCCAGAGAAACACCAATGAAAATATTTCAAAGAATGTCCAAGCTGATCTTTTCCATACAATGCAAGGGAATTGAGACTTTGGTTCCAAAAAATACAAAGCTATAATTTTGTCATACATTTTTGTTTTTCAAAAGGAACAAACCAAAAATTATGTCATTACTTTATGATTTTACTGTATGATTTTTATATTGTTACAATTTTTTTTTATTTCAAACCTTTCTTTTCAATCAAAGAATACTGAATATATCTGTTTACACAAAAATATTAAGCAGAGTTTTTAAAATAGAAAATAATAAGAAATGTTTCTTGAGCACCAAATCAGCATATTAGACTGATTTCTGAAGGATCATGTGACACTGAAGACTGGAGTAATGATGCTGAAAATTCAGCTTTGCCTTTACAAGAATAAATTACATTTTAATTTTTTTTTTTTAATCTTAGCAACCCCAAACTTTTGAATGATTGTATATATCAGCAAAAATAATGACAGTGCAGAATAAGTTCTTATTAAATGACTACTGACTACAGATGTTTTGTTTCTCCTCAAAAAGAAGAAAAAATAAAAAGCTCAACAGTGCAACTTGGTGTGAACAAATCTTTCTCAATTAAACAGGAAGTTTTAGCACATAAAATACGTTTCTTTAATCTAATCTAACCAAAGCACTACAGTAAAATAAAGTTAAAGGAGAAGTGTTGACAGTAATTTGAGTCTTGGTGGAAAAGAGGTTGGGGTTTAAGAGAAACCAGCAGCTCTGTAAAATGAGTCTGTGTGTGATCTCATTTAGCTGTGATCTCACATGCTGTCATTTACTGATGAAAAATTATTTCATTTTTAGAAAGAGTAAAGACTGACAGAACAAAAATAAAGAGAATGTCATGAACCGTTTGCAACATGAACAACAGCAGCTCAAACTAAAACAAACTATCAATACTTCCTTTTAGTTTCCTCTTTCGCATAATTCTCTGGTGACTCCCTCGATCCAAATCGTTCTAGCAACGAAATTATGCAAATGGCGCTGATGTCTTTAACAATTTTCCCACTGAATATGAATATGACAGCATCAGTCTTCAACGAGTGGTAAAATGCATACGATGGCTGAAACTACATTTCCTTCCTGTCACAGTGAGTCATGACTGGCTGCCAAATCATACAAGCAGTAAACCTGACAGAACTGAGCTGACCTGGTTTGATTCTGTGTCCATGAGCTGCTAAACTCTCGAAAATACTTTTATCTTCAATATCATTGATCTCTGCAATTCTCCTTCATTTTATCTTCTCTTTAACTCTCAGAAAACTCACTGAAAACTAAGCTGGAACACAGTCTATAACGTTGGCCTAGGCTCACACAAGTCTCCTTCATTAGTGTTTTACCATTGTTTTCTTAATGATTAAAAAATAATTGAAGCCTTCACGCTAAACTTAAATTAGTCTGAACAACCACACAAAACATTCATACCAAATAAAATTACACTAATATAATAGTATCACAAACACATGGGGAAAAAAAGCGAATTGTAATTTTTCTGATAAAAGTTGCTGTGCTTGCTTGTAGGGCTGCACAACTTGGACAAAATTTTAATTTTATGTCTATGAAATAATATTATTACTACTAACTAATAAAATACAAATTACTAAAAAGCAAAATAAGAAATATGATTACTGTAATATTAAACTGTAAAATAATAAATAAAAATAATTATATAAATTTATTTTATATCACAGCTGTAAAACTAGAATCCTAATATTTATGGCTGTTTTAATTTCTTCATTTAAAAAAAATATATATATATTATTTTACGTTACAGCTGAAAACGTTACATAAAGATTTGAATACTAATATTTATGGATGTTTTAATTTATTCGTTTTCAAATTTTAAACTAAACAAAATAATTCAATTTAATAATATAAAAAAAATTAAAAATTGATTAAAATTAAATACATTTAACAGTTCATAACTATAGAATAGAAAAATACAATAATGTGACTAAATAGAAACTAATTTATAATTTAAAATGTTCAATGTTTCAATTGGGTGTTTATAAAAGGTATATCCCTTTTAAATTTTAGGACGGGGGTCACACACAAAAGGATCATCATATTTGGGGTCGGTGGCATCTATAAGATTGAAAAGCCCTGCTTTATGCTCCAGGGGCCGTTTGCACCAGCTGTGCTAAGTTGCAACTTAGCCTAGTTTTGACGTAAATGGGCACTAAGATACAACTTATGCACTACTAAATATTTTTGCGTTGCACCATTACACTCTATGTATAAACTAAATATTTACTTAAGCCTCCGATCAGGAGTAACGGTTGCTAAAATAGCAGACTGACTGCACTGTATCAAGATCTTATTTTACCAGACAGACTTTAATTCTTTAGACATATGATAATGCTGACATTTACACTCACTTACATTTTAAGAGAGAGAATATTATGCGAGTAGATTACGTTGTTAGCGGCTCATCAACACAAACCCGTCTTACAGCGCAGCGCTGAGTGCATCCGTCCCATCGCTCTGTTGTGCATGTCAGATAAAATCAGTCATAATCAATAAATGTAATTTCGTATGTTTTTTTTTTTTGTATCATCACTTGTTTATCCTTATTAATTTTGTTTCAAATACAGTTTCTGAATGTTATTTACATATAAAAAAAAACATATGTTATTCATGATTAAGTGTCTTATTTAATGGAAACGTATTTTTACTGCTAGTTAAGTTAGGCAAAAGAAGTTATTTAGATTTAGATTAACTGAAATTCCCAGCATTTAAACAACTTCAGCTCGCGTATTTGAAGGCTGCTATTTGATCATCAAGGGTAAATGTCATATTATACAACTACGCATTACTTTAATTCAGAGAGATTACGACCTACTAGCTGCGGTCTGCCTTACGAGCAAATGGTGCAACTGAATAAAGTACAGAGTTAGTTACAAACTAGCTAGTAGTTGCTAAGCCTCTGGTGTGGGCTTTACGTTCCAATTTAAGAAAGAACTTGCAAACGGCTGGTGCAACCCTACCCTGAAGCTTAGTCTTTGCTTCTAAGACAAAATAATATAGAATTAAATTGTTTTTCAGGTTGTACCTTTTCAAGCAAACAATATAAAACGGTGCTATTTAAAAGAAAGAGTATAAGACAGGAAGGTACAGTGAAATAGGGAAGAAAGAATAGATTGTGAAATGCACACATTAAAAGAGGAAGTTCCTGGTCTGAAAAGAGTCTGTTTGTGACATCACGCACAGCATCATCTGTATCTGTGCAGACAGAGGACAGAGTGATCTGGTCCCACCACAATGACGTGACTAAAAGATTAAACCTACATGTTTTTCAAAACAGGTACATGATCACGGCCGTACCGACCATTGAGGTATTTATATTAGTTAAGTTTTACAGAGGCCGAGTGTCAATTCTAGCACAACACTTCAGTTTTTAACAGTCAAAAAGTGAGATGTAGGATGCCAGTAGCATGTTAATATCCAATGATGCATTTTCAGTAGATTATAAAGCATAAGATTAACAATGAATATGTACAAATTGTGAATGAATTTAATCAACTTGGTTACACTTATAGCCTTTTCGGTACATTCACTTTTCACCCTCAGACCTAAACTAGAATATGGTAAAGCATGTGGCTTTGACAATTGTATTTACAGACTGTGGTCAGGACAGACATTTAGCCAATATATATTTAATGCAAATAGATCAAATCCATTACTTCACAATAAATTCTAGTTCTTTCATTTTTTTGTTTTTTTTATACGTCTCCTTTACTCCTTTAATTTTTCACAAGACCTCCTTAAATGTCTGCATCCTTAGCATATTGATATGTACACTGCTGGTCTGTCCTCAAACTTTAAAAGGATACTTCAGATTTTTACTTCAATTAAAAGGTAGGGTAGGCAGTTTTTGTCTAAAAAACATTTTTCCAAATTAGTTTAAACTGTCTTTATATACCAATACATAATTAATATGCAAGTACTCTGAAAAAGAGATTATAAAAATCGAGTGTCTGTAGTCCTCTCAGGGCTGCAATAAACACAGCTACTTGTTCCATTCGGAACGAATGAAATGATTGGCTGGGCGACTGTCACTCTCCCTCGCTACCATGGCAACCACCCCTGCTGCTACAGGAGCGGCCCACACGCGCACACCCGTTTGACTCGAGGAGTGGAAGAGGCACAAAAGCTAGTAAGAATCACAATTATGGCAGAGAACTGAGCAGTCAAAATTACCAATACCTGAATACAGTCAGCGAAGGCAAACAAGGCAAAAAAAAGGAAGACAGTATTCGACCCGGATCTGTCCTTGAGTCGACGATGCGGTAGTTGTCTCCGGAGTGTAGTCCTCATCAGAGCCAACAGTGCTTTTATCGTGGAAGCAGCTCTTGCATGGAAAACACCGTATATGTTATGAATCTTATGCGAAATTCACCTTCATCACAGTGTAGCTGTTGGTAACGGGAAAACGTGTATCAATGTAACCTGTTTTTAGCTTTGCCTTGTGTTACTAGCTCGTTACTGAATCAAACTCAATATATTTTAAACTTTACCAGTATCGATATGCTGGCTTGATAGTGAGTAGTACTAACAGCCATGTTAGTTGTTTATATTCATAATGATAAAGTTAGGTATTTTATTACATGTGATTCTGACATGATGTCACTACATGCACTGCGCTCGTCTCCACTCGGTGGTGGTAAACTCGTCCTCCAGATGAGCCGCGGTCGGCATCACGCGTTCATGTGTTTTGGGGACGTGGCTTTGGAAGGAGCCCAGAAGAGAGGGGGTGGGAGTTAATGGAATAATGAGCTCTGTTTATTGCAGCCCTGAGAGGACTACAGACACTCGATTTTTATAATCTCTTTTTCAGAGTACTAACATTTTAATTATGTATTGGTATATAAAGACAGTTTAAACTGTCAGACAGTTTAAACACAGAATTAGCTTTCACTGTTATGCCGTTGATACTCAGCTCTATATTTTTTTCAAAACCCAACGAAACTTACCAATTCACAAAATTAACGGAATGCATAGCTGATATAAAAAATTGGATGACTAGTAATTTCCTACTACTAAATTCTGAAAAAACAGAGATTCTGATTATTGGACAAAACTTCCACACGTAATAACCTGGAATACTGTCTAACACTTGATGGCTGCTCTGTTAAGTCTTCGTCGTCGGTTAGGAACCTGGGTGTGCTCTTTGATGCCAATCTGTCATTTGAAAGTCACGTGTCTAGTATCTGTAAAACCTCATGTTTCCATCTTAAAAATATAGCTAAATTACGCCATATGCTCTCATTGACAAATGCGGAACAATTAGTTCATGCGTTCATGACATCAAGACTAGATTATTGTAATGCTCTACTGGGTGGTTGCCCTGCACGCTTAATAAATAAACTACAGCTAGTTCAAAATGCAGCAGCTCGAGTTCTTACCAGAACCAGGAAGTATGACCATATTAGCCCGGTTCTGTCAACACTGCATTGGCTGCCCATCAAACATCGTATAAATGTTTAAATATTGTTGATTACTTACAAAGCACTAAATGGTTTAGCTCTGCAGTACTTGAGCGAGCTCTTAACGCACATAATCCTTCATGTCTATTGCGATCTCAAAATTCCGGCCAGTTAATAATACCTAGAATATCAAAATTGACTGCTGGCTGTAGATCCTTTTCCTATTTAGCACCAAAATTTTGGAACAGTCTTCCTACCATTGTCTGGGAAGCAGACACACTCTGTCAGTTCAAAGCTAGATTAAAGACACATCTCTTTGACCTAGCATACACATAATACATTATAGACTACTATAATTCAATGTTAGGCTGCATAGATTAGGTCAGCCGGAACTGGGAACACTTCCCTTAAATCCTGATGTACTTGTTACATCATAAGAAGAATGGCATCTACGCTAATTTTAGTGTCTTTGTTTATCCCGAGGTTTTCCCGCAGCCTGCCGGATACAGGCCGTATCCAGATCTGACTAGGACCTTCGCCTGGACCCGATGATAATGCAGTGCTGAAGTGCCAACTAGCCTCTCCCTATGGAGGATCTCTTTACCACTCTACAGATAAAGCGTTGTGAATTTCGGTTCGCGTACCTACTCCGAAGTGATAAAATAAAACAAAATTCTGTATCAAATTTATAGGCAAGACAAGTAGTTTGTTTAGGCATGGTTTGTAGGGAATTACAAAGCTGCACATATATTCAAAAGCACATAACTATAGAATAAATTCTTAAAGCTGCCGTCGGCAACTTTTTTTTTATCATATTCAGCGAATTCGACACTATATTCCGACAGAACAACATAAATAAAGAGGTTTTAGAAAAAAACCCGAGCTTCTAACTCCACCTGGAGCGTGTTATTTGTTTTGCAAAAATCCACCGCTCCCGGTTCACTGTGTCCAATCAGCGCAGGGGGGTGTGAGATATGACTGTCAATCACAAGTCGTGCATGCACACGTCAATCACATGCACACGCCTGAAGTTCGCGCAGTAGGGAAGAGTGATGGCGCACTGACGAGCACGAACTCTGTGGGAGGGTATTCATTGATAGTGGGGGAGGGGCATGAGAGTTGTAAACATTCAAAATTTTGCCTAAGTCCACTCAATCAGCCAGAGTTGCCGACGGCAGCTTTAATGCGCATGTGAATGGCATCAGAGTTTATCACAAGTTCGCGTTTAAAGTCTGTTTAGAGAGAACGGCGTCGTCTTAGCGGCCCCTAATTTAATAACAAATGATAATTTCACCGGAAGTGAATCAAAACTAATTTGGTTGGTAATTAAACACATTATTGCAGAAATTGTTACTTTAATCTTTCTTTTGTTTAGACAGAAAGCAGCTACTGTAATACATCTGAGCAGGACTTTATTCCACCTAAAGTGGGCCATCTCTCTAGACATCAGTATGGCTGAAATAACATGCTAACGTTTATTGTTGTAATGATACAATTATACAATGATAATTAAGACCCCATCAATTAAATTGTTAACTATTTGACCTTTAAGCCTTAATATTGTAAAAATTAAGACATTTTAAGACTTTAAAAACTACAAGAAAAACGACATGCTTCAGCAAATCATTGAAAAATGATTCACTGACTATATAATCACAAAAAATGTCAGACTCATTTTTTAATCACACACACTCCCTCTCACTCACTCACTCACACATACACAGCACACATACACAGCACACATACACACACTTTTACACACACACACACACACACACACGTTAAATGGTTTTCTAAAATATTCAATTTACTCACTGCATATTTGTATAATTCAGATCATAACTATAATAATAATAGTTATAAATAATAACCTCATTCATAATTAATAATAATAATAACCAATACACTATAAAGAAAATGGCAAAATATAAAGTTAAGCCACTTCATAACACTACACAATTTAGTGAATATTTAATTTACTGTAAATGTATAGCATTATGCCTTTATGGAGTTTCTTCTTGTCTTCAAGGAAAAAGCCGGCGACATGACATATAAAGTTGATTCTGATTGGTCCTCTTCTGTGCATTCGAAGTGCTGATTGGCTCACGCTGATAGAACCTTATAGAGCCAAGTTAGAGTTCGACTTTGTAGATAGAATCTTTTTGTTTTTTCAATAAAAAGTCCCACAATGTACACAACTTAAAAAAAACACATCACATAATGTAAATAAGTTGTCACATAATAAGAATATGTGAATAACTCAATTTTGACAAAAATGTCAGATAGAACCTTATAATTCCAAGGGAATTTTTGGACCTTGGTATTTCTAAAACCATGCATACGGACATGTAAATGATATGACATTCAAACTGTAAAAGTATATTCTTTATTTATCAAATGTTTGTAAGCTTAATAACTAAAAACAAACTCGTTAATCTTGCAAAACCATAAAGTTCTTTGATAAAAGCTTATGAAAAAAATTAAACATACACTGCATCCAATAAAGGTTAATGTCAACATATGTCGTGCCTGAGTAAGCAACCCTACCTGTGCTGTAATCTCGGTCCAGAGGCGGGACATCCTCATTGAAGTCCATTGTAACATCTGAAATGTCCACCAGCTCATCATCACTGCTTGAATTGTGATAATTATCATTGCAAAATCCTCCGTTGTCCATCTTCCCCCTGTAAGAGCAGAGAGAACAGAGTGAGTGCACAAATAACTGTTACTCTTATTGAATTTATCATCATGAGAAGCCTGTTGCGAAATTATGACGCTGTCTGCCGAGCAGATATGACAAATCAGGAATAAACAAGAAACAGTTCAACTGCTGAATGTCATTGATAATGTTGTTAATGAATGCTTAACGTTGATATACTAAAAGGTATTGACTAATACAAGTGTTCAGAAATCACTCAGCTGGTCGCACTGTATGTTTCTGATTCACTAAATAGAACTGGATTATGTGAGTTATTTGGTCAGGAAACGGCGGGCGGGCTACACTGGTCGCACTATACAGCTATGCCCAAAAGTTTTGGCTGTGACAAAAATATTGTGTTTTGCAAAGTTTGCAGCTTCAGTATTTGTAGATAAATTTTTTCACCTTTCTATGGTATACCGTACAACAATGACAGGCATTTTATAAGATTTAGAGTCTTTTAACACACACACGGAAGGTCGGTCTCAGGACCTTTCCTTCTCCGGGCAATCAAATTTCCAGATATTCCAAACAATCTGAAGAGGGCTTCATCAACAAAAATAACTTCTGCTACCCAATCCTTGTACTTGCTGCAGAATTTCATTTATGTTTTTCTTGTATAGAAGTGGCTTATTTGCTGCCCTTCTTGACACCAGGCCGTTGACCAAAAGTCTTGACTTCACTGTGCATGCAGATTCACTTACACTTTTATCAAATCTTGGCCTTCTGCCAATATTGAGCAAGCTCTGCAATGGTGGTAACACGATTCCATAGCCAACTCCTCAGGAGGAGATGGTCCTGGCGCTTGCTGGACACTTTAAGACGTCCTGAAGCATTCTTCAGTGCAGTTGACCTACTCTCCTAGAAGTTTTTGATGATCCGGTAAATTGTTCTTTGAGATGCATGTGAGGCTATTTTGATGCAACTCGATGATGGCTGCACATCTTTGGAGGTAATCACTGCTAACACTAGAACACAAGGATTGGAAGCACTTCTTCTCTGCTTTTTTAACAATCTGTCTGCTCTTATAATTCAGTTCAGAATTATAGAGTGATTTTACCTGACTAGTACTTTTTCACACTTTCTCATATGCTGACAAAAAACAGTGACATTTTTTTTATTATTATTTAAATGCACACGATCACTCTAATCTAGCACAATAATCTACACACAGTATGAACCAACACCACAACTGAAGCAGCAAACTTTGCAAAACAACAAATGTGTCGCTGCCAAAACTTTTGGCCACGGCTGTATGTTTCTGATTCTCTTTAAGTTCTTAAAATTATTTTAAAAACTAGAGAACTGATTAAATAACAGTTCGAGGAACAGAAAAGAAAAACATGCGCCTCTACTAGTATTTTTAATGGAATCGGTTCTGAAAAAGAACCGGTTCTCCGTTTCTAATCCTACTAACTTTACCGCAATGTGATGCATCGGTCTCCCACCTTTCACTGACGAGACTCCTCTGAAATGTGATGACCGTGAAACTCATTCAGGGTTCAAAGTTCTCTACCACTTCCTTTCTCTTTCTCAGCAAACGCTTTACAAACCAACTGATACAAACGTACACAATTCCCCAAAATACAGCATCGCCGACCGTCTGAGAGCTTTTGAGTTATCAGTTCCTTTTAAACTCTAAGCAAAACAATGCTGATTTATTGACCGTGTTGTAAAGTCATCAGATAATGTGTCAATTATTGTAGAGCTAGAGCAATAAAGTGACCCAGTTAGTGAAGTCCTCAGTTTAAGTAGCTGATAAGCGTTTTGCCTCCGAAGTTTTAACATAAGTAAACTTACCTCGTCTAAACACAGCTGTCAATTGTCTTCGTTATCTGTCACTTGACTTTTAAACTTTTCGACGCAAATTTGATCTTTTGAATTATTTAACGTTAATCAGTCTAAATGATTCAGTTGGCTGGATCCGAACAAAAACATTTCTGATACATACCTCTCTTGGATTCTTAGCGTAGTACTTTAAGGCGCCAAGTCTTGTGATCTGGATTTTAAAGTGCCTCGGTTAAGCAATGCCGACGTAATCTTTCCCAGCTGTCTGCCAGTAACGTTACCGTCAACTGGTGCATCACACTTTACCCGGCAAAAGCATCTCACAGTTTCCTCACTCTTCTTCAGTCCAGTCAGACAGACCTTTCGCGTGGGATAAAGTTTGAAGGGGAAGGGGGGGATCTGTCCGTGTACCGATACATCACTGAGGGGTTTTAGTTCAAGAACTGTCTCCTTCCTCAAAAAAGTTAACTGTTTAGGGGTCAATAGCGCCACCCAACGTCTTGGTTCATTTAGTTTTTTTTTTTTATTATTATATATAATTAATTATACAATCCGTTTAATTACCTCATATTATTTGAGAGACTATAAGTTCAAAACTATTTGAAAGAACTGCGACTGTGTTTACAAATGTCTGGTTAGAATGCATATAATGTAGACTACCCATTCCGTTTCACACATTTTAGATTTATTTTAGAAACAAAATATTTTAGTCAGCAAGGATGCATTAAATTGCTCAAAAGTGACAGTTGAGACTTTTACATTCTGAAAAAAATCTTTTTCAAATAAATGCTGTTCTTTTGATCTCTATCAAGCTAATAATTCTGTATTATTTGATAATAATAAGAAATGTTTCTTGAGCAGCGAATCAGCATATTAGAATGATTCCTGAAGGATCATGTGACACTGAAGACTGGAGAAATGATGCTGAACATTCAGCTTTGATATCACAGGAATAAATTAAGATATAAATTTAAATGATACGATATATTAAAGTAGAAATCAGTTATCTTTAACAATCTTTAAGCCAACTCTTTAACAATAGTGTATATTAAAAGGATAGTTCACCCAAAAAGGAACATGTTGCCATCATTTACTCACCCTCAAAATGTTCCAAACCTGAATGCGTTTGTTTCTTCTTCTGAAGATACTTTGAAGAATGTTGGTAATCAAACAGTTGAACAATTGAATCAACAGAAGAAATAATCTCATACAGGTTTGGAACAACATGAGGGTGAGTAAATTATGACAACATTTTCATTTTTGGGTGAACTATCCCTTTAAACATTCTGTATTGTCACATAAAAGACAAACATAAGAATACTTGCAAAAAGCAGAAACAGCGATTCATTTCTTCATCTTTTATTTCTCATTTTGTCTCTCTTCAAGGGTATCAGCAGGACTGTTTGGTGTGCATTATCACCCACAATAGGGGCAAACATTCAGAGAGAACAAAGAACTTTATCAGATTGTTAAAGCTGTTAACAAAAGTTGCAGGTTAGGTTGTCAAGTCTATGTAGGGGTGACCAGGAACTAGAGATAAAATCCTATTCCATTATCATCATGTCTAGTTTAATTGTCGGTTTGAAGTATTGTCTGCACACTTCTAGCAAATCCAAAAGCAATGCACAGTACATCCTTGTTACATCTTTGTTTCCTATTCTAAGAATACAAGTCTATCATAATATATCTGAGTAAATACATTTCAAGCTCTTGAACGCAGCCTGGCAAGTATGGAGAATCACACTTTAGTGCCATATTAGTTTCACTGGACTCAAAGCAAAGTTTCATACAGGGCCCCATCATTCCTGCAGGTCTTATTTTGTGTGGTGTGAAAATCAGAGTTACAACAGTATATGTGGAAAGAGCTACAGTACAATGCTTCTCGAGGACAAAAGTGACAGATCATGACTAAAGTGCTAAAGTGAGGAGCTCTGCAGGTGGAAGAACACATCATGAGCACCAACAGGCCAATGAGAGACAGGCAGAGATGTACACCTAAACATACACAAACAACACTCATATTATGGTTAAGGCAGGTAGTTGCAAGCAGTCAGAGTGCGGAACGGAAATGCCCAGTAGGAATTTTACATTGAATATGGTACAATTACAGTCGTAACCTAAGTCATAAAAGCACAAACTGCCTGTCGGAAACTAAAAGAGCCTAAAAGTGTTTTAAATAATCAGTCTAAAATTCTCAATTGAAACATTTTGCCACAAAACACAAAAAATACCACATTAAGGTGGTTTCTCAAATTGTTTCCATAACAGTCACCATCATGCTGTGAAATGTGGCAAAATGCAGAAGTTTTTGCTATGCTTTGACCTCACAGTGTATGTTTGGTTCTCCGGGATGAGGCTGAGCTATTCTGCTGACATGGATAGACAAATACATCACACCTTTTCATAATACTTCACAGGAAAACTAACATTCTTACACCGACATATGCTGTATATAAACATGCCACAAAACTAGATGCGCTGACAGCTTGTTGCTGGAGCAGGGAGAAATTGTGTGAGGCATTATGGCTGTCTGACGACAAGATGGAGTAACATCTCCTATGACATGTCAACGGTAAAATCACCTTCATACATCTTCACAATGTTAAATAAATTGAATGTAAGAACAGCTACAACATTGGAAGATTTTGATATTGTGGAAGGATTAGCGGGGGTCGTCTGGGGCTGCGATCTTGTCCAGACTAGGCTCCATGCCCCAGATCTCACGGGCGTACTGGCCGATGGTACGGTCACTGGAGAACTTGCCACTACCAGCAATGTTGTGGATGACCATCTTGGTCCATTCTTTAGTATTCTGTTTGAGAATCAGGAAGAGGAACATGCTTTGAGTCAGTTCCAGCATTGTTGTGTTTCTGTTGTGTAAAGCCCTTTAAGAATGAAAGTTAAGTACTATTTCCATCTATACTTTTCGAGTGAATCGTATCACATATTTCCAAATAAACTGATGGAACAGCTATCATGAGTGAAAAATTATATGCTAGAATACTCCTAATAAAGCAAAATAAAAATGGTAGCACATATACACATTTAAAATGTTGGTAAAATAGACCAAAAGTATTAATCACTCATCTTGTTCACATACACTACCGTTCAAAAGTTTCTTATGTTCATCAAGGCTGCATTTATATATATATATATTTATTTATGTATGTATGTATGTGTATGTATATATATATATATATATATATAAATAATACACTGAAAACCATAATATTCTGAAATATGATTACAATTTAAAATAACTGTTTTCTATTTTCATATATTTCTAAATGTAATTTATTCCTGTGATGGCAAAGCTGAATTTTAAGCATCATTACTCGAGTCTACAGTGTCACATGATCCTTCAGAAATCATTCTGATATGCTGTTTTGCTGCTCAAGAAACATTTCTGTCTTTCATCAATGTTGAAAACAGTTGAGCTGCATCTCATTTTTTGTCAAAAGCATGATACATGTTTTTCAGGATTTTTTGATGAATAGAAAGTTTAAAAGAACAGGATATATTTGAAACAGAAATTTTGTAACATAATAAATATATTTACTCTCACTCTTAATCAATTTAATGCACTCTTACTGAATAAAAGTCAAATATTACTGACAGTTGAATAGCACTGAAACATTAGTGGCGTCATACAATATCATATTATTTTAATACAAACCTTATACAGGGCGCTGACTTTCTCCTGACTTTTAATGTAGTCTTCATAGTCAGCAAACACCTTGAACCTGCGATCACAACCAAAATGTAATTTATATGATCAGCATTAAACAGTGACTGTGTGAGAAAGAGAGTGTAAAATTATTATTAAATCACAACTATGATTTTAGTTTTTTCTTACCTGTCATGGTGCATCAGCATCTTGACAATGTCTTGAAACTGGTCAGGCTCTGCAGGGCTGAAGAATCCTCTAGAAATCTGATCCATAGCTTGTTTCAGTTCTGGAATGCGGTTATAATACTCCATGGCATCGTATCTGGAAATAAACAAATTTCAATTAAGTTCATTTTAATTTCTTCATTATTTTTTGCTAATGACTACATCTATTTAAGTGGATGACGTTTTAATAAAATAAATTTCAATGGATAAACTTTTTGTAAACATTAATAAATGAATGCACACAAAAAAAAAACTAAACTTATGCTATAAAAAAAATTTGTTAATTGAAGCTTATGTCGTCACCCTTTCTTATCCAAAGCCTCCACATCCTTCACTCTCATGCCGAAGATGAAGAGGTTCTCTTCTCCCGCCTCTTCAGCCATCTCCACGTTAGCCCCATCCATGGTGCCAATGGTCAGAGCTCCATTCAGCATGAACTTCATGTTGCCTGTTCCAGAAGCTTCTGTTCCTGCTGTGGAGATCTGCTCGGACAGGTCAGCAGCAGGGATGACTGTAAAACGACAGAAAGAAGTAAGCAGAGCGAGAAGTGTGAGTGAATAAATAAGGAAGCTGATCCAAAATTATAATCTGTTAGTAAGTTTGCATCCTACCTTTCTCAGCCAGGGTAACCTTGTAGTTCTCAAGGAAGATGACTTTCAGACGATCTCCCACCACACTATCATTATTTACCACTTCTCCAATTGCCGTGATCAGTTTGATGATCATCTTAGCGGTGTGATACCCGGGGGCGGCCTTGAAGATGCATGATTTAACCAATTAGCATTCAGATTTCAGTAGAACAGATCTGACTGGTCAGTGAAGTGATTATTCTCACCTTTCCTCCAATCATAACTGTCCTTGGAGTCCAGGCCTTGTTAGGCTCCTTCTTGATGCCTGATCAGACAAAATAGTCAAGTTAAGTACACTGTAAAAGAAAGTTGTAAATAAAGTAAAGATTATTGGAGAACATTTTACAGGAAAATACTCTTTCAGTCTTTCCACTTCAAAATATCATGTTTAATTCAATGTTACTTGCCGTTTCTTTGTAATTATTTGTGACATTTTTAAGCAATTTCTGAGTGAATAATAAAAAAAAAAAGAATCTTACACCAAGGCCCGGTTTTACAGACAGGGCTTATATTAAGGCAAGATTAGATCTTAGATCAATTAGAACATTTAAGTAGCTGTAATAAACATGTCTTAGGAAAAAAAACATTACTGGTGTGTGTCTTGAGACAAAACAATGGCACTGACATATTTTGAGAGATATCAGTGTAAGTTGCTTCAGTTAAAACAGCTCAAACATGCATTTTAGTCTGGGACTAGCTTAAGCCTTGTCTGTAAAACCGGGGGCAAGTGTTTTTCAGTGTAGGCTATCTTGGAAAAAGAATACTAGCTTTACACTTAGTGTATACAGCACAGTAAAAAATTATGCAATTAATGTTCCAAACTTTCCAGTAGCATGCTAGAGATATGCATGTTTGTTTCGAAACTTGTAAAAAGAGAGATATTTAGCTGTTTCAAGATAAACTTACGGTTGTAGAGGGTGATGATGTGCAGACAGTTCAACAGCTGCCTTTTGTATTCATGGATCCTCTTCACGTGGACATCAAACATGGAGTTTGGGTTAATCTTCACCTTATATTGTTCCTCTAGAAGCGCTGCAAATTTCATTTTATTCTCCTGAAAACAGCAAAGCAATAGATATGCCATGTAATGTTCATCATTCTCATATAAAGTATGATTATTGCACTAAAATTCACTTTAAAAGTGGATTCTGTCTCACCTGTTTGACTTTAGCAATGTCTCGAATTAAAGCATCATCATCCACAAACTTCAAGAGTTTCTTCAGCTGACACAGGTCACGAATGTAGTCTTCTCCAATTCTCTAGCGATTAACATAAGATAGGGATTTTCGGTCAATAATGACTCTTGAATGGCTTTCTAGGGCTTGGACTAAAGCTTACAAAATGTATTTCCGAAGGTTATGGTACATTTTGTATGTTCCTCAGTAATAATACAGGTAATGATAACTTTTTGTTCTTATCAGTAATGTTCCTCACCTCAGCGATAACCTCAGCCAGTCCAGGGTTACACATGACAAGCCAGCGACGAGGTGTGATACCATTGGTCTTGTTCTGAAACTTCTCGGGGTCCACTTCATAGAAGTCCTTAAAACTGTACACAGAATCAACCCCACCAAATTAGATACAACTGTTTTTTAGCAGTAAACATCTGTGAGTTATTCACCAGGGCTAATTCTGAGAAGTCATAAAAAGGGACAAAATATTGTGAAATAAACTATTTGGAATTACATATTGTTGATATAAATTTGGACATTTAATTTGCAAATGTATGAATGTCATGGCACTGGACAACAATGCTTGTGCTAGCATTAAATAAATAAATAAATGCTACTAGGTTTATACACCACCGTTCAAAGTTTAGGCTTTTTTTATTTTAAAGAAAGTAATGCTTTTTTCAGCATGGATGCATTCAATTTGGATGCATTACTATTACTATAAAATAGATTACTATTTAAAATAAATGCAGTTATTTTTAACTTCCTATTAATTAAAAATTAGCATGTTTCCACAAAAATATTAAGCAGCACAACTGTTTTCATTGATAATAATGAGAAATGTTTCTTGAGCAGCAAATCAGCATAATAGACATTTCTGAAGGATCACGTGACACTGAAGACTGGAGTAATGATGCTGAAAACTCAGCTTTGCATCACAGGAATAAATTACAATAAAATATATTAAATAGAAAACAGTTGTTTTGAATTTTAATAATATATCCCAATAATATTACTGTTTCTACTATATAATTTATATAAAAACACAAAAAATCTCAATAATAAAAAGTTAAAAACCCAAATTCTGAACAATATTATATATTTTATAAATGTGGTTTAAGTGTCCCGATACTTTTTGGGGCTACAATGTATTCTAATATAAAAAAGTTAGGAGACATACACAGTGTCTTTAATAATGTCGGAGTGGATTTGTGCCACGCCATTGACTGCATGAGAGCCAACAATGCAGAGATGAGCCATGTTGATCTTCTTCTGACCTCCCTCCTCAATGAGAGACATGCGTCTCATACGGTCATGATCACCAGGGTAGAGCGCAGAGATTCGCTAAGAAACAGGATAGAAAATGGTCAAAACAGGGTGAAATGTACATGGGAAGTTGCTTTTCTTCATCTGAGATTTACTGGATGCTGAGTCATGCAGAGCAGAGGAGGTTGTTTAAATAACCTCACACAGCACAATTTACTCCTTATTTGGAGTCAACACAGTCCTACAGTCCCAATGCAGTGAGTTACATCTAGATCTAGATCTCCAAACATTTATTTTTTTATCTACAATAAAGTTCAAATGCAATGTTCCATGAAGATAATGTCTGTTCCCAGACCTCCATGTGACGTCGGTTAATCTCATAGATGATTTCTAGGTGACGGGGCAGAAGGTTTTGGAACAGGTCAACGGGCCAGCGTTCCAGAGCTTCTGGTAAAACAGTGTGGTTAGTATACGCACAAGTACGCACAGTGATGTCCCACGCCTGAAAGGCAAAAGAGAATGACAGAAAGTCACAGGGGAGTAAGAGAGAAAGAGAAATTAGAGGAGGTAGAGGAGAACAACATTGTGGTGTTGGTCTACATGGGCAAATTTTCATTATAGAAATCAGCACATTTAAACTTTATGTATGGTAACACTTTACAATAAGGGTTAATTTGTTAACATTAGTTAAATACATTGGTTAACATGAACTAATAATGAAAATCAAGGTTCCAAAAGAGGGTTTTCGCAATAATACCATAGAAGAACAATATTTGTTTCCTCAAAAAAACATTCAGTGAGCAGAAAGAACCATTTTTTCTTCTAAAGAACCTTTTTCAATGATGAAAAAACGTTTGTGCAATGAAAAGGTTGCATGGATGTTAGAGGTTCTTCATGGAACCATAAATGGCAATAAAGAACATTTATTAATGTTAGTCGATGTAATTTCAAAATTTGCTAATTTTTAATCAAAAGTTGTATTTGTTAACATTAATGCACTGTGAACTATTTTTACTATCTAAGATTAATAAATGCTTTGATATATATATATATATATATATATATATATATATTGCTCAATGTTCGTTCATGATAGCTAATGCATTTACTTATGTTAACAAAAAAAAAACCTTACTGCTAAGTGTTACTTTATGTCCATGTATTACCCTTTTATCAATCAACTGAATAGTCCTACAGTTAGACTGCAATTCCTTTTTTAAGTATGTTAAAGGAGAAGACGTGAAATTCCCACTCACCGTGTCCCAGATCAGTTTCTCGTCATCTATCAGTATTCTCATCAGTTCAGGGATGGCCATTGCAGGATGAGTGTCATTCAGCTGTATAGCAACCTGAACGACACAGAAAAAGCGAAGAATCTCTGTAGTAGTTTTTAAATGTGAAACCATTGGGATTTTGTTTATCCCAATGCATTTCGTTTTATTGCTCAGTTTCATTAATATGAATAAATGACACCAGATACAATGTGAATTAATTGTGTTGAATGTTCTCTACACCCCAGCATCTTAACATAAAACAAAGAGCTCCAGGGATGTCCTACCTTATCTGGCAGTGTGGTCAGATCCATGCGCACTTCCTCAATTGAGCCGAACTTGGAAGCTTTGAACCTGCGGATGATGTCTTGGAGAGTCGCAGCCACCACAAAATACTCCTGCTTCAGACGCAACTCTTTCCCCTCAAAGAACTGACATACACAAACAGGAGGATTTGTTTACATTCAGGCTCCAAGAGTCCTGCGATTTGTTTCTTAATATGAATCGCTTGAGTTGCACTCACGTTGTCGTTAGGGTAAAGCACACGAGAGATGTTCTCAGCTAGATTCTTGTCCAGAACGGCCTGGATGTAACCACCAACATTAACTGTTCAGGAAGACAGAAAGTCACTCATAAGATATAAGGCTCAAAGATGCAGTATACTCATTCAACAGTTAGGGGTCAGTCAAATTTTGTTGAAATAAATTCATACTTTCATTCAGCAGGGATGCATTAAATTGATCAGAAGTGAAAGTAAAAACATTTATAATCAGACAAAAATGAAATGATTTCAAATAAATGCTGTCCTTTTAGACTTACTACATCAAAGAATCCTGATTTTTTTTTTTATCACAGTTTCCATAAAAATATTAAGCAACACGACTGTCTGTATATTAAAATAAAGTGATTTTTTTAGTGCAGCTTGGGTAAGCATGAGAACACCTTTTTTTTTTTTCTTTTTTTTTTTTACATGAAAAAATCTTACTGACCACAAACCTTTGAACAGTTGTGTATATGGACACAAATAGAATAGATTAGAGTTGATTTTATTAATAATATTACAAGTTATTTTCATAATAATAAATGAATGATACAGGTTATGGTTGGTTAAAATGTCTGATGATCATTGATTGAAGAGAACTCACAGTCTTTGAGATGGAATTCACATGGAGCTTTGGCAGACCAGAGCCTCATTGTGTTAACAATGTTGTTTCTGTATCCTGGGACAGGTGTGTCATAAGGGAGAGCCAGGATCACCTGGTGAGCCAAACAGGAACACATTTAATAGAAAAACATGGAGATACATCTGTAAAAATGACACAATTCTACAGCATAGCATTGTATGTTGTATATTGGCTGTTCTGCTTTAGCTCTACTGCACTTCCTGATGTACAAACGTTTGGGGTCTTTAAGATTTTATGCTCACCAAGGCTGCATTAATTTGATAAAAAATAAAATTAAAAAATTTAAATAACTGTTTTTTTTATTTATTTTAACATATAATTTATCCCTGATGCAAAGCTGAATTTTCAGCATCATTACTCCAGTCCTCGTCACATGATCCTTCAGTATTCATTCTATTTTGCTGATTTGCTGCTCAAGAAACATTTCTTATAATTATCAGTGTTAAAAACAGTTGTGCAGCTTAATAGTTTTGTGGAAAGCATTATACATATTTTCAGGATTCTTGGATAAATAGAAAGTCCAAAAAACAGTATTTAACAGTGTTTTATATTTTGTAACATTATGTCCTTACTGTCACTTTTAAACCATCTTTCCTTTCTGAATAAAAGCATTAATTTACTTTTAAAAGTAAAAATCTTACTGACTCCAGACTTTTGAATAGTAACGTACAAGAAAATTTTTATTTTACAATATGAAAAATGGTATTTCCATACCAATTAAATGCAGATATATGGTTTCTATACTCTCACCTGTGTGTCCACCCATTTCACTCCATCAGGGTGGTGCTCCACCCGACCATAGAAATGCACAGGACGCATGTATTCAGGCCGGGCTTTTTCCCAAGGGTTTCCATAGCGCAGCCAATCATCCGCCTCCTCCACCTGTCAGATGACCTCAGTTGTTTACTAAGATCCAAATGCATCATTTCCCTGGGATTGTATTGCAAGTTTGTTTTACCTGCCAGCCATTCACGATTTTCTGATTAAAGATTCCAAACTCATAACGGATTCCATATCCATACGCTGCCAGGCCCAAGGTTGCCATGGAGTCCAGGAAGCAAGCTGAAGAGGAAGAGAAAAATTAAAGTGAATCAAAGCGCCAACTCGACAGTGCAAGCCTCCATTAATGATCAGCACATTTAAAGAGACTGAGTTCACCTGCCAGTCGACCAAGGCCTCCGTTGCCCAGGCCAGCATCCTCCTCCATGTCCTGCAGCTCCTCCATATCCAGACCCAACTGAGAAGAACCAGAATATGAGAGCCAGGCAGGACCAAATCCAGTGAATAACTTCTCAGAGTACAAAACATGCCCTGTTGCATGGTTTCATCTTTCATCAACATATCTTTATAGTCATTCTCAGGATAGCAGTGGTGATATAGAATGATTTGCCTTTCATATTCTAATGAATAGGATTAAAGGACCAGGGGCGGCTAATCCAAGATGAGCAGTATTACAGTACATACGGCACCATATGCTCTTTCTCTATTTATGATTATGCTATCACTGATGATGATAATTACTGATAATGGCCTCTTTTCTTTATACAAAATGATTTTTTTAAAGGTGAAGTATTGAGGTTAATGGAATAATAACAGATAATGTTCCCCAGGTATTATAGATCTCCTCTATTTGGACAAATGAATATAGTCCAACCCCATACACACCACTGGTTGAGCCAATGTTGTTATGTAGAGCCGAGCTGGCCACTCACACAGTCCAATTCCCACTAGGGGCGCATAAATGACACAATTATTCACTTCCATAGAGTGCAGCAGGGATGGCTTATTTTTGTAGGCCTAAAACAAGTTAGAATTTTACCATTTCTGTTTTGTTTTTTTATTATTGTTTTTTGTTTAAATGCCTAAAATAAGGTCTAAGTTTTTAGATTCTTTTTTCAAATTACATCAAATATATATTAATAGCCAATTTTTTTAAGCTTTCACTTGTCTTTAAAGGTGACATATTATGCCCCTTTTCACAAGATGTAATATAAATCTATGGTGTCCCCAGCATGTGTCTGTGAAATTACAGCTCAAAATACCAAATAATTTATTATAGCTTGTCAAATTTGCCCTTTGGGTGTGAGAAAAAACTTTCTGTTTTTGTGTGTCCCTTTAAAGGGGTCATCGGATGCAAAATTCACTTTTATATGGTGTCTGCATATAAATGTGTCTTTGCAGTGTGTGGATGAAACCACCATTCAATGAAAAAAATCCATTCACTCATTTTTTTAATCCTAAAAAAGCCTAAACACGCTCAATAATCAAATCGTTTGGAGTTTTATTAGCCATTTGTATACTTTCAGAGGCAGGTTGACATGGCAGCACTTTTGTCGACATGCTCCATGGAAGAGAGGGATGGGGTGAGCAGTTGCTCATTATCATTTAAAGAGACATGCACCGAAACGGGTCACTGTGAACAGAGCTGTTTTTGAGGAGTTAAAAGGGTGTTCTTTTACACAACCATCGAGGAATTTTAATCAAAGTATGTTACAAACTTTACACGAAGACCCTAAAAAATCGTCTCAACTTGTGGAAAATAGGCATCCGATGACCCCTTTAAATGCAAATGAGCTGCTGCTCCCCGCCCCCGTTCAGAAGAAAGCGATCACACGTCCAAAATCTCAGAAATGACCAGTAGCGGAGTGCAGCCTTTTGGAGAGACTCAGGAAGAGGTTGCAACCTTTAGACGCACATGGACATTTCTGAATGGTTAGAGGATGCATTTATGTAGTTGTTGTGGAGTTACATTAATTCATCGACTTGCATGTGACATCATGTTTAACTTTTACACAAGTTGACACAGCTCTTTATAAGACAGCTGTGACATTTTTTGGTCAAATCGTCTTCAGTGCTTGTCTGTGCAACCAACGACAGAACAGTTTGCATGCTTCACTGGAACGTTTGCCATTGTGTTAGAACTGCAAATCAACTGCAAAAAAAGACAAAAAAAGTTACACTGTTGTCGCTTGTGAAAACCAAATGGCGGCACCGTGGGTAGAAACGTGCAGATTAAGGGGCGGTAATATTATAATAAGATCCCCTTCCTACGTCAGAAAGGGAGCAAAATCCCAGCGAAAATCTGCTTATTTTTTTACATGCTTGCAGGGAAAGGCTTACGAAAACAAAGATACTGGGTTGTCACTTTTCACATTTTCTGGGTTGGTAGATGCACCGGGGACCCGATTATAGCTCTTAAACACAGAAAAAGTCAGATTTTCATGATATGTCACCTTTAAAAAGCCAGCTATAAGAGGCTAAATGAAATTACAAAGGTTACATGTCATCATGTCGAACAGGTAAACTCATCTACACACTAGTCAGTTTCACAGTCTCGTTGTGTTTAAAATTGTGCTCTTTCTAACTCAATCTATCAGAGTAAATGTTTAGCTTAGAGATGGTGATGTTGAAGTCATGCAACCGTGGGGGAATTCATTTATAGCCGACATTTGATTTGTACTTGTATTTAGGCTTCAGAATTGAGAATTTTATCTATAATGCATTAAAGTTGTGTTCATTTGTGAAGATTATCATGATGAACGAAACATGTAAGAATCCAACTTTTGTTAGTCACAGAGCTTATTTTCTGCAATTAATCCAAAAGAAAAAATCATACTGGGTTTTTGACAAGGGAACTTGCAAGGTGATGCTAACTTCAGGGTTGGCCTACAAAAATATGTCATCCCAGCAGAACTATTTGCTTTTTGCAGTGTTCAGTTGTACATATCTCCTCTTACCTGATAGATGGCCTCGTCACAAGCATTCTCCAAAGCTAAGTTTACCATGGTGTTTTGAAGGGTCCGACCCATGTAGAATTCCAGAGAAAGATAGTACACACGCTACAAGTGGAGACAAAGAAGAAGAAAGGGAAAGACAATATAATTAAAAGTGAAAAAGAAGAGCATTTTTTTATACTTAACACCAACAGCTGAGAGCCATTTAGAGCAACAGTGAAGTGGAGCCATAAAAGCCCATGCTGAGCAGACAAATAATAGTGACAAATAATAATTGTGACAGGTGCGCAACACAAGCCTAATCTGTATTCCATGTCTTGAGACCTCATTGACCGCCAACGCAAAACATTCAATCGTTGAAGGTTGCCCAATGACACAACTATCATGGAGGATTTGCTAGTAAACAAGAGCTAGCTTGTAATATTTCAGTCTCTTGTCTATAAACGATAACAAAGGTTATAGGAAAGAAGAATGTTTGTGTGCTATGTCTGGCACATGTAAAAATAGCAGCATTAGCAGTCAGCGTTTAAGGTTAAATACTCTGTCAGGATGCCAGCCACCCAGATAAAGATGACACAAATTCCAAATGCAACAGCATCCTACCCTTCAATCATTTTTTTTTTTTTTTTTTTTTTTTGTGGTATTTTAGAATACAAAAAATTTGAAAATATAATTAAAAATTTCCTGTAGGAAAAAGGTAAGCTCCAGTTTTGTGATTACTTATGCGTTCCTTTCTCAAAGCAAAATTACAGTTTTGGAGTTATGAGTAAAATAATGTCTGTGGTAGACATTACTAAGTTGCTAAATTAGGGCTAAAATGATTAGCCTCCTTGTAACAACCAGCCTTCCTCTTTCAGGTTTTAGGACTGGACGACATACTGAACGTTGTAAGATGGAAAGGACCAATCACAATTGTGTATGCAAATGAATTAGCACAAGAAAGAAAAGAAATCACAATGATGTACGCATTATTATAATAACATTGTGATGACATTATGATGACAACAACATTGTATATCGATGGGAGATTTTAAAACTGTAATTTAAACGTGTAGGCTAACGTCTAAAATTATGTAATAAATAAATAAAGATTTTCGTCTGGAATGAGTATTCAGCGGTTCAGCATTGTAATCTGAAAGATGTTACGAATAGGCATTACAGAAATTGGGTTTTTAGATTGTTTCTACTTTGTTTAAATATATACAAGAATGTGCACATATTGATATACCGTGAATAACTCGCACTCAACGATTTAAAAATAATTAGACCTGTTGATACTTGTCAAGGGCACATAGAAAAGCTCTCCATACATTCTGCGGGACATTGAATGAAGGCGCTCCTGACATCAGTCATGGAGAGATTATGTAATTATTGGAGAAAAAAAACCCTACCAT
Source organism: Semotilus atromaculatus (assembly GCA_031834385.1). Lineage (NCBI taxonomy): Eukaryota > Metazoa > Chordata > Actinopteri > Cypriniformes > Leuciscidae > Semotilus > Semotilus atromaculatus. Next base: position 27,035,354 of record JAULUF010000009.1, read on the forward strand.
CTGCTGAAACATTAGCATTACGCGTCATTTCCTGGTGCAATACAAATACCTCAATATTAAACCTTCAACAAGGATATAGATGTTTCTTTTGACATTTTGCAATGTTGCTACTCTACTGCGCAACATAATGTCCCCTAATGTGTGATCCGACCCCTCCTCCCTCCCGTCTCCTGTCAGTGGTGTACGTGCGGCCCCGATCTGTATGAAACTGCGGCATTCGAGTGTCTTACTTTTGGGTCTGTTTCGTAGTAATGCTGCTGCGTCCGGATCCATCTTCCCACCAAATGGTCGCGCACGGTGTGCGCCAGGGCGAAGTAGTAGTCGCGCTTCGTTGCAACATTACGGTCCTTGACCAAAGTAAAGTGCAGATGGCGATTAAAATTGGTCTTGAGGTCCGAGACGTTTTCAACCCCGGCGAGTCCTCGCACGGAAATTTGCTTCCTCTTCTCTTGGTCCGTCAGTGGCTTGGACATCTTGTAGACTGTTATAATAGTGGGTTTCGTGCACCAGGAATATCAGTCTACGATACTACGTGATGACTGCTGCGTGTGTTCCGACCGTTTTCTTTTTAGTCTATGGTTGCGACGCGCGTCACCGTGATCTCCAGCTGATGCTTCAGGGTCAAGCGCGCTCATTGGCGGCGCGCACAATCTCTCTCTATATAGGCAATATACATGACTAGCCTAGTACTATATATTTACAAGCTGGGCGGGCCATGATAGATTTAGGCAAGGCAAGTTTATTTATATAGCACCTTTCATACACAAATGGTAATTAAGTTCTTTAAATAAAAAAATAAAAAATGTAAAGCATAAAATCATTATTATATATATATATATATATATATATAAAGATTTAAAATGCAATTACAAACAAAGAAGAAATTAGAATAATAGTTGCTAGAAGACAATTGTGAAATACTAATAACAAAATACTGGTAAAACCTTAGCTGACCACCCTGAAAGTCACTTGGCCCGCTGCTAACCGAGATGACAGGACATGAGAAAAATTATAGTTTGAGTGTGCATCAGTCTCATATCACTTACAAAGGGCTAAAAATCTTACCAAAATTGACATCAGTGTCCATCAGAAACCAAATTATTAGCCAACAACTTAACAGCTATAACACTGAAACTTGTTAACAAAACAGATGTGAAAGATTGACACCAACAATTTAACACCATGCCAACTTTTATTTAGTTGAATGCTTCATTACAAAAATATTGAAATACATTTGGTGGAAGGCATTAATGAAAAGTTCTTTTAAATAAAAACAATTCTGGGAGGGGTGAGGGTACAAAGTGAGCACAAAAATTAGGCTATACTGACCACCTAATAGAGTAAGCCAATCATCTACAACATCTTGAAGACATAAATGTCTTTTTATACTATGCAGCAACAAATGCACAGTTGGTTAAGAGTGTAAATGGTTGTTTATACACCTGTTGGAATGTTGCTAACTGATTCTGCAAGCAGATGTAATTTTTACTTGCTGGAGACGGTTTGAAATGAAACATGAATTAGCAGGCTGGCAGAAACAAAAACCAAACACACATTCCCTGCACAACATCATTTTGAACAAATATTATCCTAACAGTTCAAATACTACAGTTAAAAATCATTAACATTTGAAGCAAATTTACAAATAAATCACACCGTCTCTCACACTCTCTCTAGCTCGATTTTGAAGTTTGAACCGAGATCAATCAATAGAAAAAAATAAACCTTTAGCAACTAATCACATCAAGCTGTTAAATGAACAGAACAAGGTATAGTCCTGTGATGTATCTTTGTATATATTTTAGGCATCACTGCATGGTCACAGGGCCACAGAGACTAAAGCGAGCCTTTAACTCTGGGGCGGAGGGGGTGGAGGTGCAGGAGGCATCCCGTACGGTGGCATACCGGGAATCCCCATCATGGTCACAAAGTTAGGGTCCATGGGTGGGGGTGGGGGAGGGGGTGCATACATCATGCCTGCTGAGCCAGGTGGAGGGGGTGGAGGTGGCGGGGGGGCACCAGGAGGAAGTGGGGGTTGGACCCCAGGTGGAGGCGGCACCATAGAAGGGGTACCCATGGGCGGAGGGGGCTGAGCGGCTGATGTGCCCGTCTGCTGAGGCTGTTGCCAGGGTGGCAAGTTTCCAGTGGCAGGAGTGGATGTGGTGGTTGTATCTGGGAAAGCAAAAAAATAGAACAAGAAAAAGTCAATCAGTGACTAAAGGAAAACCTTTATTGATATCAAATGTGTACTACCGTAATACGCTTACTCTGTTGCCAAGGCAGTGGAGCACTGGTTGCCATGCTGCTGGTGGGTGGTGGGGGAGGGGCCTGCTGTTGCCATGGTGGCAGAGGTCCTGAGGGTGGAGGTGGTGGTTGGTTGTTGGGGGGAGGTGGAGGCGGGGGCATCATACTCATGGGTGGCGGCAATAAACCTGATCATGAGGCAACGGAGGGAATCAATGAGCATTCTGGGACACTAAGTAACCAAGTATGAAAGCAAGCATACTTCAATATTGCCAAACACAGATGTCAGTTGGGAGTTTTGAAGTAAAATAAGCTTAGATCATAGATCAACCAGGAGCATGTGTCCTCTGATAAAGATAGTTATATACTTCCATCTTTCCAGGGAAATGTTTTAATACACTTCATTAACCAGGAATAGCATGAATGAGAGTCTAAACATCACAGGCTATACTCACTCATGTGGTGTCCGGGTGGTGCTGGGCCTTGGCCCATTGGGGGAGGGGGTGGCTGCATCCAGGGTGGTGGCATTCCATTGGGGTTTGGTGGCATAGGAGGGACACCCATGTTTGGGATTGGTGGTGGGAAGTTATGAGGGCCACCAGGACCCTGGTGCATGCTGTGGAAGTTCCGGTTATCAGCAGGGCCTGAATTCATCCAAGGAGGACGATTCTGAAAGGGGAGAGGGAGAGAGTGAGTGTTCTTGAGTGTTTTTGTGGAACAAAGTAATAGTCGTATTCAGCAAGATGCATTAAATTGATCAAAAGTAATATCGACAAAACAATTTAAAAAAAATGCTGTTCTCTTGAATTTAAATTATAGAACCCTGAAAAAAATATATAACTGATTGTTAAGCATTGATATGAAATGTTTCTTGAGCATCCAATCAAGCATATTAGAATGACATGTTGCTGAAAATTTAGCTTTGCATCACAGGAATAAATTACCTTAAAAAAAAATTTGTAATATTGAAGTATTTTTTTACTGTATTTGTGATCAAATCAATGCAGCTTTGGTGAATATATACACAATACAACCCCCCCCCCCCCCCCCCACCCCCCCCACCCCACACACACACACACTTGAACAGTTATGTATGTGCATATCATGAAGAATTGTGGATGTCGTACTGGTGGTTGTTGGTTGTTGTTGGGTCCTGATGAACGAGGTCCACTAGTGGAAGGATTGTGGCCCCCACCGGAGGAAGGGACTGGAGCCTCTCCTAATTCTGCCATGAGAGACAAGTACTCTTTATCCATGCGGGCCTTATCCTGAGCAGACTGGGGTGGTTCGCCTGGCCGGGGAGCAAAGGAACTGCAGGGAACAGAAATAAAATTAACCTTAAAGTCCCCAGACTAATGTTCAATCTTAAAAGATTGAGCTTGGTCTGGTGATAGCCAGACTATGGTGGGTGGGCTTACCTGGTAAACTTGCAGTCTGATGAGATATGACCTGCTCCTCCACACTTTGTACATACAGTTGTGTTTGTGATGCTGCGAGGCTCTGTGCTCTGCCATGGGCGCAAGATCCTTAAAGAAAAAGTGTACACATTGAGTATCAAATGAATCTACAACATTTACTTGCCTGTTGCTCTGAGAAAAGGGTCAATAAATCTGTGTGCAGTCTCCCACCTGTTATCATCCTCTCTCAGAGTGCCATTGAGTCGTGCCAGCTCCCTCAGTTGCATCTTTCTTAGATCATTCTGGTCCTCAGGGGTCTCAATGCCCTGCTTGAGGATATTACGGATCTGTGGACAAAAATAAATCACTTAGAAACATGCAATAGAATGATTGTTGAAGCCGATAGCTATGCATTTTCATTAAACTGATTTCTAATGCGTTTTAGATTTCAAGGTGCAAGAACGTCTGAAGACGACTCACCTGCTCTACAGCTTTCTTTACATTCTCCATGGTGTTAGCAGTGACCAGTGCATGAAGAGGTTCATCTTCTCCTGGAAGCATCTGTCCATCCTTACGACCCACCTTCCCTTCCTTCACTGAACCTTTCCCACGAATCATGATTTTAGCACAGCACTCCTTCTCAATGTTCTTCAGAGTGTTTCCACTGGAGAAACAAGCAATAGACCAAGTTAGTTTATGTAGAGACAAAGGATTCAGCAAACATTGAGTTTAAAATCATGCAACTTACCGTGGCCCAATCAAAAGCCCAACAAAGTTGATCTCTGGATATTCATCCTGAGGAATCATCACCTTATCACTAACCCGAGTAGCTGGTGGTCTGAGTAAGAAGAAAAACAAGTAAATATCACACCATAAACCCAGAGAGAAAAGAAAATAATTTGTATAAGCCATACTTGTAGTCAGCAGGGGGTTTGAATTCAGGGTTCAGCCCCACCATCTCTGTGATGAGAGAATGTCTCTCTTCCTCCAGTTTCTTGCGTGTACGATATTCACGTGTGTTAAGCCTCTTGCCCTCACTGTTGTAAATGGGCTCAGGAGATGGAGACCTGTGAAAAGGAAAGAACAACAGAAAGATGCAGCAGTCAAAACCATAACACAGTACTTACACCCTCAACAGTTAAACATTCAATGGCTTTCCTACTCTTAACTGACATTGGTTTGACTTGTTCTGTGGTCATTTTATAAAAAGTGCATGGGATGCCCCGGAGTGCTCACATTCTAATGAGACGAGAGCGAAATAAAAATGGCCACTAGAAAACTTTAGATTAAAGAGCTTGAAGCTCAGAAGTAAAACTTTTTGTTTTTAAAGGGCGACAAAACTTGGCATCAAGGAGGCCACTCAATTTTTGAACATTACTAAAACGTGTCTGTCTTATTTGGGGGATGAAAAATAGGACAAATATCTGAGACAAATGGGGCAACCAACACACTTGAAGAGCTTCTGTTCTTGAACGCTGATCTAAACCTTCACACGCCCTCAGAGAGCATTCAAACGGTTACCTTCCCCTTGGACGGTGCTGAAAACCTGTTAACCTGCACAATGAGGCTCTGTGCTTGAAAAAAGTTACGAGAGGGGGAATTTGGGTTAGAGAAATAAATTTGGATTAAATATTAACCTTCAACAGCCCTCAAACAAAACAGCCACACAAACGTGACAGGTTCATGATAGGCAACCCGAAGAGGAGAAAAGTGGGGGGAAAAAAGAGGGAAGAATTTTTTGCTGGTTTTCTTTGGGACTGATATCTCCAGCGCTGACAACCTGAAGCACCCCCCAGCTTTGTTTTGCGAGCTGGAAGTTGATGAGCGATCGATCCTAAATCCTGGAGTGGATAGACCTTTAAGAAGAACCTTTTTAGAGGTGGCGGTGTAAAAACGTCGGATTAAGATTCTGCCGAAGAACCTAAGGCTGTTCAGAGAACAAGGGGTGTGGCTACTAAAAAGACACTCTCACGTCAGAAACATGACATTTCCTGCTATGTTGGATGCTTATGAATTCTATGAGTGGCCAAAGTGATCAAAGTGTTAAGGTTATGGTTATTCCAGAAAGAAAAGGTCAGAGGAGTCTCCTCCGAGCGGTCTTCCAGTGCGGAAATCTGGAATACTGTGGAAGTTCCTGGACAAAATGGTGCTAGCCCCATTATGGAAAACCATTATTGACCATCCAATTAATCAACCATTCAGATTTTTAGATTTAAGGACACGGTTGTGTTCATTGACTGCATTTCGGAGGTGAGAGATGGGCATTTAAAATGCAATATAATCAAATGAAAATCAAAATTCCTCTAAATGGATTAAATAGTGGATTAAACAAACCTACTATCTTAGACTACAGGAATTAGGGCTACACTGAGAAAATAAATTCTACACAAGCCTTTAAAATGCATACGTTTCACAGAAAATAAACATGCATGCAATGAAAACGAATACTTACAAAAAAAAGAGTTCAAAATAAAATAAGATTTACTTAAGATGATCAAGATTTGCATTGTTTATATGACTGCACATTATGTTTACGTAAAGTCGGGTGCTATGTATTATCAACAATTAGTCCTCACTGTCATAAGATACAAAGTAACAAATTTCAGAGTATAACACTGGCTAGTTACCTGGGAACACTAACTGAACAAAAAAATTCTGATCTTTCTTATAACAATATCCTACCATGATAGCCTTTAGTCATTTCTTTGCCTCTGTGTACAGAACAGATCCAAACATTTCTCTAAAATTCAACTAACCATTTCAAACACTAGAATGTTTAGACATGTAACAAAACCAATTTCATTACAATCAAAACATTTTCTAAACTCTTTAACTAGAAGGCAAAGATATGAGGTCATTTTAGATAAAGGCATTTAGACTTATTTCTTACCATTACATACACATTAGTACACTTACGTTCTGGCCTCACAATAAAATGGCGCATTAAAAAGGTAAAGAAAATGTTACTGTTGTTGGGTTTAAATCGTTATTCCGACCTGTCCTCAGGGTTAACAGGGATTCCCAGGTCTCCTGTACGCAGTTTACGTGTCAGGTCTTCAATCTGCAGTTGGACTGGAAGAAATCAGGTTAGGAAAGAAAAAAACAAGGATGGAGAGAAATGTGGTTAACAACAAAAAAAACCCCACAAAAGCAGAAACAGTACACTGTAAAACTCAATGTGACTACGGTTAAACAAGGAAAAAAATATTTTACCATGGTAATTGTCAGGTTAACTAAGAATCAAGGTCAACTGAAGACTTGATTCTCTGCAACACATTTTCTGAAATACTGCAACCCCAACAGGAATTTTAGCAAACAACCTTGTTTAAGCTCGAATGTATTCTTATGAACCCATACAGATTTCCCCAAACATTTAGAAAATCAAATATCAAGCTTTGGCTAAATTAAGATTCAGAAACCTGGGGGGGATTTCAGTAAATAACCATTTCAGAAAAAGGTTAATTGCAACAGGCTTTCGATTTCATGCCACCAACTTTGAGAAGTGAAACTAGTAAAATTCACATTTCAACCATACACTTAAAATATTAGTTCACATACTATTTTAATATCAAGTGAGCTAAAAAGGTGGCAAAAACATGAAGGCCTGCCAGGGGGAGGGGGAGGGAGGGGGAGGGGGGGGGAGGGGGGGTTGGGTTTGAAGAAATCAAATCATATTGGCTAAGTGGCTTGAGCAACTGCATCCTCAAAAGTATTGAAATGAAGTTTAGAGAATAACACCAGTGCAACTTAAAAGAAACATTAGCCTATTACTCTATAAAGAAAAAAAGAAAAATTAACATACTGGGTGTTAATGACCCTTAACCAATAACATTCAACACAAGTTTTTGAGAGGTCATGACAACCACTTACCAACAGTTTCCAACACTAATAAGTTAGGACTACTGAGATCTAATATTTAGAAATGATCAGCAAACCAGATCAGCCTTTAGTTGATGTTTTTTTTAATTTTTCATGCAAAAGACTAGATTTAACTAGGCCTCAAGCCACGGCAACCAAATCAGCCTGTACAAACCCAAAAACTGACCTGTATCACTCATGGAAGCATTTAATGGGTTTTCACATGCATTTCTCCATGACATGCTTAAGAGAATCAGACCCCACAGGTCACACGTTGAATGGTGCAGGTTGATGGTAGGTAAAGGACATGAGGTGTCAGTTATCAATAGAGGACTAGTTAAGGAGATGTAGGTCACATTATCATTGAAACCACCACTACATCACATGCCATTGCAAAACAAGTGCCTGACAGCAATGAGAAAGCAATTTACTACACACTGCTTTCAGACACAGGGTATGGAGATGACTTCGCAATTCAGTGTTGGACCTGCATTGCTTTGCAGTCAAATTGGACTTATAAAGACATTTTGCATAGTAAACATGAGCAGTGATGGAGTCCTGCAGCTGGAGACAGTTCACAGCAAGCAGCCACATCAGAAAAACACTGTGGGTTCTTGCTAATGGACATCAGATGGTAAGCAAACATTGACAGTGCTACAAATACCTCAGTGCTTCCTAGACAAATAAAACGTCCTCACATTGCACATCGATGGAGTTAGTACATTCTAGTGAACATGGGCAAAGTGCTGAATTTCGATGGATCGACTTCTTTGAGAAGACCATCTCTAATACATATGAGACATATAGAGATGGGCATTTTGCACTGCGACTTTCAGATCGAGGGTTAGCAAAAAACCAAATGGTTATCCCATTAACAGACATCAATTATGTCAACAAAGTCGTCAGACTAATGAAATTCAGCAATTACATCCTGCATGTGATGTGCAAATTGTGAGGAAATAATAAAACAATTTTTGGGACAAAAAAGTGAGTTGTCTAGGTGTAGACAGAATTCCCACCCCAATTCACAAACACAATGTTCTGCAACTTAAACTATTCGACTCAAGACACACATTATAATAACAGTAAATTTAGATGCTCACCTATATAAGCTCGTTCCTGGTCCCGAGTCAGCCCAGGAGGGATCACAGTGGGCATGCCAGGGATGACAGTCTTCTGATCCGGCGTCTCGCTGCTCCAACGACTCCTTTTCCTCTGCTTCTTCTGGCAAAAATCTAACAGAGAATGTTATATGGTGTCATTGTATTCCATATAAAGCCTACAGTATCATATTTGATTTGTACATTTTTTAGGCCTGTAAATGATCAGATCAAAACATTTCTGCAAAAAACTATTGTACACAATCTACTGTATGCCTTCTGCCCTTTGATTGATCATTCATACTTAGCAAGTAAAAGGCCCTGAGTAATTCTAAAATGTCAACCATGTGTCTATTTGCTGTGAAATCATTAAAGTTAATGTATATGTCAGATTTACATAATGTATGTCAGATTTACATATTAGCCCATCTTAAGACGTTATTGAGAGATAGATAGTGATAAGTATTTTATGTAGTCTGCTATATTACTATAAATATCTCACTGACTTAAATTAAAACCTGAATTCCATCATTCTTTTTGGCCATGTAGGCCTAGTTAATCCATCAATGATCCAAAATGCATATTTTGCTCAGATTGGGCCTCTGAATAAAAGTCTGGTGTATCAAATAGAATACAAAACAAGACTTGCATGCAAACTTATTTTTTATATTTTGTCTAAAGGTTTAATAAACTGCTTTTCATCTGTTAGGCTTTTAACGTTACAGAGTTAAAGAACAGTATGAAGATCAGCATGTACAATTGAGTTTGCGAACTCACATAAAGTCTATTATATGAACTACACTACAGGTTCATGCACTGCCCAGTCTAAAGCTTTTTATTAGACAATTCCATTGACAAAACAAGAAATCAAGGACTAAAGAGCGCAATTAATAAAACCACAACTATGGAACAGGCCGTTGGTCCTGAAAGTGTCTCGGGCCTGTCCACGCTGTTTACCTCCACTAACGTTAACCGCCTGAGCCGGCAGTACTACTCCGACTGGGTTTGAGAGCGCAGAACTCACAGCTCCGGAGAACTGGGGAAAACCTGGGGCTGTTAACTGCGGTTGTTGGAAGTTCTGCAGCGGGAAAGAAACTGCAGGCACGGGCGGTGGCATTAACCCCGCGCCGGGGCCGGACTCGAAGCCTCGCTTAGCGCCGATACTCGGGTGTAGCTTCCCCAGCGGGGTTGCGTTGGCTCCCGTTGCCATTTCTGGACGTCAGGGACTTCTCTGTTGTGTAATATCTGCACAAAAAATCTATTTCCTTTCTGGACAATCTATTTAATACAAACGTTTGCCTCCCTAACCTGCAACCACCTTCTGTTACCCGCTGACTAAGATGGCGTCTGCTGAGAACGACAAAGGAGATTTGACGTCAATTTAGAGCTATCGGATTGGTCAATGATTATGTCAATCTATTTGTCGTTTACAGTCATTGGTTCATTAAGGGTCTGTCGTATTTCCGACAATAAATGTATTGGCCTCTCATTGGTCGATGTGGTGCTCACAACTGCAAGCATCGATCCGCAAGCAGGCAAAACCTCTAGCAAGGTAGGTTGGCTTCAGCTCTGATTATCTTTTCTTTTTTTCTTTTTTTTTACCGTCTATGCTGGCTATCCATAATAAACACATCATTAGGTCTAGTGGTAAAATACTTTCTATAAGCAGTTTAAATAAATGTAATTAATTGTACTAATTTTCCATTACTTTTGATATAAATAAATAAACAGGATGTTAATGTGTTCTCTATCTCTCCCTTTCTATGTATGCCTTTATATTATAAGAAATCTGAGAATCTGATAGACATTTTTATGCATTTGCACTCATAGAACAACATTTCATAATTTAATTTCCAAGATAAACAACTGCTTTAAGTTAATCATAGCTGGATGAATAAAACCATATTGAATGCTTCATGATCTGAAATCATATTTTAATGGATTCAACAGCTGGGATTTTGTTTGAATGGCACACATCATCAGCAGCTACTTTGTAGCCTGTACACCATAATAGGATTTTCTTGGTGCATTTTACTTTTCTCTTTATGGTAGCAGCAGATTTTTTAAATAAAATATAAAAAAATAGCAGTGTATAGGAGAAATTTAAAAGCAGTTGAGTTGGTACCTGTCTCCTCAGAAGTAAAAAATAATTTGTAAAAGTGTGTGTGGAAAAATTTTCATGATCATAATTATATTTTTATATTATGCTTATTGTATAAAAAGGGTGGTGGGGGTGGGTGATTCAAAAATAATAATAGGAAATTAGGGTATGTTCATGTAGCATGAGCTGTAGTGTGTTGGATCACAGAAAAGGGTCAACAGAAAAGAAAATAACAAGTGAACCAATGAGAAATAGCTTCTTTGTGTCTTGTTTAAATGTAAGAGTAAGAATGTAAATATTGTGCATGAGCTGATAGATTCTCTACTAAGAGCTCTCCTGGCCGTAGAGAATAAACTAAGAGAAAGAACTTAATTATGCAAGACTCTTCATTGAGGAAAAAATATATATTCAGTTTTCCACCACGTGTCAGCAGAGTTGGGGGTAACGTGTTACACGTAACGCGAGTTAACTAATTAGATTACCTTTTTTTTAGTAACTAGTAAAGTAACACAATACTTTAAAATGTAAAAACAAAATAGCTGAGTTATTTTTTCAAATAAGGAATGCAAGTTCCAACCACTCCTGTTGTCCCCATGTTAAGAGAAATCATGAGTATGGAGTTGTCTGTGTTGTTTATTCATTGAAATGAATAAAAACATTGAAATGCAAACTCGGATTATTAACCAAACTTGCAATAATTAAATGTTAACACAAATATACTATATTTAAACTCACTATTAACCAATGTATTTGCTGCTGACCTTCTATGATCCAATTCAACCAAGCAAAAATGACTTTAGATAACCATTCAATTTGTGTTTTGTTTTTTTGTGCGTTAGGTGAAAAAAACGTTTAGGTAACACAAAGGTAACGTAACGCATTACTTTCAATAAAATGTAACCAGTAAGAAAGTTGATTACCTTTTTAGGGAGTAATACAATATTATAACGTGTTACATTTAAAAGCAACTTTCCCCAACATTGTGTGTCAGTGACGACATTGTGTGTCCGGAGCAACTGTAAAATTTGCAAATCAAAAACAACAGCAATGATCTATACAGAAAAAATACAAAGATGAGATTACTTTTTAACTTTTATTAACGAGAAAAAAAAATATTTACAGGTATTTGTACTGAGAATCAAATAAAATAAAAACACAGGGCTACATCAAGTTTAAAACAACAAAAGTAGTTTAGTGCCATGAAGTGGGCCATCTGTACTGTCCTTGGATGCATCACAACTTCTAAAATGATCCATGAGCAACCAAGAAACACCTGCAAAGATAAGAGATTATCATAAAACTGTCAATCATTCAGTTATCAATTCTGCTGACTTCCATGAGCCCATACTTCCAAACCACCAACTTGAATTGTTATAAGACACTTTATAGGTAACAGAAAGTAATTAAGTGCTTTAATTTGACAAATCTGGCTGAAAATAGCAATGCCAATCTTTTGCCTCTTGGTATTTGTAAACATAATTGACCTGTAACCTAAATATCCATGAGGTCATAATGAGGCAATCTTAAGCAGGACCTTACCAAATTTGAAGATAAATTACACTGATAACATCACTTTCAGTGTCATATGAAAGGCAGAACTTTTAAGGGCTAGTTCACCCAAAAATTTCAATTCTGTCATAATTTAGTCAACCCCATGTCATTCCAAATCAGTACAACTTTTTTTCCGTGGATCACAAAAGAAGTTGAGGTAAATGATGACAGAATAATAAAAAAATCTGAGGGGGGAGGGGGAGGTAATTCCCTTTACCAGTAATTCTCTAAGGTTCAGTCTGACCAAACTTTGCTCCAACCTTTCGTAATCCTAAAAAGGTCTCACCTTTTTGCGCACAGGTATTAGGCTAGTAAGCATAGCGCGCCCGTTCGGCATATGGATCCCGCGGTATGTCGTACGCAGAACTCCTGGGAATCGAAGAGACAGGAGAGAGGCGCGACCGTTCATACGCATATCCCTCTGCCTCAAGGGGAGCTCGCCGGATTGGGCTCCGTTCGCGGACATAATAAGAAGATGTGGGCGCCGGAGGAGGGGGAAGGGGATGGCGCTCATATGGGTCAAGTTTAGAGGAGGACAGGTGCTCTCTCACGATCGCTGAGGAGGACGGGGGAGGAGGGACAGGAGGTGGAACCGCGCGTCTATCCTCGAAATAACTGGCTCCGTACGGACGTGCCCGATACTTCTCGTAGAAGTCCACCACCCCGTACGGATCTCTTTCCTCATAGGGTGCTCGTCGTATCGGGTACGCAGGCAACGCACTGCCATAGGCCACGCCACTGCTCCCATACGCAGCCTCACTGCCGTACGCCGGGGCCATGCTATTATCCGCGCCAATGCCGTAGCCCGCTGGCATACCGTAACTCATTGCACTCTCAAAACCCGCACCCCTTCCATACCCAGGGACGCCATACCCTGGTCCCCTGGTGAAGCCATGTGAGGGTGCAAAACTGCCACCGTAGGCTGGCTCGCCACTGAAGCCGCGATGAAAACCCCGGCCACCACGATCGCCACCCGCACTGAACCTGAGGGGCCCATATCCTTCCGAGCCCGGGCCCTCTCTGTAGGAGCCGTTCTGGTCCATTGGGCATTCTTTGGACCAGTGGCCTTCCTGCCCGCACCGATAACAACCCGTTCTCTCTCCCATTCCCGGCGCAGTACGCAGACGGCTAGTCGAAAGCTTCACGCTCATCAGTTTGCCTTAAGGAAAAGAAAGAATTTGCCATGATATTTCTATTTTTTAGCATGCACACGGAGCAAACGTTCATAAGGTCAAAGAAGCAATAAATTAAAATCGACAAAAACACGGCCAGAATTTTTCAACTGAAAATCGCAACCGTCAGAATTCAATTGTAATTTTAACATGAAACACTGTTCAAAACCCATTTTGCTTCGGTGATCTGCTGCATTTCAGAGCGAAACGCGATTACAAAAAAGTTTTATGGCCGATAAACAAATGCCACTTTTTTATTGATTTATTTATATAGCCAGAAAAGTCCCATTGAGATGATTAAATCTCTTCTTCCAGAGAGTCCTGGTCTCTGGAAGAATATTTTAATTATAAATTACCACTACTTAAAAAATGACTAAAACACTATCAAACCCCTACAAATTATTTTGTTTTGTATTACACGAGTGCATTTAGAGAACATAGCATTATAATGTAAAGTTGCAAAGACGGAAAAACAAGTCAAAGAGTTCTCAATGAAGAAACCAATAGAATTATTAATTTGGTATTATAAAATAGTGTTTGTGTGTGTGGTCTTAAAAGGAGTTTACGGCATATTTCCAAGTTTCAAGTTTCAATTGATCAACTCAGTGGAAATATTTGGGTGTTGAGACAAAACTTGTTGTATTTTAATCTAAATGGACATCCTCTAGTGACCTCTCTCATCACTTACCAATTTTTCTACTTACCAACCTGTAATGAGGCTCACTTTTGGTACACAAACGTGACAAAAAATTACTTATTTGAGCTAAACTGGGCAAAGGACCATACTGGTTCACCTTGAAAGGCTGTGTTGTCCAAACCACTGATGGCCTCCATTGCATCTTCCACTCGCTCCATATGAACAAATGCATAGTCCTTCACTATATCACACTCAACCACAGGTCCATATTCCTCAAACTTGGCCCTGAGTTCTTGGTTGGTGCAGCTACTGCTAATGTTGCCGACATGAAGTTTTGTAGAGGTCTTGGGCTTCCCTTTGCTCATCTCTACGTTCATGGCCAAACCGTTCAGCATGTAATGGTGAAGATTTCGAATGGCTTCATCTGCCTCTGCTTTGTCATCCATGTGCACAAAACCAAAGTTTTTAACAATGTCACACTCAGAGATCTTGCCATACTGAGAGAAGAGGGAGCGGATCTCCTCTGCAGTAGTATTCGGCGAAAGGTTCCCAACGAAGATTTTTACCATTTTAGTAATGTAATGTCAACTTTAAGGCCCTATTGGGAGAAAAAGAAAATATAAAGTTCAGGTACATGTACCACATGTCTAAAAAGTGCCACATGTCTCTCATAAATACATATGATGAATTTTTTTATAATTGTATTGTATAAATAACATCAATGTCCAATTCTTGAACATATCCTTCTTTTGAGAAACTTTTCAATAAATGGCTGAATCGGTTCTGAATCTGAATAACTAAATCAGTCTGAACGGGTCAACAATTTAAAAGACTCATTGAATCGAGGACCGTCTCTTTTGTACATGTCCGATTTGTATTGTAAAGAACTGATGAGTGATCATTTGAAGTGTATAGAGAATTTGAATTATGGAACAAAAAGTAAGTTAGTCATGAAACAGATGTTGCGATGTCCGAATTCACAATAGCCTACTCAAAAGAGTTTAAAAAGTACACAGATTAACTACTTTGTGAATGGCAGAAATTAACTGTCACAAGTTGGTCGCGATAAGGTCAACATGGTGAATGTAGCAGTGCGTCTGGATTACATTCATACTAGTGGACGTACTTAGTACTAAGTACTTGTTCAAAATGAATAAGTCTACTTAAGAGATTTCGGACGCTGCCTATCTCTTGCTGTGAACCGCTGTGTGATCTCATGTGAGTGACAGGTTATTGTCCCACCTTCATGCCAGCACATTATGAGAGGGGAAGTTATTTTGATTAAAGATTAAGAGGGGACTTAAATAATGCTAATAAAAATGTTGTGCTCTGATAAACCATTTATAATAAATAATGCAATATTCTAAAAGTTTTGATGTTGAATTTATTATATGACGTATACAAAACAGAGTTGTTTTTAATAAATAACATTTTATCATGGAATCGTGCAAAAACTTTGAAAAGCTATAAATGAATAGTGTTTAGTGCATCCTAATAACTTTATAAGCTGAATCATGGCAATAACACATTAAGTTACACAAATAATTCATGAAACGTAAATACAAAAAGAAACGTGTACACTACAAATTGCTTTATTTGATCGTTTTAGATCATTTATGATGCCACCGGAATGTCAACGACGAACTGCTCGAAAGAATCGACTCGAGGAAACGAGGCGGGCTTCTCATCACTAGCAGAGGACAATGGGGGGAAAAACTACACACGATGTGCACTGATTTACGAGTCGCGCGACAACAAACCCTCTACGTCTAAAATATTAATACATTGAGACCAGCTTTGTATTAATAACTAAATAATCCAAAGCATTTATACTGCATACAGTAGCTATATTAATCAAGTTTACAGTCCATCTAGCCTTGCAACAACTAGCTAACCAGCAATACAGGCAAAAACAGTGTAGTGAACGAATGAAACATCACGAAACATACGAAATGCTAGATAAGAGATTAGCCGTTCAGTCAAGTGAACATTACTATTTTTGCATAATGGGTGTTATTCATACCTTTTCACAATTCTTGCAGGAGCCGGTGCGAGATGAAATGGCGTCACTCTTGCGTCGCATAAAGCGAGGCTAGCTGGAGAATAGAATTGCATGGTGGATACACGCTGCCCATCCCCTTTCATTCCTTCATAGTGAAAGCCTGCTGTAATAGCTTGCAACTAGAGATTTCAATCATTTTCAGGCACCATGTGGCCACATAGGTCGTGTAATTTGTTACAAAATAAAGCACCCAAGTACCAATAACGACACGTCAATTTTAGTCATATGTTAAATATATTTTAGTATGAAAGACAGACAGTTATTTTGTCACCAAAATATTGGTTTATTACAAAAGATAATTCATAAAACACACTCCTGACTTCTGTAGGAAATATACAAACTACAGAAAATTAAATTTATAAACATCTTCACAGAGCTTCCCAAGGCACCCATAAAGAAGAAACGCCAGTAAACGCCAGCAGTCTCAAAAGGTGAATAAAGCCCTGAGTGAGAGTTGGTAAGCACATCTAATGCAAATTTCCAATTCACTCTCATGTAGAATCCACCTTTCCGTCTAGGTGCATCTTCTTACAATCTAAAGATCTCCTCTCATAAACAGTCATTTGTGTGTACAGAACAGAACACGGTTTGCATCCCTCTGAAAGCTGCCCAACTACTTGGGTTGTATATTAAATCAGATCTTCTTTTTTTTTTTTTTTTTGAAAGACTAACACATCAAACAGGGGAGTATACAATCAAAACAAGTTCAGTAAAATCATTTCTCCAAGATCACAAAAACTCAACAGACATTGGCAGGAGTAACAAGTTGTCTGTCTTGTTGAACATAGGCCTAACCATTTGATACAACACAATTCAACAAGCAAAATGTAAAACACAATTCTGAACAATCACCTGAAGCAAATAAGAATAAAAAGAAAAGTGGAATGTTGAATTTTAGAGTTTATTTTCCCATAAAGCTTTTTGCAGCTGCAGGATTAATTACAAATTGCCACTCCCCCCCCCCCAAAAAAACACAATGCTGGATTATCACCAAGAAGAAACATAACCAGATTGTCCTCACAAAAATTAAATCAAAGAAATTTAGTGGCAAGCCAACCCAACAGCTGAAGACAAGTCTTAGAGCACAAAAAAAAGTTAAATAATAGTGGATCACAACTTGACTGGGGGGGAAAAAAAAGTAAAATTCTTCACAATCTCACAAAGTGTGTTTAATTGCAATTAATAGCCGAGTTAAAAAAATATGCTGACATGAAACACCCCACTTTACCTCTGGATACAAAGTGAAAAGCAAAGCAAAAAAATAAAATAAAAAAATAGCACAACTAAAAATTTTTGCAATCATACGCCAAGGTCTCCATTAGAAAGGGGAAATTAAACAGCAGTTTATGTATTATGGGTAAAACATTGTTCAGAGCTAATTAGCATTGTGATAAATGTGTCTTTCCAATCCTGCATGTTTGAAATCCGACGGAGCGTCTGATTGAGGCAAAGTCATAATGGTGGAGGGGAACTCTCGTCACTTGACAAAACCTAAAAAACAGGAACAAATGTTCTGTGAGATGAAACATTTGACAGGCATTCTTTTCTGACTGTACTTTTTAACCCGAGTAAACCGGCTTCGCTTACTACTGTACTCGAAACGGCTTACGCTTAGAACAGATCACGCTGACATCTCATCTGAATCAAAGTTAACGACCCGCATTCGCTCACCTTAGCATGTGTGTGGCTTAGTATGCGTATCGAACCCGCTCGGTGTAGTTCTCCCTGGCCCGCGGCACGGCGTAAGTCGATGAGCTCCTTGAGATCGGGGAAAGTCGCGAGCGCTCGTACGAGTAGCCTTCCGAACCGGCGCCCACACGTCTGATTGGGCTCCGGTCCCGCGAGAAGTACGCTGATGCTGTGGGAGGCGGAGGCGCCAGAGGGCGCCTCTCATAGGGATCGAGGCTGGGAGGAGCCAACCGCATCCTTGAGAGAGAGGAAGAAGAGGGAGGGGGAGGAGGAGGGGGAATAGAGAGAGGCCTATCCTCGAAGAAGCTAGAGCCAGCCGGACGAGCCCGATACTTCTCGTAATAGTCAATGCTTCCGTAGCGTTCTCGCTCGTATGTGGACGACCTCTCCGGATAGGTGCTTGGTGGCCTGCTGGGGTACCGCTCTCGAGCATCCGCGCCGTACTCGCCGTAGCTGGGACGCCGGCTCATGGGTGGGGGAGGGGGAAGTGGCCCTGCCGGGTAACCTCTATTAGGAAGACCTCCAGGGCCACCCATGCCATAACTCGGGCCGCCCCTTGGGGGCCCTCTACCACCGGGGAATCCCCCCATGCTTCCGCCATAGCTACCGTTCTGGCCACGTCTGCAATCTTTGGACCAGTGGCCCTGTTCTCCGCAGACGTAACAACCAGTTTGGTCTCCCATGCCGGGCGCTGTACGGAGGCGACTCGTGGACAGTTGTACTTTAATCAGCTTGCCTTGTGGAAGGAAGAGAACACACGCAAGACAATGTGAAACTTTCTTCCGCTCACGTAAACCGTCATTTTAAAAGAGAATTATTGCATCACGACAGCCTGAGCACTTAAATCACTCAAAGAGTTAGTTCACCCAAAAATGAAAATTGTCATCGTTTACCTGCCTTCATGTCATTTCAGAACCCATAAGACTTTTATTTTCGAAGATATGTTTAAAACCTAAGAGATTTCTGTTTTTCAACTGAAAGTCCATTTACTATATTTTATTGTGCTCTATGTATGCATGTTAACGTTGTTTGTGTGAATAAAAGCTAAATTAAATATATTTGTATAAAATAGATACACACTGGGTTGTAGTGCAAATTTCACCTTTTACAGCACTTTGTTATTCTAGTTATTTACATATATAGCAGCTAATGAAGTCTCACACATTCACAGAAAATGGTTTACTTCAGTGTTGCAAAATTATTACTATTTAAAGGATAATTCCTCAGGACAGTTTTGGTTACATGGACTTTAAATGGAGATATAAATCTCTCTGGATTTATTAAGAATATTTTCATTTGTGTTTCGAAAGTGAAAAAAAGTCTTATGGGTTTGGAACGACACAAGGGTGATTTTCATTTTTGAGGGAATTATCCCTTTAATATTAGTAAATATGATGTCTACTTCCAATTGTCTAGAAATTGCTTCAGTTTAGCAATTACAAATAACTTAAAAAGGAGTAGTACATTCCTCCCATGCTAAAAAAAAGTAATATGCAACCCTGGGTAATCATGGATTTCGTTGTTTCAAGGTTAATGTTCACCTTGGAAGTTTGTGTTTTCCAGCCCACTGATGGCCTCCATGGCATCCTCCATTCGCTCCATGTGAACAAAGGCATAGTCCTTCACTATGTCACACTCAACCACAGGGCCATACTCTTCAAACTTGGCCCTGAGCTCCTGATTGGTGCAACCACTGCAGATGTTGCTCACATGCAGCTTGGTGGAGCCCCTGGGTTTCCCTTTGCTCATTTCCACATTAATGGCTTGGCCTTTCAGCTCGTGATGGTGTAGTTTGCGGATTGCCTCTTCAGCCTCCTGTTTACCTTCCATGTGCACAAAGCCATAATTTTTCAGGACGTCACATTCTTTTACTTTGCCATACTCGGAAAAAAGAGAACGCAGATCGTCCGCGGTCGTGCTTGAGGATAGGTTGCCAACAAAGATCTTAACCATCTTTATTGTCGTTTTTTCCTGGACAGAGGGAGCATAGTTTCGAAATGCACGTTATATCAACAGATGTCTCCCTACATTACTGCTGCGTTGGCCTACAATACCTTAGACAGCCTAATCCCATCCGAGTTTTAACATTGATTGTGAGTGGCTGCATGCCAGAATTATTTACGTACAACTCAGCATTAAAATGCTGTGTGTGTGATACTCACTGACCTGATAAATGTATGTAAAGTTGCAGGCCAGGTTCAATTGTTGGACTTTATGGCGCAGTTGAATAAACTCGCGTTGCTAGGCCACGTATCCGCGTGACCATCACACCCAACGAATTAAACGTTGTTCTCATCATTTAAGCAAGTTTACCGACCGATACACGATTACGTAAGCCCGACGAGCGTTTTTTTTTTTTTTGTAGGCCAATTGAGTAAAACTAAGCTAAGTTAGCACGACTAACTTACATAAAGTTAACCGCAAGACGACGTCGCCGTATTATGAAATATAAGTTAGTACTATAAAAATAAATTATAGTACTCCGTCAAACTGAATTACCTTTATGTAAAATCTAAACACTAGCACTTATGTAATAGAGTTGATTGTGTAGGAATATCATTGCCTTACCGTAGCAAGCACGTACTCTCACTGCCTGCAACGATGAATGAAGCCTAAAATGGAGTCGCCCGCCGTCACTGACAGCACTTCCGGTCCACGAGCTCAAAAAACAACCACCCCATTCAGAGCAGTTCGTGTCTGGATATACATTTTACCGATTGTGAAGACAAGATATTTCAAATACAAAATAAATACAAAATAAAGTAACAGCAATGAAGTATGTACACAACCTAATGTAGACCTATACTACTATCAAAACGTTTATAACGAAACGTGTTCCCTGTCATCTTTTTACCTTTTATTTAAAAATAAAAAGGTATATTTTCTAATCTAAACTATTGATACAACTATATTATATTTTATTTATGGCAACCAATTACTGATACAGTCGTGTACCCCAACTAAAAATAGCCTGGTAGATTTAAATATAACGTATCACCATTTCTAATACTCAAAACAAAATACAAATAAAAACATGTGCATATATAGGCACTTACACCCTAACACACGACTGCCATATTCTTCAATTTTAAAATAAAAACCAAGGCAGTTTAAGCAGAAAAAGAGGCTTTATTGAAAGTTCAATTTTATTTCATTACGTGTCTGCAAAGTGAAAATAAATGCTTTGTGCTGAGCACATTACTAGAAGAGGCACATGCATTTTGTAACCCACATGAAAATGAATGACAGCCATAATTACACATACAGTAGATTTTATTGTAAAATTTGTACAAGACAAAGATACGAGACAGGGGAAAATTGCATGAGTTAACCTTCAATATAAAACTTACCCTTAGTCATGAGGTCATCCTTAACCATGTCAGCATTTGTACAAGTAATCAACATTCTGAATTAAATACATGTCATTGTAATATAAATGCACTCTGCACCATCACTGCAGTCTACGTAGTAAATGTATACCTTAAAAGTCATCTAGTTATAGAGGCATGCTGCATGGTAAAGAAACTAAATGCATGAAATGACTTACCTGGTATACTCAAAACATTTTCAAACTTAAAAAAGGAACCATTTATTGTTTAAGGAAAATATTGGGAAGTCTACCTACTTAAACCAAAATAGCATGTGGACAAACTAGGAATGGTTTTAAGGGAAAATAATAGCCTTGAAGACGAAGTGATGGCAATCGCTTGCATTTCGCCGCAGCAGCTGCATTCTGCGTAATACTAAACTAGGGAGCAAGATGTTGTGGCTATTAATGCGAAATTTATGTCAACCTCTAAGCTACATTGTTACTTTTGTGCCTACTTGGGCAAGTTAAGTTTAAAAGATTGGCAAGGAAAAAAAATAAAAATCAAAACGACGAACCAGGTTCCAGTATTTTTATTAAAACTTTCAAATGTTTCTAGGAAAGAAAATGATACAAAGTCCTTGAACTGCGATTCTCTGCAATTAAAATGCACACTACAGAACAATTTCAATAAAGGCAGTAGACGGAAAGGTTTTTATTGCTGCGGAGAATGTATTCTTACTTGCATGCCGCACTTTAAACAAAAGGCTTAGAGAAGAGAGGAAAAAATAAAGACCTTTACACAAATGTATTTTTGGTTCTAAATCAAAACTGTCATAGCGCTTGTTACAGTAGTTTAATAACAAACGATAAGATCATTCCAAATTTTAAAGATAAAAAAAGTACAGTGATACATTGAAGTTCTTTGAAAGAAGATTTTTGTATATGCGTTCCTTTAAGTCTTAACCAAACCACCAAGTTAACCTAATTTATGTAATCTGGCTCAGTGCTTTACTCACCTATCAAATGCTAAACAATAAAAACAAGGAAAAAAATAAAGCAGAGTTGACAATTTAGCATGAGGACGATTTTAAGCGTGTAAAAGCGGTTGTTTTATAGAATGTGCAGTCCGCAACAGAACTCTTCCACTATGGTGCGCAGGCGAACGAAACGCGCTCTGGCAGACAAAGACGTATCGCGGCACGTGCACCTGGAGACAACGACGACGACGATCTTGTTGAATAATTTACACCTGGAAAGAAAGCAAACCACATGAGTCAAACGGCTGTAGTGCCATCTGGCATTACTGAATCGACAAGCCAAGTTAAACAAAAGATTTATGCAGTCTATTTGAATAATGCGAAGTGAGATCTTAATATAGCATACGGTCACTCTTAACACTTCGATACGAAGTTCACTGTTGCTCGAGCAGTACTTTAAAAAAAAACAGTAATGCCATTAAAAACTTACGATCCAGGCACTTTGATGCAAAGTTTACGGTACTGCTACTTGCGCATCAATTACACCACACGCACAACAGGCCAAGTAGGTAAATTCTGGGTTCTACATTAAGAGGGCATTTTAGAGCTCATTTTTGGGTTGCGGGACCTATTCTCACCTTGGGTTACGAAAGCGCAGAGGTGCACTTTAATACGAGTAGCGCGCAGGAGGTGGAGGTGGCGCCGCCCTGTCAGCATAGGGGTCTCTGGGCCGAGGCATGCTGTACATCGGGGTCCGAGACATGGAGAGAGGGGAGAGACGAGATCGCTCGTACGAGTAACCATTCCCGGCGGGTGCCGGTGGGGCAGGAGGAGCACGTCTGATGGGACTGCGGTCTCGTGCATAGAACGAGGATGGCGGGGGTGGGAGGGGACGTCGCTCATAGGGGTCGAGGCCGTTGCCAGCCAGTCGCTCTCTCATAATGGCAGATGAGGGGGGCGGAGGGGGAGGGGGGATGGCACCCGCACGACGGTCCTCGTACGAGGAGACGCCGTAAGGGCGAGCGCGGTACTTCTCGTAATAGTCGACCACACCACGTTCGCGCTCGTATGCTGGTGCTGGACGCTCTGCATATGGGGGGCGTCTGGGGGGAGGGGGTGGTGGAGGAGGGGGTCCAGGGGGGTACCCAAAGCGTCCCCTAGGATAACCAGGGGGCTCGGGCCGTTCAGGGAAACGGGGTGGCCAATATCCACCATCTGGGGGGCCATAGCCTTCCTCCTCCTCGCCTCTTGGTCGACTTTTTGAAATCTGCACATGAATTCGTTTTCCTGCAAGTGCAAAAACATTTGATGTATTAATATTAGACAATGCCATAAATGTGAAAATATATGAAAGGAAGTGATAAAACTATGGCTTTATACCTTGGAATTCAGAGTTGTCCAACCCCTTGATTGAATCCATGGCCTCATCAGAGTTGCTCATGTGTACAAAGGCAAAGTTCTTGATTATGGCGCATTCGGTAACTGAGCCGTACTCTTCAAACAGCGCACGGAGCTCTTCATCCGTTCCCTTCTCCACATTGGCAACATGAAGCTTCACCGGGCCCTGGTTCTTGCCTCGACTCGCTTCAACGTTGATGGGTGTTCCATGCAGCTTGTACAAATGAAGGTTTCGGATGGCCTTTGTTGCACTTTTGCGATCGTCCATATGGACGAAGGCAAAGTTTTTGATAATGGCACACTCAGTGACCGTTCCATATTGAGTAAACAGAGCCTTAATTTCTTCTGCTTCAGCCTGTTGAGGCAGGTTTCCAATGAAAATCTTCACCATCTTAGCCGATGTGGTTCGCAGAGAGCCTGAAACGCACTGTGACAAGATGCATTGCAATGACTTACCAACAACTTCAATTTCAAAATTATTATAGTTATGTAATGGGCTTTGGTTTGTGAAGACAAAAGTCACGCATAAGAATAACACGAAACCACGCCTGGAGCTGAAGTGAAATCGAAACAGTTGGACTTCCTAAGAAGCCAACCAGTTAAACCAGTATATGCAAATAATTAATTTATTTCCCTCTACATATCTGCAAAAACCGATAAATAAAAATTGTTACATAAAGCAGAATTTAACAAATTTTCGTAACAAGATAACGTTAATTCTCCTCACATTAACGTTATATAGGCCGCGGCCTCGTGTGATTACTTAATATGCTAGCTTACTACGTTAGCGAGCATCGATAGACATTTTAGTTAATTCACGGCATATTCTTTTGTGTATTAATGTCAATAAGAACACTTATCGTCATGAGAATATGAATATAGCAAGTAATCGTCGTCTCAAGTGCTCGGCGACCTGAGAGAAAACCATATTTCCGTTGCTACGTTTGAATAAGCTAACAACCTTAGCTTAGTAGCCGAGCAGTCATTACGCGTCGTCGAGATAAGTACGATATATGCGACTTTTACATGTAACCAATTAACCGAGTTTCTACACACCATATAAACGCTGCTTACATATAATGTGCATTAATATCGCGTGCTAAACTTAAAATATAAAACTGACTTTTTAAAGGTCAAAATACAACGAGCAACAATACTCACCGCCTGTTTCACACCACAATGAGGAAAAGGGTGGGCCATTCAATAATATACTTCCTTAGTCCCGCCCACATTGCTAAATAAACCAATAAAATATAAGAATGTGGGTCACGCGGACCGAAACAAGCTAGAATTTCTAGCTGTGGAAAATTAAAAGAAAAACTGTTCTGAATGGATGAAATTGCTCGCTTTGGTGGCGGGGTTGTTAAACTCATCAGTGAAGAATATAAGATAAATTTATCAGTTTTTATGTTTATGGTCAATTAATTAAGATTAAATTATAGAGTTATAAGTTCAGACTTACAACAGTCTGAAGCAAACTGCAAGGAATGAAGTTGATATTCAAATACCGCATAGCAAAACAGACACTATAGAGAAATCAACTGTAACATTAGTGGAAAACAAAACATGTAAACATTAATAAACAACGCAGCTTGACCACAAAAACACATTAAATGTCTGCATGCCTGTTAAAGATAGTCTATTTAAATCATCGTACAGGTTTTAATTTAATTTAATTTAATAGAAATAAGTATGTTAGAAAATCAAGAGAGAGAATAATATATAAATAGAAATGTTATATTTTAAGAAGTAAATAGTTTATCTTGACTTAGGCTACCAGTAGGTTGCGGTAAAACGCTTTAAATTGCGAATATCCGCCCCTAAGCAACAAAAATAAAGAGGGCGTTTACCTTTCCTGTTTACTTATAAGAATGTCTTAGAGATAAAGCAAGCGGTTCCACACGACATGAATCGTAAAATATATTGTTAAATATTGGCTATGTGGCATTCACGTCACGCAGTTATCATAGTGTGTTTGGTGCTGCTTCCCTTAACGTTAAGCTATTACTTACAAAGGTTTTTATTTTGTTGTATGACGAAACTATGCGACACACTCCTCCTGGAAACGCGGTCAGGTCTCATCTGATCAGCTTACCCTTCACTGCGATTTTACAGATTTGTCAGAAAGTTTGTGGGGAGTGACTGATAAGACTTCACAAATGTCCATCATAAACGCGCGCGTTCTTAGTAATGTTAAACACCTAGGCTTACTTATCTGGTTATTATGTCACAATACAAAACCTGGCGAGCGTTTAAAAAAGCACAAAAGCATGTCTGGCCAGGGAAAACCATTGGGAAAATATTATTTTTGAAATGCAGCAAGAAATATAATAGCGAAACCATATAAATCAGTTGGGCAACTCCGGGGTTTTTGGGAGTCACGTGGGCCAAGTTGGAAGGGGTGTTG
The DNA here is from genome assembly GCA_031834385.1 of Semotilus atromaculatus. Lineage (NCBI taxonomy): Eukaryota > Metazoa > Chordata > Actinopteri > Cypriniformes > Leuciscidae > Semotilus > Semotilus atromaculatus. The sequence continues at coordinate 27,061,257 of JAULUF010000009.1, forward strand.
GATTTCAGTGTTTCTGATGCAATTCCCTCTTTGTTTGTTGAGCTCACTCTCTCTATTAGCGATCTCCGCTTCAGAACAGCACAACAGTCCGTTAGTTGAAGATCGCTGCATCGCTTCTGAAGGTGAGCTCTAAAACTTCAGTATGCAAAACACGCATTCACAGCATTCTTTTGAGTAAAGTGTTACGCTAGATCTGGGCTATGAATCAGTTTTATTCTCACTTCAGTTCAGAATATTCCGTTGTGTAGCAAAATATAACTGTTCAGTGATTTAACCCATGAGTTGTTGTTTTTTTAGGTCTAACTATCAGCAGGGGAATTTAACCCTTGTGCCTCCATTTGTCACCCAGAATGAATATCAATAGCAAACTCGAAACTGAAGAACTGCTCACTTGTCTTCATATACATATCTACCACCCTAATCAAGCCAGTCGCCCGCTCTTCCAAAACCTTCCACTAAATCAACCATACCATATGGACGCTGAAGATCCACTTCGGCTTGGCCGTGATGGACAAACCTGCATCTTTGTCCTAAACGACACCTCTGTCTCCAGAAAACAGCTCTCTATACAGGCGTATAGGAAAGCCGGCAGCCATTTCTTGAGCTTCATGATCCAGAACATGAGCCAGAAGGTCAAACTCTTGGTCGGTGGGTCCGAACTGAGATACCTCGAAAGAGCTGAGCTTGATGACAAGGTGCTCCTCCGCTTTGGAAGATATGAACTGCTGATTTGGCAAGAGCCAGGAGATTCAGAGCATAAATATGAAGTCCTGTTTGAAACATGCAATACACCCCCTTCACAGGAATTGGGCATAGATGTGCCGTGCAACCCACCTGTTATGGATACTGGTTTGCCATTGAGAAGCTTTGAGAATGGAGGACCTACAAGCCAAGAACCACTGGAGTCAGATGAGACAGTTATTTTAGTATAGATATTTTCCAGACCTTGCTCTGCATATTAGTCTTATTATCATCATTGATATACTGTTATTAAAATGCATCTCAAATGTAACAGACAGAACTGCAACTAGACTTATGACACAAGTGACATTACAAACATTGTTATTATTTCTTCTGGAATGCCACTGAACCAGTTTTGTTGACTGATTATCTCCTCCTGTACATATATTTTGTTTTTTACTAAATTGTATTGGATATTTGTCACTTACATGTTTGCTCATAAGGCACTTATGGTGTTTTCTCTCCATTATTGTGAAGTGTTCATTGCATCAGTGTGTTTAGCTAGCATTTTTATATTACATAATATTTATTTTGTATCGTATTGACTGTTACTTGATCAAATGAGAATCACAAACTTTTAAAAAATTGTGAAATTACAATGATTGAAGGGTTATTAATAAACTACTTACAACATGTTAAATATTATATAAAGGAATAAACTTATTTTACATTGCTTTTGTTCAGATTGCTTTTTTAAACAGCTATTTAATTGAAAAAGTTTGTTTTCAGGTTCATACTGTACATCTAGCATTATACTAAAAAACAAGATACAAGGTCAACTTAATGCAAAGTAACTATTACCAGATATTTTAATCAGTTGCTTCAGTATAATGACTAAAAAGCTTATTTTATAATAATAAGCTATTCTTAATTACTTTAAGAAACATGACACTGTCTTTCTATGATGGACTGGCATCTGTCCAGGGTGTTTCTGGATGGATGGATGGATACATCATCTTTATATCACACTTAATATTTTTCTCTCATGGTAAATTAAGATTTTATCAATGAAAATATATAGCTGCTACAAACCTGAGGGTTCTTGGCATCAAAAGTCAGAAAATCTCTCTCTTAACCTTTTACGTTCGAGAAATAACAGTTGCTTTAATGTAAACAAAACTATTTAAAGCCAATAATTACTGTATATTCCTTCCTTTTGTGTCATTCAAAAAAAAAAAAACAGTATAGGTTTGAAAAGCAGAATTCTTCATAATTTCACCTGTTTCAAACATTGGATTGTGCTGGAAAATCATCTCTAGATAGCAGATGTAAATATTTCATTTGGCAGAGAATTATACATCGATTTATTTTTATTTCTTTGGTAAGGGTTATGGATCTTTGAAAGGTTAATCCCAGGTGACCCAGGAACTGAAACTCACCTGAGATCACCATCTTGTTCCATAACTCTTTTGCACTAAAACTATAAACACACCTTGTACTTACAAACAATCAAGGGACTGATAAGCATCAGCTATGGCAGATAACAGATGATTTACAGTAAACGATGTCAGTGGTGAACAGACAAGATCGAAACTCTCAACTGTCTTCGGTGGCAGTACTGAACTTTATGAAATATACATATAAAAGCAGTATCCCCCGGTTTCACAGACAAGGCTTAAGCCAGTCAAAGACTAATATGCATGTTTGAGCTGTTTTAACTGAAAGCAACTTGCAATGACATCTCTTAAAATATGTCAGTGCCAATGTTTTGTCTCAAGATGCATGTGTATTTTTTCTATGGCAAATTTATAAAAGCTACTTAAATGTCCTAATTGAACTAATCCTGGCTTAATCTAAGCCCTGTCTGCAAAACCGAGTCAATGTATCTTCATGTAAAAATCATTATATTATATTATTAATATTATCTTCAAAGCTAGTTAAGTTAAAGTCACTCCTACATGTATATGACTTTATATTTATTACAAAGTAAACATCACTCAGTATGTGAATTTGTACTGCACACATGTAATTATACACTTAGTTCTATCCAATATTGAACTAAACACTGAGACAGACTGAGTTCTCAGAACAGCATTGATTGACAGATGTCTCAGCATCATCACATTCCCTGTTATCATGTGGGTCTCTAAGCTTTGGTCAGTGTGCAGACGGGTGTCTGCATGATTGCATAGTTGCATGTACAGACTGGTTATTTGCTGACTTGCAGTGCAGTTGATGGGGTTTAGTGGAGAGTTCAGGGGTCTCACTAATAAAACTGTGAGTAGGATCCTTACTAAAAGTGTACGTGCACGCGGAAGCCAAAAATGGCGTATGGCAAAAAAACATTCAGACTTACAAAACCGTGCGTACACCAGAAACGGCAAATATCCCTTTATAAATCCCAGTCAGCGGAAGATTGTGCACACATGCGTCTCCTCCCCGAAATAACCATACGTATATGGAGCTTACAACGCCTATAGTTTTACTATGCATATCATAATCTGCTTATTGTAATAAATAGATCATTTGCATCCACGTGATACCATGTTTAACGGTACAAGACATTAGGAAAATATGAGATACGGGTGTGCTGTCACATTACTTAAAAATAATTTAGTAGCCTATCCTTGCCTTGTTTTTGTATAAATAAATCAAATAGTATAAAACACATTTCAGAGAAAGTGTTTCTCAATCGTTTCCATTGCCCAAATAGTATTTTTAATTGCTTTATATTTTTAATGGAAACATATAGGCCTTATTATGCATTATTGAACATTATTTGCACGAAAATATTTTCTCAAGCCATGAGTTTTGCTATTATCATGCACTAAGCAATCCTCACTGTAGTTAAAACATTAAAACACAGCATGCCACAGAAAAAGTCTTCAAAAGCAAAAATCCACTACAAATATTTCTATTTATTACAATAAATGAAGAAATTTTACTTCTTGGCAATGATTTAGGTGCCATTAATGAGAATAGCATATTTAATCTACAGTATATGTGTATATCAGATGTAAAACATATTTTAACAATCTAAGCGCGTGTTCTAAAGCGCAGGGTGCAAGTGCACTTAGGGCACAAGGGCCGAATCCACTTTTGCTAGTTTAACGACGTGAAAAATGGTCAGCATGGTCAAAATTTTTTTCTTAATGAGTAATGGGTGTGTTTTGGGCGTAACGTGCAACAAAAAACCAATCAGAGTTTAATTTCACATTCCCTTTAAAAGCCAGTTGCGCTCGCGCCATGTCAGATTGCTATTTACATGGCGGAATTTGCAAGCGGAAAGACAGAACGTGTCTCCAGAGCGCAAACGGATCTGCTCGTACGTGAGGTTGAAGCGAGCGAACAGACCATCTACGGGACAAGCCGGATTCCACCATATCTTTATGTACACAATATTAATCTTTTACATTGTATTTCCATTTTTAATATTTGGCTAGTTTGTGTGCTGCTTGCGTGTCCCTGTGTGTTTAATAAGCAGAGTGTACGCACGTTGTGCAACCGCCAATAGGCGCACATTACTAACGCGGTCTTATAACAAAAAAAGTGCCAACAGTGCACCCGAACACACCTCGTTTTCAGCCCAGCACGCCCATGGGCGCACAGATGGGTGCAAATGCATTTGCTCTTTAAACAATGTGGCGCAGGACGTGAAAATGATAACTGCGTCGGGCTGAAACTAGCAAAAAACACTTGCGTCATGCCTGGTGCTGCATAGCGGCGGGTGTGTGATAGGGCCCTTAAAGTGGTTTTCCTTCATCTGCCATCAGTCCCTCAGCTCACCGTCGGTGTCGCCAAACTGCTTCGTCTCCAAAATGTTTGTACACATGGGTCAGAGTTTGCGTGCAGAAATTTGTTTTTATAAATCTCATGCGTCGGAAGTGGCGTACACCTCTTTCAGGGCCTGTTTTGTGCGTACGCAACGGTTATAAATGAGGCCCCTGGTCTCTTGCATCTTTTCCACCAGACAAACAGTACAACAGGTCACCATGTGTCATTGTGCTTTAAACCTTTCAAGGAACAAAAACATGGCAAAGCAGGAAATGTGATGCGATGTGTAACTAGGCCAACACATATTGCACAAATGTGGAAATGTGGAAGTGAGAGAGCTATCTGAAAGAACACATAATTCTAAGTTATGAGTAAACAGTGACTTTATTAGACATCTACAATTTTAAACCTTTGAGAAAAGTTTAAGAATAAAAGATCAAAGAACTCACATTTTTTATATAAGGGACACATTTTGTTCAAATGTTTGCTAATTGAGAAAGGGTCAGAAGTGAAATCAGTTTAGGCAACAAAAGCTTGAGAAAACGATTTTGCCATTTTAACCATTATAGAACATTAAAAAAACAGGGATCTGTTTCTAGACCTGCTTTTATGAAAATACCCCCAAAAAACACTTATTTCAAATGTGAAGTTTCACCACTTTTTATACTCACAACTTACAATGACTGACTGTATTTCAAGAATCAAAAGTATGCCAACTGAACCAGGGTTAAAGTGTCATTGAGATACTATCATAGTTTTTATTATTCATCACATCAAGCATAAAGATAAAGCTGAGTGCATGAAAGTCCAATAGAATATACCAAACCAAAGAAAAATAAAAGATGTGTGAATAAGACTTGTGAATATTATCTTGTAATTTGATATCAGACACACATAGTACAGCAAGTCACCAAAACAGCAGTTTTAAAAGTTAAGTGTATTGCTTAAGGTCCAAGACTCATGTCCATTTCCACTGAAGTCTTTCTAGAGCCTCTTTTCAAATAAAAGCTACTTTACAATGTTTGTCAGTTAGGGGTTAGCAGCAGCCTCCACTCAGTCAGCAAGGATACAATGACACATCTTTATGGTTACGAGCTGAAAACTATTGAGTTTGCATGCGTAAGACTGAAAGGAGGGAAATTGGACATTGACGAGATTACAAAATTACCATAACATTACCACAACTACATTTTTACAATATCATTAGCATAACATCAGTATCACAAATACTGTAGGTATGCATACTAAACTGCTCTCTTTTTTTTATTTGTTTCTTCATCATCATGTTTATTCTATTTAGACAACACCCTCTGCAGCAAGAGTAGTACATACAAAAAAAGTGGTATAAAGTTCCTGGATCACTTATAATTTTCCACTGCTCATATTGTTTTGAGTTTTTGGTCTACTGAAATTTCTTGGAAATACATTTTTGCAGTGTTTTGTCAGCAGAACAATTTAAAACCACAAAATAAAAGAGATGTATGTTTATCCCCCACAGCCTTGCTTTCATTCCCATTAAAAGATGGCACTGCTGTGAATAAGCTCTGTAGAAATTATTCTTCCCATTTCATTTTCTCCCTCTTTCTCTTCTCTACTTTTCCGCCGTTACATTTCTGCACTAGCTTTTGTACAACTCTGTTTTACTCTTGAAATTCTAGCATTGCCATCTTTGATACATGACGAATGAATTGAATAAATACCACAAGCAACATAATGAAAATTGTAATATTTTAATTAAATTACATGATTTTGTAAGGCTCTTAAAAATGTGAATCTAAAAACCATGCTTTTATTTAACAACATTTTATTTAACAACTTGCTGGTTTCACACAAAATGTTCTGTCAGAGGCTGTTTAATCTTCTCACTCCTGCATAGTTTCAGATTATCCAGATTTCCAGTGTCAGTCTTTCTTAAAGGGATAGTGACCAAAATTGAAACAAGTGATTCCAAACCTGTATGAATTTCTATATTTTGTAGAACACACACAAAAAAAGTGTTTTGAAGAATGTCCTAACCAAACAGTTGACAGGCTGTCAATGGGGCCTATCAACGATTTGGTGACCCATATTCTTCAAAATATCATATTTTGCGTTCAGCAGAATGGTAAATGATGACATTCATCATTGGGTGAACTATCCCTTTAAGGATCATAATCCAAAAGATACCGCCCAACGTGGGGCTCGAACCCACGACCCTGAGATTAAGAGTCTCATGCTCTACCGACTGAGCTAGCCGGGCTACATGCTAACTGATTTTTTGTCTACTGACAAAAAATGCTTTTAACCCTGAATTGAGAGCAACGCGTCAAAACAACATCGCGTTGTTATTCAAATGGCGCTATGGTGGACCACGGCTTGGTTCCATCCGGACCGAGGGACATAAATTTGACCATTTTACCGTTTCTACAGATTAAAGTGAGCAACGCATCAAAACAACGGAGCGGTTCACACCATATGGTTCACACCACAAGCAAATTCACGCCGCCTTCACACTGGCAGTTGAAATCAATACCTTTGTTAATACGCAATACGCCCCCAGCGGACGTCGTACTACACCGGAACGCGAGTAGAACAAAAATGGTGGAGAGATTAGAAAGGTTAATTCTTTCTGTGTCAGAATGTACTATTCTCTATGATGGCTGTATGTGAATGAGCGGTGGGAAAACGGCCACAATATTTAATTATAGCCATTTTAATTATTTAACTATAGCCAACATTTTAATTGTATTAACTGGCCTAATATAGTTAGAAAATCATGAAAATAAAAAAAGTGACACGACAACTTATCGTTATAAAATCATTACTTAATCATTATTTATGTTATTAAAAAGTTAAAAATTCGGGTTTGTTTATCAGTACGCTCAACGTCCGCTGGAATTGTCGGATGGGAACCGTCCGTAGCTTTTCGCAAGAGTTAATTTTTTTTGAACGCATCCGGATGACCAACGGACACGATTTTCTTCGCACCGCACTCGTTCGGACCCATTCGCATGCGGTCTGCGAATCTCCATAGGAAATGAATGACTTCCGGTCGTTTCGGAGCCGTATCGGAGCTGATTTCAACTGCCAGTGTGAAGGCGGCGTTAGGGTTGTTCATATTTCCAGCTATTATCTATAATATTTTTTTTATCTAGAGCCAAAAATACTGCATTCAAGACAAGCCCCTTCTGCTCCGTGCGGGCTGCTTCTGTCTCCCTCACTAAAACGTGAAGCGCTCATGAGCTGCAGAGAGCGCGGATATTTTAACAACACTTAGCAGAAACACGATGAGCACTACACCAGGTTTGAGATGTAAACGGGTGCCGTAGAGACTCAATTATGGGAATTTTACTACAGGAACTACTTTTTTCATTTCCATAAAATACATGGGCATCTGTCTCTGTGGCGCAATCGGTTAGCGCGTTCGGCTGTTAACCGAAAGGTTGGTGGTTCGAGCCCACCCAGGGACGAAGCAACTTTTGAATCATGAGCTTTATACCACCGCCATCTGGTGGTGAAAACTATCACACACGCGTGGCAGTGTAAAGACTTCCTATCATCTTTGCTGAGGGAATGGCATTCTCTTGCTTCATCTTTGACGTTCCATTTTGCTTTGACTCTATTAAACATAAATATCATAAACGCACATACTTTATTTTTATATTTTTATTTAAATATAAAAATAAAAAGGTAAATATAAAAATGAAAAAGTATGAAATAAATTATTTGTTTTACAGCAAACTTACATATCAGTAACGATTTGTAAGTAACGTGATTTATTTTACTTGTTGTTTGAAGCAGAATAACAACAAAAAATAACCACATTAAATGGAAATATTAAAGAATCTTCTTGGGCCAATATCGATTTGATGCTCTGTAATAATTTTCCAGAAATATAACTTTTTTGTGAACTGTGCTTATATAAGGCACGGCTCCGTTGACCCTTTTGTTCCTAATAAGCCCATTCCGCTAAGAGCTCATTTACATTTATTCATTTAGAAGGTGCTTTTATCAAAAGGAATTTACAAATGAGGATTACAAATTAATTGAACTTCATATAAAATTGCATTTACTGCCATCATTGTACTCAGAACACATCCATTTAATTCATGGCCACTCTGACAAATTAATTGTAAGGACTTTAAGGAACTATAGGGCCTCAAAAACAACAAGGAAAGTCTCATAAGCTTGCTACATAGATACTAAAATATTAAATATTATGTTTATTAAAGCTCTAATCCATATCTGTCATGTTTACAGAGGTCCATTTCAATTTCCATAAGAAAACACAGAAACGCACATTTGGATGGACTTGATAAGTTCACTTTTCCTATACAGAAAGATATGTTGTGAGTGTAAACTGACTGAGCTAAGGGTCAAAACTTCAAATGGTGTCTCAAAGAATGAAAAGGTGGCATTTATTATCTAGCTTAACAAATGCACAAGATTAATTACAACTATAGCCTACTTGGTTAGGTTTATGCTATTCAACTTCCAGCAGTCATTCTGATTCAAAACTTGCTTTCGTCCCTGGGTGGGCTCGAACCACCAACCTTTCGGTTAACAGCCGAACGCGCTAACCGATTGCGCCACAGAGACAAAGATGTCACACATTTCAAAACCAAAACAATTTATGTGAATAAACAGTAGACAATAAACAATAGAACTTGTTATTGCAACAGATGTGACCGCAGCCCTATTATAATTTTGCTGCACAAATTTGTCTTAAATTTATGTAGCATGTTGTCATGTTCAACCATTTATGATGGCTTTGTATAATGACCACTAGGTGGCAGTGCAGACTAATACAAAGACAATGGAACAAATAATAGGCAAGTTCCTTTGGGGTAACACATTTTGGATTAAGCTAGCAAGTTGTTCACAACCGGATCTGCTTACTTCGGCGGTGTCCAAACTCGGTCCTGAAGGGATACTGTCCTGCAGAGTTTAGCTCCAACTTGCCTCAACACACCTGCCTGGAAGTGTAGTATGCTTAGTAAAACCTTGATTAGCAGGTTCAGGTTTCATTGGGGTTGGAGATTAAATCTGTCAGACAGTGGCCCTCCAGGAGCAGGATTGGATACCCTGACTTACTAAATGTTTGCTAGTCTACAGAAATATTGTTACTTGTAAAATAATTACTAAGTAAACCTTCTTTTAATGAAATTTATATTTTACAATGTATTGTTATTCTCCCCATAATTTTGTTTTTAAATTGACTTAAATGTAACTTGAATAAATTTAACTAATAGAACACACATGAATCTTATACATAAAATAAAGCAAACAATAAAATAATTTGATAAGAAACTATAATGTAAATGATGCCGAAATGCATAATGGTAAATATGACCTGGACATTTGACCGTTTCTGTGAGATTGGCCCATACAGATTATGGCTTTATGTGCGAGTCGTGTCTATAGGCTGCCACACATACCTCCTGAAAGAGGTCATACCATTTCTTCTGACGGGGAACAGGCGTGTTGCCAGCATCCGAAGGTCAATTCTCTGTGGATGCAAACCGTTGCAGTTTTGCCACTCATTGCCATATGTGACTTTGATTGGGACATTTTCTGAAAACAAACACACACAAAATAAATCTCTTCTACTTTCAGCATCCAACACCTGCAACATCTGTGTTTTTTATTATTATATTCTGTTTAATTATTTTATAATTAGAATGTTTGTTTTTTTATTAGTATGCACAAGACATTTGTTGTGTTTGATTTAGTACAAAACCCAACGAAATTAGATTGAGGTGTCTTGGAATCCGGTTAAACCACATTTCAAAACATTTGTAGCTTCTGATTAAAATTCTCTTCTAATTTTGGATCTCAAACTTTTTTGACTAAAAAAAGTTTGGCTAAAATAGATGGATCTGTATATTTGTTATAAAAAATAAAAAAAATTAAGAAATATCTTGATTTTTAGTTGCTTTAGCTTATTTTAATGCTCATTTTGTCTTATTTTAAACAATTTAAGTCATGACCCCTTGGAAGTTTGTTAAGGCCCCTTGGTTGAGAACCATCTAACTTTTTGAAAAGTGTGGCTGGGTCAAAAACCCCTAGGGATAATTCAACCCTGCAACTCCCATGTGTCCTGGTTTGATCAATTTAAAAAATCTAGTCATCAATATGGAAGCCCTCCAGTTTTTCATTCCATTGATCCATCTCTACTTCTTCAGCCATAATAGTACTCAGAGCTATATTACTGAACTGGGCTTGCTTCAGACACAAAAAGGTATTTGCGAGCAAGATATAAACTCGCAATTCTGAGATGAAAAAGTTAACTTTAAGTCGTTTTTTTCTGAAAAATTGACTTCATTGAATTGAATTCTGACTTTTTCGCAATCGCAATTGTGAGGGGAAAAGTCAGAATTGTGAGATAAATTCGCAATAATATTTGTTATTGTTTTATTCCGTGGCGGAAACAAGCTTTCAGTGTAATTTAACATGACTAACGTTACATAGAAAATGTGTAACGTTACATGCTTTGCTGTCAACTTTAATAAAACTTACCCGTGTTGGCGTTGGAAATTCCTGCCTCGTAAATGGCCTTAACGTTACATGAACTGCAGCGACAAACAACACGTGATTCAAAGATTACCAGATTTTGATGCTTTGTCGAGAAGCAGACGTCTTGTGATTGAGTTGCAAATGTAAATGTCTCTCTCAGTGACTGCAGAGAGCGATGCTAGTATATTTCACGTACGCCATACGAGACTACGCACTGGATCTATTTTTTTTCTGGAGCAAAAACTCTGCTCACCAACTGTTCAGGCAGCCCGGCTAGCTCAGTCGGTAGAGCATGAGACTCTTAATCTCAGGGTCGTGGGTTCGAGCCCCACGTTGGGCGAAACATTTTCATATGCAGATACTTATTGTAAATTAAAAGGAACAATAGCTACGTAAAAACAAAACTACATGTATTTTGAGGAAGAACATTGTTTTGGTTGTGCTTTGGCTCCACGTGACTGCGGATGAATATGGTTCTTAATCATGAAAAAAAAGGAAAATAGAGCGGCTGAAATCCGAGATCGCCCCCTGGGCCTAAACCCCTTATTCACCATTCCCTACGTTTGTCTACCAATAGCCTATTGTTCACTTGAATGAGTGAATGAAAACTAGTAAGCGAATTCGGACAGTCGTTGAGCGTGCATGTCGTTTGTACACTAGTTAATGAGGTGCAATGTGGGATTGAATGAATGCACTGCAAAACATTCACTATGGTTTCGGACACCACTACAAATGTCTGTGCCTTCAAATAGCGCACTATTTGAGGATATAATATGGGCGATTTCGGAATCAGAAACCGAGATTATACAACTCATAAAACACTAGGATAGGCCTACTAGGCTTAAATCAAACGATATAACCGGTTTAGATTGAAAAGATGACTAACTTAGCCAATACTGTATATCCATTAATAGACAGGATAATGTAACTTCATTGAAAATAAATTCCAGCTCAGCGACACTAAAATGACCGTTCACAACAGATCATGTTTCATAAGGAACTCTAAATGGCAATTTATCTGTTTAATAAAATACCGAGTCACCGGTTGAGTAACAAAAAAATGCCATCTCCGCGTCGCATTCAAAATTCAAATCTCAGTTCTTGCCATCTCCGAAAAGCCAAGCCAATGTTGATTCTCGTTTTACATTTACATTTACATTTATTCATTTAGCAGACGCTTCTATCCAAAGCGACTTACAAATGAGAACCATAGAAGCAGTTAAACTAACAGCAGGACAACAAAATGTAAGTGCTATAACCTTTCACAGTTTAATCCAACGTAGAACCCGTACAAATTTTTTTTTTATTTTTTTTTATTTTTTTTTTTTTATAGAAAGGAAGAGAAAGTGTTAGTATTACTGGAACAAGTGCTGCCGAAAGAGATGCGTCTTCAACCGTTTCTTAAAAATGACTACGGACTCAGCAGCTCGGGTTGAGTTGGGTAGGTCATTCCACCAGCAAGGAACAGTCATGGTAAAGGTCTGAGAAAGAGATCTTGTGACTCTTTGACGTGGCACCACAAGACGACGTTCGCTTGCAGAGCGCAAATTTCTGGAAGGGACATAAGTCTGAAGTAGTGAGTTTAGGTAAAAGGGAGCAGAGCCAGTGGTTGTTCTGTAAGCAAGCGTCAGTGACTTGAATTTGATGCGAGCTGCAACTGGCAGCCAGTGCAATTTTGTGAGGAGAGGAGTGACGTGTGCTCTCTTCGGCTCGTTAAAGACCACTCTAGCTGCAGCATTTTGGATTAGCTGCAGAGGTTTGATCGTGCAAGCTGGAAGACCAGCCAGGAGAGCATTGCAATAGTCCAGTCTGGATAGAACAAGCGCTTGAACAAGGAGTTGTGTAGCATGCTCTGATAGGAAGCGCCTGATCTTCCTAATGTTATACAAAGCAAATCTGCAGGACCGGGCAGTTCTAGTGATGTGGTCTGTGAAGTTCAATTGATCATCAATAACAACTCCAAGGTTCCTGGCTGACCGTGATGGAGTTAAGGATGACGGGCCTAGCTGAATAGTGAAGTTGTGACAAAGTGTTGGATTGGCCGGGATCACAAGTAGCTCTGTCTTCGCAAGGTTAAGTTGAAGGTGGTGGTCTTTCATCCAGCCAGAGATGTCTGTCAGGCATGCTGAGATGCGAGCAGCTACCGTCGGATCATCAGGCTGAAATGAGAGGTAGATTTGTGTGTCATCAGCGTAGCAGTGATAGGAAAAGCCATGTTTCTGAATCACAGTTCCTAGTGATGTCATGTAGATGGAGAAGAGAAGTGGTCCAAGCACTGAGCCCTGAGGCACTCCAGTAGATAGATGTTGTGACTTCGACACCTCACTCCTCCACGACACCCTGAAGGACCTACCTGAGAGGTAAGACTTGAACCATTGGAGTGCGGTTCCCCATACAGTTTTATTACGAACAGTTCTCATTTTTCCAGCTGTGATTCATCGAAGGTTCGAGATTTCTCGATTTCCAAGCTCCACGTGGTCCACGTCAACCTTTCTCGCTCGAATGACCATAGACATATACACTAGACGTCACCTTGGGGTTCTAAGCATGCGTCAAAACCGCCGCCATCTTGGAACAGGGGTCTTGTCATAGGAAGTATCTAGGTAACGCTGCTATCTCCGCCTGTACTTCAAATTCATGGATGATGCCGGACTTTTGTGCTGCGTATGGATGTTCACGGACGAAATCTGAACTAGGAAGAATGTTTTTACATTTTTTTTTATTTTTTATAAATTTCTCTGGACTCGATGATAAATACATGTCTGACTGTTGGAACGAACCAAATAACTAGAAAATCGCATTCATGACGATTTATGGTGATTTTATTTCCGTTAGACCTTTGACGCTGATGCATAAAGAGGAGGGGCTCCCCTGTTCCAAGATGGCGGCTCTATTAACGCATTCGTTCCAATGAACTGCTGTAGCCAAGGTGACGTCTAGTATATATGTCTATGTCGAATGACAACTAACCATAGATCCCACACCATACAGGAATGATCAAAGTGTATTAATGCCACCAACTGGGCTGGAGTATGGAGCAAAGGAAAGGAAAACGAAACTTTATAATAAAATAAAATTACTTATGCAATATGTGATTTTTAAATTCTACTTTTTATTCCTGTGTTATATATATATATGGTGATATTGAAGCAGCAATAAAATGCTGCAGAAAAAGTTAGGTGCCTTGCAAAAATGTAACAAGTAATTTCTCATCACAAATGTATTGGAGTAAGACTAAACATATATTTATTTAAAAATGTATTCAAGAAGAAAGTAAAAGTTGGGTAATATTTTTGATCTAAAACTACAACAGTAGCCGAAAAGATTACAGATTACATACTAATTACATTTAGCTACTTAAATACTTTACATTGCTGGCATCTGACTGTAAAAGTTGAGTTTTAGTCACTGATAGTCGGAAACTCCATTTGTTGGCCCATATTTTCACCGCTGTTTGTATGATTCGTCACATACGATACATTAGGACCTCTCCTCCATAGCGCTCCATCGTCAGCACAGAGAGATCTTCCTATATCTATTTTGACATTTTGGAAAACAATATTGGACTGCACACACTTCCTTGCAGAGTACCATTATCTATTTTATATATCTTGGAATATGATACAACCCTCACCTGAACAGTTATATCAAGCAAAAAATATTGTATCCAGTTCAACATTCTGCCTTCAATCCCTAATTGTTCCAACTTTATTAACAGTTATGAAATGCTTCCAAAGCATGTCATATTCATAAAATATGCCAACGACCATCTCTTTATTAACGCCTTTCTTATGGGAGCATAATGTACTGTGTCCTTTACAGAAGCCACTTTTGGAAAATAATCCCTTTCCTTTCTATCATGTATCAATACACAATCTTATGTACCATTAACTTAAATTTTATGTTAATGCAATATGTGTATTATTTGCATGCATTATGCTTGTTATTGGCTGGCTAGAAGACTGTATTGGACAAGAATAATGTATTTCCACAAAAAAAGGAAGTTTTGCTGTGCCCCATATTTAAAAAAAAAATTTAAATTTTGAATTCAATCAAATACATTTTGAATCATCATCTCATCCTTTCCTGGATATGTTTGCAACTCTTCCAGAAATTGTCTTTAATTGATGTAATGAAAATTCAACATCAAGATTATCACAAGCCCTTTTTCTCCATCATAATATTTGGATGTACCTTTCTAATTTGTTCTCCATTTATTTTAATTTCTTCTGATATGTTATTTTTACATTCTTTCCACATTACTCCAAAAGACCAAAGTTTCTTTTAAAACCACCCATTTTTCTGATCATACCCCATACTTCACTGACATACCTCCATCTACACATAATTACACTAACATCCATACCTATTTTACAACAAATGACAAAGTGATTACTTCTTATTGTAGCGTCCTCGCAGACATCCCATATATATGTAAATATGCAATGACAAGATAAGGCAATCTGTTGTGGAAAAAACTACATCAGATGGCATTCATGTGCAATTTTACCAAGGAAACTTGAATTAACAATTCCGATAGCATGTGAAGACAGCATTAAAGGTAGTGTAGGCTTTTCTATTTACAATAAGCTAATTGCCTGCACAAAATACAATAGCATTGCAAGATAACAATAATAATGTTCAAGTTTATAATTAGTTTAATAAATTAATTAAAAACATAAAAAAGCAAAACATACTGATGCACATTCTTAGTTCTTTGTTTTCTAGAAGTAAAAACCTTGCAGTATTTTGTGTAGTTATGAGGATAGATTGTGGACTTTCAAGGGGGAAAACAGATGCGTAAACACAAATATTAATCCATAGAAGTTGGCAAAAAGTAAGTAGGCTATAGAGTGGTGCAGGAATTACATCACTTTGTAGGCCAAAACGCAGAAACGAGTTAGCATTTTAGCACTTCCGGTTCCATTGTCCTGAAGTCAATGGGTTTTTTGAATGGGATTTTGGTTAAAAGGCTGAAATAAGGTCTGTGGTGAACACACACTCAAGGCACTTTCATGTTTTATTCTATAACATAAAATACATCTGATTATTTTAAGCTGTTACGTCTTAATGCTAGCAAGTGGCTAAATGGGACATTAAAGTCCCCGTGAACCGGAAGTTGCAAACGACTTTTCTCCTGTGTTGTGACGAATTTCCGAGAGAAACGGAATACTAAATGAGGCAAAATAGTGGGCGTGGCTACTAGAAAAGTAGGAGTTTCATTCAGCCTGTCTACTGTCAGTTGGACAGGCGTGGTTACGGATGTTAAGCAGACACCCAAACCGTCAAACCTACGTCATCAGGGAAGGTCCTCCAAGGCAGAGGGGAGGGGCATTTTCAGATTTTGATGAAAGATTACGAAGCCAAAAAAAATTTTTGTGTGGATTGACTGAAATTTTTTTGTGTGGATTGCCGATCAATTTAGGCAAAGTAAGTATGGTCAATTTTGAATTCATGGGGACTTTAAACGTCATCACGCCGAACAATTCAGTTCGCTTTTACAACCTTAATATGCCTATAATTGTGCTCTTATAAACTATTCTAACTCAAACTTTCAGGGAAAATGTTTTCAGATAAAAACTTAAAGAGTTGTCAGAAGCTATGGAGACGTTGAAGTCATGGGACCGTGGTGTAGTTCGTTTATACCTTTAGCTCTTTACTTCTGGCGACTGCATTTAGGCTTCAAAATTAAAAGTTGTGTTCATCAGTGAAAATTGTCTTGATGGACAAAACTTGTAAGTATCAAACTACTATTGATCACAGAGCAAAGCCTATGGAAAAATCCTGTTGGGTTTTTGTCGAGGGAACCAGTGTGATGCTAACTGCCGAGTGGCCTACAAAGTGACGTCATACCTGCACCACTCTATAGGACGTATACGTGTGTATGTCCCCAACAGTTTTCCACATAGATTTTGTTCGTGTTCAAGTTGGTCACGCGTATTCGAGGTGTTCACTAAAAGAAAGCAGCTTGGGATTGAAAGTGATTTCTGGGTGAGCTGTGCTTCATGCAACATCTTTACACTGTTGACAATGGACTTTTTTGACATAAAAGTTTGCTGACCTTAACGTTTTTTTTATTCCTTTATTATCAACAAATAGCATCTACAAGAGTAACTTCCATATTACAGCAGAAGTACCTGTTACATGCTTCACAAAACAATGGAAATTCTAAAAAGTAAATGGGAATAAAAGAAAAATAAAGGTTGACCTTATAGGGTAGGCTACTAAGGTTACTAAGTTAGGCAATTTTGGACAGGCTAGCAATAGCAAGCTAGCTTTGAAAGCAAGATCCCACCTTCCCTTCAGAGCGTCTCCAAATTTTCCTGAAACATTTTAATATGAAAATTATATCAGGACTTCAGATCAGTGACCTTCAAATATTCATGAACTTTAGTTATAAATGAACACATCAGGGCAATAATATACATGTGAAAATGCAGACATATTTTGCAAGGTCTGGACATGTGTTCAGAGCTCTGGAACGTTGTGAACAAAAAAAATAAATCAAGGGTTTGATTCTTTGGCCAGTTTGGCTGTGTTGAAACTGTTGAAAACATAGGCCTAAGTGGTTTGAATACCAAATCATGATGGTAAGAATCAGATAGATCGCTTGAACGCATTTAGTATATGTGTCTTGATTTATTCTGGCCTCAGGCCCAAACACAAGTGCCAACAGATTTCACTGACGTGCACTGCTCAAAAGACTCTCTGTTACCAAAGACTTGTATGTACCACTGCCCAGACAAACTACAAATAAGTTTAAAGAGGGTCCAAGGCTTCCAGAAGAAGAAAAAAAAAAACCTGCTGTGGCAGGGCCTTGTTTCAGATCACCATAGATTGCTCTGAGGACCAAACGCTTGTCATAAGCACTTGAATATGCTTACAAATTTGGAGACTTTTATTCCCAATCTCATAATCGCTGATTGACCTTGCATGACATTTCCTATGGATTTTCCCCTTGTTTGCAGAAGTTAATTAACTTGTGGAAAGCCCTCTGGTGGCATGGTCAACTCTGCAACTTCATTTAGGACTAATCTATATGAAATGGGAGGTTTGTGCCAAGAAAGGCTCAAGGTTGTGCTGGGATTTCACAAAACTGATGCCAATGCTCTGTAGTGCATTGCAAATGACTCCAATCAAAGAAAGCTGGGTTGATTTTTAGCAAGACAAAATAAGTCTCGGATTAAAGGGAAAGAGCAATTTATACCACTAATAATTAGGGAAAATTTAATCATGCTTATAAGTCTAAAGGGACATCTGTGGATTTAAACAGAGATCTGTGAGATTGCATGACTGAATTTAATTTATGACACTGAGTCATTGGTACATTAGCCAAAAATGCTATTATAATTAAGTACATGACAGACACATGATACACATTGCTTTGGAAGCATAATAATGTATAAGATATTAATCATATAAAGTGATTTTCATTAAGAAGTTCAAACAGTAGGTGGCATTATTCTCACAGTTACAATTTGATTTCCTGAAAATGTTTTATTGCAATGAATATAAAGACACATGTGTAATCAGTCTCATTCCAATCATTTCACAATAAATCCAGAATGATGTTTATATTGTTTTAATTTAAAATGAACTAATTTGACTTATATACAGTATATATATATATATACTGTATATAATATTATCATATTCATATTGATATTAATGTAATATATTTTAGATGCATAATATATATTATAGACTGTTTATAAATGTTCCAATATTTATGTTTTAATAATTTGCGATATATTTCTTTCACTCCCCTGAAAGTTAATTAATATTTTTCCTTTAATAGCACCATTTACATTCATTCATTTAGCAGATGCTTTTATCTGGGACTTACAAATGAGGAAAACAACAAAATAAACAAGTGTCAGTAATAAGTTTCAAACATTGTTTACATGTATACTAACCAAAGAGAATCACTAGTTGTGAGTTGAGTGGATCTTTTCAACAACCTTCTGAAAGTATACTTTGCAAATATCACACTATAAAATATAACCAGAATAACTTCCATTGAAAAAAGACAGCGATTATGGGATTCCCCATTTTTCTCGAGTTTGTGCTTCTTGTCCTATTGTATAGGGTGCAACTTAATTGCAAGCACATATTTATCCTGTATCATTTCCCAATCGGTTTAAAATCCGAATGGGGTGGTCCACCAAAATACTTTGGTGTCAAGTCATCTCAATTTTCTGACTTATTTTCCAACAAGATGTTCAACAGATGTGAGATGTTGTAAGATATGACATAACAGATGTCTTCATGTAATCAAACCACAGAGAAATACAGTTTACTTAAACTGGATCTAATCTTATAATGCCAAAATAAAAAGTAGCCATCCAAAGCTGTGATGGCCACATACAGAAGAAGCTTTATGCAGAAAAATGTCCAACTGTGCAAAGAGCAATATGATAAACATGTTAGTGACAGATTGACATATCCACCTGTTCACCTCTAACACTAACATACCTGCCAGCACTGAAGGAATCATGAGAAATTCAGCTGGCCGAGCTCTCCGGAGCGACGCACAAGCCAACTCTACCTGCCAAAATCTGCTCTGTGGGCAGCAAAAAAACATTATGCAACCAACCCATTTGGATTTTAAACCGATTTGGAAATGATACAGGATATATATGTGCTCGCATTTAAGTTGCACCATACAATATGGACCAGAAGCACAAAGTCAGAAAAATGGAGAATCCCAAAATCGCTGTCTCTTTCCACATAACATAAGTGACTATAGAATTTATTCTGGTTATATTTTATGTTTGTTCAGTGAACCATGAACAATATTTGCACATACACCTGTGGAACAGTCCTTACGAAACTAACAGTTTACAGACAGTAGACAATCGGTCACCGCTACAATATCGTAGGACACTAAAGAGATCTTCCTACTGCTGAAAAACACCAGAAGAAAGATTCCCAGGGTCCCTGATCCTGCTACAGAGAGGAATGAGGACTGCAGATGTGGCCGGAGCAATAAACTGCAATGTCTGTATTGTAGGATGCTTAAGACGGTTGGAAAACAGGAAGGAAAGCTAATTGTCCTTGCAGTGCCAAAACAGTGACCATGTCCCCCCAGACATGTTCGAGAACTTGCAAGTGCCTTGGTGGAAGAGTGGAGTAACATCTCACAGCAAGAACTGGTAAATCAGGTGCAGTCAATGAGGATGAGATCCTCTGTATAACTTGTAAATGAACAGTAGCAGCTGTGGCCACGCCAAATGCTGACTGCTACTTTTGATAATGACCCACTTTATTCACTGACTCATTATTCCATTTCTGTTCATCTAATGTCTGTGAAATTTGTTCAGTTTATTTCTCAGTCTCTCTATGTTCATACAAATGTTTACACATAATAAGAAATTCACTGGAAAAATGCAGTTACAAGTGGGAGAGCGTTTCTTTTTTTGCTGGGTAAATGACACCTCATTTGGCCAAATTCAAATGCAGCATCTTCTTTGCCAAGAATAATGCATATAAATGCATAATTATAATGCATAATCCCATAATGCATTGCAACATCCTCAGTAAACAACTGTTCAAGATGGTAGAGTAAGTGAGGAAATTATAATCAGTCTATAAACATGATTTTTTTAATGTTGTTTCACGGTTTATCACTCCTCTAGTCTGAACCTCGCAGTTTTGTAACTTTGTATTGCAGCATTTCTCGTAAAGCCTAGCTATACAGCTACCTTAGGATGAATCGCATGTTTTCCTCATTTTTAAGGATAAAAGTGTCTGCTGAATGAATAACTGTAAATGAAATATCATATCAGCACTATTTCAGATCAGAATAGGACATCTGGGTAAAGGTGACAGC
Source organism: Semotilus atromaculatus (assembly GCA_031834385.1). Taxonomy (NCBI): domain Eukaryota; kingdom Metazoa; phylum Chordata; class Actinopteri; order Cypriniformes; family Leuciscidae; genus Semotilus; species Semotilus atromaculatus. The sequence continues at coordinate 27,082,039 of JAULUF010000009.1, forward strand.
GCAGTGCTTTCCTTTTGAGATAAAGTTTGACTTTAAGAATGAACACGCCAGTAGGCCTACGCTTCTAATGACACAATGCTCAATTATTCCCCTTCATTGCTCAGGATGAGCAAGTAATAACATGCTCAGTGCCACCGCTAAAAGCCGTGGCGATTTTTCACTTCAAATGAAAATATAAATTGAAAAATAAAATGAGCTTGACTCTGTTATGGCCACAATCTTAAAAATAAAGGTTCCAAAAGGGCATTTTTGGTTCAAAATTTGGTTCCCCAAAGAACCTTTCATTGAAAAATTCTTAAAAGACCCATTTTTTCTTAATGTAGCCTACAGAACTTTTTAATAATTCAAATTAATTTTAGCACGCTAACAAGAATGCTAAAAGCCGCAACCGCTAGTGAAACCCATTTCAAAGGTTTGCGTTTTCAGGCCCCCAAAATGCCATAGTTATGTAAATGAACAGCCAAAACACATTTTATGTCACGTACACAAATTATGTCACGTACATAAAAGTCATATCGTGTCCCTTAAAGAACCTCTTTGAACTATAAATAACCTTTTGTGCAATGAAAAGGTTCCATGGATGTTAAAGGTTCTTCATGGAATATAGATGACAATAAAGAAAATTTATTTTGACTCACGACCGCCTCACACGGTGAACCGCTCGCGACACAACGCCGTTTTTCAAGAGAAACTTGCATTTCTATATTAAGGGAGGCCAAACGAAGCCCAGATAGCAGACCAACACTGAATTAACATTGAATCAATGTTGCATTAACCAAAAGATCATTGAATCAATGTTGAAATTTAACATTGATTTTTCATCAGCTTTGCACCCTGAAATAATATTATTTCAACAATGAAAAATCAATCGAGATGGACATAAAATCAATATTATTTCAACCTTAATTAAATCACTTATTTAACATTGAATCAACATAGAAACAATATCAAACCAATCTTGCTTTGTACAGCAGGATTCTATGTCTGTTTTTACTCCTTTCAATCAAAAAGGAATGTAATTAATATGGTTTGATCATCATCATCATCATCATCATGCCTGCCTTGATGCAGGCATGAATACCCATGAAATAAATCCAGACTGTGAAATGTTTTCCTTTAAAGCACAGCTTTCAGCGCAGATAATGCTCAACAATATTGCAAGGAGGATTGCACGCCACTGTTATCCTATAAATGTCTTCTGAGGTTATGAGGTTTAAAGACAGCTATGAATATATATATATATATAGAGCCGAGCACTACAGAAACTTATATTCCTTTAAAATGCTCTCTGGCTACTTATCAGAATCTCATTTCAGGTCGTCTATTGTATTATTAGTGATGTTTGCTGAGGCGAGCATCTCTTTAAGAGAGTCTTACTCATCCTGCATAGTTTGTGTCACTTCAAATCTTGCAGCTTGTTAAGGAGAAGTGTGCTATTACTTTTCTAAGCAATCAGACCCATCGGAGAATGTTGCCTGGTGAATGATAAAATGGGCAAAAAAATCCCTTAGACCTAAACTGAATGAGGCCCCACAGTCATATAGACCAGAAGACCCAATGTTGGCTTATTTGGCTATCATTATGGTTGCATGTCTCCAGTAGCGTTATTAACATTAAGTGGCATGGCATCTTACTCACAGAAGCCATTGGCACATGCCGCTATGCTTAATGGTACATCCGGCACATTATATTTTTCAAACAGTCATTTTGTGACATGTATTTGAGTGGCATGTGCCACTAAACACGGATCAAGCACACATCTGAATAGTTAGTGCCAATTTTCATAATTCATTTCAGAATGGCAGGTGTAACTTAATAATGATTTGTGGCATTTTCTCTCATGCTAGTTTACAATTATATGAATTACCCGATTGGTCACTGTCCAATTGTGGTGGCACATACCCCTGCTGGTTGGTATCCATTTCACTTTTTAGTTGTGATCATCAATCTAACTATATTTTATAATTCCAAATGACACAACTGTCAATTCATATGCAAATAGGGAAAACAATCCATGTTGAGTTATCAAAACAACAGTGTATTTTCAATATGCATTTACATACATTGTAATAAAATGATTTAAAAAAAAAAACTTAATAAGACTTAATAAGAAATATAAATACATACAACAGGCCTTATGACACATATTTAACAAATGAACCATCTACATAAAGCTCCGGCAGACAGCGGCATGTGTCACCAGGTTAGTGCCACAACATATGGTGCTATACGGATGTCCCACGATATTTGTGCCAATGGCTTTTGGGCGTAACATACCATGCAATTGTATGTTAATACCGCCTCTCCATGTTTAGTCAAATGTTGTTGTTTTTTTAAATCAGCGTTGACAGTGAATCTGGGGAATGGTGTCTAAATTTAGACTAGATGGTTTTGCTTTTCATAAACAGAGATATTCTGATAATTTACAAGTGGGAAACGGAGAGCGTCTTGTCTTTTTTTCTATCTCCGCAGGGAAGGCACAGATGGCAGAGATATTAAAAAAAGAGAATTATATCACCGTTTTTGAAACAACTTAGCTGTGGATTCACTTTGTATCAGTGCTGTTGTGCAGCTTGAGTTAATAAACCAAAGAAAACAAAGAAGGACGTATAACATAGACAAACCTTTTGCATGGACATTAAAACTACAGTGGGATCAAAAAGTCTGAGAACACCAGTGAAAATGCTTCTGTCGTTTTTGAAGTTTAGTGTTTGGTTAATCTTCTTTTGCTTTAATTACTCAAGTGATCTTGTCAAGCTGACAGCAACAAACAAAAATGTTATTCTCAGGCCTGCATGTAAAAAATCCAAAATATTTTTTGTGTGGTCTTTGGACTCCCACTGTAATTCTAAATCAATTTGGTTGCAGTTTGCTCCATTTAGGTTTAGTTTTTACATATTGACAACAGAAAAGTGATGATTGAGCTCTTCAAATACCTCTAGATTCAGAGCATTCCTCCTGTATTTCAAAACACCCTCAGCCTGATTGCAGTGACTGAATGCAGTTATCATTTCATTTATGCACACACTCATATTGGGTTGAAGTATAAAGACGGACACGGTCTTGACAGGTGTCATGAGCTGAGACTCCCCCTAAACAGTTAGAAATACCTACTTGTAGTTCTGGTCAGTCATCATTAGGGATTATCACCACACTCTGCAAGACTCGTTCAAAAGTGAATTACCTGTGAGCTATGAAACTGCATATCTCAGTTACTTGCACGCCACTTGTCTGGATAAAAACGCCTTTTATTGGCGTCTATATGACACACTTGCGCATGCAAGCACTAGCCATAAGCTCGTGCTGCTAACCTCAATAATAGCGCGCGCACTCATTCTGCCATAGGCTTACATTACACGACTTATATTGGCTGGCGTGCCATCTGTCGTGAAACAGGACCAACAAATTCAGGTTTATAGAACCCGAGCTCCCAAAATGAATCGATAGGAAGGGATGCAGTGTTTTGAATGTGGGGAAATAATGCAGGAGTAACTCAAGGATGTTTTGGGTGTATCGCGTGCCAGGGCTAAAGGTTTGATGCTTGTGTTTTGGTGAGTGTGGAGGTGATCGATTGTGCGTGAATCATTTACCGCAAAGTTACCAGACTGGACTATCGACGAGCAATATGCGTTTGTTGCTTGGTTTTGTTTTGTCAACTTTTTGGCTTTGGAAAGCGTCGCTTTCTCGCGTTTACACCAATCACTGGGCTGTTCGGATCCCCGGAGGACCAGTAGACGCTGATAAACTCGCCTCAAAATATGGCTTTACTAATTTGGGTCAGGTAAGGATATTTTTGTATTTGTTTAGTGCATATATGATGGGAAACTCATTTAAATCAGTTTCAAGTCCATGAGAATACAGTATGGTATGCGAGCATTATCAAAAACTAACAAGTCGGGTCATGCGTAAATTACGCAAACAATTACGCACCGAAACACAATTTGCTCAGGGCTGTCACTCTACTTTTTGGTATTTGTAACCTGCACGCATCGATTCGCAGTTGTAATTATTACCTAATTCTAAAACTGGTTGGCAGCGAAAAGTGGTAGTGCCTAAATGTAAACAACGGAGTGCTAGAATTTCTTTTACATCTAATTAAATATTAATTATGTACAGTTGCAGAAAATTTAACGCGATTGTTTGGTTAAAGCGAATTAAAGTGTGCCAATAAAAATGTCGAACAGTGACGTTAAACGCGTTAATTCGAGTGATAAAGAGGCGATTTTGGTGTTTTTTTTGTGTTTTTTTTGGCTGCTCCAAGACTACCGGAGCAGGCTGCTGTTGCCCAAACAACCTCGATAACGTTTTCCAAGAAATCTCGAAACCTTATGCAGGAATGATTAACTCAGTGTAGACAAGAAACATGGAGCAAGATATCTCAGGATTAACCTATGAGTTAAATGTGCAAGCAGCTGGATTTATCCTACTGACCATGGTTTTAATAAAATATCAAGAAGGGACCCAAAACAACTATAATTGTTTATAGTAAAAAAGCTAAACATTGAAATGTATTAATATTACCATAAATTGCGTAATATGTAAATTACATTGACATTGGCTGAATAGGAAAATTAAAAACTTTTGATGATTTTTGATTAATTGGTCTTAATTAATTGGTCTTAATTTGATTAATTAATTATGCACATGATCCTGTATTTAATATAACTAGATAGTTTTGCATAGTTTAATGATGTGTTTTAAAGCACAAGGAGAACAAGCAAACTGTCCATGTGTCACTTGGTAGAAATTAGGCAGGTACAACATGAATTTGGACCGAAATACTGTAGAGTTTGACAGAACGCAGCTTTTGGCTTCAGTTCATTGGTCATGTTGCTATCTTAACTAGGCACAGTTATAGCCTTTATTTGCATTCTATCGTTTGCATAAGAGTTTTTTCACCACTGTGAAACCTATCTTTGATCAGGTCTTTCAGTTATTTTGCTAACGTGTGTGAAAAGTTCCTCCTACTATAGTGGGAGCAGATCAGCCAATCAATGAGAAGCAGAATTTGATCTAATTTTAAATGGGTGGTATAATGCCTCTTTTTACAAGATGTAAAATAAGTGTCTGATGTCCCCAGAGTGTGTATGTGAAGTTTAGCTCAAAATACCCCACAGATCATTTTTATAGCATGTTAAAATTGTCCCTTTTTGAGGGTGAGCAAAAACGCATTGTTTTGTGTGTGTGTCTTCCTTTAAATGCAAATGAGCTGCTGCTCCCAGCATCGAGGGCGGAGCTTCAAGAGCTCGTGTGTTAGTAGCTTGCGGACAAGCATTAAAATGTTCTGCCTTTTATGTTCAAACCGAAGTCAGACAATGATGGAGAGACTCAAGACGAAGTGACAACATGTAGAATGCAACGGAATGCAGGACGTTTCTGAATGGTTAGTTGATCAATTTAAGTAGCTGATGTGGAGTTAACTATTCAAGTCATAGAGGGTTTTCACGACGCGTCATCAATCCGGAAGTCGGCCATCTTGGAGGCACTGAACGTAAACAATGCCACTGAACTGAATGGACTCAGAAATTTGGCTGATTATTGCTGCTGAAAAATGGACGAGTTTTGGTCTGTACTAATCGGTCGCATCGGGGGAAAACATTTCGAGTTCTATAGGGATGTTCGCCGGAGTCAAATCTGACGTCACGATATGGGCGTGGCCGCGAACTGGTTGGCAGAAAGAACCAAACTCAATACAGAAGGCCTGTGAAGAGAATGAAGATGAACTTCTCTAGTCGTGCATTGTGTACGTAATTTGATTTTTTGATCCAGCCACTTTTTATTTTACCCTTTTGTCTTGTTTCAGCCCCAAACCCCATCTCTGCAATACAAATTAATAAAGGCTGGTTTGGTTTCTAAAGTACTTCTTCCAGCCTCCATGTATTAATGTTCATATAGCCTGAATGGGTTCCGTTCAGACCTTAACATTAGGTATTTTACTGTAAGGTGTCAACAAGATTCAACAAGACATTTTCACCTGGCTATACCCAATGTTTAGATCTGTTTGGGTATTTATGCAAATTAGCACATACGTAATTAGATTATGCACCGTTTGTCTATGTTAACAACAAATGTTAATAATGTTAATAACTGTTAACAACAAATGTTAATAATGTTAATAACAAATGTTAATAACAAACAATTTCAAAAAAACTTGTAATACATTTTTTGTTTGTCTTGATGTAATCAACTCAGTACTTATCATGGTGATATCTGGGTTTAAATGTGTACCCTATTCTAGACGCCTAATTGCAGAAATCCACAGCTATCTTCTTGATTCAAGCTGTTTAGGTACGCGGTAGAAGGTTACTCTTATCGAACCTGTTAACACAGCCGATCACACAGCACGATACAACCATTTGTCTTCTGTGTTCGCGCTGCGCAGCAAGCCATTACTTTTCTTTTTGCCAACCAGAGCGCATCGTGACGTCACGGCGAAGATCCCTATAGACTGTCAAAAGTTAAAGAGAAGAGTGCAAAAAACTGATGAAAGGAGGCCTTTGTGGTTGAGAGAGGTAACGTTACAGCATCAGACACATACAAATGAAGCGTTGACTATGGCTAAAATGTTGACGTCACGTAGTTAACTATGGCTACATTCACACTGTCAGTCCAAATCCGATTATCTTTGTATCTGATTGGAATCTGATCTAAAATGATGTCCACACTCTGTAGCGCAACTGTTCAGATGCGATGTGTGTGTCCATGCAGCTCTTTGGCAATATGGCAATGACGTTGCGTTGATGGAGGGGTTTGCATTTGCAATAGAGATGTTGTCTTATTTAAATTTTACAACATGGAAATGTGTAGCTGGACTACTGCGTCTTGAGCCCGCGGCGGCAGAACTGCAGGAGGCTGGTATGCACAGCTTTTTCTCCACTCTCTTGTTTGCGCTGGTTTTAAAGGTCCCGTTCTATGCCCCTTTTCACAAGATGTAAAATGAGTCTCTGATGTCCCCAGAGTGTGTCTGTGAAGTTTCAGCTCAAAATACCCAACATATCATTTTTTACAGCATGTTTAAATTGTCTTTTTTGAGGACTCAGAAAAACGCGCTGTTTTAGTGTGTGCCCTTTAAATGCAAATAAGGGGGGCGGAGCTTCAAGAGCTCGCACTCAGACTCTTAGGACAATTTCATCTCATGGAATAATGATAACATCAGCAACTCTCAGTAACGGTGTTCATTTCGAGTCGGACAATAATGCCTACAGAGTCAGAGGGCTGTATAGAGATGGAACAGGTATAGTTTAGTAGTTTAATTACGGTTATTATAACGTATTTGTCATCTGCTTGTATGTATCCATTATTTATTAATAGCCTACAAGTCTGCTGTGTCAGACCAGGTCCAAATGATGATCAAACATATACTGATGAGTTTAATAAAGTTTATTGTACATCACACAAAAGATGAAGCGTCAGTTTTACTTCAGAAAATCACCGTAAGACCTGAGTAAACACAGTAAGTTATAAGAAGTGCGCGAGTTGAGGGAGTTGAGGGAGCATTCCCGTGGGCGGAGGTTAGTCAGAGAGCTGTTCTACTGACGTCATTAAAAACGGAAGTAGAGCGATGTAGTCCAAACGAGCCGTTCACTGTAGGCGACTTCTGTTAAATAAAATATCTCGCTTGGCATTGAACTTTGAGCTTTATAATTTTACAGATATTATTTATACTCTAACAACAACATTACACACTAACTTAAGTTTGAAACATGGGATCACGAAGAACGGGACCTTTAAAATAGGTTTCAGAAATAATAATTTTTTGCTCGTTCGGCACTTTGCAACAACACATTGTTTCGGCAGCGACTTTCAGCATGTTTCCTCTAACAACGTCTGACGTTTACATTTTACGTGGCCTGAGAGTCACATAACGCGAACACCACGCGAAATCCGATCGTTCAGGCTGAAGCTGATGTCCTGATATGTGATTTGAATAGGATTTTAAACCACATATGGATGTAGCTTGAAACAGATTTCATGTGCTTTTCTGAACTGAAAATCTGAACGTAGCCTATGTAGGTATAAGAAATAGAAGGAAGAATCGCAGTTAGGGTAAGAGAAGCTCTCGTTCGAATCTTTACCACATATTAACTTTAGTTTGTCAAAATTTTGCGCTCTCTCCTGCTTACTAAGTCCTTCTCTATATGATTTTGCGGCTTCCATGTGTTTTTTTTCCGTGGTTTATTAGTGTAACAATGTGTTCAGTAGTACATAAACAGTGTAATCTATGCTGTTGTTTACATCCGAGTGCCTCCATAATGGCCGCGCATCCGGGTTACCGCCCAGAACGTGACGTCGGTGAAAACCCTCTATTGCATTGATTAGCATATTCTTTCATGCTAATCTATAAATTGCTCACTTCATGTGGGAACTGTTGTAAGATGCCTACAGAGTGACATGAAATTGCATTTGTGTTACGTACTGTATTGCAATAAATGTGAAAAGACTGATGCGACAGCTTGAGCAGACTCACAAATTTGCTCTTGACAACAACTCTTCCTCTTCTCAACTTTGCCTCACCCCATTTGCGTGTTCCAGGGGGCGGGCCGTTTGTTGAAGTCCTTAAAAAGCGATTTCTGTTAAATAAAATATCTCCCTTTGCTTTGAACTTTGAGCGTCGGAACTTTGCAGATGTTGTTTATGCTCAAACAGCAACATTAGTTCTAACAGAGAATATCTAATAGGAGAGAATTGGCACTCTCTGGTTACTTCCGGGTTCTGGACTGGCTGCAGTAACACGTCTCTGCCCATGCGGGGGCGCTCGCGGGCGAGTGCAGAATTAATGGAGGTCTATGGAGCTATACCCCTCAATCCACTTTTCTCGGGATATAATTTTTTTGTCTAGTAATTTGAATATTGTATTCGAAAGTAGATGCAAAGAAAATGGGTGTTAGATTTTTTAGAGTCACTTATTTGCTTTAAAAGGTTTTTTAAAATGTCAATGACGTCATACACATCATCATCATTAGCAGAATGCTAGCGTGTTAGGGGCAACAACAACTCCACCTGTAAGAAATCGAAAGGACATAAGTACTCGTTCATTCAACTTTCGACCTATAACCAGTGTTGAACTTGCAAATCATACAATAAAATTGTAGATTTCTCAACGGCAATCGGGTGAAAGAGACACATTTAGCCGTCTAGCCCCATAGACTCCCATTCATTCTGCACTCGGACGATCGCCCCCAGTGGAACTCTGGTGGAACTACAACCAAAATTCGGTACAATCGGACTTAATAGGGAGTGCCCAGGCTTTCCGTAGACGGGCTTTGGTTAACTAAAGTTAGAAAAGTGAAATTATAATCAAGTTCCATTGTTGATTTTCAAGAGGAGGTGGTAGAATTCAGAGTGAGGTTGGAAGTGGAAAATTTCAACTAGAGTATTCCCACTTCTGATTCGTCTGGATCACATCATCATTAGCCACTGAATTAGACCACCAACTCTTCCTTTCTATAAAACTTCAACCTTTTTTGTTGTTGTGGTTTAATAGTCTAGACTTGTCACATGTGTAATAACTCAAAGCATAGATTGCAGTGATATGCTTCAGGTTGTGAAATCATTTTACACCTTTAAAAAATTTTAAGTATCAAAAAGCCACTAATTTCTAAATGCTGCAAGAGTCTCTGAGTTTTACTTGCTCAATGTGCATTATTGCATTATGTAAATTAATTACCCCTCTATCCTTAAAGATACAATATGTAGGAATTTTGTAATAAAATATCCAAAAATCACTTGCACAGTCAGTGTGATATATTTCCTGCAGTTGTGTACTTACAATATCCCAAAAGTCTCCAAAGATTTTTTATTTCAGAGAAATTCCTATTTTAAATAAGTGGCCGTCCCGGAAAAAAATGTCGCCTGTCAATGACGCAATATCCGCGCTATCCTCGGTTTCCGCTCGTACTGCCATAGCCATGACGTAACCATTACGACAGACGTGGACAACTGCGTAGTGCGTAACGTCTAGCGGCACGCAGTTCTTGTTTCGTTCAAACATAGACCATGGCAAGCAGACTTTGGGACAAACAAGGAGAACTAAAATGAGGATCAATATCAGTTTTTGAGATGCCGAGAGCTAGCGTCCGAGACTGACTTCCACTCGACAGAGAGCTAGCGTCCAAGACTAATTTGGACTTGACAGAGCTTCACGAGTCACGACTTGACAGCTTTATTAGACAGGTGAGCAAATGTACATAAAACAAATCAATGTTATAACGTTAGCTTGACATGATGAAATGTTAGAATATGGTCAGTATGTTATTCTGTTATAATGTAATATAATGTTGATCTAGCTGCTAGTTTCGTATAGCAAACGAACTAACACGTAGAATAACATAACTTTCAACACACATTTAAATGCCGTTTAGTGTGATAGTGTAACGTTATACCAAGTGAAACAACGCTGCGTTACCTCACAAGTTTAATTCGTCTAATAAACTGACCTGTGTGAGTAATCCAGCGCTTGCTTGTAGTTCGATAGGATGAAATGTCCTTATTCCTTTATATCCGCGGGACTCGCGTGTGATATCTTATTAACAATCGCGACCTGCTTCATACCACTGTAATGTTAAAAAACATGAGTGTTTTCACTAATCCATAAACATTATTAGATCCATCAGCTTGACAGCAAGTCCCATCATTCAGCTCGTCACTGCGTCATAAACATACGCCTTTGTTATTGTTGGAAACTGTGCCCTCTTGTGGCCAAAAAAAGCTACAAATTGTACCTTTAAATAAACTCTTATTAAACATGCTTTGTTTACATTGTAAGAACTTGAAAAATCACACTTGAGAAAACATTGTTTGGACACGTTATTCAGCTCTTGTTTCTCAAGTCGACGCACTGTATGAAATGCATATCTCACTTGCACTGAAGGGCCTTAGGACATCTGGAGGAGGTGATGTCTGTTCAAATGAACACTGTCTACTACGCCACTAGTATCCCTTGAATTTAGTCTCTGTGAGGTTGCTAATCTAGGCTTCTAGATGTTCTTCCCTGAGGTCTGTGAAGCTTTGATTTGATAGGATTGGTTGCTCATTGCCTCATCACAGTGGCAGATCTCTTTTATTTCTTTGTTGAAAGCACAGACAAAGTTGTCTTTCAAGGTTATTTAAAGTCCTCTTTGTCAACTAATGCTTTTACATACATCTCAATTCTGCTCAGTGTTTACTGACAGCAAGGAGAATCAATATGAGTGAACAAAGACCATGGAGTTTATTTACAGACAGATTTGTGAATGGATTCTTCCCCACATTTTTGGCAAAGGCATATTTAATATTACACCCTCTTAGTTGTTACAAAAGAACATTTATTTACAATAATAACATTTGCATTGCAGAAAAATCATGTAAAGAATTTAAAAAAAATGTATCTGCAAAAGACAATTATTTCATTATTTTACACAGCCTTACGCATCTATCAAAACTAGGACTTTTTTTTCATGATGATTAAAAAAAGAATATATATATCTTCATCCATATATATTTTCCATACAATCACCTATATGGAAGTGCACAAAAAACAAACCATAAAGTAGTACATACAAGTTATACAACTTATTATATCTTTATTCACTGAAATGTTCCACCAGAGTTCTGAACTTCAAATTCAAAAAGGACACTTTGGTGCATAATTCCAAGTATGTCATCATCTACTCTAAAATGCCATTTGGTACTTGTGTATATTGTAGGCATTAGGCAATGATGTGACAGTTTAAATATGTTGGATGAAGAATTATATTTTTAATTATGGAATTTAAATGATTACATTTTTGTCTGTTACCTGTGCAAAGCATTTCGAATTATGGAAAATTACTCTTAATGACAAAAACAACAGCAATGCATACAGGTTTAGAACAACATCGAGTAAATTCTGAACTATTCCTTTATCATTTGACTCAGAAGTGCCAGTGTGTGATAGATGTGCTTAGGGCAGAAGGCATGTGCCAAGTTGCCAACTAGATTTCGCCTTCTGCAACACCAACTGTGTGCCATATGTCCATTTTACTGAGATTCTCTTTGGCTTTTTGTGAGGCTGGAATAGCAATCTATGTGCAAGAACTTTTTTATACTGGGGTCTGTGCTGTATGTGCTAATATTTATCTCTTTTTATTTTTATTTTTTTACAAGCCCCTGCCAAGATGCGATTTCTGTCCACCAAAGCTGTCTCTGATAAAAGTTAATTTCATGCCTTTCTCAAATGTGTGACTGTCAGTTCTCTTGCTGGTTTTCATGGTTGTTTGTTTTCATGGTTGTTTGTTCTGTAGATCGGAGGACTGGAGCACCATTACCATTTCCATCACAGCAGGGTGGTACGCAGATCCACCTTTGCCACGAGGGGCTCTCACAGCTTCATTCACATGGACCCAGAGGTAAGCCTTCCCACATGTGGCCACCATCACCAAACACTCCATTGATGACAAGAATGGCACTTCAAATGCTTGAAAGTTTATGAAAGAGACCCTTTGTAGCCCCGCCCTTTTTTTTATAACCCCTTCCGGTTTGTATTTCCACAGCGATCTTGCGTATTTATGAATGAACTGCTCATTTTAAATTCTTCCCGGTCTGCTGACATTTGTTAAGACAATAAGTAAATCCACTTTCTCCATAGAAATATACAACACTACTGCAAAAAAGGAAGTTTAAAGACAAAATTCTAAAGATTGCTGCGCGCAGGTTTCTCTGGCGCATAATGTCTACTGCAAAGTGAAAAATATGTACTATTTATGCTACTGTTCAAAATTGTGGGGTCATTATAATTAAAAAATAATAATAAATGTATACATTTACTCAGCAAGGAAGCATTAAATTGATCAAACACAGTTTTCACAGGTCCTTAAAGATGTAGTATTTTATTTCTCGAAGTCATTGCTGAACATTGTTGATATTTGAAATCAACCCAAACAAAGACACCCCTCTCTTCATTGCTTTTAAAGTTCTATTTATATATCTTTGAAAATATAATTTATTCCTGTGATGTCAAAGATGAATTTTTCAGCATCATTACTCCAGTCTTCAATGTCACATGATCCTTCTGAAATCATTGTAATATACTGATTTGGTGCTCAAGAAACACTCCTTATTATTACCAAACTTTTAATCGGTTATCTAAAATAAAGCTTCAAATGAGAGTCTGCAGCTGTTTCATTTAGTTGATCTAAATAGGCTCAAACAAAACTATTGAATATATTTCAAAAACTTTATGCCATAAACATCTAAAAATTGGCCCTATGCAGGCCATCTGACACAAGAGCTGATGGAGTCTGTGCTGCTGAATCATAAACACCCCGGTGATACTGGTGGGATGGTAGTTAAAATTTACAGCTAAATATGGCAGCAGTTGTGTATTCATAGCGCATTTCATTTTGCGCATGTCCTGCTGGATGATGTTTTTTGTGAATTTGAAACAATGTTTACTTTGATGTTATTATTTTCAGCATGGTGAGTTTCTAATATGTCGTATGTGTCATAAGGGATGAAACACAGACTAAAACTAAAGATGTTTAAATGACTACTTGAATACGCATCCACATTTTTACATTGGTCAAAATTCAGTTCTATTCTATCTATTCTCAAAGAGGCCCTATTTTTAATTTTGGGGTTGGTTACGGCATAATTTCTGTGCTCTTATTCTGTTTCAACATGAACAGGGTGACTTTCAGCCTGGGGTTGCAAAAGCACTCAATGCTCAATATTGCATAATTAAACAATAGCACAGATGGACCCTTCTCCCTCCACTGTGTACAATGACCGTAAAACTATAACTGAAACATTATGGACAAAAAAGAAATTATAGAAAATGTACTAATTCATTTCTTTCAAATATATATATATATTTAGTTTTACTTACTTCCTAAAAGTTGAGAGAACTTTTGTTAATTTTGTCAATTCAAATACATTGGACAAATCAATTGGATAAACATAGTAAATTAAGTTTAGTTCACTAAAATCTTTTTTTTTTTTTTATTCACTCCCACCAGCATTTCGCAGGACTTATCACTGATTTTTACAGCCCAAAGTGACTTTTTTTGAAAAATTGAGGTGATTTTTGCTGGATTTATTTTTTTTGTGTGTTGATTTGCACAAGACATTGGTCTCGCCAGTATAGATCTATTCATAATTCTGCTTAGCCGAAAAAACAGAATTGTGTTAGACACAGATGCCTGCATACTACTGTCACTGATTGCATACTGTATATTTTGAATGTTTTAAATAGCTATTTAATGTTTTGACATTTTATTATTAGTTATATTATTCTCTAATGTTGTATAATTGTTTTAGCATTTTTTACAGCTTAAATAACTATTGTCTTAAATTGCAAATAATGCGTCAGTTGAATTCACTTTTTTTTTGCGATTGCAAAATCCTGGAGGAAATTAACTAAACTAAACTGAAAATTACCATAATTGTGCATTATGGGTTTCACACTAGTAAAACTTTTAAAACTATAATAACTTTTATCAGGAGGTGTAGCAACCATTATATGGGAGGACACTTTTAATTATGACACTTTTATTAGGAAATCATTATGTTTTAAGACTTTTGTTTTGCTTGGCGACTACAAATGAAAAAAATTTTGTTGGACACATATACAAAACAATTTTAAGATCAAAAGCTGGGTAAAACCAGTAGTACTGGTACTACTGTTGAATATTCATTATATGACTAAATAATGAATATTCATAATCCAAGCTGTTAAGTTCTATTACAATTGTGTCCCTCCTACTTTCAGATGGTTCCTATGCTCTGACTTTCAATCCTCCGACTTACACACTAAATCACTTTGGTACCGGACGCATTAATATGACGAGCAGCCGTGTTTGTCCAAGACTTCATTTGACAGAGCAGCCAGGCATTCAAAGTCAAGCTGTTTCCAGGATTTGGAAGCAAGCCCTCCCCTGCTAAGATTATCTCCTCCCGACAGCCGGCATCTCGGGAGTAATAAAACAGCCCAGGTCTATTGGAGGGCATCTGACGGAGACCCTCTGATCATATCCTGCCCCGGGCCATGTGTACAAATGGTGTGGCGTGGCAAATGTCCAATAACCCATTTCATCAGTGTCAGGCCACTGGCAGAGGCCATGCGAGGTGGCGTGAAATGTTTTGTTACCACAAGCAAAGAGCTGTCTAGCTGAAAATAACGAGGCAAATAACATCTCATCCAATAGATGGGTTGTTGAAGTGTTGTAGTCTATATAAAAGGACACTGAAAATGTAATCTTTCAGATCTGCAGTGTTCAATCTGCTGTTGTTGCATTGTGATAAAAGGCACCAGTGTTCAATAATGAATTACACTACCTTTTAAAAGATTTTTTTTAAAGAAACTATTCATTTAATTCAGCAAGGATGCGTTAAATGTACCAAAAGTAATCATAAAGACATTTATAATATAACAAAAGATTACGGTTTTAAATAAAGGCTGTTATTTTGAACTTTATATTCATCAAAGAATCCTGAGAAAAATGGATCACGTTTCCACAAAAATATTAAGATGCAGCAACTGTTTTCAACATTGAAAATAAAATAAGAAATGTTTCTTGAACAGCAAATCAGCAAATTAGAATGATTTCTGAAGGATCATGTGACAAGACCAGATTAATGATGCTGAAAATCAGTTTTGCCATCACAGGATTAAATTACATTTTAAAAATGTATTCAAATAGAATCATTTATTTTAAAAACACTTCAAAAAGACTTCTTTCAAAAACATTAAAAAAATGTACCAACTTTTTTAGTCAAGTAATATAGTTCATCAGCCAAAATATCATTATACACAATGCGACTTGGTGTTTTAATGTAGAATGCATTCACAGGTGTTTATCAGTATTTTATCGGTTTCAAATCATCCAATTGAACTATCCATAGTATGCTACAGTACATACTACAAATCAAGTTTCTGACATGCTGTACTTCATCTAAACCATTTTAAACTCTATTACATGCAGTTTTCATGACCTCATAATTATTGAGAGACCACTTATTTTTTTCATTTGTTCAATAGCTGTTGATACTATATCCTAACTATAGCTGAACAAATGTATAACTGATTTAACTGAATCATTGAGTGATATTTATTATCACTGTGTATTTTTGCTACACTCAGCTTTTCTCTCTCTTGACATTCGATTCAGCCTCCAAACAACTTGCTAGAGATTCATTAGTGGATCAGTATGATCCAAACATACAAGAATTATTAATCATAATGTCATAAATCATTTGGTTATTTTTATTTATTTATTATTTATTTATTTAATAGAGCCCCTTTTTAAAAAGAACTGGTTCTTGATTCGCAACCCAACCCATTCATTTATAGCACTGGGACTGTAACAGAGAGAAAGACATAATTATTGCAATATGGGATTTTTCATTACATTTCCCTCTGGATCTCTTTAATGAAAGCAAGAAAGCGTAGTGCGCGAGTGATTCTGAAGTTAAGCTTTTTTGAGGAGAACCACAAATTCGGGCATTGCCGCAAGACAAATAAATCTGCGGGCATGGCCGGGTGGCTTTTCAAATTAGAAGTCCGCATCTCTTTATTTACAACAGATGATACGTTTAACTGGAAGGATACAGAGATCTAGATGGATCTGGATGTGGTTGGTGCTGCTCTAATCGACATAGAAAGCACAAGAGCACTTTCTTCCTTGCTTTTAGTCATTTTTAGACTAACACACTCTAATTCATTGATGATTTTTATATTTAGTATTCAAGGTAAAACATGATTGCACTAACCAAATATTATAATCATAAGTGAATTCTAAAATCGGCAGCATTTCTATTGCTATTACATATTTAGGGACAGTAATATGTATAAAAAAATCTCTCAGACATAGATATTGATACGCATATATTTTGGATGGTGTGACTGTATTTCTTCTTCAGGCTGGATTTAGCAAAGCATGTTTCAGAGTACTACATTACCATTTGTTTCTCAAAATGCGATGACTACATAATTCAATCCTCACGTAATGGAAAAGCAAGAGCGTGGCTAAATACAGACCGCGCTTTTCGCAGACATGTTTATGTGCATGAAGGTGAGCATAAACTGTTTAGTCTTTGATGTGAGTCGATGTAAGCCGTGTTTTTTCTGCAGGTTGAATGGGTGCAGCAGCAGGTGGTGAAGTCACGAGTGAAACGTCAAGCCAGGAGTGACCCGAGCTACATCCACTTCAACGATCCCAAATGGTCCAACATGTGGTACATTGTTAGTAGATATTTCACACATTCAGTCCTGTATTTCATAGGCTATCTTTACCTTTTGACCTTTTTTTTTCCTAATGAAGTGATTTAGCAAATGAATCGCTGCCTCATTTCCAGTGACTCCTAGAGAGAAAAGGGCCACTGATTTGTGCTTCATTAAATGGGCTCGTTTGTGAAGCTCCTGTTGTTTTATTTGTTTTATAGCAGGACTGTTTCCGCTGCCCTTGCCTCATAAAAACCGAACTGTGTGAAAGTAGTGTTTGTGCGCTAGTTTGTTTCTCTTACTAGCTTGATGCTATGAATTACAAATTAGTTCATATTGAGGAAATGAACACAATCACACTAACAATGTCATTAGTCAGGGCAAATTTCAGTCATACGCATCATTTTACATAGTCGTTCAAGAACCCTGGTTCCCTTGACAAAAAAGCTGATAGGATTTTTCCATTGGCTTTTGGATTATTGCATAAAATAAGCTCCATGACCGAAAGAAGTTAATGATTCTTTCATGTTTAGTTCATCATGATAATCTTCACAAATGAATGCAACCTTTATGAATTTTGATGTTTAAATACATTTGGCAGAAGTAAAAAGCAAAAGTTAGGCTATAAATGTACTACACCACAGTCACATGACTTCAATGTCATCAACATTAAGCTTTCAACAACTCTTTCAGTCTTTCTTTAAAAACATGTTCCTTGATAAGATTCCTCTGTGCTCTCATTGTGATATTATTGATGAATCTGATTGCATTATTATGTTGGATTATTTAGGAGTAAATTGTGTTTGTTTATACATGCATCTCTTTTGGTTTTCTTTGTTTTATAAAGATGTTTCCTTTGGCTTTTGATAAAAATGTCCAGGGTGAAGTTACTCTATACTTGTTATCCTACTTCACTCTTTAATGATTGATTTTGTTTGCGTTGAACTCCTGCTCTTATTTCAACAAGATTTTCATTGATTACTGATTGAAGAGTGGCCTTGGACCTTGAGAAATGTGTTACTCTTTACTCGTTGGCATCTAGTTTCTTTTCCTTCCGAAAAGTGTCTTCGAAGGACTTCAGACCTGGTTAGTTTTACTGAAGTGTCTAAATCCTTTTGTTTTTCGTATATCAGTTTCAAACACTACAAGATTAATAGTTAATCCAGTAGAGCTGGTGTTTTCAAGCATTATTATAGCATATGTTCGGTGTTTGTTTGCATTCACATGATTAATATTGCAGCACAAAGGTATCTGAGACTGTTTTCAATCCGTCCTCTGATGTTGACTTCACACTGGGACGTCTTTGTTGATTGTGTCCTCAAAGACTGCGTTGAAATGAATCATAAATGAGACCTTGAAGGACATGAAAACCTCTGAATAAACATGAATCGTCCCGTTTAATTTACAGGTTTATGCTGCCACGTGCTGTGACATATTTCCTCACAGACGGATTGAGTCATAAGGTTACTGAAGTAATAAAGGCTTGTGTTTCTGTAGAGCAGAGAATGTTGCTAATGTTCCAATGTTTCCTATTTTCAAAGTCAAATGCATGTGCCTGAAACTGATTGCAAGTGAAGGTATATTGATGTTGATGACTTCTTATTGTCTTCCAGCACTGTAGTGATAAAAACAGCCGCTGTCGATCAGAAATGAATATCCTTGCGGCCTGGCAGAGAGGCTACACTGGTCGAAATGTGGTCGTCACCATCTTGGACGACGGTATTGAGAGGAACCATCCGGATCTGGCTCAGAATTATGTGAGATTATCTTGAAACTTTCTCTAATCTCTGTAAATGCATTCTTAAGTGTTATTTCAGTAACGTTAATGTTGTAAATACATTCTATTGAGTGTTATTTTATAAAAATGTTTTTAATAGTTTGTTAAAAATATTGTTTAATAGTGAGTTTTAACACTGCTCTGCACAACATGAATAATAAAATGATTGCTTGTGTTATATATTTTAGCACATTCTCATTGCCTCAGATGGTTTATTTAATGTGCTTTGTCCATCATTTAGGATCAACTTGCTAGCTACGATGTGAATGGCAATGACTATGACCCGACCCCAAGATACGACTCCAGTAACGAGAACAAGTGAGTCCTGATGTCTTTAAAATTACTCTTCACCACACGTCTTGTCTTAAGGGTTTGAGCAAGAACCAATGAGGTTCATTTTTGTGTGTTACGCAGCACGTTTGAGCTTCCACAAGCAGGTTCGGTGAAATTCTGTTTATGTTCCCTGAAATGTTTATATGTGAACAAAAGCCTAAATTCAATCTGTTCATCTTATAAAGCGATTGTGTCTCTTCAGAAAATTTGGACTAAATCGCTCAGTTCATGTGTATTGGTTTTACGATCTCTTTATGAACTTTTTAAAGCGTCAAAGTGTCAGTTGAGTAGCAATCAATGGAGGGACTGAAAGCTCCCATATTTCATCAAAAAGATCTTTGTGTTCCGAAGATGAACGAAAGTATTATGGGCTTGGAACGACATGAGGGTGAGTAAATGTTTATTTTTTATTTTTGGGTGAACTATCCCTTTAAACACATCTCATTTGCTGCTAACACTTGTGTAACTTGCTTTGAGTGATCAGGGGGTGGATAAAATGGGTGTTTTGGGTAGATCTGGCTAGATTTTGGACCAGATCTAATACAGCAATATTTTGAAAGATCTTGCTTTCTCAAAAGCTGTGATATTTGGAGCAATGCAAATAAAGCCCGTAATGCTGGACTTGTGTGATTTTGTGTGTCAACACAATAATGAGGCTTTTTTTTTGTGGGGAAGCACTGAAACCAATCCAATCCTGTGAGATTGAGTGTGGTGTGGATTTAATTGAAAACGTCTCTGTCTTTGATAAGCACCTGATTTAATGCTTGTTCTCTGCTCATGCCACATGTTTACGAATGAACTGCCAAGAGCTCAGGCAAAACTTCAAAGACCTGTTTTGTTAATACTCATCAGGATATTTGAAATGGAAAACAATACAACGTTCAATTCATTTTTGAAGTGTGGAACGTGCCTCCCGGAGCAGAAACTTAATTGAGTGAGGACAAAGAATAAAACTATTAAAAGAGACTTTGGTAAAGAGGTGCACTGAGCAAACGACAGCGAGTTAACAGTGCACAAGATAAAAATGCAATTAATGCATTGCTAATGCGGCCTGTTGTGATAGGCTGCGACAGTGGTGGAAAGAGGATTGACTTGGATATCAGTTTCAAAATGTGCTGCCGTCAAAGTCCAAAACAACGTTTTTTCTTTTAGTTAACAAAATGAAATCAAAAGTTCACCCTATTTGCTTTCTTTATATGTATGTTCCTGATAAGCATATTGAAGGATCATGTGACAGTGAAAACTGGAGCAATGATGCTGAAAATTCAACTTTGCCATCACAGGAATAAATTAAATGATAAAATATATTCAAATAAAAAGCACAATCACTATTTTTAAACATGGAACGTCACAACCCTATAGAACAGCAGCTACAGCAATATTGTATAAATGCATTTGTATTTTTACAGTAAAATTATTTTTGTAGAAATTTGTTATATATAAACTGAAAATTCACTGTTGCTTGTCATGGAAGAGCAATAGGAATTTATGTAAACGTCTGGTGTTTGTGGTGTTAGGGGAAGACATTTCTACAAAATAAATGTACTATTTGAATAAAAATATTCATTTTCTTTTTATACAGTATTGACTTTTCCCAGTAAATGTTACCTAATAAAAAGCTCAGTATGATGCACAAGAGCATTCAGCTAGACAAACTGACATTCTCGTGTAGTATAGAAAGCAGTCAGTGTCACCAAAAAAGTAGGAAAACCATTTGTATATAGCAAATATTTCCATAGTGAAAAAACATTTGTATATAGCAAATATTTCCATAGTGAAAAAACATTTGACCAGTGTGTTTTTTTTTTTGGTGGCATTGGCCAATTTACTGACATAATACGGTAACTAGGTTTTGAAGCATGAGTTAAATGTTTTGGGTGAGTTCATTTTGCAGACATGCAATAGAGTTCCTATTGTTCCAGCAAACTGTTGTGACAACTGAACTTACAGTTTAGAGATGGTTAAGACCTTTTTGAAAAATGTGACAAAGTGATTAATAAAAACTGTAAAAATCTTACCAACCACAAACATTTGAATGATACAATGTAAAAAAATCCATAATTTTACAGAATACAACTGGCAGCTGAAATTACAAAATGTAAGGTTAAATCTATTACAGTTTTTAACAGGTTTTTACTGTTGCATTTTTACAGTTTTGTTACAGTTAAAATTACAATATTTTTTTTTACAGTGAGGCTGTAAACAAAGAGGCAAATCACTAGGGCTTAAATCAGAGTCAGTGTCTTAGTGGGTAATTCTCAATCCAGATTTTTTATAACAAATGTTTTCCCTCTTTACAGTTTTAATTAGCAGTGTGTAGAGGACAGAATACAGTGAGGAGATAATGGGGAAGCTAGGGCTGTCAAATGATTAATCACGATTAATCGCATCCAAAATAAAAGTTTGTGTTTACATAATAAATGTGTTTGTACTGTGTAAAATTATTTTGTATGTATAAGTACACACACGTGCCTTTATATATTTAACAAAAATGTGTTATTTATATATAAAATATTTATATTTATATATAATATATATATAAATCTAAATATAGTATATACATATACATAAATACATAAATATAGTATATACAAATATTTCTTAAATATATACAAGCATGTGTATGTATTTATACATATAAAATAATTATACACAGCACACACACATTTATTATGTAAACACAAACTTTTATTTTGGATGCGATTAATCATTTGACAGCCCTAGGGGAAGCAAGACTGACATTGTTACAGTTCTGATCAAACTCAGACACAAACACACAATAACATATTTACAGTTTTTTATTGATTTTTTTTTATTGCATTTCTTTTTCTTTCCAGGCATGGGACGCGATGTGCAGGTGAAGTTGCTGCTGTAGCCAACAACTCGCATTGCATTGTAGGCATAGCCTACAACGCCCGCATAGGAGGTATGCATCTCTAAAAAAACAGTCTGTTTACTTCCCTGCTCTCCTTTTTTTCGAACAAATGCCAGATGCTATTTTAGTTACAGACCCGCCGAAGCCGACACTCAACACACACATGGATTGGCAAAACTGACCAGTTGCCGCAAGTGGCTAAACCCTGATCAAGCAACAGGTTTAAGACGCAGTCAGAGCAGATAAGACAGGATTATTCCGCATGTGTGCACAGGATTAAATCTGCAAGACGCCCGCGCTCCTGTTCGCCTCTGTTCAGAGAGTTCATTAATTTAGTGGACAGCGAACCGCTCGACATTCATGCGCTCGTAAGCAATTAATCCTATGAAAAGGGCGATCAGTTTTAATCAAAAAGTGGATTTCATGATATGCCATCAGCCATCTGGGGCAGTTTTGTTTTGGGCTGCAGCTGCGCTGAAAGACGCAAATATTTCCTTATTGTATTTGCAGGTGGCAATGCCGACAAACGCATCCTTTGTTGGACTTGGCGGGGTTCGGCCCTGTGTTGTTCCAGTTGCGCTGTGTGCCAAATGCATAAAGTTTAGCGATGCAACTGTGAGTACAGGATAGGGCTGCATATACAATCTCTTTAGGAGCCAAGCGAAGCTGTGAAGCTCCAATTGTATTAATTCATTTTCATTAGTTTTACTTGTTGCCATTGGAGTCTATGGCTGCAATTCGAAAGAAAATTGTGAATTTTGACTTTTACGCCAGGGTTTCTGAAACTCTGTGAAACCAAAGATCCATTTCATAATCCACACTGTTTGGGGACCCACTTCAGTAATATTTAAAGTGCCCCTATTATGCGTTTTCAGATATTACCTTTCATTTAGTGTGTAATATAGCTGTTTGTGAATGTAAGAGATCTGCAAAGTTTCACAGTTCAAAATGCACAATATGGAGTTTTTAAACTGATTCTAAACTGCCTCAAACTAGTCATCAGTAATTCCAGTCTTTGTAACACATTTGCATAACGCCAGGCTATGGTCTTCATTGGCTGTCCAGTGCCCACACACAATATCTACTTTGACCCGCCCTCAAACACTGTAGTTGAAGCTGAGACCTGGAAGAGTTTAGTTTGTGTTGTCAAACGTTGAGAAGAAGCTGGTTTCTGCACTGTGAAAGCAAATCCACAATAAATGCACTTCCAAAGGATGAGAACTCTGGCTCAAATTGATATGGTAAAAAACGGCATTTTGTTTTGGACACATGCTGTAAGTGGTAGACCAATCGCATCAGACTGGGCCATCTGACCAATCAGAGTAGAGTAGGCTCTCGGAAAGGAGGGTTTTAGAGAGAACGTATCCTTTATTGAACCGTTTCAGACACTATGAGAAAAGAGCTGATGCTTCAATGTTTATTATGAGAAATTAGTTTTTATTGTTTTTTTTTACCTTGAATGCATGGAAACCTATTTTAGGGGACCTCCAAAACAAAACGAAGAACCTTTAAAGCAACACCGAGTAACTTTTCCTCTGCGGTCGCCCTACTGGTTGGAAGCGGAATTGTCCATTACCGCTGTCGTAAATAATGTAGCCTACCGCAGACTACTGTCGCACGCACGCTCGTTGTTTATCCAGCACCGGCTTTGGAATGAACGATGTCCACAGACAAGGTAGAGTATGTTGCATGATTTCATGAAAGTATGATGTATTGCGACATCAGAAACAAAGAAAAACTAAATAATGTCTATTGTAACGCTTGACGTAATGCAAGTCAAATTTGTAGTTGTCTTATGTCTCATTAGAACTACAGAAACGCGACCCGATCTGGCAATCTTACATAGCGTGGTTATAGCAGATAAAGGACCGCAAAGCGGAGGCATAAGTGCCTTTCACCCTGTTACGACTTGATAAACCACTGAAACGATTTCGGAAACATTATTTTAAGGTAAAAAACGTACTTAGTGTTGCTTTAAATGGGGCTCTTTAGTTCTACAACAGATAAGATATTCTGGGTGTTTGTTTAGGTGGTGATAAAATCCTATTAATTTTTCTAACAAATAACAAATTTTAGATCTGTATTGTTGTTCTCTAAGCATTAATTTGGACTGTTGAAGGACGATTTGTCCTCAATTCATTAGATGCCAGTTAAAGACAATAATTCAGCAGTCAATACTTCTCTCTTAATTTACTGTCTTTCAACAATTTTATGTTTCGCTGAAATGCAGAATTTTTTTTTTTATCCAATTAATTGAAAAAATAATCAATTACCAAAATATTACACGATTACTAAAATATTGGTAAGCTGCAAGCCTAGTGTATATTTTTTACTTGAATGGAACAGTGTTTGGTGACTGGAATGCCAATTTTGCCTAATTTGTCCTCTGCCATGTAAAAATGTTGAAACCCCATGTCCTCAATAAACAACATGATTTGAGGAATTGTTCTTGTTTGTAGCACAGACGTTGCAGGACCGGTTCTGCATGATAATACACCACTAATAACCACAAAGTGGACAGATGATTGACTTGTTTGGAACTAGTCAATCATCTGTCCACTTTGTGGTTATTAGTGGTGTATTAATTGTTCCTCATCCAAATGTTGGCTGCACATATCGTAATATATCGCAATTGTTAAGTCCTGTATGCAAAATATTCCTTTTAACAACAGTGAAGTGATGTTTAAAAAGAGTTGGCCATTTTTTCAAGCCAGATAAAGACAGATTAGTGCAATGAAAGATGTGCTTTAGGTCTTTTGGCTCAGCAGTTGACTTTTTTTCTTTGCTTAATCACTGAAACGCTGCCAAAGCTAATACGTGTCCGATTCAAGCCAATGACTTCATCGCCTTCTAATGACATTTCTAATCTATTCGGCCTTGCCTTGGCTGCTATGTACAACTTCATGTCCTTTAACCATAATTAGAAATGTAGAAATGATTTGTTTTTCTGCTCTGCGGTTCAGAAAAGTGTTTTTCTCTGTGCTGTTTTAGAAGTCGAGGAATCAATTTTAGGTGTAATGCAGCTTGTTAGAAGTGAGAGGAATGATACAGAAGTGTTGAACCCCATGTTTTTCCCTGTAGAGGTGTTTCAAGGAAGGAACAGCATGTTGCGCATATGGTGTTAGAAATAATAACGCACATGCACACACATTTTCACACTATACAATCAGGCTCTTTTCTAGTCTGTCTAGACACACACACACACACACACACACACTTACTTGTAATTATATTATTGCAGGACCCTCTCTTATTGACTTCTTGAATTAAGCTAATTAAGCTGATTAATTCTGCCTCTGCCTCCTCATTTCATTTGTCCATCAAAGATCTTGGCTGGTAGCTGAAAGGTTGAGGGTTTGAACCCCAACTTTTACCATTGTGCACTTGATCAAAGCACTTAAAAAGTTGATTGAGCCTGTAATACGTTTACTGCAAGATGCTTTATATACAAATTTCAGCTAAATTACTAGATTAGATAATATAATTTTTGTAAAGTTGTGCAAAAATCTTTTAAAATAAAGAGCAAGAAAAGCTGTAGTTAAGCTGTAGTTCAGTATCAGAATGAGGAGAAAGACTGCAGATTATCGAGTCGTTTGGAAACATCTCATTGCAGCTGAGTACAATAGATTTTAATTGCAATTTTTGCACATTTGTGTGCATCATTGACCATATGGCATATGATCATGTGCCTCTGTGAGTTTGTGTGTGAGTTTTCCATTTGCACGTTCGTCATATTGTTATTTTTGTAGGAAATTCAACAGCACAGTTTTAAAATAACACATTGTATTTATGTATTTTTTTCCAAAATCTAGTGACTTTAATATTTTGTAAATGGTTTTAGTATCTTGTCTTAATTGTTACTCTTAATTTTTTTTGTGTAATAAAAAAAAAATCCATCTTCTAGATGCAGAGTTGTTAACTAAAACTATTTAACATGGTTTTCAGTAATTAAAATAAAGCTGAAATAAAATATACAATATAAAATATAAAATATAAATATTAGATGAAAAAGCTTAACCTTAAAAACGTATATACTTCAGTTAGTTGCCAAGGCAACTTTTCTGATTTTCATTTAAGTTGCAGTACTAAATTAAACACTTTCATTACTCTGTTAGGTCACTCTTTTTGGTTTCCAGTTGATTTTGTCTTTTGTTCTGCTTTGTTTTTCCTCTTTATAATAATGTTCTGAAACTCATAGGTAAAGCAAAAAAAAAAAAGAAAAAGTGTTGCACTGTTTGAAGTCATTGATGCCAAACACAATTGGGTCTCGCATTTAGACCACAAAATGGCATGGTTTGCAGTGCACAATTCAACTGGGCTAATTGTAGGACACTTTCATGATGCATTTCAGAGCTTGGCAGGATAAATCAACATCCATTTTTGTTGCACTTAAAGTTTCACAGAGAAAAGAAAATAATAGAGGTTTGGAACGACATTGGGGTGATTATACAATGACTGAATTTGTTTGTTTTTGGACGAACTTTTTCTCTAAGGTGTTCGAATGCTTGATGGAGACGTGACTGATGTGGTGGAGGCCAAGTCTCTGGGAATAAGGCCAGACTACATCGACATTTACAGTGCCAGCTGGGGCCCCGACGATGACGGGAAGACTGTGGATGGACCAGGGCCTCTGGCCAAACAAGCCTTTGAACTGGGAATTAAAAAGGTTGTTGTCTCAAACTCGCACACACAAACAAGAGGGATTTCTCAATGAGTAACTGTCATTGTCAGGGTTGTTAAATTAAGACTAAATCAAAACCACAACATTTAAAGGGAAGTAATATTTTTAAATTTTGTAGAAATAAATAGTTGTTAATCTAGTCAATGTTTGTTGACAACTTGGCAGTGTAGTTTTTTTAAAAGAATTCTAATAAATAAAAAGTCTGTTGTATGTCCTTGTTCATATGTTTGCATGTGTCTGCAGGGCCGTAAGGGTCTCGGCTCCATCTTTGTTTGGGCGTCTGGTAACGGAGGCCGGCAGGGCGATCACTGCTCTTGCGATGGCTACACCAACAGCATCTACACCATCTCCGTCAGCAGCAGTACGGAAAACGGCAACAAGCCCTGGTATCTGGAGGTTTGCTCCTCCACCCTCGCCACCACATACAGCAGCGGGGAGTTCTACGACCGCAAAATAGTTAAGTAACTCGTTCATGTTCCCACGAATGTCAGTTAGACCACAGAAAGTTAATTCCTGATGTCCAAATGGCAATCAATATGTTATCCATTGATTAAAAACATCTTCAAAGTTTTTTTACATTCAGTATTTTAGTTTCCTTTCAGTCGAGAATGTCAGACGTAGTCGACGTCGACTGAAATGGGATCACGCTAGGAAGCCAATCGTCTTTGATTATCTTTGTAACGAGCCTATGCATTATTATTTATTATTATTTATAAATAAAATTATTACCCTTTTTTCCCGAAGTGCATGGAGAGCTTACTAGGTCGTGGACGGCACCTTTTACTGCCGAAAACTGCCTGAGTGGTTCTTCCCCCCTCGCTACCATTGACGGAGGAGGAGCGGTGAAGGGTTATGAGGCTATCCCTCCAGTGGAGTGGTCTGTTGCGACACACCTGTGTCCAACGGCCGCTGAATCTTGACGGGGGATCCTTGTCTCCCCTCGCAGGCCTGTGAGTTTGTGTCAGATTTGATGGTCAGAGCTTACAAAGCTTGCGGGCAAGCTGCCTCCTCTTTGCATGCCAATGGCGTTGTTGCAGGTCTATCAGGCCAAGACACTCATGGACATGCACAAGGGTAGTCTAGACCGTGCGCTCATGAGTGAGCTCCGCACTGCTACTGACATTGCCCTCAGGGGCACGAATGTCGCAGCATGTGCAGTCGGTCTAGCGATGTCCATCTTAGTGGTCCAAGAGCACCACCGTTGGCTCAGCCTGGTTGAGATGGCGGATGCGGACAAGGTTCGTTCCTGGACTGCCCGATTTCCCAGGTTGGGTTGTTCGGCGACGCGGTGGAGAGCTGCGCCCAACAGCTCCCCGCCGCACAGGCCATTCCTGCGTTTCGAGTTCAAGCGTCAGGCGTATAAGCACAAAGTCCTACCCTTCAGGCTAGCCCTGTCGCCCCGCATCTTTACGAAGGTGCCCAAGGTTCCTACCACTCCCTTCCGGGACCAGGTGGTCAAGTTAAGTTAAGTCAAGTCATCTTCATTTATATAGCGCTTTTAACAATGTAGATTGTTTCAAGGCAGCTTTACAGAGATAAACATATAATTTAAGGTAACGGAGATTGTTTTGGCTTTATAGCGGTTCTTGAATAATGTTATTTTCCAGCTAAAGTTAGTTTTGATTGATTCACTTCCGGCGAAATGATCATTTGTTATTAAATTAGGGGCCGCTAAGACGACGTCGTTCTCTCTAAACAGACTTTAAACGCGAACCTGTGGTAAACGCTGATGGCGTTCACATGCGCATTAAGAATTGATTCTATTGTTATGTGCGTTTGAATATATGTGCGCAGGGTTGTAATTTCCTACAAACCATGCTTAAACAAACTACTTGTCTCGCCTATAAATTTTGATACAGAATTTTATTTTATTCCTTCGAGGTAGGTACGCGAACCGAATTTCCCACAACGCTTTATCTGTAGAGTGGTAAAGAGATGCTCCATAGGGAGAGGCTAGTTGGCACTTCAGCACTGCATTATCATCGGGTCCAGGCGAAGGTCCTAGTCAGATCTGGATACGGCAGGCTGCGGGAAAACCTCGGGATAAACAAAGACACTAAAATTAGCATAGATGCCATTTTTCTTATGATGTAACGAGTACATCAGGATTTAAGGGAAGTGTTCCCAGTTCCGCCTGACCTAATCTATGCAGCCTATCATTGAATTATAGAAGTCGATAATGTATTATTTGAATGCTAGGTCAAAGAGATGTGTCTTTAATCTAGCTTTGAACTGACAGAGTGTGTCTGCTTCCCAGACAATGGTAGGAAGACTGTTCCAAAGTTTTGGTGCTAAATAGGAAAAGGATCTACAGCCAGCAGTTGATTTTGATATTCTAGGTATTATTAACTGGCCGGCTTGCCTGCAAGCTTTGTAAGTCACACAGGGAGTGTCTTGGGCCCACTTTTATTTCTTCTATATATAAATTACCTTAAGTCTGTATGTTCATGTGAACTTTTTTTATATGCAGATGATTCTGCATTATTGGTTTCACATAAAGATAAGAACATAGTTGAAAGAACTCTCAGTGCAGAACTATCAACAGTCAGCAGGTGGATGTCAGACAATAAGCTATCACTTCACTTAGGAAAAATGAAGATCCCCTGGTTTTAAGGTTTTAGTTGGAGATAGTGAGATTAATGTACAGGACTCAGTTAGTTACCTGGGTTGTCTGGAGTGGGCCAAGTGCAAAAGGTGCTTACCAAGGTAAATCAAAGAGTACGTTTCTTGTCCAGAATCTCAAAGTTTTTGGACAAAAAAGCAATGTTAACTCTGGCGAAGTGCTCTAATTCAGCCTTGTTTTGATTACGCGTGTTGCTCCTGGTACAATGGTGTTTTAAAGCACCTGAAACATAGGCTTCAGACTGCTCAAAATAGGGTTATAAGGCTTGTTTTGAACCTCCCCGTGAGATCTCATCTTGATATTTCTCATTTTGTGACTATAGGGTGGTTAAATGTAGAAGACCGAGTCTCGCAGATTTACGTGTACCTTTGTACCTCCTAGAGTTAAGAGTAATTTAGGTAAAGAGTCCTTTTTGTATGTAGCAACAAGCTTGTAGAACAGGTTGCCAGGAAATCTAAAGATGACTAGAAGTTTAGTAGGTTTTAAGCTGGCACTGAAAAAATGGCTCAGATGTCAAACTTAGTATGATAATATTTTATGGTTTTGTCTTGATGGTTATAGTTAATATATATATGGATGCGATGATTGATGCTTGATTTGTTGCCACTTGTTCTGCCCCCCCTCCCCCCGGGACCACAATGGAAATAAGCCCTAGGGCTTTATTGTGTTATCCTGACTTTGTTTTTGTTTTTTGTTTTAATACATGGTGCAAAGATGTATCGTATTTTAAACAAAAGGGTCAAATAAAATCAATCAATCAAACCTTCTCTTCACATGGAAGTCAGTTAATATCTTGAGCCCGCTTGAAGTGTCGGCTTGCTGCGCCATTCCCCTCCTATGGACTGGATACCAGTGTTAATTTTGACAGCAAATTTTTATTTAGTTTTAGTCATACTCTTTTGACTAAAATGCCATTTAGTTTTAGTCATATTTTAGTCATCTGAATTGTTTTAATTTTAGTCTAGTTTTAGTCGACGAAATACAATAAGATTTTAGTCGACTAAATCTACAGTAGATTTAGTCGACTAAAATCGAATGGGTTTAGTTAAATTGTAATGCATTAATTTAGAATTTCTCAAAAATTTCCAAACCCAATATTCCCGTAGAAAACATCTATTAACCTGTTAATATGAATCATTTTTAAAGTTTGAACATGCAATACAGACACAGATTTAGCACTGTGACATAAAATAATATCTTAAAATTAAATAAAAACACTTCTCCTAAAGTAGAAGAGTATCTTTTTTTTCTTCAATGAATGATTAGGCAGTCTTTAACTTACATACATTATTCTTTATTCTTTCAAGCAGACATATGTATTTGTATGAATTAAATATAATTAATCCTTATTAAAGCTATTAAAGAGCAGTGAATGCTTTTCTCTTTTTATTTTATTGTTAGATTAATATTAAGTGTAGCCTACAGACGGCATTAGGTTTATTACGCACTGTCACTTTAAGACTGAGTGTGCAGATCCAATTGCAATTTGCACTGATGCACATCAGATATTCTCACAACTGTAGGTTCTGTAAAGACTGATTGCATTTACGTGAATACTCTCCAAAACGGACATTTAGACATAATGTTGTGTGTATTTGTCCATTCAGACGCGAAAGAGAGCTCAGTCCTCGCGCTCTGTAGGCTATAGCTGTCTATGTGCAGGGCTGCACGCGTTGCGTCGGGTGTGTGTGTACGTCACTCTTATTCAGATCTATCCATATATCTGCTCTTCTCTTTCTCCCAGACGTTTAAATTTTTTAACCATTTATGAGACATGCATCAAAAGCGCATGCAACTCTGTCCCGCCAGGTAGATCAGTTACAGTTCAAATGTGCGCATCTTCCACAAATGCAAATCAGTTCTGAATGGATCTCTTCCCCAATCGTCCCTCCCTAACATTTTCGTCTATACATTTTCGTCATAGTTGTCGTCATTCAAAACTGTTTTTTATTTAGTTATCGTCTCGGTTTCGTCTGTGAAAAAATGTTGTTGGCGAATAATTTTCGTCATTATTTTCGTCAACGAAATTAACACTGCTGGATACGTGCGCCATTTTGCTCCAGTTGAGTTCCCTTTAACAAAACCCTGTTGAGTTCCTCCACACCCCTTCGGCATTGGACGTGGCGGATCGTCCGGTGCTAGGCCTATCACTCATAAGCATTTTGGAACCTGTGTTAGGCTGTGTCCATATGTTGTTATCCCTACGGCGATCCCAAATGTGTATTTTGTCACGGTATTGCTCCCTACGGCGAGCCCGTGTCTTTCCCTTGGCAGAGTTAAAACTTTCTGACGTCACTGTTCGGTGTTGTCTCCCCCTTGTATAGGTCGGAGCCACCTCAGTGACATTCCATATGTTGTGCTGCCCGTCAATTCGCCCAGCCCATATGTGTATTCTCCACATAACCTCCCTACGGGTAGGATGTGGCTTCCGTAGCTTACCCTTCCTTCTTAGACAGGGTACACTTTCCCAGTGTTATCCAGGTCTAAACTGAGCAGGTCTTGTGGAACAGCAGTGACTTCGCAGCGGAGTGTGAGATGCAGATCTCGCATGCCAATGTGCATTGGCTCGTTCTAAAGATACTCGAAGACGATTGGCTCCCTAGCGTGATCCCATTTCAGTCGAAGCCAACTACGTCCTGGCTGCATACGCAACCAGGACGTTCTTCAATATGGTTGACCTTTCTGTGACACTTGTACCGTTAAAAAGTTTTGTGGTCGGTTAGATTTTTCAGTGTTTTTATGCTAATCAAGGCTGCAGTTATTTAATCGAAAATACAGTAAAAACACTGATACTGTTAAATATTATGACAATTTTAAATGACTGTTTTCTATGTTTATAGATTTTCAAATTAATTTTTATTCCTGTGATGCAAAGCTGAATTTTCTGCATCATTACTCCAGTCTTCCGTGCCACATGATCCTATTAGAATATGCTGATTTGCTGCTCTAGAAGCATTTCTTATTATTATCAATGTTGAAAACAGTTTTTTGTTGAGACAGTAATATATTTTTTCAGGATCCTTTGACAAATATAAAGTTCAACCGAGCAGCATTTATTTGCAATATAATTTTTTAGTAACTGTGCAAAAGTCTTAATTGTCATTTTTAATGCATCCTTGCTGAATACAAGTATTCACTTTATTGACTTAACTAGTCTTAATTATTGACTTCAAGAGACGTTTAAAAATCTAAAATGTTAATATTTAGCAAATTGTTGCAATCATCTCATGGTAATTAATGAAACATTGCAACTCCTAATTTAGGACCTTTGTTTACTTTTGTACAGTAATCACTTTTGGTTCTCTGTTGTGATACTTGTTTCCTGAAGCAAAACCGGTTGCAATGCACTACAGAGTTGTTCTGTTTCAAAAGAGCAAAGGAAATCTTATGGTCCATTATATGACCCCTTTAAGCATGTATCTTGTAGCGTGTACTCCATTTGTCTTCTCCATCTGTCATCTACTCAACCTTTTGTCCTCGTCTTACTTTCAAGGCGTAAGTATGTTCTCTGTTTTATTAGGTCATTTGCTCTCTTGATGCCACATATTGTGTCCTACAATTCATCTCAATTATTTCTACGACACATTCTCCTTTCATTCTTCCTCATCACCTTCTAACCCTAAGTATTAAACATCTGACCAGTTGTGCAATGAACATTAATAATATGGACGTGTTGTTCCATTTCTAAGCAATCAGGTGGGGATTTTTTTGTCTTGTGGATGATAAAATGGGTAAGAAATCCCAACATTGAAGGACAGATCTATCATCTTTTGACTGGACCAGTATAGCAATGCAGTATAGTAATATGGTGTTTAATGGTGATCTGCCAAAACTCAGACATCTTCTACAGATCAGCTGTCCTAGATTCTTCTGCTAATACAGCTGAGCTCTTGCTGTTTGGCTCTTTCCACAAATACATATTGATTAAATGAGACGCTTGGAAAAAAGACTGGGGCTATATATGTTTGGTCTGGCTCCCATGCGCATGGAAAACCGCAGGGAGATATCAAGAGGATGAAGAAAAGGAGTGTTTTTTTTTCTTTTTTTTTTCTCTATTTCTATTTCTCTTCCAGCTGTGCAGATTATGACATTATCCTTAAGAATGACTACTATGGGTTTTGCTTTTCTTCTGGTATTTGGTTAGTAGTTGTGGGCTTAAGAGCTCATTTACACATGCATGACAGATTTTTTAATCTTTTCTCTCACACTAATTTTGTTTACACCGTGTCAACACCGGAAAATACTCTTGTTGTTTTTTTAGTGGTGTTGATAAAGCGAGCATCACTATTATTATTACTCCTACGTTAAGTTTACTTAAGTAAACCCTCAGTGCAGAATTCACAATTCGGTTCACAATCCCATAGCTCAGGGGGACTAGACATCCGGCCATAGTGGCTGAGCCAAGCTCCCTGTTCAAGGCCACGGAAGCCAATCCTCCCTTGCTCCCTGAACTGCCGGGTGCCTCCCTGGCCTCTTGTACTACCGGTACCGTCCTGGAGACTACCTAGCCTGCCCTGTGCCTTCCGGGAGGGGGAGTAATGTCAGGGTTATGTTCTATTTGGTCTTTGTTTTCAGTGAATTCAGTTTCTGTTTGCCTGTTTTCCTTTGACCCAGTTTTCCCATGTGTTTCATTGGTTTCTCTAACTCACCTGTCCCTCGTTAATGAACTCATCAGCTCCTTTGTTTGCCCTCTGTATTTAAGCCCTCAGTTTCAGTTTGTTCCTTGTCCTGTATTGTTTGTCGTGAGTGTCTGACTTCTATGTAGAAGTTGTTTTGCTATTCAGTTTCTCCAAGTTATCTCTGCTTGTTTAAATCTACAATTAAAGAATATTTTAAGTATCTTTGTCGTGCGCTTGTTACAACCACCCAATTGAGACAACAATGACATGGATTTTTTAAGCTATGAAACTTGCAGGATGTTTTAAAGGGACTAAGATCGCTTAAATGTCAAAAGATCAAGGCAAATTTGATTTCTCTTGTCATGGCCACTTTAAATTCACTTTTCAAAATTTAAAGACACAGTCTTGCCTTGACTATTTACTTTGCATCAAAAATCTTATTTATTTCTGTCATTGAATATTTTTAAGCTGCTATGCAATAAATGGTATATGGTCCAAATGATGGTTCCTCTGGGAAAATAAAATCAAAGTTGGCATTAAATCAGAATTGATACTATTTATTTTCTTGGAGCATGTTACTGGTCTTATTCTGAATAAAATGTTTTTATCAAAATGTACTGTAATAAAGCCAAATGCATTCACTTCTGCCTCTATTCCAGTTACAACGCTCACTTTTTACAATCCAATAAGCGCATTCAGTTTAGCCTCTTTTCCAGTATAAAATGCTCACTTTTTACAATCCAATTTGTCCAATGGTCCAATCATCCAACCCTAATCACCTATAAAATGATTCAATCACAATGTCTTTTTTCCTTGTTAACAATTCCCTTTTTAATGACTTTTTAAAGACTTTTTAAGGATAGTGAATAATTTAATAATTTTTAATAATCTTTAATTATCTTTATCTTTATCTTTATCTTAAATAATCTTTAAACCGTTTCTTTGTCTTGTAAAAATTAAAAAATCTATTATGGTCATGTTTGTTTCCTGACTGCTGTTTTCAAACACGAACATAAGCCACTCAACATATGCAACATATGTCTTCTATCTCAGCATCTTCCTCGGGACAATGTCACTGGCACTGACCCCATGTTTGTTCTTTTGAGAAACGCCAGTGTAATCAAGCTTATGTTTGACTGAAGACACATTCGAGCGCTCCCTCACTCTGCCTGCGGGCTACTAGAGCTGACCCTCTGTTTCCCAGAAAACCACAGCGACGGAATATTTACAGAGCACTTTGCAGAAAACCATCACTGTCATGAAAGAGCATTCTTTCAGAGAATAGCTGAATGTTTTAAATAGGACCTGATGCCTGCATCATTTCCCTCTAGTTAAGTCAAGTCACCCTCTTTTCTATAGCACGTAATACTATACAGATTGTTTCAAAGTAGCCTCACATTAATAAACAGGGAAATAACAAAATCAATGATGCAAACTTCATCAAATATGAGACAAATTGAAATTCTGCTATAAAGCAGCTCTAAAAATACATTAGTCATTTATCTTAAGTAAGTTCCATATTGATTCAGTTCAGTTCAATAAGTGTTGATTTAGCAAAATTAGTCAATTATTATAGTTCAGCTGTAAAGCAGAAGACATCATCGAGCTAAAAATCAGTTAAAATGTTGTTCTCATCACTCGTCAGGGCAGTCAGATCAAAACTCTTACTGAATATAAGTGTCTTTTAACAGAAGAACTGGCTGCACACAAATCTAGAAAATGTTTTAGTTTCAGACTCGTGCACGTCCACTACATGGAAGTTGTTAACTCTCTGTATTCATGTGTTTCTGGTACCAGGTGACCACAGACCTGCGGCAGAGGTGTACCGATGGCCACACAGGCACTTCAGTATCTGCACCGATGGTGGCGGGTGTCGTCGCTCTCGCTCTGGAGGCAAAGTGAGGTTTCCATAAAATTGCAGAAAGATGCTTCTTTAAATGTCAATGTTTTAACTAACTTTCATTTATTGGTTTAAAGGGATCGTTCACCCAAAAATGACAATTCTGTCATCACTTATGGCATTTACCTGAATCTGTTAGAGTGATGTAAAACAAAATGTTCTGAATATTTTGTGATCTTACTGTCTTGAACTTACCAGGGCCGTCTGGCAGTATTTTACTTTTATTATCTGAATGTGATGGCGTGTTATACATTCACAAGGCGGATTTAGTCTGGTGCAGAAAACCAGATACTGACAATCAAAAGGCGATAATCAAAGGCCTGGATCTTGCCAACATTTTCGTCTTCTAGCAAGAGCAGAGACTCATATAAAGACTCATGTACTGATACTTTTCTCACACATAATATTAATTGACTTCATCCTGCTCTCTCAGTGATGAGTATTCATGGAACTGAGAAATAGTGAAAGTCTTCTTGAAAGTCTTATCTTAAGACTTATATCCTAGGCAGGGTTTTATGTGTTTGTATCCAGTCTGTCCAGACTGTAATGATTATTGTTATTTAATGTTGATTGATTTATTATGTTTGAAAGGTGTCCTTGAGTGTCATGTAAAGTGCCTATAAATAAAATTTATAATAATAATAATAATAATGTACAGACAGCAGAAGTGGATTTAGGCGATATATAGCATTGAGAGCTGCTTGGATAAAGTTTCCTGGGATGCATTTGTTACAATAAATTGAAAGAGTGTCCCAAAAACCTCTATAAACAGAGCCTCACAGATGGAAAGCAAAACTACATTTTCAAATGAAATGAAATAGCTGTTGTTCTACAGAGGACATTTTCAATAAAGCAATAAAACACAAAAGACTTAAAAAGTTCTCTCTTTTCTTTAACAATTTATTTTGTCAGTCCCCTGATAACATGGAGAGATGTCCAGCATCTCCTTGTAAAGACGTCAAGACAGGCTCACCTGAAAGCTAGTGACTGGAAAACCAATGCTGCCGGACACAAAGGTAAAAGCCTCAGAAATGTATAATCTGTATTTTTATTTTTTCAAATGTAAATGTGTGGGGTGTAGTATGATTTATTTTATTTGCCACAATTTAGTAATAAAGTGGACTCATGATCAGGTTTGATTTTAGATGGGTAGCCTACTGACACAAGCACGAGACATGCTGTACTGTATGTCCAAATGCATAGTCATTTTATGGAACTCTTAGTACTTTTTTTTGTGTGGAATAGAACATCAAACCGTATATATATATATATATATATTTATTTATATATATATATATATATATATATATATATATATATATATATATATATATATTTTTTTTTTTTTTTTTTTTTTTTTTTTTTGTGTAAGCATAATAAATAAATCACACTAAAGTTTGTTAAATTTGATTACATCAAGAAAAAACTGTGCCAGTAGTAAGAAAATTAAACTTAATTCAAGATATATTCCCTAGTATTACCTGATTAATAATGTGTATGTGTGTTGTTGTATTTGTGTGTTTGGCTACTAGTCAGTCATCTGTATGGCTTTGGTTTGGTGGATGCTGAGGCCATGGTGGTGGAAGCCAAGAAGTGGAGAAGTGTTCCTCCTCAGCACACCTGCACCAAGACCTCAGACCGCAGAACCCGGTGAGGAGAGATTCACTTTTTCTTTCACACTGGCAAATAGAACTCACTTCTGCACAATAATGTATCTCT
This sequence comes from Semotilus atromaculatus, assembly GCA_031834385.1. Lineage (NCBI taxonomy): Eukaryota > Metazoa > Chordata > Actinopteri > Cypriniformes > Leuciscidae > Semotilus > Semotilus atromaculatus. The sequence continues at coordinate 27,119,742 of JAULUF010000009.1, forward strand.
GTTGAGGTGGGTGGCATTATTGGCATAACTAAAATCGTCAATTACAGTATGAGCAATTTTATGTCATAACGGAATGGCAGTATGTACAATTTTTACATATTTTTTGAAAGAAATTACTTTAAAGGCAATAAATGCTGCTCTTTTGAACTTTATTTTCATCAAAAATACTTCATCCACAAAAAAATTAAGTACCACAACATTGATAATAATAAGTAATATTTCTTGAGCAGCAAATCAGCATATTAGAATGATTTCCGAAGGATCATGTGACACTGAAGACTGGAGTAATGATGCTGAAAATTCAGCTTTGCATCACAGGAATAAATTGCATTTTTAAATGTATTAAAACAGAAAACACTTCTGTTAATTTGTAATAATATTTTGTAATATTTCTGTTTTTACTGTATTTTTGATCAAATAAATACAGCCTTGGTTAGCAAAGAGACTTCCTGACCCCAGACTAATGCCTAATTTTTGGTAATTCATTTTAGTTAAATACAAATGAAAGGTGCTTCATCTCATTTGATTGTTTTCTCTTTCAGTTTAAAATGTAATGGCCACAAACCCAAAAACGATTATTAATAACAAATGAAGATTCTTTAATAAAAGACTCCACATTATGAAACTGATATACCCATTCCAGCTATTCTCTCATTTCATTCATTAAAAAAAACAAAACAAAAAAAACAGTCTACTGATCCTTTTCCAGACACCCCATTCTCAAACTTGACCCATCTCTGCAACAAATCCTGCTTTTTCATTTATAAGCAATATCTGATTCTAATGGGAATAATTAGAGGCATTTATTATGATTAGGAGGTCAGTGGTAGTAACTGGAGCATGTCTAAGCTTTATTAGCTCATAACATGAATCACCGCTCCGCTTCGACCTCAGAGAGGAATGACGTCTCACGCTGGTTTTTATGAGCGGTGTATAATCAGCAGACATGTTGAGATAGTCCACTTGAGCGCCATGAATCACTTACACATTCAGTACAACACTTCAAATCTCAATTCGAATCCCTGCGATATAACCTGTAAGAGGTCTGAATTACTGAGAAATTTTGGCAAACCTCTAGGCTTTATAACAAAGTGACCGCATTTCCAGGAATATCTAAATTTTTTAGAGCACTGTGCTTTCGGATATTAAGCAGATGCTCCCTGCATACAAAGGAAGTAGAAGTTTTCTGCAAAACTTTACCTTTTCTATCGGTCAAACTTGATCCAATGCTATTTCTGTGTCTGTTTAGGAGAGTAACTAACAGAAAGTAGTGACTCTACGAAGCCCCTTAAGAAAGATATTTCAATGCTTTTGCATTCACTTGCAAAAGTTTTGCGTTTCCTTTCAAAACTTGTTCTTTGCGAGGGAACACCAAGTTTAGTAGGGAAACGCAAATGTTTTTCGAGGGCACGGAAAGTTTCTCGGGGGAACGCAAAACATTTGTGAGAGAACACAAAAGCACTGACATTTAACTTTTCCTCCCATCTCATATTTCTTTTCCTTCACCATGTTCCTTTAGGGACTCCGTATGATGCTAATAGCTATGCATATACTGGCATTTTTAAAAAATAGTTTTTTTGTTATTTAAGTTTGTAGGGGCTGGTCTTGCATAGCAAACACAACAGTGTCAACACAAAAACAGCTTACATTCCAGCCGAGCGGGAATGCGTCAGTTCAAGTGTCCTATAGCATTTGTTCCTAAAATTTTTTAGTTTGAATACTCGACTGTTCTGTGTGGCCTAATTTGAACTGTGATATCTCATGTGGGCACGTCCAACTACTGATTTATATTGAAAGGGATTTTCTATTCTTTCATATCTGGCCTCAGAGGATGTGCTGTCACTGGATTGAAAGGCAGATTATCATGGTGATCTGTTGAAGGGCATGATGAAACATTGTGACCTTAAAGCTTTATACTGTTTTTGTTTTAGTAGTGATAATATAAGGCCTGCATTTTCTTCTGTCTCACTGCATTGTTTATTTCCTTTAATAATGGTTGTAAATTTTATAATGGTTATCAGGAGTAGGCCATCTCTATCACCAGCTTGTACAAACTTGATTATTCGTGAAATCTAATTTAAATAAGATGGGGGTGGAGCACATTTACAATCCAAATGGTAATTAATTTGCACGCAGTTTGACCCCTAAGTGCCGCTATAAACTGCTTAATCAGCTGATTTAATGTTTGTGAAAGTATTGAGAGAGTGTGTCGGTATCTGCATGTTGTTGGTAAGTTTTTTTTAAATTCATTTTATGCTATTTTTAGAGAATGATCACCAAGGCAGCAGTTCTTTGACAAAAAATACAGTAAAAAACATAATATTGTGAAATATTACAAGTGAAATGAATTGTTTTTTATTTTAATAGAATAGAATAGAATTTTCTTTCGATATGTAATTTATTCCTGTTATGCAAAGCTGAATTTTCAGCATCATTAATTCAGTCTTCAGTTCTAATATGCTGATTTGCTGTTCAAGGAACATTTCTTATTATTATCAATGTTGTGTGGCATTTCACTAAACTTTTGCAGTGGTTAATCAGTGCATTAATCTTGTCTTCTGTCAGCTGTGTACTAGAATCAACACATTTAAAATTGCATTTAAACTAGGACAGTCACTGACGCATTTATGCTCATTCTAATGCACGTCTTTAATCCATTGTGTCAATGACATCATCTGTCCTCTGTCAAGGACGTCACATGGCTTGATTACTCTTCCTCTGTGTCCGGGTTCACGTAATTTGTGATGTGTGTTGAAAGAAATCGATCGTCAAAATGAAGCAGCGGCTATTGATCTTCTCTTGGCCTCGTGTCTGACCCAACTGATTGAATTAAAGAACTGTCAGCACATCTCTCAATAAACTCTTTAGACATATGTCAAGAATGTAGACATTTGTCAAGAATCACCCGGGTTGGACAGGTAGTTGTTTTTAACTGCTGGTTTGGTTGATAACAGAAAGGTTTGGACTTAATCTTGAGTTGATGATCCCCAACCTCTAGTGTGTATAAATGCATTACTATTATATCCATAATGCTTGAAGCCGTTATGAACGACATGAATTCTAATTTAATCGGAGCTCCACTGAACTGAACATTAATTAGGGTTAAACATTGGTGCTTTGACATCATACTGCTTTGAAACAACATGAGGGTGAGTAAATAATGGCAATTTTGACTTTAGAGCTACAGTAACTGTTACTTTACAATCTCAAATCTTCCTTTCAAAGGCAAGATCTTTGAAAAAGTTGTATCAGATGAACAACTTCCTAATCTCAAATTAAAATCTCAAAACAATTTTCAATCTGGTTTCCAACCACATCACAGCACAGAGGCAGTGCTCATAAAGATAATAAACTATATTCGTTTAAATAGTGATACAGGCAAAACATAAATTCTGGTACTACTCGACCTCAGTGCTGCATTTGACACTGTGGATCATAACATACTTCTTGACAGGCTGGAAAACTGGGTCGGGCTTTCTGGGATAGTCCTAAAATGGTCAGGTCATACCAAAGAGAGAGAGGTTATTATGTGAGTATAGGTGACCATAAGACTAAATGGACATCCATGATATGCGGAGTACCTCAAGGCTCAATTCTTGCGCCACTCCTATTCAACCTGTATATGCTCCCAATGAGCCAAATAATGAAAAAGAACCAAATCTCTTACTACAGCTATGCAGACGACACACAGATCTACTTAGCCCTATCGCCTAATGACTACAGCCCCATTGACTCCCTGTGCCAATGCATTGTTGAAGTCAACAGTTGGATGTGGCGAAACTTTCTTCAGTTAAACAAAGACAAAACTGAAGTCATTGCGTTTAGAAACAAAGATGAAGTTCTCAAGGTGAACGCATACATTGGTGCTAGGGGCCAAACAACTAAAAATCTAGTCAGGAATGAATGTGATTCTGGAGTCAGACCTTAGTTTCAGTAGTCATGTCAAAGCAATAACTAAATCAGCATATCATCTCAAAATATTGCAAGAATTAGATGCTTTGTTTCCAGACAAGACATAGAAAAACTTGTGCATGCTTTCATCACCAGCAGGGTGGATTATTGTAATGGACTCCTCACTGGCCTTCCCAAAAAGACCATAAGACAATTACAGCTCATACAGAATGATGTTGCCAGGATTTTGAGCAGAACCAGAATATATACCAGTCCTCAGGTCTTTACATTGGCTTTCAGTTACACTTAGGATTGATTTTAAAGTATTATTACTGGTATATAAATCACTCAATACATTGCAGATATGGTCACTAAATATAAACCTAACAGATCACTCAGATCATCCGGATCACATCAGCTAGAAATACCAAGGGTTCACTCTAAGCATGGTGAGTCCACTTTTAGCTACTATGCCAGCCGCAGCTGATCAGATGTGCTCCTACAGTAGTCACATTCAAATCCAGACTCAAAACACATCTGTTTAGCTGTGCATTTACTGAATGAGCACTGTGCCACTGTATGTCCGACTGACTGTATTTTACTTTTCATCCTCCTTTTTATTCTAAACTGAACTCAAATGGTACTGAGAATTGGGTAAGAGAGATGAAACCATGCTGATGGCCTGGGTCTGTGTTGGGGCAGTGTTGGAGTTTGACGTGATTAAACTCGAGGTTCTGTGGGGTGCGGACTGGATCGGTTCCATTCCTAGAGCTTATGAACAAATGGGTTTTTGGGGTGCGGACTGATGGGGCAGTGAACTCGAGGCTACCCCGTGAGTCAGTCCTAGAGCTCCTCCTGTCAGTTTTTAGGGAAAAATCTGGTCCATCGGAGCCGTCTAATAGATTTCTTAGGCGCGCCGAAAGAACACCACACCCTCCTCGAACAAGAAAAAATGTAGGACGGGGCTTGATTTTGTCCATAGGGAATTGATTGGATGGTTGTGGTTTTAAATCCAAAATCAGACCTTTTCTGTCCGGTGTTTTACTTAATATTTTTGCTGTTTTTTTAATAGAAAACCATTAAAGTAATTTGGACTTATTGGAATTCATTTCACGTTTTAATTTATTATAATTCCAGTTTTCATAATGTAGAGAGTGTGCTAATTTATATGATAAATATAAAATGAACAGTTGTGAAAGGTCATCCTGCCCTTGTGTAAGTAAACACGTCATTAGAGAAGAGATGTCGCTGCAAGAGGGAGGGGAAGTTATTTTGATTAAAGATGACCAAGCACATGGATTTTAATCATTTATAATAAAAACTGCAATATTATTTAAAAACAATTTTTTTTGTCAATTTTGATGTCAAGGCGACTTTAAAAAAGCTGTCAATTCACTTCGTCACACATCTGTATTTTTATATTTACCAGAATGCATTTGTGCTGAATACAGTTGAACAGAGTAGACCTGTAAAAACAGGCTGGATGATTTTTTATAACTATAAATAGTCTCTGTTTTAAAGGTAGGAAGAAGTGTGGTAGGTTCAAATATTTGGTTTAGACTAGGACTGTCCAGATGACCATGATAAAAATCCAGGACAGGTCAGAAATGTCCTGTTGAGAAACAGTGCACATTCAAATTCGAATCATGTGAATTACGCTACTTTTTTAGTGCAAAAGAATTAGACAATTCAAATACAACACAGATTTCTAAAAGTTTGCATGCTGTTAGATTCTTTAGGTTTAGTTGAAATTAATCTGCCAGATGGCAGCATTTAAAATATAAGCATGTATTATAATGTATCAGGAAAATGGGCCAATGCTGGACTGAATTTTTTTTAATGCACAGAAGCAACATAAATGTGCTTGCAAAGACTGTGTAAAAGCAGTAATCTAGTGTTTTAGGATAGTAATCTGGTATTAGTTTTCTTGTGACTATGCCATACTATGCGACTGATTCATCATTCTTTAAAAATCATGCATTTTATTTGTTTAAGATTAAAACTGGGATTCTGAGGGGTCACATTGGGTCACATCTAAAACATTTTATGTGTTTTAGATGTTCATTTACATGTTCATTTACATGATAACAGTGTTTTGGGGGCTTGAAAACTACTGCCACCTACTGGCCTGGCATGCATGATAAATCGTTTAGTCGTTTGCGCAGATCAGTGTGATCAGGGATGTGTTGACAAGGTTGTATGAAAAACGCAAAGGAAAAACGTTAACAATTTTTAGTACATTGTTGTTGTATAAACATACCCTGAAAAAGAGTTTACACTGAAAGTGAAAATGCAAAGCAACACAATAAGAAAACGCAGACAATAATAATTGTGTAGATCAGAATTTCACACACGTTAATTAGTGCCTTAATCTTGTCTTCTGTCAGTTGCATGTACACTAGAATCTGACAGATTTTTAAAAGTGAGCATACAGTTAGAAAGTTTAAAATAATTTAAATGAATCTGTCAGATGGGAGCCAATAAAATGTGCATATATTTCTTCAAACTAAAATGTTGTTGTGCATAAGCAGATGTTTTCTTACCTCTTCAGATTCATAAGAGGAAGCAGCAGATGTAGTACGTACTGTTCTGTTAACAGGTCAAAGAACTACAGTCCACCCACTCTTATTAACTTTAAAGGAATAGTTCACCTTAAAATTTAAACTGCTGTCATTTACTCTCCCTTATGTCTTTCCAAACCTGAATGTCTTTTTTTCTTCACCAGGGGAGTGGTTTAGCGGAGTCTCCATTAAATCTTCATTAAAGTTTTGCATACAACATATGCACTACATTCCGAGCCTTCATGAGAGCTTTGTGTGAGCAATATATGGAAAATGTTGGAAAAAGTTAGTCACGTCAAATTGGCTGTGGTCAGCATTCGCTTTCATTGTATCAGAGAGCAGCTTGAACATTGTTATAACGGACTCTTTTTGTGTTCCACAGAAGTAAGAAAGTCATAAACGTTTGCAATGACATGTGGGTGGATAAATAAATCGCTTTAAGACTTCACATCAAACTGCAGCTGGTGTTTTAGGATAGAAACAACACAATTCACAGCAATGCCATTTTAAAATATTTTACTCAGCTCATAGCAATCAAACTAAAACTAGGGATAATTATGACGTTATGCAACTTTACCAGGATGAGATGTGACTTGTAAATTCTGGACATCTGGTCACTGTAGTGTAAACACAATAAAAGAACAGTTGCGTTAGCCAGTACATTTCTCATGTCAGCTAAATAGGATTTCCAACAATAGTTGTTTTTTCTGTTCACTCTTTGTTTTGGGGTTTGATCAATGGGCTTGATAAATCAATGAAAAATAAATGAAAAGTTCACCCTGTTTAAATTGTCTTTGTGTTGTAAAGATGTCGTCTTGTTTGTTTGCGGCTGTTTCTCGGAGAGCGTTGCCCCTACGGCAGCAGTTGTGACGTCAAAGGACAAACAAGTTGTAGAGTAAAACATTGTCCTGTCTAACACAAGCTTCCTCACATCTATCCCCTTTTTCCATATCCATTGTTTTATTGCGGTCAGAACTCATGTGTTTTAACAAATAAAAATGTTATGTACTTTTGGTTATTTTTTTATCATTTTGATTTAGCTTTAATTTATATTTAAATTAATATTTTTAATTATCTTAGATTATATGTTGACAGCTGACACACATTTTTAGCTTCCCCACATGTACCCCCTAAAATATGGTTGTGTGATATTGATCATATTGGTATTTATTTATAGCATCTCATGCTCGGATGGTTATCGAGAGGGAATTAGCTGGTGCTTTGGCCATGCTTAGAATTTCATTAGATAGAGCTGCCATCTACCGATTTACAGTCTCATTCCTTCGGCTCTATGAAGTGAAAAATGGCTGTATGCCATAAACAATTAGAGTTGAGAGGGTTCCTTTAAAAATGTATTACGTTATAATTACAAATAACTTAAAATACCACAATATGTAAGTAATGTAATCTAATTACATTTGGGTTCTTCCAAGTGACGTGACGTGTAGCCAAGTATGGTGTCCCATACTCGGGATTTGTGTTCTGCATTTCTCCCATTCGAGTGCACACCCACACACAGCAGTGAGCAGTGAACACACACACAGTGAACACACAACCAGAAAAGAGTCTCCGACGCTGTTCACGTGAGCACCACTACACATGCTTCACATTACAATTATTCTAATTCTCATTGTTAATCATGAATGAATGAATGAATCATTTTATTTCTTTTCTTTTTCCTCTTCAGAACATGATCATTAGTAACAGAACATATTTTAACAAAAAATAATAAGAACAAAATCTCAGCATGTTCAAAAGAAAAGAAAAAATTTAGAAAAAAAAGAAGGAAGAAGCTAACTTATATTTGCCTTCCCCTTTTACACATCTAGCTTTGAAACGGCTACTGTTTTCTCTTTACAAAATATCATAATTTATCCTTAAAAAAAAAAAAAAAAAACCTAATCATTTGTAGTACATTTATTAAAAATAAATCACACAATACAATTATAAAATGAGAAAGAAAAAAAAAAGAAAAAAAACACAATGTCATGAGGATATGGTAACATATTACACTGAATAAACATTTAGCTATTTAAAATAAAAGTTCTTCTTTGGCAAAATTGTATTTCCTTAATAGCCTAAACCCAGGCTTTACTCACTTCAAACATAAACTGTCACTGTTTGCATCGCTGCTACTTTCCAAACACACACAAGAAATGAAATGCGTTCAAAGGCTGGATATAGGCTTTATGAGTTTATATACAGTGAAGAAAATAAGTATTTGAACACCCTCCTATTTTGCAAGTTCTCCCACTTAGAAATCATGGAGGGGGTTGAAATTGTCATCGTAGGTGCATGTCCACTGTGAGAGACATAATCTAAAAAAAAAAATCCAGAAATCACAATGTATGATTTTTTAACTATTTACTAGTAAGATACAGCTGCAAATAAGTATTTGAACACCTGTCTATCAGCTAGATTTCTGACCCTCAAAGACCTGTTAGTCTGCCTTTAAAATGTCCACCTCCACTCCATTTATTATCCTAAATTAGATGCACCTGTTTGAGGTCGTTAGCTGCATAAAGACCCCTGTCCACCCCATACAATCAGTAAGAATCCAACTACTAACATGGCCAAGACCAAAGAGCTGTCCAAAGACACTAGAGACAAAATTGTACACCTTCACAAGGGTGGAAAGGGCTATGGGGAAATTGCCAAGCAGCTTGGTGAAAAAAGGTCCACTGTTGGAGCAATCATTAGAAAATGGAAGAAGCTAAACATGACTGTCAATCTCCCTCGGACTGGGGCTCCATGCAAGATTTCACCTCGTGGGGTCTCAATGATCCTAAGAAGGGTGAGAAATCAGCCCAGAACTACACGGGAGGAGCTGGTCAATGACCTGAAAAGAGCTGGGACCACCGTTTCCAAGGTTACTATTGGTAATACACTAAGACGTCATGGTTTGAAATCATGCATGGCACGGAAGGTTCCCCTGCTTAAACCAGCACATGTCAAGGCCCGTCTTAAGTTTGCCAATGACCATTTGGATGATCCAGAGGAGTCATGGGAGAAAGTCATGTGGTCAGATGAGACCAAAATAGAACTTTTTGGTCATAATTCCACTAACCGTGTTTGGAGGAAGAAGAATGATGAGTACCATCCCAAGAACACCATCCCTACTGTGAAGCATGGGGGTGGTAGCATCATGCTTTGGGGGTGTTTTTCTGCACATGGGACAGGGCGACTGCACTGTATTAAGGAGAGGATGACCGGGCCATTTTGGGGAACAACCTCCTTCCCTCAGTTAGAGCATTGAAGATGAGTCGAGGCAGGGTCTTCCAACATGACAATGACCCGAAGCACACAGCCAGGATAACCAAGGAGTGGCTCTGTAAGAAGCATATCAAGGTTCTGGCGTGGCCTAGCCAGTCTCCAGACCTAAACCCAATAGAGAATCTTTGGAGGGAGCTCAAACTCCGTGTTTCTCAGCGACAGCCCAGAAACATGACTGATCTAGAGAAGATCTGTGTGGAGGAGTGGGCCAAAATCCCTCCTGCAGTGTGTGCAAACCTGGTGAAAAACTACAGGAAACGTTTGACCTCTGTACCTGCAAACAAAGGCTACTGTACCAAATATTAAAATAGATTTTCCCAGGTGTTCAAATACTTATTTGCAGCTGTATCATACAAATAAATAGTTAAAAAATCATACATTGTGATTTCTGGATGTTTTTTTTTTTAGATTATGTCTCTCACAGTGGACATGCACCTACAATGACAATTTCAGACCCCTCCATGATTTCTGAGTGGGAGAACTTGCAAAATAGCAGGGTGTTCAAATACTTATTTTCTTCACTGTATACAGCATTACTTCACAGCTGTTACACATCACATACCTATCACTTGGTTCGTCCTGGTTAACTATTTCAGTAAAATGCTCCTACACTGTACTTTTCTTTCCTTCCTTTTTTGTTTTTAATTCTCCTCTTTGATTTTTTTCTCTGATCAGTTTTACCTACATTGCTGCTTAAACAAGTGGACCCTGCAACTGCGTAGCTTAATGAAAGTCTGCAAATTAGTGCCCGGTGAAATATTAAACTAGGAGGTTTAGGTATTATTGCTCTAGCATATGTTTTTCTTTATTGTTTTTCCCTGAAGATGTTGTTGAAAGTGAAAGTAAAACAGTGAAGGACGTTTGTTGCGTTTTACCGTGAAATGAGAGTTCTGTGTCTTCACATTTCAAAATCCGCACATTTATCTCTCGTCGACCTGTGACCCACTCGCTATTAATTGGAATGTTATTTTTTTATTACTTGCCCCCCCGTCCCACGATTATCCGCAGAATCCGCAGATATAACTGCGATCCGTGCATCACTACTGACAATAGCGTTATTATGTCAAAATAAAAATTTATTTAGTTTTAAGTGAAACTATTCTAATCCTGATAGTATTCCAAAATGTTACGGTAATCTGATTACTTTGTTTCTTGATGTAACTGTAACAAATTACAGACAGCAGATTTTTGCATCCTGATTACGTAACGCCGTTACATGTTTTCTCTTACTCCCCAACCCTGTAAACAATGGTGCTGTGCTTGATGATTAGATGGTTTGCTTACACTTTTCTCTCGGACGAGTTTTCCAGCCGAACCAATTATTGCTTGATATGCAGGAATCTTGATGTCCATTTTTTTTCCATTTATAATAAATGCTCTAAACTGTCAGTGTTATTTCAGTATTATTGTCCCCATAACGTAGGGTTTACCAGGCCACACATACACACACACACACACACACACACATACACACACACACACACTTTTATCTGAACCCAGGGAAATGCCTGGTCTCCACATGGATGCTGTTTCCCTCCAGGTTTCATCTCAGGGGGAAACTTGATGTTCCCCTCAAACTCCACCACAAGCCGTCATGTTACAGTAAATTGAAGGGACACAGCCTTCCATTTTAAGCACATTTTCCTTTGAATGTCATTCACAAGATTGAAACGAGGCTATAGCGCAATCTCCGCCTAGAGTATTTCTGGGTGATACTGCTTTTGAACCTGTGCTAAATAATGGCTCAGACCTCAAGTGACTAATTTTGTTGCCATCTGTGCGGTGTTGTTTATCATCAGAACCATAAAACGGCACAGTTGCTATAATAAAACCGTTGAAACGGTGTTGCTCCCAAGAAAAAAAGGCTTTAATAAACAAAATGAGCTTCCGGACTGACCGAATAGATGATCCTGCAGCTTAATGAGCCACGAAACGGCATTGTGAATATGACAATTTGTGTTCTTCTTTTTTATTCGTCTTTTTTTCACACTATTAAGGGGAAGGATATGTGTAATACAGATACTCTGATGCTTACGGTGTGATTTAAATGATTTAGGTTGAAATAAACTGATCAGGTCAGGCAATTTTAAATTTCTCTATTGCTTTTTTCAGCTTAACAATCCACATTAGGTGTGTGATGCTCTGGCTGCACAAAGGATTATGGGAAATGTAGTTTAGTCATACAATTATATTGTGGTAGGGTTTATGACCTGACATGACTTCATTATAGCAGTGACACTTTGTTCACAGGAAGAGTGTAAATGCTAAAGCAAAAGATGTAAATAAAGTCATGCGGTTTTTGACAATGACTCAAAGGAGGCAGGACTTTCCCAGAAGGCCACTTGTCCTCAGAACACACTGCTCGGTCTTAAGTTCAGCCATTAATCATGTTAAGAGGCATTTTGTCTCTGTCCTTGCATAATGTGAGTCTCTTTACCCCTGTAATACTTGAGGACACCAGGAAAACTGGGAGTTTTTCCCTTTTAAACAAGTGGTTACACAAAGCAGCCGTCATTTACGTCACACAAAAAATACACTACTGACAGAGAAAATGCCTTTTCTACATTGAAAGTGGATGTTGAGTTTCATTGCCAAACTGTATAAAAGAACAAAATGCACCATAAAAGTATCAAAGCTACAATAGAGCTCATATGGTGCGAATGTTAGTTGTAAGGACTAGGCTATGTTTATGGTACGTTTATGGTATCATTTGACCTTATTGACAGAATAAATTACCATCCACTTTTTTAATTTACGCTCTCCTTTTAAAAAATTAGCATCTGCTCAGGTTTCTAAAAGTCTTTTTAGAAATCAATCAATTTACCAGTTTATTTACTATTGACTGTCATATAACCCGACAGTTAACTAAATTTATATAACTAAACATGTTCATGCGCCATTTCTCTGTGATTTAAATTATTTTCTGATTTCTTCTATCCACTTTTAGTTTATATCAGTTTTCTAAAAGCTTTGTAGAATCTTTTCAAAATCAGTAACCATTAATACTATATTGTTTTTTTAATCTTCATTTCGTATTTTCACTCATGATAGATGCAGATCTGTGTTTTAGATTCTGACCTGTTCTCCACTGACTCCCTTGGGTCCTCTCGCAGGTACATTCGAGCAGATCAGAAACTGAACGCCAGCATCTCGACCACAGGCTGCAGCGAACAGGCCGATCAGCATGTGGTGTTCCTGGAGCATGTGGTGGTGCGAGTCCTCATCGTTCACCCTCGCAGAGGAGACCTGGAGATCAACCTCATATCACCCTCAGGGACGCGATCACAGCTACTGGGTCAGAGGTGATGCTCACTTACACGCGACAAGCTGATTTTTATTTTTAGTGTAAGTCAAGCATCACTATTTTATCCTTTTGCCACTTTTTATTGGCTGGATTGTGGCGAGGACAGGAAATGATGGAAGATTTTGATATCTAACATAATCCACTAACCAGCAGGCCTTTAGTAGTGCTAAGTAGATTGCTTACAAATTGTAGTCATTTACTGATTCCAAATGACATGACAAAAATGGTAGTTAGTATTGTAATCCATAACATTTACACATTTAGGGTAATATAATATGATTTATTTTTTTATTATTTTTAATCTAACTCGTTTCACATAATCTTGTACCATATTGATATAAAAATATAAAGAGAAACAAAATATATTCCATTCTTTGTTATCAACAACATGAAGTACATTAATACATTTACGTCACGGTTTCCCCAGACTGGGGTTCGTGATGGAACTGCAGGGAGTTTGCGAGTTTAATGAAAAGCTATTAAATAATTAAATGATAAAAATAAAACACGGTTAATAAAAAGAAAAAATTTACCTGTATGTCATGTGACAATTAACCGACATCAGAGAACCATGAACATTATTATTATTATTAGTAGTAGTAGTAGTAGTATTAGTATTGACCTAAGTTATTATCTTAAAATCTCAAGTAAATATATTAGGTCAAAGAGGTTACGCTGACGAAAAAGTTGGGAATCCCTGCATTGCATGTAAATATGTAACAACGTGAATTTGTAGCCTTAAACGGGTTTGAAAGACAAAAGCCTTTCAAAGACAGCAAAACGAGGTAAAATAATACAGTGATACAAAATAAAAAAACGTGTGAATCAGGAGTTGATTAGATGTGCAATGTTGAGAAAACACTTGTTAAAAGTGAAATGATTTCTTTAAATGCAGTGATCAAATGTTGTGTAGCTTTCAGTTTTCAGTGATATTCACATGACTAGTGGCTGGTCTGTGTGTGCAATTCAACAATCCTGAAGAAGACCTTCTGAACATATATAAGCAGTAGGCTTAGTTTTTAGAAAGGAAAATTTAAAAGATAAAAAAAGTAGTAGTAGGTGGAATCAATTAATTGTGAGAATAACGTGTAACAGAAAAGTAAGTGTAGTCTGATTACAAGTATTGTAAAACATAATAGAAACTAATTTCAAGTACTTTTTTAATCTGATAATGTGAATCAGTTGATGTAACGGCCATCTAGTGTTAAGTAGTGTTCATGGCATGAATGTTGATATGCCTTTAAGATGACTTCTTCTATGGCGTATGTTATTGTATGCATGCTTTTTTTTTTTGTGATGAAGATAAATCATATCAGAACTTTTGCACATGTAATTACAACCTATGCAGTGCAACTAAAAACATAAGTGACACATTAAACTTAAAACAACCTAACTGCATAAGTGTGTACACCAGGGGTGTGTGGCGGAGCCAATATATGCATCTTTAACAATCACACAATTATTTGTATCTGTATTTGAATAAATCGGGAAGTGGGCGGGGCTTTAACCGGAAGTTCTTGAAATTACGTAAGAAGCCGGTTTTAATCCCGTTGTAATTCTGTTCCCTTCATTGTCATTACCAAATATGCCTTGTATAGCTCATAAAATATTTATCTTTTGTAAATACAATTTTTATTATTATTATTATTCCGCCGTAAAACTGAGCGTGCAGGCCAAACCATAAGGACATGAAACCTGACCAGATGGTATGTTTTTATAGTGTCCCTATACAAACACATGCACACTAACATGTTAATATCTTACTTTTAGCGTAGTGTATTCTAAAGGGGTCCACATGGGCTGATGGGCTTTGATCTGGCTGCTCTGGTTTCTGTCACACAGGAAGCTTCATCCTGTCAATCACACAGCAGTTTGATATCCTCTGTGTTGGCCTTGACGCTCTGTGCTCTCCAAAATTTCTCTGCTCTCCGCTTCAGCGTAGTTTAGTATTCTCTTAGCAGTTTTCACCGCATGGTTATGATCCTGAGACTCATTCTCATAGCCCTCACGAATAAAGCTCTCACACAATCCTCGTTCTCAGCTGCTTTTGCTTCAGGATGCAGATTTTTACAGTGGCAACACAACACAGGACCAGAACAGTAAACAAAAATGTCAATAAAATCAAATATTCTGTGATTACTATATTACACAATGCTTATTATGGAAAATGTGGGTCTAAAAAATGTCACTACAATCAAATCTATATAAAATATTTTGAAGCATTTCCGCATGGCTGCAACAAAACAAAAGGTCTAAGTACTTTCTGAATGCACTCTATTTTTCTTGGTTTTGGAAAAACATTTTTTTGAGAAAATTACACAACTTTTATTGGGGGAAATGTGGCTAATCAGACATTGGAAAGAATGTCACTAAAATAAAATTCATAAAATAAAGCGTTTTAGCATAAGGCTGCAACATAACAAAATTGTTATAATGGGAAATAATATGGCTCTTCAGACATGAAATGCCAAAAATGTTTGGACAAATGAAATGCCACTGTCGTCTTTTCTACCCGTAACAATGTCTGTCACTCTAGTTTGTCTATGTGAAAGTCCCTCGGTTCTCAATTGTTCTCAGAAAGCTTATTGTTTTGACGCTCCACATCTTATTTACCGCATGGAGACAGAAGACCTGTCAGAATCCTCCCATGCACAAACATCTCCCACAGAGCATCTGCTTTTGTGATAACAGACATGACAGCCTAATGGGGCTTCCCGCTTTGGAGAGTATTTATTAATGGCCAGGAGTCGCCCCGCTCTCCTGCTCTCTCACCCTGGGCTTTCAGTGCTAAGAGTCGAATTGTAGAGTTGATGGATTGTCGTCCAAATGACGCCTGCGAATTGCCAGGAAAGACATTTGCCTTGAATTATCGCTCCGGTTGGAGAGGGATGCTGTGGTCGGGACCTCCCTTCATCTCGTTTATTCAACGTGCACGCTGCCAGAGCCAAATGCAGTTCATATTTACCATCTCCTTATAATGCAGACCGCCTCGACTTGGTGGCTGGAGAAGAAAGACGCAAATGTAATATGCGAAAAACTGTCCAAGCCTGTTAACAAGGACCTTGAAAGGGGCCAAGTTCAGAAATGGCTGCTTTGGAAAGCTCTCATTAGTAGTGTGATTGTGGACAGCTCAAGGGGAAGAAGTGTTTTTATCAGTATGAGTGCAGTTCTAAGGAAGCACTAGGGGTCTGATACCAGGCATGAGCAAATGTGAGTTGCCCTTTTGTTGATATCTGACACTTAGAGAGCAAGTTCATGCTGATCATAAGTAGCGATAAGAGTAAGATAAGAAAAAAATACTGGAAACATGATTTTCATGATGTTTTGTTAATGGATCTTAAATGTTTGTATTCATGCTATGACTTACCTTTTCTGCTGACATCACCCAGGCCCCATAGGATATTATGAACCTATTATCCGGTGAACCTAATAGCTCTTAGTCATTGTTTTTGGTTACTGTTAAAGGTAATGCATTTTTTCCAAAAACCATACCAATAGTTAAATAATTGAATTCTGGTTAATTTAATGAAGGTAACAGCAATAATCGCAGTTCCTCCTGTTCCTGTTTTTCACAGGTGTTTTCCCCTTATATTGAATTACGCATCACATTGTGTTTGGTTTTAGGGTTAAATGAAATGTCCAATAATGTAATGGCAGAACATTGAAAATTACAAGTACATCCCAAACACACCAACTTTTTTTTCTTACACTGTATGTATCTGCAGTATATAGGCTATGTACATAAAAATGAATTTGTGCATATTGTGGAATGGATGTAATTATTATGCTTTACACTTAAGGCTGAAAAGTAGGTTTGGATTTTATTTATTTATTTAAGGGAAATAGTTAATGGTCTATGAATCATACATTTTCATGCAAGGGAAAAGGAAAATGCATATAAAAAATATATAAATTCTGTCATTTACCTAATGTTGTTCCAATTATGATTTCTCTATGTGAAATTTGACACGATATTTTGAGATATTTCTGTTTTTTCCTCCATAAAAGTCAATGGGATCCAGTGTTGTTTGGTTCCAAACCAAACAACATTTCTTCAAAATATCTTCTGTGCCCCGCAGAAGAAAGTAAATCATACAGGTTTGGAACAACATGAGGGTGAATAAATGATGACAGAATTTATATTTTTGGGTGGAGTATCCCTGTAATGTCAACCACAGACCACAGACTCTGACTTGTCCCTCAGTTGGTAAAGACAAACAGGAAAATGTATTTACAGTAATACACCTACGATGTAACATAATCTGTCTGACCTGAGCAAAGTTTATAGCACCACGTCGCACCAGCTGCTCCGAGCTCACACATACAGAGCCAAAGCATCCATCTGCTCAATCACCGTGATGCGGTGATGTGACGTGGACTCGTGCTTCACAGGTGCAAGCGCAAATCAGGCTCATGGACTCGTTCCCAGTCAACCCTGCTGCACAGCGCCAGCATGTGATTGGGATTTTGTTTTAGATGACGAGGAGCACGTTTGTTTTTGATCTTTTCGCACACTTCTGAGGAGTGATGTAATTGACTGAAGTGAAGGATATTTCTTCAGTTTAAATTGATCAAACATGCTCTAACTGTTTTTTGTTTTCCTTTCTTTTTGTGTGTTTTTAACCTCAAAATAAATAAAAAAACTTCCATAAAAGTAACATGATGTTAGGCTAATTTGCATATCCATTCTGATATACACCATTCTGGTCAGTGTGCGCATCAGAAAACCATTCATAAAGCGGTTCTGATTCTAAATTCTTTCCAAACCTACTGCAAAATGTTAAATTCATTCAAGTTGATTTAAAAACTACTTACACTTTACAATAAAGTTAAATTTTTTTGTTAACTAACATGAACTAACAATGGAAAAATACTACTCTTATTAAATCTTGTTAATTTCAACATTTACTAACACTTTAAAATAAAAAAAATAGCTAATATGCACAGCTAATATTTTTACCTTAACAAAGATTATTAAATAGTGTAAGAAATGTATGTATTGTTGTTTGTTAATGCACTAATGGGACATTATTGTAAAGTGTTACCAATAAATTTACATTTATTTTAATACATTTAAACAATTAAAATGTATTACAATTGAATACATTTAAATTATACAATTACATTTTAAATAAATGTATCCTCTTTTGCTCTCCTCTTCTCTTTAAAACATACACCACTCTGTTTTTTTTGTCTTCCAGATTGTTTGATAACTCCAACGAGGGCTTCAGGAACTGGGAGTTCATGACAGTGCATTGCTGGGGGGAAAGAGCGGAGGGCACGTGGACCCTGGAGATAACCGACTCGCCCTCTCAGCTGCGTAACCCGGAGGTGTTGGGTAAGGAATGAATAGAGGAATAAAGTTCAGACTGAATATGCTTCCAGTGCAGACAACCAGTGTGGTGCAATGCCAATCATATCCAGTCTAGACATAGTGTAATCCTAAAACATGACTCTATTCCCAAATTCTGAGCCTAATTCTAATGTTGTGTTTGCTCAAATATGAAGCTGAATTGCTTTGGTACTAGTTTGCTTTCACACTGTGTTATGTTGTTTCCTATCCCTTATGCGCATGTGAAATACTTCTGCATTCCAGACAAATGATTTTGTCTCTCAGTACTAGATGCAGTAATTGTAGCTTTACTTTTTACGTCATGTTTCTCAAAAAAAGAACAATAAAATGTATGACATATTACATTGGCGATGTTCTTAAAACCTTAGTAAACTACTTTGCTGTTTCAATGGGCAGCTGATTTCTTAGGCAGCATCCTAGTGAAATTGTAAACTCATAAGCCATACCAGACTTTTGTCCATGATTTTTTGGTGTGTGCGCTTATTTGGAAATTGTTTGCATTCTTGTACTTGCATCAAGTATGTTTCTGATTTAAATGAATGACATTTTTTGCTTAATGCAAACTTTCTTTGAGACCTGCTGCAGATTAAAGTTGTTCCTTCCTCTGTTTCTCATCAGGATTGATGTGATTCATTGTAATGCGTAACAGAACTTTCTTCGTCAGACTTCTTTTCTTCGTTTCTTTCTTCTCTCTTCAGGTAAGCTGAAGGAGTGGACACTAATCCTTCACGGCTCGTCTGAACACCCCTACCAAACCCAGGGTTCCCACCACTCTCGCTCCAGGATGCTGGAAAGTCCTACAGCAGGCAAGGAGCTAAAAACCCCAGATTCTGTGCCAGGAGCTCCTGAGCATGAAGAGGAGGAAGAGGAAGAATATAATGGTACTCTCAGTAATACCTAGACAAGTAAAAAAGTTTGGGGTTGGTAAGATTTTTCTATTTGTAATCTTATGCTCGCCAAGGTTGCATTTATTTGATCAAAAATACAGTAAAAATGGTGAAATAACAAGCTGAATTTTTTTAGCATCATTCTAATTATTGATGTCTGGTTCGTTCACCAAACGAGTTCACCAAATCAGACAGAATCGTTCTAAACTGTTCGGATCTTGAGTCAGCACTGGTCCACAAGTTACTAAAGTTTCTGACTTTCGGATGTGCCTGACAGTCAGTCTAACTCAAAATAAAAAACTTTCCCGGAGTATTTCCCAGTTACTCTAACTGTACAGTGTACACTGAACCAAGACATGCTGTGCTGAGAGAACTGATGAGCTCGAGCTGCTGATACTGAGCATGCAAAAACAAACAGTACACACACTGCTACAGCGCTTCTCGAGTCAAGAGGTGTGTTTGACTTGAAGCGGCGCAAGACCGATTGGTGTATGACATCAAAGTACCGCCGAGAGCGATTAGAGAGCAGATGGCTCTGTATACTTTCGAATTGCTCTCATGTACTTTGATGCCATACACCAGGGCTATTCAATTGGCGGCCCGCGGGCCAAATGCGGCCCGCCAATCATCTCCATCTGGCCCGACGGCACCAACCTCCCTCCTCCTCTTTTCCTGGCGGTACGGCTAATTTAGTTTGATACGCGCTCCGATTGACCTGAGAAACGTTTTGCGTGAGAATATTTCAGCAGTTATTATATGTCCCGAATTTATGTCGACTGAACCAGTGATACCAATCATTTGTGAATTAATCATTCTTAAACTATCTAAACGCGCTTGCATAACGGTCTAAAACTATTCGGATTCATTCGGATCGCTCCGTCACTGAATCATTTGAAGCGGTTTCTCGGTCAGTACGGTAACAACAAACAGCGCTGGTTTCAGTTATTTCACTAGTTATTTCAACACGGCCAAGGACAGAGTTGCGTTTACTCCTGGTCCCGGACACTTAATTAATTTATTAAACAGCGTTGCAACAACCAGTGGGAAGCGTTTCAGTCCGACAGAAATCTCTCTGTTACAAACCACAGATCACTCGATGATTTTGTATTAAATCGGATGAAACAACCTAAACATTCACAACAAGACTGATGAGGAAAGCAGGAGAAACATTGTGACATGAACGAAATTAAAGACTTTAAATCCCCTAATCACCCTTAAAAACATTTAGCCTACCATGAATGTACTGTAGTAATTTACCATGTGTTGGGCAGAAATGCAATATTTATATTGAATACTATGTAGTAATAAATAAATATAGTAAATATATATATATACATATATATATACTATAATATTATAAAGTAGGCTATAATAGTAAATATAGTGATTTATATTGCATTAGATTTATTAGGTGGGTAGAGGAATATACAATTAATGTTTGTTATGAAATTATGTCAGTTTCTTTGTAAAGATGCGTATTGTTTTTAACTTGTTTAGGCATTTTATACAGTGGGAGTGAGTATCCTGTGGTTATCAAGTCTCACTGTCAGAATATTTTCATTTAAGCATAACAATTATAAATAAAATTATTTCTCACCAACAGCTACGAGTTTGTATAATTGATTTATTTGTTCCAAGGAAAATAGTTGTACACAGCTGTAAATTATCAAGTTTTTATTTATTATGGTTTTATATATCTGCATTCTGTTAGGTACCACATTTCCAAGTAAATACCATTCCATATTTATTGAAATTGTTATGTTTCAATAAATAAGCTAAACCCCAAACCAACCCACCGGCCCACCTCAACTTTTCGATATGATAATCCGGCCCTCGAATGAAGCTAATTGAATAGCCCTGCCATACACCAATCGGTCTGAGCAGGGCCGCTTCAAGTCAAACACACCTAAGAGTAGGTTGCAACAGTTTTCGAATCACCTGAGCCGAGAACGGTTTCTTTAGTTGCAAAACTTAAATGTAAGAAACTTGATGATAATGATTATTATAAGTTTTTACTGAAGTTATGATTACAAATTTGAATGTGTTTGAGTGTATTTTCATCCGTTGGGATGATAGAATTGACGTTATTACGTCATTGGGTGAATGACGTCATTCCTGGGGATGTAAAAGAACTGGTGAACCAGTTTAATAAAACAAACTGTCCTAAAGAATCAGTTTGGAAAATAACCAGACTTCACGTCACTAATTCTAATATGCTGATTTACTGCTCTGGAAACATTTCTTCTTCTTATCAATGTTGAAAGCAGTTGTGCTACAAAATATGTCTGGAAACAGTGAAACGATGAATATGCTATGCAGATATTTGATGAATAAAATGTTCAAAAAAATTTAAATCTGTTTTAACATTATAAATATCTTTACTGTCACTTTTGAACAATTTAATGCATCCATGTTAAATTAAAGTATTAATTAATTTTTTTTAAACTTACCGATCACAAACTTTTGGACGGTAGTGTATATATAATGGACTGAAAAGAAGTTGAATGTTAATAATGAAAACAAAAGCTAGTAATAACAAATATAAGTTACATGAAATATATTTGTTTGTCATTATATTTCAGGTCCGTGTCATCATGAATGTGGAGATCAGGGCTGTGATGGGCCGGACGCTGATCATTGCCTCAACTGCATTCACTTCAGTCTGGGCAGCCTCAAAACT
This sequence comes from Semotilus atromaculatus, assembly GCA_031834385.1. Lineage (NCBI taxonomy): Eukaryota > Metazoa > Chordata > Actinopteri > Cypriniformes > Leuciscidae > Semotilus > Semotilus atromaculatus. The sequence continues at coordinate 27,141,691 of JAULUF010000009.1, forward strand.
GGCAGGTAAAGCTGTCGTCTAGAATGAGGACAATTATATTTAAAACGTTTCAGTTTAGTGTTAGAGTATTTTTTTTTTTTTAATTATGTTTCCCACTTAAAATTGAATGGTACTATAGCATAATGGTAATTTATAAATGTACTTAAGCAAAATAGTCAACTATATATAGAGAATGTATAGTATGTTAGTTTAGAATTTATTTTTGCTTTCCCCATTGTCAAATAGATTCATGCTTCCCTTCTTTTTCTTCATCTCTTGTCCTCCTCATAGGACATGTGTTAGTCACTGTCCACTGGGCTACTTTGAGGACGAAGATGCCCGTAGATGTCGTCGCTGTAACAGAGGCTGTGAGAAATGTGTTGGTCGTGGACCGAATGAGTGTAGATCTTGCCGGAGAGGTCTTTATTTCTACTCAAAGGAGAGCGCCTGTGTGGAAACCTGTCCCACTGGCTGCTTCAATGACGAGGGTGAGTACAACAAAGATGGGACTCCCATTGTTGAAAAGCATTTATGTGTTTATTGAGCTGAAATTTCTGAACTACCATATGTGTCCAATAAATTAGGTCTAGTATTTACTTTGAAACCATTTTCATTCAGATATTGCTATTAAATTTCACAAAGAATTACAAAGAAATTATAAAAAATTGAATTATATGTGAAATTAAGGAGAGAGACTGAAATTGACAGAAATACTCCAATAATCCTTTAACGTTTTTTTTTACAGTGCATCAACAAGAATGCTAAAGGTCTGTCAATGTAAGATAATGCCTGTAACGGTGTAGAAATAAACTTTTTTTATTTATTAAGGTGAAATATTTAAATATTTGCTTTTTTTAATTTTTTTTTACATTTAGGGTAATTTGAGGTCATGAGGGCATTTTCCATTTATTTCAATTTATTGATTTAACAGGTGCTGTTAAACTAAAGCGACTTACAAATAAGAAACATCATAAGCGATTTATCATTGAAGAGCCAACATTACTTACTAAAGGTTAGACAGAGACCTGGAGAGGCCTACAGCCCACAGTCTCTTGCACCCACTGTGTAATTTGGTGGTTTGAGATGATTTGAGCTTTGTGACATCGTGCGTTATCCTGCTGAAAGTAGCCATCAGAAAATGGGTACACTGTGGTCATAAAAGGATGGACATGGTCAACAACAATACTCAATGATTGAGTGCTAGAGGGCACAAAGTGTGCCAAGAAAATGTCCCCCACACCATAACACCACTACCAGTCTGAACCTTTGATACAAGGAAGGATGGATCCATGTTTTCATGTTTTTTTTAATTCTCACCCTACCATCTAAATGTCTCAGCAACGTTTTTCCAATCTTCTATTGTCCAATTTTGGTGAGCTTGTGCGAATTGTTGCTTCAGTTCCCCTTTCTTAGCTGACAGGAGTGTTCCCCGGTGTGATCTTCCTCTGCTGTAGTCCATCTGTAGATCTTCTGCAGATCTCGGTTGTAATGAGTGCTTATTTAAGTTACTGTTGCCTAGCTTGAACAATTTAATAAGAATCAGTATTTAATTCATATAGTGAAGACTAAGCAGTGTTTTTATTTTTTACTTTTAATTATTTAATTTCTGTTGTTAAATAAACCTAATATAGGCCTACCTGAAACCCTAAAACCTGGTTTACACTGACGTTAAAATGACACTTACTTTTTATGTAGCTAATGCTACAGTAAAACACATCACTTTTAGAAGTTGTGGGTATGCTTTCTTCTCACAAAAGGAATGTGAAACATTATTTGTGTTGGTTATATCAATTTCAGTTTTTAAATATAATTTGAGTTTATTTTACATAGTTAAAACATTATCGTATCGCATATTGTATATCTCATTATATAATGAGTTATCGCAATCGTATTTTTCTTCAATATTGTGCATACCAAATATATATATAATTAAAGAACATCTGGAACATGCTAATGATGCCTTTCAGAAATAGTTCACCAACATGAAAATAATGATGTTAAAACTATGAGCAGATTTTACTGTATTTGGAACGACATGAGGGTGAATAAATGAAGAGTTCAGATGCAAAAGCCTCTAAGTGCCATCTGAAATTTTCATCTAGAATTATCATTTTTATCAAGCTCGTATATTTAAGTTCAGTAATTTCACTTAAATGGCTATGAAAATTACCTATTATTGTCATTTAAGTGAAATTATTGAACTTAAATAAACAAGCTTGATAAAAATGATCATTGTAGAAGAAAATTTCAGATGGCACTTAGAGGCTTTTGCATCTGAACTCTTCAAATAGAGTCCGAATTTTTATGTATTTACAACTTCCTTTAAAATACTGCCTATATAATCACAGAACAGAGCATGTTTGCATCAGTCAGCACTGAAGCGTGGCGGCCCATGGGCACAGAGCAAAAGAATAGCGTTGTGTACATCTTTCTGACTAATTCTGCATTTGCATGTGGGATGTTCTGGGTTTATTGTCCCTTGTTGTTTCCATCTTGTTGATAACAGATGCTGGGATGGAGATGTGCTCTAGTTATCTCCACAAATCAGCTTGTTGATTGAACGTCTTTCACAGTCCGCCTGTGATGTGTACGAGGATGATAAAAGCCAGCAAAGACTTGGTTTATCACTGTTTGTGCACGCTGTCCTCAGCTGTTAAACACATGCAGAGCCGAGCATGTGAAACAGATGTTGATGATGGATATGTGTTTAGTGGCAACTTGAATGGATGAAATTTGCACATACCCAAGTATGAATTGCATCCAGATGCATCTAGATATTTCACTCACTGGTGATCGGTGAAAATTAAAAGTAATTTAAAAACTATGAATTCTCCACTGTCTTTCGGACTTCTTTGGGAATTAAATGCTAGTACTCTAGCACTGGCGTACCTCAAAAATCATGGGGGAACAGTGACATCATGCACAAATGTTTTGGGGATAACATTTTATTTTTAATCTTAGATTTAGATCTTTCTATCTTAGACATTTTACATGCAATCCAGTTATATTTAAAAAAAAAATGTTTGGTCTAATTTTGTGCAAATGTTACGGTTTACATAGGATGAACCCAAACGCAGACTGTATGCAGAACACACGAGGTTTATTACAGACAAAACAGGGAAAACAAAACCCCACGAGGGGGAAAACAGTACAAGATAAAGTAAACGACTAACCACACTAGACTAAGACTTTGACATTAAACTACACAGGAACAAGACAGGCTTTTACAAGATCGCAACTTCGTAAAGACAAAACACTCGACTAGGTACTCACAGGGCATTGACATGGCACGTAAGGCAATGAACCGGCACAGGACAGCAAACACAAGGGGATCAAATAGGGAGAAACAGCAGGTGACACAGATGAGGCAATAATGACAAACCGAGGATAACGAGGGGGCGGGGCAAGAGACCGAGACAGCAAGCACACAGCCCAAACACAAGGCCATGTGCCTGCACACATAACATGGGTCTGTCATGGTCCTGCCTCAAGAGTAGAGAAAGAGAATGACAAGAGGGCAGAATCATGACAGTAAAAGCATCATAACTAATCAAATAATGAATAAAGAAAGAGATTTTTCACAGATATTGCTTCTAATTCATGCATCACTAAGATAATGTGAGCTGAGAGCATTACATTGTGGGAAAATCTGGTATGCTGCACATTTTAACACAAATATGGTAGGGTGACTCTCACAAATATGGGACACATATCAAATGAGAAATGTTATTTTGCACAGACAAAACATTTTCGTAAAGAATGACCCGTGAAGACTGCAGCAATATTGTCGGTATAGAGGGTAGCGTTGACGTCACTTTCTCGCCGGGACGCCCCCTCAGCAGAACTGAGTGGCAAAACATTCTGCAGCATGACTGGATTTAATTGGGGAGACAAACCATACTAAGCAGATAAAGCAGATTAAAACAAACGATCTGCTTAAATTAAAGGCAGTTGAACTTGACAGTGTTCCTTACAACTTACCAAAGAATCAGTGGTCCATGGACATTGACTTGGCCAGGAATCGGGTTTCCTGACATTTATATGCAACTGATTTCAACGCCATGGAAATACATAAAGCAAAGCCTGTGAACGCTTTACGCCAGACAACACTATAAATAAAATATAGGACTAAATCCAGATGATAACTTATATTATTGTTATATCATTCTATCGCCCAGCCCTAAAACTTGTAAAGCACCAAGGCATCATAGACATAACATTATGACTTTATGTAAAGCTGCTTGGAAGTGCTGACTTGATCGAACTTCAAGATGGGATAAAAGTGACAAGGACATCAATAAAGCAATAAGCCCCTTGAAGCCGTGATTTACAGTGAATTTATAACAGCTAAGTCGTTGTTAGGCACGACGTGGAGCGGAGTGCCTAAAACCCCCTTAGCTGTTCTAAATTCACTGTAAAACACGGCTTCAAGGGGCTTATTGCTTTTATAAAACGATTACTCCATTCAAATATTCATTTGAATATTTATTTTATTCATAAAATAAACACCAGCAACCAAAAATATAATGTTATAACACATTTATTCCTCCGCCAAGCAATGTAGTTCCAAAGAGTTGCGCAGTAATACTAATGCTATGCGGTCACAGGTGTATGTTTGTTGAGTAATTTACAACGGCTTCAAACGCAGCTCAACCAATCAGAATCAAGGACCGGAACTATCCGTTTTATAATTGATATTCTAGTTGTATTTATATACACTTTTAAAGTTATGTGCTGTCAGCTGTTACCGTCATGCAGACAATACAGAGTTCTGCGATGTAAACTGAATCTATTTAAGAACTCCTTTGTGCTATTTATCTATTAGCTTTGTAAGGAAAACTGGGTTTGACTAACATTATCCAGCAAAACCTGGTTTCCCCAAGTGGAACATGTTCCTGGATCAACATCTTTGTTGTTCCTGGAACAAAATTCCAATCAACCAATCAGATTTGAGGGATATGTTTACAGTTTACGTCAAGTATAGGCTTACAACCAGGGTTAGGTGCTTCTATCAGTGTTATTCATCTTTCATTTTCCTCTGATTTTAGAAATAAGTTATGGTTAGGTTTATGTTTCTGCGAATTGCAGGGACCCATTTGCTTCTCTTTTCTGTAGCTTTCGACAGTCTGTAAAAGATAGGTCTGATTTATTGTTGTACAGTTTATCTGTACAGTCAATCTCAAAGCTCTATCCCATTTTAGATGTGTTTTGGGTTTTTCGCTGCATTCAAGCTGATCAAACATTACAATATGCACTTAGTCTTTTTGGCACTCAGTTAGTACAACCGCAGTGATTCTTCCTGCCTATTGTGACGTCATGTGCATAACCTCTATAGTATGAGTAGTACGCTAGTATGTCTGTCTTTGTCTATGTGACAATCTTGTCACTTTTTCTTTCCAGGCCAGAGACGTTGCCTGAAGTGTCATGAGAACTGTTTGAAATGCTTGAGAGATGCAGACAGATGCACTTCCTGTAAGGATGGCTTCAGGTAATACAAATAAAAATCATATTCACTGCAAAAAAAAAAAAAAATCATTATCTTAATCAACATTTCCACAAAACAACCTGATTAGAAAGAAATGCTCAACTTCATGTCCAGTGTTGAACTGCTGCCTCTCAGATTGTGGTCGTTTAGAATGCGTCCCAAGAACATTTGATTATTGTTGTATTTGGTGCTGGATAGGAATAGGAATAGTTATAATAATAATAATAATGATAATAATAAATATGACAAAATTTTCATTTTTAAGTGAACTATTCCTTTAATTGCAGTCTAAATAAAAGTAAATGTTTGCAATTACTAAGCATTTAAAAGTCTCTTGTAACCTATAAACTTTCCCTCGCAGAACTGTGACCCCTCTTTGCACAATATACACTCACCGGCCACTTTATTAGGTACCCCATGCTAGTAACGGGTTGGACCCCCTTTTGCCTTCAGAACTGCCTCAATTCTTCGTGGCATAGATTCAACAAGGTGCTGGAAGCATTCCTCAGGGAGTTTGGTCCATATTGACATGATGGCATCACACAGTTGCCGCAGATTTGTCGGCTGCACATCCATGATGCGAATCTCCCGTTCCACCACATCCCAAAGATGCTCTATTGGATTGAGATCTGGTGACTGTGGAGGCCATTTGAGTACAGCGAACTCATTGTCATGTTCAAGAAACCAGTCTGAGATGATTCCAGCTTTATGACATGGCGCATTATCCTGCTGAAAGTAGCCATCAGAAGTTGGGTACATTGTGGTCATAAAGGGATGGACATGGTCAGCAACAATACTCAGGTAGGCTGTGGCGTTGCAACGATGCTCAATTGGTACCAAGGGGCCCAAAGAGTGCCAAGAAAATATTCCCCACACCATGACACCACCACCACCAGCCTGAACCGTTGATACAAGGCAGGATGGATCCATGCTTTCATGTTGTAGACGCCAAATTCTGACCCTACCATCCGAATGTCGCAGCAGAAATCGAGACTCATCAGACCAGGCAACGTTTTTCCAATCTTCTATTGTCCAATTTCGATGAGCTTGTGCAAATTGTAGCCTCAGTTTCCTGTTCTTAGCTGAAAGGAGTGGCACCCGGTGTGGTCTTCTGCTGCTGTAGCCCATCTGCCTCAAAGTTCGACGTACTGTGCGTTCAGAGATGCTCTTCTGCCCACCTTGGTTGTAACGGGTGGTTATTTGAGTCACTGTTGCCCTTCTATCAGCTCGAACCAGTCTGGCCATTCTCCTCTGACCTCTGGCATCAACAAGGCATTTCCGCCCACAGAACTGCCGCTCACTGGATGTTTTTTCTTTTTCGGACCATTCTCTGTAAACCCTAGAGATGGTTGTGCGTGAAAATCCCAGTAGATTAGCAGTTTCTGAAATACTCAGACCAGCCCTTCTGGCACCAACAATCATGCCACGTTCAAAGTCACTCAAATCACCTTTCTTCCCCATACTGATGCTCGGTTTGAACTGCAGGAGATTGTCTTGACCATGTCTACATGTCTAAATGCACTGAGTTGCCGCCATGTGATTGGCTGCTTAGAAATTAAGTGTTAACGAGCAGTTGGACAGGTGTACCTAATAAAGTGGCCGGTGAGTGTATATATTGAGTTTTGAATTCTCAAGACGTACTGGTGCAGATGAAATAGCGTAAGAAGTGAGGCTTTGGGGTTTTGTGTCAGTTTAGGACATCTAGAATGCATCTGGTCATCTTTATGTATGCTGTCTTTACTGTGGTTTAGTCGAGCCGTACTGAGACAGACCGGGCTTTACTTCTTGAAAGGCAGTCTGGTCTTGTGAAGGGTAAAACGCTGCATGCTCTACGCCGTGACCTCTCTACAGCATTTAATCTGTCAGGGTTATATATCGGGACATGTGAAGCGCGGATAGAGATCGAATGCCTGGAGTTTTTTAGATTCATATTCTCTGCGTCATACTTGCTCGAATGATTATTGAAACGGTTCTCTTCCTCTGTCAGGTTCAACCACTGACCAACAGTTCCCTAACAAAACCGTTCTATGAGCCAAGACTCAGCATGAAGAAGATTGTTGAGTTGTTTTCTCAGCCACACATTAAGCATAGTCTTCGATTCAGATTAACTGGTATCTCTGATTTGTTTGAAAATATTATTTACTGTACATCAACATCAGTTTTAGTCTGTGCCATATTTAGAGCACTAAAAGCTTAAAGGGGAGACCACATCTACACGTTTGGTGCTAGAGCTGTCACAATTATACATTTTATCTGGAGATTAATTGTTAAACAAAGCAATTAACAATTTAATTGACTATTTTTGTGTATGTTGGATATAGTGTGAAATAATGTATTATTTTCTTTTTAAGGTTAGTAAAATAATGCATGTTAAAGTGACAAGTATTAAAATAAAGTATTAAAATATAAAATATTATTAAATATAAAAGTCCACTTTGTAATAATAACTTGGATTAATTGAAAAATGTTAACTTTTAAACTAAATAAGTAAGGGACAATGTACATCCAGCCGGTTGTTATTGCAGAATAAACCTTGACAGGGTGATCAGGATCTTGCATTAGCCTGAAGGGGTTTATTCTGCAATAACAACCGGCTTGATGTACATTAATAGCGCTTATTAAATGGCTACTTGCTGCATAAGTAAATAATTAGACATGACATATTGATCGAAATATTCTATTAGCTCTTTAAACACAAAGCTTCCATGAGAAAAAAACATTCCTAGCAAGCGTAAAGAGCAGACTTCAGTGACAGTTACCCAGATGAGTCTGTGCTATCAGTTTTTACCGGTTGTTATCGGGGGATAACATACTAATTATATTATGTTATAATTAGTATGGTAAAATAATTCATTGTTATTATTAGCTATACAATTTTACAAAATTACAATTATATATTTGTTTTTCTCTTGGTATGAACAGTCTTAAGTTGCATTAACAAGTGTTGATATGTAAATGGGGCCATCACATGTTAATGTTCTGATATAACTGTTTTGCTTTCCATGATGTGACCACTTTAAAACTGTGAAAACATTGCAATGAATTGTGATATAAGTTTAATTTTTCCTCCTCTTTTGTTTCCCGATTAAAGTCTGGCAGGAATGACCTGCGTTCCGGAGTGTGCCAATGGAACTTATTTTAACTTGGAAGAAATGAAGTGCAGCCCTTGCCACATCTCCTGCTCCACATGCACAGGTCATTTTTTATTCTATTCTATTCTATTCTATTCCAATTTGATGTACTTGCTGTAAATATTACAGCCACACGTAATTTTTCATCAATTATTTCAGAACAAAAAATTTTATACAACAAACAATAAACAAACAAACATTCTTAGTAGTATCTTAGGGGTTAATAAAATTTTCTGCTCCACCATCCTGAATAGTTAATCTCCAACCCTGAACAAAAACACACCAGAACAAACTAATTAAGATCTTCAGGATTATTCGAAAATTACAAATGGGTAAACTGCCAAAGAGGGCCTTGAGGGCCAGAGTTTAGAAACCTTGATTTACATCTATATATCATTGTGAGTCTCATTCAGAATTATTGTGTTCACTCACAGTCAAGTCAGTCAAGTCACCTTTATTTATATAGCGCTTTTTACAATACAGATTGTATCAAAGCAGCTTCAGAGTAATAACATGAAAATAACACAACAAAGTTTGTTTCTAGAAGAAAATGTCGTCATCATCATCCACCTTAAGTAAGGCAGATCAATAAGATTGTTGAATATTTTAATGTCCCCAACTAAACAAGCCAAAAGCCAAGGCAACAGTGGCAAGGAACCAAAACTCCATCAGAACTGGCCAACGAACGAACAGTGTATGATTTATGATATGATTATGATTCAGGCAGCATTACAGGTCAGAAGTCAGGTTCCATCTGGACTTTGCATATGCAGAGCCGACTCAAATACAACTCATAGAAAATGAAATGAACTGAATGAGGAATGAGATCAGATGTCTTGCCTAACTTGCTTACCACAGGAGCAGAATCAATTTGCAGTAAGAAACGCAAGAGTCTTGTTTTCAGGACAGCGGGAGTGAAAGAGTCCCTGCCAGTCCTGTATCGCTATTGCTGCTCAGCCATAGAACTTAATTAACTTAGTTCATTATACCAGCCCACCAGAGACGACTGATAAGCCGTGAGTTGTTTGCTTTCCAAGTTCGCTGAAATGTGGAGAGCTGATGTTGTAGACACAGCGTGGTGGAGGGAAGTAAATTGACAGATTAGCCCGAATGTGTGTGTGTTAGTGTGTCTGCGTGTTTCTACCTCATTTAACATAGTCATGGACTCTATTCCAAACCCTATATTGAGCTGCCTATGAAGGCAGCATTTTAAGACATAAAGTAGAATAGCATTCATTTGTGAAGACGTCAATCCCTCAATGCACTGCAACATTGTTCATCTGGATTGGTAGACTGATCAGGAGACTTGTTTACTTCATTCAATAGTATTTCAGTATACTTAAAAATGTCTTATTTTAAAAAAAAATTGTGTGACTGTATTTATGGATCTCTATGGGCTCTATGCACAGCTGAACTACTTCCTGAACTTCAGGCAGCTTCTTTGTTTCCTGTCTGCCCTTATTGGACAAACTGATTAGTTCAGGTGTGCCTGACTAAGGAAGTAGTTCAGCTGTGCATAGAGCCTATTGAAATCAACTGCATGTGGATGCAGTCGTGCTTCATGTGTAGAGCATTCAGGAAGATTTTTTTTTATGGAAAGAAGTCCCTTATGCTGCATTTATTTGATAAAAAATAAAAACAGTAATATTGTGAAATATTATTACAATTTAAATGAATAAATAATTAATTAGCATTGTTGAAAACGGTTGTGCTGCTTAATTTTTTTTTGATGAATAGAACGTTTAGAAGAACAGCATTTATTTGAAATAGAAATTTTTTGTAACATTATAAATGCCTTTACTGTCATTTAAACCTTTTTGATCTGTTTAATGCATCCTTGATGAATTAATCAGTGCTTTAAGTGGGCCGGTACGCGCCGGTACTCAGTACCGCCACTTCCAAATATAGCTCTTGAGCATACCGCCACCTCTCCGTGCGCCCAGAACGTGCTTTTAGCGTACCGGTACGCTCATTTGAACATCTGTTTTAATCCTTTGGCTGCGCTGCCGCTTTTCAGAGCGCCCTCCACAATGCACGCTTCCTAATTCGTCCCACCGAGAGCAGAGACTACATTACCCTACCTTGAGTTTTACAAGTGAAAAGCGCATGCGTCTCTTTTGCCGCTGTCAGTGTACTCAACGTGGGCCGGAGAGGTTGTGTGAAACGCGCAACCATAGCTGCTCGGTTAAAATACCATGGATAAAATGAACCATCTTCAAGACTCATGTTTATGTTCTACTTTTCTATTATGTTATTATGTTTTATAATTTATTTTATGTAGCCTACATTTTGTGCAAACATTTTTCAATACCCTTTTGCACATTTTATTTATGTTCAGTAGCTATTTCTCAAGCAAATCCACAAACTAATAGGATTTATTATTTTTTATAAGGTCGTCTGTTGACTGCTATTGGACTGATTTTTTCTTCTTAAAGGACCTAGCCGCTTGCAAATTCTCTTTAAAGTTCGTATGCTAATTATTATTCTGTCATAATTAGCTAAAGTTGATCTTTGTTACTGAAATAAAGTCTAACATATAGCTTGACTAAGTGATCCAACTCTGCTATGTCCTCTATCAGTAGGCTATGCAATGAAAACTGATCAAATGCGTTATCTATATTTCATTTAGATTTTTTTCTTGAAACACGACTTTATTCTCGAAATTTAATTAGTTTATTCTCACGATTATTTCGAGTTTTTTCTCGAAACACAACGACTTTATTCTCGAAATTTAATGAGTTTATTCTCAAGATTGTATTTCGACTTTTTTCTCTAAATTTAACGACTTTTTTCTCGAATTATTATAACTTTAATCTCAAAATGGTTTCATTTTTTTATTATTGCTTGGCCCTAATCCTCTTCCGTAGACTGCTGTATATAAAACCCCTTCAATATAGTTGTTGTTACCTCAAGGGGAGGCTGGGATTTAGTTTAAAAAATATATATATATATAGAGTACCGGCACCTCTTTTGGGCCACTTAAAGCACTGGAATTAATGTATACATTTCTTTCAAATAAAAGAAAATCTCACTGACCCCAAACTTTTAAAAGATGTTTGCAAGCATCTTTGAAAGAGATCACATGGTTGACCTACAGAAGAAAGTATCTTGTAGTCTTGCTTTAATCTTAGAGATGAGCTGATCAGCTGGCAAGAGAGCAGACAAGAAAGTCACCTTTGTTGACTGATCTTGATGTGCAGCGAATCATCTGTCATCTTCAGCTGAACCCGGTACACTGTGTCAGGTCACTGTTGTTGTACTTATTAATGATAACATTTTTAACATCAGCCTCTGTCACCAGCCCTCCCAAATACGCCTCAAGCAAAGACCCCAATGAGACACAAATATAAATAACGGAAAACCGATTCCAGACCACCAGCGTTGAGCTAATAGTCTGTTTGTGTTTGCAGGCCCGGGACTGGAGGAGTGCATTCAGTGTGCGCCTGACTTCTTACAGCAGGAGTGGCGGTGTGTTCGAACATGTGCTCCCGGGTACTACTGGAGCGAGGCCGCGGGATTCTCACAGCGGATGTGCCGCAAGTGAGTCATGCACACGTCTCAAATGACGATTGTACTATTAAAAGTTGTGCATTCAGACCAAAACCAAAGCCGCCTTTCCACTGCACATGACATTCGGACACCACTGCTGGAATTCGCCCCTTAGTGGCAGGCGTAATGAACTTTCATTATGATCTTACGAGGCAACAAGTCTTGCCGTATCTAGCCTAGTATTTCCATGCAGTTGTATTATTATGCATTTTACAGTAACATTAATACACAGTGGTTGACAAACTTACAATGAAGAAGTGCAACAGCAAGAGCCTTTATCCTCCAAACATTCACCATGGTGGAATGAATAAATGAATGCAAACAATAAACATCTATGCACATAGGACAAATAACTAGCAATACTTTTATGGAGATTGTTTCTGATAAAGTTTAACGAAGTATTAAAAGGGTGCTATTATGCTTTTTTACCATGAAAAAGGTCTGCAAAGTTACAAAGCACAAATTCACTTTTGGGGAGTTAATAAGTGAGGGAGTAAAGGGAGTTATTCTCTATAAGCAAGCACTGTTTCTGAACGCCCTGAAATGGCAGTTTTCTTCTGGGAACGTACATGTCACAATACTCGTCATTTAAATAATTCCCGCCTAAGGCATACGCAGAATAAAGGGGCGTGGCCTGGTTGAGTTGCGTTAATAGTGTGTTGAAACTTGCTTTTATGGTAATTTCTTAAACGCTTGAAGCAGTTGACTAATCACAACAGACTGGTCCAGACGACTAATCAGAGCACATTGCGCTTTTCAGAAGGATGGGCTTCATAGAGACCAGAGCTAAACAGAGCGTTACTGACAGACTGGGAAAAGAGGTGCTGCAACAATGTCAAATATGATAAACATTATGTGTTTTTGAAACAAGCATTAAAACCTATTCTAGTAGACCCCAAAACCGAAATCAAGTCTTTGAAAAAGGGCATAATATGCCCCTTTTAATAATTCTCTCCTTGCGCACACTGATTTAATTGGAAATACAGGTGCCATGACAACACCTTTATACCATATAGGTAGAGGAATTTGCCACAAAAGTTCAGTAAAGCTTGACGGACAATATAGGGGATGGCAACAAGGATGTTGAGATGTTGTCAATTGGCTCGCCATTTGGGTTCTTGGGTTATGAATATGCATTTTTATACATTTTTGAAAGTGACAACTTGAGCACACCTTTTATGATTATTAAAATGCAAATGCATTTCATTACACATTGTTCTTAAGATATTTATGATAAAAGATGTTTAATATTTAAAGGTTACTTTATAGTTATTTTCCTCATAAAATGTACAGTTTTTTTTTTTTCTAGTTTATACTTGTTATATTTTTTATCTTCCATATCAGTGATCAATAAGCTATCTGTTTTGCAGATAAAATCAGAGAGAACCAGCACAGATCTTTCATGTATGGGTGAGATTTACTACTCCATCACGGCATTTTAGATTCCTGTAATGTGCAGCATAAGGGAGGCGGGAGAGGATAGCCGCCTCTGCACTGCACAATTTATAAATCAACAGTCTTTTGCTTTATGAACGCTGTCTAAAGCAAATAGAGGCTTTTATGAAGGTCATGGATGGTGATTGCTGTAGAGACGGGTTCTTCTCTGAGTACGGTTGATGTTCACTGGAGGCAAATAGATCAGACAGCCGTAAAGCAGAGGTAAAGTATGGCCCTGAGGTAACCAATCTACAGTGGAAGACATCCTGTTTGAACTCATATACCAGCAAATGACAGAGTATATAGTATATACTGTATTAGTGCCCAGAGGTCACATACAGAGTGCCAAGGACGTTTTTACAGCTGTTCTTCAACACTTCAGCTGTTATGAATGGCCTTGGAGCTGTTGTCAGTTTTTACGCCAATCAGAGCTTGTATATTTTATAATGATCATTTATCCACCTTCAAATCACAATGGGCCTGGGCCTTATAAAAGGTGTTTATTGTGTTATAACTGGGTTTGAGAGTGGAACACATGCTTTACTTTTAGATTTGTCATTGGAAAGAGTGGAATAACTTGTTTTGTATGTACACGCTCGTTATTCATTTTATGTTCAAACTTTTTCTGTACACATTCACTACCATTCAAAAGTTTGAGGTCATTAGAATTTCTTTTTATATTTATATCAAAGTTGCATTAAAATGTATTAAAAGTGACAGCAAAGACATTTATAATGTTACAAGATCATTTCTGTTCTTTTGACCTTTATATTCATCAAAGAAACCTGAAAAAATTTATCACAAATATTATTCAGTACAACTGTTCTCAACATTGATGATAATCAGAAATGTTTCTTGAGCAGCAAATCAACATATTAGAATGATTTCTGAAGGATCGTGTGACACTGAAGACTGGAGTAATGATGCTGACAATTCAGATTCGCATCACAGGAATGAATTACTTTTTAAAATAAAACAGCTATTTTAAATTGTAATCGTATTTCACAATAATACTGTTTTACGGTATCAAATAAATGCAGCCTTGGTAAGTACAAGAGACTTGTACAAGGTACAAGGCAGCAGAATCAGTCTGACTCTCAGTTGCAGTTCCCCGGTGTGTGAATGAGGTGTCAATTAATTCTCATTAATTCATTCATTCGTATTCACCGTGAACGCTCTGAGCTGTCAGAAGCACATCAGGGTACGTGACCTCTTTCAATTTGGAAAGTACTGACCTGGACTAGTGGATGTAGAGCGCTGAGGTGTTTACATGGGGCGGTTGAATTAAAAAGCTCTGAGCTCACGTTTATTGGGCTTATTTAATGTTCCTCTTCCGAGATCCAATATCACAGTTTGACTCATATTAACTAAAGTAACTAATACAAAAACATTCTAAAACGCCACTTTATGATTCAAGGCATTCACTCTTTTTACGGCTGTCACTCTCTGGCATTGATGCATCAGACCTGGTCGGCCGCATACCTTCATGCATATTCATGTGATGATGCTCCTGTTCTGGTCGTCTGGCTTCCCTCTTGTTTTCAGGAAATCTGTCATTTTCATTTATATTTTTTTTAGACATGAAAAGAGGAAACTCATGTGAAGTTTTTCTGTCCATCTTCAGGTGTGAGGAGAACTGTTTGAGTTGTCAGGGTCCTGGAACGAGCTGCACGCAATGCAAGGACGGATACAGCCTCATCAGTCGGATGTGCATCGTGAACGCCACCTGTAACAACGGTACACCCCTTGAACAGCCGTCGCTGTTAATGTTTGTTGTACTCTGGTTTTCTTCACATGTAGACACAGACCCCATCAGCTGATTACAAGGGCTGCTGGAATGGTTCACGTCTCATTCATCTAATTAAATTAAATTATGTAAAGCTAATAATCTAACATGAACAATTCAAAAATCTATTTAGTTAACTTAATTTATCTTTCTCTGTTGTATTAACAACCAGTCAATAATTACACTGATTTGCATCTGAGCATTAGGTACACATACAGCGATTACTCATGAGTCAGGCTAATTATCATAAAAATATATATATATAAAAGATAATTTTGTAAAATACAAATAAGCTTTACATATCTTTCTTAGAAATGGGTTAAATGTTCATGCTTGTTCAGTGAACCATAAACAATATTTGCACATGTACTTGTGGAACAGTCCTTAGACACTAACAATTTAGCAGGCAGGACACAATTAAGGTCATAGTTACAATCACTTAGGACACTAAAGAGAACCTTTCTACTGACTCTAAATAACACCAGAAGAAAGATGCCCAGTGTCCCTGATCACCTGTGTGAACATGCCATAGTCCTGCTACAGAGAGGAATGAGGACTGCAGATGTGGCCAGAGCAATAAACTGCAATGTCTGAACACAAAAGATATTTTGAAGAATATTGGTAAGTAACTTAACAGTTTATGGACCCCACTGACTTGCATAATATTTTTTTTTCTTACTGTGGAAGACAATGGGGTCCATCGAATGTTTTGTCTTTTACCGGTAAGATACTATGTATTAACACATCAGTACTAAAATAGCAGTAAACTTAATAGAAATGAACTTTGTAAGCTGAGCCGTTTTCTTCATCCTCCTGGATGAGAAGCGCTTTAGTTTTATTTTAGTTGCTTTTTTTTAAACTTCTGTGTGACAGGTGTTTCGCTTTTAAAAACACGAAATGCATAATAGTTAGGCTACTATAGTGCAGTACTGTAGCACACAATAGGAACTGCAGAGCCGTAGCACTGATGAATGGAAAGGAAGGCAGGGCCTAGGGTCTCGAGTGCGAGACGCAGTGCAAAAGTTAGATGTTTGTCTAGTGCATGTTTACATCAGCAGCGGAACTTGCCGTAAACAGCTCTGACAGAGCTTTGTAATTGGCCAAAAGCTAATATCTTATGTCAGCGCATTCAGACCATGTATGTGGTCATACCGGTAAGGTTGATTCTTTGTTCGTACACGGCATCATAACAGTAATTTACCAATAGGCCTAATGTTACAACTTCTCATTCCAGGAAATAGCCTGATTTAACTGATTTACCTGTATTTTTGAAAAAAAGTCCTGTTCACACAAGGGGCCCTATTTTAACGATCTGAAACGCAAGTATCAAACGTAAAACGCAAGTAACTTTGTGGGTGGATCTCGGCGGGATAAATGACTCTTGCGCCCGACGCAAATCTAAAATGGGTTGGTCTGAAGTAGCTACATTACTCATAGGTGTGGTTTGGGCGTAACGTGAAATAAACCAATCAGAGCGTCATCTCACATTTCCTTTAAAAGCAGGCACGCTTGTTCCATGGTGGATTGCTATTATAATGGCGGATTTGCCAGGCGCGCGTCAGGAACGGTTCCCAGCCGAGGAGACCGACGTTCTCATCAGGGCCATAAAAGACAGAGAAGTGACGTTGTATGGGGATGGGAGAAACCCACACAAATTAGCTTCGGTTAAACAGGCGTATAATAATTTGGGTAAATGTGTAAGCTAGATTTATGCCTATTTTTTCACATCTTCATAGACACCACAATGATTTCCCTTGTGTGGTAATATTTTTCCTTGTAATTATGTATGGTTAGCAAAAACTGCTGCGTCTGTGTAAATGAGAGAAGCAAAGTGTATGCGCGTTGTGCACACGCTACATTATGGCCAAGCATGTGCCCTTAAAATATCATCTGAATAACGCGCCACTGACTTTAGACCCCCCCCCCCCCCCCCCCGGGAGCGCAAGTTCATTCCCTAATTTACCAACGTGCCTCTGCGGAGGGAAAAGTCTGCTGTGCGTCGGGTGCAAAATAGGAATGATACATGCGTCGTTGTACAAAGTCAATTGCGCTGGGTGCAAGATAGGGCCCATGATCTCTTAATGGTATTTTTGTGTGAAAGGGGCTTATTGTGGTTGATTCACTGAATAAAACTGGTTCATAAGAGTCATTCATTTGTGAATCAGACTACACTGTTTACTGCAGTGTGACAACCCGCAAAATGTGTTTGTTTTTTCCTGCAATGCCCAACCTTTCCCTTATCACATTCGATTTTGAGTGCAAACTCACCACTCAGATAAAACATCATGGCACTGTAGATTCAGTAACGTTCAGAGAACTGTTAACGGAGCTGAAGAATTATTCGGTTCCCGCAGTTCATGATTCCCTACCCGACTCATCTGCTGGTGTTGTAGAGATGGGTGACCGCAGATGCAGTTTATTGTGTTGTATCGAGCTCTTGTGATTGATTTAGAGTGATAGAGTGAGTTATGGAGTTTCATGTACGTATGTGTGCTGTTGCAAACATTAGTGTGTTTGTGCATAGGTATTTTCCATTTATTCTTCTGTATTGTTGCATAGGAGAACAAGGGCAGCGCTCTTCAACAAATACAAATTCTGTAATTTACTTCCCTCATTTTCCATAATCCTTTTTGGAGATTTACATTTAAAATTCACTTTTGTTGCATGGAAAAGAGTCACTGGGACATTCTGTCAAGCATCTCATTTTGTGTATGACTAAGGAAAATACATTTTAATAATCTAATTAATTAAATTAAATATAGATTTTTTATTATCTTTCAGCTAATTACACTTATTTGTATATTCATACAGCAATGACTTAAAACTGATTCATGAGTTGTGAATTGTGACTGATTCATAAATAGAACCGTTTGTTTGTGAATCAGGCTAATAATTATTATTGAAATTAAAACCTTCAACCTTCATATATATTGACTGATTTCCTTTTTTTTTATCCTTTGTTTTTTGAGAAGCTTTTGCTATTTGCTATTATGGTCACATCGAGTTATTGAGAAGAATGATGTCACACCAAATTGATCTGACTTGAGTTTTTACGGGGCTTTCAGAATTCAGATCTTCTCAAACACAGTTTGTTGCACAACTATAAAAGCTGACAGTTAGAGAGCAAAGAAAAGACGGACACAATCGGTAGAAAGATTTCAGGAGAGAGTGATGTAGAGAGAAAAGATAAAAGGGAAGAGGGTCATGCGTGATTGAAAGGCTGGATAAAACAGGGATTTGTTGTAAACGGCGGCTGTGTGAGTGGAGGCAGAGCTTTGGCAGGACGGCAACAATGCTTTCACCAGGAGCTATTGCCTCTCATTCCTCTGGGACTTTCTTTCTGTCCAAACTTACATAACATGACCATCAGCTCACCCTGAGAGGAGAAAGAGGACAGCAGACGGTCCACTGGTGTCTACGGCATTGATTCTGACAATGGTGATCCAGTGCACGGCATATGAGCTGCCTCCTATTTGAGGAAAATACGAGACACTTTGAAGAAAATAGAATTAACTCTTCATTTCTTTATATACCATAGTTGCCATTTGAGATTGAAGTTAGTGACAGGTGTCAACTGATTACACACAAAATGACTTTTTAAATGTATATGCAGTGTAGTCAAATGTAGTCAAAATGATCTTATTGAAGCTCAAACATGCAGAGCATCCTGGGACATGCAAACTCTAAACAGATGTCAATGAGTAAAGTCTGAACTTTCTCTTTCTCTTTCCCAGCGGATGAAGTGTTCTGCGAGATGGTCAAGTCAAACCGATTATGTGAGAAGAAGCTCTTCCGTCAGTTCTGCTGCCGGACGTGTTTGATGACCATTGGATGACAGCAAGAAAAGAGGCCATTGGCCTGACCTCCTCTCTCTTTGGTTGTATTATCTAATGTACATTTGAACCTAGTTAACATTTAATGACAGAAGTAATACTCCTCATTTCAAGAAGCCCCGTTAGGGTGCTATTTGATTTAATCAATGTATATTTTTAAGATTGTCTGTTTTTTAAACATGCAGTACATGTATAAATTACTTCTTTTTTTATTCAAAAGACATCACTCACAATTATGAAATAATTGTATATGGGAGAAGCCATCTGGAGCCGCCGTTCTCATAACTGATCATGTGATTTCCAGGGAGAACGATTCCGTTGGTGTCATAAAACATTTTGAGTGATATAGCAATGTTAAAAGAGATATTAAGCTTTCAAGGATCATCAAGCATAATGACACTGTACATTTTAAACTATGTATCTAATGATATTTGAAATATTTGAAGGTGGTATATGTCCATCAGTGCTCTGAAATATAAACCTTTCCTTGATGAAAATGTGTGTCCGAGTTTCTCTTTTCCCACAGTGAGGATGCATGTGCTGGTGGTCCGTGTTTAAACGCTAATGATCATTTGTTTGTTTAGGTTTTCCAGTGTCTTTCCATGTTCTGATATCAGACCTCGTAAATATTTAGATTGGACGCAAGTCACGCAACTGTTTGCAGTGCATCATGAACCCGCAGTGATGCTTTGACTGCAGCGTCCTGAAAGGCAATTGATGAACAAACACACTGATAGTTGAAATGAAAGTTTACAGCTGCTCTTAATAATGACAGCACACAGATAGTGACACGTTCCTCATGTTAGTGAACTCTTCAAGCTTCAGTGAATCTCTTGAATGATTCAGGAGTCACTTTGTGTGAAAACACCACACACCGGATTGATAACCAGTATGTAAAGCAGTGTAGGATTGAAAATAATCCCAAGACATTTGACATGGCCTGTAGGCCAAGACTTGTGTACTTTGGGGGGCTATGAATCGTCACACCTTTAGAACAATGGGGGAAGTGTAATTATCTGATTGGTCAGTTTGAATGTCTCACATTTGGGTTTTAGTCACATGGTCAGGGAAAGGATAAAAGAAGACTGAAACTGTTCCTCTCACTCTTTTTATGCTCTGGCTCTGATTCTCTGGGTCCCTCTCGCTCTTTACCTCCTCTTCCCTTTCTTCTCTCTCTCTCTTCCTCTCTCTATCTCTCAGGTAACATTTTACATACATGCTGGGTGCAATTAATTATATAAGTTATAATCATCTCATACATCTATTTTGTAACTGTTGTAAGTGTAACCATATTTTGTCATTAAAACTTTTCAATTCTAAATGTGCTAACTAGTTTTGATTTGGTATTGGCTTTGAAGTGCTACCTATTGCAATACAATATTGTCACTCTCTGTAGCAACGCTCTCCCACATATTAAGCTATTGTAACTGCGCTTATTTCCCTCGTTGGTATAAGTGGCAGTGGGTGGAATAGACAAGAAATTTACAGTTTTCTACCATCTTGCTAATAACGTTTCTTTAGTCATTCGGCAGTCTTGCAGCTTGAACCCCTGCAGGAAATCCACCCTTACAGCAGTCCACTGAGAGAAGTGCAGTTTATTCACAGACTGATCAAACGTAAAATCATGGCATGAACAAAACATAAACATGACAGGACCTTACCCACAGCTTCTTGTTTTGGTTTTGTTTCATGTCCTTGTCATGTGATTCTCTGTTAGTCATGTGATCCTGCCATGTGTTCCTTTCCCTTGTCATGTTGTCATTGGTTCATTGTTTCAGTGTTCACAGGTGTCTAGTCATTAGTCCATGTGTATTTTAGCCCTCATGTTTGCCTCATGTGTCTCGGTCAAGTATTGTTTGACTGTAACCACTATAAGCTTCACATTCATGTCTATGTTTCTGCTTTGAGTTTCAAGCCACACCATGCCTTTGTTTTATGTTTGATCACGTTTTGGAAATAAAGCTTTACAAAACACTTTACAATAGGGTAGCATGAGTTAACTACAGTTAACATGAATAACAATGAAAAACACTTTGAAAGCATTTATTAATCTTATACATAACTCAAATCAAAAGTTGTTTCAGTAGAAATTATATAATGGACTTGAGCTGACAAGAACTAACAACTAATATCAACAAACATTAAATACTGTAACAAATGTATTGCTCATTTATTAATGTATTATGTTAAAGGTCTTACGGGTTTGGAACGACATGAGGGTGAGAAATTAATGACAGAATTTTCATTTTTGTGTGAACTAACTAATGGGACCATTTAAGTGCTAGATTTTTTTTGCTCAGATGACGTTTATGAATTTTTAGTTATGTTTCATGCATAAGTATTAGCTTTATCTCAGATATGTTTCCTAAAATACCTCAGGAGAAATAAAAATGGACAGAAATGAGTCCATTGTGTAGAGCTACAAAAAGGATTTGGTATCACTTTATTTCAATGGTCCAATTTAGACATTCTTTTGACTGAATGTAACTTTGCAACATGTCAACTTATTCTACTAATCCTAGCCTATTGTCTACTAATACACTACATAAGTTAGTTGACATCTAGTTAACAAGTTACTTATAGTTGGTAGAATATCTAAAGTGGACCATTGAAAACGCTCGAATCACAGCTTAATAAATAGTAAAACATTCATAGGTTGATTTTGTGTCTCAGAACTGTGGCATCAAGAGCAGTGTTTGAAAACATTCATTTTGTATGCTGAGTCAGCCATCACTATTATTATTGGTCATTTGTTACATATAGCATAGCTTAGTTATCATAGATTTAGAGTCATACCTGATACTTTTTTATTTATTTAAATGTTGCATGGAGCCAGATTTTGATAAATGATAAATAGATTCATCAGAAATGTTTATAGCTCAGATGCGGTTTATGAATTCTTACTAATTTTACTTGCATAAGTCTCAACTTCATCTCAAGGGTTTCTTCTAAAATTCCTCAGGAAAAATTTAATTATTCCATTGTTGTCATAAAGTAAGATATAGAGTTATAAAATAAATGTGTAGAGCTATACCCAGATCATTATGGAAGAATTTGATGAGAAATTTTCTTATTGAGATTTCTTACTTTCTATTTTGGCTAATTTGAGCACCGCTTGAGACTTCACTGAGATCCTTGAATCTCTAGGAGACGTGTGAGATTACAGAGGTCTTTTTCACTGAGAAACATCATTTTAACTAAACTGATGAGATGCAAATTTCATCATTTGCTCAATCTAATGTCACTCCAAACCTGTTAAACACTAAATAAGTTATTTTGAAGAATGTTTTTGTAAATGCAATGCAAGTCAAAGGGGTCAAATGTTGATCGCACACCAAAGTTCTTTGAAATATCTTCTTTTGTGTTCCACAGATTTTGGAGCAACAGTAAATGATGGCAGGATTAGTTTGTTTGAACTATCCCTTTAAATCAATTTAATCTCATGGCATTCTAGGAGACACAATTGAGATATTAAACATTTAAAGCCTACTGTATCATGTTTCATGCACAAATTCCTAAGACCTTTAAATGATCAACATAATTCAAACTTTGCACACAATCTACTACATGCCTTATGCCATCTGACTGATAGTTTATACTTTTTATAACAAGTAAAAGGCCTTTTAGTACACTGTAAAAATGAATTTTGATGATTTGTTTTCACAACTTTTTATATTTTGTCAAATCAACTTAGATAATTAATGTAGTTCAGATAGCATAATATTTTGAGTTTCTATTTATTAAACCAATCTCCTTTGTTGTATTAACTAAAATTTTTAATTTCAATGAACTCAGAATTTTAAGGCAACCAGGTAACTTACTTTTTTAAGTTAATCCAACTTCTTTTTTTTTACAGTGTAATAGTAAAAATTAAAATGTGGTTTACATATCTTTTTGCTGTTTTTATAAATATGCTTATAAATATGCTGTTACATAAAAATAACTTAAATATTGTAAGTCATATTTTAAGATGAATACATATTCATGTTTACTTGATTATCCAGATATTTAATCTATGTTCATGTTATTATTAAATATGATACAGCAGGCCTTTGAGGAAAATGTATTGTTCATCATCATTGTATTATGTTTTAAAACAGAGCTTTGATCATAAAACTAAACATTTTCGACACATTATTGGGAGATATGGTGACACCTGATATTCAAGTGCATTTTATGTAAGAATTCGGTCATTCTGTTTTAAAGATCTTATTGATTTACATTAAAATCTATCAGAATGACATCCATTTAGATATATAAATAACAACATCTGCACCATAATGCATATTTTTGCCCAGTTTGGACCACTAAATAAAACTCAACCATTAGCTCAATATTCTCACTTACTATATCATACTATATATACTGTACAGCCATAAAAGCATAAACAACAAGATTTTCTTTTTAAATATTTTGACTAGATATTCTATAAATGTTTTAATTTACTCGGTTTCATTTGTCAGTCTTTACAGGGTTAAAGAGATCTTTGTGAGATTTATGATTTATAATATTCATTAAGGTTACATTAAAAATGCATTTATCATGACTTAATATAAAAAATGCAAATTTTTGGTGTAGATTTTACTGGTTTTCTCTCTTCTGATACCCATAGTTTCAATCTTTAACTATGAAAATACATCTCATACTTGTGATAAGGATTTTGTTGTCTTTTCCAATCAAAGCGAATTTTGTCAAAAGTGAAAATATTGTTTACCGGTACTTGTATTTAACAAGCCAGTGATGAGACGACAATAGAAGCCTATAAAAACTGTTGTTGTGAACCTGAAATTAGAAACACTCATTATTTGCCTTTATGTTTATTCATTTAGCAGAGGCTTTTATCCAATTTGTCATAAGAGCCAACACTATTTTTATGACACTGCCAGATTTGAGCACAGCCTGCCCTAAGGAATGAAATACCTTGCAGTTATGGTTTACCATAACCATGCAGTGCTGTTTTAATCACATTGTCTGGCAGATGTTGATTTGATTGTTCTGAATATGTGATCATCCGATGATTTACTGACTTTCACATAAAAAACATCTGCTGAACTTTATCAAACTGTATTTTCTTAAAATAATGAGCATCTACAAAAACAAAATGAACCTCCACATCTGGGCAGAATATCAGATGTAGACTAACGCTGTAGATTATTTAGCAATGAAACTGTTTCAGCAGAGGAACTAAATGTCTATTACACCATCTGTGGTTTTCTTTTACTGAGGAGCAAAAGAAACTGGTTGAGACTGACATGACTGTGCTGCGCTCTGGTGGCCTCGTGAGGGATTTTGTGTTAATTTGTGTGACTTTTCAAAAAGGGTTTAGATTTTTTATATTGTAGCATAAATTAAAACTTTTTAATACAGAATAAACAAGCATTAATTGTGATCTTGAGATAAATACATCTTAAATTAAAAGTACATTTTTGTGTCTGTAACCAGTGTGTATAAGCTTGAAGACTGCTGAAAAAACTAACTATGAAAAAGAAAAGCTGAACATTACCTCACTAATATAAATATTGTTTAAATTGTTACTGGCATTTGGACAGCTGAGAGACAGGAACCTCAGGAACAGAGTGGCCGTGATGGGAAAAACAAAAAGAGGCAAAAAAAAGTAGTATTTCCATCTCCCTCTGTAAGCAGTACCGCCAGACTCAAATAGTCTCCCATCGCAGCCCACAAAACACCAAGCTGCGGACGCCAACTGGAGTGGCCTTATACAACGACCTGAACAAAACAGAAAAAACAACAGATTTGACTTTAAATTCTTCCTATGAGAAAATGTATAATGTTTTAGACGATTTTAGGTTTCACTACCATAAAGGAGAACTCCGGTCAATTTTAACATTGAGCTCATTTTTTTGTAAATTTGGAGTGCTGTCAGTACAGAGAACAACGACAAAAATCAGTGTTGCCTACACCGTGTTATTTTCTTTTTAAAGGGGTCATGACATGGTTTTTTGTTTTGTTTTATTATGTTCCCTTAGGTGCAATTATAGTATTACTATAGTTTTTTTTACAAAAAACTTTAAAAATGTAGTGATTTATGACCTTTTCCCACCCTGTTTCTCCCCCTCTGATTCAAACAGTCTGTTTTGGGGGCGTTTCTCCTTTAAGACTTCAGTGTTAACACCCACTGTTATGATTGGCTAACGTCAGTGCTGCTTATGCATAAATTATTGACGTTAATCATTTTGTATCACATGTAGACTACACAATAGCCTGGTAATACCAGACTCTGCTACTTCACTTTGCTTCGTAGACAGAGTCTGGAATAGCATAATAGAGAAGTGTTTTCTCTCTCGCTAGGGGGCGATTTCTGAAGTTTAAAATCATTGGTTACCCGTAAGCCAATCAGATAGGTTTATGTTATGCGCCGACACAGCCGCATCTAAACACAGACATCATGCATCGAACTCAAATCTATGATCGAACTTCCACTGTAAACCTGCTGTAAACACTTGATGATGCGAGCGAAATACCGGAGTGAACATGGCTGTAAACGACTTTTGCAGATTATGCGAAGTTAATCTACGCATCCACGGTACAATCACGTGTCTCGTTTCCCATTTCCGCGGTCGTTTCGGTTTTAGATTTCTCTATCCTACAATGTAAAACTCGGTGCATAACGGATACGTCACGGCTCTCAGCCGCCCTCTGTTCGTTGATTGGGCCGGCTGTTTTCAGGCCGGTGGAAAACTGAAAGATAGGCTGCTATCTCAGACTGACTACAGGAGCGAAATGAAATAAGCGGAAGTAGGAAGTCTGACGTAGTCAGGCTAACTACACAATGCTCCACCACGTGAAACTTC
The DNA here is from genome assembly GCA_031834385.1 of Semotilus atromaculatus. Classification (NCBI taxonomy): domain Eukaryota; kingdom Metazoa; phylum Chordata; class Actinopteri; order Cypriniformes; family Leuciscidae; genus Semotilus; species Semotilus atromaculatus. Next base: position 27,167,703 of record JAULUF010000009.1, read on the forward strand.
GGTCTTCCAATCTTTTACCATCGTATCAATTCTCAATTGATTTTGATTCATATGCGCGAGGGAGGGAGGGAGGGAGGGAGAGAGAGAGAGAGAGAGAGAGAGAGAGTTTGAAGGCGCGCGCACAGCCGGGGCTCGCTCGCTCTCTGCTCGTTCTTTCAGTAACATCCGCTCTGTCACACTCATCTCACTCACCGTTCAAATAAGGCTTTGGCGCGCTGCATATGCTGCAAATAAACTGCATCCAACTGCTTTCCCTGACGTCTGGATCGTTCGGCAGGTATTCAAACACTCAAACAGGAACAGCACATCTGCGTGGCATAGTAATCTTCTTGTAAACAGACCCACTGGCTGCACGTCGAGTCGTCGACTGAACACATGTGGGCGCGAGCCGCACGACAACGATGCGAAATGAGGCGTACTTGTCTTGCGCTGGAGGCGGTCATATGCAAACGACTGGTACGTCACTTCTAACCGTGACGTCACTTCTAACCATGGATCCAGAACGAGCTGTATTTAGAGCTTGATTAAATAAATGCTTCGTTTATAATGGGGAGGACGTCTTAAGCTATGAAACTTGCAGGAAGTTTTAATAGTACATAGATCTCTTATATACCAAAAGATCAAGGCAAATTTGGTTTCTCATGTCATGACCCCTTTAAAATTTGCTCCCTGTTGACTTAAATGGGGCAAGTTTTAAACCTGCTTTTAGCCTCTTAACATCCTCCTTGATGTGTCATTACAAGTGCACAGCCATGTGAGTGGTGTTATTAAGAGTGAACACGGTCAATCTGACCGCAGTAGATGTGAAAGATATTAATAAAAATGATGTTAATTCAGCCAGCTCACATACCTGTATTTTCTTCCTGTTTTCGGTCGAAGTCCAAAGCAGTCGATTATCGATTTGGGAGAATGGGATCTCATACAGCCTGGTCGCGCACGCAAACTCGATAATCGACTGCTTTGGACTTCGACCGAAAACAGGAAGAAAATATTTGTATTAATATCTTTCACATCTACTGCAGTCAGATTGACCGTGTTCACTCTTAATAACACCACTCACATGGCTGTGCACTTGTAATGACACATCAAGGATGTTAAGAGGCTAAAAGCAGGTTTAAAACTTGCCCAATTGAAGTCAACGGGGAGCAAATTTTAAAAAGATAACACGGTGTAGGCAACACCGATTTTTGTCGTTGTTCTCTGTACTGACAGCACTCCAAATTTACCAAAAAAATAGCTCAATGTTAAAATTGACCGGAGTTCTCCTTTAAACAAGTTATGGGACAGGATTAGCCCCAGACCAAGTCGGCGGGTTGGTTTGTCTTACAGGAGAGTGCCGAGCGGATGACGGCATTCTGTCCAGGAAGACGAGAGGGATGTCTGATTAAACTTTACATCTGCTCTATTTGATCATGTTAAGATGTTTTGTATGATTGTGATTCATTAATTCCAGAGCTCAACTGTTGACAGGTGGACCAGCGTTTCCATTTCAGCAGCAGCAGATCGTGATCTCTAGGGAAATCACAACATCAGGAACATCAGAACCCCTAGTGACCATGCGGTCGCCTGCCTGCTGTACATCCCACTGACATGGTGCTCTGGAGGACGGTACGCTGCTGTGCCTGGAGGAACGACATTTTGTCTGATATGTAGACAAAACCAGAGGTTTGCATTAACGCAACATGATTTTTTTGTATCCATTAACACAGAGTAAACTAATTCTATAATACATACCAGAGTATGACGAACTCCTCAGCATGTCCCCAGCTTGACTTCGGACGTCTCGCTGTTAATCAGTAGGTTATCCAGTTTTATGTCACGGTGGAGAATGCTTGATATGCTGTGCCTTCTCTTCATCGAGTCTTCCACCGTGACATCTCATGAACTGTACCAGATTCTCACAGGGAGAGGGATATTCAAGCACCACAAAGTAGTCAGGTCAGGGTGGTCCTGCCAGTCCAGCAGGCACGCTGGCACCTTTATTCGCCAGGAGGGTGAGGGCGATCTCTTTAGGAAGGGAGGTTTGGATGATCAGGCTAGAATATAAACCGTTATCATCATCATTAGATGGAGGGGATTTCCCAAATAGGGATTTGTTATTAGTCTGTGATTGAAGTTATATGAGATGTTTTATATTGATTAAGTAGTGTAATGTACTTACAATTAATAAACATTTTTTGTTTCTTTGGTCTTTGTGACATTTCAAAGCCACCATGACATTTTTTTTTAAAGATACACTAAGGACTTGGAGTAAAAGATGACGACATAAGGCATGCTGTTGTTTATTTATTTTTACTTAAAGATCATCTTCCAAACGTCTCCCTTCGTACACCACACCAAAACCACCTTGCCCAAGCTGTAGCAGCTGAAGATGTAGTCTGTTCTTCCTCCTCAGAACAAAAAGGTGTTATTTAAAGCAGAACATCCAAGCTGCTCTTTTCTACACACTCAAAGTGAACACACATCTGTCAAGTAATGCGAGATTTTAACATCTTTGGTCTATTTCTAAGCTGTCGTATGACTTCAGATGAATTTAGAATATAGTGCATGAGTCAAACTATGTCCTTTTTGGAGCTTGACAGCAAATCCTCATCCTTTCATTACACAGAAGAAAATTATAAAGGTTTGGAACAATGTGAGGGTGAGTAAATGGTGACATTTCATTCTTTAATAAAACCCATGATTTACACTCATCAGGAAAAGTGTTTAGAGGGCGAATCGTGCTCCATATCAGTGACATCCAACCGGTCCAATGTTCCACCCTGTTGCTCTTCTTTCACTCCGTTCTTTGAAGATGCCTCTCCTGATCATACAAGGTTATAGTACTGGACCAGGACCAGGACTTTTCTTTTTTTTTTTTTTTTTTTACAGGATGCCATACATGTTCTGTTATAAATGCAGAGGTTGTGGCGATTTCAGCCAGGAACGTACTTTAAAATGATTGCAAATTTAAAAGGTATTGCTAGTAAATTGCATGGACACAGACAGTGGTGGCCGAAGTACAGAAAATCAAGTACTTGAGTAAAAGTACAGATACCATAATAAAATATTACTGCAGTAAAAGTACTTGATATTTAATGTATTTACAAGTAAAATTACTGATCAATTAATGTTTTTCCAAATTTAAATACTTTAACATTTATTTAATATTCTCCATTTTATATAATCCTTCTGCTCAAAATACCTAGGGGAGTGGGAATTGCTGGGTCATCAACTCATCATTATGAATTATTATGTATTGTTAAAGGTATACTATGCAGAAATAGTGTTTTTGTCAAACAACGACCCCCAGAGTCGCTGTGCAATACTTGCACTGTCGTAAATACACCCCCCACCCTGTACACCGGTACCTGTTCGGTAGCAGGGATGGAAATTAACTTTTTTGTCCACCGGCCACTGTGACTGGTGGATTTCAAAATCTACCAGCCACTCAATGTTTTTACCAGACACTTTCTTGTTTTTAACCGACAATGTGTAACTGCATGTGAAAATTAATACTACAAGATCTACAATACCAGTTTATTTAATCTCAAGTCTCAATGAAATACTGGCATTTTCTCTTTCTCTCTAATAGCCTACACACACAAACCATGAACTGATATTCATTTCAGTTCCCATATGAGGAAAAAACAATGTTACAGACGTGATCACTGTGAAAGCGGCACTAAAAGTTGATTAAAACGTTCACAGAGACAGAAAGCACAAAACCTTTCTTTAAAGTGAATTTCGTTTTGTATTAATTGTATCTTAATTTTAATCAATGTTTCATCAACCAATTGCCTGGATTTAATAAATAATAATTAAATATAGCAAACGGTAGATAATCACGAAACGGAGGCGACGGCGCGTGAACTTGAGCTCGTCTCATAAATGAACGAAACTCAGCGTATAAGGTAGCCTATAGCCTCACAGACAGACATGTCTACTTTTAAACAGAACTATTAAAAACGAAAGAAAACAGACACAGACTGCTCTCTCCTTATGCAATTCGTATGAAATGTGCATTTCTCTCTTGCGCGTTCACTACTGCGAAGATCAAGATCAGCATCGTCAACTTCATCTTTGCAACTGACACGGACAAAGAAAATACTTGTTTATTAATAAATAATTAAAATATCTCTTTGCTATAGTTTACATATTCATAATCATTACTTTTGCCTGTTATTTGTGACAGATTTTAGGAGCTTTCTTGGCAGCGCCACCCTTACATGAACGCGTCACCACAGCATCACCGCACCCACCAGAATAGCCCTGTTTTTTTGTTTTGTTGGTTAAGGATTTGTTTACTGTGTGTGTGATTAATTTAATGGAAAGCACATTCACTGCTAGGTCTTGCTAATCAGTGTCTACTCGTTTATTCAAACTAATTTGTCCTAACAGACGAACGTTGCATGATGTTATTTTTATTTACCCGCCACGGTGGCCGGTTGGTGAGAGTTTACCTGCAACAACACAAAATCACCCGCATTTGGCTGGTGGCGGGTGCTAATTTCCATCCCTGTTCGGTAGGATAGTAGCGTTGGTCATGGAACAGGCACACCGAAGATATTGACCAGGTAATGTTTCACGATTTCATAAAAAAAATTGGGCTATTGCATATACTGCATAGTCTACTGAACTAATGATGATGTTCAAAATCGGATAATGTCTTATAATATAATATAAGTGTTAGACTACTTTATAATAATAAAGTACTTTACTTTATAATAATAAAGTAGCCTATCGCGTTTGGCAGCTTTTAACGTTTTTACATGATTGCAGCTAAATCACAAGTAAATAGCCTATAGTCTAGGCCTAATGTATAATTTCATTTATGTTTTTTGATTGTAATGTAAACATTACAAAATGCCTGATGACATCAATAAAGTTAAATGTACGTCGCATTATTTCATAACATTGGCCGTTATGATGTCATTAGACATGATTATTGCAATTTATCATAATAGTTTGCAAATTGTGCTCGTTTACACTAGATAATTATGTGAGATATTGACAACTGTTATCAAGATCATCGCAGGAATCAACGTCAACAGCGTTGTGCGGCAAGCTAGGCAATAAAACATATATAACGCAAAATATGATAATCGAAATCTAGCTAAACATATGTGGAAATTATTGGACTGGTCTAATTATCACCAATGAATGAATGAACAGCATCATAAAAACAATGACATACTACAAGCAAGCGCAAGTTGCGCAACAACATACAACATAGAACGCAAACAAGTTTACAAATAAGATATTTACTTACTAGTCCATCAACAAGATCGCCAGGTCAGCATCACTGTTGCATCCATTGCTACTTTTTAACTTGCGCCAACGAGTGAAAGCCTTCCTTTTCCTACTTTCTTCCTACCGCGTTTTCTTTGCTTTTTCCATCATCTGAAATAAGCAGTGTCTTCGTGCTTCATATGTTGTTGTTGTGTGTGACGTCGTTGCCGTAAAGCAAGTCGCGATTCTCGCGAGATTTGTCAGGGGCGCCCCTCTCAGACTTGCATTGCTGGTATTTCCAGCGGCGACCCCCCCAAGCTTTACTACCAGGATGATTCGCCCTATTATGAGTTTGTTTACCACCGAAATTACTTTGAAGCTGTTATATTAAGGTAAAATTCCTGCATAGTATGCCGCACAAGTCAGTAGATGCAGATAGTGATAAGCCTAACGTACATGCTAAAAATGTAAGGTTAGGGCCTAGGGCTAAAGTGTTTTGACAAACAATAAAAACAGATGCCTTAGGATAGACACATAACGTTTTAAAAAGCACATTTGAATCTACATCATTTGAAACCGCAACGGTAGCGGGGAAAATGCAAGTGCATTAATTTGCGTTATTTTAATTGTTTTAGGCTACTTAAAATCTACAACTGAGAGATGGTGATATGGACATGCCCACATTCATTCAGCATTACAGCTCACCCTTTTACAACAGACTTAGTTCACAAACAACTAACAGTTGTGACCTAAAGATGCGTTTCATACAAGAATCAATCCAAAAATTCGGCATTTGTAAGTTAACTTACTTTTCGCGCCATCAGTCACACGTGCACTTTGTCCCGTGCATTCGCGAATACGTGCACGTGCAAGTTCCGATGATCTCTCGGTTCTTGGCTCATTTTTAGTCAAATTTGTACATTCGTTAAATTTACTAGACACTCGCTCTAAAACCTAAATCAGTGAGTGAAAAGTGAAAAGCTGCAATCGGATCAATACAATTTTGAACATGAATAATTCGGTGAGATTTGTGAACCGATTTAACAGGTTCATTGAAAAGAATCAGCGAATCGGGCGAAGTCGGAGCACGTGACGAATACTTAATTTCAAAATAACGAGTAACGACGGTAACGACCGTCTATCTATGGTAACGACCATAGACTGTAGTAAAAAAATAAATAATAAAAAAATAGGTAACGACATGTTTTTATTAAATGTAGTGGAGTAAAAAGTGCGACATTTTGCTTTGGAATGTAATGAAGAAAAAGTAAAAGTTTCAAAAAATAAAAAATACTCTATAAAATAAAGATACTTTAAAAATGTACTTAGCCTAGTCTACGTTCAGCGTAAAAATACTTTACTGTTCAGTCCACCACTGGGCACAGTAGGCCCAGTATGCATTGAATTAGTGAATTTTTGAAGTAGCAATACTGACAATTTTTCTTAGAAACACACTCCAATAATCATTGTTTTATTTAACATGTTTTTTCTTTGGAGAATTTGATTTTGATTTCAATTTGATTCACATTTGTTAATGAGTAAATTTCCTTTAAATACATCTGCAGGCAACGTTGCATTGTGTGACAGTGAAATGAATAGTGCATACAGATACAGCAACTTACATATTGCATGTATCCAAATTTTTTAAATTCAACACTAAGTATTATCAACATCAAATAATTACATTTAGTTCACCATTACATATTATTTACCTTTTTTTTTATTTTACTTAATGATACTGTAATGTAATTTGCGGTTTTTAATAAATTTTTACTATTCTAGTAAATAATTAGTAAATAATCTTGGCCAATAGTCAAAATCAAATTCAATACAAAATTTAACTAAGTTTTTTCAAGCAGTGTTGCCTCCAGGCGTACCCCAAAAGCATAATTTTATGGAAGAAGAGTCAATTTTATTTTAACACTCTTCATAATGTGTGACTACAATAGAGAAGTTATTCATGTTTTATTTTTTTAAAGCTACAGGGTGAACCTCAATGTATTCTGTTTTTTACATTTTTTGTCTGTCAAAGATTTAACACAAAGTGTTCACATCCAACGGGAAAAAAGTTGACATACCACAGCTCCAAAAATATACAAATATTTATTTTATGTTCTCGCCACATGTCGAGCTCTTCGTCAGAATCCTTTTTTACAGTCTATGGTCAGAATCATCATCATTGTAAATATTATGAAGCTGCAATGGCGCATCTCTCCTCCAGTCCGCCTGGTGGCGCTGTTGCCTCCGTCCTAACCCAGAGTTTGTTTCGAGAAGAACAAAACAGACGCTTCCGTTTGGCGGCAGCGTGTGTGAGCGTAGTACGTGCTAAATAAACTTTTGATCAAACACATTTCTTATTGATCAGACTCATTGTTCATCTCAGCGGCCGACATGGTGAAGCTAACGGCAGAATTAATCGAGCAGGCGGCGCAGTACACGAACCCTGTGCGGGACAGAGAGCTCGACCTGCGCGGTGAGTGAAGCATCTTCATTAAACCCCGTTTAAGCGCATATTTCACATGTGAATCAACGATTTATGCGCGTTAATCTAAAATTAACTCCTGCTCGTGTGTTTGTTATAAGGCTATAAGATCCCTGTGCTGGAGAATCTGGGCGCCACACTAGATCAGTTTGATACCGTTGATCTGTCGGATAATGAGATCAGAAAACTGGATGGGTTTCCACTGCTGAAGAGACTCAAAACACTCCTGATAAACAACAACAGGATCTGGTGAGAATCAGACGGAAATGTATAATGAGAGACAGACAACACTATGCACTGTTTATCTTCATCTGTCTAACGAAAGAAATAACATGATGCTCAGCGCTGTTTATATAATGCTATTGTTATAATGTAAATATGTAGGCCTAATGTAAGAAAATACTATCTGACAATTCTAAGGGCTGTTCTCCAAAGCAATGATGCATGGTGGTTTTAAAATGAACACCAAGACAGCCTGATTATTAAAAATCATTGCATTAGTTTAAAGTCGTATCTTCATTTCTTTGCATCATATCATGTGCTTTCAAATTAGAGAAGATTTGAGTTTGTTACCCTACAATGCTTGGTGTTTTTGTCTCGCTTATTGCAGCCGTATTGGAGAAAATATGGAGCAGGCTTTACCAAACCTGAAGGAGCTCATTCTCACAAGCAACAACATTCAAGAGCTGGTGAGTTTAACTATAGATGTGCCTTTATGCACATTAATTAATATTTGAAGTTTTGTTTCATTGAATTTTGTACTAATGGTTGTTTCTGGTGCTCCACAGGGTGATTTGGATCCTCTTGCGACAGTGAAATCGTTGACCCTGCTCAGGTACCTGCGGAATAAGTTTATCTTTTTACACCCAAATGTTTTAACTTCAGGTCATCATTTGAACTTGTTTTTCTCTTCTGTAGTCTCCTCAGGAATCCAGTTACCAACAAGAAACATTACAGGTTATATGTCATCAATAAAATCCCACAGATCCGTGTTCTGGACTTCCAGAAGGTGAAACTGAAGGTATGATTAAACCACAATGCTTTGTCTCTTATTTTAACTACACTAACGTTCAAAATAATACATATTTTTATTCAGCAAGGATGCATTAAATTGATCAAAAGTGATAGTAAAGACATTTATAATGTTACAAAAGATTTGTTTCAAATAAATGCTGTTCTTTTGACCTTTCTATTCTTTAAAGAATCCTGAAAAACAATGTCACAGATTCCACAAATATATAAGAATATAAAATAAATGTTTCTTGAGCAGCAGATCAGCATATTATAATGATTTCTGAAGGATCATGTGACTGAAATGAGTAATTATGCAACAAAAAAAAAAACGCTTTGCATCACAGGAATAAATTATATTTTCAAATATATTCCAGTAAAAAAATGTTAAATTGTATGGACAGAATATTACTGTTTTTACTGAATTTATCATCAAATAAATGCACCCTTGGTTACCAGAAGAGATTTCTTTCAGAAAGATTAAAACATTTCTCAAACTTTTGAACTGTAGTGTACATTATGCTTTAGAAAATAATGTCAGTGGACAATTTTGTTGTTGTGCAATTCATGTTTGTTTAGCGCATTTTTGTCAATGTCATGTTTATGACCAAATATTTATTGATTTTTTTTTTTCAACTATCAAGTTTCTAGGGCTTATAGAATAAATGATTATGGATCAACATTAGTGAGAGTTAATGATGTTAAATATCTGTGATGCAAATGCACCTTTAGTTTTACTTTCTACAATTATTATAATTATTTTCTAATTATTGTTTTGTACACATTGTACAGTCTTTGTCATTGTTTTGATTTGTGTTTTTTTGTTTTCTTGAAATGAACCAATTGATAAAATGCATACTGCTTCCTTTTGGACCGATTATTTCAGGAAGATTTAACACACAAAATTGAGTTGTCTGCTTTTTTATCAGTATGGTATCACCCTGGGCCCTGTTCTTCATACATCGATTAGTACATCCGACATTACATTTTATAATTCCCTCTGGCTAATTTGTTTCTTTAAACACATATGCAGATCGAATTGGCTTGATTGAGTTGTCTGTGATAATTCAGTATTGCACGTGTGAAGAACGGGGCTGTTGTCCATGTCATGGTCCTTTGTAAGTGTTTGCTTGAACTTTCTGCTGTATCACCATAGGAACGTCAGGAGGCTGAAAAAATGTTCAAAGGCAAACGAGGTGCTCAGCTTGCAAAGGATATTGCCAAGCGAACCAAAACGTAAGATGAAACTCCTTGATCAAGCTCAGCTCTCCCGAATTACTGGACTGTGGAAGTTATGAACTCGGCATCTCGGAGAATGAATATTGACCCTGAATTGGCTGTTAAAAGATACATTTCCATGTTAAACTTCAGCAGTGTTTCTCAGGGGAGCTGGCTCAAGGCTTTTCTGTCTTGTATCAGTTTATTCATATTGATAAGATCCTGAAGATACTACACTCTTGATTGTGGGAACTGGTTGAGGGGCTGCAGAGGCAATCTTCAACATGTTCACTTTGTCTGAACCCCAAATTTACTCTTGATCTCAGGTTTACTCCAGGAGCAGGACTTCAGACTGAGAAGAAGATGGGACCGTCTGCTGCAGATGTTGAAGCCATAAAGGTATGGAAGAAGCAGATTAGCACACCCACATAATACACACCAGAGGATGCATTTGAAATATGTGATGGACTGGGCTGTAAAACATTTTTCGTGGTAAATGTAAAAAAAGTGCATTATTGTAAAGCGAGAGTGCATCCATGTAATGCACCAGCACAAATCTCCGATTGCGAGCGGATTTCCTTCACTCTTGCACAAAACTGGATGTGCGTTCTCAAATATACAGTGGTCTCATGGCTCTGCTCTTGCTCAGATATTGCTTGTGCACAAACTTTGTCCCGTGCATTCGCGAATACGTGCTCTTTCTCTTTTCTTCTCTCCTGGATTTAATGTTGCCAGAAGCTTACAACTATCAGATTTCCACGATTGACAGATTAAATAACATGGTGTACCTTTAAACTGTAAAGAAATTTGATTAGAGTCCCAGCTTTGTATGTCGAATAATTCTACATGGATTTCAAATTTCATGTGGTAGCATTTTCAAGCTGTTTTTAGTCAGCTAGTTCTTGATGTATTTTTTTATTATTTAATAATATGAGTTAAGTGCTTATTGTCAATGGGTATATATTACATTTATTTTATTTAGCACATTTTGGGGTGAGGTGGTGGAGCGGTGACATGTTTTATTTTGTCTAGGTCACCAAATAATCTAGAACTGCTACTGTGTACACACACACACACTATTTTATGATCAGTAAGAATTTGGTTTTGGAGTCTCTTATGCTCAAGGCTATATGTATCAGAAATATGAAGAAAAAAAAACAACAACAGTAATATTGTTGTGAGAAAATTTAAAATTACTACTTCCTATTTGAATGCATTTTAAAATGGTATGTATTCCTTTGATGCAAAGCTGAATTTTCAGCATCATTACTACAGTCTTCAGTGTCACATGATCCTTCAGAAGTTGTGGAAAGTGTGATGCATTTTTTTTTTTCAGCATGCATAGAAAGTTCAAAAGAACAGAATTTTTTTTTTTTTAATGACAATAATTTGTAACTTTATAAATGTATTTACTGCTTATAATCAGTTTGATGTGTTTTTGTGAATAAATACTACTCAAATGTATTATGTATTATAATATAGGCTGATGTCCTGAACTGATATAATGTGTCTCTTTGTAAATGTTGTTTTCATGTAGAATGCGATTGCTAATGCCACATCACTGGCTGAAGTTGAGCGGTTGAAGGGGCTTCTCCAGTCAGGACAGATCCCAGGACGAGAGCTGAGATCAGGTATTATTTTGTAATACACATTTATACATAAACATTATTCAGTAATCACAAATGAATGGGAAAACGCTTTCAGTCATTGGTGAATGAGTGGGAACCCTGAGTGTAGTCCATTGTAGGTTTGTAACCCTGATGCTTCTACAACTCCTTGATGAAAAATGAAAATGTATTGGACACTGAGGCAGCATTTGTACAATCAAACAACATTTAAATAAATAATAGGACTTAATTTTAAGTACTAAAAATGATCAAGCTTCTCATTAGTCTTCTGTTTCCCCCTTTTCAGGAGCAAATAACATGGTAGAGGAGGAAGAGGAGGAGGAAGAGGAGAACCAGGAAGAGATGCAGGAATCATCAGTCCCCATGCGTGAGAACATGCAGGACATTGGAGAAAACGGAGACGATGATGACATGCAGGAAGATATGCATGTTAATGGATCATAGTTCTTTTCGTTCAGAATCATTAATGCTTTGTATTGATGCTGTTTGACAGCACTTGTTTTGATAAGTGTTTTTTTTTTTTTTTTGTGTAAATTAAATTACATTAAACTTGTTTTTTAATGAACAGTGAGTTTTTTATGTATATCTGAACGTGGTCAAGAATTTCGTCTGTGTGTTTACTGTTCTAATATCTTGTGAATCATCAAAGACTAGAAATTCAAAATATGAATCTGTAATAATTATTTACAGTTTTTTCATAATGTTGAAAACTTTTCGAACTAAAGGTCTAAATGCACAGCAAATTTTTTTATATTGGCCACACATTTTGTAAACGTTTAGAGAAATCAATCAATCAATCAATCAATCAGAAATCGATCATCAATCTAATTTAGAACGACATATTTTAGATACGAAGTGTCTAAAATATTTGGAAAATATGTAGTTTCTGTTAAGTTACATTGTTTTTTTTTCTACTCTTAGTACGGTGCAGTTAGCATATTTATTTTCTTATTTAACTCCAGTTTAAAGGGTGGTATTTCAATCTTTAGATTTCAGATAAGTTAAATAAGCAATGCTTTAATCGAAAATGAGAAGTATTGTTTTTTCTTGATTTGTCTCAGTTGGGCCCCCGTAAAGGCCACGTCATCTTAAAGCTGATTGGCTGTTTTGTGGTTGCGGAAGTGAGTCGGTGTGTTGTAGCAGGGTAGCTTCAGTGGAATAAACATGAGCTAATTATTATATCTTCTCTTACCAAAATCATAAAATCTCTTTAAAGCGTTTTAATATGGAGGCAGATGGTGATGCGCATGTCCAAAATGAAGATGTTCCTGCAAACCAGGATCTGAGTTTTCTGCAGTCATCTGGTATGTGAACATTAGCCAGAGCTTCAGTTCATTAGCGTTTAGACCTGTTATCATTTATCATGAGTGTAATATTAGTATAATCCTTTTGATTGATATCTAATCCGTAACTATGGGTTATAAAAGGACTTAATGGAAACATCGATTTGACATTTTGGAGTGAAGTGATGCGGATCTTATCAGGAAATGACTAGAACAGAACGATATAACGTTAGGTCAATAAGATTAGTCACATTTTATAGGCTACAATATACAAGTCAATAAGATGCATCAGTTACGCTTTAATGTTAGTTTGAATGAGCCATTACCGGTAACTTAACATACATACAATGCTTAACAGATAAATAAAATAACATTCCTCTTTCTGAAATGTTTTGCTTGAAAGGCAAGTAATACGTTTGATATTTTGTCAAATGCAGTAGAAATTTAAATAAAGACGTGAAAATAAAGCACATTTTATACTTTTAATTTTAAAGTATAAATAAATGTTTATGTTTACACGGTATATTTTGTAGTATTTATAGTAATGAGGCTTTAAGATAATAATGAACATGTTTAATGTCTAATGGTTTTAAACATTTATACTTTTGCCATTCCTAAAAATATGATACATATTATTCATATAATAATAAAGCTTCATGATATTTGAGTATTTTGAATGTTTCTAAATGAAATAGAATGTTTATGTTCTATATTAAAGTTGTATATAGATACTATTAACAATAATCAAATGCTTGATTATATTGCAGACTATTTAACATACTTTTGGAAAGTGCTTATAGACTTTGCAGTGTCTGGAATGTCATTGTCAGCTTTATCTTTTTTCAACAGTTACTTCGATCCTGTCTGAATATGGCTGGTATCTGGTGTTCCTGTGTATGGGAGTCTTTCTGCTCATCCAGCATCTCCGCAAGAACAGACCCAGAGACAATCAGAGCTCGTCTGCCTCAGTCGTGAGCCAAGGTCGGAACCAACGCTGTCTGCTGTTTGGAAACTGAAATGCCTTGAAAGTATTTTAGGTATTAAGAGGTGTGTGTGTGTCTTTTGCAGACCCTGGGTCTGTGGTGCAGCGTCAGGAGGCTCTGGAGGCGTCGCGCCGCAAAATGCAAGAAGAGCAGGACACCAGAGCTGCAGAATTCAAAGAGAAGCAGCAGAGGGTGAGTCATGTGGTGACGTGATCAGACAGGACGGACATTAGGTTTGCGGTATTCAATTCACATTTATTTGTATAGTGCTTTTCACAATACATATTGTTTTAAAGCAGATTTACAGAACATGCATGTCTACATTACAATTTAGAGTGATCTGTTATCAGAGGTGACTCTTTGTCCAAGTTATGTATTTCAGAAATGTACATATACAAATCATTACACAATATTCATGCTGGTTCTTCGGTTCTCTTTAGTTTGAGGAGGAAAAGGGAAGACAGAAAATCGAGATGTGGGAAAGTATGAAGGAAGGAAAGAGTTATAAAGGAAATGCAAAAGTTGCACAGGTAAGACTTCTGGGACGAATCTCTCTAGGCCTCAGGTGTCAGGTGGTGCATTTACATATATTATTCTTCTTTCCAGCAGAACACTGAAGAAGCCTCTTCCTCCAGCTCACTGAGACCAAGGACTGACAAAAAGCCCCTTCGTAACAGTGGTATGCAGCATATTCATAATTTTACATTTTCTCTTATAATTCAAAGAATACTTTACTCTGTTTAAACATTTTGGGGTCTTTTCTATAACTATCCAAAATACTAGTTATAAAACTAGTTATCCACTTTTTTTAACATGTACTTTGTAAATTATTATTATAAGTCTTATTTGTTTATTTCCTTAAACATGGACTAATCAACTAATTTTGAACATTTGTAGTTTTAAACATTTCTTGAAATAAGTAAATGTATATAAGCTTCATGAGTATTTAAATGTTTCATAGTGTAATATAATGTTATTAAGTTGAGTTGTTACCGATACTAACAACAATGTTCAATCAGATTATTTAACATACTTTCAGAACGTGCATACAAAATTTTTTTTTTTTTTTTTTTTTTGAGTGCACTAACCCAAAAAATTAACCCATTTTCAGAATAGACCAAGATTTCACAGGGGAAATTATCCAGGTAATCAATATTGCAATTATATTTAGACATAAAGGGGATAGTTACTATTACCCTAAAATGAAAATGAAGTCATCATTTACTCACCCTGGAGACATTAGACATTATTATACTGTTGTTTAAAAGTATTTTTGCGACTTTATTTTTACTGTATATTTCTTTATTTTGCATTGTTATACAAATAAAGTTAAATTATGAAAAATAAAGCAATTATCTTACTATATACTGTGTGTGTGTGTGTGTGTGTGTGTGTGTATGTGTATATATATATATATGTACAGATACACACACACACACACACATATATATGTATATATCTTTTCTATGTGCTTTGCTAAATATATAACGGTAGCTGTTTTACTCATTATGCCTTCAAAGGAGTATTATCTTAAATGTCCATATATATCGCTGTCATCAGTGTTGGGGAAAGTTCATTTTAAATGTAATGCATTACAATATTGTGTTACTCCCTAAAAAAGTAACAAATTAAGGTAGCTACTTTTTTGAAAAGTAATGTTTCATTACTTTTGCATCATATTTTTCATCTGGGCTGGGCTTGCTGGTTTTGTTTTTTGACAACAACTAAACCCCCGAAAGTTTTATTTTTGGAAAATGTAAATTCCCCTCTCACAGAAGTGAAATGAATAAGCCTCAGGCTGAAGGAAATGCAAATTCATACAGTAGAGGGCACAGCTCAAACAAACATTTCAGCGGTGCTGCCATTCTAGATTGGACATTCTAGACAATAGGATGAAGGAGAAGAAAGATTAATACTCTTAGGCTGTGTCCGAAATCGCCCCATATACCCTTAGATAGGGCATTATTTGAAGGGACAGCCATTTGTGGTGGTGCCTGAAACCATTGTGTATTTTATCGAGTGCACGTATTCAATCCCATAATGCACCGCAATAACGAATGTACAACTGATATATGCTTAACGGATGGAGAATCTCAACATGGGGACAGAAGAGCCGTCAGTCTATAAATGGGAAAGCAAAGTAACTTGTGTTACTTATTTTGTTGTAAATGTAAAAGTAATGCATTACTCGTTACATGAAAAAAGTAATCTGATTACATGACTCCCGTTATTTGTAATGCGCCACCCCCAACACTGGCCGTCAGTTCATACGGTTGTTAACACTTTCTCTGGCAAGCGGATGCGATGCAACCTGTTTTTCTGTTTGTTCATGCAACGTTTCATCATTAAGCCCATTATCCTGGTTGAGACTCAAGAACTGTCACAGAGTCTTGTTATTCATGTAGTTGTTTATATGATTTGTTGTCTGTTTGTATGGTAGGGTACAGTCCTTTGTCTGGAGATGGAGGAGGAGGAGGAACGTGCGCCTGGAGACCCGGCAGGAGAGGACCGTCTGCTGGTGGATGAGGTTAAAGGTCGTCAGAGTAACCTCTGACCCTTTGTCACTCCCCCATAGGAACACAATAAATATTAACTGAATAAGGCTGTCAGCACTCATCATAGGATAATAGCAAAGATGGTTATTAAGGATCTTCATAAACACTTTTTTCTGGTGACAGGTTACATTGTCTAACTTTTGCTCTCACCCTCATGTTGTTCCAATCCTGTATGCTGTTATAATTTTTTCAATCAATCAGTTCTATCTTATGAACTGAGACGATTTTGAATCTAGTGCACTGGTTAAATTGAAAGCTTCATTGATGATTGTCCTTTTGTGTTTCACTACAACAGCTTTTGCAGTCAGAATGACGTCAGGGTGAGTCGAAAAGGACAGATTTTAGATTTTTATTTTTTTTTGTCAAATTTTTTCTTGAATTGCACATTATGATTAAGAAACTATTGCCTATTTGTCTGATTGACAGCTTTTAATGACGCCTCCTCATCAAAGGTATTAATACTCCTGGGGCAGGCTGATGATTTTCAGTAATGAAACATGTTCCTGTTTTTAGCTTTTGCACTTATAAAGGCTGTGCTAAATTAATACCTAGAGAGAGTAAATAAAAATGTGAAGTGCTACATTTATATCATTTGAAGTGGATGTATTTTGTTATAAAATTAGGAATTTCCGTTTTATGACAAATCCATCAATTCAGTTGTTAGTGATGTTAAATAGCAGCCTATGTGGTGTGAGGTCTTTGGTGTTTTTGAAAGCATTTGTTTAGGAATGACGTGTCAAAGTCATTGTAAGCTTTTCAGAATTAAAATGCATACTTAATCAACGTTTGTCTATGTCTTATTTATCAGGACAGCAAATGCCACGTTTTATCCTGTTTCAGGGCCATCAAAGTACAATGTACACCTTTTAACAGATTGAAAAGTTATTTTCAGGACACAGGAAAGCCAAACACTAAGAGAAAAGATATTTTTTGTGAAACATTGTGATTAGAGAAAGGGAAACATTATATTCGTAATAAATAAGCCTGATTTTTTTCTAAACGTATTGCTAGTATTTAATGTTAGAAGTCAGTTCGTAAATAGGGACCTGGCAGAAAAACAACACATCGTGGTGAGATTATTCAAATTCTCCCCTCTGAGACAGGAAAATACGCAGCAGAAAAGGAAGGACGCGACTAAATTGCAAATTGTAATCTCGCGAGGTCACACTTTGTCCACTAGGTGGCGAGATTAGCACGTGGTTTGGTCCGTTATGGAAGGGAGGAATCTTGTTATAAAATTAGAGAATTAAGCTTATATTACAGGAAATCTTTATATGGAATTTGACTATTAAATAAGAAATATAAATATATATCTAACACATTGGATTTAAAATATAAAATACTTTTAAACTTATTTTATTGCAACATGCAGTATCCAAATAGTATTAAGGTGTGAAACGGTATAAAAATTCTATATAAAGTCATTATCATTATTTCATTATAATAAATATTATTTATAATAAATTTGTCACATTATTTATTTTGTAGGCTATAAGTGAACTATACATACAATTGAAAAGGCAGGAGTTTGCATATGATGATGAACATCATAATACAAAATAATTCCAAGAATGATACAATAGCTTTTCTTTCATCCAGTTTTGTAGCCTGTTTTGTATGTTAAATTCTTTCTTTATTTTGTTATTCTGACTTAAATCTATTTTAAAGAACTTAAAGGAAAACAGCGAAAACTGGCTTCTGGTTAAATTGAAATTGAATAAATACATAATATGTCAGTACAAAATTAACGATTTATCAAATAAAATTTGATTGTAAAACGTTTGTATCCATTACAATAAACACAGTTTAATGATGAATCTTTCAAAAGAACAATTCACGAGAAAAAGGACGCAACGCTTTTGCCATGCATGAAACGTCATCAGATAACGGTCTTCAGCCAATGAGGAACGAGCTACGGCGCCTCCAGCGTGTCAAAAACCCTTGACGGTTAAGCAGCGTCGCCGCAGACACGCGTTTTTCAGGCACTCGCGCTCACTCACAATGGCGAGATAGTCTCGAGAACGAGGATGCAGCCGCACTTTAGACAGCAGACCGTTCATTTCCCCTGACTTATCAACGATTCAAGCTCGAAACGACGGAAATACCTTCACGAATCCGATCATGGCTCGCATGGAGCGGATAGCTGGCGATTAGATGGCAGTGGCTGGTGATATACGCGGACTGGAGCGCTGCAACGTACACATCGGCAGTGAACGGTGATCAGCGGCGATCATGCTCGGACCCAAACCCAGTGTTCTGGACGGGACTGCAGCAGCGGCTGACGTTTAAAATAAAACGAAGGCGAAAATAAATAAAAGCCCTGACTGATCCGGAGGTTTGAGTTGAAGCTGAAATGGCAGGCAGAAGTCGCAGATCGTGGTTCAGTGTGTTGCTGGGTCTGGTAGTTGGGTTCACGCTGGCGTCCAGGCTCATCCTGCCCCGGGCCACTGAGCTGAAGAAAGCGGGTCACAAGCGGCGGGCGAGCGGTGGCACGGGCGGCTGCGGAGGTGGAGGAGGGATGATGATGATGATGAAGAAGGAGTATGGAGGGGTGCTGATGCCCAACACGGAGAAGCCCGCGGTGCCCCAGTCCAACAGTTTCCTGTTCGTGGGCGTCATGACCGCGCAGAAGTACCTGAATAACCGTGCCGTGGCAGCTTATAGGTAATTCATCGCGTCCACTTACGAAGAATCACCATGGTAACCGTAGTTCCCGCCCAAATACAGCATAGTTACGACAGTGCAGAAACCGTGCTTAACTTACCACACATTTATAGTAGTAAGTTAGTAGTAGCGATAATTGTATGGTATTATGACTGGTTACCAGAATAAATTATGGTAAGGATAGAACGAGGTCAGGGTTATGCTGGAGCTATTTTATTTCAGCTAACGTTATAGTCATTGGGTTTTGAGGAGCGGGTGGGAGTTAACTTATTCGTAATTCAACGCGTTCACGTCACGTACGATAAATCACCACGATAACCGTAGTAATACGGGATCTTATTCAACAAATTTATATCATATTTAACGTCATATATTTGAGAAATACTATTTGGGGTGGATGGGAGTTACAGATGATGCGTTCGCTTGTATGATAACCGTAGTTTCCCCGGAAGTGTCATAGTTAAATAGTAACAATAATTGGTAACGTTAACGTTAACTCTTTATTTTACGGTGTCATTTTTACATGATACATGTAGTTACTGTAGTATTAACTTTAAATTATGCCCAATTACATGCAACTAACTTACCCTAAACCAAATCCTAACCTTATAGTAAGTACATGTAGTTAATGAATTACTCCGTACTTAAATGTAGGCTATATTTACACTGTAACAGGGACACCCCAACAGTGTAACCCAATAATTATCTGCTATTTTGGTCGAGACAACAGTTACAATGGTATGGATGGAGAGAGGCCAGAGTTGTGCTTTATTTCTGTTGTCTAATCTCAACATTATATTAAAACAGATTCATGTACAAATAATATAATAATCATAATAACTACTATGGGATCTTCTTCAAACAATGTAAACGCCTTCAAACTCTTTCTCTTATATTTGATGTCACCTATGCCAAATACCTTTTTACCACAGTTTTGCTGTATCAAGAAAATTAATTAAAAAATCTATGGTATTTTGGTGGAGACTGTGATTACCATGGTAAATCATAGTAAGGATGAGGAGTGAGAAAACCGGGTTATGTTGAATCGTTTTATTTAATCTGTTTTATTAGTTCCGCTTGTGGGGGTTTATAGATTATTAAACGCAGTCATATATGAATGAAGAATCCCCATGGTCAGTATCTTCCTCTAATTTTTAAATGACACTTTTGGCTAATACCACATTATTATTTTAGGAATAGTATTTGTTTGGTACTTAGGTGGAGACTGGTTACCATGGTGGTTACCATGGTAATTTGTGTAAGGATGGAGAGGACAGAGTTGTGCTGAAGCAAGCATTTATGTCATACGTTTAATCAGCAGTATTTCCTTGCCAGGTTTTTTGGGGTGAATTGCCTTGGTGGAAAAGCCACAGCATCACTGAAGTATTTACAATGGCGGATTCTCTTGTTGCTTTATTTCCTATAATTAAGTGCTTAATGTTCTGCACAGGAGCAATTTGAAGATCTAAATAATCTAGAGAATGTGTTCTCAAAGGATTGCTAACCTATTATTTCTCCTGGTTTGCAATCTCAATTATTTAATTGCCTTATTTGATTTGCATAGCCTATGCAAGTAAGATTGCTGAATGCTTATTTCCTGCTAGAAAATGAAAAAGGTTGTCTAATCAAAGCAGAGCTTGGCTGGCTCTTTCTCCTGGTTTCAGTGGTAAATGTCAGACTGACATTTGGCTGTGTCCGAAATCGCATCGCAAATCGCTCTCCTGACTAGTTGTTATTTTGAAAAAGTAGGCTAATTACTTCACAATCTCTAAAAATGTATGTTCTATATAGTATGAATGTAATCTGGACGACGTACTGCATTCGCCATGTTGTCATTATCACGTGACCTACCAGCGTCAGTTGCGTCGCTTACCCTCCATTCACAAATCCTCTCCCGGGATGGTAAAGTGTCAATCAAATGCACACTTCAGAATCTCGCCGGAAGACGTAGGTCATCCTGGTACTTTTTGCCTACTTTTTAATGAATTTGGGCATAGCCTGCTACTTTTGTCACATGCTGTTTTTCGCCTACTATATAGTAGGGAAGTATGCGATTTCGGATGCAGCCCATGTCTTCTTCACTGCAGCAGAAGTGTGCAAAAGGTTAACACTGGTATCTTTGGATTCCCCTTCTTTAGTTGCAGAGAACAGGAAGCAGGGTTTTGGTAAAATTAGATGTTGGCAAGAAGAGGGGATATTATCTGAACAAAAACAGTGCAGCCTTTCCACGTGCTGACATGCGGGACACAAGTGTATTTTAGAGACTCGCGCTTGAGTGTCTGGACAGTAATGTTGCAATATTAAATTAAGTGCATCTCTGAAGCTCTGCTGAACTGATTTAGTTGCTGCAAGCGTCCTCCTACACTTCAGGGTCATGGCAGAATGAAGCTTTTGGCATTTTATGCTTGTGTTGAGTGCTGCATTTTGTTTATCTGTTTTCGTTTCACATGTTTATAGTTAATCCGCTTGGGACTTTTTGTTTTAAAACCATCTGAATCATCCTAACGCTGTTCCTTGCTCAATCTTTTCATCATTCTGATAAAAACTCGAGGCATTATTTTTACTCAATACTGCTGCTAAACGAAGTTTTTGTGTTTTTTTTAAATGATCAATGCTTATACATACAGTACATAATCAGGAATGTGATTTTTCTTTTTTCTCTTCTTTTTTCCACATTTTCTAACCTATGAAAAATACTATGTATTTTTCTACCTAATATGATCCAAGTGAACACGGTGTTGGGAGTTCGGAAGAAAGTGCTGCTCTCTGCAAGCGCTGAGTTTGGTCGTGTGAGTTCAATAACGTGAATTTGAAACCGCAACATGCACCAACAGTGTTCACAAAATTGCTATTAGAATCTTTAAATCTGATGTCAACAAAGCTTTGAGGTTTCCTTATGGGTTTCTCCCAAAAATAAAAGCCCTAGTTGAACGTTTGACAGCAAAGAAATGAAGACAGATATAAATATTACTATTGTAATTTAAAATTATTATGATTAATAATAATACTAAACACTTGTTTGATTTTACTCTACATAATATTTTTATTATATTTATTATTTGAAAAATAATAAAATTTTTAAATAATAATAATTGCTGTTGTTGTTTAGCCATGTTAAATAGGGAATTTTTTTTGTTCTCGATCACATTCCTGATAATTTAATGATGATGTGAGAATTTGTTAACAAAATTGCTGAAATAAACAATATTTCCTCAATTCACTTTTTATTAAAATTGTTTTTTGAGTATTAGTACCGTGAAGCGCCTTTCTGTTTGAGATTATATAGAAAAATAGACCGTACAAAACAGTTATATGTAAAACATCTCGTGGCTCAGTTTGCGAACTGTTAACTGTTATACTGATATACTGTTAACTTGAAGGTTTTGGTCTAACCGCCCACCCCCCTAGGCCAATTTACTGATCAATCGATCACTAATTTTGAACATATTTCTCCTTTTTTGTGTTATGTAGGACCTGGGCCAGGTCTGTTCCAGGCAAAGTGGAGTTTTTCTCCAGCGAGGGTTCTGACACGACGATCCCAATCCCCATTGTGGCTCTGCAGAACGTGGACGACTCGTACCCTCCTCAGAAAAAGTCCTTCATGATGCTCAAGTACATGCATGACCACTACCTGGACCAGTTCGAGTGGTTCATGCGAGCCGACGACGACGTCTACATCAAAAGCGAGAAGCTGGAGAGCTTTCTGAGGAGTCTGAACAGCAGCGAAGCCATCTTTCTTGGCCAGACGGGCATGGGCGCCCGCGACGAACTGGGCAAGCTGGCCTTGGAACCGGGGGAGAACTTCTGCATGGGCGGCCCTGGCGTCATCATGAGCCGTGAGGTGCTGCGCAGGATGGTGCCCCACATCCGCCAGTGCCTGCAGGAGATGTACACCACCCATGAGGACGTGGAGGTGGGCCGCTGCGTGCGCCGCTTCGCCGGGGTGCAGTGCGTCTGGTCCTATGAGGTAAGATGAGATGAAGTTAGTGGGGCATAACATACAATGCACCTGGATGTTTTTTTGTTTTTGTGTGCATAATTACAGGGCCAAACCATATTGATCACATGACCAAGATAAAGCAGGGCACCCTTTGCATAATTATTAGTGTCCTATATTTCCTGCAGCTCAGGCTCGAGGTTTATAATGCATATTGTTCGAAAATCAGACTCTTCATTGAACTCTCAGAGCTGCAATTTTCGGGTACTGAAAATTATAGGTTGGAGCGAAGCAGAAAAGGGCTGCGTTCTTCTTTTCACCATCAAAACTCCCAGGCAGCCTTTGATCCTTCAAAGGATTTTGGCAATACCTGGCCAGGTATTACAGAGAGAGCTGGACAATAGTGGAATGTGTTCAGACGGGAACATAGCCTGTCTCTTATCATTGTTCTAGATCAGCTGTTTTATCAAAGCCGTTATGGGGTGACTCGTAGGAAATGGAGCTTTGGAGTTTGGACACTGACTTTTTGAAAGGGTGACCTCTGACCTTGGAGAGGTGAGTCATCGTCTGTCCAGTGGATGAAGTTCATCATCATCATCATCATCATCATACTGTTACGGCCACATTCTCCCCTTTTCTTTTTGTGAGCAGACCGAGTAGCTGAGACCTACTTTATAAAAAGACGGGTGAATCTCATTTGCATCCAGGTGAATCTCATGCAACCGGTCAATATTTGCATAAAGAAAATGAATCCTTTTTTAGGACTATTACATTTTTGCTTTGTTTTAATGACTTTAAGCAGATTTTCCATTTTATTTATTACTGTACATTTTATGTATGCTTTCCTTTTGAGTTTTTGTAGTTTTTTATTCCATGCCATTACAGGGTACTTTACAATAAGATCCCATAAGTTAATTAACATTAGTTATTGCATTTACTAACAATGAGCAATACATGTGTTACAGTATTTATTGATCTTTAATGTTAGTTATTACAAATTAAGCTGTTCATCAGTGGAAAAGGTTCTTAATTTTAATGAAAATAACTGTATAATGTAAAATACATTATATATTTATTTTCATTAAAATTAAGAACCTTTTCCACTGCCTATTATCATCATCCTAATGTAAAAATGTATCAAAAGAGTACTAAAGTAAAAAAATACTGTAATGCAGTATTGAAAATCTATTGAAAATAACTATTGCGAATCAGAAAAAGAAAGGGAAAGATCCAGATGCGTTACAGTAATGAGGTAACTAATATGAGGAGGAAAATGTGCTTAATTTTCATGAATCATTTTTACAATGCAAACCATTATGGTCCTAAAATAGTTTTTATCAGGCAAAAAATATTTTTTGATTTTGGGGTGAAATGTGACCATGGCATGTTCCTCCATCTACAACTTCAGGTGTTTACTATAGGAAAGGAAACTACAGAAGAGTATTGATATTTGTGGCAGCACTTTCCCTTTTTCTGCTAGTTTTGAGTAAAGCACTTAGCATTTTTCTCCAACGTCTCAAATGAGTCTTTGCGTATCGTTTAGTCTACCAAGACCATCAGTCAAGGCAAGATTACCCTTTTTTCCATCTGCTCCAGATGAAGGAGCCACATGCGCAATTCGTCACTGTAAATGTGACATCGCTTTTCACAAATTTGCAAAACGGAAAAATTAAAGGGTTGGAAAGTTATCAGAGGTGCTCCATGAATCTTTTTCGGCTTGTGGAATTGGAACCTCTGAATCTTAACGAGTCCCCCCTGTGACTGGGGCCGCTGGGACTTTAATGCGCATTTGATGTGTGCTTTAATTACAGCCTTGCAGGATTAGTTAGAGACGGCACAGCTGGGCAACCTGCTATTAATGTTGGAGCATTCTGCCTCTGGTTCTTTATGGAAACGGCCGAGACCTACTGCGCTGCAAGTCTCAACGGGCCCTGCGAGAGCGTCAGCCTCGTAAAGTGACCTCAAAGACCTCTCGGCTCAAAACGGCAGCCTGTTACTCCCTTAAATACTGATATTAAGCGTCTTTGTCTGTTTGGAGCTCTTCAGATGTGTATCTGTC
The DNA here is from genome assembly GCA_031834385.1 of Semotilus atromaculatus. Lineage (NCBI taxonomy): Eukaryota > Metazoa > Chordata > Actinopteri > Cypriniformes > Leuciscidae > Semotilus > Semotilus atromaculatus. Next base: position 27,192,734 of record JAULUF010000009.1, read on the forward strand.
TGTGCTGCTGCTCAACTTCTGTTTGTTTATGGCCAGAGCGCAAACAGTCTCATCTGACCTCCGCTTTGGGCTCGCGGGCACTTGAGATGATTCCTGTGCTCAATTTAAGCGGGTATAACAAAATGTCATGTTTTCTTTCTAGAGTTTTTCTCTAAATTGCCCATTTAGCAACTCATTTGATTGCATGTTGTTCATTATTCACATCAATAATTATAATTTTTCTAGCTGATTAACTAAATAAAACATTACCAGCCAATCAGAATCCATTCTGCTTTAAAGAGACAGAACTGCATTGGGTTTATAATAAACAGATTGTTATCGTTCACTGCTGTAGAATCTAATGTAGTTTTTATCGTTATAGTTAACGTTCTTGGTGTGAATAGGCCTTAACTCACCCGATTCCTCGATTGAATGAGGGACGCGAGCCATATCTAGAGGTCAGATATATCATCTGGTATTAAGATGCGTTTTGGTCGATCGGATCACAAGTAGACAAGGAATTTCTTTGAGGGGAGAGTCTATGGGTGTTCTTTTTCTTTTTTTTCTTTTTTTTAGATCATTCCATATAATGGCAGAATAAGTTTGTGCAATTTACATTTGAAAGCACCCAGAGAAGATGGAAAAACATATGGAGAGCAATCTGTTCAAATGTGTTTTCGACTACCTCTTAAAAGTTTTAGACCCCGTTTACACCTGCATCTTAATACCAGCTGTAAACAGGGTCATTGAGACGTGTGGGTGGACTTTTCTGACTTGGTCCTGACTAAACAGCACCCACCCACTTTGTGGAGGCGAGTTTTGCACGGACAGACACTCTTTTATCTAATTCTTTTAACACCTAACCAGTGATATCAAACCTTAGCCAGAGCTCAACCAGACTCTTGTCACCTGTGTTATATTAAACGTGTCGATCCGGGAACCTTCTCGCAGCTGCTCTCGTATCTCTCACTCGCTGACCTTGTCCTGTCCTGGTTACTGCCTTCCGCATATTAGTGTCTAAACATAACCGTTATGTATCTGCCAGTCCTGCTGATGTGTCCGTTTCAATGGTAAATATTTCCAACTGGAGAAATGTTTCAGCTGGAAGCGACAGATATATAAAATTATGTGGTGATATACTACCTTTCAAAAGGTTGGGATCAGTAAGATTTTTAATTTTTTTAAACAAATATTATTACGCTCGCCAATGTGTGTGTGTGTGTGTGTGTGTGTGTGTATGTGTTTATTAATAATTTAATTAATTTACTTTATTAATAAATAATACAATTGAAAATGATAGTATATAATATGAATAGGGAATTTTTGTTTTTCCCCTGTGACTGCAAAGCGGAAAAGAATAATGTAGAGCTTCTATATAATATTTTAAAATGCTGATTTGGCACTCAAGAAACATTTCTTATTATCAATAATGTTGAAAATGGCTATGCTGCTTCATATTTTTTAGTAAAACCAAAACCCATTTTTGTAAACTTTGTCTTTTTCAAGATTTTTTGATCAATAGAAATGTTTAAGAACATCATTTATTTGAAAAATAAATCTTTCATAACATTTATTTGAAAAATAAATCTTTCATAACATTATAAATGTCACTTTTTGTTAATGCATCCTTTCTTCATAATAGTAATCCCAAACATTTTCTGTTAGAACGGTTATTGATAGTTTCTGATAGTCCAAACTTAGCTTATGGTTTCATGATAAATATTAAAGTTTGCATTGTTTTCTTGTGCTTTTTAGTAAAACAGAGAGAGTTGTTGTATGACATACTCTCGGGGAAAGTCCTTAAAATCCCTTTTTTGAGCCTGTTATTGAAAGTAGACACTGAATGTAGGTTTGTTAGAAAAGGGTAGTGAAGGGCTGCGCTTTATTCAGGCTAATCTTTACACCAATTATATTGTCACAGATGTTCTCTCTGAATGACGTGTGAGACTTCTGCTCCCAAATTACAAATGAAAGAAGAGCTGTCTTAGTTATTCCAACAAATGTGCCAATTAAGAGCGTTGTAAAGTGGTAGTTTATTCCATTGAAAATAGAGAAAAGCCCTCAAGCAGGAACAATGCAAAATACACACCGCGTGTCGTTTTGTACGGCGTTTTGTCTCCCGTCATGTGACTGAGTGATCGTTCACATTCTGATTGATATTGACAAGCCATTATTTAGTTGTCAGCCCATCTGTTTGCTCGGAAAACAGCCGTAAACGACGACACAAATGGAAGCTGAAAGCCAATATTGGGTTCCACATTTTTCCCATGTGTGCCTTGATTTATGACTCTTGTTGTGTCACTAAACTGCCAGTGCATTTATTTATCTGTTCATTGTCTTTGTAGAATAGACCTTCTCAACATGAGATGAAATAATGAATTAATTAAAAAGATTAATACTTTTATTCAGCAAGGACGCATTAATCATATTAAAAGTGTAGTAATTGTAAGTTACAGTAGACATTCATAATGTTACAAAAGATTTCTATATCCAATAAATGCTGTCCTTTTTGACTTTTCTGTTGATCAAAGCATCCTGAAAGTAATGTATCAGTTTCCACAAAAATATTAAGCACCACAACTGTTTTTAACATTGACCATATTTCTTGAGTAGCAAATGATCATATTAGAATGATTTCTAAATACATAATACATTTTAAAGTATATACAAATAGAAAACAGTTATTTTAAATTACTAGCCTATTATGTTTCACCTTTTTTTTATAAAAAAAATGCAGCTCTGGTGAAGAGACTTCTTTCAAAAAACATTAACCATAGTATATACTTGTTTTGTTTTCTCCACAGTAAGACCCAGGCATTTCTATTTAATCAAGTAAATTTTGTTGCATTTTGATCTCACATTATCATTTCTGTCTTTTTCTCAGTGAGCTCCGTGATGACATGTCACTTTCACAGAGTCTGAAACTGATATGACTTGTCTGGCCACCAACAATGGCCTCTAGTGATTTTGAGATCTTCCCCCCCATGTTGGCATCGTGTCGTGACTTAACAGCTTCCGCTTCCAGTGTAATGATAATTGCATCTACCCGTGAGTTTTCAAACACGGACAGTCTTATGTATGATTCAGCCCCCATCTGTAAACTCAGTAGACCAGAAGTGAAACTAATGTCAGTGTGACCACAGATCTGTGTCATAAAGGGTAGCCGTGTAGTGTATGAACACTGGTTAATGTGATATTGAATAGTGTTGACCAATATCATCGGAGAACTTTTTTTTATTTCAGTTCTTCCAATGAATTGTTGCAGGAACATGTATTTAGGAAGTAGGCCTAAGTAGATTTGATTTCATGTTGATTTTTGTTTGAAAGCTACCTAATGTTTGAGAGAATTTTTAAATGAATAGAAAAGCCATTTCACAGCAAAAACTCGATGTTTTTGTGTGTGTTATACTACATGGCTAAAATTGAAATTGAGATTTTTTTGTTTTCTCTGCCTCACAGCCACTTAAACAGCTTCATGATCCAGGGCTTCCGTTCTCTCACCTTCTTCTATGTGTCACATAGTGTGTCAATAAGACTTTAGTTTCTTTTTCTGCTCAGACATCCACAGGAAGTCAGCCTCCTACACGCATATTCTGTTCTTCGAGCTCTAACAAGCAAACGCCTGTAGTCGCGTCTATTTCTTGCCACTCGGCGGAGCCCGGAATTATACTGCCAGTCCAGTCCTGTATTTTGTGGCCATTTTCATGGAATCTTTTTCGGAGATCTATGCGAGATGGGTCATTATTGCACTGAGTTATAGTGTTTTGAGGATTGGCGGCCATGCGCAGATATGTGAAGCTTTTCTTAAAAGCACAAATAGTTTGTGCCGGCTCGATGTTCACCCGCAATGTTTGTCCACCATAATAATAAAACAATTCTTGGGTTCTTGTGAATTTTTATGCATCATTGTGGCATTATAACAATGGATGGAATTTTGTTTTCCATTTGAATTTGAATTTGTATTTATATTGTATCTGTTCCAGAATCTATGTAGGCGGGATTACTGGACATCATAGGCGCCGTGCCTTCAATACAAAACATGTCTACATACGTTCAATTCAATTCTAAGGCAGCATTATATCCTTCATGGATAAGGTTAATGCAGAATTCGTTGTAAATACACACACAAAAAAATCTTACTGAAACCCCAAACTTAAAACAAATGAATACTTTTATTCGGCAAGCATGCATTCAATTCAAAAGTGACAAAGACATTTATAATATTTCAAAAGATTTCGGTTTCAAAATAAATGCTATTATTTTGAACTTTATATTGATCAAATAATGAAAAAAGTAAGTTTCTACAAAAATATGAAGCAGCACAACTGTTTTCTATAGTGATAATAATAAGGAATGGTTCTTGAGCAGCAAATCATCATATTAGAATGATTTCTGAAGGATCATGTGACTCTGAAGACTGGAGTGTAATGATGCTGAAAATTCAGCTTTGCATCACAGGAATAAATTACGGTTTAAAATCTATTCAAATAGAAAAGTTCTTTTAAGTTGTAATGATATTTCACAAGCATTATAAATCTTACTGACCCCAAACTTTTGAACCGTAGTGTATAATTGTCTTTTGTCCTAAATAAATAAAAAATAATCCATTTTACCCAACATTTATGTTATATATTGCTATCTATATATATGTATCAAAAAAGTTGGGGTTCTGTCTAGATAGCAGTAGACTAGGTAGGCAGCTCACTAGAGTTTGAAACACTATCATTTGTAAATGGTTGGGTTGAAGCCCAGTTGACCTTGATAGTACCCACAATAAGTAGTCAATCATATTAAACATTCCCAATGATTTGATCCTGTGACCTTAATTTGATTTGGCCTCTTTAGCTTGTTAAAGTTACAATATTAGCTATTCATAGCTTTGCTCACCTACTTCCTCTGGGTTTCTTAGTTTAGATGATGGAGACGTTCTCCGGCTCTGTTGGAGCACTGAATGGGTTCGCCGATGGTCTTTTTTCCAAGTCATGACCTTTATTATTTACCCTTTAATTAGGTTTTTTACCAGTTCTGATGTTTTTTTTTTTTTTTCACAGACATTCCAGCACATTTTTTATTTGTCTGTCTAACAAGGAGCAACTAAATGTGATGTGTAGATGTTCACGTTCAGAATGAAAAGGTTGAGGTGTCTCTGTCTCTTTGGTTCACAACTTATTTCAGTTCTTCGCGGCAGACTGCTGTGTATGTGGCAAACCTCATGTATTTTCAGACATCCTGTGGCCGCTGGACTCATGTATGTCTTATTCTGTTGCTCCTCGGCGCACACCCGAGCAGGATACTAAAATTATAGCTGCAATGAGCAAATAAATGTTTACTAGCTTCATTTAAAAATAAATACAAACAGTGGTTTAAGGGGTTTGCTCGAGCATGAAATCCAGCAAGCTTGAAATGCTCCTTCTGTGGAGTAACAGCCATAAACCTCTCTCCAGCTGTTTGCGTACTGATACGATTGCATTACTGATACAAAAAGTAATTGGAAATTGTGTAGTGTGCTTTATCAGTCATGTTGCTTACTGTTTCAGTCTTATTCATAAACACAAATAGCTTCCAAGTTTGTGTTGCCCTTTGAGGGGACAAACTCACATCACATTGTATTATGATAGTTGTCTGTTGAGTCATGTTCCGCTCATGGTTCACTTATATCTTTGAAAAATTCAGTAGTTAGTATTTTTTAGACTATTAAACAATCTCAGCCTTATTTAGCCCCCACTTGGTATATTTACTTTCTGAATAGACATAGGCAACCGTAACATCAACCTACGAGTAATGAAATATTTACAAAATTGTATAAAGTATAATTTATTCCTGTTATGCAAAGCTGAATTTCCAGCATCATTACTCCAGTCTTCAGTGTCACATGATCCTTCAGAAATGTGATTTGCTGCTTATTTAAAACATTTCTCATCAATGTTGAGAACGGTTATGCTGCTTAACATTTTTGTGAGAACAGTGATGCATTGTTTTTCAGGATTATTTAAAGAAAAGATAAAAGAGCAGCGCCTAATCATTTGCTCAAGGGAATATTAATTTACACAATACTTATTTGAAGATTGAATTGTTTTCCCTTGACCTTTAAGATGATTACATTCATTATATATGTCATAACTCTGTTTGTTGGAATGAAGGAGGATTTGTATGCAGCATTAGGCGTACGGACGCCCCTCTGTGTGGACTGAGTGGAGTTTTTGCAGTGTGGCGTCGTTTCCATGCCAACAGCCAGTCATGCCAAAGTACAGCTAATGCAAATGCAAACCAACAGCATCTGTTTCCTTCAGGTCTGACATGTGGCCCCTCCCACCGAGAGATGCTGTCACACCCACGCTATCTCTATAAGTCTGTCTCTGTCTCTCTCGCTCTTTTGCCCTCTGTGTTTTCATCAAGAAACCCTCAAATAAGAGCGTCTTTGTGGCACTGTTATTTTTTTTACCTCGCCTTGCTTTCAACTGCTGCTCTTATTCAATTAGTTAGGGTTTTCAAATAGTTTTTTTTGTTCTTCAGTTGTGAAGATGAAGGAAATGCATGTACACTCAGTCATCAGGTGATCCAGCAAATGACCTGATCTGCACAAAAAAGGCTTGTGTGCAAAGGGCCGTTTTTGCACAAGTCCGACACATTGGACTGAAGAAGTATGATGTGACTCATACTTTGCTTTGATTGGATGCTTGGAGGAATGGCATCTGTGCCTCATTTCTTTGCCACTGTTGTTGCGTTCAGTATTTCAATGCATTAATATCCTATTATATTTCCTATTCCTTTTTTCCTTTTAATATTGAGCACCAGTGTTGACAATACTGAGTTCTACAAAAATGAAGAAATTGTCATCAATTACTCACCCTCATTTTGTTCCAAACCTGTAAGCCTTTTGTTAATCTTTGAAACACAAGTTAAGGCATTTTAAATTAAATCTGAGAGATTTCTTTCCCTCTATTAACACAACTACCCCTTTGTCGCTTCAAAAAGTTAATAAAGAGATCTAAAGAGACTGAATCGCTTTATATCCAGTCCCTTCAGAAGACTAGATTTGATTTATTTCAGATTTAATTTTGGCTTTCTATGTGAATAAATGGCTAAATTAAATCACCATATAAAGCAATCGTGTGTCTTCAGAAAATGGACTAAACCGCTCAATGCAACTTTTTGAAGCGTCAAAGTGGTAGTTGCCTAGACTGTCAATGGTGGGACAGTAATGTCAGATTTCATTAAAATATCTTCATTTGTGTTTCGAAGATGAAGGAAAGTCTTACGGGTTTGGAATGACATGAGGGTGAGTAAAGGAGGATTAATTTTTGGTTGGACTAACCCTTTAATACGACTTTTGATAACCATGTTAGTATGGCAAACATGCAGTTTAGGGTATTTACATGACCTTGCAAGTTGGGTTATTATAAAATAAGCAAACAGATGTCTTATACAGTAGCAAAAAGAGTCTGCTTAAGTACAAGGATCGAAGTGGCTGAAAATGGCCATGATATACTAATTGTGGCCCCTCTTAAATACCCAAACTTCATGTCTCTGCGTTTCTCTCCTACAGCGAGCTCAGTGTGTGTGCCACTTCAGGAATGCTGAGGGAATGACTGGCTCACTGCTAGCTGACGACTGATCGCCTCGTGCTTCAAAATCCCTAAACATTACACCCTCAGTTATACACTCAGATGTTTGTCGTTGAAGCTTGTCTACCTTGCAGGACAGGACACTGGCCTGTTATTGGTAACTTGCGCAAAGTACGGATCCTCACACAGGTTCTCTGTAGATTTGGATGTGGGTTGCATTAGTATTAAACAGAAGCTCCATTCTTTTTCCATTCTATAGTACATTATTATGTAGTGATGGTTCATGTAGCTCCTGACATTTGGAAGTTCTTATGTAATAGAGCCGTTTTGAGTTTGTAAGGGAATTGGGTAATAAGTTGTGATATAATATTACGTTTTAAACCGTTGATAGTTGCCACATCCCTAAAGACCCTGTTTAAGAGGAAGTTGTTGTCTGATGGTTGCAGTGAAGATCTTATTTAAACACTTTAGTGTTTGCTGCTTTTGTCTTGTTCCTGTACACAGATACAGATGTTTTTATCTTGTACTGCAGGGATGTGGAAAACTTCTTTAATATCTAAATATATATATTATAAAATAATAATTATATATAATTTACTTTCTTATAAATATTTTAAATAAATATCTTTAATATGTTAAAATATGTATATTTATTTACTAAATATTTAAAAATGGTAATTTGTTTTTAAATCATATTTATTTAATAAACCTATTTGTATTTGTTAATTTTATTCTCATTAATTAAAATATTTGTTTATATGTTAAACATTTGTTTATATATTAAAAAATATATATTTTTAAAGAAATTGAATTTTTAAGCTGTTTCAGTACAGTAAGCCTCATATCTCATACTTTAATTACTTGACTTACTAAGCTTTTAACTGGGGTCTTTAAAGATCTATGAGGTTAATGTGTGTAAAATCCTCGTCTTGCTCTTAGTGAGAGGAATTACAGTGTCTTCAGATATCAATAGCTGGAGATAACGCTTCATTGGCAGTCTCTTTGTGTTCCCTGGCTTCAGTGGGTGGTTTGTTGGTCATGTTCACAGCCGTTTGTTGCCGTTTGACACTTTCTTTTAGAGGAAGTCCATTAGTGTGCCATTTGAACCCTTCATTTCCACCAGCAGGCTTATTAAGAGCTTTGCTGCTCTTTCCAAAAGCAATCCAGGAGCTACCCTTTCCTGTTTGGGCTGGTTTTTTCCCCTTTGGCACGATCACTTTGTTTCTCTTTCTCTTTTTTTTTTCTCCTCGTCCAGGTTTGTCCAGTCAGAGACAGACTAAACTCTACCTTTAAATGCACAATCTTTGATGCAGATTTGCTGAGCCTTTATTTTGTGCCTTTTTTGTTTTGTTCTCTCCCGCCTGAAGTGTTTGGCCAGCGACATGCGTTACTACCAAAGCAATTAAATGAGACTCCGCATTCACTTGAAGACCACTTAAAACTCTCAATAGAGATTTTGGAGGGTCTTTAATATTTGATTGCACTGAAAGCTGCTGTTTTTCTTTTCAAAACGGATCATTAAATGGGATAAAAGAGCAGCTGATCAACGTGTGGACAATATTTATGTGAAAATACAAAGGATGCTGATTCTGTTTTTGGGGTCAAAATTACTATTTGTCATAAAGCCGCAAGTACGATCACTTCTCTTGCACATTAGTCTGAGTACAAATCTTTGAGTTCTTTTAGGGTGTTGCACAACTACTTGTTTTTACTAGTCGACTAGTTTGAGGGTCAATGTTTACCTTACGTAAATGACTCACACTGTGCCTCATCAGCAGCCTTTGCAGTGTTTTGGCAGGTCGATTGCTTGGCTGAAGGAGATTGGGAGTGGAGAGAACGTCCTTGAAGCTGAGATGACGCTAGTGAGAAATGAGAGATTCATGTTGCTTGCATTGTCCTAAATTGTGCAAGAAGATTCATGTCACACTCAATTATGGTTTCTTTCAGCTTAGGGGTGACTTTTTGATCCGTTTTAGAGCAGTTTGCAAAATATTTGGCTTATGTGAAGTTGTGAAAAATGAACTCGGAACATCTTGTGTCCACAACACCAGCGCATTTCACCTGTGAATTGTGTAACATCAAATGTTTTTGGCCATTACAGTGACAAATACTAATTTCATGCAACTACACAGAATGGCTAATAATTGTTAGCAGTTGAATGTCCTGGATATGGCAGTCTATAAATTGGGGCTTATAACACCACTTCAAACTCGTTACATTCTTTGTATTTGTTCCTAATTTGTAATAAACCCTCATCATAATATATTCCAAACATTTCTGAGCTATAAGTAATATAAGTGAGCCTGTTTTATGGTGGTGGTTTTGTGAATGGGCTTCGTTGAGCAGTGAATTGTAAGTACCGGCAATGGGATATTTTCATCACGTCTGATTCGTTGAGGACCAGACAGGATCCGTCATTCCTGTCAGACGGAGGAATGTGAATGAAATGAGGATAAGGAAGACTGAGGCAGTTTAGTGAAAATAAAGAGAAGCAAAAAAAGTGATGGAATAAAGCAGTTCAGAAACAGACAAAATGCGAAAGTACTAAGACCAAGAGAGGGGAAAAAAGAGCACAGCGAATGAGATGCTGATGTCAGCATTTGTCTCTGCTCTTTCCGTGTTAAGTGAGACCAAACAGCCCGAGAGCAGTGTGCTCCCAGACACACCCTCTTCCTCTTTTAGAAGTCGTCTTTCTCCACCAAAATGCCAGCAGGTCTTTAATTTCGACTTTCTGCCCGTGGCGGTGCGAGCGAATTGGAATTGTTAGGATGCACCATTTGTTTCCGGTCTGTTGGACTCAGCTGGTGAAAGCGAAAACATTAAGGGAATATTTCACCCAGACATTAAATTATGTAATCATTTCCTCACACTCGTGTCTTTTCAAATCCATGACTGACTTCCATTAAACATGTGGAGAATTTTTGGAGATGGTATTGTTAGTTGTTTTTTCTGTGCAAAGCATGCAAAAGCATCATATGAATCATCCTATGACTTCATGTCTTCTGAAGTCATACAATAGCTTTGTGTGAGAAATTATACACACAGAAACACATATTTACTTGTATTTAAAATAAATGTCCTAAAATTAAATAGCGACTGAAAATTACACCGAATTACTCAAATGAACATTTATTGGTCAATATAGATAATCTCAAAATGGCTAATAAAATTGGTCAATATTATTTGGCCTAACACAAAGGCCTATTAGCCATTAAATTATGGTTTAAATAACACTCCAAATATTAAATAGAAATGTCGTGCGTGGCATGTCTTGAGGCAGTTGATCAGGATATTGCCATTTGTCCAGTTGTGAAGTCTTTGTATTGACTTTCACATCAGATCTTCTTAACTTCCAGTGTTGGTGGCTATCAAGTTTGCTGCGCTGGCTCTTGCAGCCCATGTGTGTTTAAAGGACGTACGGGTGTCATCTTGCCTGGAACTGTTTAAAATGGAGAGGGGATTAGGGAAAGCTTGGATTAGTTGTAAAGGGCAGAAAGGAAGCTCACTGATGGTTTAGATTCGTGCTATATCTCCTCTGAACCTGATCTGTACAGTGGTTATTCTCTCACGGTTCCCTACCATAGAAGATACTGGGCCCTATGAAATCCCATTACGTTTGTGTTGTCCGTTTCAATTTTTCTGGATTCCATTTTAATAGTTCAATTAAATGTGAATAATCAAAATGCATATCTAATCAATTGAATTCATAAAACTTTAACAATTTATAAATGTATTAAACTTTTGACAGTAATAGGGTGCTATGAAATGTGGGGTTACCCCCTCCCCGTGGTTTATGATTGAATACAAATGTATTATGAAAATGGAATGCATACAATTTAAACAATTACATTTTTATTTATTTTATTTAATCAAATGAAAAGGTAACGATTTATTTAAATTCTTTAGCAAATAAAGTGCACTAGGGGATTACTACATCAAATTAAAACATGGATAATAGGGGTGTGCAAAAAAATCGATTCACATCTGAATCGCGATTCAAGCTTTACCGATTCAAAATCGATTCATAGAATTCCAAAAATCGATTCATGTTTTTTTTTTTTTTTTTTTTTTTTGTGTAACGGCGTGCAGGGGCGGAGTGGCAGTCGGGGAGTCGGGACTTTTCCCAATGGGCCGGTAGTGTTTCGTGGCCGCGAGGGCCGGTCTGATAATAGTTAGGCTATACATTGCAAGTTCTTAGCAACACCCGTCGGCCTGGCGTGCGGCCGCTGCCCGCTGGTCAGAATCTCTGCAACAGCGTTTAGATTGAAGAGCGCGTCCGAGTGAAGAGAGACTGTGCACGCGCCACAAGACAAGAGAACAACAGTATCCATGCAACTGATACAGCAGCGGCAACGAGCGCTCAGCTGGATTTCAAAAACAACAGATTTAAGCGCTAGATCTCTTATTTAATAGCAAACTAAATTAATGCTCTGCTAGTGAACTGGGGATGTTTTATTTATTTGTATTAGGTACATCCGTGCCTCAATGTTTAAAAAAATGGTTGCTGGTTGGGGACAATATCGATCCTGAGAAAAGGGGGTGGGGACATGTCCCATCCGTAAATCACGCCTATGACACGACTTCACTGGATCTAAACAAATCAATATAACCATAGATGTTATCAATATAACCATAGTAGCGGTGGCTTTTTAAATCTATTTAAAACAATTTTGCAAGGGTTCTATGACATTAGTATGTTTTTTAGGAATTTTAGGAAGTTCAAGTGCCAGGTCGAGGTCACATTCAACAGTCAACCTGTAGCTGAAATACTCTAGCTAAATGTAAACGTGTTTTATTTAAGTTTTATTTTATTTTATTTTAACTTGAATTAAATGTATATGGAAGCTGGCCAAAGCTTAGCACTTTTTATTTTTTATTTTTGTATGAAGACATATAAAGTAATATCAAACTACATTTAATTTGTTGTGTTTCTTTTCTTTTAAATTTTATGTCTACTGCAATCAATCACATAAGAAAAAGTAAACTACATTTACATACTGTGAATCGTTTTTTGAATCGAGAATCGTTTTTGAATCGAAAATCGATTTTGAATCGAATCGTGAGCCTAAAAATCTTTATCGAATCGTGACATTTTCTGAATCGTGCACCCCTAATGGATAAACATTTTTGCAAAATTGTGTAATATTCCTTAGTGTTTTAATAAATTGTATTATTGTATATTATCATCATCATTAATCAATCATAACTTCTGGTAAAACAAAACTTTTATTTTGGTGGGTTATAGTGAAGACCAGTTTCTGTGTATTTGATGAAAGTTTTTATTAAATAAAATGGTGAAAGGCAAGTGGAGTGACTGTTCATGTGTTAATGTCCTCATATAGTGAGACTGCAGACGCTGAAAACACCAGTGTCATGTGTACTCATTCACACAGATGTGCAGAACATGAGAACATTTCATATTTAAACTGCAGTTTTTTTCTTTTTTGCACTGTAATATTCAGACACTAGTCCATATTGTGATTTGATTTATTCATCCAAAATTTGCCAAATTCCGTGACATTCCACGCTACAAAATAAATTCCATTCTTATGATTGAATTCTGTGATTCCGTCCCCGTTTTCCACGGCCCTACAGATAGCCTAGATGTGCAAAGGAGCAAAGCCTCAGGAAACAGGAGCCCAACTCGGATTACCACTAAATCTAATGTGCCTCTTGGCTCGCAGCACCATTACAGAACTATACAGCTATACTAATCGCCCTCAGAGCCGCCCACTTTGCTGGTTCGCTCTCCCGTCGAGGTCACTGCCATTCCAGGGTGAAAGCTGAGTTTGTTTTAAGTCTTTTTTTCCCCTCATGCACAACAAACATTTGGAACAAAGATGCCTGAGACAGTTTGACTGCCTGCTTCGTTCTCGCCGCAGCTGGAGGTGGCCTGCAAAAATCTGCACATTGCTGTTGAAATTAATTCAGACCAGGTGAAAACATCCATTTGTTAGGGATTAAAACTTCATGTGCCGTGGAGCCCGGTCTCTACCAGCGCTGGCTGGCTGACTGAGCAAACAGCTTAAAGTATTACTTGTATTTTTCTAGCATGGAGATAAATATGTTCAGCGTTTACTTTGGGTTCTCCGTTTAATTTTTCGCAAAACCGCACGTCTCAGATGTGCCGCACTGTCAGACGGCCATGCATGATTTCAGAACCGTCTCATCGAGGACGTACCGTCCCGTATCTCTGAAAGATTCACTGGCAAAGGCTCTGATTCTTCTTAAGTCCCCTGGTTTAACAGTGGAGCCAGGCATTGCCAAGTTACTTATCTCATTTTGGTTGTCTACTTTTATCAATAATGGTGTCTTTTCCTTGGTAAAAGTATGTTTTGGAGATGCAAAAAAATGGGACCGACAGACTGGTTGGCAAAGGTGGCGTGTCCTGGCACATCTGTGGGCATATTCCGAATCCTGACACATCCCAGCCGTGGCCTCATTTCTCCTGTCCGCCATTGCGTACACCCTTTTTTCCGTGTCTAGCTGGCAATTTTGGGCTTATTACACATTGGAAAGGGAAAGATGAGGAAGAAATGCCCTCCAGCCTTCAAGAAATGCCCTATTTACCTATATAACATTTTTATTTGCATTATTTCATTAACTTTGTGCAATTCTGGAAAAATCTGAGAACTTTTTTTTTTGTATATATATATATATATATATATATATATATGCAATTGTGATTTCAGCATTAAGACATGCTGAGGCCGGTGGCCGTGTCTGACAGACCGTGTTAAGTAGGGCCGTTTGAGTTTTGGCCCAGTTCCATTTTGTACACCATCTGCTTGAGCATCTATAGTACTGGCCTTGACTTACCCGCAACATGGTGCAAATACTGTGCTATTCAATTACCGATGATTGGCACTACTGTGGTTTTGTTGTGATGGAATGTTTTTGAGCATGTTATTGATAACCTATCTATTTACCGAATAATGTATTGCTAGTTGGCAGATTCATCCTGATTATGCATCCACAAAAAGCTCCAAAGATTTCCATGGAATTGGAACGCCATTTTCACTCCCATTCCTTGTTTGTTGTTAAAAGTTTGTGTATTCACTTTTTTTTTTTCAATGTTAGGAAATTTTTTATGATGGTTGTAATTGATTTACAATCAATTTGGTAAAATGATTTGTGAGTAGGTGTGCATAATGTGTGCATAATGCATCATTATAACATCAATTACTTTATTTTTATCTGTACATTTTTTGTGGTATCTGTCGATATTGAATATTTAATTGTCCTTTGTCCTTTTCCCAATTTTTACATGTACATTATTAGCTTTGTTGTCATCAAATGCTCAGTTTTTAGTCTTTAAAATAAAATCCTAATAACTTAACACTGTAAATGTGTCATCTTAAGCATCTGAAAATGAATATCATACTGTAGAATATAATAATAATAATAATAATTCATTACATTTATATAACGCTTTTCTCTGCACTTTAAGCGCTTTACATGGAAGGGGTAATTTCCTCAACCACCACCAATGTGCAGCATCCACCTGGATGCTGCGACAGGCTACAGCAGTCTTGCGCCAGAACGCCCAACACACACCAGCTTACTGTTGGAGAGGAGACCGGGGGATGAAGCCACTTAGTATATCTATATATTTGGGGATGATTAGGAGGCCATGATGGACAGAGGCCACTGGGCAAATTTGGCCAGGATGCCGGGGTTACACCCCTACTCGTTTCGAAAGACATCCTGGGATTTTTTTTGTGACCACAGAGAGTCAGGACCTCGGTTTAACGTCTCATCCGAAGGACGGTGCTCAATGACAGTATAGTGTCCCAATCACTATACTGAGGCGTCAGAACACACACAGACCACAGGCTGAGCGCCCCCTACTGGCCTCACTAACACCTCTTCCAGCAGCAACCCAGGAAGTCTCCCATCCAGGTACTAACCAGGCTCAGCCCTGCTTAGCTTCAGTTGGCAACCAGTCTTGGGCTACAGGGTGATATGGCAGCTGGCCATATCACATTAATATTAATATTTATCATATTAATGTTATTATGATCATAAATAAATTCACTTGCAGCATTTAAGATTTTATTAGTGCTTTATTTAGATGAAACATGATCAAATCTAATAATGTATTTAATATTTTAATTAAAATTAAATAATTTATCCAATTTAACATTTACATTTAGTTATTTAATTTACTGTAGAATTTTAATGTGCAGTTTATTATTATTTTTTTCAGGATCAAACCTACAACCTTTCAGTCGCACGCCTGCATCTTTAACAACTAGGATACGTTATCATCACTTAAATGATTTTGTATAGTTTGCAGAATTCATGTGTTCATGTTTAGATAATTTATTGCCAAAAGCCAGCATTTATGCTGCCGCCTGCGATGGCGACTGACTGCAAATGACTCCCTTACTGAGAACATCAATAGCGAGAGCTGTGAAATGCAAATACGGTCCATTCTCCAGCGCTCCCCTGTGGGCTGCATCCACCTGCTTTGTGAGCTAATAATCCTAATATGCAGGGATGGTTCTGTTTAAATCAGTTGATGACGGCTCGAGCGTGATGGAAGGGTCTGTACATCTGTGGGACGATGCTGAGGCAACATCTGGTGCCTGGTGGCGACAGACAACCATGCTGATGAAGAGATGTGTCGTCAGTCATGGTGTGTGTGTGTGTGTGTGTGTGTGTGTGTGCCATCTGTGTTACACTTCATCTGTGGAACGTCAGTCCTTGGACTCAAACTAACGCTCTGAGGGGATTGAATTAGAGAGTGGTCACATCCTGTGTGGTTTCTTTCAGCCTCGAGGCTCTGTTTGTAGGTGTGAGACCCTAATGTTTCATCTCCGACTAGGCAGGGGGCCTGCAGAAATTCGGGATGTTTAGGAAAAGTGAGCTTGCGCTTCGCCAGCGCAGCCCTGCGAGCCTTTGTTCTTCTAAATTTCATTTCTTTCCCTCTTCCCACCGCTTCACTTGTGTGTGTTACTGTTGGACAAACAAGAAAGAGATCGATTCTAGTGGAAAGAGATGCCGGATGCTCATTAGAATAAAACCAAGGAAGCTCTGTGTGCTGCCTGCTTTGATGTATTTTTATCTGTAAAAAATTGTCCCAGTCATGTTATTCACATCAATTCAATTCATTTCAGAAAAATATTTTTTGGTCACTTTGACAGATAAAAAACAATGTCTTGTCTATTGCTTTGTGCTCCTCCAGGAACATTCCCAGAGTGTAGGATGCTAAATAGGGATTTAAAGTGAAGTGAAACTGGAGGAAATATACTTTTATAGACCAAGAGCAAGACCCAAGTGCGGATTTGAGCTGAGAAATTAGATTTTGGGTGTAGTCTGGTAGAATATTGTTCATTAAATCAACTGTCATTTTCACATTGCTTGTGCAGAAAGCAAGAAAAGGACCAATAGCTTGCAACTTTTTGTTTTGTTTTTAACTGCCAGTTAAACATCTTATTCAATCTCGAATGCCACTAATGAGCACATTTTTGTGGTTTTCACACCTGTGCTAAAGCTTTTGTTTTGTTTGCTTCTGTCAGTTCTTGGATGTTGAACTGGTTTGCTGAATGCTCTGCTCAAGGTGAACAAGAACGCTTTGATTTTGTTTTGAATGTTTGCAGACTCATACAGAAACACTTTGTGCATTAGGAGATTTAGTCAACCAACAGGAACGTTATTTTTTACATATAATCTCATTAGTATTAACACTAACGCCCGGGACACACCAAACCGACGCCATAGAACTAGTGCTGATGAAAGCTGACTGTGTTGTCGCCTCGCGTCGCCTGCGTCGGGGTAAAAAGTTGCACTTGAACACACCGAGAACTACAGGCGATTGTCAGCTAGAGTGCGCGTTCTGCGCCTGCGTGTAAATAAGACAACTGTCTATTTCTGCAGATAAATTCATCTATATTCATAGATGCAGTGACTCGTTCACTAAGCTGAACAGCCAATCAGAGTTCTCTTTCACCGACGGCCCGACGCCGATTCAACATGTTGAATGTTCAACATGAATCGGCCCAAAAAACCCAGACGGCGTCAGACTAGAGCCAACTGTGTGGGACACAGCGGGAAAACTCGGCCGACGCTCAAAAACGGTCCAACGTTGCCCAACGGCTGATCGTCGGCTTGGTTTGTCCCGGGCTTAATATTAAGTCTGGCTCCTTCTAAATCCTAAAATTAATTTAAAAAAAAATTTTCCTCACTTTGCTGAACTGAATTGAGACTCCTGCATTTTCTTTCAATAATAAACCGTTTTTCTTCCGCCGCCAGCCAGCATTTGTACCATCACTCACATCATCCCAAGAGGCTTTATAGCAACTATAAAGGCAGGCCTGTCTGCAACCTCGGTGGGAAAGCGTAATTCATGTATGTAAAGGAAGAACATGAAACACAGCCTGATTATTGGTGAATGCTTCCTCTTAGGCCTTTGTGTCCATCTTTGAAATGCTTTAATCTTTGGAATATCATCCTTTCAGAAACGTTTATTCAAGTAAGCAACGGTAGGATTATGATGTCTAATGATAGTTTTGGGAAAATTTTATCAGGTTTTATAATCTGTCACTAATATATTCTAGGGAAACTATTTGGTTTTAAAGTTGTTGGTTTTTCTAGCATTTCTGCTCCACATCAGTTTCTTTAGGAGTCCCATGAAGACGGTTTAGGGAGTGTAGAGTGGATTCGCTGGAATGGACCGGTAAATAGATCCCTACAGAGTCGTCTGAAGATGGCAGTTTTCAAAGAGAAGTTGGGCAGATGGTACATATATGTAGATTATTCCAGTCCAGCCATAAGAATGATATGTGGCTTGGTTGCAGAGCGTCTGCTAGAGTTTTATCTGACACAGGGAGCTGTAATGTGGGAGATCATGGACTCAAGGTCAGAAATGAGGTTGAAGGACAGCCTGGGGGAATGATGTGGTGTCTCTGTGGCGGTTGCAACGGGACTTCCTTGAGATACATACTTGCTGTCATGTGGGAAATATTTGTTCCCCAATGATGTTTCAATGAAATCTTGATGAACGAGAAAAGGAGTAGTCAAATCATGTGTTGCATTCTTTATAAATTGAGATTTGTCTACTCACCCTCAGGTCGTTCCGACTCCAAACCCATTTGCTGTTATTTTAAATTTGATCATTCTTAAGCAGCTATTTTCCATACAGCAACAGTTCATAGTAACAATCCAAAAAACTCCATAAAAATGGTCCATTCGAAGTTGTGTGACTTAATCATCTGAAGTCATATGATAGTTCTTCATGAAGAACAAAAATGTAAGAGTATTTCCCTGTAATATATAATAATTTGGTATAATGTCGCAGCAGTTTGAATGGACTGCAGCAGAGTAAATGATTTTCCATGTATAATGACTTACTTTAATTTTGTTCCTCACACATCTATCATATTTCTTTATAAGTCACAGGGCTCGAATTTCGGGGATTGCGCGTAATTGTAATCATTCCCGCAGGTCTCCCACTTATAATGCAGGAAATTCCCGCAAACATTGACTCACTTTAGCATGTAGGTTGTATTAGTAAATTAATCCACACAAATCAGTCATTTTAAAACTTTCTGCTAGACGCAATTTCACAAACCGCATGAGTGATTCAGCGGTGCTGCGTCTTCTCGCTCTCGTCTCTCAACATGGGCCGCACAAGGCGCGCGCAGCAGGCGGCGATAATACACTCGCGTTTCGGGAGTCGGGATAGACGGAATTGTCACTTGCATAATTGGGCCAGCATTGCATCATGAGTAACTAAAGTTTACCATTTGCACGTCTTTTAAAGTCTTACCAGTCTAAACATTCACGCGATCTTGAACTATTCGGTAGGCGCGCGCTGTATGAGAGATGTTTTTTTCTGCACACATACAAGCCGCCTCACAAACGGCTTGCGGGTAACAAAAGTTATTTTTCGTGGATTATATCGCTTTAACAGTCAAAAACATGTGAAAATTATGTCAATTTCTGTCTTGGTGAGCATCCCCTAAACACAGTCGGTTATGTCTTAATAAGCATACATCGCACGTGACCATATAATGTTGGTGGCTACAGGATCCGTGCACGAGCTCTTACAGTGACAGCAGTCATATAGTCTGTCATTAATTTGGTAGTCAAAACCATAGATATCTATATAAAGGCTAGATGTCTCGTCCGCGCTGCTGGCCAATGGTAGTCGACGTCAGCACCCTAGCGGCCATCTTGTCACAGGCTGCTCGCCCACTCGTAACATTGTGTTTATGGTGCATGTAATTTTTAAATAACCATAACTTGCTAAATTTTCTACCGATTTTCAAACGGGTTGGTTCGTTATAAACGTCAGAGATGTAGTTATGACACTGCACACTTATGGATAATTATGTATTAATTATGTAAACATCCATTATATGCTAGTATTATAGCCACGTTAATAACGTTAGTAAGAAACCAAACCGTTTGTAAATCCGTCCAGAATTCAGCGAGATAAGAGTATTTGTGTTTGTGCAGATAACTCACCTTACATTAAACCCTGCCTGTGACAAGATGGCCGCCGGTGATGACGATAGAGACTCCGCCGTAAGACATCTAGCCTTTATATAGATATCTATGGTCAAAACAACAAAACATAGCTTTCATTTGGAATCAGGATTAATAGCCTATGTATTTAATTTAGTCAGGTCTAAAATACTACCCAGTGTTATTTTAAATTTGATTAGGCCTACTTTATTCAGTCTCTGTAGTACTATTTCTGAATACAATTGTCAGACCTAAGCAAAAACTTTTCTCATAGGTATCTTTATTCTATTGTATTTTTTTTTGTTCTACTTTTTTCAATTTAATTCAAAGATTGAAATCAAGCTTCCTTGTGTTGCGTAAATTCTTAAGAACAAAATTACCCCATTGTAAAAATGCAATGAGTGAGCATACATTTATGAGATAAATGTAATTTAAAAAAGAAGTCTAAACTCCCCCCTCAAATTAAAAATTCCCCCCCATAAGAATCACCTAAGGGGGGATTTCCCCCCCCCCCCCCCCCCCATTTTCCAAAACGAAATTCAGGCCCTGAAGACATAACATATAGTGCAAAAGTCATATTAACTTCTTCTATGATGCTTTTATAGTCTTTTTTTGGTCCTTGTAGAAGTGCTATTTTAGTATCACTTGATTTATATTATAGTTTGTTATTTTGAAATTCTGATTTCACTCTCTGTTTTCAATTTGAGTTAAAGTTGTATTATTTTTGATAATTTTGTATTATTATTTTTTGTCTTTTAAATGTCAAGTTTTTATTTTAGTACTTTAACCAACTAAATGAAAAAGAGAAATGTTGCTTTGGCAACTTTCTGAAATAAAATAGCTTAAATGTTTTTTCTATTAGTAATTGGTAAATAACCCTGACTTGTACTCACTGTGAACTGTTGTATGGAAAAAGCTGTGTTAAAATTCTTCAAATATTCCACATTTAATATCCACGGAAGTAATAAATTCATACGAGTTTGGCATGCCATGAGGGTGATGGTGTAAATAATCACAGATATATCCTCTTAAGAATCACGTTCACAAAACAACAACTTATCTTTTCCACCCAAGGGCTGTAGGACATTTTTTAGCATGTTGACCACTTCAAAATCTTTGCACAGGGTTCAATTACGGTAGATAAGGTTGCGCCCTTGTGTTTCTATCCCCATTAAACATCCTCCGGAAATTCCCCAGAATTTCACCCCCTGCACTCGTCAGCTCATCATCTGTTTACAGGTTTGGCGGGTTAGACCGCCTTCAGATGAAGCTCATCTGCAGCGCTCTCCTTTGACGTCAAACAGGCCGCCTGCTTAATCGCACAGCCTCGTACAGATGAGTATGTCTGCCTGTATTTCACCTCCGCCTGTCACTGCCATGTGAATTTCTGCAGCGTAATTGCCCCTTCTGCAGGACAAACACAAGCCGGCGACGGCAGTGTTCCACCTTTCTGCCGAATATCCCAAGTCCTGTGGCAGCGTTCTTCTGGGCGAGAAAGAGGAGAGGCTGTGACTGCTTCTCATTCCCTGTTTTGGCACTGGGACAAATGGGCACTCCGGTTTCTTACTGAAAAATATGCTTCACAATGCCAGTCTTTTGGTTGATGTGGAACAGAAAAACTCAGGTGCCTTGAGGCCATTTTATTCCTGTTTTATTCTTCCATTGTAGATGAAACGGTCACTTCTACATGCACCAGGGTTGGTGCATCAATTTGCACTGAATTTAAATTAGCATTTTAAATTAAATTAATATTTAATGCAATTGCATTCTAATGAAAATGTCTGAATTAGGCTTTCATTTGAATTGCAGTAGCAAACAAGATGCATCTTTTGCAATTTGAAAAAGGAAGTATAATAAATATTTCCTGAGATTTCAAAATGATCTTTTTCAAGACAATCGGAACGTTGACTTGACAAAGCCTTGTTTGAAAGCTTGGAATATTTATAGAAATAGGAGATAGATATAGAATATAGATACAAGATATGTCAAATCTAGGATATCAGATATACAGAGGATGTAGAACAAGAGACTATATAGAATATAGGGTTGTAACAATCAATGGATCGATACGTTGATCAAATGACTAACCATTATGTGTCGATGCGATGTGTAAAACATCTTCATTTTCCACATCTTCATTCTGATTCAGATTTCACAGCCCTGACATGTACATACTACAGCTTAATTGCAGACATTGTAATCTTTTTAGGGTCAGAGCCAAAGAATGTCAGCTTGTCTGTTAGGAGAACGTCAACATGTCACCAGTGAATGATCTCTGTGATGGGTTAACGTCAAATCCTTATGACACCAGTTATTTAAGCACATGGCCTCGTTCTTGTAGAAGGAACGACCCAGTGACCCCTAGACCACCATCAGTTGTCATCGCCTAGCGGTTTTATGAGGTCATTTGCCACCATACAACCCATTTTTGGGAGTATTAATTCAGTGAGACTAGTTTAGTTTAAATTTTGCTCTGCTAGGACATTCATCTGTGGCAATCACAGTCGAGTGGCTAAACCCTCTATCCTATTAAACTGGATTACGCTGTAAGAGTCTTACGGCATGAGGGCCTGTTGACCAGGTGTCTCTGCCATACAGATTGCCTAATCCACAATGCTGAACCAGCCTAAACAATCTCATTAGCCTCAGAGTGTTGTAGCGTACAGCTCTCCAAAGGTCTCTACGCTTTTATCGACGTGTGGGTTCAGCTGTCCATTGAACATCCGTGCAAGTGTGAACGATCGAGACTGTGTTTTCAAACATGCACTCAAGCATGTAAAAGCAAACATGGCCTTGTCCATTCTGTAGGAATGCAATTAAATGGAGAGATTCCAGCTCAGATTTATCACTCATTTACATGTAAAAATAACTTTTTTCATAGTTTTTGTCTTTTGATGCAATGTGTGTGTGTGTATATATATATTATTATATAATGAAAATGTATATAAATTTTTTTTCCCCTTTTATATTCTATATATCTGTTATCTACATACATGCTTGTGAGAATATTTATAATATAAATATACATGTATATAATATATTTTTTAATTAGTAATTTAATTATTAAGTTAACTTGTAGCTCCATGCATGGCAGATCAGATGCCATCAATCTCTGAAAAGCCCACTCCTTTTAATATTTACCAAGGTCATTCTGAGGAAGTTTCTGTGTTAGGATGTGGTAGGTCTGCTGTCATTGTGGGTGGTTTCCTGGGACGGCTGAAATGAAAGGCCTGGCTGCTCTTTGTGTACCTTCCCAGGGTTCGCTTTGTTTTCTTAACTTTTGACCCCACAGTTCCATCTGTAACCTCACACTTCTGACTTGTCGAAGGACAATGCCCGCCTGAGTTTCCTCAAAAGGTCTGCGCGCACAACTCAAACACAACAAGGCCTGATTGTAGTCGGCTTGTATCAAAAAGACAGATGAAGAAAAACTGCTGTCCTACGGAATACAGAATCGATCTAATCAATCATTGTCGATCTAACGCCTGGGTCCAGAAAGCAAACCTAAAGCCTGTAATTCCTTGTCGTCATTATTCAGCTCTGTTTGCATTGGCCTTCATTGTCTCTAGATATTTTGCATCAGTAAACTAAAGCTATGAGAACAGTTGTAGATGTAAATAAATGCTGAGAGGTAAATTAATTTTAGAAATGTATGGAATAATTGTCATCCTATGACTCACACTTAATTTAAACAACTTAAACAGAAATTGCCTTTATTCTTTGGGACCAAATGAAGGAAAGAACAGAATAATCACTTGCACAACTGTTTCATTTTTTTGTGGGTCATTTTATTGACTTGCCTTCTAAATATTATGATTACATTTTATCATAATGACTTGGATTGATTGCTTCCCGAGCTTAGGTACAGTGTTTTTGTTAGTTGCACAGACCATAGCCGTCCCTGCTGTGAAGCGGCTTCCCGGAGTCGCTGTTTATCCTTAAGTTCCTGTTTTAGATTAGCAGAGCTGACGCGGGATAACCTTGTCTGAGTAGAGAGAAGTGTGTGTGTTTGTTTGTTTGGCAGGGAGATACTGACAGCATGATAGCACAGCATGGTGTCACTCTCTCTCACCACAGACCTTCGTAATTTCAATTTGGTGCTAATGGGTCTTATAATGGAACGATCATATCTGCATGAACCAACTGCACGCTTATGTTAATTATTGATCTAAAGCGAATAATTTTGATATGAAGTTGGAGAACATTTAATTTTTAAAACGTATATGCCATACCAGCCATTTTAAAGGTCAGTGTTCAGCTTCAACTTTTTTTTTGTGTGAACCACAGTAATGTATCTACCTTTGTATCTACATTGTATGACTCTGTTTGATCACAAATAAAGCACAATTATTATTCTTTTTTGTACAAATTGCCTAATGCATATTTCATATACATGAGTGGAATTTAAACAAACATGCAGTATAAACTATAGTAATAATTACAGGGTTCCATTCATGTGTTTTCAGGCAAATTGTGAGATAGCATAAAAAAATGCTGTATGGAAACACCAAGACCAAAAAAGTACTTTTTATTTTAAATATTTATATATATAATTTATTATTATTATTATTATTATTTTATTTTTTTAAAAATATTTAAAAATATAAATTTTATTTTATTTTATTTTTTCATAACGAAGAATTTTACATTTGAATAAAAGAAGCATAGTGGCTTCCCCAGTGGCTGCAGTTTTACATTTTTCTATTTTGTGCCAATATCCCTGGAAGAGATGATTTTGACCTCTTGAACACATGGGATGGAAACCATTTATTTTATTTATTTATTTGTTTATTTATTTATTTATTTATTTCACCATATTTTCCAATATTCACTGAAACATTGCAAACGAAAGTTTGTTTAAATCACAGTGTCGTTTTCATTCTGCGAGTACAGACAGACTTCAGCATCTGATGTTCGGAAGCCTGAGTGACTGACTGCTTTAGATTCTCGGCTGTGTGCTTTACTGCTAACCAAACTGAAGGACACATGAAAGCCGGTGGTTTTACTTGTGACTGAGCGCTGCTTATTGATAGACTAGTGATGTTTATTATGTTGTCTGTCTCTCGTTCTCTTCAATGACACTGGGAAGTTTCATCATACTTTCTCAATGCCACTCTTGACAAAAGACTCTTTGCTCTAGAACGTGGCACCAGCCTGAAAAGCAGTTTTTGTCTGCTGAGCCTTTTCTAGCATGTCACATGCTGCTGGGTACTGCAGAAATCATCTTTGAATACAATAAAGGCAATTATTATTCATCCAGAGATTCCAGACTGCAAAATGCTCACGCATAGTTCAGCGAGGTTAATGAATCTGTGTCTAGCCACTTCAGATGCACTGAAATTTGAACATCATCAAAGTGGTTGTGTATTTAAATAATGAAAGGGACTTGAGCTGGTGGAAGCGGTGTGTCATGATGTCTGGCCTGTCAGCATGGCACCTGTCGGACGCTGGATGTGCCTCCAGGAATAACAATGCAGTTCAACATTGTGGTGCTTTTCCAGTAGGGAAAGCCTCATCTGTCCTCACCAGTCCCTCTCTCACTTTTTCCAGCCTTTTCTCATCCACCCCTCTGGAAAGTGCTGTCTCACCAAATCCCACTAGACGTAATGAAGCGGTGCTCAACACTTGAAACGGTCTAAGAATTAAGGACATCCCATAGTATAATTTCCCTAGTATATTTGTGTGAGTGCTGCTGACCTAGCCTGGGAAGGAAGTTGTGTGGCTACTAAAGATGGAAAGATTTTTCAAGTTTTCCTTAAAGTGATAGTTCATACAAAAATTTTAATTCACTCACCCTCAAACCTTAAAGTTGGACCTCACTGACTTTCATTGCATGGAGAAAAGAAAGACATTTCTTAGAATAGGCTACTTTTTTGTGTTCCAACAATTTTAGTGTCCACACCAATGCATATTGGTGATAACGGTGTTTATTATAAGCATGCTACCATTTTGTCATCTGCCGCTTCAAATGCTTGAACTCTTAATGCAGGATGGATTCTGATTGGCTTAAATGGTTTTATTGTTCATTAGTTGAAAAAAAAATTGTTCTGAAAATTATTTCAATGATATCATTCTTCTGTGTTCTCATCATTATAGTTGTGTGGTGTGAACTTCCCTATTCTTATAGAATTAGAACTATTATTAAAACTTTGTTATAGTTATCGTCCTTGGCCTTCAGACTAATGAATTATATTACGCAATGGAAGAATTGTTTATTATACGTATTCATTTTAAGAAATGTTATTGTTTTTTATCATATTGCTGTTGATTTATAAAAGCATGAATTATATTTTTTACTCTGCTTCATGGCACCTAAAAACATTAGACATACATTGACATTTCAGCTTTTAAAATATTCGGGTAAAGAAGATTTTTATCATATTTAATATAAGCACTGGTTGATAAGTTGTTGGAAAAACATGTGCATCATATATGATGAGATGCATGTGGAGAAATCCAAATGGAACATTTTCATGTATTTCTATAATTTCGTGTAAAACAATATAGGGCTGTTTTGTGATGTATATGGTTATATTTAAGTTGTTCTAAAGGTTATATGATTCTTATTTTGGGTGGTTTTGTTTTTTTAACTCTTATATTTAGCCAATTTTAAGTTGTGACTCTCCGCGAAGCCTGTTTTTAAGTCTATATCACAGGCGTTCCTGATTGCATCCTTTGAGTTTCTCTGTATCCAAAGAGCAATGACTCGTAACGGGCTAAAATCAGCCCTCTCCTATATGAGGGAAAGTTTCCAATGGGTTCTTTATCAAAGCATTTTGAATAAGAAGGGAAAAACATAAATACATCGTTGCACATCTGCTTGTACATCAAAAGCAGCAACTTTTTTATGTTCCCTGTAATCTTGAAGGTCACCAACAGTGTTTAATGTGGTATTTTGATAGTCTAACATTTTGTGATTTTAGTAACTTTGTGATCTGTTCGTCTTTTACTGCTAGCTTTAAGTTTAACTGATAATGACTAAAATATTTATCTATTCAGGCTGCGCTGCTTTCTTTTTAGAAGTATAATCAAATTTTGTTGCTGTCATTGCTGCTATTCAATTTTAATAAGAAACATTCTTTTCTTTTTACTTTTTTTTAGAGGTTCAATCTAATATAGCTATGGGAATATCAAATAATATTTTGGGACAGCTGTGACGACATCCATCATGGTTCCAAATAAACAAAGTGTGTTCATGGGTTGCATCTGCACTATACAATAAATCCTATTTTATTTATAATTGTTGGTCTATATCCACCCGTTGAATATTCCATAAGGCAAAATGGCACAAAAAGATCACCTAACTTTTTTTTCTTTTGTATATTTTATTTGAGTTCTGCATAAATCATGCTTTAGGCTTCTGAACCTTTATTACTGCTAGTTATTTTATGCATTGTGTTTTACCTTTTTAAGGTTTTTTTTCTTAATGACTTTGTCAGTGTAATTTCTTCTAATTATGTTTCTTGTTTGTGGTTTGTGAAGCGTAGTGTAAGATATCAGTGTAAATGCCGTTATCTCTGATAGCCGTGTACAGATTTGCATGGTGTTATCTCAGTCCTGGCATAGATCTGTGGTGGTGTGGAATGTTCTGGGCTCATCCTGCTGGGCTCCTGCAGAGCTAATTGAAGTAACGTGATGAGAGAGAACAGACTGGAAAGAGCCCAACAGAGGGAATGACCTCTGCAGATTCACTCTTAAAGCCGAAGAGTCATTTTTCTATAATAATACAATACAACCGTGTAGCCATTGCTTTACATTAGCAATTTGTAGTGTGCCTGAATAATTTGAATTATGTTGTGGTGTCAGGGATCATCCACCCAAGCCAGTAAATTGGAGGGTATGTATATAGTGCTCAGGTAGTGTGTGTGTGAGAGAGATCCACCCCACTGACACATCAAGGTAAATAGTGTTTTTAAAAACCCATGTATGTGTTAATTTCTTTATAGAAAGGGGGCTAAACAAGGGGAACACTGGGAATAGGCTAGACCGCTGCTCTGTGACACTTTTTCTTCCATATCTGAAACTGGATATTCAATGAGAAACAAATGTAGGACAGGACTTCATTTATTCAACTAACAATTAAGTGAGTTGTGAAAAGGGGGTGTTACTTAAGAGTCAGATGATTTAAAAATGGAGTGATTCATGACATTTAGTATATGTAGGATGCACAATATTGAAAAATCAGTATGCAATAACTTAAGTTAAATAATGTGATATGCTTTAAGTGTGTAAAATAGATTTAAATCTAATGGAATATAATAATAAAATAAGACCTAATAACCTAATAACATTAAACATGTCACACGTATGTGACAGTCATGTGTTATTCTCTGCTGTCTGTGTTGACCTAAAACTTGGACTTTTCGTAATCTTTTGAAGTGTTAAAATCATTGAGTTATCATAAGCCACTGCAATATGCATATTGCGATATGTACATTTGCAATTATTTTAATAATTTTGAGAAATCAAAATATTTATG
Organism: Semotilus atromaculatus; assembly: GCA_031834385.1. Lineage (NCBI taxonomy): Eukaryota > Metazoa > Chordata > Actinopteri > Cypriniformes > Leuciscidae > Semotilus > Semotilus atromaculatus. The sequence goes on from JAULUF010000009.1 coordinate 27,221,231, forward strand.
CGTCTTTCTGCATATAACGTCACTGCTTGAGTTTGTAAAGATAAGCACAGTATTCTGTTATTCTATTTCTACATGCAAAGAGACTGCGGTGTCTGTGTCCTGACAGCAAGATGGATGTCTGATGCCCGTCCACCTCTCCTGGGCCGTATCCAAATGGGTTTCTGCGCCGTTCCAGAGCTCCGGTCCAGACAGATTGAGAGAGGCTTGGCGTGTCCCTTGGCTAATTCGTGGCACATGCCGAGAGAGACAGCTCTGTTTTTTGGATCGCACTGGCTTATTGGCAAACTAAAATAAGTGAGAGCCAAGCAGATATCGCTACTCTATCTCTCTCTGGACACATGAGGGTGTTTGGGAGGTTTTGAAAAGCTAATAACCACGCTGGTTCTGAGATGCTGTTCGCAGCCACCGAATCCAGTTACTTATCGGTCATCCAACCTCGTAATATGTGCTATTTCTTAATCCACTGCCAGCCTGACATCTCTTCAAGGAAGACAAATGTCTTGGAGTTATCCAAGGGCAGCAACTCTTCCATTCGGAATGGATCAGGATGGACGAGATGTCCATTAAGAGTTGGTTAATATTTACAGTTTACCGGTAGTTATTTAGTGGTATTTAAAACTCTCAGGGAGAGTTGGACGAGAATGCTAAAATCCTCTCTGAGAAGCTGCATCTTTTAATTCATCATCTTTAAAGCATCGCCACTGCGGCCATCAAAGCACCGCATGTGTAACGGACCGCTGCCTTCAACAAGGCAATTACTGCTGGACTTCAAATCGCCTGCTGGGAGTAATTTTCACATTATTATACATACTAGGTCTCTGGTGTTTGTGTGGACTATGATTGTTTAATGGAGACAGTGAGCCAGTTTATCTGTTGAGTATTTGTCAATGCAGTCTGCGTTTTTTTAATAACTGTCTACATAGATGCGTCTTTGGCTGTTGTGAAGCATGAGAGTTGTTTTTTTAAACTGCATGTCAAGTTTAAAGGGGTCATGACATGGTTTTTTGTTTTGTTTTATTATGTTCCCTTATAGGTGCAATTATAGTATTACTATAGTTTTTTGTACAAAAAAACTTTAAAAATGTAAGGATTTATGACGTTTCCCCACCCTGTTTCTCACCTCTGATTCAAACAGTCTGTTTTGAAGGGGTTTCCCCTTTAAGACTTCAGTGTTAACGCCTACTTTTATGACTGGCTAACGTCAGTGCTGCTTATGCATAAATTATTAACGTTAATAATTTTGTATCACATGTAGACTACACAATGCTCCACCACGTGAAACTTCGGTCTTCCGATCTTTTACCATCGTGTCAATTCTCAATTAATTTTGATTCATATGAGAGAGAGAGAGAGAGAGAGAGAGCGTGCAAGACAGTTTGAAGGCGCATGCACGGCCCGGGGCTCGCTCGCTCTCTGCTCGTTCTTTCAGTAACATCCGCTCTGTCACACTCATCTGATCACTCACCGTTCAAATAAAGCTTTGGCGCGCTGCATAATGCTGCAAATAAACTGCATCCACCTGCTTTCCTTGACGTCTGGATCGTTCGGCAGCGTATTCAAACATGTTGTTTGTCCACAGCAGGAACAGCACATCTGCGTGGCATCACAGTCATCTTGTAAACAGACCCACTCGCTGCACGACAACGCATGAGATGATGCGAAATGAGGCGTAGTTGTCTTGCGCTGGAGGCGGTCATATGCAAACGACTGGTACGTCACTTCGTATCGTGACGTCACTAAGTTCAAAGGATCTAGAACGAGCTGTATTTAGAGCTTGATTAAATAAATGCTTCGTTTATAATGGGGAGGACGTCTTAAGCTATGAAACTTGCAGGAAGTTTTAATCGTACATAGATCTCTTATATACCAAAAGATCAAGGCAAATTTGGTTTCTCATGTCATGACCCCTTTAACATAGGACAGAGTATCACCTACTACCCCATGATTTACATTACCGTTCAAAAGTTTGGGGTCAGTAAGTTTTTATTTTTATTTTTAAGAAATGAATACTTTTATTGCATTCAATTTATCAACAGTGATAGTAAAGAAATGTATAGGCCATATGTTACAAAATATTTCTATTTCAAATCAATGCTGTTCTTTTAAACTTTTTATTTATCAAATAATCCTGTATAAATAATACTTCATTGTAATCGACTACTGCAGCAAGCCTAGTCTAACTCCGTAGAATACATAACTCATTTTCTGTGCCTATCCAGTTCAAATACATACTTCGGGCACATCCCTAGTGCATACAGTATGTCATGATTCGATATGTCACGACATAATGTGTCACAAAATCCTGATTCTTGTCAAATGCTTAACAGAAATTGAGAACCTGCGTTTGTAAAGCTTTTGTCAAGTATGACCTCTTGGGATCTCTTGAGACCCTTGAGTTTTTTTGTCTCTAGCTGTTTTTGATCAAAAGAACGCATGGAATGTTGTTTTTCAAAACAAAATAAGTTGATTTAAAAGCAGTGTTGGGTAAGTTACTAATTACTTGCTTCTAACTACATCTTCAGCAGATTAGATTACTGTACGAATTATGCTCTTTTATTTCTTTGAAATAAATAATATAAAATTCCATAAATTATTCTTGAACTGTTCAAAGTATTCAAAGGGAGGTTACATTAACACCTTCGATCATTAGTCGTTAAATTTGAATACTATTGTTTCATATAGAAATGTTCTACCTATAGTTTATACAGTATTTAATGCAATTACATCAATTACAACTAATTAAATTACAGAAAAGTTAAGAGTAATCCCTAACTTTACTTTTTCAATGGAAATGTAATTAATTACTTGTTAATGAGTTACACCCAACACCATATAGTACCATGAGTAGCGAGAACCGTGAGAACCGTGAACATGCAAACGTGTTATTAAATAATTGAAATATAAATTAAAATCTCAGGAGGTACTTTAAGTAAAAATGTAGGTCCAAATGGCTTTGCTGAAAAAAGGTTTAGGAATTCCTGTACTAGTAAATTATGAAAATATGTAGTTTTGTACAACTCTACCTGTTAAATCTGTCAAAATATCAGCACCTCATATTTCTCTGTAAAAGTTAATGGTGATTTAGCGGCACGTCTATGTTCCTTCCTCCTCCATGGGAAGCTGTGAGCATGTTTCCATTGTTACAGTCGGTTACTTCAGCGTGCATGACTTCCCAGTCGTTAAAGACCACTTTCCTTTCTCGTGGTCTGGGACTCTAAGTTCACTTGGTGAAAATGGTTTGGAAACACACAGCTGTCCCCAAAACTCCCAGTGTACCACTGGCCAACTATTTGCTTTGCCCCTAAAATGTACTGGCTTCTGTTACAACGAATTAAATTTGCAATTAACCTTCCCGGGAGGTCAGAAGAAGGCACGAGGAGAGAAAAGAAGCTTATCTCACGCTGTGCCCAGGCCTTTGCAGTTCCTTCGTCATGCACAGCGAGGGTCTCATTGTGCTGCGAAAGGCGGAGGCTCATATGAACGTCAATAATTAATTCGATTAATTAGACTTTGCTTTTAAACCAGAAGGATCCAGTGGAAGGAAGTCAGTCGTTCATTAATTTCCTTTTTTATTTTCATGTTAAGTAAACTTGGTTTTGCTTGTTTTTTTAACGAAGGCCAGTGTGTAGTAAAAAAAAATGTTTGTACATTTTTTTAAAACAAACAGTTTTTTGCCTATATTTGGTGGTGAAAATGGAAACGTCTTTAGACATGGAAAATCGATTTTAAAATCAATTCAATGAACACTTATGTCTCTCAAATTTCACAAAAGTGACAGCCCTAAATCATATAGTTGACTGAATCGTTCACGTTTTGGATGGCATGTTGCTGTACAACTTAAGAGAAAATGAAAATGACTGTTATGTATGATTTTGATGATCCCAGTCTCACGTAACATACAATTCGCAAGCTCACAGATTAACTAAAATATATAGACCTAAATAAATAACTGCTTCTGAATTGCAGTGCAGGTAGCCTTGCCGGTTTGTCAGGTTCTGATGTTGCTGTTTATGCACAGTAGTTTTGTAAATTGCTTGTAGTGTTTTTCTGGAAGGGGGGAGGTAGTAACAATGTTTTTGTGCGAGAGGGACGGTCATGTAAATCCATCGCTGGCAGTCAGACATCTGTCCTCATCTTCCACTATTAGCATCATAATTTTTACAGCTGTAACCATCTGCACTACAGCCTTTCCCAGAAACTCCTCAATTTCTGAAGAATCTGTCACCATGCATTGTTTTTTTCACACATGCTGTTTTTAAGCATATTTAAGTAGCCTATATTGATACAACCATTAGTAGTACCTTTTTTTAAAGACTATTTTGTATCTAAGGATGGTAATTGTAACACATTTAATACTTTACTTTTTTTAAGAACAATTTATCAGAATTTGATAAAAGATGCATTAAACCAGCAAATTATGGTTACAATTTAAAGTAACTATTTTCATTTTCAATATATTAATCTAGCGGTTGGTGTTTCCCTGAATAAGTCAAGAACTGCTCCGGCTGAGTCTGTCCTGAACCCTTTTGAATTGATGAATTGAGAACTGACTCATCAGGATGCAGACGGAGACTAAACTTTCCCTGCACACCTGCACATCTGTTGAGTTGTGCTGCAGTTGTTTTACTTGCCACTGGGATTATGGTGGGTTGTCATTGAGACGTTCCCGACCAAAACAGTCCTGTTTGAAAGCAAAACCTTTGAGCTCCCATCTATAATATTTTTCAGTTTTCAGTTACTGTTCAGCTGTACGACATAAGGCTTATGGTTTGCCCATAATAACATGTTGCAGCGTTCACAATGCGCACATTATTTCTGCTGCATTTTGCAAGTTGAACTCGGCAAACAATATGGTCAAAATGCAATGTTAAAATTTTTTTTAATTTTTTTATTATTATTAATATTTTTTGCACAGTACAAGCATCAGATTGTTACGTAATGGAGGAAAAAAGCAAAAATTAAACAAGCATAATAAATACTCGCATATGAATGAACATTTAATCACAGTTACATGCATATACACCACTAAATAAAACAGGGAAAAAAAAGAAAAAAGTTTTATCCAGAGCTTGTCTCCTTAAAATAATCTTAAAAAGGACTCCAAGATTTCAAGAAAAGTTCGGGTTTCATTCTAACTCCAAATTTCATCTTTTCAAGTTTGAGGGCAAAAAGTAGGTCAAAAACCCACTGACGGTAGGTTGGAGGAGATGGCAGCTTCCAATTAATAAGTATAAGTCGTCTAGCCAACAGTGTGCGAAGTGCAATATTATCCCTCTCTAAAGCTGTAAGTTTAACATCTTCCAGAAGAACCCCAAATAACGCTGTCTATGGGTTGGGATCTATTACTGTGGTAAGAATTTCTGAACAAAAAATTCCCCCAAAAAACCTTAATAACTTATGACTGTAAATATATTTTTCAATGCATTCTTTTGCTTTTTATTGATCAACATTACTTGGAAAAAAAAGTATTTTGAGGTTTGGATTAGAACAGTTTGTACTAGATCTCGATATCTTGTGTACAAAGACTATTGTATATTTTATGGTCGTTATTAATAAAATACTCGTTATGATAGCCCAGAAAACGGTTTGTTTTCATTATGGAGCCTGTTATGAAGCAGAAATGCTGTCAATGTTACACGCTACAGATGTAGGATGTGTGAAACAGGCCGCACTCTTCATCTGGGTTTGAACATGTGGGTTTGGAGAGAGGAATCAACTCAGCACATATCCATGGTTTCAATCAACCTTCTGTTCATTCTCTATTATACAACTTGCCAGAAATGCAGTGGTTGTTACATGTAGCAGTAGCATAAATGATTCTTGGTACTTTAAACATATCTTCACCGGATTAATTCTCTAATGGTTTAAGAATTTTAATTAAAATCCTTTTTTGTAGCATTTAAGCAACCCGACAAATCCAACTCCGTAACTTTAATTCAACCAATGCTGTGAGTTTTGCCATCTGCTTGTTTAACCAATGGCAGATTGGGGAAGTGTTTGGGAAACCTGTTCAAAAACAGTCATTATTTTACACATTGTCGCAGATGAGTAGCTGAGTATCTTTTCAGCAAGCCAACTCGCAAATGAACCTGAAAGTATGTCACAGATGCTCAAAAACATACAATCCTTTTAATGAAAAGTAGTGAGAATAATTATCTTACCAGTGCCGATGCCGCTCTCTCTCCTATTGCGGCCTTTGATCTTGAAATTAGCTGATGATAAATAAAATGCAGCATATCTGTTGCCTTCATTGACGTGAACTCTGTTAAATTTGCACATAGCACAGGAATTGAAGATCAGTATTATATTCGCTTTGCGGAGACATATTTATGTGTAAATCAAACCGTTTTAACAAATCAGATAGCTATCCGGTCAGTAAAAACACATGAGGTGACCAGGTGTAAACAGGCCCTTAGTCACTGATTATGTGTTTTGAGGTTAAAATGGTGTAATTGTAGATAGAATATCATTATGCATGACTGTAATAGCCATAATTTAGGCAACAATGGATAATTTACCCCAGATCATGAAAATACATTATCGTCATATTTGCTAGTCTTTTCTATTTAGATTTATTTTTAGTTCAGTTTGTCATTTTTGTACTTCAACCAAACTGTATTTATTTCCGTTGGTTGCCAAGGCATCATAGCTATTTGTTGTAGGGCACAGATACAGAATCTGTAGCTGAAAGTGAGGCTGTATTTGTGACATGATTTCACCACCCCTTCACACTTGGGTATGTGTGTTGGTAAGTGACAGCTATAATCTCCCAGCTTTGTCCAGCTTACAGCTTTATATAAACACAGCTTCCATTTGTGGTGGTCCTCCCATGGTTTACACTTCAATTCTATAAACCTAGCACTGTGCTTTCCAAAACAACGCTTTCTGGTTGTGGGAATTTGGGAGTTGTTTAGGTCAGAGACGCACTTAAACAGATTATATGTAATTGGGTATCTTTTTTAACTCCATTTCCCTCTTTGTTTCACTTTAATCATTTCAGTCCTCCCAGCAACTTCTGTCTAAACACCCACAATCCAGTTCCTGTCCTCACTTCTCCCTGCTTTCCATGGGCGGCACCTATCGAGCGAGGCTAACAGAGCGCCAGTGTGCCACGGGCTTGCCACAACTTTCCCGGAGACTGTAATTACTACCCTCAATAAAAAAAGGACAGACAATATCAGCTAACTTGAATGCGTTGTTTAAGGGTGGCTTTTGAATCCTGGTCTTCGCTGAAAGGTTTGAATGAGGTTTTATATGTGTGTGCCGCCCAGCTATAAAAGGAGAAGCAATACGAATGAACTTCTCAGCTGTCTCTGAATTATACAACGAAGGATAGTTCCTGTTCTGGATCCTGATTGGTCTATATAGCTGTGAGAACAAAACACCTGTTCATAACACCCATAGAGGGCAACTATTAACTTTAGTTACTACCTCATGGAGGTTTTAATGAAAAATTGTGTCTGTAGTATTTGAAAGCAACAAGGCTCTTGAGGGCTTTTGATTCAACCCGGCATAACTAACCATATTTACCAGCATCTGAATTGGATGGGAAGAGATAAAGACTGCATGTATACCACAAAATGCATAATTCTTTTGAATTGATCCCATAAGCAAATTACTCTTATGAGCCGGTTCTTTTCATTGAATCAGAACTAAACATTGCAACCAGTTAAGTCTGATACAAATTACTGTATGATCTGGTTCTTTTTATTGAATCGGTTATTTTCAGTGATGTCAGTTTTGTGTACTTAAGGTTTGTGGAAATTAAATCACTATCAATACTGACGTTGTTCAAATGACAATGTGTTGTTAAAAATACTCATTTGCAAAATAATTTATTACATATTAATAAAACAGTGTTTATACTAAACTGTGTTTACATTATACTATATTAACAGTATATCACAGCCTCTTTACCTTATAACTCTTAGTTAGAGTTATTCTAAAGAGACAAAACCTGATATTTGTCCCTTTATCAAGTGTTCCTCACCCAATACGGTTCATTTGGTCACTGCAATTTATGGCATACTAAGTATCCTGTGCAAACACTTCAGAGGTGCAACAACAAAAGGTTAATGCGTCATATATCGCACACAGAGGTGTTCCCATGAGTTTATGGGTATATCTTCCCCCTCTCTGTTTGTCTAAAGCATTTCAGCTTCATCAAAACTGTGAGGAACAAAAGGTATTTTAGGTTATTGAATAACTAGTCTTTATGCAGTGGACATGTGGGTTTAAAGTTTTTGGACAGATATTCATTGGACTGTAATGCAGCTTAGAGCTGATGCCTTGTGCACAGTTCTCTCACTGTTATCCACAGTTCAGGGAGGAATAGTCCTGTCTGTATGTCAGCAACACTCTTCATAAGCCTGTTCACCCTGGATGTGGATAAATATGAGACATACCTCTTTCTCTACCAGGCTGTTTTTTATTTTTATTTTTTTTCTGCAGTCAGACATTATATTTAGTTGTTGTTGTCTTGCACTTAGTTTTTTTTGTTGTTGATTTGTCACACTTGTTGACAGTGTCACACTGAAGCTGTAAGCAATACAACGAAGTTGGGCTTTATGCAAATAAACACTGTGAGCCCAATCAAAACCGATTTATCCAAATCTAAATTTTACCTTTAATATTTATATTTTAGGACAATGAAACTGAAATATTGGCCAATATAGTGTTGGAGGTATCATGCCTATATGTGCTCGACCTAGTGGCCAATCTTCAGTTGGACCAGAGTGTTAAGGTTGAATTTAGCTGAGCAACCACACAGCAGTACATAAAATATTGCAATCCACACAATCCTCTCTTGTATTGAGAGCTATTGTATCCAGGTTAATGTTGGCATACCACCGTGTATGACAAACCAAATCCAACAGAAGTAACTGTCGATGAAAGAGGAAGATGTCTGAAAGGGATGTCCAGGCACTAACCCGGATTGTATCCAAAAAACACAAAACCACAGCTGCCCAACTCAATGCAGAATTAAATGCCACCTTGACTCTCCTGTTTCCATCAAAACTGTTCGTCGAGAGCTACACAGTGTCAATATTCATGGTCGGGCTGCTACAGCTAAACCTTGGGTCACTTGTGTCAATGGCAAACGTCGGTTTTACTGGTGCAAACAGTGCAAATCTTGGGCTGTGGACAATGTGAAACATGTATTGTTCTCTGAGTCCACCTTCCTTATCTTTCCCACATCTGTAGGAAAGCCCCAAAGAGGCTTAACAGCCAGACTGTGACATGCCCAGAGTGAAGCACGGGGTTGACCAGCGATGGTTTGGGCTGCAATATCATTCCCAACTGTGCTTGATGGACGCTTCACTGCCAAGGGCTACCAAACCATTCAGGAGGGTGTAGTTACAAATATATAATATATACAAATATTTATTTATTTGTTTATTTATATATTTGAAGATCATGACAAGGTTTTAGGTTTTCCCCCTCTTCCTCATCTCACATGTTGAGTAATCTGGCCTATAAACCCCAGACCCCACCTAACCAGATTTCATTCATTCAGTTGCTCGTCATGAACAAGCCTCCATGACGAACAGGCTAGGAATGAAATGAAGACTGTAGGATGCTCCAACTTGCGGTCAATGAAGGAATTTCCTCGGCACTATCATTCTCTCTGGAGTAGAGGTGTCAGACCGTGAGTTAACATGCTGTAGGCTAAAAGAGAAACACAGATAAAGTTAAAGCAGGAAGTTCATCTGTACAGTGAAAAAAAGAAAGGGAGTCGTTGCTGAATGGTCTCATAAATCTAGTTTGAACTGTTGAGTTTATTGCATAGTGCGTCAGCCCACCATGAAATGTAGATGTAATGCACCATTGTACTGTTATCTCATTTCCTGCATCGCCTCTCTGTGGTTTAATGTGTCTATATTGCACTGAATCATATAAATGATAGGCCATTTAAGTCTAAATAATTCTTGCCAAGCTGACTGAACGTGATCTCCTCTGTTTGAATATAAATATAATTTTTCTATACATTTCACCTTTAGTTTGCTCTTTCACTCTTTTCACTTTCATCATGGCAAGATGTTTAGTTTCAAGATAGGGCTGGAAAATAGAAATGTTCATGAATATAGATTTAATAATATAATTTTTTTGGGAAGCTCTTAAAAACATTAAAAAAAAATCTACATTAATTTGCTATAAAGGACCATTAAACATTTTGTTAGGGACATCGGAACATAAACCATTTTTGGTTGAATATCCAGCAAAAATGACTAAATGGCTAAATTTTTAATTGAAATTAAATCTCAGCATTTATTTGAAATAGAAATCTTTTGTAACATTATAAATGTCTTTGTTTGCTTTTGAGCAATTGAATGTGTCTTAGGTGAATAAAAGTATTCATTTATTTAAAAAAAAAAAAATCTTACTTAACATCATTGGCAATAATATGTATACATTTATTTCCTTAAGATTGATATATCTATCTATCTATCTATATATATATGCTTTTTTCCTATGTTAATTAGTAGATACAATTATGAAATACAATTAGCTGTTTTTGTTTTACCTTTATCTAATTTGTCATTTTCTAGAGGACAACTGAAGTAAAAAATTGTGTGTCTGTGCTTGGCTACAGACACTGACTATTCAGTGTTTTATGACTTATTATACAGCTCTTCTTGTTTGTAATTTTTCACATAGAGCTTGGCAGCTGGTTTATTGGCTTTGCTGTTCGGTGTGACCGTGCAGAACATAATGACTTCAGATAGTGTCTGAAAGCGTATACAGAGCTGTGCTCAAGCTCTTATACATGAGACACTTTTATTAAACCATAAGCTGCAGGAGGTGAAGCGTTATAGCAGTTTTACCACGGCTGAGAGTGAGTTAGGCAGTAAAACCGCTGTAATGCATCGCCTCCTGTGGCAGGTAGCAGCAGCAACAGCCATGTGAATTCATTAAACCAACCAGTGGATGATTCTCAGCATGACACGTATAAGCAAGTCTTTTTCAAGGAAAGCCTTTTGGCTTTTTGCTCCAGGTTGCTATTTTGGGCATTCAAGACTGGTCTTATCTACTTGAATGGGGAAACACTGAAATCTCAAAAACTACCTGCTAATATCACATTTAAATAACATTATGCTTAAATAGCAATAAAAAAAATAAAAAAAACCTTTTGTTTCATGTTTGTCCAGCCAATGCGCATGTGCAGTCCTAAGCATGCATCTCACTGACTTTTTCTATGGCATCTGGAAACTTCTAATAGCAGCTGCAGGGGCGCAATGACTTTACTAATCGACGATTGACTCCTATTTAGAAGGTTGGACGAATTCCGTCATATTGTGTGTTGCATATTCTCCCATTCATAAGTAATATGAGTGCTCCTTCTTTGTATATCTAAAGTCTTTTTGTATAAGATGTCCATTTGTGCAGTACAGGTGTGTGTATGTGAACTTGTTTTACGACTCATTTTAGAGCCGCAACAATTTGATTATGCATTTTACATTGCTTTCTGAAATACTTGATTCTGATTGGACCACTGAACTGCATAATTGACCGTTGCCAATGTTTTAATTTAAACTCAAATCAATATTTCATGTCCATGCATTTATTTATTTATTAATTAGCCGTGTAATAAGCTTAAAAATGTACAATTCTCCAGTTGTTATTGCAAAATAAACCACTTTAGGGTGATACAAGACACTTTTTCGTCAGATCGCGGTTTCATTTTTTTTATGGATCACTGTACATTATCCTCGCATGTTTTGTTTATGGTTATCTTTATGCATATGTGCTCTTTGGTATCTCCTTGTGTTGTTGAGACAGCGTAGCTGAGTTGCTTTGTGTTGTACAGCCGTCACTATCATGTGCTGCTGAACATCGTCATTGGCTTTGGATGGAAGCCACTTTAAATAGAGATATCAAAGATGAGCCCTTCTGATGTGTGTCCGCCATGCAGCAGCAGCACGTTTTTACTGAGCCCTCTGGGGTTTCAGATGTGCTGAGATTCTGAAAGCATGAAGTAGCAGCTTTTCAGAATTGACCGGTTCATCCAAAGAGCACCTCACTCAAGATTTGGGCTTCAGGGTTCCTCAGCACTTCAGTGTGTCTAAGAAAAAGATGTTTTCATAAAGATAAAAACATAAAGATGTTTCTTATATCTTTCTGCACCATAATTTGCATTCTGAAATATTATAGCTAATTTAAAACCAACTATTAAAAAATGCACTATACTGTGCTTTCTTTATGCATGTTTCTGGTCTTTTCATGCACAGTCATTATATCAAATCAATTTGAGATATATATAATCCTTAATTGTTGAAAATGCAAATGATTGTAATAGGTGTTACTAGACTTCACATTCTTTTATGCAAAATTAATTTAACAGTATTAAACATTTTATATAATTAAAATGTTGTCCCCCCTCCCCTTTAGATTTTACGTCGAAGGCATTTGTTTCTTTGTTTTGGTCTGAATCTGGCCTGATTTCTATGCTGCAATGCTGCTTTTAAATCCACACCAGGCACAAGGTTATTTTCTTTATTCCTTTTCTAATTACTGGACCGTGTTGGCTGTCACAAAGCAGGTTGCTACTGTTCTCCCTCTACTTCCTGTCCTACTTTGCGGTTCAATCCCAGCCTTGTGTTGATATGGAATTTCCTCTATTCATAAGTTAGACTTTCCAAAGTTTTTCTTTTTTTTAACGCCATCTCCCTTTACTCCCACAGTCTATTAGATTTAGCGTTCCCTCTGCAGCGGCTGCTACTGCCAGAGATGGAAATCTGACTTTGTAGGGGTACGGCTTACTGCACCATCCCACCAAGGAACAGGGCTGGTTATTGCAAATTGAAGAGCTTTGTAACTCAATTACCCAAAGACAAAAGTGCCAGCCTCAGTATACATTCTGTCAGCGGACAGGCAGTTTTCTTTGTATTATAGTCATTCGGAAATGGATTGTAATTGTACATTTGCTACAAACACAATTTCCCTAGGCGCAGAATGAAAAGCTTTCATAATAAAGTAATGCAAAGGAAAATCGAACAAAGAGACGAACGAGTCTGCGAGTGAATAAATGAGGTCTTGAATTTAAGTGGCCGGATGCGACTAGACGTCAGTACAGCCTTTTCCAATAATGCTGGTTTAACTTCACCACTTTAAGCTAGTCCCAGATTAAAATGTATGTTTGAGTTGTCTTAACTGAAAGCAACTTGCACTGACATCTCTCAAAAGATGTCAGTGGCAATGCTTTGACTCTCAAGATGCACACCTGTAATGTTTTTTTCTAAGGCATGTTTATGAAAGCTACTTAGATGTAGGGTCCGAATACCATTTTTTTTGAGCTTCGAAGCTTCGGTAGTAATGAACATCGAATATTCGAAGCTTCGGAATATCTATATGTCTGTCTGTCCTTTGCATTTTGATTATTTTGAGAACCGTTAATCCAAATGACTTCACGAGGGAGTGCAGTGTCGTATTTGGTGCAATATAGATAGACAGGTGAGACGCGAGTCGAATTAATACACTTTTAATAAACTACAGAACAGCGTGAGCGGGAAGCGGCGCGTCTCACGCGAGCAGAGCTTATAATGCTCCGAGAATGGACACTGCACTTGTGATATAAAACACACACACACAGGTCTTTAAAATTAAGCTACAGTTTTAATAAGGTAGTCTTATAATATTTTTCTCACTGAAAAAGTAGGGTAGGTTTAAATAAAATATATAAAAAAAAAAAATTAAATAAAAAAAATATAAACTAAATTTAAATAAATAAAAACGAGGAAAAAAAACTAAATTTAAATAAAAACAATTTAAGAAAAACTAAAACTAAATGAACAAACTGTAATAGCCTAAATAAAGAACCCGGTAGCAATAACAGTAACATATTTGACACACTGCCTTTGTCTGGTCTTCCTCACTTAATTTAAAGTTCTCCCACACAGATGAAGTCCTCTGCATTTTTGTCTTTTCGCTGAATCGTGGGCGGTTTAACTGGGGGACGTGATGTCCCAGTAAAATCTCAGTCTCCTATATTTCGCAGTAGATTCATTTAGATTGATAATAACGGGTAAAAATAATACATTTTGTTTCTATTATTCTATTTTCCACAATGTCAAAGCAACGCAGCTCAACCCAAATACAAGCTCAGGCATGCACTTCTGTCCATACAAACTCTGCTGTTCTGCACTCTAGCCAAAGAATACTCCCGTTGCAGGAACACTTTTAGTAGTCCAAGAAGAACCAAATATATTTATTAGCTATAGCGAAGTTATATGTTAAGTATTATATTTCACCAGATTTTATAGTGTCTGTATAATTTATAGTAAAACATATTCAAGCGAGAATGAGAACCGGGGATGCCAGGTGTGCAAAAAAACAAAACAAATGTCACATTTTCAAATCGAATACCAACCCACTGAACGAATATTCGAATATTCGGGTCCAGCCCTACTTAGATGTAGGCCTACTAATTGAACTAAGGCCTAATCTCAGGTCGAGGGGTCTGAATCGTCTCTGGCTGCACTTTGGCCAAGGGGTATAATAGTTTCATTGTGTATAATACTGTGTGTGTGCGCACTATTGAGTGCAGCGTGGCATCTGTTAGTCTCTTCAGGAGGCTCTTCTCTCAGTGCTGTCTTATCTCCACTGATAGCTTCCGTATTGTATTCACTGTATTCTCTTGATAAGCGCCATGGAACAAGATATGGGCTTGATTGATTTGTTTTCCTATCCATCGAACACCAATCTGGCCTGTTTTAATGTCAGGACTATTTCACAAAGGCATCTGCTTTATTTTGTCTGGTCTCTAGCATCTTCAGATCAAGATTTAAACATTAAAACCTTTTTTGTGATAAAGTAATGCCAAGAAATACTGAATAAAATAGATGTATGCTGTATGAATAAAACCTTTCATCATAATATGAGTAGTTTTAGTTGTTTTTGTTATATTAAATAAGCATGTTGTAATGCTTATATTTGGATAGTCCAGTTGTGAATTAAATAGAAATTAAAGATGCTTCATCTTATTATTTTTTTTCCGGTTATTTTTCTCCTTTTTTGTAACTGCATGTAAGCAAACCAAAAGATTATTCAAAATAAATGAATGACACGAATTTTTGCATCAGTGCAAAAATAGCTTCTACTTAAGTAATTCTTGATCCTCCAAACCATAAAACAGTTTTATAATAGTTCTGACTTGTAATAATTTTGATTAGATTTACCCACATTCAAAGATTTTGTAAAATAGCCAATATAGAATAAAAATACTAAAAACAGCAATTATATCTTGCTGATTTGTTGGTTTTAATGGAAATAAAGGACTTCTTAGATCAACATACCACATTGTATGCCTTAAACTGCAACTGCAATCTTTTATTGGTTGATTGTGTTGGACGTGCCTGTCATCCATATGCTGACCTAAAAGTCTGGTTCCTTATGATCAACGATAAGTCATGCATAGTTTCTGGGAAGTGAAAGGCCTTTTATTGTGGCTTTTAAATAGAAATCAGAGGGTGGGGAAACACCCATCTTGGATTCCTGTCATCACAACACTTATGACGGTAACTGGAGCCGTTTTCATATGACTGGTGATGACTGACTCGATCTTTATCCATTCTTCACATGCGCTTATGCATCTAGATGGTCTGTTTTGGTTACAGTACAATAAATCCGTATTAAATAAATGTGATTTTGGCGAAAGACGTTTGGATGCGGGTACTTGCTCAATGCTCAGTGTTTTAAAACCTCCTGACGTTCAACATCTTCCCCACTGAGTGTCAACCACACCATACAGTCTTTCTAAAATATCTCTCTGAATAACGCCCCATGATGCCCCCCCCCCCCTTAACCACAGCAGTCAAGGAAGGTCAAAGAGCACACCGGTTCACCCACCTGACATCACTGAAGTCTCAGTGGTAGCCAGATTTGATTATTCTCCGAGTACCTCAGCAGATGTTAATGAGGAGACCTTGACCGGTTGCCTGCGCTCACAGAATCCATACCTATTAACGTCCCACTCCGCTGCTCTCTCTTCTCTGCGTGGAGCCGTTCAGCTGACAGGTGTTGGATGAGGCCATCAATTATCAGAGCTGAATATCTGTGTCAAGCTCCATGAATCGATCCAATAAAGGTGGCAATGACAGAAGCGTCCACCTCTGCTCACCCTTCATCATCTTCTGAGACCGTCCTTTGTGACAGACTCCCGCGGCCTGTCAATGGGGCCGATTCTTGGGCCGAGTCGTCCGATTCAAGGGCACTGATGGACGAATTGTTGGCTTTTTATTAAAACTGGTTACTGAGGGACGTTTGAGGTGAACGAATTTTGTATGGTTGCACCCATTGTTCCATTATGACTGATGTTAAATTAAATGTAAAGGATGTTTTTAATAATAAAAAAATAGTTTATTTACTATTTCATAGGTATGATTACATTTTATTTGAGTAATTTATTATTATTATTATTATTATTATTATTACTACTACTTTAATATACTTTTTGTATGTTATTTAGTATTTCATAGTAATAATGGTACAATTTATTTATTTTTCTATTATATTTTAATAATAATAATTTAGTATGTTTAGTATTTCATAGGTATGATTTATTTTATATATATTCTATTTGTTATTTT
Organism: Semotilus atromaculatus; assembly: GCA_031834385.1. Classification (NCBI taxonomy): domain Eukaryota; kingdom Metazoa; phylum Chordata; class Actinopteri; order Cypriniformes; family Leuciscidae; genus Semotilus; species Semotilus atromaculatus. Next base: position 27,237,817 of record JAULUF010000009.1, read on the forward strand.
AATAGAAATGTACTGTTATTTATTTCATTATTTATTTTTATTATTTAATCATGTTATTTAGTATTTCATATGTACGACTATATTTATTTGTTTGTTTTACATGGTTAAAGTTTTTTTTAAATGGCTAAAATTTTATTTTCATTTAGTCTAATATACTTTATATTTAAGTGCATTGAAAAGAATGGCAAGTTAAATCTAACAAATGACTGAGTAAACATTGGATATAGTGGGATTTATTTATGAAAGACATCACTATTTATTTGGTGAAATTAGTGTTTTCCTGCAGAAAGCTTTTGGTAAACAGAATTTTGTTTAAAAGGGATGTTTATGGTTTCTATTAATCACGACAGCAGGAATTAATTTATTCAATTTAAAAAAGTTTTTGCATCATACAAATTGCATTCAGCACTTTTTATACCGTTAACCACTTTGCATAATTCTTTTCTGTGACCACGTCACTTTCTGGCCAAATGCACGGCGGCTTCTTTTTCTGATGAGACCCGATGACCTCCAAAACCAGACGGGCGATACTTTGGCATGTCCTCAAGGTTTCATTCCACACTCCCTCTCTCTTTCTGGTTCAAGGACACTTCTTGTTCTCAGTCAACAAGCCTTTTTCACAGTGATGCAGTGGAAGCTGCTTCATTTGCGTCATTGTGTGTGTTGCATAATGATGTTTTTGAATGTGGCATGATGACGTGTTTTTATGCAACTTTCCTGAACGCAAGCAAAAGCGTGCCAGTTCAGGCCCAGACCAAAAACGCTGATCATACAAAGACAGGAGTGGTGAAATCGCTATTATTCACGTCCTCTCGCAAGCAGCCTGTAACCCAACTTGCAGAATTGAGATGAGAATGTCAAGAGAAAAGTGCTGGAAGTGGGAGTAAACACTATTCTACTCTTCTCTGAGACTATTTTATTATGTTAAGAGTATATTAAGAGTTGTTTGTTAATTAATTTTTAATTTGAGCGGTTTAACAACATCTTCCCTTCACTTACATTTACATGACAGTAATGTATTTTGTATGCATGATTACATTTTGTTTTTGTTTTGTTAACTGAATTATGTTTTAGAATTTTTGTGTTCTTGTGAAATAATATTTTTCTAATGTATTTTTTTTATTATTATTTTATAAATGGACACTCATTGTCAGTTAGAATTTCATGATTACATATTTAGTTTTTATTTGCATAGAAATGTATTATTTCATCATATGCATGATAACATTTTATTTGTTTATTTTGCATAGTTTGAATAACATTTATCTTAAATTTTAACCTTTTTTATTTGATACTTTTCGGTAAATGGAGAATACACTTAAGTTGCACTACAAGTGTGTAGCTGTTCGCCTCAATTTCTTACGACATGCTTTTCGAAAATGACAGTTAGAAGGAGGCTTTGGCCATGATCACATTACCAATTTTTTTGTTTTTTTGTTTACCTAAATAATGCACAAATATATTCTGTTCAAAGCTGATGAAAAAAGACATTTCATTATTGAGTAGTTACCTAGATTTGTTAAGGTTTTTATAATAAGGTGGCATTGGAAAACGGTTCTACATGTAGTATTACCCTCCCATGAACAACTAAAGCTACCATGTAGCTTTTAACGTAATACATTTGTAAACCAATAGTTTTTCATCCAGTGCTGCACCATCATGCATCAGATATTTCAGAGAAACAGTCCATCTGTTTTTGATGCTCACCAGCAATGTAAAGTGCTCAGCCATCAAATCAGCTTTGACACGTGTTTAACATCAGGAGTAATCGCTTCCCATTAAATAGTGGAAAGAATTACCATTGTTTTACTTCACAGTGCTTTGAGTGAACAGCTCTGGCAAATCTTCCAGCCCAATTGGACGATTTTCATTTTTTGTCTGGGATCGGTAGGGGACGAGCTCTTCGTTGTTGCGTCACACATTTATGACTTTGATTCTGCTTGTGTTTCATGGCTGGCTGAGCTGTGAAGTTGCTTATTCATCAGCAGATAAATCCTAGTGTAGTCCCACTGGCTCTGGCATGTTTAAGACCCTCTCCGGTCAGATGCACTCACAGGCTGATTAATTGCCAACATTGCCACGCATCACTTCCTGGCCGTTTGCTCTACTTACAATATAGAGACGAACTCTCTGGAAATTATATTAACATGCAAAAAAAAAAAGAGAAATACAGAGATTTAAAAAAAAAAAGTAAATGATTCCAGAGGGAATAAAAATTGGTTAACTTATTTCAGTTAACGTTTATTTTATTCAAGTTACAAAAATGTTTTTTTTATGGTTCTAGTTTTAGTTACCTATAATAACCATGTTACTGGTAAACAAGCCAAAAATACAGTGTTGTAATACACTGTAATCTAACTGTAATACAGTGTGCATTCTTGAACGTCAAAATCACAAACGGTGATTGTGCATATTTGATTTTAATGAGCTCCTTAAATGAAGTTAGCCTTTGCAAAAGAGGAGAAATAAGTCACATTATCTTACCAGCTGCAATTTAAAACCAGCAAGCATAACGTGTCGTATTACTCTGTTATCAGAGCTGTAGTCAGTTCAGACGGATTGAATTTGAGCTGTAATCTTGCATCACATGCTCCAGTGGCAGGATGTGCTTCTCCATGTCAGATTTCACTTGCCGTACATTCCCACACTAATTACCATTCCGGAACAAATCCTTAAGTCACCCAACACTCGGGAGCGGTGGTCTGTCATAACAGATCTGCCGTGGAGCCTGTGGAGAGTACAGGACCATGGGAATTAGCTGTATATCAAAATCAATCAATGCTGTTAAAGAAATAAATGGAAAATGTTAAAGTCTGCATGAAAACCCTTTAACAACACGTAACAAAACATTTTACTTCCATAACCTGATGCATTTCAAACAAGATATTCAACTAAATGATTTATTAAGAATGTAAATAGGGTCAATTTTGATTTCATGTTGACTTTTTAACTTTGGCTCACATGCCAAACAAAACCCCCGGTGTGTTTAAAGGGAAAACTGAGCGTACTTACTGACCTTTTGCAGGATAAGTCAAACATTTGTCTGTGTTTAGATGTAGCATCTCTGAGCTGCTTTACACTGATCCTGTTGTCTTCATGCCACCGGCAGCGCTGAGTGTCAGATTAGGACACGCTGTGTTTTTGTGCATTACTAAACTTTTGTATCCCCCTCTCTTGCTGTTTGTCAACAGTTTGTTAAATGTAAACAAAGACTTTAGATATATGGATGGCACACTATTACTTATGAATGGGAGAAAGTGCAACGCACAATATGGCGGAATAAGCCCCACCTTCTAAATAAAAGAGCCAATTGCTGATTGGTACAGCTGCCGTTAAAAGCTTCGGTTGCTATAGAAACAAACAGTGTTCTGAGGCACTTAGGCCGTGTGTCCACCAAAGCGTTTTTAGCCCGCTGAAAACGCCTAGCTGTGGGCGCTTGAGAGCATTTCGGCAGCACAGCATTTTTTTTCAGTTGAGATGCTTCGTTGCAATGATACAGAATATCCGCAACACAGTTTACTTGTAACTGATTTCGGAGATAATTTGTTTCATACTAAAATTTATTTTTCATCCATTTTGTTCGGTTAGCTCTGCTGGTTGATGTCGTTGTGCAGAAAGAATGTTGTGACAGTTGGTCGGTGTGGTATTTGTCCCGCCCCTCCTCCACTGTGATTGGACGGCTGGGTAAAACGTGACAGTGATGAGCGCTGCGTTTTACCCAAAGTTGAACATTCTTCAACTCTCTGCGACCAGTAAAAAACACTGAGCACTCTGCGCTTCAGCGTGAAAAAAACGCTCAGCGCCTCATTACGCTCATGGCATTCTAAAAACGCGACGCTCCCATTGAAAACAATTGAAAAAACACGCCAGCTGCGTGAAATAGCGCTTTGGTGGACACACGGCCTTAGGACCGCACATGCAAATTGGCTGAAAATGTCCCTGAAAGATTTTGTTTTTTGTAATGTTTTGAAAGTTTAGAAACGTAATTCATTAGTGATTTCAAATATGAAATTGAATCGTAAGCATGGTAAATGGTTGGGGAGAATTTAATGTCCCCCCATTCAAAGAGATAGGAGCTGTACTTACATGTTTGATTATATAATCAATTCATTTATTTTATTTATTGGCTCTTTGTATAGCTCAAATGATTATTATTGGTCTCATATGCAAAGCGTTTCCTTTGGTTTAAAGGAATAATTCACATGAGAGCGTGTGAATGATGTACATTTCAATTGTTTGGATGAGCTGTTCCTTTGTAAGTTTTTTTTTTTTCTTTTTTTTTTTTTCTTCATACAAACTCTCTCGCTTTAGCTTCCTGTTATAGGCAGTAATGGAAACCCATCGTGCCCTGACAAAAAACAGGCTGATGCTGTCATATGCCTGTGTGGATTTATCTGTGGGAATGAAGTGATTGTGTCTGATTGTAATGTATTTGTTTAGGCTCGAGGACGTCGTATGACAGTCCTATCTCAATGGCACATTTGCTCCATGGCATGCTGCGATTGCAGCTTGAGTTCATTTCTCTGGCATCCTCAATTGCAGGGACATGTCTGCTATCTGAATGTCAGCGTAGTCTAAATGTTTTCATTTGTGTCAACTGAAGTACATTGAGCTGCAGATGTGAAACACTTTCTAGACTAGAGTATTGTGAAAAAAAAAGAAAAGTAAATCCATCTTATGACCTAATTGGTGGTGTGTTTTTAGCAGTTATAAAGTATTATACAACCTAGCAAGTTGCAACCGTTCAGAACCCCCTAACAACCACATGACAACATGTAAAAAAAAAACTCAGAACATCGTAGCATGGCAACCACTGACATTTTCTTTAGAAAATTTAGAAATCTAGTACAGATCAAATTTTTTTTTTTTTTTTTTTTTTTTTTTAAGCCCAAACTTGGAAATTCTAGTTTTAAAAAGCCATTGGTCAAAAGGTTTGGGAACCATCTATAATAAAGATGCACTGTGAGTGGTTTTGGGTGAGAGCATCTGCTAAAAGACTAAATGTAAGTGGTTGCTTTGGGGCAAAGAGACGCTCTTGTAATTTTGTTAACAACACTGATTTGCCTCGTCTTGGCATGCGAAGACCAATTTTGAGTTTAAACTGAACTTTAGTTCCTCTTCAAGTTTGACCGCACCTCGAATTCTGCTATTTCTAGACGCCACACAATGTTATTTAACTCCAAACATTAATGAATGGCTTCATCACATCAATAACCGTCAAGGAATTTTATAATGAGTCATAAAGTGCCTTAAGTGACCCAAAGTTGGGATAATTACAGGGTAATAATGAAGTTTTCCAACAATCCTGACTACTGCTGAGTAACGTTCTCAGGCTCTTCAGATTTCTCAGGTCACTCTAACCTGCTTATTGGCACCATGTTCCTCTCACACCCTTATTACCCTTTCAACCAGAGCCAGCAGAGCAGGCGTTAGGAGCACCTGGTTTTGCCTTCAATGATTGCAGGTTATTACTTGGTCCACAAATGATTAGATGGAAATTGTAGAGGAGAATGTAACTGGTTTTGATTTGTTGTCTTTGTGGTATCATTTACTTCCAGCTTTATGACACAATACACGCAATATAATAGCAGCTATTGATGAAATGAAAGTAGCACTTACAAAATTGTTATTTATCTCAAAATGGACAATTATCAACTGCTCTATCATTACTAACAGTAGGGGTGGGCAATATGACCAAATTCTTATTTCACAATATGAGAAATTTAATTTCACAATAACGATGTATCACATTATAGTTAGTTATTATGTGTTAATTGATCGCATTTCTGTTATTAAAAATGAGAAATGGATGTTACTGTTTGTGTGGTGCTACCAAATCAGGTGCTAGTATCACTGGCCTTAAAAAGTTAGTCTGGAGCCCTAAATGAAGGAGAAGGTTTGTCCCCAGCTGTGTCTACAACATCGAATCTGGCCCCCTTTAGAAAAAAAAAAAGTTTGGAGATCCCTAAATAACGGCAAATATTTTTTTTATTTCACTATTATTATTTAATATTACTTTAATTTGATATGATCAAATATGTATTATTTTAGTTTAATTTTTTTTATTATTATTAATATTTTTGCCCTTGTATACGAACCACTTTACAGGACTGATATAGAAATGGATCAGTCAGGTCTTGTGACTCTGCTAGTGATAGTATCACCTTCCAAAATCCTCAGACAAGACTTGTTCTGTAATCTTACCCATGTCACGGTATTGCTTTTATGCGATGATTGGTCTGGTGGCCACTTTCCTTCTCTGTGTCTGTCTCACTTTCCTTCTCCTGTGTCTTAAGGTAGACTTGCTTGTTTGCATTTCAGTTTGGCCCTTTAATTAGAAAATAAGGTACAAGAGGCCTTTCTAAAAACACATTGTGTCCTTTCTTGTTTTTATTTTTTGAAGTTTTTCGTCATATACAGGGCTCGACATTAAGGCTTGTCCGCTTGTCCGGGACAAGTGGATTTTTTTGTAGGACAAGTGGAAGAGAAAATGAGTTGTCCCACTGGACAAGTTAAATTTCAAACAAAATAAAATGCCATGTTACTTCACGTTATGTGCCACTCATTACGTCTATTTTACAGATTTAATTTGACCGATTTGAAACGAACAGATTTTTCGTGCTGCCTGTGAATGTCCTGAATGTGACTCACAGAAAGACGCGCGCCAGTATCATGCGCCAGCACAGACCGGGCGCCAGAATACAGTTCTCTTTCGCGCTTGAACGAACAATAACACACACAATTATTCCAAAATGTTGTTTGTCGAGTATCTTCATAACATAAAGAGCAGGGACATAAAGAGTTGTGCCTCGTGAGAGAATGAGGCGCGTGTGAGATCTGCGTCTCTAGCAGCGGCTGGTCTTAAAGGGCCAGCTGCCAATAAAGCTTTCTGTCAGTAAAGTTAATCAAAGAACAAAGGGAACAGAGAAAATTACTCACTGCTCTTGACTAAAGAACTTGTGTAGCTTTAATAAGGATTAGTCTATATATAATTTATAATTTATGCAGCGCAGACTGTTTGATAATTTTATTCAATTTCTGTATATGTCCTACCTGTTAGACAGTTCATTTTTATCCAGACATCAATGGCTTATTGATCATTATAGGTGTTATCAATCATTTAGTTGTTATTGCTAATTTCAGAATTATAACTAATCTGTGTGTGCATTTGCTTTAGAACCAAACAAGTTGTCTCATGAAACCATTTTTTATTAAATCACAATCGCAATATTGACCTCAATAATCGCAATATGACATTTTCCCCAAATCGTGCAGCCCTAGATAAACTTATAAATCTTTACCCGGACAAGTGACTTTTGTGCATGGACAAGTGAAACATAAATTTACTTGTCCAAAGGACAAGTGCCTCAAAAAGTTAAAGGGGACCTATTACGCAAAATTCACTTTTGCTTGCTGTTTGGACATAAATGTGTGTTGGCTGTGTGTACACAACCACCCAATAGTGATAAAAATCCACTCACTCCTTTTTTATTAATCCCCATAAATCATAAGCAGTGTCTCCCAACGATCTGTTTTCAGAATGTGGCTTTAGTGACGTCACTAAAGCCACAGGCCCCGCCCACGAATGTTGACAGACACTGCGGTTTGAACATCGACCCGTCCTGATCGAGTTCACAGCGAGTTGTACACACATCCGCCATTGCTGCACTGGCGAGAATGTCTCCCAAGCGTTGTAGGTGTTGTGTGGCTGCGGCTGGATGTATTAATCCACATAGCTCTCTCTATTTACTCCTGAAATCTGAGGCAGCCGCAGAAGACGAGGTGGATTCATTTTGTTTTCAAAGAAAATGCTCCCTCAACTCTACCGAAACCATCTTATACTGTGTTTACTCAGCTCTTACGGTGATTTTCTGGAGTAAAACCGACGCTTCATCTTTTGTGTGATGTACAATAAACTTTAGTAAACTCATCAGTATATTTTTGATCCTCATTTGGACAGGGTCCGAAACAGCAGGCTTGTAGGCTATTAATAGTGGATACATACAAGCAAATGACAAATAAGTTATATCCGTAATTAAAGTAAACTATACCTGTTCCATCTCCATACAGTATATTCTCTGAATCTGAAGGCATTATTGTCCGACTCCGGGTCGAAATGAACACCGTTGGGAGTTTCTGATATTAGCATCATTCTGTGAGATGAAATTGTCCTGAGACTGAGTGCGAGCTCATGAAGCTCCGCCCCCTGTGCCGTGCAGCAGCAGCTCATTTGCATTTAAAGGGCACACACTAAAACAGCGTGTTTTTCCGAGCACCAAAAAGTGACAATTTAAACATGCTGTAAAAAATGATCTGTTGGGTATTTTGAGCTAAAACTTTACATACACACTCTGGGGACATCAGAGACTTATTTTACATCTTGTGAAAAGGGGCATAATAGGTCAAGCCCTGATATATCTTTTGCATCATTGCACAGTTGAGCTATTATGACGTTGAGACATTTATATGTTAATCACCATGGGATTAATATACATTTTCTCTTTTCCAGATGCAGCAGCTGTTCTATGAGAATTACGAGCCAAACAAGAAGGGCTACATCCGTGATCTCCACAACAGCAAGATCCACCGGGCCATAACCCTTCACCCCAACAAGAATCCTCCATACCAGTATCGCCTGCACAGCTACATATTGAGCCGAAAGATCGCTGAGCTGCGCCACCGCACCATCCAGCTTCACCGCGAGATTGTGCAGATGAGCCGCTACAGCAACACTGAGGTGCATAAGGAAGACCTCCAATTGGGCATGCCTCCTTCGTTCATGCGCTTTCATCCCCACCAACGTGAGGAGGTGCTAGAATGGGAGTTCCTCACAGGCAAGTACATTTTCTCGTCCTCGGACGGACAGCCTCCACGTCGAGGCATTGACTCCTCACAGAAGATGGCGCTGGACGACATCATCATGCAGGTAATGGAGATGATTAACGCCAATGCCAAGACGCGAGGTAGAGTCATCGACTTCAAAGAGATCCAGTATGGATACCGAAGGGTTAACCCCATGTACGGGGCAGAATACGTACTGGATTTGCTGCTGCTGTACAAGAAGCACAAGGGGAAGACCATGACAGTGCCTGTGAGGAGGCACGCTTATCTTCAGCAGACCTTCAGCAAAATTCAGTTCCTGGAAGATGAGGAGATGGATGCCCGAGTGCTGGCTGCTAGGATCAACCAGGACTCAGACTCGCTGTCTTTCTTGTCCAACTCTCTCAAGATGCTTGTCCCTTTCAAGCTGAGCGGCCCAGGCGTCGAACAGCACGAACCCAAAGAGAAGAAGATCAACATCCTTGTGCCGCTGGCGGGACGCTACGATATCTTTGTGCGCTTCATGGCCAACTTTGAGAAGATCTGCCTCATTCCCAACCAGAACGTCAAGTTGCTGATTCTTCTTTTCAGCACAGACAACAACACGGAGCGCATTAAGCAGATCGAGCTCATGAGAGAGTATCACATGAAGTATCCAAAAGCCGATATGGAGATCAAGCCGGTTTCTGGCCCTTTCTCCCGTGCTCTGGCCCTGGAGGTCGGCTCGGCCCACTTTACCAATGATTCCTTACTCTTCTACTGTGACGTGGACTTACTGTTTACTCCCGACTTCTTGACCAGATGTCGTGGGAACACCATACTTGGGGAACAGACGTACTTTCCCATCATCTTTAGCCAGTACGACCCAAGGGTTGTCTACGCAGGCAAGGTGCCCAGCGACAACCACTACGTGTTCACATCAAAAACGGGCTTGTGGAGACACTACGGTTTTGGGATCGTCTGTGTCTACAAAGGAGACTTGGTCAAAGCAGGTGGCTTTGACGTCTCAATCCAAGGTTGGGGACTGGAGGACGTGGACCTCTTTAACAAATTCGTCCAGTCCGGGATCAAGCTGTTCCGCAGCACGGACATTGGCATCGTGCACGTCCACCACCCCGTGGTTTGCGACCCCAACCTAGATCCCAAGCAGTACAAAATGTGCCTGGGCTCCAAAGCATCCTCACACGGCTCCACGCAGCAACTCGCCGAGCTGTGGTTGGAGAAGAACAACCACAGCTTCCAAAAGATCTCAAACTCTAATAACGAATCAATGAGGACAGAATAGACCCTGCAAGCGCACACCCATCTGTCTTCCTCTTTATGGTCTTTTTTAACTACCTTATTTATTTTTTACAGAAAAGACTTCTGTGGATATATTTTGAAATAACTTGTTTTGTAAACTGTACAGGAGCAGGAAGACCTCTTCAGACTCGATCTTTTTTTTAGCAGCATTACCGATTGTTAAAATAAGGAACACTGACGTAAGAGGAGCAACAACGAGAGATCTATTTTACGAATTTAATACTGAGCATTATATTTATGGCACCTCACGGACAGACTGCTGTGTACCTCACCGGAAAATGTGTCGCAATGGAGTTGGAGGAGTTTGGTCATGGATATGTGGTGTCTGGCGAATGGTAAATGTTTATTTGTGAATGTTTACAGAGAGCTTTGAACAAGTGATTGATACTTGGGAAAGGGGATCTATAAAATAACAATCTTAATTGTGACAATTAAGGGCCATTGATCAAAAGTTTAATTTGTTTTTCTTTTTCGTTTATTTTTTTTTTTTCAGTTTATTTGTCTGGGGGGGGGATCCATAATAACACTGTTTTGTTTCCATTGATTTTGATTTATTTTATTGACTTCTGTGAATGAAACTGCTGGATGTAGATCTTTCCAACTCATTCCCACTGTCTAATTTATTGAACGTTCAGTCTCGTATGATATCGGACTGAGGTTGTGTACATTAGAGATTGTATAACCGTCTGTCATGGATAGTGTTTTCGTTCCTGTACGTTTTCCTCGCTCTATCTCGAATTACTTTGATTACCAAAGACTTTTTTTGCACAGTTGCTGTAGGTGATAATTGTTTCGAGCGTGCTTGTGTATGTGTGTTTGAGTGTATGTGTCTGTCCGAACACAAGGAGGTGGAGCAGGAAAAACACATGAATTGTACTATAGGATGCAGGTACCAATGACCAGATTTCTATTCTGCACAGCTCTATGAAAGTATGTCGACAACAAGCCACTTAACAAAAATGATGAAAACTATTTTCTCATTTAATTTGATCCGAGTTTGTTTGCTCCTGTTCGTTATTTAATTTTTTTTATACAGTTGCATACAGGCCATTCTCTTGTGATCGAGCCATGCACTCCACAGGGAAATCGGCCTAAACCGCCACCTCGCCTTCTGATGTGAGGACCAATCTTTCACAGTAGTCATTTCTATTTTTTTCTTCTTCTTTGGGGAGTTTTCATACTTCAGTTCTCTGTTAGCCTCCATACAACTGGGACAAATGTTTTATATTTAATAAAATGTTTATCAAAATTGTGTTGCATGATGTTTTGATTTCTCAACCAAAATGAACCATGCCTTTAGGTTTTAGCCCAATTTGTTTGCCTTTTAAAGCTTCTTATTAGAGCTTCCAAATGCAGTGAAACAACTTTTGAAGGAATGTTGCAGAATCAAAACCAGTTGAGATCTATCAGCAGCGTCTGTGATGTGCTGTCGATAACCCAAAAACAAACAGATACACAATGGATGTCTATGTGGCAAGAACATCAGGACGGTTTCAACATGATTGTATTTTTGTATTCTATCAAGTACTATGAACATTTTAATGCATTTTGCATAAGTGTATTTTTCTCCATATAAGCAGTCCCTTATTGATATTTCCAATATCTTGGTAAATTTTCCAGGTTTACTGGCTTTACATCATCATGACAGGAAAAAACAATAAAATTTGTTGATAAAACAATTTTTTCAATAGCTTAAAGTGGCCATATGGCCATTTCAAAATATTGATTTTGGTTTTGGGGTCTACTAGAATAGGTTTTCATGCTTGAATGTTTAACAATTTTACATTGTCCCAGTCGGTCTGTAATGCTCGGTTTAGTTCCAATCTCTGAAGCTCCTTCTGAAAAGCGTCGGCTGACCCAGTTGTGTTGTGATTGCTCAACCGCTTTGATAATGTTTTAGAAATGTCAAGCCCCTTACCATACCATGTGATTCAACACGATACTAACACATGCATTGGGTGGGAATTATTTAAATGAGGAATATTGTGACCAGTACGTTACCAGAAGAAAACTCAAGACAACAATTGAGGCGTTTCAGGGAGTTCAGAAACAGTGCTTACTGATATAGATAATATAGATATTAAAGGAGAACTCCGGGCAATTTTTAAGTTAATCTTGATCGTTAGATCTTTGTGAGTACTGTCTATAGAAAAAAAAACGAACCGGATTGGTGCTTGCGACGCGGAGCTGCGACAGCGAATGCCCAGAGCTCCCACTCAGCTATAATGGCAGCTCTGGGGGCATCTACATAAAGAGCGATTTTGTGCCTCTTAACAGACACAAAATGCAATTAAAATGTCTGTCCAACATGAACAGGGGCCTTACCTGTGAACAAGATGCGTTTAGCAACTTAGCCATGGTTTAAATTCACCTAAATAGTGTTTTAGACAGCAAGCTGTAGTCTCGCGCTGAAGTCTCGCTCCTCCCACCTGGACACTATTGACCTTTCCCGGCTACAACTGAGATCACGGGACTTCAGCGCGAGTCCAGGTGGGAGGAGCGAGACTTCAGCGCGAGACTACAGCTTGCTGTCTAAAACACTATTTAAACCATGGCTAAGTTGCTAAACGCATCTTGTTCACAGGTAAGGCCCCTGTTCATGTTGGACAGACATTTTAATTGCATTTTGTGTCTGTTAAGAGGCACAAAAACGCTCTTTATGTTATGCCCCCAGAGCTGCAGTTATAGCTGAGTGGGAGCTCTGGGCATTCGCTGTCGCAGCTCCGCATCGCAAGCACCAATCCGGTTCGTTTTTTTTCCTATAAACAGTACTCATAAAGATATAACGATCAAGATTAACTTAAAAATTGCCCGGAGTTCTCCTTTAACTCCCTTTGGAATGACTTTGGTTTTAAATGATTAAATACTAAATATTTCTTATAGTTGCTGCTGTTTGAGCATGAAAATATCTGCGATGTTCCAAAACAAAGAGTAAAATTACATTAATATATATTTAGGGCTGGGCAACGATTAATCGCATCCAAAAATAAAAGTTTGTTTACACATGATATATGTGTGTAGCGTGTATATTTATTTTGTATATATAAATACACACATATGCATGTATACAGTATATTTAAGAAATATTTGCATGTATATATATTTATACATAATTTATATTATATAAATATTTTATATATTAATAAATAAATAAAAATAATATGTACGTGTGTGAATTTTTATATACAAAATAATTATACACGCTACACACACACATGTATTATGTGTAAACAAACTTTCATTTTGGATGCAATCATTGCCCAGGCCTAATATATATATATATATATATAATTTAAAAGTAACTTGCCATGTTGTGACCAGGTAGTCGAGTTCCAAAAAGAGGAATGGATGGTGGCCGGCAAACATTCCAGGTAATTAAATGAGGCCCCAAAACTGCAGTGGGCAACAAGCATCACCTTCATGAAACGCCTGAATCGATTTACCTTTTCTGCTGTTGACCGTTACTCAATTTAAAACAAATAAGCTATACCTTCTTTTTCTCCATCCCACAAAATCAATAGTAGAGCTTATTCTGTTCTGTATACGGGTTTTGTTTTAAAACCTTGTGAGCTCTCTATGTAGTCTGCATTTTAGTGCATCATGGTTGTTCAGACACAAAAACCTGTTCCAAAACAACGACTGTATCATCATAGGATCACTTCTTTAGTCAAAATTTACGTTTCATATATCCCTAACAAAGAACATTTTCCCATCGCAAAAAAAAAGTGAATGGGAAAAAATCAGTGCAAGATGGCAGATGAACCCAGAGGAATGTTGATTTATAAATATGATAAATATTTGGTATAGTTTATGGTTGATACTCTTAACTCTTCATTTATCTCTCATTGGTCAGTTAGTGACATGCTAACTTTGAACTCTGTATCTTGGAACTGTTTGGTCTTTATTTTGAGGACCAAAATGGTCTCTTATGTCGTTTTCAGTTCAGGTTCATGGAGCCTCAGTAGGTTGCAAGAAGCTTACTAGGTTTTGGAACAGAGCCCATTCTCAGATGTTCTTATCTGAGAGAGGATTCTAATGTACTTTGTGGTTTTCCTTTTTTATTCTGATGAAGTTTGAGTCACAGCACTCTTTCAGTCCTGTGCGATTGTGCACCTTTTATATCCGACTGTGATTCAGCAGATATTCCAGTGAGCTCCCTGTGTTTTGTTTGACCCACTGATCCTGATATTCCTCCTCTAGTGGCCCGTTTCACACATGAGGAATGTTATTTTAAGGGTGTGTGTTTGTGGAATGAGCAGGTTTAGTAGTTTTGCTTGAGAAACTGAGTGGAGTTCTTGTCTGTACTTGAATATATGTGGGTTTTCAGACCAAGTAAACCATGCTCATTTAAATACATTTATTTTCTTTTTCAACATTTGGCTAAAACCAACACAGTAATACCATATTGAGGATAAAATGTCTTTTGTCATTTATAAGGTTAATAAAGTGCTGATTGCTGATATTAAATATCAGTGGTGTTATATATTGATATACTTGTTTTAATAAAGAAATGAGCCCTCTGAGAAGCCATGCATTACATTAATTTTACCATGATGCATGGCGCAAAATTATTATTATTTTTTTTTTTGTTAAAGCAAATATCTAATCAGCCAATCACATGGCAGCAACTCAATACATTTAGGCATTTAGACATGGTCAAGACGATCTGCTGTAGTTCAAACTGAACATCAAAACGGGGAAGAAATGTGATTTAAGTGACTTTGAAAGTGGCATGGTTGTCAGTGCCAGACAGGCTGGGATTTTCATGCACAACCATCTCTAGGGGTTACAGAGAATGGTCAGAAAAAGAACATTTCCAGTGAGCGGTAGTTCTGTGGGCAAAAATGGCTTGCTGATGCCAGAAGTCAGAGGAGAATGCCAGACTGTTTCGAGCTGATAGAAAGGCAACAGTAACTCAAATAACCACTTTTAACAACTGAGGTCTGCAGAAGATCAACTCTGAACGCACAACACGTCAAACCTTGCAGGTGGACTACAGCAGCAGAAGATCACACTAGGGAACATTCCTAGTCCAGTCATTTTATGAAAAAAGGTTGAACAGATTGCAACAGAAGCAAACTCAACTGATTTTGTATCCTATCCTCAATATGTCCTGAGTAAGGGGAAAAAAAGCCCCAAAGAATCCCATTAGGGGATAGTTTCGAAAAAGACCCAAAATATAGCCTATTCATACGGCTATTCATTCTTTTTCTCACGTGAATAGAGTAAACATTTTAACCTTTAGATATCACCATGAAAATTACTGAGTTGATTTTGATCTAAACATTGGGTATAGCCAGGTGAAAATGTCTTGTTTAATCTTGTTGACACCTCACAGTAAAAGGTTGTATCAGTGATTTCAGGCCCAAAAATAAATGTCTAATCTTTCCTAACGATCCGCTAGCTGCCCGCCCCATAAGCAGGCTGTCAAAAAAACGCGTCTCTGTAGGCAGCCTAAGCTCTGAGATCTGCACACAAAAACAAATGGGTACAACCACCACTCAAAACCAAATTAAAGTGTTCCAACCAATCACCGACAGGGGCGGGTGTTGTGAGGTTTTGAGCTTGTGCACGGCTGGACGCGAAGTCGGAGCAACACTTCGGTTTCCCTGTCGGTTTCCCATGAACATTAATACATGGAGGCAGGAAGAAGTACTTTAGAAACTTTTAATTTGTATTGCAGAGATGGGGTTTGGGGCTGAAACAAGAGGTAAAATAAAAAGTGGCTGGATCAAAAAATCAAATTACGTACACAATGCACCACTAGAGAATCTCATCTTCATTCTCTTCACAGGCCATCTGCATTGAGTTTGTGCAGCTCACTGCCCTGTTTAGATCTGTTTGGGTATTTATGCAAATTAGCGCATACATAATTAGATTATGCACCGTTTGTCTATGTTAACAAACAATAAAAAAAAAAAGTTGTAATATACTTTTTGTTTGTCTTGATGTAAGTAATCAACTCAGTAATTTTCATGGTGATATCTAAAAATTTACATTTTTACCCTATTCATGTGAGAAAAAGAACGAATAGGCATGAATAGGCTATATTTGGGTTTCTTTTTCGAAACTTTCCCCTAATGGGATTCTTCTGGGCTTTTTTTTCCCTTTTTTTTCCTTACTCAGGACATATTGAGGATACAAAATCAGTTGAGTTTGCTTCTGCTGCAGTTTGTTCAAGGTTGACCCCCATTTTGGCTTAAAATGACTGGACTATCCTGTCAGCTAAGAACAGGGAACTAAGGATAAAAATTAGCATGGGCTCACCAAAATCGGACAATAGAAATGAATGAGACCTGCTGCAACATTCAGATGGTAAGGTCAGGATTTTCTGTGTGCGAGTGCTGAGCTCATTAGAATTGGAGTATTCAGACAGACTGTGGTATGCATGCATGTTATACACCCTTAATATGAGATGTTTGGTTACATTTTTGATAATAACCACAGTGGTCTTTATCTTATAAATGACCATTCAATAGATACATCTTCAACCACAGCCCATCAAACCTCCTGTAAAAGAGTCTCATGATATTCTTTCTAGGCACATCCTGCTGTTTAAAGAGCTGATAAGCTTCAGATTTCATGGAACAAACTCCTGCTTCGTAAACAAGTTTGTATTTTGCATAGCAGTCGATGTGTTTATTGATATGATGGAAACAAACATGAACTAAAACTGAATGCCTTCTTTGTTAGGTTGTCATCTCCACCAGGCCTTTAATGAAGCGTGTTTTTTTTTTTTTTTTTTGCATGAACATGAATTTGCAATATTATGTTGTTCATTTTCTGGTCCTAAAGTTTGCTGACCAGTGTGAAACGGAATGCTTTAATGTGCTTTAGATCTGATCTCACAAGCCAAAGGATCTGAAACCAAATTAATAATCGTGGCTGGATCTTGTTAAGTCTCGGTTGAACAGCATGCAATTGGTTTTAATGTGAAACAGTGCTGTGTCATCACCTGGCTTTCAAAAAGACCAAATATTAACCAGCCATGATTTTTTTCCTGGCATGTTGCTGCCAGTCTTTGGCAAGACTGTCTGGCTTGACTTACCGTACAGATTTCTGCTATGAGGAGGATGTATTTAGAAGAACAACTTAACGGCTAAATTACTAGTTTCTAAAGTCCTTTACTGACACAACTGGTTCTGATCTGTATCAAACTAAGACTTTTATTTCTTTGGTGGTTTTTGAGGATGATGTGGCCAAATAGTTAAACATAGAAAGATTCAGTGAAAATTGACAAATGGTCCTCACACAAAACTGTCATGTCTTCACTCTAGATTGAAGAACCATTTTTGGTTCCCCAAAGATCCTTTAATTTTTTTCTTACTGTGGAGAACATTTTGAGGATTAGAATGAATCTATGGATTTTAAAGGTTCTTGGAACCATAAAAAACGTGTATTTTTTTAAGCGTGTTCATAAAATTTGAGAGTCCTTAGATGGACTGTTAAAAGTTAAATAAATAAAAAAATGTTTAGATAGTTTTTTCAGATAAATTAGTAAAAGTGTTCATTCAGGCTTTCAGTTCAATATTACGATAAAATCTGCTCATTCACAGATCATCATTCAAGTTTGTTTAGATTCAAACATGACCTAAAGTAGCCTACTGATAAATGAGTACGTTAACTCTGTAATTAGTAGTTCATCTATTTCCACAACTTTCCCCCTTTCAGTTTGTCTGTTTTCAAACATAAGACACTGGTTATTATCACAGTGAGAGGATAATGATCCAGCACGAAAGAGGCATTCACGTGACTCTTGCTTTCGTCTCACGTTCCTCCCTTACATTTAATATAACGTTTAGAAATATATATTTTTTTGGAATGGAAGCCCATTTCCGCCATGGCATAAAAAGTAATAATTATGGCACAGTTACAATTTTATAAAATTCGCAATTATGACAACTATGAGATAATAGATAATAGAGATAAACTGTCATTATTATGACAGTTATAATTATGAGATTAAACAGTCAAAATTATGAGACAAAATTCTAAATTATGACTATCTATGCCATAATTATGACAGAAAGGCATAATTTCATACGGTAGGCTACTTTTAAATTTCGACTAAGTATAATCTACTTTAATTCATAATTTCGAGTTCTCAAAATTTTGACTTTTTAATGTCATAATTGATTTTAAGTCATAATTTGGTTTTAGTATGTCATTATTTCTATTCATAACTTCGACTTTTCATATCATATTTGACGTGCCATAATTTTGACTTTTCATCTCATACATTTTTTTATTATCTTTTTTGGTCAGAAATGTTTTCAATAGGAAGAGGCTTGTTTAAGAGAAAACTCTCTGTCCTGTTTTCCACATCAGGCTGTTGTGTTGAAGTGCTGGTTCATGAAGCTCTGTCGTCAGGTCACTGCAGTGCTAGAAGCCCAAACATCTGTTGACTGCGGTGTTTCGTAACTGTGTTCCGCGCGCTGCATATGTGGTCCAGCTGAAAGCGATATGTTGCTGCTCACACCAGAGCTGAGCCGTCTCTTGTTCAGCAATGAATAAGTAATAAGAGCTGCCTCTCTGTGTTTGGCCCAAACCTCGGCTGTTTCCATTAACTCGACCATTAAAGTTCCCATCATGTATTTGTGTGACATCTCCTGGATTGTTCGATGGCAGAATGGATGGTTCCTTTCAGGCACTGAAATCTCTCCATCTCTCTTCCTCCTCGAACTGGCTTTCATTAAGTGTTGTACCGTTGTTCCTCAGACCTGAGATAAGATCAGTTTGGGCGACATGATGTCGGGATGTGGACAGATGCACAACACTAATGTTACCGTGAAACCAATATTTAAATATTTTTTCCATCAGCGTGATGGACAGTTGGTATGAGGTGTTTTTGCTGATACTTTGTTTGGTTTTCACCAAACGTGGCGCTGTGCATTATGGGCAAACATCTCCACTTTGGTCTCGTCTGTCCAAAGGACATAGTTCCAGAAGTCTTGTGGATTGTTCAGATGCAACTTTGCAAACAAGCCATGCATGTTCAGTCTTTTTCTAATTGTACTGTCATGAACTTTAATATTTAACATGTTAATGGAGGCCTGTAGAGTCTGATGTAGCGCTTGGGTGTTTTGCAGTTTCTCTGAGCACTGCACGGTCTGACCTTGGGGTGAATTTGCTGGGAATGATAGACTTCAATTTGTTTGGAAATGACCTTGTAACCCTTCCTAGATTGACGGGCAGCAACAACTGCTTCTCTAAGATCATTGCTGATGTGTTTTCTCCTTGCCATTGTGTTAACACACACCTGAAGACCAGCAAACTGCTTCTCGAAACTCTAAACAAAAATCCCCAACTTCTCACCTAATTCCCTAAATTATGTTTTATTAACAAGGTTCGGGAGGAACACGTTCTAATGATCAAACAATCAAGTCATTCCAGCCAGCTGTCAGCAATCAGTAATCAACAGGTCCACACAATCAATTTGAGTAAGGCCTATAAAATAAATACGCATAACCATTTACTCTCTGATCATTCGTAAGTGTGAACTCGTGAAACTTCTTATTTTCAGGTCAAAATGAAGCTATCCACTCAAAACCATTCAATCTTGCTGGAAAAACTGATTTTCCCCTTAGACATGACACACAAGTCCCTCAAAAACACGCACACTACAACATAGTCTTACGCACTTACGAAATAGCGGTAATAATCGGTAATACGTTATTTCTTGTGGATTCATTTTGGTCTAGTTTGTGTTAAATAAACCATGACACTGTGTAATATGGCATGTGGTGTTGTTCATCTGAGGTTGTATTTGCCTAATTTTAAGATCAAGGACCAGATAAAACCATAGAATTCAAAAGGGCGTACTTTCTTTTTCCAGAAAGAAAACTAAAAAGCAAACTGAGTAAGAATGAGGTTATTCCAATCCACATCACCATACTTATGCATACATACATACACCTCACTTTATCATACTCTGCTTTCAAAGACAGCAACATCTGAAAAGCAACACGCTAACAAGACAAGCATGAACACATTCTGATGCTGGTTTTGGGGAGGGTGATTAGCATCCATGGGACAGCCTGCCCGCATGCCAGCCAAATTTCCCCCACATTATACCAGTGAACAACACGGCCGTTGTTTCTGGCCAAGGAAATGCAAAGATGTTCTTTATTTTATGTGGCTTAAAGCTCCTGTGAATCAGCACTTTTCAGTGTCTCTGTGTGACACATTTCCTGTTCATTCTCAATGCAAATCCTTACACCAAATTAAAGGGATACGTTCTCCCAGAATTAAAATCTGTCATTTATACTTGCCCTCATTCTAAACATTTATGATTCGAGGCTTGACGTCTTACAGGTTTTTAACATAGTAAATAATGGGTAAATGGTTCCTTTATTTTGGATGTATGCACATTTACCAATTTTAATCACAAAATATTATATAAATATTATATTATATATAATTATTATATTATATATAGTATTATTTTTATATAATTATTACATTATTATATTACATTAATTATAATAAAAATATACAATGATTTTGTGAATATAAAATATATATATAAAAAATAACCACAAAAAAATAATCACTAATAAATAGTGTTGTGGAAATATAGAACATTTTATCACCATATTTGTGATGATGAACACTTTAAAAAGGACATTATCCAGATGAAAAAGCACTGAATATATATTACATTATATGATTTTATAGATATTTACATTATACGTTACCTTATAATTATTATTTACTTATACTTAAGGCAAAATATATAAAATAATGTTGTGTGTGTGTACATATACATTATATATGTATAAAGATTTCATCACTATTCATGATAATTAGCAAACACTTTACATACAATATTATTCAGAATAAAACACACTTTATATATTATTTACTTATACATTATACGTATTTACTTGTATATTTGAATATATAAATGAACAATGTATATTTAAAAAATCAGAAGAAAATACTGTTGTTCTGAGGAATTTTTTTATCAGTGCATTCATCATGAGAAAACACTTTACAAATAATATTATCCAGCTGAAAACACATATACATAACACATATTAATTGAATATTTGATTCTGTGACGAGTTATCTGCAGTCTTCATCTGTGCTGAAAACTGGTTTAAAGCTTATCAGTCATGGTAATGTGAAACACACTGTTGTGATTCCTCAGATATCTGTGTTTAATGGATTCTTGGTAGGGGTCTGTCTGCGGGGGACATGCTGAGGAAGCAGAGCAGATAAAGGCTCGATTGTTTGCATGTGGTGGAAGCTCAAGCTGTGGTTTCTGAAGTTTCTCAGAGGACATGTGAGCTTGTGTAATGGTCTGCTTGTATGTGTCATTGTTTGAGGTGGTGTGTGCCAGAAAACACCAGGAAAAAACTGCTTTGCCATGTAACTGATTCAATTCAAATTCAGCAATTGAACTTGATTTTCAAGTCGTTCTCAGTGTAATTCTGGTGCACAGTGAAGTCTGGCTCTCGTCTACACTCTTGAAAATAAAGGTTCCTTGGTTCCATGAAGAACCTTTAAAGGGTTTGTTCACCCAAAAATTATCACAAAATACTCACCCTCAAGCCATCCTAGGTGTATATGACTTTCTTCTTTCAGCCAGATATAATCAGAGCTATATTAAAAATATTCTGGATCTTCCCAGCTTTATAATGGGAATGAATATAGTCAGATCTTTTTAAAGCTCCAAAAAGTGCATCCATCCATCATAAAAGTAATCCACAGGACTCCAGCGAGTTAATAAAGGCGTTCTGAAGCAAAGCGACACAAAGGCCCTTCTGAGGCCTCGCTTCACTGGCTCCTGGTCCATTTTAGAATACAATTTTCAATCTTATTGTTTGTTTTTAAATCACTAAATGGGTTGGCACCTCACTACATCTCAGACCTCTTACAAGTCTACAACCCCCCCACCCCTACTGACTTCGGCTGGTCACTCCAAAAACCAGGGGCGACCGACCGTGCTTTTTCAGCAGCAGCCCCTAAACTGTGGAATGAGCTACCTCCACAGGTCAAATTGGCCCGACCCTTGAATGTTTTAAATCCCGTCTTAAAACCCACTTGTATTCCTTGGCTTTTAACCCAGCATGAGAGCTGTGTAGTCTTATTGTTTTATGTGTTTCTATGTGTTTTATATGTGTTTTTATGTTTTATTTCTTGTTCAGCACTTTGTAAACCTTTATTTTTAAAATGTGCTATGTAAATAAAAATGGATTGGATTTTTGTAAGAAAAATATCCATATTCATAACTTTATATTCTTTATTACTCTATTCACTCCTAATTATAAAGCTGGGAAGAGTCAGGATATTTTCTTTGGGTGAGATGAAAAAAGTCACCTACGGATGGCTTGAGGGTGAGTAAATTATGGGATAATTTTCATTTTTGGGTGAACGAATCCTTTAACATCCATGGAACCTTTCCGTTCTTTAGATTTTTATAATGTTCCCCACACTAAGATTCACTAAAAGTTTCTTTGGGGGACCAAAAAGTGTGGTTCTACGGCATCACTTGGGGAAAAAACTCTTATTTTTAAGAGTAACTATATATTTATAGTCTCACCAAAGCAGCTTTTTTCCTTCAGGACCGACTCCCACCTGGTCTCCATTACTGCCCTGTTCAGATCCTCCACCCCCTCTCCACACGTCCCGATCCCCGCAGGCCTCTGGTAATGCTTCACAGCGAGAAAAACCTCTGCGCTGCAATTATACGACAGAAAAGAGCAGTGGAAAACACGCTGAGTGAAGGGAATGGTAATGAGTTTTCCGGCAGGTCAGTGGGATAGAGGGACTCCAGCCGTCACAACCGGCTTTTGATGCTCATGGATCCGACGCTAGAATACTAAGAAGTGCAATAAAAATCAAATGTCGTTCAATATCAGTCACAAATGATGGGAATATTAGCTGTGGTAGCTGGAAGGGGATTTGAACAGGAATTATTCATAATCAGTTTTGAATTTAAATTGATACTTCACCTCTGGAAAGATGAACGTGTATTTAAAATGGGTCATTTATGTAGAAGAAATGTGAAATTATTTTTGAATTTGGAGCTTTCTAGGCTGAGAAAAGCCAGAAAATGTATTTTTGGCTTATGTCGATGAAAGACAACAACTCCCAGAATGCACTTACTTCGCTGCCCTTGGAGGCCACGCCTACCGGTAACAGAGCGCAGTAGTTAAACAACAAGTCTAGGTTACTAGTGAGTCTCCGCGATGAGTCTGCCCGGGATTTCGAGGTCGCCCAAAATGTCCGGGATTCGGCTTTTGTGTTCTACAGTCGCCATTCATTATGTTTACTGTGGCGAGCAGGACGAGACTGAGGGCCGCGGGAGAACGACGCGAGGCCGGTGGAGTGATATTGATGAGCGACTCCTGTGAGACGCACCGGTCTCGTATCTCTCACGGGGGAGCGGGAATTTTCTTAGCAATGTTAAAATGCACATCAACCGATCACTTGTTTAGCGTTCATGTAAACACCACATTCAGATTCACCAATTGGAATGAATTCAGTTAGATTTCTCAGCTAACTCAGCTTTATCCACAAAACAAGAGCCTGCTAGCTTAGCTTCCAAAAAAAGATGTCTGACACTATGTGTACATTCTGTGAGTGAGATCCCACCATCTATGATGATGCAAAATGATGATTTTTGCGTCATTGGAGGATTTTTTCCAGACAAAAAATACAAAAATCTCTCGTCTCAGGGGGATATGAGGGTGGAAAGCACGGTAATTCGAAAATACTACAGGCTTTCTACTAATACAAAGCTTAATGCTAAATCCTGAAGTATCCCTTTAAGTGTCTTGATACTTTAAAAGGACTTCTACAATTAAAGTCAAGTGAACTTAAAATAAATGCTTGCGCTGTGTCTATCAAAAATTAAATGGCTCATAAAAGTAACTCATTTTATAATTTTTGTTTGTTTGTTTTGTTATTAACTTATTCACTGCTAATCATCCTCTCTACCATACAACTCTCAATTTTGGTAACACTTGACAATAAGGTTTCATTTGTTAACATTTATTAATCTCAATTAACGTTACTTATTATATTATTCAAATCAAAAATCTTATCTGTTGTCATAAGTTATATACCTGAGCTAACATGAACCAATAAACATTGTATTTTTATTTTTATTGACTAAACAAAGATGAATAAATACTGTTGCAAATATACTGCTCATTGCTAGTCAATGCATTAACTAATGTTAAATAATGACACCTTGATGTAAAGAGTTATCCTATTTTTTTATGTTCAATAGTCGCAGCCTCAAGTCATTACAGTTGACTGTGAGACCAGTGATGTCATCATTTGTCATGATCAACTGCGACACAGTTTCTTTGAACTTTCTATTCATCACAGAATCCAGAAATTTGAGTCTTAATACTTTATAAGGCTTTTTGCACTCAAATGAACTCAACATGGACCCAGTTTACTCTCTAAACATTTGTTCCTGGTTGTAATGTGGACAAATAATCAATGCACATTGTTCCAAAGAAAGGAAAATGTCTTTGTAAACTCCATTCTGGTGTATAACATCTACAAATCAAGTCTAAAGTCCTGGCCACAATTTTCTTTCCTAATTGAATACGTTTCAACTGAAAATGTGTCATATTACTAAAGTAATATGTTTCATTCTTTTGAAAGCAGGATAGATTTTTTTTTTTTACCATAAACTATAAAAGCCCAGTCACAAAATTGTTGTGCCAAACAATGTGACAATGTTAATGTCTCCTTAAATAATCATGAGCTTTTAACAATGACAGAAACTTACACTACCGCTCAAAAGTAAGCAATTAATACTAAGCAAGACCGCATTAATGCACGAGCTTACCTGGGCTGAAGCCCAGGGGCCTCCCAAGTTCAGGGGCCTCCCATGTTCAGGTTCATGATGAGATGAAAAGGTCATATTGTTTTGTAACTTGTCAGGTTTTCTGTCAGTCACTCTAATAGCACGTTACATGTTTGCTAATTGAGTGACCCACGTGGCCCCATAAGCCCCGTTCACACAGCCAGCAATTTTGTTGCAGTATGTCGCTAGTCTAGTCTAGCTAGTCGCTATTACTTCATGTGTTGAGAAATTTGGTGATCACTGATCGTTGTTTAGATAAATTAAACCACGTTAAGCTTTTTCCTTACAATAGGCTCTAATGAAGCAGAAACGCTTAAAGGGATGCTACGGAGTCATTTCAACCTAGGGTCCTTTGCACCATGACCTCGAGCCACACAGCTGTGTACCTGTTCGTTTTCTTCATCGACTCTGCCATGATTCACTTCTGAAATGCGTATAGAGGCTGCTTCATATGTTGTTGATGTATGTGACGTTGTGCCGTAAAGCAAGTCATGTTTCTCGCAAGATTTGGCGGGGCACCACCTCTCAAACCTGCATTGCATTGCATTGGGATTATTCGCTCTACCATCGTACAGTTCGTTTACCGTTGAAATTACTTTGAAGCTGTTATATTAAGGTACAAATCTTGCCTAGTGTGCCTTTAAAGTTATATCTCATTTAGAGATATAAGCCAAATGGCTTTGTGCAGGCGCTAATGGATCCAAGTTTGTATCTCATAAAATACCCCACTAATAATTCCCGGGATGGTACCAAACTTCTACAGTAGTACAAAAAGTTTCTGTACTCATAAAACAAGGCTTTGTAAAGTTTGTAAGTACATCAGGAGTTTATTTAAATAACACTTGCCTGATGGCTTATTCTACAGCTAACCCGGACATCGAGGTCACTTCTGTGATTTGGGATAAGACTGTAAAAGTCCTGGCAGAAAGCGAAGCATAAGGATGTAGTGTAACGATGCCCAGTTCCAGGAATGCAACAGGTAACAACTTAGTGTTAACTAATAATTGTTGCAAACTGATACTACCAACAAAATATTAGTGCATTCCTGGAACTGGGTGTCGTTTCAATATATTATTGTATTATTAATATGTATCATTATGTATTATTACATTGCAATAAAGGTATAATTACTCTATAATAAATGTATAATTACACTGTAATAAAGGTATAATTAAACAATGTATTACATTTTAATAAAGGTATAATTACACATTTCTTATTACACTGTAATAAAGGTATAATTACACATTTGTTATTACAGTGTAATAAAGGTATAATTACACATTTATTATTACTTTGTAATAAAGGTATAATTACACATGTATTATTACTCTGTAATAAAGTTATAATTAAAGGGACGTTGTGTAGGAATTTCTCCCATCTAGTGGTGAAATTGTATTTTGCATTCAAACGAATAGTGCTCTACAGCGCCTCGCTTTTTTAAATGCGCATTGCTTATATGGTAGCCGTTATGTACCAAAAATCTATGACAGGATGTCTTCTAATAACACTTCATCGAGTTTTCCATCGGCTGAACAGGTTTGTTATTTCAAACAAACTGCAACTTGACACAACGAACAAACGGATGTTTGATAGAATTGAAAGTTTCCAAAGGCAGAGAAGCGACCAAGCAATGAAAAAAAGCTTGTAATTTAGACCGTAACATTGACTTACCTGTTGAGAAGAAAGCAGGAAAGTTCAGCGTCTCTTTTGAAAGCTTTCTCCTGCATCAGCTCTTTCCACCTGGAAAAAGCTATCCTGACATTAAACCTTGTTTTTTTGCAATCTCCGGTCCTGTGGCTCCACATAAGTATGGTGCTCCATTATAAATAACCGTGCAGTGCAACATTTTAAACTTGCCGGGGCAGTGACAAGCGTCTCTCAAATCTTCTTGTCCGGTTCAGTGGCTTTCAGTCACGTGATGCTGGCTCTGAACGAAAACGAGTTGTGGAAACGCGTTGGCCTAGTACTTTTTGACCCTCTCTGCTATTATAGTTTTTCAAGATGGCGGAACGACATGGAAGCCTCCGTGGACCTACCCGTCCCATGTATATAAAAATAACAAATTCTTCGTTTACGAGGATAAGTCAGATCTTTGACTGAGGTATTTGTACACCATGGAGGACATATTTATGAACAAAAATATTGATTTTAGATAATTAAATACTTAAAAAGCTACACATTGTCCTTTTAACTTTTTAATTGTAAAAAGTTATAACGTTATAATACAAAAGTGAATCGCTACTTTTCTTAAAGTGAATCACTACTTTTCAAAAAAGAATCTCTACTTTTCTTAAAGTGAATCGCTACTTTTAAAAAAAAATGATATTGTTGTCTGAGGTCAACTTATGACGTTTGCTTGGTTTTTACATTCAAAAACATCAAAATGAATGAGTAATAGGCTAAATATTTTCAAATACAATTTCAAATAAAAGCTGTTCTTTTACACTTTCTGTTCATCAAAGAATCCTGCAAAAATGTATTAAATATAAATATTAAGCAGCACAACTGTTTTCAACATTGATAATACAAATAAATATTTAAAAAGAAAAATAGTTATTTTAAAATGTAAATAATTATAGGTCATAATAATATTACTGTTTTTACTGTATCTTTGATCAAAGAAAATTTAAGACAAATTAACAAGATTTAAGACAACCAGAGTGGATTTGTGTGGGTAAATAAATGGACACGGATGGACTTGCTATTAACAAAGGTCACACGCTGCACTTGTCCAATCAATGTTATTAAGTGTTCCAGTAGCTCTAACAGTAGAGCATTAATAGACTTCATGCTAAACGTAGATAAAAAAAAAAAAAAAAACTTCTTGTCACAAACCTGGTTTGAACCTGAGTCATATAGTATGTATGACATAAAAATCTCACTTTTTTTAAAGCGTTTTAGCAAAAGTACAAATATTGTTTTAATCTTTAAAATAACTGTGTTATCTTCAGCTTGTATGTCTTAAATGAGAGAGAGCAACACGGACGAAGCGGAACGGGCTTAAATGAAGTGTTTGGGTCTAGACAAAAAAAAATATTAAAGGAAGTAGCGTTGAATCATCAAAAACGACCCTGAGAGCTTACGATGTGTAGGTTAGGCTACGTTGTTCCAGTTGATATTTTGTCTCACGGTCTGGTGGGAACCAACCAAGCCAGGGTCCGGAACTGTCATAGATCATACATAACTAATTTTCATCATGCAAAAGGAAACAGCTGAGCCCGGCGCGCACAGAGGAACATTCATCCAGCTTGAAATTTCTAGGCCACCATGTCCAGTGTTGAGTAAACCTCTGGCTCAGGATCCAACGGCTTGTTTACAAAGAATCAGGCACCATAGGCAGGGAATGTCGCTCTCGAATGGATATCGCTGTGCCCTGTAAAATATTACAGATAAATTCTTGTGTCAATTGGAGACTAGCCTACTGTATACCGACCAGAGAATAATTTTCATGGATAATATTTAAGGCCCTGATATACTTCAAGTGAACAGGAAGAACAAACTTATGTGACGTAATTTCGAACAAAATCAGGCTCATTGGATAGTTTTGTGAGTTCAAAACAGCTTCCGGAAAAGTTTGCTCCAGCTGGAAACGTAAACAGCTTTGTAAACCATTGGTCCGTGGCGATTCATCCAAGTCTGTGTTTTCCATCAGCTGTTCAGCATCAGAATTAAGGGCATCAGATTTGTGAATTAATCACCTTTTGATCTACAGTAATTGGTCAAACGGGTTTGCAAAAAGGTTTGAAATTGTTCACAATTCAGCTTGATTCAGTCGGACGATTCACTCACTGAATCCTTTGCAGCGGTTTTTCACACCAAAATACAGAGAAGCTGGATAGTAAAGGCCCACCATCCACACATGACCTGTAATGTCTGTTACTGACGTATGTGGACGTCACATTTATTTTGACAAACTAATCTCTGACCACAAAACTAAACTTTAAATTTTCCTTTTCAACAAAAATCTATTGACTCATGGTTTTTTTTCTTCTCTTTTTTTCTTGAGCTTTGGCCATCAAAAATGATATGCATAATAAAACTATAGTCTACAGAGACCCTAAAGGGACATGGCACATGAAGGAAAAATTATGAGATGATAGGAAAAATTATGTCAATTTCACGTTTTCTTGCCAATGTTTTACATTCCCCTGAGAAACTTTGCATTCATTTGCAAAATGTTTGTATTCCCAATAAACCAACGCAAAGGGTTTGCGACGACCGTACAAAAAGTTTCTCAGAGGAACGCAAAACTTTTGAGAGCAAAAGCATTGACTTTTTTTTTTTTTACATTACCATGTCCCCATAGGGCTTCGTAGTTTATTTGATTCCTGCGCTAGATTTAATTTTAATTTCATAACTCAGATAGCCACATAGTGTCAGCCCAGATTAGGCCTGGATCTGGGCCGACACTGTATTGCTGTCTGGGAAGCAATTTGACGTTTTTTTTTTCTTTTTTTCTGTAAGAAACAAACTGAAATTGAATTCCCAATAGTCATCCTCTTCACCATAAAACTGACAGTTCTGACAGTTCAGACTGTGACATCAGTGATGCAACCAATTGGTGAAATTATCACCGTTTCCACAAAAATATTACAATGTTTCCAACATTGGTAATAACAATAAATGTTTCTTGAGCAGAAAATCTGCATATTATAATGATTTCCGAAGGATCATGTGACACCGAAGACTGGAGTAGCCTAATGATGATGAATTAGAAAACGGTTCATAAAATTTCAATATATAACTGTTTTTGCTGTATTTTTAATAAAATAAATGCAGCCGTGGTGAGCATAAGAGGCTTTCAAAAATATATAAAAAAAATGACCAGACCCCAAACTTTCGAACGGTATTGTAAATAATAAAATAACGTAACTATTGTAACGTAAATATAATAAAAAAATTGCAGCTTTCTGGTATCATTAGGCCTGATGCATGAAAACTGCTGAGATTTGGTTGAACTTAAGAGAGAATGTCACAAGAGCGATGTTGAACGCAGGATGAAACGCTCAGTTATGTCAGCGTGCTGTAACTGCAGTAATTTAAATTTCTGAAGAATCTCCAGGTGTGTGAGAGTCCTGTCTGTCATCATCATCATCATCATCATCATAGCAGCAGGAACAAAGTGAGTGAATCTGAATCCAGGAGCTCTGAGTGGACTTGTTCTGCTGAACGTCCTGAGGGGCAAATTTCGAAAAACGTCATCAAAAATAAACTAACATCATCACCACACATTGTGTCAAGACGGTTACAATTATACAACTGTTCCATAAATCTAACATGTTTCTATAAGTTTCCTTTACCACTCTAATCTCACATGAATACACACTAATAAAGTGTGTGAGTCAGATCTTGCCAATGTGAGAATGTGTCATAAATGGGTTGCCTGTAAAACCTCAGGGCTGTTTTATTAGGGGAGACCGGGGACAGTTGCAACACTTTTTGCATTTGGCTCTGTTACTCAGATGTAAGATTATTGTATAAACAATTGGTTTGTCTAATCCAAACCATTTCTGTCTGTTAATAGTCTAAACCATTTAAAGACAATTACAGAATCTACATTTTTCACAATTTGCATTTGAATGTAAGGAGTCAGATGTTGCAACTGACACCGGGCCCGGGGGTCTGAAGAAAAACTTCAGCCTGGTTTAAGAGCATTTATATGTCTTTGGTCAAATTAAGCTGTAAAATAAATAGTTTAGCGTTTTAAATGCGTTGAATATTTTGAAATATCAACAAATAACGGGCAAAAAACTTTAAAAGCAATTTACTCAGGTTTTCAATTGGAAAAAGAAGGCAGACGACCATAATTCAAATGTGTATATCTTTACAACCATTCAAGGCATGACTTTGACTAGGACATCATTTGAAAGTTTATGGTCTCCTCTTTCCATTAATACCAAAATCTCAATGTTGAAATTTGGGTTACTGTGACTCATTTTGCTGGATCAGGTCACATTAATGCAGTATGTAATATAGCTGTTTCGTATCACTGTGTATACAAGCGCTGAGGAAGCCTCTGGAGCGTTAATTCAGATCTTCATTTTCCACCCACACTGTAGACCAATCACAACACAGTGGACCAATCTGTCTGACCAATCTGTCACAGTCTGACCAATCAGAGCACAGTAGGCTCACAGAAAGGAGGGGCTTAGAGAGACTGAATCCACAAACTCTGGTTTCAGACTCTTTGAGAAATGAAGTATATTATGAGAAATTTTTATTTTTTACTTTTGATGAATGTAAATATATTGTAGGAGACCTCAAAAACAATTAGGAACTTGTTGAAAAAAACCCATTATGGTTTTTTAAGAGTGTAATGCAAAGCTGTTGCATTGCAGTAATAGCAACACACACCTATGAACCTTTATATGAAACACAACTCATAATTTTAAATGCAAATGTTTGTAGAATCTGTTCCTCAGGTCAAAGCAGCACTAATGCATCAGTCACACACAGTTTGTTTCATATAAAATGCTGTTGATTTATTTATTATGTTCTGTTCAGCATATTTACAGTTTAGTAGCAACTTTTTACACATGCAGCATGAGATTTAAACATTCTGCAATAAATAACATTCATTCTATAGAGATGAAATACTCCGATATTATTTACAATGACAAAATTTCAACATGCTGGTGTTCTCAACAGACGAAACAGATCAAAACCTCACTGAGTTCCTCATAAATCCCAGATTGCCACCACTGGCTGTGTTCGGAAATGCATTCTAGCATACTACTTCTGCAGTGTATATAGTATGTGTCCTATACTGAGTGGAACACAATACAGTGTTCGACTTGACCTTCCATTTCTAGTGTGACTTTTTAACATCACCATGTATCATTATTTGATTAGACTGCCAAATGTCTTTTTTTTTTTTTTTTTTTGGGCTGAAAATGTAAAAGAGACATATTTTTCAAAGATTGACAAATGTCACTCACTGAATTTAACATGCAAAGTGATGAGGTCATGTGACAAACGTCGCATACTACTGCTCTAAGTACTCAGTATGCTAGTATTCCACTCCGTACATAACCGCTGAGATTCAGAGTAAACAACAAACCGTGCCCTATAAAGTGCAACAGGTGGGTTGAGGAAGTAAAAATCCCATTCCTTTTCTGTATATGGTAACTGATTTTTACCGCCAACGTCGCTCACCTACTGTGAGTTACTAGACTTTACTTCACTTCCAAAACCAAAAAAGTGGATGGGCACTGTTCCACGCTTTTATGACCTCAGTGAGTGGGTGGGGTTTCGTTCATTGGATGTTATTGCGGGTCTCTTCTGAGACAGCATGTCCTTCATCCAAAGGCACATCTAGTTTACTGGTTAACTTGAAAAGTTGATCAAGTTTGATAGCCAGCATCACACTTCATAAATTTATGCCTTGACATTTAAACACATAGAACCTTAGTTTAGTTTGGAACCCCTTAGATTACCCTTAGTTTAATTCTGATGCATTCTGGGTACGTGAATGTAAATGTACTTGTATATCAGTGTGCTTCCAAATGCTCAGGGCTGAATGTATATGTTGATGCATTTAGTGCGTGTGGCATTCAATCTGTTTGTCTTATATAATGTGTATGTGGCCGAGTCCTGCAGGAATAGATTTCCTAAAGCAACAGTCCATGTGTGTGTGTGTGTATATCTGTGTGTATGTGTGTCCCGCACCCACGACACACCTGTACTGGTGTGTGTGTGCCGTTATTGGCCGCACAGTATGTCGATTCTCCATCACACACACACGTGCACGTTTACACAGCTACCTCCTTTTCCTCAGACTGCTTTCCAAGCGTCCGAGCTCCTCGTATCCCTGGTAGAAGAGCTCCAGTTCGCGGCCTCCCCAGCTCCGCCAGACAGCCAGGCACCAGTCCATGTTTTCTTTACGGAAGCCGCACACAACGGTGTCCTTTGCGACGAGCGCCGCCTCCACGAGAGTCCTAAGAGACAGACAGACAGAGAGTGAGACCAGAGGCGAGCGAGCGCTTTCGAGCAAACGCTGAAAATAAACCAAGCATGGACTCTTCGCAGAAGTATCAGCGGGTCTGTTCTTGGAACGTCTCATAGAGGAGCAGTTACAGGCCCTGAAAGCGTCGCTTGTTTGATTAATGTGTGTTTACGCAGAGAGCTGACGGGAGTCAGACAGGGACAGAGACTAGTTTATGATAAACATTGCACAACAACGCTTACTTAAACTTAAGTTCTTCCTGAAGACCTAAAGAACACACTAATAATGATGGTTTAGCTGAATGGATGATTCGTATTGTTGGCTTTAATTTTTTTTTTACTTTTACTAGTAGCCATTCACAGTTTCTTCAGAAAATCTAAAAATCGATGTGCGATTATTATGACTAATTGAATTATATATGCAACATCAATGTGTTTTAACATTCTGGCTGCTTTTCAATACTGTAATTGATGATTTCCTTGTGTTCTCATCCCTCCGTCCTTCAGCCTGTGACCTGGAGACCGATCAAACTCTGAAGGATGTATCAATTTTCTAATTGAGCCGGGAGGAACAAAGAGAAGGGAGTCTTCCAGAGGAGATACACAGGTGCATCCTATGCACAATTCTATAGGCAAAAACACCTGACACAAGCATTCATGCTTATGCTTTACCTGTGCAATTGAAATAAATCATATATTTAGAAATTAAAATAAACAAAAAAGATTTGATGTACTGCTAATCGATTTTTCAAAAAAATGTTTTATAAAAAAAATATATTTGAATTATATAATCAAATAAAAAATATATAAATAAGCTAGTTTAAAAGTAGTTAAATAAAATAAATGAACCTTATATTTATGATTATGTATAGCTAGTAAAATCAATTTGAAAATAATATTACAATTAAAATAAACAATTTTTATTAAAAAAATTATATATAGGTAGTGAAATTAGTTTGACACAAAATAAAAAGTAATATTAAACAAAATAAATAAATCATAATTAAAAATATATAAAAAATAATAAAAAAGTAATGATAAAATGTAAATAAACAAACACCATATATGTGTATATATATATATATATATATATAAAAAGATTACACTAGTGACATGTTTGTTTAATACAATTTAAAAATAAATAATTTTTGTTCAACAAAATATAAAAAAAGTTATATTAAAAACATTAAATATATAGACAATACTATATTTTACATACAGTGAGAAAGAAAAGAGTTTTTTGAAAGTTTACCCCTCAAAAATCAATGCAGAAAATGCAAAAGACATCTGGGCTTGTTTATGGGCAGTAGAGCGCTACATCCATCACTGATTTTCATTTGCTACAGGCAATTGGTGTCACGAACAGTGTGGAATTATATATGTGGACACTGCGTGATTATTTACGCGTGACTGGCCGTTGACACGTACCCGTACTCTGGCACTCCAGGTGGCGTCAACACGGCTATCACACGACCCCTGAGTGACCCCGCCTGCTCTTGGACCTCGATAACCATGATGTCTCCTCCACGCCTGAAAACACATAAAAACATGTGAAGTGAGAAGAGCGATGACGCCACCAACACTTCACAATCCAGGGTATATGCAGGAATCTTGAAGTTAATTTTAATACCTTTTCAAGACTTTTTCAAGACCTTCTCAGTATTTTTTAATACCTCACCGCCACTTCAAGCTGTAACCCATTTACATCAGTGATACTTTTAACTTAACAGTTTTAGTTTGTGATAAAGACTATAGACCACTAAAATAAAATAGGCTGGGATAGTAAATCAAAGCAAAGTTTATTAAAAAACTTCCCCATTCTGTTCATGCGTTCACCAACCTTCTCTTTAAAACATTTCGGTGCATTGTAATACGCACTGGGAACGCCAGAGCGTACATTGCAGGGAACTACACTAACCTTTTCCACTGGTGGCACTTGGGCTACTAACTTTTTCAGTTACTGGCGCAAAACATGATTTGGTCGCACAAATTATTTATAGTAAGCCGCTCTGGATAATGAACAATAATGAAACTGTATTGCATACAGATGTGCTTTTTATTTTACTTCCCATCTTTTAAACCAGATGCCTTCTTGTTTTCTTTAAAATTGTTAGGGGTGTAACGGTTCACAAAATTCACGGTTCTGTTCGATTCGATACAGTGATGCAGGGCTCCAGACTAACTTTTTTCACCTCCGTCCTGGAACCGTCCTGAAAAACAATTTGAACCGTCCTAAAGTGAATGTCAACCGTCCCAAAAGCAAAATGTTGTTTCTGTACTTTATTATCTATAGTTGTTAGTCACATAATAAAAACACCATTACAATGTTTATGATATATATTATTATATTTATTTAGCTCCATTCAAAGTAGTTATCTGTAAACAGGTAAAATGTAAATTTTATATGTTTTTAAGCCCTGTCAATTTAAACATCAAGCGCAAATGTACGCACACAGAGCCGGGCAGACAGAGATTTCTCTCTCTCTCTGAGCTTGACGGACACGATGGTGATTCTAATTTAAGTCGGAATGCCCGTCTCGGTGAATATCCCCATAAACACAGTCGGTTATGCAGGGGTTTTCCTGCATTGACATTTTTTTTGCCGGCCTCTAAATCGATTTTTTGTCCCGCCAAAGCGTTATTTGATCGGTGAGTGATGTAGAATAGAATGTCTGCTGCGCGAGCAGAGAGGTGAGTAGCCGGCCAGTGATAACTATAGTAACATCATGAGAAGACGCGCCGTGTTGAAACCGTTGGCCAGTAGTCGCTAACCAGTAGTCGCTGTGCGTGTAAACCTCACTCCCTTGATCTCAAGAGGTGCTCTAGCGACTGACACTAGAGTCTGCAGTCTTTAGCCTCCTTGTTAAAGCGCCCGCCTCCCACGCCGGAGACCACGGTTCGAATCACGCTCGGAGTGGGTCAGTAGGACCGGTTACACTCCCTCCCAACCATTCCTTCACAATCTGAGCCTGATGAAACTATTTGACATCTTGGAATAGGGCGATGATGTGTCTTCCTACATTATTGTTTAAAAAATGAAAAGCTACACAATGCATCAATTAGGGTTAGAAGAACTGTTGCCAAACCAATAACATGCTAGAAATATCCAATCATAGACTCTTAAGCATTTGCCTATTTAACTCTTTAACTCTTTTTTAACTCATTGACAGAATTTTCAGGCTTTCCATGTTTTTACTGTTATACGGTAGGGGGCGCTATTACACATCTTTTGAAAGAGTACTGAATCTCCTGATCAAAACACAGGCAAAGAAGCAGAAACAAGCGAAAGCATATGTAAGCAGATGCATATTTAAAGTAACCCGATCATCAACATTAAACAGCAAATAAATGAAAACCTAAGCCTAATGTTCCTGAATAAATGAATAACTTTGAGGGTGTTGATGGTCAACTACATCTATATGTTGTTCTAGATCCTATCTGGATGTAGTCTTAGTTTAGATAAACAAATATTAAGCTATAATAATAATAAAAAAATTTTTTTTAAAGCTGACGCTCTTTTTACATATTGCATGTTTAGATATTAATAAAACAAAATATTCTGGGTGCCATAAAAAATGCTGCCGGTGGCTGGCACCTTTTAAAAAAATGCTGGCTTAAAAAAAGAGTTCAATACAAACAGCAACTTTTTTTTTTTTTGGTCGGGCAATGAATAAAGCTAGTAAAATTTTTGTCACCAATATATTAAAAATTGTAATAAATGAATAAACTATTTAAAAAAAAAAATGATACAAAGCCATTTACATTTTTTGGCGACAATTTAAAAAAAAAAGTGAAATGAAACAAGGAAACGAGGATGCACAAAAAAGGAATAAAAAGAAGCCGCTGCCATTTTGTCCACTTCAGTGTGTCAGTGATCAGAGCGCTGTCATCTTACACTTCTCTATCACACACATTAAACTTCTCTGTCTGATGTTGAACAGCATCTCAAGCAACTAAACACACATTTACAGCCGCTAAAAGTTAATCTAAAAAAATCTTTCAAGCAGCTTTTATCAAGACTCTCAGGTGTCTTTGACCAACTGTTTTCTTTTAAGACAATGTAAAAAACAAATGAATTTGTTTTAATTCTTGGAATGGACTTTGATTCCTAGAGAAAGATATTTAACTTACAGAGCAAAAAAAAGAAAAGAAAATAAGTTATATACATATAGGCCTACACACACACACATTTTTTTTTTGCCTGGTTGTTCAATTTGCTTACATTTGCAAAACAGACGTCTACTTAATCCATTTAAATAGGGACTACATGAATCATTTTTGTTGGCATCAACCAAAACCATGAAAGAGAATTTGTAGTTCCCTTTATAACAATGAATGCTAAATAATACTATCTGCCGATTTACTCTTTTATTGTTTGAATAAATTAACACATTGATTGTACACTTATATTACATATTATACTATAATACAATAGTGAACTAACCTAACCTAGTTTATAAGTTGCAGGAAGCTTCTTTTATAAATCAATGTCCTTATTGGGCGCCTCGGTTTCCTTTGAGCACAATATGAGGCACCTGTGTGACCTGATTACACGGTGGTGTCTGGGTTATAGAGAATAAAGTCCTGCTCAAATTATAAACCGCTGAAATTAGAATGCATTGTATATTCATGAATAAAACATTGACATTTTAATGTGCTCTTCTGAAATAACACTTCAGTCTGCCCTTGATCTTGTGCTTAAGCGCTCTTTAACCAAATGTTGAATTGATGAATAACTCCAGCAGGACATGTTCTTTTGTTGCTCCTGGAACAACATTTGTCATAGTCTGAAACCAGAGGGAAATGAACGACCAATCACAGATCTAATTCTACACATACGACTGCAATCATGTTGTTTTAGGCTCAAACTAAGCCCTAGGTTCAGTTGATTTGCTCAAAACAACCTGCCCCCCTAAGAAACTGCTATTGAGATTGGGACTGCTAACGCTAGCACAAACATTACCCCTAAAATCAGATGGCAGTGGCTGACTGAATGTTGATCCAAGAGCATGTTCAACCTCTGTAAACCAGGTTAAGCTTCAAGGATGTCTAAAATGCCTCTGTGTCTTAAGCGACCGATTTTACTACTGTACTGTAAAGTCAGCATGAAATAGAAAATACACGCGACCAATTTTACTACTGTACTGTAAAGTATTTCAAAGTGAAACAGCTATCTGACAACAAAAGATTACGAGGTTAAAATAATTTTATAAAAAAATAAAATAATAATAATATATATATATATATATATATATATATATATATATATATATATATATATATATATAAAAGTAAGATTTATAAAGATATAAGTAATGTGCATTAAAAAGGTCAGTTTTGATATTCCAACTTTAACAGGAGAGATGCTGTGCTAAATGCTTGTATGTATGTGCTCAAAGTTTGTTGGTTGTATTGTCTGATTGGGCTGCACAATTATGATTACATGATCAACTAATCATGAAAAGTACTGATTAGAGCATTATATCTACTCCAGTTGCATTTATATTTGCGCCACTGTACAAAAATTTGGGGTCAGTATAATTTTTTTAAAGAAATTAATACTATTCAGCAAATATGCATTAAATTGATCAAAAAGTCAAAAAGATTTCTAATTCAAATAAATGCTGTTTTAAAAAAAACTTTATTCATCAAATAATCCTGGAAAAATGTATCATGGTTTACACAAAAATATTAAGCTGCACAACTGTTTTCAACATTGATAATAATAAGAAATGTCTTATTACACATTACAATAAAGGCTAATTTTTTAACATTGGTTAATGCATTAGTTATGGTGAACTAACAATGAACAATATATTTTTGTTAATCTTGGTTAATGCTAGTTAATAGAAACACAATTATTTATTGTTTGTTCACGTTAGTTCACAGTGCATTAACTAATATAAACTGATACAACAATTGATTTTGAGAATGAATGAAAGTAATGTGACTGAAGACTGGAGTATCCAAGTATCCAAAGTATCCCTGGTGAATAAAACTATTAATTTATTTCATATTTGATTTACAAAAGTCTGGCCTTGTGGCATGACAGCATCAAAATAACTAAAATTCTATTCATCAAAAATAATACCATTGAAAATAATCTTGATTTATTTATTTGCCATAACCGTTATGATGAAGTGCTAGCCGTACCTGGGAACCCAGATGGTGCTGTTGACAGGAATGATGTTTAAGGCCTTATTCTGCAGTGGTGTGTAGCTTTGATCCACTAGTTCAGGATCTGTTGCGCTCCTGGATGGAACTGAATCCGGTGAAACTGCAACAGAAAAGGGCATACTGCTGGAGCTAGTCAAAGAGCTGAGGGCTCCCGAACTAGAGCGCTCGATGTGAGGAAGACCCGATGAGCAGCCCTGCTCCAAATCCCCGTTCTGATCCAGCTGTTCCGAGCTGAAGCCGGAAGACGTCATGGAGCAGTAATCCAGCGAGTCCTGCTGGCACAATATCTGTGTTCCCGCGTCCTCGCTGTGCGTAACCGTTATCTGGACTAGTTCCAGGTTGAGCGGAAGAGACTCCTTGTCCACGTCAGGGCTCCCGGGCGTCATGATCCCCGCCGGCCTCTCCACGGGGAAAACGTCACGCAGTGGATTGGCGTCGCCGCAGTTGTATGTGGCGCAGATCTGATAGCTTGCGGCGTGATACATCAGGAGCGTGTTGGTGTGATTGTCCAGACACCAGACGGCCTCTTCGCCCCAGCAGCTGGAGGACGATGCCATGGACACCACGCAGGATGGTGGAAGATACGGGTCGAGGCGGCGGATGGGTTGAAGCGTGAGAGTGTCGATGACGAGCACACCGGGGCCGTTGGTGTACCACACCTCTGATCCGGTGCTCACGGGCACGATGCTTCGCACGGGGTACGGCCGCTGCCGAGGGTCCGAGTCGTCCATACTCAGAAGACGCTGGTTGATCGTGTGCGAGCAGATGTAGGTCTCTCCCTCCACTGGCATGTCGTCTACCAGAGAATACACCGTTATGAGACCATCAGACATGCCTGCAAACACCTGAGGGAGAGACTGAACAAGAGACATAAATAAATCATTTGTAATGTAATTAACAGGTAAATATTTTCCAACTAAAATATGTATAAGTATAAACCAGACATAATTACTTGATTTGTAAAATTGCATAAGATATTTAAACATATGTTTTTAGACCTTTTAATATCTTTATTGCGAGTGTATTTTGTCTTATTGCACTGGCAGATTATTTCACTTCTCACACGTGAAAATAATATTCATATAAATATAATATAATATAATTGAACATAACATAATATAATAGTAAAATTATGAAACATAAAACTAAAAAGAAGTTTGTAATATCTCCACCACTAGCGGCACCAAAACAGAAATGTAAAAATAAAGACTATTTTCAACTAGATTTCAAAAACACGTCCCTATCACTTTTTGTAGAGATTACTTCACATCATTTTGAGATGTGTCAAAAATAAAAATGCACATATGTGGAAATTCCGTTTGATGCCCCACGAGCTTGAAATGCTGCATATTTCAAAACAAGATTTCTCAGCACGTCTGTTCCATACTGATAACTAATGTACATGTGGATGATCTCAACTCAGTTGAAATAATCCTTTCAGTCTGATTCAAGTCATCTAGCTTTATTGTCCCACACATTTTCCCTCTATACTGTAGCAACATCAGAAGTCTGCACCCACAAACATGTCCAACTTACAGAGAAGTTAAGAAGTTAGTCATTCTGCAATTCCATTTGGTGTCACTAGTTGTACAGAAATCACACTTCATCTGTAAGAACTCATTTGTTTCACATTTTAACTATACTGTGACAAATCAATGACATGATTTTGACATGTCTCATTGTTATTTTTTAATAGCTGAGCTTTTTCTTAAAGCAGCACTATGCAGGATTTCTGTTTTTGTCAAACAGTGAGTCCTAGAGTCACTGTGGAGTACTTGTACTGTCGTAAATAGCAGTCACGCAGAGATGTCTCTCCACTCAAGGCCTGATCCCCTCCTTCTGTACACCGGTACCTGTTCAGTGGATGGAAGCTGTAACGAGTAAAAATAAGGTGTGGCCGCTTCAACAGGACGCGCGCAGCTCTTAAAGGGGCCACACCTTATTTTCACTCGTTACAGCTTCCATCCACTGAACAGGTACCGGTGTACAGAAGGAGGGGATCAGGCCTTGAGTGCAGAGACATCTCTGCGTGACTGCTATTTACAACAGTACAAGTACTCCACAGCGACTCTAGGACTCACTGTTGGACAAAAACAGAAATCCTGCATAGTGCTGCTTTAATGTGCCTATGAATGCATCATCCAATTCTGTTGTGAACTGCCAAGCTGCTTTTAACTTCTAAATGACCTAGATATCTGAGATTCTTCACAAACACACATAGTCAAACTAAAACTAAACAAAATCATGTCTTACAACACAAAACATTTATTCTCTGTACTGTATATTTTAGTCCACCTTCATATGCATTTTTTCATCCAAGTGCCATATCAAAAAGTGTTTCCTCCCTAAAACCGCCCTGACAGTAGCAAATGAATGGCGGGAACCGAGGGCACTTCAAAAAGAGTGAGGCTCAAATAAGAGAGTGTTTGGAGAAGCGATGAGGACTGAATATGTCATTGGGACGTCTGCTGAAGAGAGGGAGAGTGGGAACACCTGGACGCCAGCTACTTCAAAAGCGAGACAAATAACACACACACACACACACACACACACACACACACACACATGTCTGGTTCGCTATCTTTGTGGGGACTCTCCATAGGCGTAATGGTTTTTATACTGTACAAACTGTATATTCTGTCCCCTTACACTGCTCCTGTCCCTAAACCTACCCATCACAGGAGACATTCTGCATTTTTACATTTTCAAAAAACATTACTTAGTGTGATTTATACGCTGTTCTCCTCATGGGGACCGCTGGCTGGTCCCCACAATGTAGGTGATCTCAGGTTTTACTATACTTGTGGGGACATTTGGTCCCCACAATGTAATATAAACACGAGCACACACACACACACACACACACACACACAACACACCCTCCCTGCCAACCAAAAACTCTTTTTTTTTTATATTACTATTCTGTCATGTTGAGATCAAAAATGATAACTGCATACATGTATACTGTACATTGTATGTAAACAGTTTTCCTTTTACTTTCGATATCTAAACCAAGAAAACAAAACAAACAAAAAACATGATAAACAGAAGCGTAGTTTACATGACAATGGCTGCAAGTCGGGGCACTGACCTCTTTCCTGGCGGGCAGTAAAAAGAGACAGGTTACCACGGCCGGACAGGAGAGCAGTTTCTGCGGGTGACTCAAGGGACACATCTCTTTCAGGCTGTAGATAAAGACTTCCTGTTCCTGAAGAAACATCAACAAGGTATCAAGATAACCATCTCCATTCATTTGCTCTGCTCACTTACAAATAGGGTTGGGAATCGAGAAATGCTTTTTTTTAACACAAAATGTGAACAAGTGAAATTCATGATATTTGGGTTCACCGGTGGTTCTGGATCAACAGTCTTCCACCGAATAAAACCACAGAAATCATCTGGACATGCTGCCATTGTGCTGCATTAAAATCTATGTGTCTTTTCTTGGTAAACTGTATGTGCCATTTCAAATGGTTTCTGAGTAAAGATGGTGGTTCTGTTTTTCCCGTAATCCAATTACTGTTCATTCTATCGGCAGTGGCTCAGTGGTTCATGTGGGTTGTCTACAAACTGGAAGGTTGGTGGTTTGATCCTCGGTTCCACCTGACCAAGTGTCGAGGTGTCCATGAGCAAGACACCTAACCCCAACTGCTCCCGACGAGCTGGATGGCGCCGTGTATGGCAGACACCGCCGTCGGTGTATGAATGAGTGTGTGAATGGGTGAATGTGAGGCAAAATGTAAAGCGCTTTGGTGGCCCAGTGGGTCTGTGAAAGCGCTATATAAATGCAGTCCATTTACCATTTACCATTCTTTCTTCCTCAAAATGACTAAAATAATGGTTGAGGCACTAAATTTTTCTTAACTGAAATCAGAATAAGAACCAACAGTAAATTCATAATTCCTTTCTATAATTACAAAGATGTAATTAAATTACAAAGATGTAAATTATCTTCTTAAAACAGTAAAATTAAAGGTCAATGTTTTATAAGTTGAAATACTTAAACACGTATAACACTTATCAGATGTTTCAAATACACTACAGTTCAAAAGTTTTGGGTCAGTACGTTTTTGTTTTTAAATGTTTTTGTTAATGTTTTGTTCTCTTATGCTCACCAAGGCAGCATTTCTTTAATTAAAGATACAGTAAAAATATTATTATAATTTAAAATAACTATCTTTATAGTTATAGTATCTTTAACTATAACAATTTGTTCCTGTGATGGTAAATCTGAATTTTCAGCATCATTACTCCAGTCTTCAGTGTCACATGATCCTTCAGTCATTCTAATATGTTGATTTGCTGCTCAAGAAACATTTCTTCTTATACAAATTAATAAAATTGTTGAAAAAAGCTGTAATGCTTAATATTTATGTGGAAACTGTGATACATTGTTTTCAGAATTCTTTGATGAATGGAAAGTTCAAAAGAACAGCATTTATTTGCAATAGAAATCATTTAAAATATTATAAATGTCTTCACAGTCACTTCAATCAATGTATTGCATTCTTGCTGAATAAAAATATTAATTCTTTAAAAAAATAACAACAACAACAACAACAACAACAACAAATAAATTACCCCAAACTTTTGAACGGTATAGTGAAACCACATTAAACACATCTCTTAAAATGCTTTCTGAATACAATCTTAGCCAACAGGCATTAAAAACAAGGCTGTGTCAACTAATAGTGTGAGTTTGGGGCGGAGGAATCTATTTAGGAAACCTGTTTGAAAACGGTCATCCTGCTATCCTGCTAGTGGTGAGGAAATCAAAACAAAAAAACAAAACTTGAGCAACAAACATTATAACACATCTCCTTCACTGTGACAGCCGGAGGACAGTGTATATCCATTAGTGCTGTTGCCTTGGTAACATTCCACACTGTTGAACAGAATGCAGCGACTGACAGCGAGCCACGCCATGTTTCCCAGAGGCTCACCTCAGTGGCGGTCCACAGGGTGTTCTCCATCTTTATTTGGCAGCTCAGACGTGTTCCCGGGCATGACATCCGTTTTACCTCCACCTGCCCCTTGGCCAAGTTTACAACGGTGTAGTTCCTGTAAGATACGCACACACACACACACACACCACGCGCACATAAACACACACACACACACATACTCATTTCAGTTAGTTTCCAAGGTAACATTTCTAATTGTAGGCTGAAGTTGCACTACAAGTACTAACTGAAAAAAAAAAAAAGTAATAGTAAAAATAATAAATAGTAAATCACTAGTAATTAAATAACAATAATAAACTAATAAAAAAGACAAAATATATTTTTTTAAATGATAACTGAAAATTTCATATAAAAGTTAATTACAAATA
The DNA here is from genome assembly GCA_031834385.1 of Semotilus atromaculatus. NCBI lineage: Eukaryota > Metazoa > Chordata > Actinopteri > Cypriniformes > Leuciscidae > Semotilus > Semotilus atromaculatus. The sequence continues at coordinate 27,282,228 of JAULUF010000009.1, forward strand.
TTTACTGAAAATGTCAAATAAAAGTTCATTCAAAATATTAAAAACATACGTAACTAGTACATAGAACACTTTTCTGTGATCTTACTATGCAGTTTCTATATTTTGAATTAGATTGTTTTTTACATTTTCTGTTTTCACTTTCATTTTAGTTATGATATAATCATTTTGTTGTGTGTTTTAAATAGGTTTATAGTTTTTAATAATTTTTATTTATTCATTTGAGTCATTTTAGAGCTTATTTTAATATTTTTAAAATAATTGTATTTGTTTCAAATAAAGACTTTTTTTTCTTTATAAAAGCAGTTTTAGTTTACGATAATAACCTTGGTTCAGGGTGGTTGACATGTGATTACTTACTGGCTCAATTCAAAAGAGTATGCCCACAAGTCTCTATGTTATTCCTTTATATTCACATTTCTATGACTGTTCAATTTTCATTAAGGCCTGGAAATATTAATTTTAAAACTTGGCATTTTACACAGCAATAATGATGCTTAATGCCACTAATAAACATAACTCAAGTCCTGGCTGTTATGTTCTGAGTAGTTCTTTTTTAGGGACATATATGTTACAAAGCCAAAATGAGTTTAACGCATGGTTTGATTTATGAGCAGTCTTTAATCTAAACATTTATTATACATTATACTGTTATGTGGTTGCCCAGCTCTCAGCAGCGTGGGGGCGTTGTGCAGGTTTAGATATTTCGTTAATTCATTTGTTCAACGTTGATTCATTACTTGATCAGCCGAGTCATTTATCTGACTGCGCACCGTGACAGGACCCAAATGATTCAATCCGTCAGAACACACTCCATAATTTAACTATGGACGCTTCTGATCAAAATACCCTAGCAAGTTGTTTATTTTGATCTCTATTTTTCCTTTTCGCTTATGTAGCTGCAATAATCTAATTGGCACTGTCAAACTTGGACAAATAAAGGCTGCGGTGACAAAGTGAATCAGGCCAAGCTCAAGCTAATGTACTTAAAATATAATTTATAGAATATTGCTGGTATCCAATGATCAAGGGGGGCATTAGATCTCAAATCCCACATGGCGCTTTTACAGTTTGGTTTCTGCCAATTATTTGATGTCTGCTGAGAAGGAAATACCCTAAACCAGTATAAACTGGTAGCTGGTTTTAGCTGGTCTCCCAGTCTGGTTAGACTTTTAGAGGGCTTTTCTTCTAAACACCAGCTTGGTCAGGATGGACCAACTTAAAGACCAGAAAAACTAATTAGGTAGGTGTCCCAGTCTGGTCTTTTAGCCTGTTTTAGGACAGTTTATTTGCACTTTTTAGTTGGTCAATCTGGGAGACCATGTGACTTAAACCAGTTGAGACCATATAAAACCAGCTCAGCAGGGTTTCCACTCTTTTTATAAATTAATTTACATGACTGTTAACAGTTTTTGGTAGATTACAGGATTATTGTTATCTACATAAACAGCTACAAAGATCAATTTCTACCCAATTAAATATTACAGAGCAGAGCAAAACTCGACATTCAAAAGTTTGGGGTTGTTTTAGAAAAAAAGTCTATTTTGCTCACCAAGCCTGAATTTATTTGTGTTTTGTGTAAATCATGATACATTTTTTTCAGGATTCTTGAATACTGATTAATAGAATGTCCAAAAGAACAATTTATTTCAAATATAAACTTTTTGTTACATTATAAATATTTGACTGTCCCTTTGATTTATTTTGAATCAACTTTTGAAATTGATTGTATATAAACACAATTAAAAAATTCCCTGATATTGTATCCAGCTGTTTAACCGTCTCAAAGCATACTGTCTGTATTTGTTAGCACTCACGCCCATGTTTGGAGTAGTGCACTAGGTAGGTAGGAGTCACGGCCTAATATGACGATTAACGCAAGACAAAGCCTTCATTGTTCTGCCCGCAATGAGGTATTGAAGGAACCTCCAATGCGACTACAGCGGCTCCATTTGGCATGATGACGGGCAAAGATGGTAATTGCAAACACCTGCGCTGCAAGATAAAAGTGAAGCCTTTCGTCTTAGTGTTTTGCAGTAAGATCCAGTGCTCACAAACAAAGCAGCCAATGATCAGATGAGGCCAGCTGTAGATGGCAGGGCATTTATTAGCCTGTTAGGCCGTCATGCATTATAAGTAGTTCTTATATATATGTTCATGAATATTAAAATGAGTCACTTTTTGAAAGGATGCTTGAGAGCGTCAAGGGAAGCTGGAAAATGAGATTCCTGAATGATTTTAATGAGGGTGTTTATATGAGTGAGCAAGAGGTCTGAAGGAGAGCAATTGGCGGTAAATAGAATAACGGGAGAGCATTTAAATGAGGGAAATGGAGTGAAAGGGTTGATTATGGGCTGGTATGGGGGCTTGTAATATTCAAAAATATTACTGATGCTGTTGTATGAGAACTGAACTGAGCTGGACGATGATATAATTCTTTTTTCAGAACTCCTTTACAGATGAAATAAACTAATTGAATAATATATTTTTTTTCACCTTTACAACCGAACTGAATCAACACTGAACTGATTTCAGCCGAACAACTGCCAAAATGGATTATTTTCCTGTTATCACTGTAAAGCTGCTTTGAAACTATTGATATTGTATAAAGCGATATATAAATAAAGGTGACTTGACTTGACTTGTACCAGCATATGAGGGCCATTTCTGTAAAGTGGAAACCTGTTCTTTGAGATTTAATTTTCTTTGGCCTATCTGCTTCATTACTGAATACCTGCTCCAAAACCTAGTAAGCTACATCCTACATAGGCCGCATTTAAAGGCATCATAGGAGCACTAATGACAAGCTGTTCCAAAACCCTCACTTTTTGGCTAAATTCCAAGGTGCATCCTTAACGGAGAAGGTAATCCTATCATACAATCTGATGAAATGTATTTAAGATAGTAGTAAGAAATAGTGCTGTTACTGTTAAATAAAACTAAAACTTTTAGTTCATTAATTGAAATAAAGTTGAAATAAAATAAACTTAAAAATAAAATAAAAAAACTTTTTTGCCTTTTTGAAATTACTAAACTAAAATACGGTATAAATAACTGAATAAAACTAAATAGAAATATATTTTAAAAAAACACCACGATACATTTACTAAAGCTAAAATATAAAAATAAAAGCTAAATCAAAATATTAATAAATACTACAATATTAAATAAATAATACTACAATGGGATGAAGTTAGAGAAATGTAAATTAACTATATTAAATACACTTAAGACTCATTCATTAACAACCTAGAATAGAATGTTTAATGTAATAAAAAAATATATAAATTCATACTCAGTGGGGTAACTGTTTAAAAAGTGGGGAACAGGTGTGGGAATAACAATTGCAGAAATCAATTTCAATAGTACATTGAGTTTAATTTATCGACATATAAATGATGTTTAACATGATAGTTTCATCCTTACATCTACTATAACACAATATTGTTAGAGATTCTTCACATCAGTGTATAAATTATATACCATAATGGTCTGTAGAACTTTTGTTAAGCGTGTCAGAGGTTCTGGGTTCTAATCCCCCTGTGTATAGTTTTTTACTATACCACATTAAAAGCCAAAAAGGTTAATCAGTGATTGTATATCAAGAGCATGGGCACGTTTTGAGCATTTTGTTATTTCACCAGAACGAATAGAGTCTCCACAACAGCGTTGATCGAAAGATTCAGTGCACAAGCGCAAAGAGAGCACAGTTGTCTTCCGCCACTGATAACAGCGCCAACAAACGCTCAGCAATCAGCATGATTTAAAAAACAACACATTTCAGCGGCAGATTGCACACAAATGAAATGAATGCTCTGCTAGTCAACTGGAGATGTTTCAATCATGCTAGTAGTTTAACAACGAGTTAACACTGAGCTCTTTTAAAATAAACTGAAACTGCCCATTTAGAGCAAGCCAAATCAGTAATCTAGGGCCTTATATTTCATTTAGGATGCTGAAGGATCAGAAGACAGCTTTATAGGCAGTAGACAGGATGTCAGCTAATCAGGTTTTGGAACAGAGCCATAAAATAAAAAAAATGTGAACACATCACAGATGCACAAACCTAAATGATACCAGCACAATCTGACAAGGAATGCCGCATGAAAATGTAAGAAATGTTTCATGCTTCTATTCCCAAGAACGCACCTGTCGTCTTTGTCTCCATCCCAGAATACGGCGTTGTGGCCCTGCAGCGGCGATAAGAAGAGCTGACTGTGTTCCTGGCAGGACAGCAGGTACCTGAGACAAGCAAAACTGGGATCCTGCATCTGTCTCATGAGAGGAGCGGCCAAGGGACGCTAAAGCCACAGGAGGAGAGGACATTATTAGATACAGTACATGCCTTATTTCACAACATCTGCAGGTCAAAATGTGCCTACATGACTAGTTTTGCCCCAGGTGCATGTTAAGACCTAATACAATAACCATTAGTACTCTACCATTCAAAAGTTTGGGGTTGGTAAAATGTTTTAATGTTTAAAACATCTAAAGAAGTCTTTTATACTCACCAAAGCATTTATTTGATCAAAAATACAGTAAAACAGTAATATTGATAAATATAATTATATGTTAAAATAACTTGTTTTAAATTTAATTTGTCTGTGCTGTGAAAGGAAATCCACTTTGCATGCACTTCCAAAGGGTGAGGACTCTGGTTCGAATTCGTACAGTAAAAACCGACAATTTGTTTCCGGGCTGTAAGTTGTAGACCAATCACATCAGACTGGGCCATCTGACCAATCAGAGCAGAGTAGGCTCTTGGAAAGTAGGGGCTTAGAGAGACTTAATCCCTTTTCGAACCATTTCAGACACTGTGAGAAAAGAGCTGATGTTGCAATGTTTATTATGAGAAAATAAATAGTTTTTTGACCTTGAACGCAAGTAAACCTATTGTGGGAGACGTCCAAAACAAAATGAGAAACCTTTAAAATATCATTATAGGGGCACTTTAAAGGGCACCTATTATGCAAAATTCACTTTTACATAGTGTTTGAACATAAATGTTTGTTGGCAGTGTGTGTACACAACCACCCTGTAATGATAATAATTTTTTTTTTCTTTTCTTTTTTTAAATCCCCATAAATCATAAGCAGTGTATTAGAACAAGCCGTTCTCAGATTCGGGGCAATGTGATGTAATTTTGCACAAGCCCCGCCCACGACTGTTGACTGACACTGCCGTATTCGCATAGACCCGCCCTGAGTGAGAGTGAGCTAAACACAGTCCAACATTGTTTTGACGCCGGAGCAGCTGTAGACAAGAATGTCTTCTAAGAGATTGAGGTGTTTTGTTATAAGATGTAAGAATGAACATAGCAGTCGTCATTTACTCTTGTTGATACTCGAGGATGGATCTGTACCAACTGTTCGTGATCCAGCTTACAGTCTCCGGAGCGATAGGCCTAATGTTACTGATCACGGCAGAAATGAAAGTGAGAGCGCACACTTTATTACAGTTCATACAGTTGTTTTACGAATATAAAGTTTACCAGTTTATTAAGCACCTCCTGAAAAGGTGTGTATATATTTGTTTACTGTTAGTTGTAACATTTGTTTTGTGTAATTCGCTCTGTATGTTGATGATAATGAAAGGGAGAGCGTTTATGGTTAAGATTTTAATGCGCACTTCTTATACTGTGTTTATTTAGCTCTTACGGTGATTTTCTGGAGTAAAACTGACGCTTCATCTTTTGTGTGATGTACAATAAACTTCATTAACCCATCAGTATATTTTTGGCCATCATTCAGACGGGGTCCGCTAGCAGCAGGCTTCTATTAATAGTGGATAAAAGCTATAACCGTAATTAAACTAAACTATACCTGTACTATCTCCATACAGCAGATATTCTCTGACTCTGTGGGCATTATTGTCCGACTCCGGATTGAAATGAACACTGCTACTGAGTTTCTGTTTTGATATTATCATTCCGTGAGATGAGATTGTCCTGACACTGAGTGCGAGCTCTTGAAGCTCCGCCCTCTGTGCCGGCAGCAGCAGCTCATTTGCATTTAAAGGGATACACACTAAAACGGGGAGTTTTTCTCAGCCCCAAAAAGTGACAATTTAAACATGCTATAAAAAATTATCTGTTGGGTATTTTGAGCTAAACCTTTACATACACACTCTGGGGACATCAGAGACTTGTTTTACATCTTGTGAAAAGGGGCATAATAGGTGGCTTTTAAGAAAAGACAGAACCACGCTGTACCTTCTCTGGTTTGGTGTCCCAGCACTCCTGCATCAACGTCTGCAGACAGTGAAACTGCACCTCCTCTGGGGTGCCCAGCGCTGGTCTGAGTCCTTTAGATAGTTTCTTAGCGATCTGTAGTTGATGTTGACCCATGCATGGTCTGCGGCCGGACAAGAGCTCATACAGAACCATGCCGTATGAGAACATATCCACCTGAATCACAGATGACAACAGTCATTTAAAAGCAATCCACAGTAATGTTGTTAAACAGTCTCAGATGGCTCATGGTCCATTTACAGCCAATTCGCTCCATGCAATTCCCATTTTGCAGGGCAGGTGAATACATCTTCATAAGCCAAACTGTATATTTCACTTTACTTTCTGGCTGTGAAATAACGTGATAAATGAAAACAATAATAAACATCTGGGCTCGTTCCTGTCCAGTACATTTTTTCAGTAAACAAGACTTAATACCCTAAGTGATTTTGTTTCTCAAGTAAATGTATCTTGGTTTAAAAACGTTTAGATATTTGTACTGGAAAATCATTTTTTGCAGTGTGTGCAATTCCTGCCCAGAACAAATGCGATGCTAGTGGTAAAACGTGAGACTAGAAGGGAGGAGAGATGGAAAAGAAAAGGATGAGTTAACAAAAGGAAGAATGAAGTCATCATTACTGACACAGCAGCATGTACGTCATGCACTCCTGTGTTTGATTCGACAGATGCTCTGGAGACAGTGACATATTTTTATTAAACGTCTTTCTAGGTCAGTTCTATAAATGGACATGAGTGGCATGCTTCCACATTTCACAGTTTCGGGAGCCTGAAATGACATCACAGAGCAGGCATGTGAAAGAGCAGGAAATAGTTTGTAGTTGACACACAGACATACACACAAACGAAAGAAGAAAGTTTTTGTAGAAGAAATGCCCAAATACATTTCTAATTCAACAGTTTTTGAAGTTTTTTATTTATTTAAAAGGGCCAGATTAACTGACAGCTTGTGCTAGCACAAACCCTGTTTCAGCGTTTAAAAACTACTGTCAGGATTTACTAAAGACACGAAGTGAAAAATTTGCGCTGAAAAGGCGTGGGCAGTTATTTTTGCAGCTGACCTTATTGCATATGAATATGTAGGAGTTTCCTTTTTCTATGCAAAATTTATGGTAATATTTAAATGAATCACACAAGGTGATTTACTAAGGTTTGCGCTTGTATGTTACTGGTGTGTGCGTCATTTTTATTTAATTTTTTACACTAATTTGCACTGCTCTTGGTAGATTGCGTCTGTTTTCTTTTAATTTGCGTGTCATCAGTAGATCACAACTCCCATCTGCGCTGTTTTGGAATTGCGCTCTCACGCTACTTTGCACTGTTTAGTAAATCTGGCCCAAAATATATTATCAGCATAATTTGAATGAAAATGAATTAAAAAATTTTCACCTTTCAAATAATGCATGAAAATAAGATTTAATGCAGTCTCAGACTTTTGTGGTATTTTGTACTTTTGTGGGATGGTTGGATTTTCATCTTCAGGCAGCACTACAGCTGCCCACAATCCACCTACTTACTATACATATTACACACAAAACTGGAAAGCACTTGTGAAAATCGCATGCTGTTTTGTTGCCAGACTGCAACACAACCAAAAGGACTCAGGATGCATGGGATGCGTTTTTTAACTGCATCTACTGGAAAAACAAAATCATGTTTCTGCAGATTCTTTAGATTTCCCTCCAAAATCTATATGTGGAAAAACATCTAGATTCCATCTGGACCTAAAAATCCAACACAAATTTGACCAGTATACAGGACACCACTGTGCTCCTATAACTAAAACATCTAAGAATACTTGTCATTCTCTCGTGACGTTGCATGAAATTTGAGGAAACACGGTCATACAAATTCCATTAGAAACATGGTAATAGATTTCATTCTGTTCTGTTGGACATGATCCATGTATACTCAGCGAAACAAGCTGGAAAAAAAATCAGCCACAGTAAATTGACCTAAAAGACTCACTGGATCTCAAATCCGTCTTAGAAGGAAAATCCCTAGATGTGGACAGTCAGGGGAGACATATGCAATCTCAAAGAAAACTTCTCTAAACAGCCTGAAGACAGAGCGCTCTCGGATTCACTATTGAATGTGGTTTTGTGAAGTAAACAAACAAATGAAAGCAATGTTCTTGGTTTAAAACAAGTTAAGCTCTACTGACAGATACTGTGGCGTGCTGTCGATTACCACTGATGATCACTTCAACTTGTTTCTCAGTTTGTAAAAACATTCCAAAAATCACGATCATGATCAGCTGACACTAATGCACAATTATTTCAAGAAAGAACAAGAAACAAGAGTACAAGAAACTAAAAAACAAACAAAAAAACAAATCAAGCTAAATAGAAATATTTTTACAAATATATGAAAAACTATTAAAAAAAATGACAAACAAAATATAAATCCTAATTCAAAATATTAATAAATAATAATATACAGGTGAAACTCAAAAAAATTGAATATCGTGCAAAAGTTAATGTATTTCAGTAATTCAAATTAAAAGGTGAAACTAATATATTTAGTATATATAACTATATACATATGCATGATTATACTTTTCAGAGGGCTGACATTTCTGTATTTAAAATACATTTTTTATTGATTTCATGTAATATTCAAATTTTCTGAGATTTTAATCTCAAGCCATAATCATCAAAATTATAACTTTTGCAGGATATAAAATTTTTTCAAGTTTCACCTGTACTATATAAATAATACTAAAGTAAGACTGGATACAGTAGCATAACAACTTTTGAGAAAAGACAGTTAAAAAGTATTTTGGGGCTCAATAATCAGAAAACAGTCAGAGCGGGACTATCAAATGGATAAACGTAAATATAAAACAATTCAAATGGAAAGTGCACTGAGGAGCTTAAAAACAGATACAGTATGTGAAGCTTATAAAAATTGTGATGAAGTTTCTCCACCTAAGCACAAGCAGTACTTTGCAAATGATCATATTAAATTAACATCCCTTTCTGGCATCGTTGCACACATTGGTTAACCAACATTAAATGGTCATGACAGTTGACTCATGGAGTGGAGTTTAAAGACAGGATATTAAAGACCAGATATTAGAGACTGGACCCCTGAATCTGAATTAAATTAGAATTCAGGCAGTAAACAGACTTTGAGCTTTGTTGATACACTAAAAGCTAGTTCGGTGGCTGTTTGACAGCCAATGAAACTCATCAGATCAGTAAGAGCCCTTTGATACCTTCTCATCATAGACGATGCCAGGCCGAATCTCTGGAGCCTGGTACCCGGGCGTGCCATCGACCCCTAAAGCTCCCTCGTGAAAGGACTGCCGGGAGATGCCGTAGTCGGACAGCTTGATGTTTACAGAGTCCTCCGCGTCCAGAGACCACACCAGAATGTTGTCAGACTTGAGGTCACAGAAGATAATGTTCTTCTTATGAAGATATGCCAGGCCTGTCACGATTTGATAGGCCACTTTGAAGGTGAGCATGTGGCCCAGCGGCATGTAGAGAGAACCTCAGGACAGTCAAGCAGAAAAGACAGATGTAAATTTCAGTTTGTTTCTCAGACAAACCATGATATGACCTTGTATGGACTACTTTTATGATGCTTTTATGACATGAGGGTTAGGGTTAGATATTGAGAACCGATTCCATTTTAGAACCGGTGATTCGATAAGAAACACGCATTTCGATTCTGCTTATAGCTTGTTTTCATATGACGTCACATCACTGCGTTGCCATGGCGCGAAATGCAGATGGAGGGCAGGAATTACAAACTCAAAATGCCTATGTTTTACGTCGTTTATGGGAGCTCAAATTGATCAAACCGAGAAACACGAAGAGTTTTTATCGTGTACCAAAAGTTGTTGTTCATAAGGGGGAAAAATACAAGAAATTGACCGAAAAACGGCAAAAAAAATGGCTTGCAAACCTACGTGTGCGGCGGTCGGGAGGAGCCGAATCGGAAAATGCCTGTGATGTGCAGTGATCACTTCGTCAAAGGTGAGTTAATACACCTTATGTGGCTATGTTTGTGTAACGTACCAGTTTCTGAACATTGTAAAGTCAAAGTAAGTTAATTGTTTCTTCTTTTCTTTGAGTTTGTAAGTTGCCCCTGTAACTGAAGACAAACATGGCAAATCTTTCAATTCAGCTGAAGAATCGCTCCTCTTTATAACGTAAGGATCACGTCCAACATATGTTTAGATTTTTTATATATACATTTCTCTTGTAATAGCGACTAAAGTAGCACAGTATGGACTTTCCTTTTATTTGTATTTGATTGAAACACTTAAAGTGGCACAGAAGACCGGAGTAGTTTTTTCTTTTAAGGTTTGCTCACATGTCTGATACCATTAAAACACTGAGGCATATAATGTTAACAAACAATTGTCTCACAAAAATAGTCTGATAGCATTTACAGCATTGTCTGAAAAAAGTTATGCAGATCTGAAAGAAACGGCTAAATTGACAGTTGAAAAAATAAAAATAAATAGAACAATGTGTGTGTGTGTTTATATTTATATCATAGTCATTTATTTGTTGTTTAAATATCAAAATGTATAACAATATATAATGAATTATAATATTGCCTGATTATTAAGGCTGATCTTCATACATTTGGTATAAATGTAAAAATACAGGCCAGTTTCTGTGCCAATGTGTCACCTTTCGCTTTCTCTTCCAGGATGGTGTTGAGGCTGCCCAGAGGCGCCAGCTGCAGGGCGAAGCATAGCGGGTGTATGCTGATGCCCACCAGAGCCACGATACATGGGTGCTGCAGAGAGTGGAGCATACTGGCCTCCTGACGAAACTCTGAGAAGCTCCTGGCAGCGTCCATGGACTGCAGGTGCTTTACCATGGTGTCTGTGAAGAGATACATTCAAGATGGTATTATTAAGCTGCCAGCCTGAAGAGTTCAGCTTAGACTTTTACCTCAGGTTATGGAATAATTATCGATGATGAGTGAAAACACATAAGCATGTGAATCGGGCATTTTACAAAGATCTCTGTATATATATATATATATATATATATATATTCCATGAAATATATAGCTGTATATACATTTTATATATTTTTTATTTGCTAAAAGCATGTTAAAATGAATAAATGTAAATATTTTTTTTTATATTGTTTTATTTATTTTAAGGAACTTTTGTATTTTAATAAATTGTGTGTGTGTGATTTCCATTACACGAGAGTAGATGTTAAAACTTCATGCTGATTTGTGCTCGGCTTTCGCCAAGATAAGCAACACTAAGACGTAGCTTTACAGTAAACTATGCTTCTCCATCCATTTACGCTTCTTTCCATATGAGGGTGTGACTCCCCTTCTGTCCGGCGTTAACGGCTGCAGTGTACTTGGCGCGTCAGCACGACGGCTGCAACTACAGTGTGGTCTCCCTAGTGGACCAACACGACAACCGTCTGGATTGAGCCGAGTAGGGGACATCTCTAGGGTCTTCAAGTGGGCACCTTCCGTCCTCAGTGTTTCGTCGACTAGCCCACGACACCTCAAGAGGGCTCGACAGTGACTCTGGCGTCCCAGAGTCACCCCCCTCCGTCCCCCACTCAACTCAGCCCAGCTTACTGACCTCTACATCCCTCCTGCTGCTGAGACCTAACCACAATCTCACTATCTCTCCGCAACCCAACCATACGCGCCAACCCGATTGACTAAGGCTGTCGAGCCCCACTGGTGCGTTAAAGCAGTTACAGTGGCAACGGTTCCGTATGGCATACCACCTACCGCAAAACACAATATCTGCCCAACCACCCGTCATTCTATACTATACAACCTATACAAATTGTATAGTATACTATACAACCTATACTATACAACCTATACAAATAAACCAACAGACTCTTCAAGTTTTTCAAGAATTCGACGAAACCGTAGCGTGGCGGCCTGTACCTTGCCAGCTAGAATCTTTCCGTCTCAACCACAGCCAGTTGCTGCTCCTTTCTGCTGCTTCAGATAAGTTCTTTACTGTGCGACGCAACTCTTGGCCGCTGAATCCGACGTCTCTGAGGAACCGGGTTGTAGAGTGTGCCACAAAACCTCGACAACCCACTTCCACTGGATAAACCTGGACTCTCCATCCTCGCTGTTCTGCTTCAGTGGCCAAATGAGCATACCGCAGTTTCTTCCTCTCATATGCCTCATCTACAGCATCCTCCCATGGCACTGTCAACTCTATCAGTTGAACAATGCGTGCTGATCCAGACCACAAAACAATGTCTGGTCGTAGGTTAGTGGTGGCAATCTCAGGTGGAAAAATAAGCCGTTGATCAAGATCAGCCAGCATCTTCCAGTCCCTAGCAGCTTCCAGTTGTCCTGGCCGAGAATTGGTGTTAACACCTTTTCTTGGTGGTTGCTCGCCTGGGCGGAGGAATGTTGTCTTCTGCGTGTAATGTTTTGCTAGAACATGCGGCAACTTATTGGTCATACTACGCTTGCCTTCCAATGCTAAAGCCAAACATCTCAGTACTTGGTCATGGCGCCAAGTAAACCGACCTTGGCTAAGAGCCACCTTACATCCTGTCAAAATGTGCCTTAATGTGGCAGGTGATGAACACAAAGGACAAGAGGGATCCTCTCCTACCCAGAGGTTTAGGTTCTGCGGTGATGGGAGAACATCATATGTTGACCTAATAAGGAAACTGATCCTACTCTCTTCCATTGACCAAAGGTCTTGCCAGCCCATTTTGCGTTGTTCCACACTCTCCCATCTCATCCACTCTCCCTGCTTGGCCTGGGAAATGGCCTTTATACTCCTCATCCTCTCCTCCTGCTTTCGCACCTCGTTGACTACCAGCTTCCTCCTTTGAGCTGGGCCTGCCTTGTGCCATTTAGGAGGAGCTAAACTGAGCCCAAAACCCCCTCTTCCATGCTGTACCTGTCCCACGATATCCCCTATTTGAAGGTCAGCCTTTGCCTCTACTACTGATTTCTTTGCTGACCACTTTCTACCAGTTTTTAACACAGGGGCTGCCTCCCTTACACATTTGTCACGTGACTCTACTAATGTCATTTCCAGTCTGACCTTGGCACACTTAAACTCCTCGGTTAAAGCAGAGACTGGCAGCTGCAATATTCCTTTACTATAAAGTCCCACTCTGCTGAGGCAGCGTGGAACTCCCAACCACTTCCTGATGTATGAACTTATTAACGCTTCCAGCTTATCCACTGTTGTCAAAGAAACCTCGTACACAGTCAGTGGCCACAGCAACCTCGGCAGTAGACCAAACTGAAAGCACCAGAGTTTTAGTTTGCCTGGTAGAGCACAGCTGTTTATGCTCTTCAACCCTTCCACTGCTTGTCGTCTAACTTCTCCCACTCGAACTGTGTCCTTTAGATCTCCATCGTACCATCTCCCAAGACTTTTCACTGGCTTCTCAGAAACTGTTGGTATTGCCTCACCATTAATGAAGAATGTTTTATCTACTACCTTTCCTTTAACTATGGAGATGCTCCTTGATTTAGAGGGCTTAAATTGCATTCGTGCCCATTCAATATTATCTGTTAACTTCCCCAATAACCGATTAGTGCAGGCTACTGTTGTAGTCATGGTTGTCATGTCATCCATGTATGCTCTGATTGGTGGTAGTCGCAACCCAGAAGCCAAGCGCTCTCCTCCTACTACCCATCTTGATGCCCTAATGATTACTTCCATTGCCATGGTAAAAGCCAGTGGAGAAATTGTGCATCCTGCCATTATTCCAACCTCTAAGCATTGCCATGCAGTGCTGAATTTTGGAGTTGAGAAACTAAATTGCAAATCTCCAAAATAGGCTTTCACTAAATTTGTTATTGACATTGGTACTCTGAAAAAATCAAATGCTGCCCAAAGAAGCTCATGTGGCACTGAACCATATGCATTGGCCAAATCCAGGAATGTCACATGGAGCTCCTTCCTCTCCTTTTTTGCTGACTGAATTCGTTGCCAGATAACATTGATGTGTTCTAAGCATCCTGAGAACCCTGGAATGCCCGCTTTTTGAACTGAAGTGTCAATGAAGCCATTCTTTAATAGGTAGGTGGACAATCTCTGGGCAATAATGCTGAAGAAAATCTTACCTTCAACGTTTAATAGTGAAATAGGACGAAACTGACTGATGCTTGTAGCATCTTTTTCTTTAGGTATAAAGACTCCACCTGCTCTGCGCCATGCTCTAGGTACAACCTGTTTTTCCCATGCCACTTTTAACAATTTCCACAGAATTCGCAGAACTCCTGAAGCACTCTTGTACACTCTGTACGGAACTCCATTAGGCCCTGGAGATGATGAAGCCCTTGCCTTTCTCACAGCCTGCTCTACCTCTTTCCACTTAGGTGCACAGACCTCCATTTGGTATTCTGGTGGGTTGATAGGTGGTATGTCTGATGGAATTGACATATGCTCATGCCTTTTTGCATCTGTATGCGTTTCCTCCAAATATCTCTCTAGCTCAACTCTAGATGCTTTTAAAGTGCCATTCTTCTCACTGGTGAATAACTTCTTTACGAATTTGAATGGGTCTTTATAGAAATTAGCCCTCGCACGTTCCTTCTTTTTGTAGCGTTTCCGTAGACGCTCAGCTCTGCGTAATGTTGCCAGCTTATCTTTTATGTCCCTTTGTAAGAGATTGAGTCCCTCCTTCTGACTTTGTTCTGCTCTTTTCCATTGCTTCCTCAGCTGTCTCCTTTCTCTAACTAACCCTTCAATTTTCTGCTGCCGTCTAGACATTCCAGGAGCAGTTTGTACTTTTTCCTTCCTTTTTTCCACACCAAACCTCTCACTTCCATATGCGTAAATGATGTCCCCAAATTTATCCAGCTTCTTTTCAACTGTACCAGTTAATCTTTCCAATGCAAAGCATAGATCTGTGTTTACCGTATCCCATGCAGTTTTCTCACAAGCTCTTGGCCATCTAACTCCAGGCCTATGCCCGTTGAGGTTCTTTTCTCTCTTATGCTGGTTAGTCTGACCGGTTTCACAAGTCTGAATATGTTCATCACTAACTGTGCAAGCCCTCCTCTCCTCTATGACAGGGGTGCTGATATCCTGCGAGCTGTGGTTTGCTTCCTGTCGCTGGATTTCATTCGACTGACTTGACTGACTTCGTAAGAAGTACTGATCAATGCGAGGCCCTTGTCCCTTCTCCCTCAAGCATTTCATTTTCCCTTGTGTATATATATACACACACACATACACATTTGCTAAAAAAATAAATAAAAATGAATACATCCAAACGTATTGTTGCTAAAAGGATTTCTAGAGTATTGACAATTATAACATGTACTATTTTTTTTCTTTAATACTCGTTACTGTACTGTATTACAATAAAATAATAAAAGAAATAGGCCAGATGTTTTTCTTGTATATTGATTATTTGTCCTGGTCGTGCTGGCAGTACATACTGCGAGGTTAAAAGAGCAGCGGTCAAGGATCAGGTTTTACATAATGAATTCTGACCTTTCCCATTAAGCACTATAAAAAAAAAAAAAAATCAAATCCAGTTTGAGACCTCAAAGAGGAAACCCTTAACTGTTCCCTGACCTGAAACTAAATGCTCTGATTTATTGCTGCAGGGTTTTTAATGGCTCTGGTTACTCACATGCACTTAATCCGAGCTGGTCTGGGGTCAGTGCCTGTCACTGGAAAGTCTTAATGAGCACTGCTGCAGTTTCTCTCCTGCTGTGCCAAACATCACCGTAAAAAGTTTGTTTTATGCTGCAACGGTAGCTTGAAACAATATGCAGAAGTCTCAATGCTGCTGAAAGGAGTTTAACATGCTTTTGGTTAGTGACCGTGAGTTCCAGGGTGCAAAAAAAAAAAAGATAGTTTGCGCCGCACAGACATGATTTATGATCGGTTGGCTGACGGACGACCGGGCTGCCGTGTGTCTTTGGTTATTTCCGCTCAAATTCGACAACTGACTCATGGAGAACTGAAGTCTGCTACTTCAGGCCAGTTTTTACTGACAGCATTTCCTACTAGCATAAATCAAGATCTATACTAACATCAATGTGTTTGGGTTATTTCACCATGTGTTTCTTTCAAAGTAGGCCACAGTGTTTTATGGTGTTTCATTTTTATGATGCTTCTCCTAAAAACAGGAGAAAAGTGAACTGAAATCAAATCTACAAAGATACCAGTGATGTGGGAGGACATGTGACTTCCTCTTACAGTACATGTAATGCTCCTTCCCAATATACTTTTTTGAGAAATGTAAATGTTAAAATCTCTCATTATAAAGCCAAAAGCAGTAATGACTTTATGAACTTCTTCACTTATAAGATTGATAATATCAGGGACAAAATTATAACTATGCAACCGTCTACTACAGTATCGCATCAGGGAGTGCATTGTAGTCTCCCTGAGGAAAAATTTGAGTCATTTGTTGCTATAGGAGAGGAAGAATTTTGATCTAAATCGACAACTTGTAGTTTAGACCCTATACCGACTAAGCTACTGAAGGAGATGCTTCCAGATGTCATAGATCCTCTTCTTAATTTCATTAATTCATCTTTATCTCTAGGATACGTACCAAAAACCTTTAAGCTGGCTACGATTAAAAACGCAACTTAATCATACAAAATTAGTCAATTACAGGCTGATCTTGAATCTGCCTTTTCTGTCAAAGATATTAGAAAAAGCAGTATCCTCACAAATGTGTTCCTGATTTTCAGTCCGGATTTAGACCGTACCATAGCACTGAGACAGCTCTCGTTAGAGTTACAAATGATTTGCTCTTATCATCCGATCGTGGTTGTATCTCTCTATTAGTGTTACTTGATCTTAGTGCTGCATTTGACACCATTGACCATAACATTCTTTTAAATAGACTAGAAACTATGTTGGCATTAATGGAATTGCACTAGCATGGTTTAAATCATAATTTTCGGACCGTTATCAGTTTGTAGCAGTAAATGAAGAGATCACAAGTTCAGAATGGCGTACCACAAGGCTCAGTACTGGGACCGCTGCTGTTCACTCTGTACAAGCTACCATTAGGAGATATTTTTAGGAAACATGGCATTAGTTTTCACTGTTATGCCGATGATACTCAGCTCTATCTTTCTTCAAAACCTAGCGAAACTTACCAATTCACAAAATTAATAAAATGCATGGCTGATATAAAAAATTGGATGACCAGTAATTTCCTACTACTAAATGCTGAAAAAAGAGAGATTCTAATTATTGGACAAAAAACTTCCACACCTAATAATCTAGAATACTGTCTAACGCTTGATGGCTGCTCTGTTAAGTCTTCGTCGTTGGTTAGGAACCTGGGTGTGCTCTTTGATACCAATCTTTCATTTGAAAGTCACGTGTCTAGTTTCTGTAAAACCGCATTTTTCCATCTTAAAAAAATATGTCTAAATTACGCCATATGCTCTCATAGACAAATGCAGATGAGGTGTTTTCTCACTCATTTCTGCTCCGAGGTCTTGATTGTGGCATTTATTTTCTTTATTATGTTGACCCTGTCCTGAGGCCTAGGTCAGCCGGAACTGGGAACACTTCCCTTAAATCCTGATGTACTCATTACATCATAAGAAGAATGGCATATACGCTAATTTTAGTGTCTTTGTTTATCCCAAGGTTGTATCCAGATCTGACTAGGACCTTCGCCTGGACCCGATGATAATGCAGTGCTGAAGTGCCAACTAGCCTCTCCCTATGGGAGATCCATTTACCACTCAACAGATAAAGCGTTGTGGGGAAATTCGTTTCGGTTCGGTTCGCATACCTACCCCGAAGTGATCAAATAAAATTCTGTATCAAAATTTATGGGTGAGACAAGTAGTTTGTTTAAGCATGGTTTGTAGGGAATTATAAACCTGCGCACACATATTCAAAAACACATAAACATAGAATAAATTCTTAATGCGCATGTGAACGCCATCAGCGTTTATCACAGGTTCGCGTTTAAAGTCTGTTTCGAGAGAACGGCATCGTCTTAGTTGCCCCGAATTTAATAACAAATGATCATTTCGCCAGAAGTGAATCAATCAAAACTAACTTTAGCTGGAAAATAACATTATTCAAGAACCGCTATAAAGCCAAAACAATCTCCGTTACCTTAAATTATATGTTTGTAAAGCTGCTTTGACACAATCTACATTGTTAAAGGCGCTATATAAATGAAGATGACTTGACTTGACTAAAGCAGATATCTTTGACTCCAAAATCTGTTTGGAAAAGTCACAAGGTGATGTATTTGTTTTTCCAACATTCTATTGTCTAATTTTTGTGAGCCCATTCTAATTGTAGCTTCAGATCCTGTTCTTAGCTGACAGGAGTGTTACCCGGTGTGATGATCTGCTGCTGTAGCCT
Source organism: Semotilus atromaculatus (assembly GCA_031834385.1). Classification (NCBI taxonomy): domain Eukaryota; kingdom Metazoa; phylum Chordata; class Actinopteri; order Cypriniformes; family Leuciscidae; genus Semotilus; species Semotilus atromaculatus. The sequence continues at coordinate 27,300,785 of JAULUF010000009.1, forward strand.
ATTTGCTTCAAGGCTCAACGTGTTGTGCGTTCAGAGATGATCTTCTGCAGATCTCGGTTGTAACGAGTGCTTATTTGAGTTACTGTTGCCTTTCTATCAGCTCGAACCAGTCTGGCCATTCTCCTCTGGCCTTCAAAATTATTATATGCGTTTATGACAAAAGCACCTTTAACATGTTTAAATTATATATTTTTAATATTGTTCTTTGTAATATCTATTAAACAATCTATACTGAATTATAAATTCTCTGTCAATCAATCAAAATATTATCATTCTCTGTCTGTATCTATATCTACACTAACACTTTAACACTATTCTTTTGCCGGCTTGTATATTAATTATTTGTATTTTTTGTTTTTTGGCACAAAAGCAGAAGAAAATTCTGCAAGCTTCCTAAGAGGCCTCATCCAAAGGGCAGATGCCATCCGTTGTTGTCATTGGTTACCATAGGGCACCACTTTACAGATCATAAAACTTCAGTACATTAATGCAATTGACAAAAAGATGGGAAACTATGAACAAGAAACGTCTGGAACTTTATGTCATAAAAGTAAACGTCTTGATTTATTAGGAGTCTTTATTGTAAAGAAACCTCTAGAACGAGTAGGAGGGAATAAATCAACAGAGACGTAAAACCGGGAACCGCTGAGAGACCAATTCAAACAGCAGTGAATGCTGACAAAGAAATAGTCTACATAAAACAGCTGCTGATGGAGAGAAACCTGCAAACGTAGTTTTTTTTTCTTCAGTTTCCTGCAGGAGCTCTCTCTCGCTTGAAGTGTACGTTATGACAAACTGCACATCATAAATAGTTCGGAAACATTTCACAGGATTAGAGGAAGCAGACAGGAGCAGACAGAAAAGGTGAGAGGCCTTTAAGGTCAGAGAAACGCAGAAACTAGTGGAGCGTGACACAGCTCAGAGGAAAATCATTATATTGAGATGTGCTGTCCTCAATGAATCTTGCTGCTGTAAAACAACAGTTTATAAAGTTTGATAACTTATTACAGAACTCCAAACCTCCCCCAGTAGATCATTATATTTTAAAGAGATTTATTTAGCTTTGTTCAGGCTTGTGATCCACTAACTTATTAAACTCCATTTAATATAACTATACTGTACAATACTCCTATGATTGAAAATATGAATAAAAGTGATAAAAACAACAACAATAATAACTATTATCATCATCAAACTAATTTTAATTAATTATTTTAATTATAAAAAACTTCTTGGGTTACAAATCTAACCCGGTTCCCTGAGAAGGAGAACGAGACACTACATCTGAACAAGATGCTATTGGGAATGCCTCAGTGTGACTGGTGTCTGAAGCACATGTCTAAACACGACAATTGTATCAGCCAATGACGTCACTACCAGTGCAACCGCGAGTATAAAAGGGCATCTGAGGAACACGTCATCGTGTGTGTGGCAGGCATCCCAGAGGTATGGCAATGAGAAGCAGTGTCTCGTTCCACTTCTCAGGGAACCAAGGTTAGATTTGTAACCCGAGACGTTCCCTTTCGAATGGGAACTCACACTGCATGTGAACAAGACGCTATGGTGAACAAATACCCACTCTGCCATGCTGAGGGGAATGCATGCCATATCGGCTGTGACGATTCACTAAATAATCTGACTCTCCTTACCTTACCCTCAGATGTCAGGTTTCTCAAAGGCTGTCACCAGCTTGCTGTCAGTGACACTATTCCCTAGGGCCACAGCCCAAGCTACATACCCTAAATGAGGAAAGTCCTCGCAGGGCCAAGTGACAGCGGCAGGCATAGCTCTAATTGGAATCATTTACCTACTGAAATATTCCTTTGAGGAAATATGGCCAGGATCAAAATAGACCCTGCCCTGTCACTTCAGGGGGACATAAAAGCGTCACCAGGGAGGCTGACTCCTGCTATCCTAGCAACCTACAACCTATCTGCCTAAGCAGAATCTCTAGATATAACACTCACACAGGCCTCCGATGAGAAGGCATTGTAAACAGGCAATAACCACTTCACACTGGATTCTAGAGACAGAGGGTCGATATGCTTTCTATGACTTCAAAGTGAGGGGAGTAACTCAGCCCAAGAAAGGGGTTCTCCAGGACCTGCAGAGCATTGATGTAGCTCTGGGGGAGCGGAATACTCTACATAATGACCCTCATAAAGACCCTGGTCCAGGTGCCTCAGGGTCAACAGATAGGCTTGGTATGCTTGCAGCAATGCACTAGTGTGCAAAGCAGCCCCAGCCAATGACCTTATGTCATGTATGCCCTGCCATTTAAGCGAGATGTAACTCTTAGGGCTTAGAGGGCAGGGTCAGAGTATTCAGTGTCGATGTTTCCCCCTCGCAGGCGTCTCTTCAATGGGAGGCATTGACACGTATTTGTGCTCACGCATCCCCTCGACATTATCATAATTGGCATGCTGAAATCGATGGATGCGGGCTTAATACAGCTTCTTTCATGCTCTGTCAATCTTTGTATGGAGATCAGGAAGAAAGGGAAGGCTCACGGGACTCGGGCAGTTATGTCCAGATAGAAATCGCTTGTCTAATCTCCAGCGAGCGTCTCCCTCTTTCTCGAGTTCCATAACCTCCAAAAGCTCCTCATTCACGGGGCAGGCAGACTGAGAAAGCTCATCCTGCAGTCACTGAGGCGAGGTTGTCAGGTGTTTGTCCCGGTTCCCTCGAGAAGAGGGACAAACGAGAGCGGAGCATTCACCTTCAAGCTTTTCATCTGAAAACGCTCACAATGCATGCATACAGCCTTCAACAGCCCAAGTTTACTTGCTCAGGCAAGCCAGTTCACATTTTTACCTGCCCTGCTAAAATGCACAAAAAAGTTATTGTTTTCATTGTTTTTGACCCATGTAACCGTGTAAACAGTGCTTTAAGAATTTCAGGTAGGTCTAATGGTTAAATATTTTAAAAAAATAGTAAATTCTTAGTATCGGTGCAGTTTAACACAGCAAAGTCTTCACTGCATAAATTATAAATTGAATATAGATGAATCCTTCACAAGAGCAGCGACTGGTTCTCTTTGTCTTCTTGTTTGATAAACATTAATGACACAGACAGCAACAGGTTTACTAGGCTGCTGTCACTTTAAGGTCTGAAGCACATGACGAAGATGAGACACACATCCTATTTTCCTCACAACTATTTACGTTCATTTAACATTTTTTAACTAATTTAAGACTGCTTAGGAGGATACCCTACAAATCAGGAATTTGTAAAAAATTTAGTGTTTTGTGTTTGTGTGTCTGAAGCGGCAATTTGTGCACGCGTTTAATACTGTTTTAACATTTTAGCGTTTTATTACAGCCTTGGTGAGCATGAGTCCTTTAGATGACAAACTATTAAACTATTAACAAACAAAAATGGCTAGCACCGTGTATATCGGTTGCTTTGGTAGTAGCTACAAAAATAATTGTATTAATTAGTGTTTTTGTCTTGTTCAAACAATAATTTGCAAAAACAAGCAAAAAAACAACAACTTAATAATAAAATAAATAAATAATAATAACTTGCTTTAAGCATAAATCTAATTAAATTCTGCAGCTCACTAGGTTTTGGATTGGAGAAAGAAACACAACGGGAGAAATCCAGTGAAGATTAGCGTTTCTCTGTTAACAGGAAATTCCATCAGTCACAGACGCTGTGCATCCCACTGCGAGCCTCGAGTAGAACGACAGCACTTTGACCTCTGACCTTTCGTACGCCTGCTGGAACACATGGCTTACTTTCCCCAACTGATCACCTCTGACTTTAAAATCGTTCATCGAGCAGATCGAATGCAAATCCAAACATTGCAGTGAGCGGAACTAACGGATCATGGCCTAAAGATAATAATGGCTGCTTTCAGAGGAACTGCAGGGGTCAGTACAGGAGAGTTAAGTACCTGTGCTACTGTTGAGCGACTGCTGCTTGCATTTCTTGAAGTGGAAGCGTTTAATAGCCACCGGATGGCCTCTGTATTTAGCTCTGTAGATGATGGTGCCGCTGCCACCCTGACCCAGGATATCTGCTTCCTCTTCACTCCACTGCAGATCACTCTTCAACAAGAACAACCTGAAACACACACATATAGATGTTTGCACTACCTGTGTACATTACATTTGAGATTGATTTGATATTGACTAATTAAACATTTTTGTTAAACAATTCAGCAAGATGACTAAATTGATTAAAAGTGACAGTAAAGACACACGTATAATGTTACAAAAGATTTCTATTTCAAATAAATGCTCTTTATTTGAACTTCATCGAAGAATAGTGAAAAAAAAAAAGAAAAAATGAAAAATATTAAGTAGCTGTTTTCAATATTGATAATAATAAATGTTTCTTGAGCAGCGGGTCAGCATATTAGAATAATTTCTGAAGGACCAAATGACTGAAGACTGGAGTATGATGCTGAAAATTCTAGAATAAATTCCATTTTAAAATATATTACAATACAAAAGAGTTGTGTTAATTTGCAATAATATTTCAGAATATTAATGTTTTACTTTGAATCAAATAAATGCAGTCTTGGTGAGATTAAAAACGGTTCCGATCCCAAACCAAACCTGCATTTCGACTTTTGACATTTTGTAAGATCTCTATCATTAACCATCAGATTTATTTTCTTTCCAGTTCCATTCTTGTGGCTGCTGTTGAATCAAACCCACTGTCTGTCAATACAAAATGAGTCCATTTAGTCAGCTGTCATTTCCTAATCATTTCCATTAAAGCTCCATATGAGAACATAAATTATTTTGACATGTGCTTTGAACCGCCCCTCTGGCTGATTGTACGTACAGATGCTTTTAATGCTCTCCTTCCACAGAACTTCCTTATGGTTGTGTGATACAAACTTGCGGCAAAGAATTAACAGGAAACACTTTTTTATAAGACATCAAGCCAAGAGGATTATACTGTTGGCATAATCATATCAAATAACTGGTCAAATCATTCATCCCTTCTGTATAATTAAAGACGTCTCCAGGCCACACTGCTGTTGAAATGAAGTTCATGCAAATCTTTTGTTTTTGACTCGAGTGTTTCATAATGTGAAACTGTTTTTGTCCAGATGCCAGACAGTGTTGCTATTGTTAATGTTAACTAAAAGTTAAACAGATAACTAAAAAGAACAGATGACAGACAACAATGTGTTATGAATAATCTTATCTTGTGTCTTGCGTCCATCAAGTTCTCTCATTTATTTAGTATTTAATTTGCTCTATTATCCAAAAATAGACCTTCTTGAATGATTATAAAGATTCTTAAATCTCATGCTGAATTTCCAGGAAAAATAACTATATTCTGACATTCAGCATGACTGATAAGATTTGGTCACACTGCCCATGCATAAATGCACGTACACCACACTTACAGTTTAAATATAAGATGAAAACTTGCTGATGTAGTTGTTGGTCTGAATAAATAAGGTTTATCTGCAAGTAAACAAAAAATGCTGATCATGTCAAAACAAGTTAATGCTCATTAGGGCTGATTTTCACAATAGGCCCGTTATAAAGTCTCTTCAAAGAGAAAGTTTAAAGGTCACCATTTGTGAGTAAAGCAATTTAACTCAACCTTAATTCCAAACTCTATTAAGAACATATTCCAGTAAATCCGGTGATACAGTGGCTTTGTTTCAAACGCTAGTGAGCTGCCTCACAGTGTACTGCCACTAAAATGAAACCTCATCTTAATACTCTAATGATAAAATACATAGCACATATAAATATTGTTTAATTAGGCACTTTCTATTGCGAAAAAACAAACAAACTTATATCTATAACATTTCTGTGGATGCTGTCTATCATATTTTGTGTTTGTTGCATGATTCACAAAGAATAAATAGGAAGTCACCTTAAATGTTGGCCAAAATGAGTTTTCTAATAATTCAGTCTGTCTACTTGGTACAGCTCACTGGGGTTTAGAACAGAGCCAATGTGGCAAAATATTACTACATTTTTTTTTATTGTTTTAATGTTCCAAATCGACCCTTTCTTAATGCATCTTCCTAATTTTAATGTGAACAAACCATCAGTGTATGTTTGTCCAAATTAATAAAAAAAAAAAGGTTGTTTTGGTAAATCAAAATATAAAAACTTGCTCAATCTGTAAAATCATGAAATCAAGAATTCAACTTCCTTTTTATTTACATCCTGATGGATAAAATCAGGTCTCACCCAACATTTCAACATTAAAATTAGTTTAGACTTTTTCGATTTTTCCAGCCCTGTTGACAACTAGAGTCTGGATTGTCCAATACACATACAAAATTAAACCATGAATGCATTATAAGTCACTTCGGATGAAAGCTTCTGCCAAATGCACAATTGTAACCTTGAGATTTATCAATTCATAATTATGTAATTTTCATGTCCTAATATAAAGTATGACGTCCCACTGAGACTTTTATTCAGCCCTTAGCCGCACAGGGACCTCTTCAAAGAGATTTGTTTGACGTGGCTCAAAGACAAGAGCTGCAGTTCAAACCCTCATATTCTGCTTCCATTTTAACTTCAAAATTAATAATCCAATTTATGTGATGTACCACAACCGCACAGAGAACACTCATCTCATGCCAATACAAGAGCACGGAAGCCCACCGAAAGCCTTGTTTATATTTGTGCTATAACTCAACCCTAAAGCACTTTGATTCAGCTCGATTAAATACATCGGAGCTCTGGTTATTAGGGCCAGGTGTGCAAGGTTTACATAGAATACAAAACTTAAATGCCACACGCTAGCAGATGCTCAGGAGATACAGATTATACACACACACACACACACACACACACACACACACACACACACACACACACACACACACGTAAAAGTCTATAAATATATATATATATTCTTTTATATATATATATATATATATATATATATATATATATATATATATATATATATATATATATATATATATATTTGGTAACTTTGTATTAAGGTCCAATTCTCACTATTAACTAGTTCCTTATAAGCATGCATATTACTAGTATATTGGCTGTTTATTAGTACTTATTAATGCCTTATTCTGCATGACCCTTAATCCTACCCAATACGTGACCTTAAATGCTACAAAAACTACTAACTATTAAGCAGTAAATTAGGAGTTTATTGAGGCAAAAGTCATAGTTAATAGTGAATATGTGCTCCCCATACTAAAGTGTTACCATATATATATATATATATATATAAAATATATAAAATACACGTAACTATAACCAATTCTTTTAGATACGATATTAACTTTCTTTGTGCTACTTGAACATAATTAAAATTTATAAAGACATTTGTTGTCAGATTTCATTAGTGATTTTAAATATGAAATTTACTCGCAAGCTTGGTGAACAGCTTTGGAAAATTTGATATTTCCCCATTAAAAGAAATGGGAGCTGCACTTGATTGAAACAGCTGCCCGAGAGGCGTTTCAAAGATGGTCGAGTGAAATGACTAGCCTTTTAAAGGGACTTTGATATATATGTTTTTTAGTGGGAAAACAACAGCTCTAACATCAGCATTTATTAGCCATTTTTATCCAGAAATAGGTATGATAATATAAAAAATACCCTCGGAGTTGTCATTGATGATCAGTTAAATTTCACAGACCACATTGCTAGGTCCTGCAGATTTGCCTTATACAACATCAGGAGGATCAGGCCCTTCCTATTGGTCCAAGCTCTTGTTCTATCCAGACTGTCCTATTGTAATGCTCACTTGGCAGGCCTTCCAGCATGCACTGTCAAACCTCTGGAACTAATCCAGAATGCTGCAGCGAGAGTGGTCTTTACCAAGCCAAAAAGAGCCCACGTCACAACTCTCTTCATTGCCAATAGCTGCTCGCATCAAATTCAAGGCATTGTGTTCGCCTAAAGAACAACCACTGGCTCTACACCCCTATACCTAAACTCACTACTTCAGACCTATGTGCCCTCCAGAAGCTTGCGTTCTGCAAGTGAACGGCACCTTGTGGTGCCATCCCAAAGAGGCACAAAATCCCTCTTACAGACCTTAAACTGGACTATTCCCTGCTGGTGGAATGACCTGTTTAACTCAACCCAAGCTGATGAGTTATATATGATACTGTACATTTTTAAGCAACAGCAGAAGACGCATGTTACTTCGTCAATACTTGACCCGTTTATATATATATATATTTATATCTTACAATTGATTGTTCTCATTTGTAAGTCACTTTGGATAAAAGTTTCTGCTAAATGATTAAATGTCAAAAGATGGTTAAAAACTTCATACTAACATACCGTGAAGGGAAGTCGGTCATGAAGAGCTCAGGCACCAGCTCCTGTAGCGGCACAGGCTGTTTGGGATGGTTGGGGCAGGTGATGTGCTCCTTGTCCACAGCTGCCAGGACACAGTCCTCCATGTTGAAGTAGTGGACAGAGCTGTGATTGGAGCTGGACAGAGGCAGGGGGTCGGACACTCTGGGTACAGAGCTGCAGTACGGACAGGGAGCGTACTGCTCGATGAGACGAGAGCCGTCACTCTCGCTGGCTGTCAATGCTGAACAGGGGAGAAGGGTAGAGATAATTATGAGCATGTAATGCTAATTGCAAGTATGTATATGGATGCTGATTTTTATATAAAAATAGACATTAATCATGCTTAATTAAAAGGGCCTATTATAACCAGGGTTTTTTTCAGCCATTTGACAACTCTCAATATACATATCAATATATTTGTAGCCACTTGACAACACTAAATATACATCTCAGTATGTATGCATTTTCTCAGAAAGGACTTAAAAGGGTGATTTATCAAGATTAAAAAACATTACATGCATCTGTTAATAATCTCTCACAGCAGTTATTGTAGTTGTTTACACACAAACATTTGTGTAGAGTAGAAGTCCTGATGGGTAACTGGTGACTTGAGCAGGTGTGTGCTGATGCGTCTGGTATAATTAACAAGCTTTGTGTGGATTAATGAATCAATCACTGCTGCAGTATAAACTAAAGTATGAGCCGCCCCATCTATAAGAGTGTCTGTGCTGCACCTGTGTTATTGACTGACAGTGTGTTAATAGTGTGAAGCAGCTTTGCACTGACACAAAGCAAACTTCCACAGTGAATGTACTGCAACAAACAGCTGCACATCCGTATTAATACCCTTCGGTTATGGGTGTAGGTTGTTTGTCAAGATATCATCACACTTGATAAAACTAATTATGATGCTATTTTAGTCTTTTTGTTTTCTGTTGGGCTTTCTGTCTTATGACTGCAAGTGATGTCATCACTTTTGTTTTGCATGAAGACACTCATATTATATCATCTTAGACTAGTACTGTCAACAATGTGCATCTCAAACCGCATTTCAGTACTGCTTCTAACTGGAATAATTACAACTGGTTCAGTCCTAGTCACAAACATTTAAGACTCTAAATCCCATATTTGAAGTTGTTTACATTTAAATGCTGAAAAAAATGTGATGTGAATTCTATATTACAAAGTCATATATAAGAAAAAAATTATAGTTTTTAATTACATTGTAATGTTGGATGGCTATAATTAATGTTTATTTCATTGAGACATTGTGTAGCTGTTTTAGTATCAGTGAGACTGGCCTTCATTCATAAAAAGATGCCATTAAACAAGTATTTATAATACTTGGCATCTTTAAAGTGGCATCTTTAACCACAATGCATTTGTGAGGTGAAATTAATATATTCAGAATGAAGGAAAAAGTCTACAATCCACCCACAAAACCAAGTTATTGGCGTGTGCATGAAATTAAATATCTAAGAGATCTATAGTGATCTATATGCCTGTGGACTGTGATCTGAGAAACTCAATCACATTTGGAGGAGTCCTCACCAGGAAACCACTGCTCTATGAGGGAGTTAACGTGATCAGTGATGAAAGCCATCGCAGAGAAGTCCCTCGTCTCTGACTGGCAGATAATCTTGATGCCTCCGCTTTTCTTTTTCTTCCAGTTTAGGTCAGATGATTCTACGCTGTGGGTGAGAAACAATGTGAGTCTTTTCTTACACGAATCTCTACACACACTAGTGTTAGGATCTGAGTCAAATGTTTATCAGTGTTCTTTTAGTATTATTTATATACTATTATAGTTTTATCAATATTTATCAATTATAATTTTAGTTTAATTTTAAGTAATTTTGTTATGTAATTTATTCCATTTTTATTATTTTATTCTTATTAGGTTGAATTTATTTTAATTTTAGTTTTAGTTTAGTTTTTATTTCCAGTAAGTAATGTTAGTGTTTCAAGTTATTTCACTGAGTTGCCAAGGAAACATTTCTCATTTTCATTTAATTTAAGGTGTCATATAATATTTATTATTTATTTGATTTCAGTTAACAATTTTTTTTTTTTTTTTACTTAATACATGTAAACCAGGGCTGTTATCGTTAAGTGTATGTACAGCATAAGATAACACATTTTTAAAACAACAACACATGTATCCCTTGCAGAGAAAGTAGTCCCCATAATGCTTTACGGCAAACTCCGTAAAAGTATATCCACAATGACAGATACAGTATTAATTATAATAATTCACCCAGTGCTATTTTTTTAAATCTCCATGAAGCACTGTATCAGAACAAGCCGTTCTCATATTCGGGGCAATGTGATGTAATTTTGCACAAGCCCCGCCCAAAACATCTGACTGACACTGCCGTATTAGTGTAGACCCGCCCTGAGTGAGAGTGAGCTAAACACAGTCCAACATTGTTTTGACGCCGGAGCAGCTGTAGACAAGAATGTCTTCCAAGAGATTGAGGTGTTTTGTTATAAGATGTAAGAATGAACATAGCAGTCGTCATTTACTCTTGTTGTTACTCAAGGATGGATCTGTACCAACTGTTCGTGATCGAGAGCGCGCACTTTATTACAGTTCATACAGTTGTTTTACGGATATAAAGTTTACCAGTTTATTAAGCACCTCCTGAAAAGGTGTGTATATATTTGTTTACTGTTAGTTGTAACATTTGTTTTGTGTAATTCGCTGAGTATGTTGATGATAATGAAAGGGAGAGCATTTATGGTTAAGACTTTAATGAGCACTTCTTATACTGTGTTTATTTAGCTCTTACGGTGATTTTCTGGAGTAAAACTGACGCTTCATCTTTTGTGTGATGTACAATAAACTTCATTAACTCATCAGTATATTTTTGGCCATCATTCAGACGGGGTCCGCTAGCAGCAGGCTTCTATTAATAGTGGATAAAAGCTATAACCGTAATTAAACTAAACTATACCTGTACTATCTCCATACAGCAGATATTCTCTGACTCTGTGGGCATTATTGTCCGACATTTGGGTTGAAATGAACACCACTACTGAGTTTCTGTTTTGATATTATCATTCCGTGAGATGAGATTGTCCTGACACTGAGTGCGAGTTCCTGAAGCTCCGCCCTCTGTGCCGGCAGCAGCAGCTCATTTGCATTTAAAGGGATACACACTAAAGCGCACGTTTTTTTCAGCCCCAAAAAGTGACAATTTAAACATGCTATAAAAAATTATTTTATATTACTTATTTTACATCTTGCGAAAAGAGGCATAATAGGTGCCCTTTAATAAAAAAATATATTTTTTAGTTAACAATAACAACACTGAAGTGATGAAGTGAAAGAAATGTTAATAACAAAAATACTTTTAGATGTAAAACAAATGAATTAAATAAATTAATAATCCCTAAACATTTACTAACCTCAGATATCCGCCATCAAAGGTGACTAACAGCCCTTCCTTCCAGTAGATGGTCTGGTTGCGACGGACACGGAACGTGCTGCAGCGATTGCGCTGCTGGTTCCCCGCAAAGCTATAGATCACGGTACTGCGGCTCCTCTGGTTTTTCATATTCTTTTTGGTCTCGAATGCCTATTATGAAAAATGAAAAAGTGGGAAACATACATCATAATCTACACTGTAGCCAGCGATCAGCTTCAACGACACTTTCACCTGAGAACTTGTCATATGAGGAAATACTTTAAAATACAGCTGCAAGCAACGTCTTTCATGGCCAACCAAGCCTTCATTTTGATACTGAATGATTGAGCAGTTTTGTTTGGTTCAAACGTTTTACCAGTAGGTGGTGCTACAAATTTGAATGATATTCTCAGGGCAATGTGGCATTGATAGAAAGAAAAATTGTGTCAATATGCAAAAGCTTTGCCAAGACAATGACTCACTTCCTGTTTGGTGTCTTCGCCAGCAAAATTGTTAAGGCTTTTCTGGAGAATAAAATTCAGTAATTGAATTTGTGTGGTTTTGTCTTTGTCTGTGTCTGTGTCTGACCTGAACCAATTTTGGCGAAGATTCAACAAACACTGTAGGAGGAAAAGCAAAACAAAAAAAGAAAGAAAAGAAAAAAACAATATGCAAAATTGGTCCAAAATAGCATAAATTAGCACCCAAAAAATACATGAAGTGAAGAATCATGACGTTCATCATGGCGAAATTTTATGCGCCTAGGCCAATAGATGGTGATGTCACCAAACTGGTCTGGCAATGATGCATAGCAAGTTTCACGCCAATCAGCCCAAGCGTTGCAAAAATACGTCTCACTTCCTTTATGGAGTCCTCAACGTCAAATTCATTGATGGATTACTAATGCTGCACGATAAGTTGCAATATTACTTATCAAATCGCAAAGGCTTTGATGTAAGTAAATATATGTGCTGTGTGTTTCAGAGTGAAGCGCAGCACTGTGCTCTTTTACACGCAAACAACTCAGTCTCATTGCGACTGATCACAGCAAATGCTGTTCCACACATGTGGGTCACTTATAATCATTTAGGAACACAGAATGTGCAACCATCTTCTCAAACTTGTAATAAGAAGTGCTTATACATCGGCAGTTGTCAATAATATCACTTTCTTGCAGCGACTTCTCTTCTCTGATGACGCGTTCACAGGCGCGATTGTGGGACAACATGTCACTCACATGAGATCCACCAATAGCAAAACAACAATCCAATCAATTCCCCACAGACAAAATCAAGTTCCGCCCTACAATTTCATCTGGATATTCATCATAATAGGGAAGAAAAGCCTATTGCAAGTTTCATGAGGGCTACCTGTGGTTTTCTGTCAAAATAAATGCTTGAAATTAAAATAATTAAGAAAATCAATATTATTGTAATTGTACTGTTTATATCAGTAAAATAAATGTATTATTATATGATTATTTTTCATAAAACACTTGATTTTGAATTTCAGAGTGAAATATAACAATAGTAATATTTCTTATTTTGTTTAATAACTTATTTAACAACAACAATAATGATAACAAGGACAATATTATTATTATTTTAAATTTTAATATATAAATCACAAATATTTTGCCCCTAAAAAAATTGCAAAATTGGTACCTGGAATACAGTGTATACCATGCAGCAATACCATACATTTTCAGGGGCTGTTGTAAACTTCCAGCCAGAAGCAATGTCATCATGTGGCCTCTAATTCTATGTTCGCAATGACTGCAATTATTAGACTTTTATTGGTCAGTTAAGCTGTCATCTCAGGGTGTGTGTTTACCTGTACGTCCATCTGGTTTAAACTGATTAGCATTCTGGCTATAAAGCGCTCCCAAAATCCCGCAGGTACGAAGCTCATCTTAAAATGCCGCTGGATGTTGTTGTTAGTTTGGTGCCGAAAGCCGTGAATGTCCAGAGCAGGTTTGGGTGGCAAAAGGTGTGGTAGCAGATAACTATGAAGAGAAGAAGACATTTCTGTAAAATTAGGTTTGAAACAATGCTCACTTGAAATGCATAATATACAATAACTCGCAATGTGCTTCCTAGATGGATGGTTCCCATAGGGTGTAAAAAGTTCATGAATCACATAGAAATGACAGCCATTAAATAATTAAAAAGATAATAATCTCTTTTTATTAAAATAAAATAATAAAATAATAAATAAAACTTAAACATTAAAAATAGAATGAAGTTACAAAGAACAGAAAGCTTTTTAATCTATTAAATATTACTATATATTAAAAACATTTTCTGCATTATTTTCACAATAAATTATGCATTACCTATCTGGATATAAATTAATGAATGCTGAAGTTACGAAAAAAATCCATAGTTTTTACCTGTTGCTGGCCACTGGTAAAGCAATCTCAAACTTGGCCAGGAACTGGAAGTACTGTTCTTCTGTTTGTTGGGTGAATCCAGTTCCTACCAGCAGCATGCGGAGGTCCTCCGCCTTGATCACTCCATTGCAGGCCACGGACCGCGAGCCCCTCAGGTTGATGATGCGTTCCAAACACTCGGACAGCCACACGGCATCCAGGAAGTACAGTTTACACAGGCCGTGACTCGTGTCAGAGAAGTGTAGTATGGTGCCCGTCTCAATGAGGAAACTGATCGCTGTGTGATTCAGAAAAGATGTTATGGAGCCATATTCTTCTAATTGAACCCTGTTTCACTAGGAAATGCATTAGATCAAATAGGTTGTATTCCAGATATACAAAATGATCAATAATAACTTAACTAAAATGAGGGACAATTTTTTTCAACTGTATTTAAAGATCTAGAATTCTACATGCTTTGAAATTTACAAAAGAAATTAGGCATTAAAACAATGTGCGGTAAAAAAAGGTGTGCTGATCTCAAAAAAAGGGTGTTCTGAACTCAATTCATACAGATTAAAATAAACAGAAATATAAATATGTATCATAATAAATATTATTAATACACATTAAAACTAATGTTTTAATGAAACTGTAAATTATGCACTACCTGTCTGTAGATAGATACATAGACACACACATATATATATATATATATCTATATATAAATATATAGACAGAATATACAGACAGATAGATAGATAGATAGATATATAGATAAATAAGAAGTTAATAAGAACAGAAATATAAATGCATCTTAAAAAATATAAAATAAAGATTTTAAAATAAATTTATATTTAAAAACATTTTATATTTATTTTGTAATAAATATAAGAAATCATTTATAATACATTTATATATATATTTATTTTCATAATAAACGATGCATTACCTGTCTGCAGATCCTCATAGTCTTTGATATCGCTAGCAGGACTCTGCTCGATGATATGCTCCAGTTCTGTGTCCGTCAAGTACTGAACCTCATCGGCTTCGTCTCTCCTCAGACATTCTGCCTTTATGGCCTCCTGCAAGGTTAGGTAACTTTTGGGGATCTGTATAACAACAAAAAGAGACTGACTGAGATATTTCATCTTAACGACATTAAAGTAATACAACTCCTTTTTATGCATTACGGATGAAATGCAAAACTGCTGCACAGCCTTCTCACACTTATTTACTTGTATTTTTCCTCATTTTAAGCTGCTTTGGATAAAAATATCCACTAAATGCATTTGAGGTGGAGCAACAGTATGTTTGACTTTCGCTTTTCCATCTTACAGAATAGATGTCAGAGACTACAGTGATTTAACTAATACTAACCAGTCTTCCCACCAGTTTGTGACAGCTAGCAGGGTTGCTGATGTCCTTCATAGAGCAAGCAACCTGAAACAACAGCCTCTTGAGTCCGTCCACACCTTCTAGTGTCTTACACGACACCTCACTGTCAAACAACCACACATTTATTCACACATAAATCAACACAACAATTCCATTAAGGAAGCTAAAGCATGTTATGATAATAAAACTAACTGTAAGTGTTTCCATGTAATGTCGGGGTAGCCACTGGCCCGTGCACCCGAAGGGGTTCTGCAAAGTGCCAGGATATACGCCCTCAGCGTAGCGACACGCTCGGTACGAAACGTAGTGTCAATGAGGTCCAAATGTGTGCCAATGACAATGACAGCAGAGTTAGGGGCGCGAGCCTGAGGGACACACACATGAACACCAATACATTATAGACGAGTGTATATGTTGTATATGTTAAACAGATATTTTTCTAAACACATCTACAACATGCCAGTAACTTTGTTTTATTTTCCCCCCTTTAGTCTTATCTGTTTTTAACTTGTGCCCTGCATTTCTAACTTATTTTTGCTCTATTAGTAAATATGCACATCCTGACAATATATGAATAGCATGTTGTCTTTGTTCTTTCTCTCTGTATAGGCTTTCAGTTGATATAAAGCATTAAATAAGCTTTAAGTTGTGAATATGAACTATTCCATAAATGTAAAAAAATTAAGAACTTTATTAAATTAGTTAGCAAAGGAAAAATTATAATTAGACTATTACCAAACAAATTTGCAATGGCAAAATTATATTTATTAACATTAAACTATTGCATACATTAAAAAAAACTTTATTTAGTTTGCAATGGTAAAATGCTGTTCATTATTATTCAAATATTCAATTAAGAATTGATAAATCCAAAATAAATCAGACAAACTTTATTAATTTAGTTTGTAATGGCAACATGCTGTTCATTTATTTAACTATGATATAAATAACAGATAAATACTAAATTAATAAATACTAAATAAACTTAAATACACATTATACATTTAGTTTACTATGTTGTTCATTATTATTAAAATATAAAATAACAAACACTACATAAAAAAAATGTACTCATTAAATTAGCATAAACACATTTATCTACACCTCATCAAATAAAATAAAAAAATACACCTGTTTCATAGAATGACCCAGTCCCTTTAAGTTAATAAAAACATTTTTTTATTAAAATGTATGGTATGGAGCTCAGTATGGAAGCCTCCTGACTAGTGTTGTCACGGTACCAAAATGTCAGTATTCGGTACCAATACCAGTAAAAATCCACGGTTCTCGGTACCAATTTCGGTACCAAAGCTTAATTTAGATTAAATTTACATATATTAAAGTGTATATCATGGTTACAAAGATGGAAACTGTATTAAAAACACTTTACAAAAAGGTTCTATTTGATAGATGACATTAGATAAAATGACCTAACAATAAACAATAATTTGTTTAGTTTATAATGTATAATATACTGTAGCAATTATTCTCCTTGGGGTTAATTTAAAAATGTACTAATACATTTTTAAAATCAAAAGTTTTATCTGTTAACATCATTTAATGCACAATGAATGAAGTGAAAAAACATGAACAATCAAATGTGTGTATTAAATAACATTCACAAACATTAAACTTGTAGAAATATATTGTTCACTCAATGTGTTGATGTTAGATAATGCATTAATGTTAATGAATAGTATCTTATTGTAGCGTTACCAAACTATACAGGAGATAATGCATGTTGTATTTGACTTAACTGTAGCCTACTTTTATTTAATCCAAAACTGCCAAAAATGTCACTCTTTCTGTCTTCAAAACGTGAGAACCCTAGAAATCAATCAATTATTTGCTGATACTTCCTCATCATCACGGAGAGTGCAGTTCGCCCTGCTTTCTCCTTCTTTCCACAAGCGCTCGCTCTCGCGTGTCTCCGCTAATCAACCATGAACAGTGGCGCGCCTGGAATACAAGCTCGCACGTCGCTTCTATTATGAGCGCGTTTGCCGCGCGCCTACATTTGAAATTTGCACGCGCAAAAAACGCGCTATGTGTGTGTGTGAACGGCCCTTTATGGCAACGTGACATTAGCCTAATTCAAAATATGTCCATATGTGGCTCTTTCCTCCTTTCGTGTCAACAAGTGGATTCAGAGCCGCCGCATTAGCAGCGCTGGTCGCCATGTTTCAGTGTTTTTATGAAGAGGACGCAACTGTGACAGCGCATCATTAACCCGGTACTCGGTACCTAGAAAAGCTGGTACCGTAACCGTTAAATTTTTTTAGTACCGACTTGGTACCGAAGTACCGAGTTTTTTGACAACACTACTCCTGACTAAAGTTAGCGCTTGAACGCTGCCAGATTTTCAAAGTGTTATATATTCTTTGCTCACCTCGATGTTGAGCAGCCAGGACTGTAGGTTGGCCACGGCTTCCTCTCCCAAAGCCAGATTCCAGATCACCATATACAAAGCCTTATCTGTGAAGAAGCACTGGTTTACCGTCGACATGCTGGCCGGGCCGCCAATGTCCCACAAATTGAAGGACACCAAGTCAATCTGTATCCACAGTAGAAACAAAGGCATTAAACCGCCTGACAAAATCACTCAATGCTCTTACTTTCATCAAGGCAATTTGCAACCAATTATAAAGTTTTAAAGTCAAACAAATTATAAAGTGAAACAATGGTAATTTTGTCCCATTTTGAAGCAACTCAATTTGAAATAAAAATTTACCCGATTACATATTGCAAGTAGTTAAATGATACAGTACATTTTGAATACTTCTTTTTGTCATTAAAACTTTTTTTGTCAGATAAGTGCATTAAAGCTGATATATACAATTTGAAAAAACTTTTTTTTGGGTGGGAGAATGCTTCTTATAAACAGCAAATCTCAAAAAAACTCTTGCAGTGAGTCAGCGGTGGAGTAAGTGTTCACAGCTGCTCGAGGTGCAGCGACATCTCTGGGGCTTTATAACATCAGTGTGCTTGTGTATACATTTGCTTCTGTCTATATGACATACGTGTAAGAGGCCATTCTGTGTGTGTTTATAAGAATATGTCTATATGACATCAGTGTGTGCGAGACACTGTCTCGGGTTTTATACGTCTGGCTCTGACTCAGGGCGCCTGATGAGAAATGACACACTGTTAACTCCTGCTAAGAAACCATGTAAGGCCACAAAAAGGGGTCCGAGGTCCAGAGCTGCTACTCATTCATAAACCCTGATGTCAAAATGTTGGCATTTAAATGGCTTTGTGTGTTTTTTTTAGACTTGTCTTATCATGTTTACAGAGTTAAAGCAAACATATCTGTTCATTTGCCCATAAGCAAGCATTGTGGGAAAAACACATTTGAAGGCACGCCCTGAAAAACAAATCAGATAGACTGGGAATTCAGTAAAAGCTCAAATGATGAAGTCACACATTGTTTTAAAATCAACATAAGAACACTTCATTTGTCTACAGTGCGTTTCAGTTTCTTTCCTCACCAAATGCACTTATTTTTATGGCAGCAAATGTATGCATATATAAAGAAACACATGAACTTTAATGGATGGATGGATATTTGAATTTATGCATTCTGCTAAATGTATTAAAGGATTAGTTCACTTTTATAAAAACTTTTTCTGATAATTTACTCACCCCCATGTCATCCAAGATGTCCATGTCTTTCTTTCTTCAGTCGAAAAGAAATTAAGGTTTTTGATTAAAACATTCCAGGATTTTTCGCCATATAATGGACTTCAATGGGTACCAAACGGTTCAAGGTCCAAATTATAGTTTCAGTGCAGCTTCAAATGGCTTTAAACGATATCAGACGATGAATAGGGGTCTTATCTAGCGAAACGATCGGTTATTTAAAAAATAAATGAAAAAGTTTAAGTTTTATAAGCACAAATGCTCGCCTTGCTCTGTTCTGTGATGCGTGTTCGTGACGTCACGTAATACGCAGTTACATTTCACGCTTCTGTCCTGACGAAAAATTTCTTTTAGCCATTTTAATATTAAAACACCCAGGATACGCACACGAAATGGGCATTTTAAACTGACACAAAGACATTTGAATATGTGTATATGGTCCTCCTTCCACACATTTGTAAACACTGACTTGGTACTTCCGCCTACGCGTGACCTTTTCAACGTAATTGCGTATTACGTGAGTCACGAACGCGCATCACAGAACAGAGCAAGGCGAGCATTTGTGCTTATAAAACTTATTTATTTTTTAAATGATCGTTTCACTAGATAAGACCCTTATTCATCGTCTGGTATCGTTTAAAGCCCTTTGAAGCTGCACTGAAACTGTCATTTGGACCTTGAACCGTTTGGGGTCCATTGAAGTCCATTATATGGAGAAAAATCCTGGAATGTTTTCATCAAAAACCTTAATTTCTTTTCGACTGAAGAAAGAAAGACATGGACATCTTGGATGACATGGGGGTGAGTAAATTATCAGAAAAAGTTTTTATAAAAGTGAACTAATACTTTAAGCAAGTATAATCACAGTAAAACAATACACTCCACACACACATATATATATATATATATATATATATATATATATATATATATATATATATATATATATATATACACACACACACACATATATATATATATATATATATATATATTATATACACACACACACATATATATATATATATATATATATATATATATATATATATATATATATATATATATATATATATTGTTCAGAGATATGCTCAATTTTCATATCGGTCTATCGCCAGCCTGTGAGACTGGCGATACACGATACTATCGTAAGGGGGCGGGGCTTACTTAATTGATCATTAACTTGCTTATTTACTCATTAATTTGCTTGTTTAATTACTTAGTTTTATAGCATGAGAATATTTTTCCATTTTGCTAGCAAATGTGGAGTGTTCATTAATAGGCTAAATCAGGTTATTTCCTAGTATAGTGAGGTAAAAATATATCCTAATCATTCTTGTATCTGACTCTGCTGAGTATTTCAACATGTCAGCGGGAAATTTACAGACACATAGGCTACTCTCATGTGATAATGCAGCATTTTGACTGTAGCCTATTTCTGCACAAGATGAGGACACTTTTTTTTTATAATTCCTTGGGTCAAGAAAGAGTCTGAGTTTGTGATATATGTACTCCTACCAGTGCTCTCTCTCGGTCTAGATGCACTTAAATACACAGTAAGGACGCTTTCCTGTCATATAGCCTATCATATATGTGCACTTCAATAGGCTCAAAGAATGCGGGTTAATGTGTTTTACATGCCGGGAGCAATCAGGGTAAGGGGCAAAATTCTAGCCGAGTTCAATGGCTTATACTTAAACTTATACGACTTGACTCTGATAAAGGAAAACGGGTTAATGCCTTTTACATGACCACATGTTGTCAGTTTATTCAGCATAATCGGGTTATAAACGTGCATGTAAACGCATGCACTTATTCCCTGAAAGTTTGTTAATGTGCTATGGAAACAAAATGCTGACGAACACGACGCCGTTTTCATCTTGGCTCAAACAACTGTAGGCCAATAAGAATGATGCGTCTTTTATAACAAGCACTCTTGACAATTTGTGAATGGATTACCTTGCAATAAAATTTTTATGTGGGATGTAGTTTTGTAGTCTGTTTTAAAAAAACATTTTCTTTGAGGAGTCATACGCGCGTGTCTTGATGTCGCAAGTGGTTATGTGGTGATGTGTGCGTGCGTGTGTGTGTGTGTGTGTGTATAGAGAGGGCCCTTACAGAAGATTTCACTACTCCTACGGGTCGCTCCAGATCCCAGCTGGACGTGTGGATGCTGCAGTCAGCGTTGAGGAAGGGTGACGGTTTGCCAGTCTGCAGCCCCTCCAGCAGAGCACTTTTACCCTGCCGTGGAGGACCGACCACCATCAGCTTCAGCAGTCTACAGGGCTCTGCTCCTCGCAGCTCCGCACGCAGGTACGCCAGAACCGAAGCAGGACCTACGACCAGAGAGATCTGCCTCAGCTCAGTGTCTCCATCACTACACTACTGAGATATTCAATCTTTAATTAAATGGTTTCATTCTTAAAAAACAAACTTCTTTGGTAAAATTTTACAATAAGGTTCCATTTATACACATTAGTTAAGATGTAATAACAATGAAAAATACTTCTAAATCATTTAGTAATCTTAGTTAATGTTAATTTCGACATTTACTAATACATTGCTAAAATCAAAAGTTGTATCTTAATATTATTTAATGGACCTGTGCTGATATGAACTAACAATGAACTGTTTTATATTAAATAACATTAACAAAGATTAATAAATACTGTAAAAAAAAAAAAGAAAAGAAAAAAAGTATTGCTCATTGTTTACAAATGGGACATTATTTTTCACTTGAATTGAACTGCATTTAAATTTTTTCTTAATTCCTTTTTTAATTGGTTGACTTTCTTAATTTACTCATCACTTTATTTAAATTTTACAAAAATATATTTTTTTTATAATACTTTAAAATATTAAAATAAAGTTTGAGATTAAAGATTTTGAAACCTAAAAGTAGATTAAATAAAATAAAAAATGCACTATTCTATGCAATTTTTGTGCGCTATGAATTGTATCCTATAGTGTTGCATCATCATGCTAATACCAAAATTTATTGAAATCAACTGCGCCCTCAACATTACAGTTATAGCACATCCACATGAGTGACATGTCAAGCTCCAGGGCATCTTCAGCTGAACCACACCGACCCACGCTTCCACCCATGGCGTGATTTTCACTTCAAGATAATCAGCTTTACGCTGCTGATGTGTTTGTGTGTGCAATGTTTGTTAGGGACACAACTTCCTCTCAAATCTCTTGAGCCTGTTGTTATGACAGCACAACGCACTAAATATTGCAGCAAACGCTTCAGCTCTATGATGAATCGACAGCTGGCTGAACAACTCACAGCTGGAGTCACCAATGAAACATTAATCAGACAAATCCTAGATTATACAGTCTTCAGAGGCTGAACTGGAATATCATGTTTTCGAATGCAAAAAAGTCATGTTCAACATGACAACATTTTGCTTCTTACAGAATAAGGTACTTCACCTAATTAGTTTCTGAGATGCATTCACATTACACTCATGCATTTGGCAGATGCTTTTATCAAATGCACTTTAATTGCATTCAAGATATACATTGAGTTAAATGTTGCTGTGGTAGCACAAAGTGCAGAAGATGAATAAAGTCATTATTTCCTTATCCATGCATAGCATCCATTTAGCAGCAGTGTTTAGTTTTATTTACTCTAATGAGCCAAAACATTATGACCAGTCACAGGTGAAGCGAATATCGTTGATCATCTCCTAACAAGGCCATATATTGACGTCTGAGTAGATTAGATGTTAAGCAAACAATCTGTTCTCATAATCAACTTGTTGGATGCAGGTGAAATGCGCAGGAATAAAGATCTGAGCGACTTTGACAATTGAGCATTTGTGGGATGCGCTGGACCAACAAGTTTGATCCACAACGGCTCCACCTCATAAACTACAGGACTTGAAGGATCTGCCTCTAATGTGCCAGATATCACTGGACACCTTCAGGGGTCTTTTAGTGGGCTTTCACACTGGCAGTTTAGTTCGGAACGGGGCACGGTTTGCATGATAAATCGCTAATGTGAACGCTGCCATGTGGACCCGGGTGCGCACTGGGGAACCGAACCCGAGACTACCTGGACTGAGTTCGGTTGCTCCAGAACCGTGCCGCGGTTCACGTGAATGTGAAAGCAACACGGACTGGGATGCGCACTTGTTCAGGAAGTAAAGTAGTCTGCGCATGCGTTTTAGCTGATTGTGATGTATTTAGTTATATAAAACACATGTAAGGGATGATAGTGTTGATGATTTACCTTGGAAACGAGCGAGAGCGAGAGTGAGCCTGCAGTGTATTTGCGCATAGCGCGTGGAATCAGGGCAACAAATGAATGGAAATCCACTGTCTCCTCAAAAGAGTCCGTTTGCAAGCAGCAGAAGGCCACATTATGCGACACACACACAGTAAACCTCAGCTGCGCATATTAACACCGAATTTGACCACGTTCTACTTTCTATCATGCGCCGTGCACGTTTGCGATAATGTAAGATGCTCGGTGACAGGTCGGTGCTGTTTTGGCAGCATGCGAAGGACCAACAGCATAATAGGCAGGTGGTCATTATGTTTTGGCTCATCAATTAATATTATTATAGTTTTAATTAATATTTTAATTTAGCTCTTTTTATATTTTCATTATATATATATATATATATATATATATATATATATATATATATATATTTCATTTATATTATAATTAAAATTTTCTTTAAATTTTTTAGTAATTTTGTTATGTTATATACTCATATAAATATATATAAATATATATATATATATATATTTATAAATTGCAATTGCTAAACCACCCTAAAAAACAAGAGTTTATTTCAATTGATCTGACCTCACAAGGCTACATTTATAATATTGATGTGTGATTTTATTGCTGAATATTGCTGCATGTGTTACTTAAATGTAATCTCAGAAAGTTTCCCATTCAAATAGATATGAGGTGCAAGACTAGAAAAGTTGCCAGTGTCTTACCATCTTTCCTGACATCTGCAGGGATGTTTGTGATGTTCAAGTCTTCGATGTCCAGCTGCCAGAGGTTGGAGAGCTGCCCGAGCTCAATAGGAAGTTCCTGGATACCTGGATTACTACGGAGACAGGAAGGATTAAAATCAAGATATGGAAGTCTAAACAAAACATCATTACATCCTGTTAATTTCTGAAGCAGAAAGGAGAGAGGAATAAGTCTTTTTGGTACTGCACATTAGTTTGACTTGCAACTCTTGACTTTCCCCCACTGTGAAAACCCTGAATCACCAACTGTGATTCTTGGGCTCCATTCCAAAAACTAGTAAAGTTCTTTGCTGTATAGCTGAATCGGAACCTCAGAGACTGATTTGTTAGGCTCTACACAGACACCAACAAGCAGTTTTTCATTAACATGTTGCTAAGATTACGCCAAAATGCTGTAATAAACATAAAATGCAGAAATAATGAGTTAAAAAAATTATTAATTAATACATTAATTATTCATACATTTTTAAGTTTAAACATTTTACTTTAAAATGTAAACTTTTTAATTATTTTTATCTGCCATTTTTACTGAGCTTGTCACAATGCATTATGAGATTGTTTGTTTTTATAAATTACATCATACATTATAAATGAATAAATGAACATGAAAAGATTTATTTGAGAAGAGTATTTATTATGCGAAAAGAAAGACTGCTAAACCGTGTTATTTTAGTATTATTTCTATTTATTTTTAGTAAGATCTACCCTACTGCACATGTCCCATGATTTCCCTGTGACTCACTTGGAAAGATAGAGTTCAGAGAGGTTCCTGAGGGCACATATTGATGGCGGCACACACTCCAGCTGGTTGTCATTCAGGAAAAGAACTTCCAGAGAATCCCGCAAGATTGCAGGAAACTGAATGGGACACACTGCCAAAAGAAAAGAGCCACAGAAGATGAGCACTTCACCATAACCACATAATGTAGAATTAAAATCCCAGGAGACTAATGGATGATCACTGATGACTGCGGTAGTAACTCTAAAGTTAATATCTAATATTACATACTGACTAATAGGGCTGGGCGGTAAGACCGGTATGTGGGCCTACTATGAGACGGTAGAAACATGTCCATATTTGCACAACCATTAGGACTGCTTTGCATTATTACCTAGCAAAAATACAAAATATCTTTTGGTTTGCATTACCAACCAAAAAGGATACAATAATGAAATAAGAATAAGAAGTGTCTTTCATTTAACTTAATGCATTATCATAAACAAGGACATGATTAGACATTGCACATGATTACTAATATACACTTCTGTTCTCTTATGCTCACCAAGGCTGCATTTATTTACAACAAAAATATTGTGAAATATGATTGCAATTTCAAATAACTGTTTTCTATTGTAATACATTTAAAAATGTAATTTATTCCTGTGATGCAAAGCTTAATTTTCAGCATCATTACTCCAGTCTTCAGTGTCACATGATCCTTCAGAAATCATTCTAATATGCTGATGTTCTGCTCAAGAAATGTTTCTTAATAGTATTAAGTATTGAAAACATTTGTGCTGCTTAATATGTTTGTGGAAGCTGTTATACATATTTTTTTTTAGGATGCTATGATGAATAGAAAGTTCAAAAGAACAGTATTTCAAAAAAAAAAAAAAAAAAAATATATATATATATATATATATATATTTAGTTGTATTATAAATATATTTACTGTAATTTGATCAATTTAATCCGTCCTTACTTTAAAAAATAAATAAAAATGGTAGTACAACAACTATATTGTGATATAAGTTTTTATTAAATAATATAAGATTTTTGCCATACCACCGAGCCTTATTGCCTAAAAACACTTAAAATGAACTTAAAAAGAGTCCCCTTTTTGGATGAAAAAAATATTTTGGATCAATTTGAAAGGGTTTTTATTTTAGATTCTGATGCCATTACTAAAACAATCCACACACTTGTCACAGACTCAACAAAACATCATTACCATGGTGATATTACTCTAGTTCTACAGCCAGGGCAGTTTCTCTGTGGTAAATTTGGTAAACTCCCTTCAGGGCTGGTATTGCCATAATTACAGTGTGAAACTGTAACGTGCCATGGCAACGTAACCACAGTGTTTGAATGTACTGTACCTGGCTCTGGGTCTCGTCTGTGCCACGTAGTGAAGAAGGCCAGTTTCCTGGTTCTGCTCGGCTCTCCTGTCCTAAAATAACATTCAGAGCACTCGATTTTAGATATTCACAATATATATGTCTATATACAACCACAATGACTGTGAAGATGTATTAGTGATCTAGAAGTGCTAGAAGAGCATTTTGTTCTAGAAAATAATATGTGCCAAATTATAAGGCAGCATCACATGTATTCTTTCTTTGTAGAGAAGGCAATCCCATAATGCATAATGTGCAATTAACGAAAGAACATTGATTATTAATATACATATGATATATTCAATAAAGAAAAGGTATCTAGCAAGAAAAACAGACTATTTGACCTATATGTTACCTATTTTTAAGCTTATTACAGTTTCACAGAATTGTCCAAAAAGAGGTTATCATAGAAGGCATAATTATGAACAGCCTTCAGATTGGTAATGTGCCAATGAATGCATTAAAATGCAGCCTATGTAGGCTCACTAGGTTTTGGAACAGAGCCTTTCTGTGTGTGTATATATTCATATATGTGTGTGCGTGAGTTTGACCTACTTCCCCAGTTGGTTTCTGGACAGGTCTAGTGTTCGGAGACAAGAGCATTTCCATTTGTTGGGAGTGGGCAGAGTGGAGATTTGGTTCCCACACAACTTCAGAGAGACAATGGCCTAAAACACACACAGTTATCTTTGTGACGCACACACATGACGCATCACTGCTGGCCTGATCCATTAAGTAATAATGCAATAAAGTAATTTTGAAAGTGTGGGCTTTCTAGCTACCACATTTATCAGCTGTACATTTTTTTATACAGAAGCTGGGAAAACTGATACCAACTACTCTTAAAAGACTACAAATAAAACTCAAATACCAAAATAAAATAAAATAAAACAAAGGAACAAAAAAAAAAAAAAAAAAAGATGAAATAATAAAAATGTATAAAATAAAAACATCAACAAAATAAAAAACAATATAATAAAAATAAAACATCAAAATAAGAATAAGAATAAAATAAATCATAAAATACAACAAAATAATAAAAGAATTAATAATTCAAATAAATTATATTAAAATAAAAAAATAAAAAATAAAAAAAAGAATATTCAAATAAACAGTAATCAAATCATAAAATGAAAAACAAATAAATATTAAACAAAAACAGTAAAACAAAATAAAACAAAATAGGAAAATGTGAATGGTGTTATCCAAAGCAACGCTTGCCATCACAACGCTAGAGAGTTGTGTGAGGTTGCCAGAGCACTGCTATGAAGTTGCTAGGGCATTCTGGGTGGTCTGTGGTCCAAGTCAAAAGAGCCCACACTCAAGTCTCTATGCAAGTCCATGTGACTTTTTTTTGCCAAATTGTTTTATCCATCAACAAGAGAACAGAGTAACAGCACACCTCTCCTCAAGCTGCATGAGCAATAATAACAATGATGCTCACCTTTCCTAGACATAATATACGCATCTCAACCGTTTTTGTTGTGTGTTAGTGTGAAGTGTGATATCCTAATACAATGTCAGATTTGACTAGCACTTCACTGTTCAATCACTATCTTTGCTCCAAGACTGCATAAATATTTGGTATTTAAAGAGCAGAGATTTTAAAGTCAAACTGTTCGAGCATTAAATTGATTTTTAAATAAAAAAAACTCCTGTTCCCTTCTTCCTTATACACTTTCTTAAGCTCTTTAGTTTGCAATCTCAATTTGTCACTCTGTCGTTGGCTTTGTGTTGACATCTTGCCAGTTATCTTGTGAAATCCCCATCTGAGCTGTTCTGTCGTACGTTTGTAAACACTTCATGACACACTTGGTGTCTTTCAAGCTTACTAGTGTAAAATCTTTTATTATCCCTGCATTTTTTTCTCTGATTGATTGGTATTTGTCACCATGAAGGAGATAAAGAAGGAAAACCCACAATCAGTCAGTGCTACAAATGACCTTTAATGTGAGAACAGCGCCACCGTGAGGTAGAAAGAAAAAAGAAACGGGTGGACTGAGTGCTGTATAAAAGAAAACAAAACTAATTGTTCATTAGAACAATGAGATTGCAAAAGTACAACGTCTAAACAAATCCAGGAAAATAAAATCATGGTTAAACATTCTCTTTAGTCACTTTAGTCAATAGTAACTATTATTTCTTATTTTATTTTTTGTGATTTTGCTGTGGACATGTTTTCGTTCGTTTCACCCTAGCATGGTGGGTTCACAATAGTCGAGTTGTAACCAGACTGCTGTGGTTGCTCCTTACCTCCAGCTCAAATATGTAGGAGGGCAGATCCTTCAGGACGTTCTCAGAGATGTCCACCTCCCTCAGATGAGTCTTCCAGAAGATAGAGATGGTGTCAGGAAGAACCTCGATCTGGTTGTTTGAAGCTTTGCAGACTTTCTGTGGGGTAAAAATGGTCCCTGATTATCATCATACTCTAACAACACATACCATGGTATTTAATGAAGCACTATCTTAATATACCATGGTACATAACTATGGCATTCATCTAACCCAAAATGCAACAATGTATAATGTATGCAATACTGTTTCCCGTAATTGTAACTGTTAATTACTGCTGTTCATTTTCATAAATACATGTATTTAACTGCATTTCACTTTTTCAGTTCCATATTTATTTTATTTGTAATATTTTGGTCCTCTAAAATAAATAAATAATAATAAAAAACAATTATAAACATAAATTTTTTTTTTTTTAAATTAAAAAATAATATATATATATATATATATATATATATATATATATATATATATATATATATATAAAATAAAAACAACACAAAACAATCAAAGAAGAAAAGAAATCATTCAAATAAATAATAATAAACTAAAAATAAATAAAACATCAAAATAATAATGAAATAAATAGTATTTTACAGCAAAAACAACAAAATAAATTCTTAAGCCCTGCAGACTGAACTAAACGTGTGTGTTTGCAGCAGTGACACACCAGAGGACAGGCCCAGGGATCCGGGAAGCTGGTGAGTTTGTTTCTGTTGACATTGAGACAGCTGAGGGCCTTCAGACAGTGCAGTATGGAGGAGGGAAGATCTGTCAGGCTGTTATCGGACACGTCCAGCTCCCGCAGCTTACGCAGGCCGATCCAGTTAGTGCCTGCAGCAGAAAACAGCTGTTAAGATCTGCCATGATAACCACTTTAAAACAGTGTAACACTGAACAACCATTCAGAGTAACTGTATACTTGCTGTATTCATTACATTAATTAAATAAATAAATGCGCAAAATCAAGGCCGGAAAAAAAACGTATTAGATACTTAAAGGGTAACTAAACCCTAAACCAACTTTTTTTAGTTAATGATCTGTAAGAATGGGGCTTTATT
This sequence comes from Semotilus atromaculatus, assembly GCA_031834385.1. Taxonomy (NCBI): domain Eukaryota; kingdom Metazoa; phylum Chordata; class Actinopteri; order Cypriniformes; family Leuciscidae; genus Semotilus; species Semotilus atromaculatus. The sequence goes on from JAULUF010000009.1 coordinate 27,330,357, forward strand.
AATGCTGTTCATTGATTCGAGTAACTTTTTTGACATTTGGGTATAAAGTGTTTTAATTCTACAATATATGGTGTAAAAACGTCTGAGTGCTGCCCTCTTCAGGTTGACCGGTGGGTACTGCAGTTGAATTTTCCTGTCGGATGTTTGCGGTGGTTCGTGATGTAAGCGGTTGATGGTGACGTAAGCAGGTTTCAGCTCACCACGCCCTTGGTACGAGCTACAACGCTCGTGGCAGTATAAAAACATCTTGTTTCGTCAAAATCACTGTAGCGAGTCAGGAGTTGGAATTGCGAGTATTGAAAACGATCAGGTTAGAGTATTTATTTCCTAAGTGGGATCTGCCCACTTTTCCAGCATTTTTCAAATATTGCCAGTGGGTGGAGTCAGGCTCTGACCAGGGGTTTAGTTACCCTTTAAGGAGTGCTTAAAAAAGTCATATTTTAAAATATAAATAACAATTAAAACGTTATTTAACACCATATCAATTTCCCAAAAGAATCACATATGAATATGTTACGAAAAATAAAATATTTAAGCTAGTGCCATTCACTGTGAAGAAAGTTCGTTCCACATATAATACATTTTGGTTTTGAGGTTGGTATTAAATTGTAAAATAGATATACAGTATACTATTTTTTTAATACACTTATGCCACATTTATCTTAAATGACTTCAATCATTAATAGTCTGATGAAAGGAAAATAATGTCTGTTAAGGAGCAGGAAACAAACATTTTAATTTGAAATACAGACCCAGTGCAGTAAACAGTGATCAGTGATCCTAAATCAAACTGCTGTGGATGAGCGATAGATAAACAGAGCCACTCTGCTAACCAGGTTGATGCTAACCTAAAGAATGTTGTCTATATTGCTTATGCAAAGATCTGTACGTATCAGCATGTGAGAAGCCAATAGGGAGTGTGTTTGTGTGTGTACCGTTAGGGATGTTGAAGAGGCTGGTGAGTTTGTTCTTTGCTGCAGAAATCAATTGCAACTGGCCGAGGTGAAGCAGACCGACAGGGAGACACTCCAACTCATTCTCACAGAAATTCACATCAGATAATCTACAGAGGAAAGAGGAATTATTAGCGAGAAAAAGACGATGTCCCTGACAGTTCCTGCAGACGTTTTTCCACATTTTCTGTGCTGAATTTGGGTCAAAACATTTGGATTTAACATGATAAATAGACCTGCTGATTACATTCAACTTGGTCCCACTTTAGCATGTGACCAAGAAAAATCACAAATGAGCTCTTTAATATCTCAACTGTAAAGCTGCAATATCTAATAGCTGTAAAGACTAGCATATTGTTAACCAGCTTCACTAGCTAATTTTTGCTAACTACACTGGTCCACCAACTAAACCAGGATAAAACAAGCCTTATAATTCATACTGGTCAAAGCTGGTCTTTTCATCAGGTTTCCTCTAATCCTTCTCCTGGAAGGGCCACTGTCCTGCAAGGTTTACTTCCAACCCCAATGAAACCTGAACCTGCTAATCAAGGTCTTACTAAGCATACTACACTTCCAGGCAGGTGTGTTGAGGCAAGTTGGAGCTAAACTCTGCAGGAGGGTATCCCTTCAGGACCGAGTTTGGACACCGCTGTCCTAGAGCTTCAGAAGAGGTTTCAACAATGTCTCAAACAGATCTCAAATTTGGAGATATGAAACAGTGTTGTTTTCATTAAACTAAAACTATTACTATGATAAAAATGATTACACAACTAGTAAAATAGTTTTTCATTTATTGAAATAAAGCTGAAATAAAATGAATATTAGATGAAAAACTTGAATAAACTCAAACGAAAATTAGAATTTTTGCCTGGGCAATTACCTGAATAAAATAAGCCGAAGTACTAAAATTACTAAGACTGATTTATAAAAAAATACAACGAAACAGAAATACACAAAAAACGAAACTATAAAAAATTACAAAAGCACATATCAAAATCAATTATAAATTGATTGATACAAATATTAAAACCTAAATAAAAATCTGAAAAATGAACAAATGAAAATAAAAGTGAATTCGAAATCCTAAAACATCACTGATATTAACTTCTGATCAGAACTTTTTGGAGAAACATCTGAAATTGATAATTAAGAGGACAATTTTTTATTTTTATAAGGATGTTTAGTCGTATTATAAAGAGTGCACTCAGAAAAGTAATTTTGTCTAGTCAAAAATATTTCAAGCATGAGGATAACAAAAGACTAGAGTGATTTTTCCAGATCTAAAATTCTCTGTGATTTTGACTGTTACGGACCTGCTGCAGATGATCTCCTGTGATGACGTTGGGGTGGGAATCTCTCGGAGCTGATTGTGGGAGAGATTGAGTGAACGCAGGTTTATCAGACCCCAGGGCACCACAGACGGCAACGAGCACAGACAGTTATGAGACAGATCCAGAACTGTGATCCGAGACGATACGTCCATGAACCAGTCCAGATTCAACCAGGGTAGCTTCAGTCCTGACCAATCAACATGGACAGCCTGTGGACGAGGAAAGTGAAACTCTGTGGGATTTTCCTGACACCGAGTTAAAGAAGTGATGATTAAAGAATCCTTGTGAAATCAAGCTGGTATTGATCATAATACATTACTACTGAGAATGTTGACGGTACACAATTTTTAGAAACACTAAATTGTGCAGTTTAGCAATAATAAATAAATTATTATATAATATTATAATAAAATATAAAAATATAATCATGTAATAATAAAATTATTAAATAGAATAAAAATACAGAACAACACATATACTATACTATACATACTATACATACATAATAATATGATTAAATATAATGTAATTTAAAATAGCAATAAAATGAGAAAGGTAACATTTTAGATAGATGATTCTACTAACTGTAAATAACTTTGCAACTAAATGTCAACTTGCTCTCAGAGTATTAGTTGACTGTCTGCTTAACACTTTTTTGATATTACCCAGTCTACTAATACTCTACATGAGTCATGACAATTAACTAACTTTCATTAGTTGCAAAATAATGAGTTAGTTGACATGTGGTTATTATGGTCAATTTGTAGTTTTTGTACTACATTTGTAGTACCTGAAAAAAAGGTACTTTTTTTTTTAAGTTGTGAATTAAAAAAAAGTGCAAAAATTTGACTTCAAGCCTAGCCTGGGTTTCCCCATGCTGCCTTGTGCAATTTTATTCCCGCTGCTAGGCAGCCTGGATTCCATGGACCAGATTTGGACCTCAGATAGGGAACCAATCACAGAACGGGGAGGGAGCAGCAAGACGATGACGACATCTATGCGACACACCGAAGCAGTTTGTTTATATCTATGGATCCAACATGGCAGCAGACGCGAAGTTACCTTTCGATGCAGCCTTAGATATTGTTCTAAGTAGTTTAGAACGCAAGTTTATTTTGAACAAAGAGCAACTTTTCTGTAGCTCTACATACGTCATCTGGTTTAACTGAAACGATTGGCTATTAGCCACGTACAAGCGCATTAAACGGTTGTGCGTAGCACCCAACAAACGGCTCTGGGCATTCGTAAACTACGCCCAAATACAACATGCACATGTTTATAAGCTCAAATTAATTAAGAATCCAATTACATGAATTTCATTCAGTTTTAAAAATCAATTATTTATACCACAGGAACTGCAAACTAGCTCCTAAAATATACACTTTTGGAATACTACCAAAATACAAATACTATCCAAAATGCTGTATGTTTATGCACACTAGGGCTGTCAATCTTCCTCTATAATACTATTCGAATTTCATTCCTTATTTTATTTAAAATTCGAATAATATTAGAATATTAAATGCTCAAATTCATCCTATTATTAATATTTACGACATTACGCAGGCTTATGGATCGCCAATGCCACTATAGCATGTGGTTGTTGTTACACGTTCTGTCCACTAGAGGGACATCTAATAAACATTTATTTGTGCTGAATATGGCTGAAGCCCTTCCGATGGTTTTCGGCAAATATCTCAGCGAAAACACCACCAACAATTCTGAAACGTATATCGTTCTTTTCAGTTCGACTAGACGGTTCAAACGTGCTCGGCGCTGGCCAAATCCGGTGAGATATGTGCGTTTTTCGCTTCACGGGCCCTTTAGGGGGCGCTTTTACGTCGTTAAACATTTACCATTTTTGACAGTATTGTTATGATACACCGTGGATAACGTGCACACTTGTGTTACGATTCAACTTTATTTTGATTACTTTATTCTTCATCAGACAAAACAAAAGCATTTCATTTTCACATGCGTGTAAGCAAAGGCATTAGCTTATTCGAATAGTAACTTCAGCATTCGAATAGTATTGATTTTATTAATATTCGAATTATATTCGAATTTCGGAATTCGTTCCAACAAGCCTAATGCACACATCAAGTTTTGCCAGTGTGTGTGTGAAAAGGGAATACATTTACAAAGAGGAACTAGTACTGACTGTAAAACTTCTGTAAAATAAAGCCGCAGCATTGTTCATGAGTCCAGCGCTGATCTTAAAATAATTTGTTAGTCAAGAGTGTGAATCAGTCTCACCTGCAGCAGTCTCCCATCCACAGGCATGTCTTTGTCCTCCAGGAGGCGCTGTCTGAGCAGCTGCCCGCTGAAGTCTGCGTGATCCATCAGGGTGTACGACGAGAAACCGGCTCCATTCTCTAGCAGAAAACATGCAATCTCCTTATTTCCTGAGTGGAGAAAACAAACTTCGGTTAGACCAGGAAGAACTGTTGCTTTATTTCTCCACACCTCTGTGCTGAAAGAGGAAGTGTGTGCAGTGGAGGAAGTGCATTTGCGCTGGATCAAAGTGGGAAACCTGAACACTGTCAAAATTCCCCTGCTTTCTCAGTGTGCAGTTCATCATGATAATGTATTACTTGACTCTAGATAGATAGATTCGAATTAAAAAAGCATAAGAATGACATCAAATCACAGACGAGTCGCACATTAACCATCTGAGGTCAACATGCTGGATTTTCTTCACTAGCAGCAAAATAGACTTAAAATACTCACTTGGTCATTTATGGTCATACAGATAACAGAAATACATTTGAAACTGTAAAAGGTCTACTTTTGTATGTGTTCACTTACAATCAAAACAAAACATTGTGCTTTTATAAAATAATTAAAAACAAATAGAGTGTGCTTTCTGCCGTCTCGGTCTCCGAGAACTTTTTTTCTGGAGCATGTCTCTAAAATGAAACAAAACTCAGCGAATACTTGTCACACAGACATGAGCTAATTATCTTTATAAAAATGTAAGAGTGTTTTTAAATTATCTAATTCAGAACAAAAACAAAATGTATCTGTTTATGTAATCTGTATGAACAGTCGTTCTTGTGTTAGCTCATTATCTGCTAATGTGAACACCTACTGACAGCGAGCTCTGAGGCTATCCATGCAAACAGTGTCAACGCCCACATCAACTCGATAAAACGCAATAAACTTAAAATATAGTTTTTACATAATGTATATGATCAACATTTATGAGTTTTGAGTAAATGAGTAGTATTATATATCTTCATAATTTTTTATTTTATTATGCTGCTCGCAATGCTTCATGGGATTGTAGTTCTTTCCCTTACTAAATCCATTTAGTACGGTACACAAAGGATGGCATGCAACCATGAATCTTGTAGCTTTGTATTTTTTGTTCAAATACCGGTCGTTTTTTTTTCTTTAAATCAAAGTTTGTAATGTTGTGAAATATACACTGAGCAGAAGCCTACAGTACCTGCCTGCGCTGCAGCATACAGGGGCAAACCGGTGATGATGGCAAACTCTGCTGAATTTACTGCGCAGTCCTCAGTGTCAGCATTGTATGTATAAACCAGCAGCTTCACCACCTCTAAATGACCCTGCTGGCACGCCGTAGCCAACATCCAGTTCAGCAGATCCTTACGGACACACGGACCTACAGAAAAAGAAAGTTGTTTCAGAAGTGGACAAATTATTATATTAATGATACAAAAGCAAAATACAAAGAAAATAGCAAAAAAAATAAGCTTTTGTTATATTGCAATAACCCGTACAATCGAATCATATCTTTGTCGGGCGGAAACCTTGTATCTTCGTATTTCATTTTTTTTCATTTTTTTTCATAAATCATTACTATTGGTCAACCTTTACGTCTGTCTTTGGGTTTAGCAAATATTTAACCAATGAAAAGTATTAAAAAGAGCTAGTGACTAAACCGTATAACTCCATTGGATCCTCAAACTGTCGGTAAAAACCTAACTCCATCTGCCTCTATTGTGAATGAAGTGACACATTTTGGACCGTCTCTGCTTGTCTAAATATATATATATGTATAAAAACTGTGGAAAGCACTTCAATTTTATAAACATGAGATTTTGTCTAAATGACAGAAAAAACTGAGCATCCAGATAGCTAAAATAAACTTTATAGCCTGTAAGTTGATGAAAACATGATGCAATGCACTTACTGCGGCCATTCTAATGTCTGACAAATCTCTGACATTCACCACAAAACTCCAATTGAGCTTGATTTTGGTAAAATGTTAATAATATAATGACACATGCAAGTTTCTGACCATAAATAAAGCCACGATATCAACTTTGACAACATATTGTTTAACTCTTTAAAAATATATATATATTTTTTTCCATTTCCTGAAAAGTAGCAGTTTTGGACATACAAGGTTTATCCCCGACAGTGAAGATATTTAATAAAACCTGCAATGAGCATTCAAAAAGTAAATAGGGTCAATTTTGATTTCACGTTGACATTAAAGTCAGCATGAAACAGAAGTTGTGATAGTCTTTTCTTCCGTATTGTTAAGTATATTCGAGTAAAACGGCTTTTCGAACAAGAAAAATTGGAGGGTAGGACTTGAGTTTGTCCATTGGGGAATTGATTAGACGGTTAGATTGTTGTGGTTTGCTATTGGTTGATCTCATGTGAGTGACAGGTTGTCCCGCTCTCGCACCAATAAACAAATCATGAGAGAAGAGATGTCGCTGCAAAAGGGAGGGGGAAGTTATTTTGATTAAACATTACGAGGGCAAAAAAAAAAAAAAAACATCATGATATGCACGATTTATAATAAATACTGAAATCTTCTATTCATTTCATGCTGATTTTAAAGGAAGTTGATTTTGGTTTCCGCTCACGTGGTATGGAGTCCAGCAGCTCTCGAACCAACACCTGATGTCCGTGATGTGCCGCTAAGACGGCAGGGTTATCTACGCTGGGCTCCTGTGGAACCACAACCCGCGCGTCCTGCAGCAAAAACCGAACAGCGTCCACGTCACCGTTCTGAACCGCCAAACGCAGTAGCTCCAGCTACACACACAAACAATAAAATTCTGTTAAATCTGTTTCAATAAAAATCGACATTTTGCTACATACCACTATACTTCAGCATCTGTAAAAAAAAAGAAGAATTTTTTTTTTTTACTTAATAACTCTGACACTTGAAAATTAAGCTCCAAGTGTCTTCTTTTTAAAACATACCACAATTGTCCACATACAGTACTCCACAAGGGTTTAGAAAAGATGACAATTTTAGACCATTTGTGAAACCACATCCAGTATCTAGTAAGAGGAATCAGCACTAGGTGGCAGTGATTCACTTTCACAAATGACAGATTACACCAAATTAATGGATAGTTTAGTTTGAAATTTTTGTTTTACAGTACCATTCAAAAGTCTGGGGTCAATACATTTGAAAGAAGTCTCATGCACAACAAGGTTGTATTTATTTAATTAGAAATACAGTGAAAACTGAAAAACTTTCTTATTATTATCAATGTTGAAAAAAGTTGTGCTGCGTGCTTAATATTGTTGTGGGAAACAGTGATTTTTTAAAGGATTCTTAGATTAACATAGTTCAAAAGAACAGCATTAATTTAAAATGTGTCCTTGCTGATTAAAAGTATTAATTTCAATCACACCCCAAGGTACAGTATATAGAGTATTTAACTAAAAATAAAAAAAATCACAGACAAACTGTGGTCTAACATATTTGATTAATGTTTTAGATTCGTTTAATTGATACATAACTGCAATAATTCATATTGCTCATCATGAACCTGGTGTTTAAAATATGATGGTCCGACCATAATTTTGGACAATGTTGAGAATGGAATACTAACACGATTCATTTGTCACACTGGAAACTGAAAATGAAGTAGAGTAGAGCACACTGAACTATGGGATACAGTTTCTATTAAAGTTTGCCCTGGATGCATATTTTGACAAATGTAGTGGATTGGTAAGAGTAGGACGCTAGTATGCCATTCCAAAAAAAGTCTTTCATTTACAAATGTGTAAATCAAATTTGATTTAATTTTAGGTGAAACAGCTGTTGCAAAAGTCACATTAGCTTAAATGCAAATATACACTTCCTCATTCTGTTACTGGCTCACTGTGGCCTACAGACAATAAACTCATCCTTTTTTTCCCCACTGATCTCTTTCAGGCTCTGAATAAGTGCAATACAATTTCTACTACTATTTCTGCAGTGTGCAGAATAAAAGTTTTACAAAAATACCTGGATGATCTATTACTGTATATTCCCAAGATGCACATCATGCTTTACGCAATGTACACCGTTTCAAACCGGCTTTACAAGCAAATGTTCCAGAACTCATTTAAGAAATTCCACTCATCAGTTCTATTTAAAGCTTAATAAATAAGAAAAAATATGCAACATACATTTTTTTTTTATTTAAGTCACTTGCTGAATTTAACAAACACAATGAAATCAAATGATGTTTAAAATACTTTTTTCTTTTTTTAAAATAGTATTACACTAAACATACGAAGCATTTTAGGGTAACAAAGAAATATTGAAATATTATATACACAAATTTCTCATCTCCAAGACCATTGAGCTCAATAACAAACTGATTGCGCAGGACTAATGCAATGAGCGTGGAGGCAGAGGCAGAGGATCAGATGTGTGTGTGTTAACTGATGGCTGGTTAGGAGCCATTACAGTCACACCATCAATCACTCCTGACCTCATTAGAGACCTGTAACAGCATTTACAGAGGAGTATCACTGCACACTAACTGACCACATGCTGAAATCACATCTGTAATCACCTTACTGTGAACAAACCCTTTTAAGAAACAAACACATCATGATTCATGATTTCTGCCTTTCTTTTTTAAATCATAGACTAAAACCAGTTTTTTTTACATCATAAAAGTACCATAAAAATACATTACCATTGTTTTGCCGTGTGTATTTTGATCTTATTCTCAGGTTAGGTATGAGAATTAGGTAGAGTTAGGTAGGTCGGGCCTAACTATATTAGTAGAATATAGTGCAAAAGTTCATGTATTTCAGAAATTCTTATTAAAAGGTGAAACTAATATATTTAGTTTAGTTATTTATATTATATACTATATACATATTATGCATGATTATACTTTTCACAGGGCCGACATTTCTGTTTTTAAAATCATGTAATATTCAAATTTTATGAGGTTTTTATAAAACTTTTGCACGGTATTCTAATTTTTCGAGTTTCACCTGTAGAATTTGGTCAGAAGACTGTGCAAGTCCTAAAACACTATGGGCCCTATCTTGCACACGGCGCAAATGACTTTGTACACTGATGCATGTATCATTCGTATTTTGCACCTGCGCAAAGCGGACTTTTCCCTCCACAGACGCACGTCGGTAAACTAGAGAATGAACTTGCGCTCCCTGGGCGGGTCGGCGCAAAAAAGGAGGCGTGTTCCGGCACAAACAATCCCTGGTGCTATTTTGCAGTTCCAGAAAACAATTGCGCCACTGACCAGAAAAAACCTAGTCTAAAGTCACTGCCGCGTTGAGCGTACATTCAGATGCTATTTTAAGCGCGCATGCTTGGTCATAATACAGAGTGTGAACAACGCGCATACACTGTAGATGATTCTCTCATCTACACAGATGCATTTTCCTTTTTGCAAATTATACATTATTATAAGGAAAAATATTAAAACACGAGGGAAATCATTGTTGTGTCCATGACGATGGGAAAAATAGGCATAAAGCTTACATATTTACCCAAATTATTATATGCATGTATAACCAAAGCTAATTTGGGTGGGTCTGTCCCATCTCCAATGTCACTTCTCTTTCTTTTACGGCCCTGACGAGAACATCGATCTCCTTGGCTGTGAACCGATTCTGAAGCGCGCCTGGTAAATGCGCCGTTATAATAGTATTGCGCCATGGAACAAGCGCACCTCGTTCATCATGCTCTTAAAGGGAATGTGATATGACGCTCTGATTGGTTTATTTCACGTTACGCCCAAACCACACCTATGAATAATGAAGCTACTTCAGACCGACCCCTTTTAAACTTGTGTCGGGCGCAAGAGTCATTTATCCCGCCGGTAAAAAAGCAACAGCGCCCACAAAGTTACTTGCGCTTCGCGCTTGATACTTGCGTTTCAGATCGTTAAAATAGGGCCCTAAAAGTCAAAGCTTTGGTAGGCAGTTTTTTTGTAATCATTTACATTTATTTTTAATTGGTTAATTTTCTTCTTATAATAGACAAACATGTAAAGGAAAATAATACTAATTCAAGTATAAACTACAATAAATCACACTTTCAAACAAAGGTGTCAGTTCTGGGTTTCTTGTCCTCAGCTCTGGGATTCTAGGCATCGGGAGTACTGATGTAGTCACACTTTAGAATAGGGTCCAATTCTCACTATTAACTAACTATTAACTACCAATCTTGCCTCAAACCCCTAATTACTGTTTATAAAATGGTTACCAAGGTCATTGTTGAGTGTAGGTATTGGGTAGGATTAAGAATGTAGAATCAGGTCAAGCAGAATAACGCATTAATATGTGCTTTATAAGTACTAATAAACAGCCAATATGCTAGTAATATGGTGTTAATAAGCAAATAGTCAATAGTGAGAATAGGACCCTAAACTAGAGTGTTACCTGATGTAACAGTGTCCAAAAGGGCAACCAAGTCATCAGTTTTTTATATTCCTGTTGTTTACCACAGACATAAGTTCATCTTTCTTAATTGATGCATGCTGTAACTTTCCTAAGATCCAAGATCCTTCTAAACAAAATATTACAAGATCCTTGCTGCAGAAAATAGCCTAACGTTATATTCAACCAGCACAATAATTTTGTCTTCTTCAGCCGGCCTTTGCAGTGTAACATCTAAGTAATGCAATAGAAAGAGTAATATTGTGAAATATTATTACCATTTCAAATAACTGTTTTCTATTGCAATATATTTTAAAATGTAATTTATTCCTGTGATGCAAAGCTGAATTTTCAGCATTATTACTCCAGTCTTCAGTGTCACATGATCCTTCAGAAATAATTTCTAATATGATAAATTGCTGCTCAAGAAACATTGCAACCGACTTTACTTCAATGTTGTGAAGTATTTCCAAGTGAAACGGGTTTAACTTTAGCGCACCTCCTCACCATCGATCGCTCATAAGTTAAGTTAAAGGGGTGGTTGGTTATGATTTCACTTATCTAACTTTAGTTAGTGTGTAATGAATCTGTTTGAGCAAAAAACATCTGCAAAGTTACAATGGTCAAAGTACAAAGCAAAGGAAGATATTTGCTTTTAAAGAAATTGGACTACAACAAACGGCTGGTAGGGATTACACAACATTCCTCCCGGGTTAGTGACATCACAAACCATAACATTTACAAAAACCCACCCCCGGGAAGACCCAGTCCATGTTGAGAAGAGGAAGAGTTGTTTAGTAGAGCACATTTGTGAGTCTGCTCAAGCATCACATGCAATACAGTACGTAACACAAATGCAATAGCATGTCACTCTGTAAGCATCTTACAACAGTTCCCACACGAGCGATTTTATAGATTATTATGACAGAATATGCTAATCAAAGACTTGAAGATAGTTAACATCAACAACATAAATTCATCAACTAACCATTCAGAAACGTCCTGTTGCATTCTACATGTTGTCACTTCTTCTTGGGTCTGTCCATCATTGTCCGACTCCAGTTTAAACATTAAAGGCAGAACAGTTTCTGACATTTCAGAGCATGTCTGTGTGAGGCTGCTAACACACACAAGCTTTGGAAGCCCCACTCTGTTGGAGCAGCAGCTCATTTGCATTTAAAGAGACACACACGAAACTACACGTTTCTACTGACCATCAAAAAGGGACAATTTTAACATGCTGTAAAAAATTATCTGTGGGGTATTTTGAGCTAAAACTTCACATACACACTCTGGGGACATCAGAGACTTATTTTACATCTTGTAAAAAGGGGCATTATACCACCCCTATAAGGATATTCAACCCAAGGCGTCAAACTGACGTCATCAGAGAAGGAATAATAAAAGTATTTCTATAAAAAAGTTTTTAGGACCATTTTAGTTTCATGGTTTAGTATAGGAATTGGGTGAATTAAGATAAATTAGTCTACATTTGACATTGAGATGTCTGTGATACTGCAAAAGATTTGCAAATGTGTTCTGCTTGCTAAGAAGGTGGTTGTTCAGGTGTTCACAATGATTGCTAAGTAACTGCTAACCATAAAAATTAAATAAATAAAAAATCACATGGATTCGTTTAGTCAAACTAACAAGTCAGTGAGGATAGGAGCAGGCTTCACTCAATGTATAAACTAATGAATTTTTAAGAGTGCTGGCCTAAAAGATACATATAAAATGGAAAAAAGGGGCGCACTATGCATATAATGTTTATTTTTGCAAAAATAAACATTATATGCATAGTGCGGCCTCTTTTCTATTTTTAGTCAAACTAACATAATGGCTGCATTCATTTGAAATAGCATATTCTGAAATCATGCCATTGGTTGAGCCAAAAGGTAACGTGTCAGGTGGTTTAAACAAACAGTTCATTGTCAGCGTTGACATATTTCAGGGAAATCAATATGCAAATGATTTTCTTATTTATTTCTGCATATTAAGCTATGATAGGAGGAAGTATTGTAACTTAGAAAATCAATACATTTCACCTGTACTTCTAATGTATGCCTTGTCAAATCCAAATGACTTAAGCTTGTTTTTTTTGCTGCTTTTCAAAATACCGTTTTAGTTTGATTGTTACGCCCACACAGACGACTAGAGCAGATTTACAGGCCATTTACAGTTTTAACATTAAAAAAACACATCAGTCTACCATCAGAAATACTTGCTTATCAGCAAGCATCACAGACTGTAAACACATGCAATTGTAGTGTTTTGAGTAGGAGGTCTATGGCACGTCGATATCATGTTTCTACTGTTTTGAAAGCACATAACTAATGAGTGCAGTGTATTTCGCACATTGAACCTCAAAGTGAAAACTGAGAAGCAAGTGTGAAAAAAGCTGAGATGTTTAATATCTGTTAATAGGCTCTTTTCTTTAAGTACTGTATTGTGTGTCTATGTAACAGATATCAAGGGTTTCACTAGAAGCATGTTTTTAGTGCACGCAGATCAGAAAAGCTAACACAGTCTTATGCTAAGCCAAGCCGGATACTGGACCATTGCTCAAATTTATGTTTATACATTTGAAAAAAACACCCTAATCCTCAGTAATAAACTTTGACGATTAACTCATCGTGCATCGTTTCTGCTCCAGACTGATACATAAAATCATGCAATTTACATTTATGCATTTGGCAGACGCTTGCATTCAAGACAAGTAACACATTTTTTCCATTCATGCATCTGAGTATCAAACCCTTGATGACCTCTCGCTCTCTACCGTCTGAGCAACAGGGACTTGTTGAGAAGAACGTGTTAGATTTTTAAGCACTCAATTTCTTTTTTTCTTTTCTTTAAAGCACCACACTGCCAACCACCCACAACAACCTAGCATAGCATCACAGTGGTGAGTTTTACTCACACCTCCAGTTTGCTTCACATCAATGTACTTTGTAATGAGTGAACTGTAAGTTGAGTGTTTGCTAAAAGACAATATTCTTACAATGTGTAAAATGATCAACTGTACTACTGGTATTGCATTTCGATTTAGAACATTTTACATGAGCAGCAACTATGTACATATAAATTGGCATTAGCATGTTGCTTTTCAGTATTTCATGAGTTATATGTTTGTTTGCCTGCTTTTTTGGCTATTTTCATGGCGAAAATCATATTTAAATGAAAAACATTTATGTAAACCATTTACGTAAAAAACACATATTTTGCATGCATATTTCATAAATTAATTAAACAGGTAAGAAAAAAATGTCAGCTCTCAAAAAAAACATGGCATAGTTTATTATTAACTATTTGCGGTTTTATTTTATTTTGTTTAAATACTCATATAGTCACATGAACACATTGTGAAATCAATTACATTAATTCAGTTAAAAGGTATGAACATGGTTGAATTATGGCTAACTGTGGAACAAGCAATATTCAATTAGTTTAAATGCTTGATAAAAAAAAAAAAATTAAAAATAGGGATTTATTAATGATAAGCATATAAACCTGGTTAATTTCTATTTAAAACACATCCAGTTTATTAGTACCATTACAGAAATCTTACACGTTTCTTAGCGGTTTCATTTATGTATGATTGACAAATATACATCGCATTAAGTTAGATGATTAGATGGTTTATGTTAAAACTGTGCAATCCAAATGTATGGACATTTTATTCAAATACACAAATCTTAAATGTAGCCCTAAATATTATAAAACATGAAAGCACAAAGTGAGAAAATGATCAAACTCACCCCATCCGGTCCCTCTCCACTGTTATTCTCGCAGGAAAGACGGATTAGCTCGCGTGCCCTCTGGTCCTCTCCATCAGTATAGGCCTCTTGGATGTTCTTCAGAGTGGGCGACTGACTCAAGGAATGGCTGCCAAACGCTGACTGCTTGGCTCCCATCTCCGGAACGCCTGCGATTGGGGCATAGCCACAAACCGTATACTCAGTAAAAGAGAAGGAATCTTAGCACACGCTCATGCTAAAGCAAAGATGACGCGATGGGAAATGAGCCCCAGATACAGGAGGAGAGGGAACAGCCGGGAATCAGGTCAGCCTCATAAAGAATTCACATGCCTTTCCCCCCGGACTGGTGAGGGTGTATTTGCGCAGTCGTGCTTTTCCACGTTCACCTTTGATGTAAAGAGCACCTACTCTGGGTGAGAGTGAGATCGGGAAGAAGATAGTGATGCTCACGAGTACATAGTACTGTATGCATATTAAACGCATGCATGCAGCTCCTAATAGCAAACAACAAAAGCAACAGTCTGGACACAAAACACACTTAAAGTGAAAAAGGCATGAATATTGGTAGTTTGCACTAAATATTTTTGGGAAGTTAACATGCTCTGTGGTGTGACATGCTAATCTCTATCATTTTTTTGTAATTATTATGCATGTAGGTTTGCCACCTTGTATTGTTTTACAAACTAAATGAAGTATTTGTACTTTGAAAAATCAATTTGTCACACTACAAGATCATTTAAAATGAGCTAGATAGAACGATAGACAGAACATTTGAATGATAGAACAATAGACAGGCAGATAGACAGAATGATAGAGCCAGACAAATAGAACGATAGACAAAACGATGGACAGAACGACGGACAGAATGATAAGACAAGTAGATAGACAGAATGATAAACAGAACGATAGACAGGCAGATAGACTGAACGATAGACAGAACGAAAGACAGAACGATGGACAGGACAGGCAGATAGACAGAACGATAGACAGGCAGATAGACAGGCAGATAGACAGAACGATAGACAGAACGATAGACAGAACGATAGACAGAACGATAGACAGGCAGATAGACAGGCAGATAGACAGAACGATAGACAGGCAGATAGACAGAACGATAGACAGAACGATAGACAGGCAGATAGACAGAACGATAGACAGGCAGATAGACAGAACGATAGACAGAACGATAGACAGAACAAAAGACAGAACAAAAGACAGGCAGATAGACAGAACAAAAGACAGAACGATAGACAGAATGATAGACAGGCAGATAGACAGGCAGATAGACAGAACGATAGACAGAACGATAGACAGAACGATAGACAGAACGATAGACAGGCAGATAGACAGGCAGATAGACAGGCAGATAGACAGAACGATAGACAGGCAGATAGACTGAACGATAGACAGAACGAAAGACAGAACGATGGACAGGACAGGCAGATAGACAGAACGATAGACAGGCAGATAGACAGAACGATAGACAGAACGATAGACAGGCAGATAGACAGAACGATAGACAGAACGATAGACAGAACGATAGACAGAACGATAGACAGAACGATAGACAGGCAGATAGACAGAACGATAGACAGAACGATAGACAGGCAGATAGACAGAACGATAGACAGG
The DNA here is from genome assembly GCA_031834385.1 of Semotilus atromaculatus. Taxonomy (NCBI): domain Eukaryota; kingdom Metazoa; phylum Chordata; class Actinopteri; order Cypriniformes; family Leuciscidae; genus Semotilus; species Semotilus atromaculatus. The sequence goes on from JAULUF010000009.1 coordinate 27,346,662, forward strand.
CAGATAGACAGAACGATAGACAGGCAGATAGACAGGCAGATAGACAGAACGATAGACAGAACGATAGACAGAACGATAGACAGAACGATAGACAGAACGATAGACAGAACAAAAGACAGAACAAAAGACAGGCAGATAGACAGAACGATAGACAGAACAAAAGACAGAATGATAGACAGGCAGATAGACAGGCAGATAGACAGAACGATAGACAGAACGATAGACAGAACGATAGACAGGCAGATAGACAGGCAGATAGACAGGCAGATAGACAGAACGATAGACAGAACGATAGACAGAACAAAAGACAGAACGATGGACAGGACAGGCAGATAGACAGAGCGATAGACAGAGCGATAGAAAGAACGATAGACAGAACGATAGACAGAACGATAGACAGAACGATAGACAGGCAGATAGACAGAACGATAGGCAGAACGATAGACAGAACGATAGACAGAACGATAGACAGGCAGATAGACAGAACGATAGACAGGCAGATAGACAGACAGATAGACAGAACGATAGACAGAACGATAGACAGAACAAAAGACAGGCAGATAGACAGAACAAAAGACAGAATGATAGACAGGCAGATAGACAGAACGATAGACAGAACGATAGACAGAACGATAGACAGGCAGATAGACAGGCAGATAGACAGGCAGATAGACAGAACAAAAGACAGAACAAAAGACAGAACGATGGACAGGACAGGCAGATAGACAGAGCGATAGACAGAACGATAGACAGAACGATAGACAGAACGATAGACAGGCAGATAGACAGAACGATAGACAGAACGATAGACAGAACGATAGACAGAACGATAGACAGGCAGATAGACAGAACGATAGACAGAACGATAGACAGAACGATAGACAGAACGATAGACAGGCAGATAGACAGGCAGATAGACAGGAACGATAGACAGGCAGATAGACAGGCAGATAGACAGGAACGATAGACAGGAACGATAGACAGGAACGATGGACAGGAACGATGGACAGGCAGATAGACAGGAACGATAGACAGACAGATAGACAGACAGATAGACAGACAGATAGACAGGCAGATAGACAGGAACGATAGACAGAACGATGGACAGGCAGATAGACAGGAACGATAGACAGACAGATAGACAGGCAGATAGACAGGCAGATAGACAGGAACGATAGACAGGAACGATAGACAGGAACGATGGATAGACAGATAGACAGGAACGATAGACAGACAGATAGACAGACAGATAGACAGACAGATAGACAGGCAGATAGACAGACAGATAGACAGGCAGATAGACAGGAATGATAGACAGGAACGATAGACAGGAACGACAGACAGGAACGACAGACAGGAACGACAGACAGAACGTTAGACAGATAGGCAGACAGATATATTTTTATTGGGGTAAACTACAATAACTTTAATATCTATTTTATATCTCTGGGTAGATCATCAGCTAGACAGTAAATGGGAGTTTTATGATATCAATCCAAGAGGCCAGTGAAGGTCAAATCAGTCACTCCCTCCTATTATTCACATTACTCCATCGAGCCCTTTAACATTTATCTGGTGGATGTGGCCAGCGGCAGACACTGCTCCATTAACATCAGGTCTGCTTTGATGTAAAGGAGCCGGACCTGCGGGTGAGTGCCGGTATGGCTGTGTGCTTTAATAGAAGAGGTTCATATGAATAATTGAGAACATTTTTCTGATGATGAGAGGCCGGAGAAAGCCTGAGGGAGGGTAACCATTAGAACAATCCAGCCTGCATCAATACGGTCTCAGCTCACGTAACGCCCATACCAAATCAACCTGGAGGAGAAACCAAAGCCAAGACAATAGCTTCGTTCTGAAACCAGCAAGCTGACAACATAGACAGATTTTAAGGCATTTAAGATTATCATAATGTGAAAGAAAGATAAGCATGAACACAGTTCAACTTGTTGCAACACCAAATTAGCTTGTGTCACCTTCAATCAATGACTGTAAATGAAAATTAATAACTTGAAAATGAAAAGCATCACAAAAAGCTCAGCGAAAAAGTTAATCCAAGATTGTAGACAAAGTGGGAGAATTCTAGACTAAGAATATACTTATATTAGAAAACTTTATAGAAATAAAGTGATAGATAGATAGACTTATCGAATTGTAGAATGACAGATGTTCTGTTTAAATGATAGAACGATAGACAGACAGATATATCGACAGAATGATAAACAGAATGATCTGATGATATAACGACAGACAGACAGAGACAGAATGATTGAATGTAGAACGACAGACAGAATGATCAAATAATAAACCGATAGAACAATAGATATGTGTGTTAAAAATGATCTTAATTGGTCTATGTATGTAAAGATAAAAATTAAGAGAGCTCACTGTCAACATTGGGCTGAGCAAAAGATTGAATATTCACATACAGTTGCAATGATTTTGTGGCTATATGAAATCAAAAGATGTTTTAATAGCATCTTCAATTTAAATTTCAGGGGGAAAAAAAAGTGTTAGAATTGGTGTTTGACTTTACAACGTAATTCATTTCAAACTGTCAGTTTCAATGAATCGATTTAAAATCTGACGCAATTATTCATTTGTATCATCACCCTGAAATGTTAACGAAAGTCTCAACATGGCATGTTTAATGTATTAAAATGTTTTATATAACAATAGGCTGTGTTTTGGTAAATATTGCATGCATATAAATTAACATTATATTTGTGCTTATTTAGAAAAAAAAGTGGAAAAAATTAATTACAAATTTTGAATCTAGAATGGCTGCTCTCAATAATATATAAAATAATGTCATCTACTGTATATAATTTATGAAAATATCAAGTTATGTTAAATGTATTCAAACCCTTAAAAATATCAATATTCACCTCGAGATATGATATTGCAAACCTCTTAAATTTGAAATAATATGTATTGTGAAAAGAACTACCGGTATACAAATAAATTAATTGAATTAAATGTCAGCTCTTGAAAAGACACTTAAAGGGATAGTTCACCCAAAAATGAAAATTCTGTGATTAATTACTAACCCTCAAGTCGACTCTTCAGAACACAAATGAAGATCTTTTTGATGAAATCGGAGAGCTTTCTGTCGCTCTTTGAACGACATGAGGGTGAGTAATTAATGACAGAACCCCCTAAACATCCATTTACATATAAATGAAAAGTGTTAACACTTACTCAACATCTGCTGATTAGATCAAAGGCCTATAAATTTAAATTTTTTTGATAACTTTCACCATATTTTATTACCACTTGTCCATCCCCTTAAACCATAGAAAACGTTTAAAGTTTGCTGCCGCTAAGTATAAGACTATCAAGACCACTCAAACCACAAATCAGACAATGAAAAGAAAGTCTGAGGATGATAACAAAGACAGAAAAAAAATTCAATGACTGAATTTGAAGGTATAAAGAGTCTCTGAAAGGTTCACCACACTATCACTTCTCATTAAACCCAATTCCCACTATGAACACTGACCGAAATGCAGGAAAGAACCAAGACATCCACAATTCAAACACGCTGAGCGCTCTGTCAGCTACACATACCTTATCATTCTGCACGGATCTATCCGGCAATCATCTCATTACTGTCCGTCACAAATCCACAAGCTTGTACGTCCAGTACTTGGAGCTTAAACCTGACTATAGAGCAGAAAGATGCTTCACAGAACAAGAATCCCGTCTCCTCCCTCCATGCTGTCCTTAATGGCAAGGTTATCTTACACTGCAAACACATTAAAGAGTGAAACCCAACCCACCCTGGCCTGCTGCTGTGTCTCTGTCCCTCCCAAGAGGACCTGAGATTGCGTTTGCAGCTAGCTCAAGCCGCGCTAAGCCAGATTAGCACATTGGCTTCTTTCTGCAGCATGTGTTACCATCGCACAAGACCAGCGCTGCTCAGACGACACAATCAATCACACACAGTTGTGTGACGGGACTCAGACACAAGCCACGCTGCTCTAACACACACCGATGGATGCACGCAAAGTCACTGTTGCTAATGGCAACAGTGTTGCTGATGCTGAGCCGGCAGGGAAAAGGAAACCCAACACCTATGGCATGAGATTTCACCTCTGGGGGGATATTGACTGTTTTTCACGGGATGCTTACCTCATCTGTTTTCCGGCAGAATGCAATGCAGTGCAACCCAGAAATTATACACAATGGGTTGTGAAAGTATTTGCACCCCGTCAATTTATTTTTCACATTTTATGTTGCAGCAGCATTATGTTAAACTGATTTAATAAAAAAAAATTCTAATTTTGTAACTCCATACACCATAATAACAAAGCAAAAAAATGATTTATGACAACTTGGCCAATTTTGAATTGCTTAATTAGTTCATCTGTGGCAAATTCAATTGAATGGGTACGATTTGTAAAAGTACACACCTCTAAATAAAATGTCTGAAAATGCATATCAAAGAAAAAACCAAGCCATGAGGCCAAAAGAACTGACTGGAACAACCAGGACTCTTCCTAGAGCTGACCAAACTGAGCAATTGATGGAAATGGCCTTGGTTGGTGACCAAGAAGCTAATTGTCACTCTGGTTGTGCCTATCCAACCTGACAGAGCTTGAGAGGATCTAAGGAGAAGAATGGCAGGAAATCGCCAAATGCGGATGTGCAAAGCTTTTCACATCATACCCGAAAAGACTTGAGGCTGCAAGGTGCTTTAACTAAATACTGAGGAGAGTTTGAATACTTATGCAATGCACTTAATTAAATTTTTCCTTTTTAATAAATTTGCAAAGTTGTCACAAATCTTTTTTTTGCTTTGTCATTATGGGGTATGAAGTATAGATTGATGTGAAGAAAAAGTCATTTGAAGTAGTTTAACATAAGGCAGCAACTTTTGCAAGAAGGCACTGCGTATTACAAAAAAAGGAATACAGTTCATTGGACTGCTAAATTAATGTTACATTTTGAATTGTCTGAATGCCAGTCAAAAGTTGAGGCACATTTGTAAATGTAAAAAACATTTTCATCTAAAGGTTAAATATTTAAAATAAGTGTTGAAGACATTTTTGTCACTGCTCTGGGAGAAATGTGTTACTGTGAAACATCTACTATAATATTTATTTTGTGTGATTTATACATTATTTAGTTAAGCAGCCAAAACTAATACAAATATGTGCAATATATATATCAATCAATGTCAGATGTTTGGACCCACTCTTTATTATGACTATTTTCCACATTCACCATAAATAAATATCCTAATATATAATTTATTTATCATTGTGTCATCAGAGAAGAGAAGAGATGTCACTGCAAGAGGGAAGGGAAGTTATTTCTCTATATGAATCTGTGGTCAACCCTATTTTCATCAGTATCCAGATTTGACTAAAGAGTGAGAACTGAATGCACATACTGAATATGATATATTCATAACATAATGCAAATGAAATGCAAGCATACAGCTCAACCCCACACTCAAACTTGAGTATATGTGAGAGGAAATGACATGCAATGCCATAAACACCTATCTGAAGAAAAGCTGGGTTTCAGTTCATATTTCTAAATATACTGTAACGTGTTCAGACTGTGAAGTTCCTCGAACCAGAACTGCACTATGTTGTTTAAGGTTTCAGAGGGGTGAAATGAACAACTAAAAAGGAACAAATTATACATGCTACTTCTTACATGGTACACTAGGCCAAATTGAATTCACTCTTAGTATCACTATATCAATTTCTCACTTGCATGACACAGTAAAGTCGCTGAACTGGTGTTTCTCTCAAAGGAAAAATATTAGCCTTCATAGTGCTATGATTATAAAAAATGGAATGAATCCACAAACTGCCACACTTCTGTTTATGCACTGTCTGGCAATTTGTAAAACAATGAGGAAGTTTCTCTGACTTCAGTATGTCTTCACTGAGAAAAATGTCACTGTTTTTACAGTTTCTTTAGAGGGTCTGCTATGAATCTCTGTCAAAGTGATGTTCTGGAGACGCTGTAGATCACTGGCAGACCAAGCGCCAAATGTGCCAAATTTACAAAATAATTAAATAATAATCATAAGGTTTAAAGATATAATCTAAATAATGAATGAATAAATAAATAAATGAATTAATTATTAAAAATGAAAAAGTAATCATTTATAATAATTTAAAAAAAAAAATGTTTTAATTAATTCTTAATTAAATGTTAAAAAAATTCAAAACAAAATAAATGTAATATTTTATAATAATAATTTAAAAATAAAATAAAAATAGACTTATTAATCATTTAAAAAAAAAAAAATATATATATATATATATATATATATATATATATATATATATATATATAAATAAACAAGCAAACAAACTGTGTCCTGTGAGAGTTTGAGATTCATTTCGGACCCTGTTGAATGTAGAATGGTTTTCTTACCATCTTGCTCCTCCATGCCGCCTGGATCTGTGGTCTCTCTGACGTTCCAATACGACGACATATTTCAGGATAAAAGCTGCCGTTTCATTTTGAGGACGTCATCATTGATCGAAGATATGTGAAATACCCCTTGAGGAACAGATTGTGAGACATCCATCAGTTTGCTTGTCTTTTTAAAAATTCAGAGACACCGACTTGTAGACAAGTGAAAAGGAACAGGACAACATGTAGAGTGCAGAATATATCATTTTAGAATATTCATTGCATTGTTGCAATACATGAACAACATAAACAACAAATATACACATATTTTTCTTTTATACACATTACTGGTGTTATTCATACTGTAGGTGCAGGTTGTTTAAAAACAAAAAATTGTCTTTATGAACCCTTACTTTAGAAGTCAAATTCTGTTTCCTTTGGGAATGGGTCCAAATATGAAAGTAAAGTTAAGTTTTCCAATTATTTGAATATGAAAATACAGCAACAACACCAGTGGCATCTGGGACATTTTAATTTAGTTCTTAAAAAATATGCCAATGCCAACCATCTTTTTATAGATGTCCAATCCAAAGTAAGTCTGCTGGTATTTTACTGTCCATTCTAAGAATTATTCTACAAGTCTACAATCCACCACAAGAAACTGATGTATCCAGCAAAACCCTTTTCCAGAGCTGATGTGTTGTGCCAGCTAATGATGTGAGTGACTCATTTTTCCTGGGCTTGAGGTCATTGGTCATTTGGTTACAAACAAAACAAGCTTTCTTTGGCGAGTTACAGTAGGCTACATTGAATTTTTAAGAGTGACCACTGAAATGCTGGTACGGCCAGACACATTTTGACTCGCATTTTGCAATTAAATGTTTTGAAAGAAAGAATGAGTCCCATATGCAACGTCACGAAATATTTTAAAACACTTTAAAATACCATGGCAAACATTTAGTACCATATCAAAGTACTGTCAAATGTCACCAATGAACCATGGTTCTAGTACTTTATTGGGTAGGCGTACTGTAGCCTATACCCCAGATATTAGCCTAACGTTTACAACTTCTTTTTAATCAAGTAGGAGAAACCGGGGCTAGCCTATATTTTTAAACATCATTTTGAAAATATAGTATGGACACAAACGTGTAAGACATGACTACAGAAATATACAAGTTATTATTATTATTATTATTTACATTGTTGGCTCACGAGATTGAAACTAGCTACAAGAAAAATCACTGCTATAGCAAACCTCAGATCTACTTTAACAACTTTCCTCGGGGTCCCCAAATTGTTGAATAAATGTTATAGTTTACAATATCCCACATACAAAACCTCCTGACCTGTAACGTTACTGCAAAGGCTGCACGGCGCGCTAAATATAAAAGCTGCACGCGCACGACGCGCGAAATAATGCAAGCGTTCCAAACCAAACTAACGTTGCGTCGCGACGCAGACAGTGTACATGAGGAATACATGTGGTGTCTAGTCAACAACATTATAAGATAGTTTAGTATACTTACCACACACTTGAATACATGATATATCCCGTAAAACCGCGGAATAAAGCGGGGCTCCTCATATGCTTTCGGATTGGATCAGTTTCGCAAACGCTCACGGATCAAACAAAATTTCTACTTCCTGATCTGAGGTACATATCTTTCCTGAGGAGTTGAGAGTCTGCTTCTCATTGTACACACACGCACCCTCGCGCTTGTTTTCAAACCTGCTGGGGACTTTCCATAGACTATTGTTTGAGTCCATTATATTTCTGTATCGTAAATGTAACCGTCCCTCACAAATTTTACATTTCCAACAAGACATTAATAAATACGACACAAGTGTATTTTTCCTTGTTGGCTGTCCATTAGGGTGACTTCAGAGTTTATTAGGACACTTGTTGCCATGGAAATTATTTGGAAAAAATGTGCCAGTCAACCTGAATTCACGGTTTCTGTTATGAAACCTGTTTACATGATCATTAGCGAAATTTGATTTGCCAAGTTTATTTCATTCACTTCAACTGTCTTCACAAGTCACGTTCCAGCATGTTTCAGAAGTAGGCTATTTTCAAACTACATTATCTATAGAATATAAAAGAGGTCACATCAGGACACAACATGTGTCTGGCACTTTTATGTCAGAGAGGCTGATTCTATTAAAAGTAGGCCTAACATAATTAAACTTTTCTTTTTTTTGTAATGTGAAAGTCATATTTTAATCTTTCTTAAAATGTTCTTACCGTCTTTTCTTTTGCCGTTGTTGCAGAATTGTATTGCTATTATTTAGGTTTTATGTAAATCCACTTGTATTCAGATTTTTATTTTTGGAATACCACTCATACATTTTCTACTCGACAATAGATGCATAGTGACAGCACTAGACCCTGTAAAACAAAACAAAAAAGATGTGCAGCCTTTCAGAAATGCCTTGAATTATTTTGTGCATTAGAGTTTCTAACCAATTAAAGAATTTTCAATCATAAAATAAATTGTGGTTATTTAACTTAATATATCAACACTCCCTGTTTCCTGTAACAAAAAGGTTTTATTATTTTGCATTGTCATAATTACAGCAAAAATGACAGGCCTTTTAATTATAAGGGGGTTAAAAAGGTTGAGAGCCACTGTTTAATATCTTAACCAGATCTTGTAAAAAACATATTGTATGCAAATGCACTGTCCCTTTGTTCATACTTAACTATGGCCTACTTTTGTGAAAATCAACCTTAATCAAGGAAAATCAAGGAAGTGATTGAGTTACCCTCAAATGTTTGTGCCCATAAACCTAAATACCTATTTAGGTACTTGTATAGAGTATATTTCGCACCACTTCAACAGATCAAAATGACAATAAACAGTTACTTCATATGATTTTTTTTTTATTTATTGATTGATTCAGATTCATTTTTTAAAATCAATAGCTATTTAATAAGTCAAAGTAAAATATATTTTAAACAATTGCGTCATTTCACTGGTCATATGATGTGTATGTACATTTACAAAAGTAAATCACTTTTAATTCTAATTATACATTAACATATGCAGGGCAACGCATATACCATATACAGTGCTGAAAATGATTAATCATTTCAATTTGCATTCAGCATCACAAAGTGAATGTAGTACCAGTTAAATGTTTTTTTTTTTGCAGTTGTGTTTGGTGTCAGAGAAGCAGAAATGTTTTAAGACAGCTTTGAGGCGAATTGCAGGACCATTTCGGAATTTCAATCAAAAAATTTGATTTTTACACATAACAGACTATACTTGGGTGCATATTTTGTTATATATTACCAGGAGACTTTTAAAGTCACCATGAAATCAAAATCGACCATTCTTTTTTTTTTTTTTTGAAATATTGCATTATTATAAATGATTTATTCATGCACATCATTATTATTTTATTTTGAATGAATGTGCAATCTTAATCTTTAATCAAAATAACCTCCCGTCCCTCTTGCAGCGACATCTCTTTCTGATGATGTGTTACTGGTGTGAGGGCGGGACAACCTGTCACTCACATAAGATTAACCAATAGCAAACCACAACCATCCAATCACTTCCGTTCCAACAGGAAAAAATCAAGTCCCGGCCTACATTTTTTCCTGTTAGAGAAGCCATTTCACTCGTCACAATAAGGAGGAAGAAATCGCAACTTCCACTTTATGCCGACTTTAAGACCACTAAGAAGAATTGCAAAGCCTGTGAGTATGTGTTCAGCCAGGCAAACAAGCAACAATGGTTTGCATGTGAATCTATTGCAATAACTACATTAAACATATTTACTTAAGTTGGATATAGTATATTTCTTTATATTACTAAATATTGAGAGATGATGGATGACTTTGCTTGATTTAAAAACATCCAGATTAAATAAAAAAATAAAAAACACAAACTTTCTTTTAAATCTGTACAGCACATCTACATCAAATAAACAGACTGGTAGAAAAAGAGCTGAAATGAGACTGATGGTTAAAGCCAGAGTTTCTTCATCCGTAGACTGACAGATGCTGTTATGAACACGGTGGAGATAGTGGAGCTTCAGATCACAGTTTCAGCTGCTCGCTGAGTCTAATAGTGATGGCTTTGACCTCGGTGTACTCTGCCAGTGCATACTCACCCCTGCACACACACACATTTCAAGGAAATGGTCATAATTAAACTATGATGGAAAAACTAACATTACAGAACATAGACATTAGGGAGAAAAAATTTTCAAATTATCGGACGGGTATGAAACGAGATAAACACAAACGGAAAAACTGAACCCAAAGTATCGGCACTCACAGCTCTCGGCCGTTTCCTGACATCTTGTAGCCTCCGAATGGAGCTTGAGCATGTAAGGCGTTGTAGCAGTTCACCCTGGAGAACAGAAAGAAACATGACCTTTGACCTCATGTTGAAAATTCCAGCTCATGTCATTTTTGTATATACATTACTGGCCAAAAGTGATGTCCGACCTAGGAAAACTGGTTACTTTGCACTTTATTCAAACTTTTAATGACAAACTTTTGTTTGCATGTTGTAAAGTTGCGTCTGGAGTGTAAAACTAATGTATGAGTTCCACGTTTTAATTGTTTCACTTGTCATGATGCAAAGATACACACAGATTGTTTTGGCCGTCATTCCAAGCTTGGACTCATTATTCCCAGCCAATAATTCAATAAATAACTATGTGGCAGGTATTAGCTATATTATTAATTTTAGCTATAATATTATTTTGTGGGTTTTAGTCAAAAAATCTTCCTTTTTTATTTTATTTGTATAGCACAATTTAATAGGCTACAACAGGTGTTGCCCAAAATACTTCACAATCACAAGATCAAACACTTAGAGTTAGACAATATACTAAAAAAAGAAAATAAATAAATAAGGAAACACTAACATATACATAGTAACGATCGACATCCGATTCATGGAAGTTCCCAAATGGTATTTAAAAGTGTTTTTTGAATAGCTTTTATAACATAATGGCCAGATGGAAGGAGCTGTCCTCTGCAACCAAAAGATTTTTTTTTTATCATATTCACTGAAACAGACACTATGCTCCGACAGAACAACATAAATCAGAAATCAGAAAAACGCTTCTAACTCCATCTGGTGCGTGTTATTTGTTTTGCAAAAATCCACCGCTCCCGGTTCTTCTGGTCCAGTCAGCGCAGGGCTGTGTGAGATCTGACTGTCAATCACAGTTCGTGCACACGCCACAGATCCCCCCTCCCCTCTCGCACACGTTACAATATCACATGCACACACCTGAAGTTCGCAGGTGTGTTGTATTGTATGAAGCGTGATGGCGGAGAGAAAATTTTCCAATTCCTCGGTTAACAACCTGAGCTAGGAGGTCCAAAACAACCAAAGAAAAGAAAATTATGCTTCGATGCTGAAGAGACGGGCACGTTTACAGAAAATCGGGTACACACGCACTGACGAGCACAAAGTCGATGGGAGGGTGCTCGGTGATAGTGGGGGAGGGGCATTAGAGTTGTAAACATTCAACATTTTGGCTAAGTACCCTCAATCTGGCAGACTTGCCGACTGCAGCTTTAAAAAGGTTAAATCTGGTCAGTCTGTTTTTGATATTGCTCATGTGCAGGACATGAATGGTGACAAAGTCCACTACCATGCAGAATGTAAAGAGCTGTGGCTGTTCAAGGAAGACTAGTGAGCATTTTGACCATTTCTTTGGATGAAAATCATTTGAATGTGGTGGGACCACCTCAAAACAGCTTAAAAAAACCCGGATGAGACCTCCAACCGTGAACTGTAAGCCAACGGCTGTAGGAGGCTGGATTGAGAGGTTGTGGCATTTGCCAAATAACATAAGGTTTGGAGTATGAAAGATTGGAGCTGTGTTCTGCAGTCCGAAAAGTCCAAATTGAACTTAGGATGGTGTCAGGTATGTTAGTAGGAGATGACTTTTAATTTTTAAACGTTTTAATACTTGTTTAAGCACCATTAAGCACAGCAGGGGAAACAAAATGGTATTGGGGGATCCATGTCTGTTGGAAGGATCTACAAAGTTGCTGGTACTTTGAAAATGGACCAATACTTGGGAATCACATAAATACTTGGATTGTTTTATGTATATATCTGCTATTCTGCTTTGTAGATATTGGTATCAGCCACTGAAAACCCCATATTAGTCCACCACTAGATTTTGCATTCACTTTTGTATTTGTTATTATAAATTACAGCTGGTGAATGTTTACACTCTAAAAGCTTAAAGATGAACTGCATGAATTTAGTGAGTCTCCTACCAGACGGTTCCAGCTTCCAGGGCCGCAGATACGCTCAAGGCACGATCGATGTTACGCGTGAACACGGCTGCCGTCAGGCCGTACTGTGAGCCGTTGGCCCTGTCGATCACCTCCTCCTGAGTCTTAAACTTCATGATGCACTGAACCGGCCCGAAGATCTGCAAAATACACACATCAGTGCAACACTAATGCCCAGGCTTTCTACAGGTGCTTAAAGGAATAGTACATGCTAATAATGCTGATGTCATTATTTACTCACTCTCATGTCATTCCAAATATGTATGCTGCAAAAAACTAAAGTTTTTTTCCATCAACAAAAGGTCAGAGTGATCATGTCTTTCAAGCTCCATGAAGGACAAAAAAAGCACACACGGTTATCGTATGACTTTTACACTTTTACGATACATTAAATGGCGATTTAATTTGCAGCCAGATGCATATTTTCAGACAGTCAGCTGAAATGACAAAGCGAATTTGAAAGTGAAATATAATTATATTTAAACATTATATGGGTGCCGGTCTGATCAGCTCAGGGTTTGTTTGTGTTGTATTTGTGCTTCATGGCTGACACCTGGGGCCTATACCATAAAGCCAGTTTAGGTGGCTAGCCAGGTATGTTTCAGTTAGTGCCAATCCTGGGTTTTAGGCACCATGACAGTGGTTGGCTAACCTGGTCCGGGGCGGGTTATGTTCCAGGTAAGAGGTTGCAAACCAAACTTGGACCAATCAGCTGTGAGCAAAGTGACACGTCTGATGCGATAAAGTCACTCCACCTGTTTCTTCTCCAAATTAAAGGTCACTACATAGCAAATGATTTTTAAACTTTTACTAATGCTTATTTAGAATAATAATTGTGTATGTTTTAGATATTATTAATGTAATTATTATACCCATAATAGATCACATACGTACACTTTTAGTTGATCAATTATTACACACAGTTTAAATTTAAAATATATAAAAGGTAATAATAATAATAATAATGTATATTAAATATATGGAATAAATATGCTTTAGAATCAATAGATAAAGCTATAAAATGATTACAAGTGAGCTTAAATGTTCAATTCTCTCTATACCTATATCAACTCTATAAACTAACTTGACAACTTTTACTTGCACTGACATAGCAAGATTTTGCTTTTAGTTGTCCTCTTTTATAGACAGCTATTTTCTTCTTACTGTGTAAATTTGTTTAAATTCGTAATATTTTTCAATCTCGTAATATTCTGCAGAAGAGAGAAGTGAATCGGGTTGCTTCTCTCGTGAGAAATGAATCGTAGTTTCACTCTTTCTCAGCATGTGATTGGCTGTTCGCTACTGAGGTCACACCTAAACTCCTAAACTCAGGATTAAAGCCTGAGTTGACAGAGAAAGTTGATGATCAGCATCATGGTACCAACAAAGCCTGGTTGGATTGGTTTGGTTTTGTCAACTCGAAACTAATCCTGCAACCCTGAGTTTGTTCAACTACCATCATGGTATAGGCCCCTGGTGTTTGTGTTGTCATGCCATGTGCTGTACTGTCTACTGTTAATCTGCCCATCTTGTTATCTCATTTGTCACCCTTTATATTCCCCTCTTATTTTCTGTCTTATGCCAGATCGATTCTCTGCATCACTGAGTTTACCTTGATCTTGACACATTTGGTTATTGTATTTTTTCCTGTTTTTCTAGCATTGTTTTTGAGCTCCCGTCTGGTTAGTTTCGTTTTTTCTCCTCCCCTTCTGTTTTGCTCCCCAACTCCCCTGTCTCCTTTGGCTGCTGGATCCCATCCTTCCTGTTTAGCCTTCCCTTTTGGATCTTCCCTGCCCACCAGCCCCAAGATTCCAGCTTCCACTGCCAGTTCCCTACCTCTACGTCCCCAGGTGTTCATCAATCATCAGTGAGCTTGAAAATGGCTGGTTTCCTCGCTGCCCTATCAGGCAATGACTTTGCAGGCAGCATTTGCACGCGAAGGTTCCTTGCGAAACTGATTTCGGACAGACTTCTGAGGCAGTGTAATGGTTTAATCTAAAGTGAAAACTAAGTGAATAAACTAAATTAGTGGCTCAGTGGTTCATGTAGGTTGTCTACAAGGTTGGAAGGTTCAATCCCCGGTTCCACCTGACCAAGTGTCGAGGTGTCCATGAGCAAGACACCTAACCCCGGCTGCTCCCGACGAGCTGGATGGCGCCTTGCATGGCTGACACCGCCGTCGGTGAGTGAATGTGAGGCAATATGTACAGCGCTTTTGTAGCCATTGGGTCTGTGAAAGCGCTATATAAATGCAGTCCAATATTTAATGACTACAAAAGTAACTTCTCGCTAGAACTGACATCATAAGTGAAAAACATTTATCAAAAATGTACATTTACACACAAACTGACGACCAGTCGCAACTTTCAGACGCCATCTTTATTTTTCTAGCTCAACTGTCACAGACTGGAAAAATATAGGATTCTGGGATATCAAAGGCGATGAAGGATACATCTATGCTGCCTTCAAAAATCGATCAGATGAAGGTATCTCAGGAGACAGGAAGTGAAACTAACATTGCATTCGGATGTGCCTTCTGACTTTGAAATGAGTCCTCTGAAGGTAGCATTTATCAGTTTTCGGACGCAGCCAATGGCTGGAATCCTTCCTGTTCCCCCTTTCTGGCCTCACAATTCCTCCCTATTTTGTGTGCCTCTGATAATCAATAAATTACTGTTATTCCATCATGAGATTCCTCCTCTTGTACCATCCTGACATTAAATACAAACATATTTCACTTTGAAAAAAAAAAAAAAAAAGTATATATAAATATATATATATATATATATATATATATATATATATATATATTTTTTATGCATACTGTATGTATTTGATTTGATCAGGCCATCTGAGGACAGACACTGATCACAGGTCTTTAATGCCACAATCATCCAGCAGGTAGCACTATAGGACACACATTTAGATTCCTGTCTCCTGGGCCCAGTTGTTCAAAAGCAGTCTGATCAGATTGGATCAAATCTTGAAAATGGGTTGTTCAAATGAAAAGAAAAAAATATGAAATCAGATTAGGTCACAAAATCCAATCTTGGTTTTGATCTGGATCAAAATCGTCAGACTGTGTTAATTTTTTTAAAACATTTTTTAGACTAGGATAACAGATTTAAAAAAAGGATTATCCTGATCCCAGCAGAAGGGTGGATTTCAGGAACAAAAAAGTAATAACTTTTAAAATGGTCAGAAATTACAACATTTGTATCATGTTAAAAAAATATACATACATATATACACATTTAGGTTACACTTTATTTTAGGTGTCCTTGTTACAGTGTAATTATATATTTAAGTACAGAGTAATATTAAGTAACTACATGTACTTACTATAGGGATAGGGTAGGATTAGGTTGAGGGTTAGTTGCATGTAATTATGCATTTAATTATTTTATTAGTTTAACTATTAAATTAATAAATTAGAAGTAGACATTAGGCTACTAATAGTCTTTCAGTACAGTTAAGTAAAAAAAGAGATTTTAGCACCATAAAATAATCCCCCAAACAGCTGTCAATATCGAACACAAATATTATTTCATTTTAAGTGTTTTTTAATCACTATATATTTTATATATACATCAATGGACATGGTGATGGGAGGAAAAATATGAGATGGGAGGAAAAATGAATTTGAATGCTTTAGCTTTCTCTAGGAAATGTTTTGCGTTCCCCCAAAAACTTGAGATCTTTGCGAATTAACGCAAATCATTTCTTGGGGGAACACAAAACTTTTGTGAGAGAACGCAAAAGCATTAAAATATTTTTTTTTCTCCCATTTCATTTTTCATTTTTATCAGCACCATGTCCCTTTAGTGCCTCTGTAGTGGTCTGATTGTTCAAAGGAAATTGAAAATGGAAGGCGATTTTTTTCTTTCTCTTTAAACAAAGTAAAACAAAGTAACCCCACATCGACTCTTAAACCTGTTGTTCTTTACATAGCTAGCAGCCTGCATTGTGAAATGTAACCCCATTTGGAGCACTGGTAATCCAGATTTTTAGTAATAAGAAAAAAAAGACAAAAAAAAGAAACCTGTATCTGGATCAGTGTGATTCAATATTATTTTGCTTCGAAAAACCAGCACAAAAGTAAACTGGATGGTAAAACATAGGATTTCCAAATCTAGATCATTCTAATCCAGATTTATCCTTTTGAACTGGGCACTAAAGATCTCTATAGTTAGTTTAAAATTAGGGTTATGTCAATATCTACTGGAGTCATGGAACTCCTAAGGGCGCAGGCTGATCGGTCCTTTACATGTAATATGCAAACAATACAATTTTTACTGCATGACACAAGCTGATTGGCCTCTGCTGATCCTGAAGCCACTGAGATTGCTTGCTCAACATTTAAATAGTCTGGTTCAGTGTTTGCTGTCCTGCACTATCAGAGTTCCTCTGAAACCTCCACCTCCCCCAGCTCCACCTGCCTAGATCTGCTGCAGGATTTATTTCTGTTTATGCAGCAGCAGCAGCAGCATATCTTACATTCTCACAGTACGGTGTCTGTGTATCTGTTAGCAGTAGCAAGTTTATACTTTCTCTGCAGCAGCAGCGACAATAATCTACAGCAGCAGCGTAGCAGATAAAGTCCGCAAAGACCAAATACATTAACATTAAAAATGATATTACATCTACACCATATGAAGCTTTTTCTATATGCTTTACAAATTATAGTGCACATACTATAACACTGAGCACAGAGGAGCGTCGTACCTCTTCTTTGGCAATACGCATGTGGTCTTTGATGTCAGAGAAGATGGTCGGATGGATGAACAGACCACTGTCTTCCACTGCACAGCCGCCACACTCCAGCTTCGCCCCGTCCCTTTTCCCACTGTCAACCAGCGCCAGGATCTTATCAAACTGATGCTGGTCAATCTGACAGAAGGGCAGAAACATAAAGAACCTAAATACAGGAAGAAAAATTTTCAAGTTTGTAAGTAAACTGAGTGATCACCTGCGGCCCGTGTGAGGTTTGCGGTTCCATAGGATCTCCAATCACAATATTCTTGGCTCTTTCCACACTGAGACGCACAAACTCATCATAAACCTGCTCTTCCACGTACACGCGTGACGCAGCGGTGCACGCCTGACCCTGGTTGAAGAACGCGCCCTTCTGCGTCTCCTCCACCGCCGACTGCACTGCGCACACGCACACACACACACACACACACACGCACAGGCACACACACACACACACATCAGTGTGCAATTTATACAAAACCTTTTCTTGTTATTTTCTCATGCCCTTATGCTTTGTTTCTTTCTGCAAAGCTGCAGTGCATTACGTAGTAGTTTGGTACCCGTGCCAATGTTCATGCTTTGATTCATTTGTAAACTTGATAACATAATGCATTATATCATTACACCCTTTCTGGAGTTTAATGAGCTGTGTATTGGCATACATCTGGGTTTGTGTGCAGATGTGAACATACATAATAATAGAGCAGCAAAGAGTTCACAGCTGCATGTGTGGTCTGCAGTATTGCAACATCACTGGGGCTGAATAAACTCTAGCCAAAACAAAAGCCCATCAGAAATATAACTGTACCACAATCAAATGCACTTCAATGAACTTTAATCATACTGTACATTGGTCCAATATGTATTGGCAACAGCCCTCATAAAGCTATCATATAAATCATTAACATGATCAACATTTTGGTGAAAAAACTGTTGTACACTATCTACTACATGACCTCTGTCTTTTGATTGATAGTTCATAGTTTTTTAGCAAGTAAAGTTTTTAAGCAAGTTGTATGCAAAAACGTTTAGCATAATTGTAAAAATGTCCACCTTTGGGTTGTGGTAAACGTCTTGCTGTTAAAACTTTACAGATTTTTATAAAGTAAAAGTAAGAATAGCTTTTATATTGTTAGAAATATTTCAAGACGAAGACTTACTGGACTGAAGCAGGTTTAATTGATTATCCATACATCATTTTAAAATGTGCATATCAGATATGATACATCAGGCTTTTAAGGAACGGTCATCTATCGATCATCATTGTATAGCATTTGCATTATATGTTTTGACCCTGCATAAAAACTAGAGTTTAGATCATAAAACTAAGCATTTAAATTAACTTAAGACATAATAATGGAAGATACAGATTGATAACTGATATTTATAAGCTAAGTAGTCTGTCATACTGTTATAAAGAGCTCACTGACTTGTATTAAAAGCTATCAGAATTAAATCTATTTGGCCATATAAATAACCACATATGCACCAAAGCGCATATTTTTGCTCAGTTTGGGCCTCTGAATAAAATGTAGGTGTTTTTTTATTCCTCAACTATGAGCTCCATATTCTCAATATATCATACTAGATGAGCCATGTATCAAATAAGATACTAAACAAAAAAACATGTATGCAATTTTCTTTTTCTAAAGGTTAAATTAGCTTATATAAAAAAAAAATAAAAAAAAAAATCTAATTATAATTTCATATTTCAGCTTTACAGGGTTCAGTCATTTACATTCATGCATTTGGCAAATGCTTTTATCCAAAGCAGCTTACACTGCATTCAAGGTATTCATTCTATCAGTTAATGCAGCCCCTGGGAATTGCTAATGCCATGCTGGACTGTTTGAGCTACAGAAACTGTCACACTTTTAAAGTCTGAATGACATTACTTTTCTTAATCCGTTTTGCTCAATGTCTTTCAATCAACTGGTGTTTTGGTGATTTTAATGAAGGTATAAAGATTATGGGCCCTATTTTAACGATCTGAAACGCAAGTATCAAGCGCGAAGCGCAAGTAACTTTGTGGGCGGGTCTTGGGCGCTGTTGCTATTTTACCGGCGGGATAAATGACTCTTGCGCCTGACACAAGTTTAAAAGGGGTTGGTCTGAAGTAGCTTCATTATTCATAGGTGTGGTTTGGGCGTAACGTGAAATAAACCAATCAGAGCGTCATATCACATTCCCTTTAAGAGCATGATGAACAGGTGCGCTTGTTCCATGGCGCAATACTATTATAACGGCGCATTTACCAGGCGCGCTTCAGAATCGGTTCACAGCCGAGGAGATCGATGTTCTCGTCAGGGCCGTAAAAGAAAGAGAAGTGACATTGGAGATGGGACAAACACACACAAATTAGCTTCGGTTATACATGCATATTATAATTTGGGTAAATATGTAAGCTTTATGCCTATTTTTCCCATCGTCATGGACACAACAATGATTTCCCTCGTGTTTTAATATTTTTCCTTATAATAATGTATAATTTGCAAAAAGGAAAATGCATCTGTGTAGATGAGAGAATCATCTACAGTGTATGCGCGTTGTTCACACTCTGTATTATGACCAAGCATGCGCGCTTAAAATAGCATCAGAATGTACGCTCAACGCGGCAGTGACTTTAGACTAGGTTTTTTCTGGTCAGTGGCGCAATTGTTTTCTGGAACTGCAAAATAGCACCAGGGATTGTTTGCGCCGGAACACGCCTCCTTTTTTGCGCCGACCCGCCCAGGGAGCGCAAGTTCATTCTCTAGTTTACCGACGTGCGTCTGTGGAGGGAAAAGTCCGCTTTGCGCGGGTGCAAAATACGAATGATACATGCGTCAGTGTACAAAGTCATTTGCGCTGGGTGCAAGATAGAGCCCTCAGTGTGATTCATCACATTTACTATGAATATGTTCCACTAATGTTCCAAAAACAAACAATACTTGCAATTTGATGGAAAAGTGTACTATTTTCCCTTAAAATAAACACACTTGGTTTTTGTCTTATAATGCAATTGAAGTGTCCCTTAAGTGTCTAAATACTTTCCACTCTTTGAAATGAAGACCTGTACGTCTTGATTTAGGAACATACTGCACACATCGTTCCCATTCCCTGTTTTTCCCAGCAATCATTATTGTTCCAGGAGTGGGATCTGGCAAACCACATCACTCACGGTCTGAGTCAGCAAACACAATGCAGGGGTTTTTTCCCCCCAGCTCCAGAGTCACTCTTTTCAGGTTGCTCTTGGCCGCCTCCGCTTTGATCAGCTGGCCCACCTGAACACAAACACAGCACATGACAATAAGGAGAGCGGGGAGCGCAGCCGGCGCTGGCTAATGATGCTTCCATAAGCTGGTCTGTTGTATGCAACTTATGAATATCATCTGGTTTGTCATGTAGATAATGATGGGAAACTACCAAAACAACACAGCGCTTTGAAATACTACCGTTCATAGCACTGAGATTCAGCTCACATAGATCTCATCCTACAGAACTGATATTTCAATAAAATGGTTTATTAGTATTTGAGGTGACATCCTTTTCCATAGGTGAAATAAATTATCTCAACTCTTAATCTCTGCAGTTTAAGTTATTCATACAGCAAACAATATATATTTTCATATATATTTTTTAAATGTATTTCAAAATACATCAAAAGTTGCATCAAGATCCGGTTAACACTTTACAATATAGTTCCATTTGTTAACATTGGCTAACATTGAACAATACTTCTAGAGCATTTATTAATCTTAATGTTAATCTCAACAACATTTTTAAAATCAAAAGTTGTATCTGTTAACATTAGTTAATTCACTGTGAGCTAACATTCATGTTGGTTTATGCATTTACTAATGTTAACAAATGAGACATTGTAAAGTGTTGCTTGTAAAGTGTTGGTGATATATAGCTTACATAGAAATATATAGCATATAAAGCACACTGCTTTATAAATATACACTTTATACAAATATTTTTGTAATAAGTTGTACTAATTCATGTTTTCTCATACTTGTCCATTCTAAATATATTTATATTATCCAGAATCTATTTTTAAAAATACAGTTTGCCTTTACCTAAAATGTGTTTTAAGATTGAAAATGTATTTTCCTGCTCCTTGAAGAACACATTGGCATGTTAAGGTTTTGTTAAATATATTTGCCTAAGCAGCACCTTCACCACATTTATTTAAAATATATTTTGGTAAAATAAACCCAGCACTGAAAAAGCAACCTTTGAGCAATTTAATTTAGCCTGAGCTTTTCCACATTAGTTCCTCACCTCTGTAGAGCCTGTGAACGCCACTTTGTCAATGTTCATATGACTGGCGATGGTTGCTCCAGCCGTAGATCCAAACCCAGGTACGATATTCACGACTCCAGGTGGAAAGCCAGCCTGACATGATGAAAACAAAGGGCTTTATTTGTATATGTACAAAAACATACAGGCTTAATACTGTGTGATATAACTTAATACTTTCTACTCAAGAAGGATAAAATTGTAAATGAATAGATAAAAAAACTGCCCACGGGGACAGAGAGACAGTAAGGCTGTTGATGTACACAAAGAGACGCTTTTCTTTTCAGGACTTTAAACCACACTGATCTCATTCATAATGATGAAGACATAAATCAACTCTTTTTTAGATACAGAGGGCTTGAATAGAAAGCGAGGGGCGGTTGACAGAAGGCTTGCAGCTGCAGTTTTAGTCCATGTCATTACAGCAATTCATGAGTCCTGCTCTCTTTGAAGAATTAAACATGATAATTTGAGCGTTTTGTATAAACAGAGACAGAGCAAAAAATCATGACCCACAATGCATCTGAGTCATTCTGTAATACAGCCAGGCGCTCCCAGCTGGCTTTATACCAGATGAGATTTCAAGTTCAAATCTTTCAATAAACATAATACATTTAATTACTCATTTTTGTGTATAAGATAAGAATAAAGTGCTAAAATGTACACTACTGTAAAAAAAAAAAAAAAACTAACTTTTTTGAATTCAATTTATGATATCTGTAACACTTTACAATTAGTTCTCATTTGTTAACTTTACTCAATGCATTAACTAACACGAACAAACAATGAACTATATGCACATTAACCAATGTTATCAGATTCAACATTTGATCTTAAAAATGTATTAGTAAATGTTGAGATTAACATTAACTAAGATTAATTAATGCTGTAGAGGTATTATTGTTAGTTCATGTTAAAGGGGCTATATGTAGTTTTCAGCGGTCTCTAGCGGTGATGTTTCAGATTGCAACCAATACGTTTACAAGCGAGTGCTCGAGCTTCAGCAGTTAAAACTGTTTTTTATCATTATGTGTAGTTTGTGTTGGAGTCTGTGTTGTGCTGGGACCAGGTCGTTTCTTCGTGTTAGCAGACTCCATGTCATAAGTTACACTGCAGTGTCGTCGCTGTTGAGTGCAAAGTCAGTAGACGAGGCGAGAGGCTCGGGAGCGCGCATACAGTATGCAGGTCTCAGTCACGTCACTGGATTTCGTGGTAAAGCCGACCCGGAGCCTTCACATAGAAATAGGAACTTGCTTTCAGAGGTAATAGCAAAACCCGCCAAGTGGATCATTTTAATGTAAGATTACAACCCCTTCACACACAGGCAATAAAAAAAGGATTCATTTTAGTAGAAAAACTACATATAGCCCCTTTAACTAAAGTTACTAAATTAAACCTTTTTGTAAAGTGCACCCTCACCTCCTTTATGAGTGCTCCAACATGAAGAGCCGTCAGCGGGGTCTGTTCAGCGGGTTTAATGACCACCGTGTTCCCGCAGGCCAAAGCCGGCGCGATCTTCCACGAAAACATAAGCAGAGGGAAGTTCCACTATAAATGCAGAAGAAGATTACAATTAAATACACAAACACATGTAAATCAGCACAGCTGCACTGGTTTGATTTCATCTGACTGCTATTGCACTGGGATTGCTTTTTGAAACCAGATTTGAACATGTCAGTTGGTTGCTAATGGGTTCTATGTGGTTGCTAGAGTATTATGGGTTGTTACTACAAGCTATATACATTTGGAGGCTAAAAGAAGAAGAAAAAGCAGAAGCAGAAAGCATCCCATGAACATTTTCTGCCAGAAGTGAAGGAGCCTCAGTTGTTTTTAAATATGAGAGCACACCAACATGTCTAATTGCTGTTCTCTGTCAAATTAGTTACATAAATATGTACACAAATCACTTGTTTACCAGACAAAAGAGTTGTTATTTATTTTACATCTTCTTGGATGTTGTCATAGCAATTAGACATGTTTCTGGATTGCATTTTCACTTTTCTTATTTTTCTTTCTGAGTGACTCATTGCTCTAAATGCCAGCTTTGCTTTCTCTAATTACTACCAAATCAATCCCAAATATGAATAATGACTTTATGATATAATCTCCAGTGTCTATCAACAGTTTGTGCTTTGTTTCCAAAGCAACATAAGACAATAAAAAGCCAGTCACTGATGGACTAAGATTCTTGGATGGCCTGATTTGATAAATGATATGTACGTTTTTGTAACTCATGGAAATTGAGACAATATGATGTGTATCATCTATGACAATAACTTAATTTAGTCAAGAATTACCCACTCAGGAGAATCTTCAAACAAGCCTTTAAATTATGATAACTATAATATATAATTATTTTCAGAAATAATGATTTCCCTTATTCTTGTATGGTATTCATTAAACCATTTTTTTGGTTTAAATTCACTGTCATGGTGTTAGGGTTTTATCTGTGGTTGCTAGGGTGTGCCCTCAAATAGGGTGATTGTATAAACAGCATTGAATTAATTTGTTAACAAATGAGTGCAACATGCATAACTTGCACCCGCTCTAGCAACCCTCCAGGACACCGTAACACGCATCTATAGCTACCACTCAGTACACAATAGTGTTTAACAGCAGAATTCCAGGTGAAAAACTTTTACTCGTGATACTGTCCAGACAATTACACCAATCAGAGAGTCAATAAAGCAACACACTCCAAAATAGCTCTATTGCTTCGCCCACTCCCACGAAGCACTGCAAATGGTGAGATCGAGTCGATCTCGCTACGCCATCAAAATACTGAAATGTCACTGTAAAAAAAAAATATTGTTGGTTTAAGTTACCTGGTTGCCTTAAAATTTTGAGTTCATTGAATTTTTTTTTTTTTTAGTTAATACAATGAGGGGGATTGGTTTAATAAATAGAAACCCAAAATATTGTTATCTGAACCACATTAATAATTTGACAAAATATAAAAAGTTGTGATAAATAATGAAAATAATTTTTACAGTGCATATATGAACATTTTGCAAAAAGCTTAAAATATTGTTTTTATACATATACAGTAATCAACATTTGTAAAAGTAGTTGTATATGTCTCCATAGTTTTTAATTCGATTATGCTGCTCACATGCTTCAAGGGATTGTAGTTCTTAAAGTCGTTAAGTACACAGTCTTGTGCCTTTGTAATTTTGGATGATTTTCCAATTTTAAAAAAAAAAATTTAAATCAAAGTTTGTAGTTTTGTGATTCACCTCATAGATGTTCATGGCTTATAACTATTTAACGAAGACTATTTTAAAATCCCTAAACAAAAATCCTTCGGAACCAGAGCCGCTGAAAAAGGCAGGTGTGCACTGTTGTACTCAATCCTCTACATGGGAGTCAAATCACACTTTCATCTCATACCTCACGTTCACCATGATTTTCTGTCATTGGAATTAGTGAGGATTTAGAGCTTCACAAAAGATCCGGCAGAACTCTGATAGAGTTACGTCAAGAGAGAAAACAGGCTCTTTAGCAGTAAGGAAACAAAACAAGGCCTTGTGGTTTCAGAGACTTGATGCTCGTGCAAGCTTTCATAAACATTAATAAACTTCAGTGGCACGTGAGATCATAATGCGCTCGTCTTGTGTGATGTCTGTGAGAGGGAGTGGTGTATTTGTGTTTGTCCGTGTGTGAGAGTGTGTATCTGTATCCAAGGTGTTTCCTTACATGCATATGAAAGACTCTAGACAGGCGTTGGCTACAGTATATAAACAATGCTGCGACAAAGCCATCATGTATGTGTGATTCAACACTCACAGGAGCTTACTGTGTTTATGTTCTTAACCATGTTTGAGTTGAATCGAGTAGGTTTCATTTTTTATTATTTGTCTAAATGTCAAATTCACCAATTAAATCCATTTTGCAAGCATTGAAGATACACAGCTTCCCGTCCCGGGGAAACTATGAAAATTTTACTTGCCATACTACAAGCTAATCACAATTTCGTCTCGCGTAGCCAGACCTTCAGGGTGACGGCAGAAGGCCTGGACTTCATCGTAGCTTTCATTAGCCAAGGACCGCCCAGCCCCTACGTTAGACTGACATGTAACGCAACCAATCACAGTTTGTTTTGTTCCGCGTCATGTTTAGGGGCGTGAAAATGTAAAGTTGATCTCCCTACGATAACAGACTGGCATGCATCTAATAAATTATTAATTCAAGAACGTTGTGCAAATGTACTGCAACAATGGACCAACGAACTTCACATACTTTTGAAAATCCAGAAATTAGTTGATCATGACGACTTTGAAAATCTTGAAGTGTTTCCAGTTAAGTCTGCCATATGCATCATACGTTCAGCCAACGCTCTGACGCTCAGACTACATATAATCTGACATGGAACTTACACTACAAGCTATACAAAACGTACAGACATGTTTATTTACTTGCAGTTGGAGCAGTATTAATCCGGCATAAAAGCAATGAGCTAGGGTGACGGCATTAAACAACATTTGAACAGATTATGGGTACGTTTACATGACAGCGGTGTACTAAAAATGGAAAAGTTTTTCTTTTCCGTTTTTTGTGTACAGACGACAATGTTATCAAAACAACCCCCGTTCACACGGATCCACAAAAACGACTAAAAACGCTGTGTTATGCTGTCAGGCCAGTAGTTGGCGATGTCACTTTGTAAAGAAAAACAACATGCCTAGACTGAACACGTAATAAACAAGCACATGACGTCACTGTTTTGACGAATTCTTAATCTTATAAATGTTACAAAAGCTCGCGAGCTCCACGGCAGGCTTCTACCCGACAGTCAAAGGCCCTGTCACAAATGGAACCCTAAGCCCTCACGATCTTCCTCCGAGTCTGCACTTTCGTGACGTAATGCCACTTTGGCCCTGTCCCAAATGGCACACTTCATGTGCACTTGTGGCCTTGTGGACTTACAATGGCCGCTGTGTGCGTGTGTCTGTTAAGTCCACAAGACAGTAGGGTGTCCCATTTGCCATTTAAGGTTTCAGAAGGGTCCTCAACAGCAGACTTCTACCCCACAGTCAAAGTGGCATTACGTCACGAAAGTGCAACTCGGAGGAAGATCGCGAGGGCTTAGGGTTCCATTTGGGACAAGGCCTTTCACTGTCGGGTTAAAGTCTGCTGTGGACCTTGCGAGCTTTTGTAACATTTATAAGATTCTATAAGATGTTTTTAAGACTTCTATTCCATTAAATAATAATAAAAAATATAGTTTCCAAAACAATATTAAGCAACACAACTGTTTTCAACATTGATTATAATAAGAAATGTTTCTTGAGCAGCAAATCAGCATGTTAGAATGGTTTCTGAGAAGAAAAAAAACACAGACCCCAAACTTTTAAATACCGGTAGTTATGATTAAATAAATATAATTAAATAAATATAAATACATAAATAAATATATATAAATAATAATAAAAAAAATAAAAAAAACACCACCACCTGTACCACCACTTCCCAATTTGATCCACAAGTGCACAAAAAAAAACTAATAAATATATATAATGGAAAATAGGCACAAACTCACCGGAATAATTGCTCCACACACACCGACGGGCTCATGTTTGGTAAAACACACAAAGTTTTCATCTGTTGGGAAGAAAATAAATAAGGTAGTCAAGGGGTACTTAACACTATAACACACTAAGCTCCCCATTGATATACAATCATTGTTTCCTTGGGAAGCTCTTGGATGTGACCACCGAAAACCAAACATGAAAGACAAAAGATTGGGAAAAACACACAGCGACGGTTTCAATGGCCCACACAAAGCTCTGGTCAGGAAGAGTGTATATGTTCTGCTGCTTTTTTTTCTTCTGCTTTCACCGGAGACACATTGAAACGAGAGAGGCCTGAGGTGTGTGAGAAGTCTGGGCAGCAGTTCAAACCCGCTGCAGATCTGCTCTTGGCTTGGATGCACACCTTTGTTCGCCCTCACTGGTCTCCTTCTCCCTTTGCTCTCTCTCCCAGGAGTCAGATAACCAGTCAGGGGTAATGTAAGGTAGCAATGCTGTTTTATCACATCTCTTCGCACTTGAACCTTTCCGTTGGAAAATGCCATAAGATTGGCCAATTTACCACTTCCTTGTTCCAACGTGTATCCAGTTAAAGATTCGAGTGGTCTCGCTAAGTATTGCACAACGACTGATTATTAACCCTTAGTTCTCCCGAAAATGAAAATTCTGTCATTATTTACTCACCATCATGTCTTTCCAAACCTGTTCGCTGCTATTTTCTATGTGAACAGAAGTGCATGGGAAGATTTTCAGTGAAATAATATATAAAAATAAAGGTTTGGAACAACATGAGGGTGCAAACCATATGAGCAATCCATCTGTTACTGTATTTGTTGATCTTTGTTAACGTTAGTTCACAAAAATACAGCTGTTCATTGTTAGATCATGTTAGTTCACAGTGCATTAAATAATGTTAAAAAGATGTTATTAAAGTATTAGTAACTGTTGAAATTTACATTAATAAAGATTAAAAATGCTGTATATGTTCAGTTCATTATTAGTTCATGTTGACTAATTTTAACTAACGAACCTTATTGTAAAGTGTTACAGAATATATTTTAAATTGTAATTTATTCCTGTGGTGCAAAGCTGAATTTTCAGCATCATTAATCCAGTCTTCAGATCCTTCAGAAATCATTCTAATATTTGCTGCTCAAGAAAAATGTATTAATCTTATCAATTTTGAAAACAGTTATGCTGCTTCAAATATTTATGGAAACCTTGATACATTTTTCTAAGATTCTTTGATGAAGGAAAAGTTCAAAAGAACAGAACTGATTTGAAATGGAAATCTTTTAGTAAGTCTTCACTGTCACTTTTTGTCAATTTAAAGCATCCTTGCTGAATAAATGCATGCAATCCCAGAATACACTTTAATGAGTTTAATGGGGAATAAAGATAGCTAACAAAATAAAAAAGTTAGTTGGTTATTAATTTTTTATTTATATTTATATATATATATATATATATATATATATATATATATATATATATATACTGTATATATTAACTTTCTAGATTTTGGAACAGAGTGTGAGACACATTGAAAGCCTTCCAATTAAAACTACAGCCCAACAACAAACTCAGACATGCTGCTTACACCAGGGTACGAAACTCCCATGAACATATATGACATTTCATATATCTGTGCATGGTTACGTGGGAGCCACGCCTGTTAATCTACCACAGCCGGCCTCTCCGAGACCTGACCTTCTCGTGTTTCCCCATGCTGCAATGTGTCGGGGTGATTACAGACTTGACGACTCCCTCACACAATGCTCATCTCTGGCTGGGATCAGCCAACGGCCCTTTCTAACTGATCCGACGGTGCTGCTTATCAAAGGTTAAATTTACATGGCATCTAGAAGGGGTTTATTTCAGCAAACTGTACGTTTCCAAAGCCACGCCTACCGACTTTTCCAGCAGGAACTAATTCATTTGTATGGACTGAAAATAATAATAATACTGTAATCTGACATATTAACAACCAATCAAAACATATCTGATGTTGGATAAGCATTTATGTGGAGCAGGACTGAAGTGATACACCCATGAAATAGAATCCATTCACAAAAAAAAAATCCTGTTGCTCATTAACCCTAAAGTCTACCATATCATATTTGTTAAGCAAAATTCTAAGGCCTCTATGTTATCAACATGATCAAAAATTTGCAGAAAACACTTTTACACGATCCACTGCAAGCCTTCTGTCATCTGATTCATAGTTCATAGTGTAATTTAGTAAAAATTGTAGTATAATTGTAAAATATCTCCCTTAAGCTTGTGGTCATTTTTTGCAATGAATTCTTTAATGATTTTTATAAAGTTAATAAAGAATAACTTTTAAATTGTTAGTAATATTTTAAGATTAACAAACTGGACTGAAGCAAATTAGGTATACTTGATTATTCATACCGGTACATGATTTTTTTATTATAAAAATCATGTTAAAATGTGAGTGTCAAATATGATACATCAGGCTTTTGAGGAATGTTTATTTGTTCATCTCTCAATCATCATTGTATTGCATTGGATTATATGTTTTGCTCCCTACAATGAGTTTTGATCATAAGACTAAGCATTTAAATACCAGGTTATTGGGAGATATAGAGTGACAACTAATACGTATTTATGTATTTATGCAAGTATTTTAAAAAACGCTTATTGATGACAAGGTGTAAGTTTCAGCAACTGCACCAAATGAAATTTTTTTTTTAACTTAATTTGGGCCTCTGAATAATGTTTTTTTCCTTCTCAAGTATGATTTCCACATTTTCCTATATCATACTATAAAAGCTATCTAACATGATTCTAAACAAAAAATATATGCATTATTTTTTTATTTAGTTTTTCTCATATTTACAGGGTTAACCCATCCAAATATCATCATGCATGAAAAAGCTTATTTTGTGTGCATCTTTATCTAGTTGGGACCCAATGCAACATGTCTAGAGTGATAGCCACCTCTGTCTGCGGGTGGAAATGTCAAATTGGCCAGACTGGTCTTCTAATTGGCGCGTCGACAAACCAAGTTAATCCGGCTAATGCAATGAACCCTAAAAAACACATTTTTCCAAATAAACACTTAAGTTGGGCAGTAGGCGGTTGACGTATGCTAATTGGCAGCTGTTATCAATGGGGAAACTCAAAGCGGCTTCAGTCACGCACCGTGTTCCAGACCTCAAAAGAGCGAGATATTCTATCTGGCCGCTGATTCCCTGAACTCCAGCTCATCTGCGGCACTAGCGGCCGTACCTCAGCGATTAGGATCAGAGCCTCTTCCTTTTCCTTTGTGTGCCACGGCTTTCGTCTTTTAACGCTTTATTTGAATCTAATCAGGGGGAAAGGAGGGAAGCATGTTTTGTCTATTGAGTATCCTGGAGTGGCAGGAATGCTGGGGGAAAGGGAAGAATTAGAGAGGGGGATGACATACCACCCAGGGCTGAAGGAAACCCATCAACCCTTTCATGCTCATTAACTCATCACTAGTATGAAGAGGAAGAGGACATTAGGAAACACTGCTGACTTGGATGTGTTTATCATATCCACACCGGTTTAATTGAAAATGCCTTTTAAATTGGAATTCAATTTCTCGATTTGAATCCAATTTGAATTCTGTAGCAGACAGGAAGCAGAATTCAAAATGAAATTCAAATTTAAAATTGTGTGTAATTTAATAGTAAATAATGACTCTCCCTCTGTCTGCCATTAGTCTGCAAAACCTACAAATTACTTATTTACAGTTGTCCATCCATATTAAACTTGCATGTGAAATAGAATTTACCAATAAAAATAAAAATAAACGAATACATTTAATATAAATTAAACAATTTGGGGTCAGTAAGACATTTACCGTGTTACAAAATAATTATATTTCAAATAAATGTTGTTCTTTCATGTTGGACTCTCATCAAAGAGTCCTGAAAAAAAAAAGTATAACAGTTTCCACAAAAATATGAAGCAGCACAACAGTTTTCAACATCGATAATAATAAGAAATGTTTCTTGCGCAGCAAATCATCATTTTATAATGATTTCTGAAGGATCATGTGACACTGAAGACTGGAGTAATGATGCTGAAAATTCAGCTTTATCATCACGGGAATAAATTATATTTTACAATATATTTGAATTGAAAACAGTTATTTGAAATTGTAATAATTCACAATACTCTTTTTAAATGTATTTTCACCCTTGGTGAGCATAAGAAACTTCTTTCAAAAATCTTACCGACCACAAACTTTTGTACAGTAGTGTATACCTGCTGCAAGTATCGTTTTTTAATAATACATATATTTAATAATAAAATGAACAATATTTCATTTTATTATGAATTATGCATAAACATATACAGTCTTCAAATTTTCTAAAACATTTGATCTTTTAAATATCACTTATAAAAATGTATTACATTTAGACAAATTCTGTAATATTTAATTTCATTATGTTTTCAGTGGGAAAACACTTAATTTCCTTGAAAGCTCTATTGACCACAATATTCATAATGAAACCGCTAAGTTGCTGTTAAATAAAAAAATAAAAAACATCATCCTTTCATTTCCCTTTGAATTCTGATTCTACGCGTGTCACCAATTTAATTCAAATTCTTTCTCATGATTTGAAAATAAGCATCGTTCTAAAATTGAGAATTTTGCTAAACCCTGGCCCACATGACAGACCATCATGGTACTCAATAACTCAGCTGACCGAAACCATAAGTAACAACAGAAATAATCAACACTCACCAACTGGCATGGTTTTCCCATGAATCTTGTCTGTCCAGCCGGCGTAATACCTCAGGGTTTTAATGCTGCCGTCCAGATCGACAAAGAACGCATGCAGGAAGGGTTTACCAGTGTCCATTGACTCTAGAGTCTAGAAACAAAAAAAGTATTTGGTTCAACTACTGCAAACCAATTCTGAGAACATAAAAGCATAAAGTTATCTTTTTTATTAGCAATCTGTTTCAAATAGGCATTTTTATTGGCCATTTTTGAAAAGCAGGCTCATTCCGAGAGCTACAAATTTGATACAAAACAACTTTTTAATGTGCATCAGAGGAAGCCAAGATTTTATTGTGCATGGGGAATTTTGTAGGTCCAGAAACTAAACAATAACACAAATAATAAATTCTGCTGCCCTCTAACAATATAAACAATGTCATCATGAGGAAAAAAAGGAGGTGGGCAAATTTTCGGCTAAAGTCATTGGCAGATTTCTTGCTCATGACAGTAGTAATATGGGAACCATCAGTGCTGGAATGGATCGATTACCGAGCACGCTTCTGAAAAAAACTATTGTGTTAAAGATTAAAATACCATTACAGTTATAAAGCATGATTAATCTGACATCTCGAGCTACTAACAGCATCACACATGTATCATTTTAGATTGCTGGGTGTGTTTTGAATTTATATACTCAAGAAAAATAAAGTTTCAGAATCTGTTTGCGTGGGAAACACGAATTTGTTGTACTTATGCATGAGTACAATTGTGAAATACGTATTATATTTGATCCATCCCATTCGCTCAATGTACAACCGCAAAAAGCACTGTAAATGGCTTAATATAGACAAGGGAGTGCAGTATAAAGAGATCCTTTTTAACCTCTATTTCTAAATCTGTTCTTTATTTCCCTATGCAGAGCTCTGAGTTATTGAAATGAGCTATATCCCAGAATCACAGGACATGTTTGCAACTATCAATAACATGCAATCAAAAAACTTTACTTTACACACATCTGTAAATTTCATTCACAAATGTGGTAACTAATATGATCTGGCAGCAGAACAGAGTGAAAACCAACTCAGCAAGGCTTTAATTATATAAAACCCAAGCATTGTGATACTGTATAGAAACAAAACAATGCGTCCAAAGATGAAGTAGACAGTTTTTGATAGAACAAACACGTTGTTATCTCAAAGGGATATAAATCCTAAACTTTTTGATGTTTTAATAGACCAGACTTGAAAACCAGTGCACAGTGTCAATGCTCACACCTGCAGCAGTGTTTGATGAATGCATTCAGACAGGCATGACACAGTCTATCGACACAAAACAAACACAACACAGCCATTATCATCAATGAAGCAGTAAGTGTGCAGTTTCATAAGCACGGCTGTTTATGAGATGTGCTCATTCTACGATCTGCAACAATTCTTTAAACTGGGTGGGCAGACATTTAATTCTGCTCAATTAGCTCAAACTGTTTCATATTCTGACTGATGAAGCAATTTACATGAAGCCTTTTCATCCTGACAAAAGATTTGCTGTAATAGAGATTTGAGGCCATTTTTAATAAGTGGTGACATGAGCGAATGTAGGACTGGTCGATAAAATAAAAAGACTTGCAATGTAATTTTGTTTGTGTTTATATTGTATAAAACAGTGATTAACCTTTTTCCACCCTAAAAAAATAGTGTATCTTAATTTAATGTTATTGTCTGTGTAGGCCTGTTATATTAGCTAATTTCTGCACTGTTGACAATGCTATCGCTAGCCTACTAACGTTAACTAGCAGCGTACAATATCGCTATCGGCAAATTTGGCCTTGACAGTAATTATATTGGGATTGAAAATACAGCGATAGTTTAGCAGAGTTCCACTTTTCTGTAAAAAATAGATAAAAATAAAATAGTGTAGGACATCGAAATCCCAGCCGCTGTCTACATCGCATGCGCGAGAGCAGATATTACTGTAATCGCGTGAAGAAAACAGAACTCACCGCGAGCACAGCGCGCTCTCGCTCCAGCAGGTCCGCGAGTCTGTGCAATAACCTCCCGCGGCTCGAGGTGTCCATCCGCCGCCACTCTGAGCCTCTCTGCCCGGCCGCTCTGGCAGCTTTAACCGCCTCATCCACATCAGCCTGAACAATTATCATCACATTAGAATACACCAGAACTACACAACAGATTAAAGGTAAATCGTTCATTACTATTTATTACGTATACTAAATTGAAATTGCAGATTACTTAATCGTTTAATGTAACCTGATCAATGCATTTCTGCCAATGTTGCAAAATGATAGGCTACAGTTAAATTATCATAATTCTTAAACCAGACTTATTTGCATAATAGTCTAGTAACTTCTTAAAAATGCAACATAATTAATCGTGTATCAGCTGCCAAAATCACAGTTATAAAAAATAACTGAAATACAAAATAAATACAAACTCTCAAATCAGTCTAATATATTCATAGTTTAACAGATAATAGTAGTCTAATTAAACTAACATAATTGAATCTTATATCAGCTGCCAAATCATAGCCTAAATATATCTATAAATAAAATAATTGTAATTGCGTAAATAAATAATCACCATATCTGACAAACCCTGAAAACAATAAGCATATGAATTCCTTGCTTAATAATGTAATTTAATAAATTGAGTGAATTTAATTTCTTTTTACATCAAGTCATATTTACATGAATGATTGCAATTAATAAATACATGACATATATACATGACTGCCAATTCACTGTAGCCTACATGCATATTCATTTTTTAATTATACATCTAATGAGTCAAATTCGTCTTACTTTATCCGCCTCCTCGACGTCGCAGATTTTGACACCTGTTGCAGGATTGATTGTAGGAAACTTCTTTCCTTTGATTGATGTGTGCCATTCATTATTGATAAAAATCTACAACAAAAGCAGTGGTTCTTATTAGAGGTAAGACTTATTTTAGAATTAGGACTTGCATGGTTAAAGACAAAACATGAGCATGGGATGTTTACTGTATTCCTCATGAAAAATAATTGTCACTGTATATAGGATAGTTGAGGTTCTTTGAAGATAATATAAAGTTTTTTAGGCTCTTTAACTCACCAGTACAGTTTGCTAAAAACAAAGTTTTTTGTAAAACTTCAATGACATCAGGCTCTAAAATCTTTCATTTTTAATAGGGAAGGCCTAACGTTTCTTACAAATGTCCTTGAAAAGGCACTACACAAATCAGACTAAAATTCCACTTGCTCTATTATTTATTTTTACAATGAAAAACTCTTACCTTCGTGTGTTTAATCTCAGGGATTGTCACAGGTTGAGGCAGAGGCGGAGGGGACGTGTTTCGAGTCACCCCGTTTTCTATAGTCCCGTTCTGTGCCATTGCAGTGCGGTCGCAGCGAAGTGCTATAGAGATGAAGATTACAGATCACTGTTGACTGAACATGATTCTACATCCAGCACACTTTATAAGAACTTTTAAAGGTCCTCCCCCTTTTGGGCAAGTGTGCTCTCCGCCTACCATGACAAACAGAGTTTCTCATCCCACCTGCCAGTGAATCAGTCTTTCAAACAGAAAACATGCTGTTTTCCAGATATGCGTTTACATGACGAATCAGGAAAGTTTTAAGTGATCAAACATTGGAAATAGCTGCGGTTAGGAAGTTTGGGAATGTTTTAGACTCTTCAAAAGCCTTACACAGTTCTGAAAAGAATGATTGGCTGTGTCTTTATGTCAGGCATTGGAGGTAATGAGTGTGAATTAATTGTCCAGCAATATTTACATTGTAACAAAGTGGCTTTGATCTGCTTGCGGAGGGATGGATTTGAAGCGACGGCGGGCTGGGCATCAGATGGGCCAAGGTGTGATGCGTTCTGATGTTCATCATGAAGTTGGTTTTTGCACCTGGGCCTGGTGAAGTTGAGTGGAGTTGAATACGTGCAAACAAATGCTTTTGTTCAGCGGGACAAAGACTTTCCCAGCTTTGGGCTCATACTTGGACACTGTTGCCATTGTTTCCCCTCCATTGCTTCTTGTCACTCTTCTTGTCAAAGTTTAATTAGGACAACGAGCTCTCGCGGGCCCATTTCTCACTTCAGCAGCTTTCTAAACACTTCCTAATGAGGGCAAGGCTCAGAGAGATCGAGCGAGAGAGGGCGTACGGGAAGGGAAGGCAGGATAAGCAGGAAAATCTTATTTTGCTCACTAAAACCTAAAACAATATATCAACACACACAAATATATCTGCTCTTAGTGTATTTCTATAATCATTTGTAGGTTGCTAATCATAGTGACAGAAAATAGAGCAAACTTTTTTTACATGCAAATTATCAATCAATCGATCAATAAAATAATCTTGCCAGATTTTAAAAAACGCCTGAAAATGTGATCCGGGGAAAAATCGTGGGAAAGTGGAGGCAAGTGCCCTCATCCTCCAAGCTTGGGTGCTCCGGTTAATTGGCGTTCCACACCTTTTAAATGAAGGTCAAGTCTCTTCCCCTCTCCAGGCTTCAATGCCGTTTAGCAGCATTACCCGGCTAATTGTAATGACTGCATCCTCAAAGAAATCACATGACTCTTCCCAAAACAGATCTCAATAGAAACGCTTTAGAAAATCGTCAGCATTGTTCAATTGAAGTGACACAAGAATATAGAGATTTAGCTACAGAGAACAGGTGCTCCAACTAAAGAAAACCGTCACCGTTTATATTGTTTAATACACAGTAAGATACAAGATGTTTTCAAACAATTATTTAAATTATGAAACAATAACAATCACAATTAATATTTTTCTCAACCATTATTTGTTACTGCTCTTGCATGTTACCTATTAAAACAAACATCTGACCCCGAGTAGTAAGTTAGTTCGGTGCTCATTCCACCCCATTTGTGCCATGGACATGAATGATATTTAAAACTGTGAGGCTTGTGAAATGTACGCGATACATTTTTTAGGCTATTGGATTTACATAAGCAAATGGTTCAAATCATCTACTTGTCTGGAAAGACCAGAAATATAGAGAGTTGGGGATCGGCGCTGCATCCGAAACCGAATACTTCCCTACTATGTAGTTTGCGAAAAACAGTACGCCAACAGAGTAGTATGTCAGAATACATAGTTTTCGAAAAACAGTATGAGAAAAGTTCCTGGATGACCTACTTCCGGAGATACTGAAGTGCGCATTCGATGGACACTTTACTATCCCATGAGGCCACAGGAGACGACAACGTTGGCATAGGTAACATGATAACGATAACATGGCAGATGTAGTACGTCCGGATTACATTCATACTACACATCCATACTATATAGAACATACTTTTTTTAACGGTCACAAAGTAAGTTCAAATTCAAATGTAGTACCTAATGTAGTATGCAAATTCTGAGGGTCTTTTAACTTGAGCCTGTAAGCACTGCTCACATTTGGATTATTTTATTATTTGGATTATTATTATCACATCACATTATTATTTTCTTCAGAAAATGTAAATATCTAGTTCCTTAACTTGCTCACAAATATGAATAAAACAAGTAAATATTAATTAATTAATCAAACTTGTAAATATTTTGTTTATAACTGTTCCCACAAATATAAAAAATAAATAAGTAATTAATTAATAAATTAAACAATAAGTAAACATGAATTAATTAATGTAAATATCACATTAATATAAAGGATTAATAGATCCAGAAATTTGAAAAAATAAGTCAAATTAATATTTATTTTTTAGTGTAATCGATGTTGACTATACTGTATATACACACATATATATTTACAAACTTTTATGCTAGATGCAATTAATCACGATTAATCGATTTGACAGCTCTAAAAATGAATAAAAAAGGTAATTATTAGATTAAATTGCACAAAAATATGAATAAAAAAGTTATTTAATTATAAATATCTAGCTCACTTACATGCTTACAAATTTGAATAAGTAAAAATGATTTAATACATGTATTGCCACAGGTGTATAAAATCAAGCCCCTAGCCATGCAGTCTGCATTTACAAACATTGCATACAAGTAAATAAAATGAGTTGTTCTGAAGTACTCAGTGAATTCAAGTGTGGTACTGTCAGTGCTGAGGCGCATGATGTGTAAAAAGTCGCCAACGCTATGCTGATTCTATAGCAGAAGAGTTCCAAACTTCCACTGGCATTAATATTAGCACAAAAACGGTGCGTGGGGAGCTTCATGGAATGGGTTTCCATGGCCGAGCAGCTGCATGCAAGTCTCACATCACCAAGCGTCTGATGGAGGGGTGTTAAACATGCCGCCACTGGGTTCTGGAGCAGTGGAAACGTGTTTCATGGAGTGATGAATCACGCCTCTCTGTTTGGCATTATGATGGACAAGTCAGGGTTTGGCGGATGCCAGAAAAAGGTTACCTGTCTGACTGCTTTGTGACAAGTTTGGTGGAGGAGAGATAATGGTATGGAGGGGTTGGAGGATGCTTCTGAATACCAAGACATTGAGGACAATGCTATGCTTCCAACATTGTGGGAACAGTTTGGGGAGGGCCATTTTTTATTCCAGCATGACTGTGCCTTATAGTGCACAAAGCAAGGTCCTTAAAGACATGGTTGGATGAGTTTGGTGTGAGAGAACTTGACCTCAACCTTATCGAACGCATTTGGAACCAACTCCATTTTAAAGGGTTGGTTCACCCAAAAATGGATATTCTGTCATTAATTACTCCCCCTCATGTTATTCCAAACCTGTAAGACTTTTGTTCATCTTCGGAACACAGATGAAGATAATTTTTATGAAATCTGAGAGCTTTCTGTCCCTTTCATTGATAGCTACACAACTACCACTTTGACACCTCAAAAAGTTCATAAAGAGATTGTAAAACTATTCCATATGAATTGAGCAGTTTAGTCTTACAGTTCAGTTTAGTTTTTTTTTTACAAAACTCAATCGTTTAACATGATGAACAGATTGTATTTAAGCTTTTATTCATTTAAACATTGATCAACGAACATAAACAGAAGCTCAACCGAACCTGCTTGACGCTCGAGAACAAACCTCTCGCTGAAGCTCAAACGTGCTGCGTAACACAAGAATGAACCTCATTGGTTCTTGCTGAAGCTCAAACGTGCTGCGTAACACGAGAATGAACTTCATTGGTTCTTGCTGAAGCTCAAACGTGCTGCGTAACACGATAATGAACTTCATTGGTTCTTGCTGAAGCTCAAACGTGCTGCGTAACACGAGAATGAACTTCATTGGTTCTTGCTGAAGCTCAAACGTGCTGCGTAACACACGAGAATGAACCTCATTGGTTCTTGCTGAAGCTCAAACGTGCTGCGTAACACGAGAATGAACTTCATTGGTTCTTGCTGAAGCTCAAACGTGCTGCGTAACACGAGAATGAACCTCATTGGTTCTTGCTGAAGCTCAAACGTCCTGCGTAACACGAGAATGAACCTCATTGGTTCTTGCTGAAGCTCAAACGTCCTGCGTAACACGAGAATGAACCTCATTGGTTCTTGCTGAAGCTCAAACGTGCTGCGTAACACGAGAATGAACCTCATTGGTTCTTGCTGAAGCTCAAACGTGCTGCGTAACACGAGAATGAACCTCATTGGTTCTTGCTGAAGCTCAAACGTCCTGCGTAACACGAGAATGAACCTCATTGGTTCTTGCTGAAGCTCAAACGTCCTGCGTAACACGAGAATGAACCTCATTGGTTCTTGCTGAAGCTCAAACGTGCTGCGTAACACGAGAATGAACCTCATTGGTTCTTGCTGAAGCTCAAACGTGCTGCGTAACACGAGAATGAACTTCATTGGTTCTTGCTGAAGCTCAAACGTGCTGCGTAACACACGAGAATGAACCATATATTTCATTAAAAGTGTTCCAAAGATGAACGAAAGTCTTACGGTTTTGGAACGACATGAGGGTGAGTAATTAATGACAGAATTTTCATTTTTGGGCGAATTATCCCTTTAATGTCCATGTATTTTGGTGTCCCAATACTTTTGTCAATATAGTTTATGTATAAAAAGTAAGTGCATATTTACTTTTTATTAAAGTTATATAAAAATGAATTCATTATAAAATGTATAATATTTAACATTTAATTAATTCATTCTCAATTTGACTTCCCTCATGAATATCTCCACTGGCATTTGCTGCAGTCCAGGAGAGTGGTTCAGGAATATCAGTGCAGTGGCTCACTGCTTTGGCAGCGGCTATCAGCTCGATACGGACTGACCATGGAAGCAAAGGAGGACCAGTCATCCTAAGATAACTCCCTCCAGGTGTTCAAAGGCCCAAACAAAGAGCCTTTTCAGTCGCCTTTATGAAAATGAAGAGGGCTCAGGCTTGTTGCAAAATATACTGGATAAAAGCGAAGCAAACACAGGCAGATATAGTAATATTCTGCTACAGTGGCCGGGACCAGATTCGATAAGGTCAAGCTTTGTTTTTGAGGGACAGAAATGAGCCAATTAGTCCAGCGAAGCATGTACAAAGCAGACTTGAGCAGTGCTGAAGAACTGTGGGCCGATGTAAGGATAGGTTGTCTTAAATACAGTGGTGGAAAGTAACTAATTACAAATACTTTCGTTACAGTACTTGAGTAGATTTTTCGATTTTTTCTACTTTCTTGAGTATAATTAAATTGTGGTACTTTTACTCTTACTTGAGTAAAATAAAAATAAAGTATTCAACTTCTCTACATTTATTTTTTATAAAAAGTACAAAGTACTTTGACAAAGGTGCCGATGGAGCAACAGGGCAAGCTGACATTTGACAGACACTTTTCAAACTACTGCGGTGGACCGTGGAGCCCTGCGCTTCAGCCAATAACAGCCATATCTGAAGCAGTTCAGCCAATAACAGCCATATCTGAAGCAGTTCAGCCAATAACAGACAGGTCTGACTCGGGTGCAAAACCAATCAAAACTTCCAGTTCGGCTGGGGGGCGGGGCGTTCAAACCGCGCTTTGACATTCACTGGCGCTCGTGTTTTGAATCAGTAAGTTAGGCAGTAGCGCTAACGTTTCAATATTTCAGTGAATGTAACAAGTGAGTATTCTGCTCATATTTAATTATGGCAACTACTGAAATGGGTCATCCCATTGATAATACCAGAGCACCGAGCAGTTAAAGGCTGAAGTAAATAAAAAAGCTCAGCTCATAACATGGATGCAGTTATTGCATGGACGGATAATGGTAAAGCTAGCCCTGTTTAACAATACAGTTAAACTAAATATACGAAGCAAACTTAGTAGGCCTACAAAGCAGAAAAAACTGAAATAAGATCGCATGATTTATCTGTCAATCAGATGCATGTAAAAGTGTAGTTCGTTTCTATAGCAACAGTGGACTCCCAGCACATTTTCGGTACAACGAAATAAAGATTATTTAATTTAACATGTTAACCATACCCCACTTAATTATTTTTTTTACAGGGAATCTTTTATTTATACTGTTTTATTCACAAATCTCACCTTTTTTTATCGGACCTCTCACTTAACCTTCTTTGCTTTCAATTATGAAATGATTCAAATCAAATGATCTTACCTGGACTTACTTTTCAAAATTAGTGATAAAAAATTGCTCTTGATAACAGAGAAAGCTAGTAGGCTAGTCTATGACTACGTTTACATGCAGCCAATAACCCGTTCTAAACCGGAATATTAGCAGAATATTTGGTCATGTAAACGCGTATCGGCATATCCCCATCAAAAGGAACACTCACTACGTTTACATGCAGCCAATAACCTGTTCTAAACCGGAATATTAGCAATAACCCGGTCGCGCACGGCCATGTAAACACCGGAAATAACCCGAATATGCTCATATACCGTTTTTTAAAAACCTGAATATTATACCTGGGGTACCCCTTTTCTAACCCGAATATTTGGTCATGTAAACGCGTATCGGCATATCCCCATCAAAAGGAACATTGATTTGTGTTCTGCGCATGTTCTATTCGCAAGGAATCTTGGTCTTTTGAGTAGAGGAACTTCCGTCTGGCGCATACAAAAACCCGCGTGCAGTGTAGCGGAAGTAAACAAGAGGTAGAGGTAAACATGGCGAGACGCAGCACAGCACCATACTTTTGGAGCGAGGAGGAAATTAATTTCGATCTATTTCAAAGGCGATCGCTATCTTCCCCGAACTATCCATTATCCGCTGCTGCTGCTGTTGTTGTTGTTGTCTTTGGATACAGGAAGAAGAATCGGAACGGATGCATATTGCGTCTTAAGGTTGTCCATACGTCCAGACGCTAACCGTGCGTCGCCGTTTACGTCGGGATATTGCCAATCGATTACAAATTCCATACAGGAGTAACTCTCTCTGCTCACGCATGTAAACGGGTTATTCAAAATATTTCAGAAACCCGAATAGTGTCCTTAACCCGAC
This sequence comes from Semotilus atromaculatus, assembly GCA_031834385.1. Classification (NCBI taxonomy): domain Eukaryota; kingdom Metazoa; phylum Chordata; class Actinopteri; order Cypriniformes; family Leuciscidae; genus Semotilus; species Semotilus atromaculatus. Next base: position 27,389,004 of record JAULUF010000009.1, read on the forward strand.
CATAACCCGAATATTGACAGCTTGTAAACGTAGTCTATATGTGGAGCACTTTTATCATGGATGGATGCACTTTTTTGGGCTTCAAATTTTCTCCAGTCATTCACTGCCATTATAAAGTTTGGAAGAGCCAGGCCATTTTTTAATATAACTCTGATTGTATTCGACTGAAAGAAGAAAGTCATATTCTAGGATGACTTGAGGGAGAGTAAATCATGGGCTAATTTTCATGTTTGGGTGAACTATCCCTTTAAAGACATACATCATTCTTTTGAAAATACCTGAGATAGTTTGATGAACACAGATATATATAGCTAATGTGTTTGTCTTCATGTTTCATCAGTCAAAACATCACTATTTGCATGTTATTATATCCATATAAGGCATTTCCTGAAATGTCATAAGTTTAATACTTCTATGCATCAGTACTGGGCTTCCAGTATGAATGAAACAGAAGACATGAGAGTGTTTAGTGCTCCATTTCGCTATCATCTCCCCATTTTGGGTAAAAATAGAAAAATACTAAAGTACTTTGTAACGTAGTTACTTGAGTAGTTTTTAAGCAAGCTACTTATTTACTCTTACTTGAGTCATATTTTATTTCAGTACTTCTACTTGTACTCAAGTAAATTATTACTTAAGTAGCAATACTTTTACTTAAGTACAATTTGTCAGTACTCTTTCCACCACTGCTTAAATACATTACTTTAAGGAAAAGTCATCATTTACTCACCATAATGTTATTTTCCTGTGGGGTGCAAAAGGAGATTTTATGCAACTTCTTTTCCCATGTCAAGCTCCTAAACTGACCAAAGGGCATGTTAGTAAATAGCACGTCACTGATTCTCATATATTTTATTAGTGGACATTAGATCCAAGCATTAGATCGCCAAACAATTATTTTTTTTAAAGATAAAAAAAAAAGATAATGACATTGGCTGGCTTTATAACACAGGGTTGAAGCTCATCATGCAAGAATGATTGTGTGATTCTTACGTACGTTTCATCTTTGCAAACCTGATCTGACCAATCAGCTCTTCGCTGTTTTGAACAACACAAGCAATAATCACCAAGGAACAACTCATTCAGCATTCAGCCATTTGTATTAGCTGTTGCTGCCGAGCTGTTTTTCAAACGGCACTGCTCTGTTTCCACACGTCTGATTATTATGTCCTATGCATACAATTATATTATTTGCCAAACCACTTTGAATGTGATACGACAATAAAACACGCATGAGACTATTAAAACTATCACTTACTCATGGTCATTTATAGGCCTAATTATACACAAACTGAGTTTCACATTTCTTTTATCATATGATTTTGCAAAGTAATGAGGCAGATTTTTACTAGGCATCTATAGAAACGTGTTTGCAGTCTCAGTTTGTGTATTTATATGAAGAAAAAAAATACAGAAGAAAGGAAGAAAAGTGAAAAAAGTGAAAATTGTCATGGTTTACTCAAGCAACACTGGTTTGTAACAGTTTGTGAGGGTGAGTAAATGATGACAATTTTCACTTTTCAGGCAAACCATTCATTTAAATGTGTGTCTGTGAAGGGCCGCTAATTTCAGACTCCATCATCCAAGGATTTTGTATCCATGGTTCGGCTCCCAGGCTTTGACGGGCCTCTTTTGGTCCCTGTGCCTGCTGTCACCGTTAGCTCTTTGAAGTCGACACCGACTCCAAACCCTCGGCGTTTCTCAGCACCTCACTTCTCCTGCTGCAGGTTTGCTCACCACTGCTCGAGTGAGAGAGCGCTTTGTGTTTAAGATCAGAGCAATTTGCAAGCTTATTGAGGAAAACTGTCTAACAAAAGAACCTTAGATATAACGTCTGTCATCGCTGGTTTTCTCCAGTTAGGGCTCGTGTTTCATACTTGATGAAATTACCTTTGTGGACAGTTTTGTGAAATTGCAGCATTAGCTTCTCTCACACATTTTTTTTTTTCTCTACCGCAATAAAACTGCAAAAACGAATCTGAATCTGAAACGAAACAATCAACTGCTTACATTTTTGTGATACATTTTGTAAAATTACATAGCAATGAAAACTGAGCAAATAAATAATTGTTCATTACAGTCAATATAAAAAAATTTTGATTTATTTTTAAGGCTGCATTTATTTGATCAAAAAAACTTTTTTTAAATGTAATTTATTCCTGTGATATCAAAGCAGAATTTTTAGCATCATTGCTCTAGTCTTCAGTGTCACATGATCCTTCAGAAATCATTTTAATATGCTGATTTGCTGCTCAAGAAATATTTCTAAAAATTGATATCCTAATATTTTTATAAAAAGTAAAAAATAAAAAATATTCAAATAGAAGCATTTCTCAAGGCTGAATTACACTATCACAGATTTCCTGGCACCTAAAGAAGCTTTGTTAATGCAAAGCAGGGTCAAAAGACATGGGAGGCAAAGACACAAGTATAGAGGAGGAATGTGATTTATAAGGAATGCTGGGTAGAATTCTGATTCGTGGACTTCTCTTATTATTTTCTTATGTATAATTGGTCCTAACTAGAATTTAGAAGAATGCAAACATTCAAAAACTATTAATTGGAACCAAACATCATGAAAGTAAATTGTTTTTAATTAAATTTTTAATGGAACCAGATTTGAATAAACTCCCAACAAGTTTTATTATCGTAAAAAAAATATGAAAAACAAACTAACAAAACAACAAAACATTTTCGAAATAAAAATAAACTTAAATAATAATAATAATAATATTAAAAAGATTATATTATTTATATTATGTATATTTTTTCACTATTAAAAATCAGATAAAATTACCAAAAAATTAAACAAGTTAAAACAAGAACTGAAAAATATGAAAAATAAAATAATTCAAAATATTAAAGACTATAAAAGCAAAAAAACACTGTCCCCAACCATAGAGGTCAAGATCTTTAGCTGAAGATTTTGCACTCCTTTTTTAGCAGACTCATAATTTAGCCAATCATGCTAATCAGTAACCATGATTTCAGTCTCATTTATGGTTTGGTTTTGTAGTTTGCAAACCTTTGCACCTGTTAAAGCGAGGTCATCACAGTGGACGTCTGTTGCGCTGAAACGTGGCCCGCTAGATAATGTGTCGCGGGGGAGACGGCCTACAGACGCCCGGGGAACTGAGCCTTATTGTGACTACATGCAGGGCTCCTTGTCAAAAGCGCTGTTCTTATGTAGAAGATTGAATGACCGAACACTGTTTACATCTCACTTTTGGCCTCGCAAAGCTTGTAAGCGAGCGAGGGGCTTCTCGGCCACAACGTCAATGTTAGCTATTGTTCCGTGGCTGAAACGCGTGAATCTGTTCGTGTTATTACGGTGGCGACAATGATAGTTGCCGTCATGGGACACACTTAAATTATTCCCCCAAGCGTAATGAATAGGCATCTGACAGATGAAACTGGTTATTAAGTGTGGAAATAAACATTGAAAGGGCTGCGGTTATGGCTGATGAAACCCAAGCCGCCTCGCTCCGTTTGGAGGTTTTTAATAAGACAAGAAGACGAGCGACAGGATTCGCTCTGCGGTTATCTATAAACTACATCATCTCCACAGGTAGGCCTACTATGACAGGTTCAGACCACAGGTTTATAGTTACTATATTAATAGAAAACAATAAAATATTCATTGTTTCAAGCCACAAAAATATGTGCTGGCATGATTTTTGCGTATTTTCTGTATAAAGAAGTTTATTACATTAAATTATAAGCTTAACATTTATGCTTTAAAACCTCCAAAATTCACTTTCATTGCAAGTTCCTCTCTGTAACCTTTTTTTGGGACTAGAAAAAGCTATTTTTTTGTGGTAATCAATATTATCAGACATTGCTGTGAGTATTTAAGACCGTAGCAGATCTATACAGGTGGAGCTGGGGAAGGTGGAGGGTTTCTGAAAGTGTGCTGCATACTGCTAACAGCAACACGCTGGTATTTGTTTGAACGTTAATGCTGATGCAACAGCAACCGATCAGCTTTTCTATATAAATAATGATGTCATGTTATGATGTAATGATGTTATAAATATGTTTAATAGCCAAATCCCCAGTGAAAACTACAATACCAATGAGCTTCAAATTAGATTCACCAATCAGAGAAGCAACTGTTATGCAAACCATGGAATGCATCAAATAAACTCAGTCCTATATAAGATTCCAAATGATGTAATTCATTTGTATTATTTGGCAATAAGCTTCAAATGCATTTAATTTGATACATATAAGAAGTCAATTTCATATAATACGATTGTTTTCGATTTTTTGTTTTTGATTTCTTCAAATGCCTGAGAAAAAATGAATGGGAACATAGGCTACTTAATCAAGGGCGACGAAAATGACGAAACATTCATACATTTGCGTTTTTTATCTGACCTAGTTATTCATCCTGCTGCTTTTCAACAGAAAACCCAGCGGACCTCTTTTAGATGGCCTTTTTCTGAATCACTACACACTTGTGTGGGAAACCCGAACCACCTCTCTCAGTCCTTGGACCTCCATTTAGATCGCAGCGTCCGGCTAGAGCTCTCTGCATGAGCGCTAATAGTCTGGTGGTCTCTCTTGCTGGGTCCCAGACTCGGTGCTGAAACACATCCAGATGGTCTTTGGATCTTTCCCGAGCCCTGTTCTCTCTCCGGCTGAACACTGGCACATCTGTGCCTCTTTCCCCAGAGAGCGCGTGTTTTCAACTGGCCCCGTCAACCTCTCAAGCTTTTTATTGAATACTGATCAAATTATGGTGTCACTTGATATTTTGTCAGCAAGTCCAGTGGGACAAAACAAAACGGTGTTCGCGGAGGAGGAGAAAACAATCGCTGCCCGTATGAGTTTGGCATAAGCGCAATGGCATGCCAGCATGGGAAACGTTTGTTGGAGCCTTGACTTGGGACGCGTTCCAATGGGAAATCATGATAATTTGCAAAGCAAATGCTTTTAATGTCTGGCACAACATTGATAGGGTCAGGTTTAAGAATGGAAGCCCTTAAACTAAAACACATGCGCTCATCATAGTTTTACTGAGGGCCACGTTAACCTTGATGAGGTAAACGCAAAGAGAGGCCTGTGCGAGTTCTGACATAAACCATTACACCGATAGCTGTCATGCTCCTTTTTATTCACTCCGCTTGTGCAAATGAACAGATGAAGAGATAAACCGCATCCAAATCTCAGCTGTGAGCGAAATGAGCTTGAGTTATGGAGTCACTTTGTCATTGTTGTCTAATTTGCTATTGTCATTTGGAAACTGTTGCCAACATGGTAAATCATGTTTCAATTAAATTATGCTGATGAATTAAAATCAAACACATATCAAGATTTCTCCACAAAAGCCCAGAAACAAAAAATATTTAAAGGCATTATAGCATTTTGTCAGATGAAAACATTAATAATGCTGATAAAAAAATGAACATGTATATTATATGTATATAAAAACAAGCTTTTTTATTATGTGTATAAATAAAATAATTTGAAAAATAATAATATTTTATAATAAAATTACTATATTTGTATTAAAAAATAAGTGAATTTTTTTGCTCAAAGCTAATTTTAATTAAAGATAAAATTAGTTGAATTATAATTATTAAAATGTTTAATCAAAACCTAATTACATTATATGCTGATTAATCTGTCCAAATGAATCATTTATATACAAATTTCCCCACAAAAGCTCACAAACAAAAACTATTCAAAAGCATAACATTATTGTGGTATTTTATAAAAAAAAGAAAAAAAAGTATTTGTTTAAAATTCAAATAATCACATTACTTGATAATGCTTATTTATTAAATCAAATTAATCACAAATCAATATTTCCACCAAAAGCCCCCAAACAAAAATAAAATTTTTGGTAAAAGACAAAAACATTTACATTTATCCATTTAGCAGATGATTGTATCCAAAGTGACTCACAATCACTTTATAACAAAAGTTATAAATCTGATCAGTATGCATGTTCCTTGAGAATCAATCCATTGGCCTTTCAGTTGAGCTAGAAAACACTGAATGGATATTACATTTAAAGTCAATATTTCTATATCACTGAAAATACATTTTTCACTGACCTTGCGGTCCATTTCGCAAAAACAATCGGTTCTTCTTGAATTGCTCTGCTTGGAGAATAAATGAGTTGTCAGATGTCATTATCATCATATTATTTTCTTTATAATTAATCACACTAAATTAACACACTCAACTGACAACAAACTCTCCATGCATGATAAATACCCACGCCACGTTTTGATGGTTTTATAGGGCTTTGGGGCACTTTTTTATTCATTTATTTTAGCTCTGAGACCATCAAACCACAAAGCGGGTCAATAGATCATGCTATTTTAAGTTAGTCAGCATTTAACTTTAACTGGATTGACTAAAATGGACTACTTTTAGACCATCAAACTCATGAGCCAGCTTTTTCCAGATTGACTTTCCAAAAAATAAATGCACACCTTATCTACTGATCTTTTCCTATACATTATGCAAAACCAAGAGACTAGTTAGCTTGAAGACAAGCACTAACACTGTTGCCATTGCATCTGTTCACAGACTAGATCTCTTAAATCATTCTCATCGCGTTGAGTCACTCATACGAGCAGTGGGAGATGAAACAATATCAGAGGCAATAAAAGACAGCAGCATTTGAGCGAATGACACTCAGCCAAGCTTTTACATTTTCAATTGCATGGTGGATCAGCAATCCAACTCTCATTGTGACTCATCCTTGTCATCTGTACGACATATGCTGCTCGGAATATGTAAAATAAGCACATGTTTGATTTTTCTGGGTCTATAAAGATAACATGAGGCCACTGCTAGCTTGCTAGTTTATGTTTGACAATGGTATTTTCCACTGGATCAAAGACCCAGTGCTAGAACTGGACAAGGGTCTTTAAATCAACTTGTGAACACAAAATTAAGGTGGCATAAGGTCATTATAGAGAGAGTTAAAACAAAGTCCAGGTTTTCAAACAGACAATAGGCCTTATTCAAGCTTTAGTCTAAAGCTAACCCATACTAACAAGTTACCACAAAGAAAAAGATTTTAGTTCTGCTCACTCTGGACATTCATTCATGATGTGTGGGATGCTTTTAAAGTTCATGTGCATTTTGTGGACACTTTTTCCTTCCACAAGGAAACTTTTTCCCAAATTTTGTTTTTAATAGGCTATGTTTATATTTGTCTACAAAATCAATTTGAAGCTTTTAGCAAAAGCCTTTAATTCAAAAAGTCTTTAAGACATTGATTCGAGACATTCATGACTGTAATGTATATACGAGACCCCGTTTTTCATTTAATCTAATTACAGTTTATTCTCGAGCAATGCGTCCATCTCCTCCATAGCATAACACGGCTATTATTAAGACTACACATCTGTTGTCCCACGACGACCCCCCTCTTTCTGTCTTTCTTTCTTTCTCTTGCTTTGCTCTCTTGTTAATGAGAGACGACCTTCTATAGTCTCATTCCCCGATGCACCTGTACGCTGCTCTTAAAATTAGGGGCTTTACATTACACTGGTGCGAGAGCACAAAGGCTGACAGTGTACGCCACAGGCGGGTCTCGAGCTCTCCGGTCGCGGGCTTTTATTCCCGGGCCCAGAGGGAGGGAAGGACTCTCTTCTGGCCTTTCACTTCGTTCTGCACCACCACGTCCCGCATGAGCCCCAGTCTGGGCTTTCAGCAGCTAAATGAAGACCTGATAAAAAAAAAATGGTACCGGAACAGGCGAGTGGATGAATACGAGCATTAAAAAAAATGCTTTTGTGCTCTCACGGGCTGTGACGGAAGCGTGACCCCGTGGCGTGCGGTACATACCAATGCCGGACAGCCCGTGAGAGCTGATAAATTCATCATCATCAAATTCATACAGTACCTGTCAAAAGTTTGGAAACATTAATGTTTTGAATGTTTTTGAGAGTAGTCTTAATCTCACCAAGGCTGCATTTATTTGATCAAGTAAAAACAGCAATACTGCGAAATATTATTACCATTTAAATGAACAACTTTCTGTTGTAATATATTTTAAAGTGTCATTTATTCCATTAAATAAATAAAAAAAGACAGTAAAGACATAACACATTAATAAATATTACAAAAATGCATTATTTATAGTAAATGTTGTTCTTTTGAACTTTCTATTCATCAAAGAATCCTGAAAATAAATCACTGTTTCCACAAAAATATTAGGCAGCACAACTTATTTTATTTTAGATAGTTTCTGAATATTTCTGAACATTAATAATAATAAGAAATGTTTCTTGAGCAGCAAATCAGCATACTAGAATGATTTCTAAAGGATCATGTGACACTGAAGACTGGAGTAATGATGCTGAAAATTCAGCTTTGATCACAGGAATAAATTGCATTTTAAAATATATTACAGAAAATGAAACAACTTACTTTAAATTGTAGTATATCACAGTATTGTTGATTTTACTGTATTTTTGATCAAATAATGCAGCCTTGGTGAGATTAAGAGACTACTTTCAAAACCATAAAACAAAACAAAAAATAAATGCAAAAATACATCACCCGTCTCTCTGGGTGGAAGAGATGGAAGAAAGAAGGAAATAGAACATGGAAATGTTTTTATCATGCTGAATATGAAGATAACAGTAGAGACAAATAGTCAAAACTGTTCAAATGTAAGAATTTCCTCAAAAGGCCTGTTGTGCATTGTGATAATTCTTTGGACAGTGTGAGAGGCACAGAATTAGGTACAGAAATAATAATAATAGGATCTTTAGATTTTTTTTTGAGTGCTGCTTGCATGCAAACTTTGACACCATGTTGCTATGATGAGTTACACACACACGTTTCATGCGGGTGAAGGTTTTGTTCAGATCACTAACCTCAAGCGTGAGCAACAATAGTGATGCTTGCCTCAGTGCACTTCTAAAGAAAAAATGGAAAAAAAAACTTTACTATAGGGTTCCATTGGTTAACATTACCTACATTTGTCAACATGACAAGACAATGAAAACCAATTCAAAAGCATTTATTAGTCTAGTGAATTTTAATTTCAAAATTTACTAATGCAATATTACAGTTAAAGTTATTAAATGGACCTGAGCTAACAATGACCAGTTGTATTTTTGTTAACGAACATGAAATATTAATAAATACTCTAACACTTTACAATAAGGTTAATTATAGTTACCTTATTAACTAACAATGAGTAATACATTTGTTACAGTATTTATTAATGTTAGTTAATAATCCAGCTGTTCATTGTTTGTTCACAGTGCATTCACTAATGTTAACAAATACAACCTTTGATTTGAATGACGTATTAGTAAATGTTTACATTAATATTAACTTAAACTAATTAATGATGTAAAAGTATTGTTCATTCTTAGTTCATGTTAACTAAGGTAGTTAACTAATGAACCTTAATGTAAAGTGTTACCAAATACTCATTGTTAATGCATTAACATAACTGATGAGACCTTATTGTAAAGTGCTCCCGAAGAAACCCAGATCCAGCATTAGCAGAAATTTCACTAGAATTAGAGATGAAAACACCAAAACAAACAAAAAAAGCTTAATGACCTTTTAATAAAGCTTTACTCGCCCGTTCCTACACACTAAGTGTTTTGCAATAACCACAATCCAACACACAAAGCACTGTTGCATTTGCTTTGCACATTTCCTTCTGTGGCCGTCAGCCCACACATTCAAATAGATCTTTCCTCTTCCTCACAGATATATGCCCACAGACAGGGAGTTTCCCGAAGCCAGCGGCCCGGGCTCAAGGAAGAGCTGTTTCTAGCGCCGCTGAGGACACCATCCATCCGGCAGGACCACCAACAATAGACGCATTGTTCTGCTTGTCTGCAAGGAAACACGGGCTACAGAGAGATGCCATTGTTTTATTGTGTAATGTTACCTGTGATTCGATAAATGATAGCGGCCCGTGTTTTTGTCGCAGGAATGCGCAAATATATCAGTCACCGGTGTTCTTAGGTCACTGCAAAGTTTTGGCACGGGCCCCGCTCGCATGGGTTCAAGAGAAGCAGGAAAGCAGAAACCTTTTTATTTAAGAACGCCGTTCCTGGGAAAGCGAAGAGAGCAGGAGAGATCGCTTTTCAGCAAAACATCAGCCATTCTCAAGTAAACAATACATTCAGATCTGTGGAATAAGTTGTGACACGGTGCCAAGCGTCGTCATTTAAGGTGCCCCGTACGCAGAAACCTGTAGCGTTACTGAGATAACGTGGCACTGGATGAGCTTTTCTCTCAAGCTTTGCCAGAACTTTGGTTGTAATGGCATAACGATGAGATATGAGACCACGGGAAAGTGTGAATCGATGCATCAAACAGGGTTCCCACACCTAAACATTAATGAATTTTACACTGTGATTTCTGGATACTTTTTTTCCTCCTTCTCAATTTTAGAGATTATAGAGCAGTTTATCTGAAGCGGAGCATCAACTTTTCGTGAATTTGTAAGAATGTTATTCATTTCCAGGATGTTTTCATAAACCTCGGGATTCAAAACGTAGTTTTACCGCATCATAATAACATACCTGCCAACTTTTGAGTACAGCTTTGCGTGAGACTTCGGGGGGTGGGTGGGGGGGTTGGGGGGGGGGGGGGGGTGGGTGGGTGGGGGGGATGCTTTTGAAATGCTTTTTTGCTATCAGTGTGATAACTTTTTCTCTCAAACTTTTTTTTTCTCTCAGATAATTTATTTTCTTGCATTTAATAAAGACACAACAATTTTAACTCCATACTAAACGTCCTCGCGCTGCGCCGCGCAAAATGAATGGGTTTCACACTCTTTTACTGTCTATGGTAGCGCAGCGCCGCGCATTCCGCGTTCTGTCTGAAAGGATGCTTTTGAAATGCTTTTTTGCTATCAGTGTGATAACTTTTTCTCTCAAACTTTTTTTTTCTCTCAGATAATTTATTTTCTTGCATTTAATAAAGACACAACAATTCTAACTCCATACTAAACGTCCTCGCGCTGCGCCGCGCAAAATGAATGGGTTTCACACTCTTTTACTGTCTATGGTAGCGCAGCGCCGCGCATTCCGCGTTTTGTCTGAAAGGATGCTTTTGAAATGCTTTTTTGCTATCAGTGTGATAACTTTTTCTCTCAAACTTTTTTTTTCTCTCAGATAATTTATTTTCTTGCATTTAATAAAGACACAACAATTCTAACTCCATACTAAACGTCCTCGCGCTGCGCCGCGCAAAATGAATGGGTTTCACACTCTTTTACTGTCTATGGTAGCGCAGCGCCGCGCATTCCGCGTTCTGTCTGAAAGGCGCTTTGGAGGAACTACAAACACGAGTAAAAAGTGTTTAAAAAAACTACAAAACATGACATGCGCGACCGACGGTGAGAGATTTAGATAAAAGTTTGAGTGACTCAATTAAAAGTTTATTTAATTAAAGTTATCCGTGACCGTGTTATATTTCATCTACAATAACAATGAATGTCGACTTTTATAAAGATCCGTTGGGCCATTGACTTTTAAATGCATAATTAACGTTATGCATATGAGGAGAGTTCTCCACATGAAAGACCTGCGAGTTACAGATCAACGTGCTTCTGCATTTCTCTCCGATACGGTAGGAAATTAAATAAAATGTGGAGGATTTTATCTTTGACAAGATGATAGACAGGCCAGTTTACTGTGACATGAGACAGACTGTAAAAAAAATATACAGGGGGGGGATTTTAAAGAGATTTAACCTGTGCGCGTGATGGACAGGAATCCGACCTACTCTCAGTATTACGCAAGGTCTCTCTCTCGTGCCGTTCGCGCGCCCTACGCGGTTTGAAGCACAGTCTCTGTCTCGCATGCACGCTCGCTCTAGATTACGCCCGATTTGAACGAATTTGCGTATAACCAGGGCCGGCGCTCCGCACACGCACATCACGCACTGCGCGTAGGGCACCAAGTGCTTGGGGGGGCACCAAAAAATCTGGGTCGTGAAAAATCATCACAATAGGCTACTAGTATAAATAACAAATAAAATGTCTAAAGCATGTTAATATACAAAAGCAATACAAAAGTAATATAGGCCTAGACCAAATTAGTCGAGAAAAAGGTGAATCTCCTGTGCCAGTCTCCCTCTGGTGCCCCCCCTTCCCCACCTCCCAGTGGTCTGTTCGATTATGCCTCAATCAATGTCAAATTTGGCAGACACCGACCTCAGACATGGCCTCGAAAAGGCACCAAGAGTCAGGGCGGAAAAAAGGAAAAAGAAGAGACAGCGGGATGATACTCGCGCGTCGCTTGCAGTAAGACAATGTTTTAAATAAAATGTTAGTTTTGTAGCGCGGGCGCCCTTGCGTCGTGTATGCTTGACCGGGGGCGTCGCTAGTAGTGCAAATGATCCGGGGCTTTTTTAGCCCTGCAAGTTGAATCTTTTATTTTAACGGGGGTATAAATTTTGAAACTTGGGCTGTTTAAGATGCAGTTAGTTTGTTTGAGAAGAAAAGGAAGACCGCTTAGATAGCCTACGTTTTTTTCGTTGTTGTTCTATGCGGATAATGCGATCATTTTCAAGAGGTTCATAGGCCAAGGCCCAAGGGCGACATCTGTTGGTGAAACTGCAATTAAAAAAAAAAAAAAAAAACCACAATCTCAGTGTTTGTATATTTTCATATTCACAGAGTTGTCCAATTATTAGGGCTGGGAAAAGATTAATCGCATCCAAAATAAAAGTTTGTGTCTACATGATATATGTGTGTGTGTACTGTGTATAATTATTTTGTATATATAAATACACACACATATGCACGTATATATTTAAGAAATATTTGCATGTACTGTATATATTTATATATAATTTATATTATATATAAATTTAAATATAAAAATTCATACTTATACTGTTATTTCCTCTTTAAACTTTTTTTGCACTTTTAACTTTCTGTGTTTACATTGTTCAGTTCCAAATCTGTGTTTTTAGTAATTGTGGTGGTTTTTGGTATTTATAATTTTAACCTTTATATTATTTATTTCTTTTCATATTTGGTGCCATTGTTAATGTAAAATTATTTATTTGCAGCAGTTATTTTGGAAGTAAAGAGAACCTAACTAAGAAATTCTGAATGGTTGTTATTCCTTGGGTGACTGGGTGGGTGGGTGGGGGGGTGGTGGTGGGGGGGGGGGGGGGGGGCACCACCACCAAGCATTTGTGCTTAGGGCACCCAAATGGCTAGCGCTGGCCCTGCGTATAACTATTCGATCCCGAGTGGCTCAACACGTAGATCTATAGATAAACTCATCTTTCAGGCATTTGACCGACCAGGTTGACACTTCAGCGTGAGAAATCAGGGGTGTGGCGTGTGCGCGTGTGAAACCATTCAAATGCGGGTGTCTCACGGCCAATGCGTGAGAGTTGGCAGCTATGTAATAAAATAATAACTGTTGATTACGCCACACTCAGAAAAAAGGTACAAAAGCAGTCACTGGGGTGCATGGTACCCTTTCAAAGGGTTCATCTTTGTACCTAAAGTGTGTATATTAGTATCTCAAAGGTACATATTGGTACCAATAATGTACACATTTGTACCTAAATGGTACATATTAGAGCCTTTTGAAAGGGTCAGATCAGATTGTGTACAGTGCACAGAAAAAAACTGATTTCTTCCGCAGATTGTAAAAGCAAAAATAAGTACATTTATTAATTAAAAAGTAATTCTAGAAGGTTTAAAAGCAAAAAAAAACAAAAAACAACGTCAAGCATTTTACTGCGACATTATATTTTAATTCGTGTAATATAAATTAGTCTTGAGAGGTTGAGCGAAGTAGCAGTACGCTATTGTGCAAATGCTGTTGATAAAGTTTAAATGAAATGCTATTTTTAAAGTTATTTCACTTCTGTAATCTGACGTTTTGTTTTAATGAAATGAAACTGGATACACATAAAAAATAAAATAAAAATGCAGAACAGGACTTTTTTGGATCATGGAAAGCGGCATTACATACCGGAATGAAGGCAGATTGTTGAAGAGGTTGAAGTAGTAAAAAGGATTTGTGATGTAAACTGAAAAAGAAAGTCATTTTAGAGGTGGAACAAGTTTAAAGTAGGGTCAATGTTGATGTTGTTGTGTCTTACCTGAAATATTCCTTTAAAATAAACTTAAAGCAACCAGTGATTTTAGGGTGGATTGTACTGCAGTTGAAAGTAAAGATGTCAAGAAAGCAAAACCTAAAAGGCAATATACAGTTACCAAATGAACAATGAATTCAGTAATCAGCATATTTAGCAGACATTTTATTAGAAAGTCATCAAACTCTAGAAAAATGGATGCAAATCGATGAACACGGCACAATTACTGCTTCAAAGTACAGCAATAAGACTTTGAAAAATAATAAATGGGGACATTATGAGATCATTTTATTCACACAAATGTACATGTGAAACTTGCAAACAGCAGATTATATACATTCAGTAGTAGAAGTAGTGGAAGACTTTCACTTAGTAAAGACTATTCCCATAAACATTCCTTCACTCTTAAATCAGTCCTCCAAACATTGTTCTGAAGTTCAATACATTATGGTAGCAAGCAGTCATCCAGAGATGGTTTCGTCCCAACAAACGCCCAAAACACACTAAACTGAGCTTAAATCCGACAAAAAAAAAAGAAAAGAGATCATTTAAATTTTGTGGCAGGTCACTTTAATGCTCTTGAATTGAGTTCATGATGTGGTGAAATGCTGTAGCTGTACTGCGTCACAGATTGCAAGTAAAGGCAGCTAGTGTTAGAAAAAGGTTTAGATAAAATAGACTCGAGTGAAAGTGAAGGAGAGTCCGTTCAGAGTCCTGGCCTTTAAAGTGATCGCACAAATATCTCCCACAAAACTCTCTCACTGATTGAGATTTCAGGGGGGAAGATTAAAAATCAAGTTGCGATCTGAAAGACACGTTTATGAAACAAACAATGCTTGCTTGAAGACGTGTCAAATGAACTGAACTAACTTAATGCTATGCAGACCTTACAAGTGGGTTTGACAACTGTTTATATTTTGAAGAAAAAAGAAACTTAAGTGCATTTCAAATCTTTAATAAACAAAATGAAAATAATAATAATAATAATAAAGTTACTGATTGCAAAGATTTAAGAGATTTTTCATGTGCATGACAAAAAAATAAATCTTAAAGAAATTATGGCCAATTAATATTAAGCATCACTTATAGCTGTAATCAAATCTAATTTTCGGACATTCCCACATGAAAGCCTTTGACAGGTCACATGAAAAACACACAACTCAACAAAACCCCCAAAACACCTTGATAAGACTGTGGCTTAAATAGTCTAAAAATATCTGCTGTACATATATGACAATTATTTACATAAAGTTTGTTAATGATTTATGCGTGTACATACGTTCACCTAGACCTCTCGTGACTAGAACTTTGAATGGAAACTTAAGTCAAGAGCCTCTGATACTGTAATCAGATTAAATGAGGCATTCTTTCAAAAACTGAAATGTTTGCAGAGAAAAACTGAGAGCTTGTGGGTTTTTTGGTATGATTTTTTTTTTAATTTGAATGAATTGGATTCTCAACAGAGGGTTAATAACTTATAGACCAAATAATTTCTCCAGAGCAAAAGAGGACAATAGCACATGCATACAAAATTGTGAGAGTGGCCTGAATATTTGCCAATTTGCCTTGATGGTTTAAAAGGGTTTTATATCTTCCTTGTCTGAGAATTTAGACGATAGAAAACGTCAAATACTTACAAAGGCCTTGTTGATTTAAGAACAAAAAAAGGTATTGGTACAAATCAAACGTCCGCGTTTTTCTTCTCTCATGGGTCAGGAATTTCTCCAGGCATGCATGAAAGGACAGCTTCTACGAACGAATCAAACGTGGCCATTACAGTGCTCCCCGATCCACAGTCGTTACTCTGGAAATAAGCTTTTTCACTCCGCTTGTACAAAACGCTGCACCTGCTCCCAGAGGTTTTGAGTAGAAATGAAAAAAGAGAGTTTGCATAGAGTCTTAAGGGAACCTACAGAAATGAGTTTGTTGGCTTCCGTCAAACATTGTCGAACTTGTGTTTTAGGTAGTCCTTCATGACCTTGGCAATGGGCAGATCTTCCAGAAACTTTAGGTTCTGCAGGCCGATGCACTGCCGGATCTTTATCCTGCACAGATCCTGCAAAGTCCTGGGTTGCCCTGAAACAACAATCGTCAGGTTAAATTCAATCTATGTTGACATTTAATAAAAACTGAATGATTGCATTCCTGCGCATTAACTAATTTAATCTGTTAACAGAGGAAAAACTCAAAAATACCAAAGATTTGTGGCTACAGCAGGGTAACTATAGTTAACTGAAACCGTAAAAAAAAAGTGTTGCTTGAAATATATATATTTTTTTAATCTTAAACTCATTTTATTTCAGCTAGTTGCCAAGGGAGCATTTCTCATTGAAATTGTTGTACTAAAATAACTAAAACTGAAACAGAAATTAATTAAAAAAATATATAGACACATTTTTAAAATGATAAAAACACAACAAATTCATAACAGAATATTAAGCACGAGATAAACAAAATGTGAATGGCAACCTCACACAGATCATAAAAAAAGAAAATTGTGACAACATTAAAACACTCTCCAGACACCAAAAGTTAATAAAAATGTTAAACCGGATGGTTGGCTGATAAAAAAAAAATTAATAATAATATTTTAAAGTCAATTTCTAATGCAAGGAGGACAGTCTGACCCTTGTGTGTTTATCTGCCATAAAAATCAATGTATATATATATATATATATATATACACTGTGTATTTATGGAGAAAAAAGTTTGATGTTTCATAGGTACAGCACTAAAAACCAGACATTCAATTAAAACAAATTGGCACAAAAACCTTCACCAGTATTATAAGTGGACATCAGGGGAGGGGGAAAAAAAACACACACAAAAGATTGAAAAAGTTTTTTAGTTTGTTGCATTTGTCATCTTAAAAGATATCAGGAAAGGTCTGCAATGAGTTCCAGGAACCCGGTGCACAGAGTTGATCAGTTTTAATAGGCCAGTTTTCCAGTCCCAACACAATATGGCACAGGCTGTGCTTCCACAAATGAAGCCAGCTGGAAAAACCACTACAAAGAGCTGGAGACGGCCATCTGCAGCCCCTGTCTTCTGTCAGTCTCAATGCCTTACCAAAAGCTCGCAACTATAGGTGACGGCAGAGAGAGCTAAATGAAATCAGTGCGTATTCTCACAGAGGCGAACCGGTCACTCCCTTCAAGACATGAAGTCATGCTCTCAAAGTCTGAGTCGTCCATGTAAATACAGCCGCTGAAGTGCCTTTTTAATAAATAATCAAGGTGAAATTGGATCACGCTGAATGAGTTGACAGCGAGTAAATGTCTGCGACAGACAGGTGGCTTTGATATGGCGATATCAAAGTTGAAGCGGTGCACAGGAATGTGGCCATTGTTGCGTACTTGATCATTAGTGCTTCAGGTAACACGGCTCGCTTTTCTCAGATGACCGATTGTTCTGTGTGGGGGATAGAGATCATAATGGTGTTCGTTCAGGAGGTTAGGCCATTGCTCAACTTACAGATCGGCTGCTGCTCTTCGTGAGATATGACATATTTCGAGAGGAAAAAGTGAATATGACCTCTTTTGATGATCCTCTTTTTGTTAACCTTTGAGGTTTAATGCTTCACGCTTAACTTGATTGGAGCACTCTTCAAACTTATATCTGTAATGAGTTTCATTGTGTAACAGAAAAATTAAAGCTTCGTAGGTGTGATTTGCTAAGGCAAGCTCATTAGTTACTGTCGTTAACAAAAACAATAATCAAAACATGCAATTAAATATGAGAAAAAGAAATACACACACATGCATACATATATGTGTGTGTGTGTATACACACACACGTGAAAGAGCAAAGTATACCAACTGTAATGTGCACTGCAATTAGGGCTGTGTATCGGCAATTACTTCCTTAATCACATCAATATTCACTAAATCATAATTGGATTGCAATTTAAACTGCAGCAAACACACAAGTGAGACTGATTTATGGAGGGAACTGAATCTGATGACATTTTTGTAATTAATAAGGTTTTATAGCTTCACATTCAACTTCAAAACTTATAACCTTGAAGTTTAGTTCAACTGAACCAAAATGGTCCTTAAAAAAAAAGAAAAAGACTTGCTAAAAGGTGTCTTCTTCAAAAGGTAATAAAAACTACCAAGAAAACTGCCAAAAAAAAACTAAAAACACTATAATGTGAAATTTAGACAAGGTATATCATGTTATGCAACTTTATCTTTGAAGTTTTCGATTTTCACGTTAGGCTTCAAAGAAACTTTACTTTAAAAATGAAAAGAAAAGTACATATTTGAATTTTTTATTTGTTTAACTGTTTTGTATTAACTATTGTTTAACTATGTTTAAATGATGAACTAAAATGATTATAAAAAAATATTTGTTTCAAATACAAGTTTGTAAAAGAATGAAAAATAAACTGCAACTCTAAAATGCACTACATTAGTACTGACTGAGGATTACATGTATAAACGTTAAATATTTTTGAAAAAAGTATTTTATGATCACCAAGCTTGCATTTATTTGATCAAAAATACAGTCAAACATTTTAGTAGGATTCTTTGATTAATAGAAAGTTCAAAAGAACAGCATTTATTTTAAATAAATTTTTTAAAACATTTTTAACTTTGTAACATTATAAATGTCCTTGCTGATTAAAAGTATTAATTCAATTCTACTGTAATAAGAGCTCAATGTGCAAAAACAGTCACCCACTAAAATAAAGATGAAAGGAAAATCTGAAAAAAGAGAACAAAATTGTATTTGTTAAATTATTCCCAAAGATTCAATTAGTTCAAAAGTTACTAGCTAAACCGTACTTGAATATTTGGACTGTTGGTGGTGCTAGAGGATTTGATACTGTCACCTAGAATACTGAGACCCTCCCTAATCAGTGTGCCAAACTTTTTTACTATAACCATCTACCAAAAAATTAGGAACAATCCTGACAGTCCACATATAAAGATTTAGAGAGGAAGAAGAACCTACTTGTAACCTCCTGCAGGAAGTCCAGACAGGGTCGACTGATGCCAGACATGCTGACGGAAACGGCCACGGGGGTCTGGCCCTCGTAGTTGCGCGTGTTGGTATCGGCCCCGTACGTGTACAGCATCTGAGCGCACAGCACATCGTCTCTGAGGGCCGACAGGTGCAGCGGCGTCTGTCCGTCCTCCAGCCGGCCCAGGTTAGTGTCCGCTCCCCGCTGCAGGAACATGCGGCAGTACGAGTGGTTGCCCTTAATCACGGCGTAACGCAACAAGAAGCCGTTCTGAATGTCTATGTTGGCATTGTGGTCGAGCAGAATGCGCACACAGCTGGAGCGCTCGCGGATAATGGCCAGCTGGAGCGGCGTCGTGCCTTTGTCACTGAGCGGGTCCACCTCGGCTTTGAACTCTAAGAGGAGACGCACGAAGGAGTCGCGCCCGTAGTGGGCCGCCACGTGCAAAGGGGTCCAGCCGTCATTGCTCTTGGCATTGATGATGTCGCTGCGATACTCGGACTCCAGCATGAGGCGGGCGATGCGGGCACGGCCGTGCATGGCAGCGTAATGGAGAGCTGTGAAGCCTCCGATGAAATCCTTCACTGTGGGGTCCGCTGGAGAAGAAAAAAACAGCTTGAAGGATAAAATCATGACAAAAACCAAACTAATTGAACTGACAACTAAAAAAAGATGATATATATGCATTAGCCCTACTATTATTACACAAGTCTATTTGCATTTATATACATCTATCTTTCTTTGCAGTAATATGCAGTAATAAGTAACGTAAGCTCTCTAACATTGGACATTTCAAAATGTACTTAAATCTTAAAATGCCATGTGAAATTGATTAATTTAAATGTTCCAATTGCATTATGATAGGCTATACCTGTTTTCATCATGACTAAAACATGAATACAATAAAATTAAGCTATTTCTTTACTATATTATGAAGGCTGGATTCCAAAAACATCAATGGAAGTGGACTTAAGACATAAAATAGTAATGTTTAGAACATGTCATTCTATCATGCACAATATTTGTATACAAAGACTAAAAGGAATCCTTTTTATTTATTTTTAACTCTTAAATGTTAATAAATGACTACAGTTACAGTCCCTTACATTGTTGATCATAATTATTTGTATGATATTTAGCTAGCTAAAAGTTCATACTTCTGTACTCTTACAGCTTTTGACCAAATAATTTCTTTGATATATCTATCATTTTCCAGTAGTTATGAATAAATATGTAAAATATGTTAAAGCTCAACTTAACAAGAAACATTTATATTAACTATACAGGAAATTCAATTACATTTCCTGACAAAAAAAAAAAAAAATCAATCTGATTCAGGGTTTCTACAGGTCTAATGAATGTAGATTTAAGACTTTTTAAGACCAACTAAAGAAACACAATGAGTTACATACAACACTTCCAACATGTATCTATTACTTTTTAATTCATTTTACAAAATAAGTCGCGTGAATGCCTCTGCTCCTAACCACTAGAATATGGAAATAACTTTTACTGTAAATTCTGATCAAACTGCAAAAAAGTGCTGTTCTTTCTCAGTGTTTTTGTCTTGTTTTCCAGTGCTAATGTCTTACATTCCAAAATCAAGACGCATTTACTTGAGATGCGAAATTACGTAAAATATTAATCAAAAAATATTAATGATCAAAATTAAGTGAGTTTATGATTAAAACAAGAACAAATATCTGCCAGTGAGTTCAGAAAAATCTACTTAATTCAAATCTAAGTTTTCATAAGAAATACTGAGAAAATAAATATTTCATAAAGAAATACTTAGAACGATATAAATTTTTTTGCAATGCATTTGCCATTTTAATACCATGACTTTAACTGCCATGAATTAATTTCAGCTCTGAATGAAGGCCTAATTTGTGTAAGGGAGAATTAAGACATTAAATTTAGTCTGAATCTCAATAAGTACAGAGGACAGTGCAACTGCACAGTTAAACACTTAATTTAATAAAAATAGCTGTTTTATAGCGCCCCCTAACGTCTAGCATGCATTACCACACTTAAACATGAACAGTATTGTCTCTTCTAGCAACATAATACCAGTTTAGTATTTTAAGGGGTTAAGAGATGACAAGATAGGAAACCTAACTATAATGTAAGAGTGTAAAATATCACCTCAGCCACCGTTGTAAACTGGTGTGCCATTAAGAAAAAGTACTTGATCATTGTGAAATCAAATTTACCCAAGGAGAGGGATCATATTCAAACTATATACTGATTAATACACATTAAACTATACATTTTCATTACGCTTTGTTTTCTTTTTGGAGCTTGGTAATTTACATCTCCATCTACTTTTAGTGTGTGGAAAACAGAAGCCTGTGTTTTAATAATAGGAATAATAATACAGGGCCCGAATTACTTTAGGGTAAGTAACATAATGACAATTTTTTGGGAGAACGTATTCTTTCAAGAGCCACCATCAGCAAGCCAACCACAGTTTAAAATAAGTGTCAATCTAGGCTGGTCATTCAAGATATTTTCTTACAAAGTGACACATTAAATCAGACTTGCCAAACTCCCCACTGTCCTAAAGCAACCAAACCTTTTACCTCCGTGTTCGAGGAACACGCGCACACAGCGCTCCTTGCCCTTCGCCGCAGAGAAGTGCAGCAGCGTCCAGCCGTTGGCGTCTCTGATCTTGGGCGAGTAGCCCTGCTCCAGCATCTTGCGGACAGTGTAGACATCGCCGGCCGCCACCGCCGCCTGGATCTGCAGCTCCTCCTGTAACTCTGGGTTCCTTCTGCAGTGATGGTTCAGCATCCTGTCACATCTCGCAGTACGGGCGTCAGACGCTCCGGTGTCCCTGCAGACAAACACACGGATGACATTACTGATAGACAAGCCCCTCATTTTGAATCAAAGGATGATCAATTATGTATGTTATGAAAAAAATGCTGAATTACTGTTAATTTGAATGCTGCATTTAAATCGAATGCTTTGAATGTCACAGGCTCTATAATATATATAGGCCACATATATATGTGTGCGTGTGAAAAATATATAAAACACAAATAAAACTAGGCTACTGGATACAGCACTAATATTAACAATAATTCCAGAAAAATTTGAATTATTTTGTAAAATCTAAAAACAATTAATTAAGTGAATGTTTAGACCTCTTACTGGTAAAATCTTAATAAAAACACAATTATAAATGACTATTTGTGTTACAAGAGTGTCAGCATACTTAAAATCTTATGAGCAATACATTTGAGATAATTATTACATAATTTATCATACAAGATAATTACTACATAAATATATAAACACTACAAACAGTGTTTCTTTGGAATGTATGACGCTGATTTTAATATATTTCTTTAAGTAGACAACATGATAGATGTGATATACAAATACAAAGACTAAATAAGTATTAATTATCTTTGATTGCAAAAAACAGTATGAAAAGAAAACAATTGCACACATCCCTTTTAAGATGATAATGGAAAGCATATCTATGCACTTATGAAAAGTACTGAGATAGTTGCGTTGCATGAAGGCACATCCATTAAACCACCCACAAATAAGTTCAGACAACATAAACATGTTAATATACAACAAGATGACAGAAATTACTAATTAATACATATTTAAAAACATTGCCTACAGATAATTAGAAATGAAAATTACCATTCATTAATGTCTTGTAGATCTAAAACAGCCTTTGAGTTCTGCATCCATATTCATATCCACTTCAGATCTCCATTCTAGAGATGCGGATTAATATAGAAATATCATCACCATCAACATGATTCATTCATCATTTATATAATATCTTTTCATTTATATTAATGCAGATTCAAATAGATATTTACATAATCATCATTTAGCCACACCTAAATGGTGACGTCTCATTTCACACTTATCTGTCATTACATTGATCAGCTCTCTGTCTAGAAGTAAATATTTACTGCCACCCATCAGTTCACAATGTAATTGTCTTTCAGACTCTGAAAAAACCAGCTGCAGCGAGCATTTGCACACCTTCATTTACCCTTAACAACATAGATGTTCGCTAACATATGTAATATATATCCTCAACTGCATTTTAACCTGTTTAATCGCCTTAAATAAAGTAAATAAAAGGTAAACAATCCTGTTTGTAGCTGCTGCACTGAGAACAATGAATCTGTTAGCTGGTGTGCTAAACCAGCTGTGGCAGCTAAAACAAGCCTAAAATAAATACTAAAGCTGCTCTTTTTTAGAGACACACATAACTCATGTTAATATCACTGCAATAAATGATACGATAACTCTTATCATTAAACTGAAGGAGAATCTGACAAACTCTGTGATTGACATAACGTTACACTGTTACTGCATTAGCATTGTTAGCATTTAGCCAGCGGTTCTTGACCATTCTCACAAGAACACTGCTTTTAAAGTTATTCAAACTCCCTTAACCTGTGGCGAGAGGATAAAATTAACGACATCTGCTTAATTAACACATTAATAACTCGGGGGACAATGAAATAAAAATATATAATATACATACAGAGTACAAATACAGTCAGGTAGCCATGAACACCATCTCCAAGGCTTCAAACCGCAACAACCAATCAGATTCGAGCTGTCAAATACGTCATGCAGACATCATACTGCTGCAAAATAAAATGCCGAAGGTTAGAGTTTTGCGACAATTTTGGCCAGATAATGGCAAACAGCATTCCATGTGCTTTATGGAGGCGTTTGTTCATTTAGGATTTTTTAATCCCTGAAACCTCACCGGGATTTTAACCGACCAGTCCTAAAAGCTCTTAATTACATTATAAATTCTGCTTTAACGCTGCATCTTTCTACAGATCACGTATGTCAGTGGATTCTAACCAAATTTTTATACGAAAATTAACAAACTCTAGGCTACTACAGTCCTGTAAATATGAGGTTATTTTTTCATTTATGATCTTCTTGTCTATTAGATTTATTCCTTTGCAGAGACTGGTGAAGTGGCTTTTCGGGAACATTAAACAGGATATTGAGAAGATTGGAAATTCATCATAAATCACGTAAGCAAAGAAGATGCTGCAAGCAATACATTTGTGATTTTGGAATAGCCGCTATTCCAAATTTCGATTTTGGAAAAGCCGCTATTTATATGCGCTATTCCAGGGGTTCTCAACCTTTTGCAAGCCGGGCCCCCCCAAAGCTGGTTCATTGCAGTTGGGGCCCCAGTGCCCCCCCCCCCACCCCTCACCCCTCACCCCTCACCCCTCACCCCTCACCACCTTGCATAGATAGATAGATAGATAGATAGATAGATAGATAGATAGATAGATAGATAGATAGATAGATAGCCAGCCATATGCTATTTTTTTTAGGCCCACATTATTATTATTAATATTATTATTATTATCATCAGTAGCAGTCGGTAGGCCTATTATCATTACTAGGCTATTGTTATAATTGTCAGTAGCACCATACTTCTAATGTGAGCTTGCAGGCATTATTTTTATTATTATTATGAGTAGTAGTAGGCCTATCAGCATTTCTAGGCTATTGCTATATAATTATATGAGGTTACATGCTTTAGTGTTGTTGTTGTTATTATTATCATCATCATCAGTAGGCCTGTTATCATTACTAGACTATTGCTATAATTGGGAATTGGCACCAGACCTCTGATATTAATTTATGCTTTATTATTGTTATTATTACTAGGCCTAATAGTAGGCATCATCTGCATTTTTACAGAAGCTTGCAGGTAGGTGATGTTAATGTGAGACCTGAGCCTGCTTTGCCTTGCAAAGATCCTCAATTCTTGGCTCAATGTTTGATAAACATAGCCTCAAATAATTCTGAAATTAGCAATAACAACTAAATGATTGATAACACCTATAATGATCAATAAGCCATTGATGTCTGGATAAAAATTAACTGTGTAACAGGTAGGACATATACAGAAATTGAATAAAGTTATCAAAAAGTCTGCGCTGCATAAATTATAAATTATAAGTTATATATAGACTAATCCTTATTAAAGCCACACAAGTTCAAGAGCAGTGAGTAATTTTCTCTGTTTTCTTTGTTCTTTGATTAACTTTACTGACAGAATGCTTTATTGGCAGCTGGCCCTTTAAGATCAGCCGCTGCTAAGAGACGCAAATCTCACACGTGTCACAACTCTTTATGTCCCTCATAACAGACTGCTCTTATGTTATTAAGATACTCGACAAACAACATTTTGGCATAATTGTTAGTTCAAGCGCGAAAGAGAACTGTTTTCTGGCGCGCGGTCTGTGCATGCGCATTATACGGGCGCGCGTCTTTCTGTGAGTCACATTCAGGACATTCACAGGCAGCGCGAAAAATGTGTGCGTTTCAAATCGGTAAAATTAAATCTGTAAAATAGACGTAATGAGTGGCACATAACGTGAAGTAACATAGCATTTTATTTAGTTTGAAATTTAACTTGTCCAGTGGGACAACAAATTTTCTCTTCCACTTGTCCTACAAAAAATCCACTTGTCCCGGACAAGCCTGTCGAGCACTGCGTCCGTCATAAAAATAAATGCGGATGGTTCGATTTTTGGCATCCGTAGCAAATATTTTGAGGAGTTTTGACAATTGAGAGCCACCAAATGACGAATATGGAAAAACGAAATACGACAGTTTCGGACTCAGTCAGGGTGCAGGACCTTAAACTTTTGAGGCTTGCGCAGCTTCTCGAGGAGAAATCAAACAAATGAGTGCCGTTTTCTAAAGTCTATGAGCGCAGCACACACAAATAAACTGAATTGACATTCTGCAGTTAAATTTTGCAGTTAAATGAATACACTTCAGCAACAGACATCACACGATCTGACGATCGAGAGCTGACAATTGACCATCACTTAATTTACCATCACCTCACGATTGAAAATGTGACACTGATTTCATATGACAGCTCAACAAGCAAGTTAATAATATTAAGTCACTTACATTTTAGACGAAATAATGACTGTTTTTGTATATTTTAGCAGCGAAAATAGATCCGATGAATCCAAACAAAGATCACAGCGCATCTCACAGCAACAGCAACACTCAATCGTGTTTTGAATGATTCAGTGTTTTGAACGAATCGGTTGAGTCAAAGATTCAATGACCCATTCACAAACATCTGTCTCATTCTTGATGAATCGGCCGTTTGAACGAATCGTTTGAATGAACGACTCAATGACTCGCTTAATAAACCGCTTATCACCTGCATTTGCGCTCACTATGGCAAACCAATCAAATTTGTTCAAAACTTTTTTTTTAAATCAGTCAAAACACATTTTAATTTTTATTCAGGAGTAACGTATATACAAAACTTTAACTTTTATGACAGTAATTTAGTGATAAAAAAAAAATGCAAAAAAAAAAAATTCCCATTTTTTCCCCCCCTCCCATCCTGTAGCCTACTCGCGCCCCCCCGGGAGAGTGTCGGCGCCCCCCCAGGGGGGCGCGCCCCACCGGTTGAGAACCACTGCGCTATTCAATAGCGCATATAAAATGTCTTTAAATAGCCTACTTTAAGGAAAGAATAATACTTTTTTAATTCTTGCAATTTCATTTAAACATAAAAGTAGAGTGTTGCACCTTGACTTATTTCATTCTGTCTTACTGAACAATCAACTCATTTTATTGTAATTTTGCTGGCCATTACTTTGGTCACTCTGTCTTTGGCTTAAAGGGATAGTTCTCCCCCAAAAATGTAATTCTGTCATTAATTACTGGCCCTCATGTCGTTCTAAACCCATAAGACTTTCGTTTATCTTCGGAGCACAAATTAAGATCTTTTATAAAATCTAAGAGCTTTGTCCCTCCATTGACAGCTACGCAACTGACACTGACACTTCAAAAAGTTCACAAATAGATATTAAAATCATTGAAGATTCAATCAACCTCATTGGTTCTTGCAGAAGCTCAAACGTACAGCGTAACACACAAGATTGAACCTCATTGTTTCTCGCACATCAAGTGAACATACTTGAGCTTCGGTTTACCACAACTGATGTGTGAGTTGATGAAGGTTTGTATGTGAATGTGAAATGACAGTATTTTCATTTTTTGGTGAACTAACCCCTTTAAAGCGGTTCATTTCTTAATGAATTTTATTTATACTCACAATAACAAACGGCTTCTTTTTTAATGTCTGACACATTCAGGAATTTATGATATAACATTAAGGATATAACTTATTGTCTAACTAAATTTGGCATGTCTTTTAGAACTCTTACAGAGCCAAAATATTTGATTTGCAGATATAAAATGTCTTTGTATAGCCCTAGAAACTAAGTGATCTGGCCTTCTTAGCCATTCAGAAACTTTCTCTTTCTGTCAATCGTTTTTTCACAGTCAGGTTTGCTGCCATCAAATTGTCTAACATGTTTATGAAGGGGAGAGTTTTTTTTATAGAAGCATGTGGTCGAATAGCCTGGGAAAACCCAGACAACTTCCGACAAATTTAGATTTGCTCTGAAAATTAGTCTGGCAAAGAGCTCATTCAAGCCCATTTCCAGTCTGTCGAAATCGAGGCACCAATCAGAAATGTTGGGGCGGCTTTACACGATGACGACAGCGCTGGGATTTTGAAGCCGCCGTCGAACATCACTCGTTCGAATCAGGTATCGCGTATGTTTTAAGCGATTTAAAAATTTCCTTTTCTTTAAAACCCGAGCAAAGAACAACACTCAAAGCCTTGATGTCTAAAAAAGATGTTATCGCTGTCATACCGACTGGATTCGGCAAAAGTCTGATATACCAGTGTGGCGAGCAGGACGAGACCGGTGGCGTGAGTGATGCTAATGAATGACACCTGTAAGATGCACCGGTCTCGCATCTCTCACGGAGGAGCGGAAGAATAAAAGGAGGAGCGACGACGGTGAAGATCGAGAGGACAGGCCTGAATTTTATTTGATGTTTTGTTTTATTATGTGTGGCGGCAGTCGACCGTGAGGGACTTTGTATTTGTTTTATTTTGTCATTAAAATGTGTGAATGTTCGCCGGTTTCCGCCTCCTCCTTCCCATAGACCAGGGTTCCTCAACTTCGGTCCTGGAGGGCCGGTGTCCTGCACAGTTTAGCTCCAACCCTGATCAAACACACCTGAGCAAGCTAATCAAGGTCTTCAGGATCACTAGAAACTCACAGGTAGGTGTGTTTGATCAGGGTTGGAGCTAAACTGTGCAGGACACCGGCCCTCCAGGACCGAGATTGAGGAACCCTGCCATAGACTGTAAAAAATAGGTTACAACCAGCTTGCCCCATTGGTGGCTAAACGAATGGGTGGGTTTTAGCAAAGCCCTTCTACGGATTAGACGATTCTCTGGTCTTAGCGAGAGCCCTCTGCATACGTCATCTCCTTCATCGCTCTGATTGGTTTTAGGTCTATCCAATTGCGCCAAGAGGCATTTGAGCGACGTCCGTTGGTGACGCCCCTTTGAAAATGATTTGTCTATGGAGCTTTGCTAGACCCTAACTCAGTTTCAACTGAGAATGGTCTGGTTTTAACCAGGCTAGTGGTCGAAGATATGGTTGGGACAATTCAGTGGCTTTAGTCTTATTAACGCATAACAACATTAATTTAACAAACTACAGGTCATATCTGCACTGCAGTAGTTTTGTTTAAACACGAGTTTCGAGCATGAATTCCTGATTATCATTCGTTTGAACCTTTATTTTCACAGTGTCTCAGCATGGATGCTGCAGGATTGGATTTGAAAGCCATTTTCAGGCTGTTACGTACAGGATCTGCTCCCAGCCAGAGCAGTGAAGAGGTCTCCAGCAGAATCTCATCATGTGTTGATCAAACAGCAAACACTCCTGCTCCATCTGTCACACACACAGACGTCATGTGCTTGTGTCTCACTCTTATTGAGGCCATCATTAACAGGCTGACAGCACAGAGTCTGCCACAAGATGTCACAATATTCTATGAAGATGTCAAAAGGAGACTGTTTGAAGAAATGAATCTGATGGCAAAACTGGTATGTTTAATCAAATTAAACAAGTAATATTATTTTAATTAATAAAAATGTTTGATAGATTTTTTTGGTAACTTTATTTTTATTTATTTATTTTTTTAACTACAGTGTACCTGTTACACATCTTACATGTACTTACTATAGTAATATCAGTAAATTATGCATAATTACAAGCGACTAACCTTAAACCAAACCCTAACACTAATTATACAGTAAGTACATATTGTTAATTCATTATTTGTTCTTATTTGTAGATTTGTAGAAGTACACTGTAACAATTGTTACTTTTTTTTTTCACACAGTGATGATCTTCCACATTTTCTTATCGCGATTATCCCAATGTAAAATATATATATATATATATATATATATATATATATATATACATACGAATATGTGTATATATGTATATATATATATATATATATATATATATACACATATACGTATATATATGTATATATATGTATATGTGTGTGTGTAATTATACATCATGGTGCCATTTATTCTGATTAAAAATATATATCTATTTATCTAATGGGAATTACAAAATAATAATAGCACAATGCAAAAAATATAATGGGTGCTGTGCTAAATTTATTTTATGTAAAATATATTTTCTTATTGTTTTTTTATTGTTATTTTATTCCTGTAGCACTTTATTCAGTACATTACAGGTTGTTTCGAAGCAGCTTCACATTAATAAACAGGAGAATAACTGAATTAATGATGTAAACTTCAAATATAAGACAAGTTCAAATTAGCAGCTGTAGCAAGATAATAGTGTTCTTATTCAGCTCAGTTCAGTTTAGAGTTGATTCAATTCAGTTCCACAAGTGTGTGACGTTCATTCATATACAATAAGCCTAGAGAGTTTAATGTAGAGATCCTATAGCTGTTCAGGTCATATCTGTGAGTTTGAACATGTTTTTTGACCCATTATACTGATGTCTTGATGCAGGTTTCTCTCCTCAACTGTCAAGACCAACTGGTGTCTCATTTATCGGCAAAGTGTATATCAGTCTATGTCATCAGTGACATTTCCATCAATGTGAGTATTGCTGCTGTACATGAACTTGGACTGGCAACTACTCCATCTGAGTAGTATGAGGGTTTGATATATTATAAATGTTTTTCTTGCATGAGATCTCTCTCTCTCTCTCTCTCTCTATCTCTCTCTATCTCTAAAGTGACTAAAGCCACTCTCTCTCAGCGTGGGTCCACTAAGTGCTGTAATTGTTGATTATAGGGAGGCAGCAGCTCAATCTGGAGACGCAGGTGTGCTGAAGTGTTTCAGGAAACAACGGCCAGCAGGGAACTGGACTCCTGTCTGTGGTCACTGACTGCTGTGGTTAAAGGAGTGCTGAGAGGAGAAATGTGCCAGAGTAAAAGAGGTACTGAAGTGTGTTCACATACATACAGATTATTCAGAATGAGTTGTTTTAGTATCCTCATGTAAATGTAGTGGAACCTCACACAAGGTTTTATCCAAGCTGGCAAGACAGGCGTGACCTCTTAGAAAAAAAACATGGATAATTGACTGAATTTGTAAAACTTGTTGAAAATATGGAGTAATTACAATGTAAATAACTCACTCTTGAAAATTCATCTTGAAATTACTTGAAAATAAGAAAAGATGCTTAGTAGCTGGGTTAAATTTCTGCAGTCAGCATATTTACCGATTTGTTGGCGAATGGTTGGAGAATTATTCTCATACCATAATTTTTTTTCATGTTGGTAGGTATCGTCTAAGGGTGTCACGAAATCGATCGAACTTAATTCACAATCTCGAATATCGAATTCAAAAATGGAATCGTTGATACTGCCACGCCCCCATGTCACGTCCAGTCGGTTTGCAAAGCGGGAAAAAACACGCGTGTTGAAGTGCTGCGAGTCCGAGTCCTCTACCTAGCTATAGAATACAGCCTATGTATACAACCAGTCAAAAGATAGCATGGCAACTGCAGACGCAGGAGACCCATCGACAGGACTTGAACCCCTCCTCTTTCACTGAAGTCGCCGGTGTGGGACAGTTGGAGTATTTGTGATTTTCAGTGAGTTATGTTGACAACTTTCACATTCGCGTTCAAAGTTTGCGCTTCAAAAAAGCCACAGTTTGCAAGCTCTGCTACTGTATGTGCATGTACCATATTCTTCCACTTTTTAAATTAAAACTTTAAATTGACAAAAACAGCAGACTCAGACTCAGAACAGTATGAATCTTTATACAATAAATCTTGCATGGCACAAATAACTTGATTTTCCACCTCCACGAATGAGACGAGTGTCCTTCATTTCTGCACCGAGGGTATCTCTGCTGCACGCGCTGAGTTAAAGTGACAGCACAGTTCGTGCTCAAAATGAACATAATTTGACATGAAAATGTTATTCATCATAAATGCATTTAATTAAATACTACATTAAATAATATTTTTCACAGTCATGTTTTTACTTTAAGACCGAGGTAAAGCAAGGAAAACATAGATGTATCTGTTAAACCGTGTTTGTTTTGTTGTGAACTTGAATGTCATCTTCTGTGAATAAGACTGCAGTTACAAAAGAGAAACTACATGGCAGGTTATTTTGCTCAAGTTTCTAATTGACTGAAGATATAAGTTATTGTGACATTATTATTTTGTTAATAAATGTTTTAAATTTGACAATGTAGTGAGGTACATTGCGAACAAAGGTCATAAATTATATTTCATAAAAGTCTAAAAATGGCATAGCAAACTGTGCTTTAAAAAAAAAAAAAAAAAATTCGAGATTCGAACCGTGACCTTAGAATCGAAAATGTAATCGAATCGAGGATTTGGAGAATCGTGACACCCCTAGTATCGTCTATTATTATTATTATATGATAATGCCTTTTCCCATGAAATGAGGTGACTTATTAATATTACAATTTGTATTATATTTTATATATATATATATATATATATATATATATATATATATATATATATATATATATATATATATATATATATATAAAACATTATTATAAAAAAAAAAACGATAAAATGAAATTGTTTTTTCATATTGGAAGTTGTTTTATTATTAAAAATAATATTAATAATTGTCTTTGTTCTTATTACTATTAGAATGACAGTCAAACAACAGCTAGTAGTTACAAATAAAAGTTACACAAAACATTAGTTATTTTTGAAGCAATAAAAATGCATAAATAATTGTAGACTTTAAATGAATTTACATTGGATTAATCAACCAATCTCATTTCAGAGGACATGATGTCTTAATTCCAGCTGCTTGTTTGTCTTCTCCACAGATGTTTTGATGAAGCTTCTTTCTGGATTGGATGACTCCATCACTCACTTGCACACCAACCTTCTGACTCAAGACACACAGGACCCTCACAAAAGAGAACTGATGAATCTTTCTAAAACCATGTGTGAGTTCTTCAACCTCCTTGAAGTCCTCAGCGCTGCCCGGCTCAGATATGGAGTCTGTTCTTATGTTCAGAGAGTCATATTCGTTCAGTCGCGAGTGCTCCTTCGTGTCATGAGAGCAGATGTGGAATATTTTGTGAAGAAACGAGCACTGCTTCTTCTAAAGAAAAATCTTCTGCGGAGAGCCGGGGACGATTGGGCTTTATGTGAAGCTCAGTCTGCGTTACATGAAGATCACAGCCTGACTGAGGACATGTTGACCATGGCCGATGGAGTGTTACAGGAAGTGAATGCAGGCTGGCTCAAGGAAGTGCCTGTGAAAGCTAGGGCCAATTTCTTTGGTGGGAACTGTGACGTGAGACTCGCTGGGACGCAGAAGGACGATGTGATACTGAGAGCCGTGAGCCTGATTTTGCTGAAGTCACTAGAAATAAACATTCAGTGCCTTCATTGGAATGGTAACTGTCATTTATTAGTTTGAAAATGAAAGTTCATTAAGACAAACTTTACATGACAAAGTCTTTCCTGAAGGAAAAAAAACAAAAAGATTTTTTGAATGTCTGAAAGTTACAAAGTTGATACAGTTTGAAAACTGTAAGGTATTCTTAATTATATAGAATAGAAATTACTTTTATTTTTAAGAAATGCAGAACACTTGCCATTCTGAAAAACAAGTTCAGATATAGTACTAAATTATTTGCAATAAATCATTAGCTTTTTTCATATGATTGTGCCACCCATGTCGTTGTTGTTTAACTAAAACTTTTTTAAATTGTTTTCGTTACTCTAAATAAAGCTGAAATTAAATATAAATATTGGATGAAACCTTAAAACCTTGGCCTTAGAAACTAACTGAAATATAAAGTTAAAGTATTAAAACTACTAAAACAAAACTAAATGAAAGGTTAATAAACAAAAAAGATTCAAATTGTCAAAACACAACAAAGTGATTAAAATGCAAACAAAAATTTAAATGAAAAATAAAAGCTAATTAAAAATATTAATAAATACTATAAAGGTACCACAGTAGTTCTGTCTCAAATGAATTGCATGTTTTGAATTATTTGGAGGCACTGATTAACAAAGCATTTGTAATGTTTGCTTGCATAAACAACGTACAAACATGTGTGAAGCAAAAACTTTCTAGTTCTTCACCACAGCTTAGTTAGAATAAAACATGCCATTTAATCATTTACAACAGCAGGGGGCAATGTATCTCTTTGTAATACATGTCTTTCCTGTTTCCAGGATCTCCGAGTGACATTGACATCCGTCAGTATTTAACAGAGCTCATGTCATTCCTCCAGCGTCACAGGACTCTGATGTCTGCAGACGCTCACAGCTGCTCCTGGGTGTCTGTAGTATTTGCTGAACAGGATGATGACTTGATAGAATCAAGCAAGGCTTTGATTGGCTTTTATTTTTATCAAAAAAGGTTTGGAATCTGTTTTTATCAGAATCAGTTGGAAGAACATGTTTGAAATTTGGAGTCAATTTTAGAACACATTGTTTTTATTTGTCACATGTCTCCTAGCAATATTGTTGTGTGAGTTTGTTGTGTTCAGACTTGAAAGTCTGGTAGCGGTTGATCCAGAGTTGGTTAGTGTATGATGCCTAATTTTTCTCTGTAACAATTTACAAAGCCGGCAAGTGTATGATGCCTATTGTCTTAAAGTCTATCCAGATCCCAGTTTCACAGACAAGGCAAGTGTGTATATATAGGCTTTAGTTTAATTAGGGCATTTAAGTAGCTTTTTAAAACATGCCTAAAAAACATTACTGGTGTGCATATTGAGACAAAATATGGGCACTGATGTATTTTAAGATCTGTCAGTGCAAGTTGCTTTCGGTTAAGACAGCTCAAAAATGGATTTTAGTCCTGGACTAGGCTTAAACTTTGTCTCTGAAATGGGGTAAAAGTCACAAAGTGTGTCCCTGCCTTAAGTTTAGGAAGTTTCTAGGAATTTTGCTAAAGAGTTCTGAGGGGTTCCATGGTATCAAAACAACCACAACTAACGATAATGACACTGAGGAACAATATTGTTGGAATCAATTTCAGAATAATTTTTTTCCAGCTGATAAACAGTGAAAACATTAACAGCAAATAGAATAGAATCCATCCTGTTTTAAAGAGGTTGTGCATTTGGACAATGCGGCAGAGGACAAAACCACAGTGTGTGCTTATGATATACAGAAAGTTATTGTGGGTTGGTGTGGACATTAATATAGTTATTGTTCTTGGTGTGAACGGACCTTTACAGCTTTAATAGAATAAAGCTTTATAGAAGTTATTTTATTTATTCATCTATTTATTTATTAAGAAATAAGGAACACTGGCTATTGTAAAAAAAATAAAATAATACATATTAACAAATAAAAGTAATTTAATGATAAATGTTTTTTTCCCCTTTCCTTCAGTTTGAGCTCCTCAGACTCGGGGGTTTGTGTCTGGGGCTGTAACCCTCACTGTCATTTCATTCTTCTTCTCCGCTCCCTCTCCTTTGACCACACCGTGCTACTTGACTTCCTCATCTCTTCGGAAACATGTTTCCTGGAATACTGCGTCCACTACCTGAAGTTTCTCCGTGAGGACTGGACAGGCTTGTGTAGGTCTTGTCGTCATATTGAAGATTGTGATGGGAGGCTTGGTGCCACTAGAAGAGGAACTGATTCTTCCGTTCAAGCTCCTTCTGCTAATTCAGAGACGATGTATGTTGTTCAAGCAGGTAACGAAGTCTCAGTTCCACGACTGGTTGATTATGGGAGCTCAGACGAATCCGATGAGGCAGAAGAGCATGTTTCTGGGAATACAGATGTAGATTCTGGTAGGACAGATGCAGAAGCATCTTTTTGCCCATCTGAAATGGTGCTAGAACAAGTTCAGACTGCTGAATATGCATCCGAATCTCTGTTAGATAAAGTGTTTGTGTGTCTTATGGACTTGAGGACCACCGTAACCAGACTACATAACAGGGGTCTCTTTCCCTACAACCCTTCCTCACTTCTAAAACTGTTAAACAGTGTAGAACCCCAGAGAAACAGGATTAGTTAGTTAGCTTTGACTTAAAGCTAACTAACAGGGATAGATTATGACTGATCAAGAATGTCGATCTGTTTAAATACTGCAGTGAATAAACAATACATTGCTGAACCAAAAGATCATTTTTGCATCAAAATTAAATGAATATTGAGGGACTAAATTAAATGAATATAGGGGACATCCAAAACATGAACAATTATAGACCTATCTCAATAATTAATAGTGTTGTGAAAATTTTTGAGAAAATTATCTTCGATCAATTATCTAACTATCTTTCTGATAACAATTTACTATCTCAATGCCAGTCAGGTTTCAGGAAACACTTTAACTACCACTGCTCTTTTGAAATTCACAAATGATATTTTTTCTAGTTTTGATGATAATATGTGTACTGGTGCCATTTTCTTAGATCTTACAAAAGCATTTGATTTAGTTGATCATTATCTGCTCCTGGATAAATTATATTCAATTGGCCTTTCCCGTTCATCTCTTCTGTTTAAACTCATATTTCCATCACCGCCGCCAGTGTGTGTCTTACAGGGGCAGTCAGTCGAATTTTACAGGTGTAGATAGTTGAATTTTACAGGTGTAGATAAAGGCATACCCCAGGGTTCATCGCTTGGGCCTCTGCTATTTTCCATTTTTATTAATGACTTGCCCCTCTGCTGTTCAGGATGTAACATTCATCTTTATGCAGATGATACAATCATATATTGCTCTAAATAGAATATTCCTGACATATTTTGATTCTGTACAGCAGTGGCTGTCATTTAATAAACTCCTGCTTAATAAATCAAAATCCTATTAGTGAAAGCTTGGGAGCTTGGGTGTGTGTGAATGAGTGTGAGTGTTTAGTGTTAGTGTTTTTTTTTGTATTTTGTATCTACTCTGTTGTTTTGCTGTTTAATGTTGTTTGGACATGATCTTGAGGACCCCCATGAAAACGAGATGTTTCATCTCATGGGGCTGATCCTCTAATAAACTTTCATAAATATATAATTAAATTATTAAATACGGCATGGAATGTTGCAATAAATAAAAATACAATGAAATGAAAGAATAAAAAAACAAGGCGTGAAATATATTAATCAGATAAAACTTTACAATGGTTCCAGTTGTTAACATTAGTTAACATGAACTAACAATGAAAAATACTTCTAAAGCATTTATCAATCTTAGTTCATGTTAAAGGTACAATATGTAAGAAGTTTGTAATAAAAAATCCCAAAATCACTTGCACAGTGTGAGATATTTCTTGCAGTTGTGTACTTACAATATCCCAAAAGTCTCAAGTTTTTTTATTTCAGAGAAATTCCAATTTTAAATAAGTGGCTGTCCCGGAAAAAAGTTGCATGTCAATGATGCAATATCCACGCTATCCTCGGTTTCCGCTCGTACTGTCATAGCCATGACGTAACCATGGCGACAGACGTGGACAACTGCATAGTGTGTAACGTTTAGCGGCACGCTGTTCTTCTTTCGTTCAAACATTATAGACCATGGCAAGCAGACTTTCGGACAAAAAAGTAAAACTAAAATGAGGATCAATATCGGTTTCGAGATTTCGAGAGCTCAACGTCCGCGACTAACTTGGAGCAACACCGCTCTTGCACATACTTTATTAGACAGGTGAGCAAATGTACATAAAACAAATCAATGTTATTTAGCTCAACATGATGAAATGTTAGAATATGATCAGTATGTTGTTCTAATGTTGATCTAGCTTACTGCTACTACTAGTCTCATACAGACAGACTAACACATAGCTAACACATAACATTATAACTTTCAACACACTCAAATGCTGTTTAGTATGATAGTTTAACGTTAGACCAAGTGAAATAGCGCTGCGTTACCTCAAGTTTAATTCGTCTATTAAACTGACCTGTGTGAGTAATTCAGCACTTGCGGGTAGTTCTGTAGAATGAAATGTCCTTATTCCTTTATATCCGCGGGACTCGTGTGTGATATCTGTCTCTTATTAGCAATCGCGCCCTGCTTCATACCACTATAATGTACTATAATGTTAAAAAACATGAATGTTTTCACTCATCCATAAACATTATTAGATCCATCAGCTTGACAGCAAGTCCCATCATTCAGTTTATCACTGCGTCATAAACCTACGCTTTTGTTATTGTAAGAGGTTAGCGACCCCTAGCGGTGAATTACATATTGTAGCTTTAATTTAAACATTTACTAATACATTATTAAAACCAAAAGATGTATCTGTTATATTTTATGTAATATTATTGAGCAGAGCTGAGCTAATGCAAAAAAAATTTATGGAATAATAATCTTATTTGTGCTTAAATTTCATTCTACTTTTATTCTTTCACAAAAAGGACATGCAATGCCATGTGAAATATAATTTAAAATGAAAAAAACTTGCAAGGCATATTTAACAATTGTATTTCATTTGTTTAATTTAGTCTGCTAAATCTTTCCATAATATGTTTCCTAACAAAAGCTAATTTTCCAAGAGTCCATCCTATGAAATTCTGGTATGGCTCCAGTCCCTCATTCAGCATTTGTGTTTGTCTATTTTTTCACTCAAAAGGTATAAACTCTGTGATTACTGCATATAAACCGTATTAACAGCAGGTTTATTCCACTAAATGGGATTGTGGGATTAGGCCCGGCACCATTATTTATCATTTAAATGACATCACCAATCCAGCTAATGAGAGCAACAAAATTTCCATCATTTTATATGTAAATACCCAGAATCAACATTCGGCAACAGCTTTTCAGAGGGAAAGGCACCACTACTGTAGATCAAACAGCTGTTGCTCACATTAATGTCATAATTAAGCTTGTTAGATGATTAGACTCTTCTTAACTTGAATGTTACTAGCGAACGTTAATTAATTAAATTAATTAAGGATCGAGGATCCCAGAGGATAAAACCTTCAGCTTCGGTCTAGCTCCTCAATATAAACAAACCTGATTTAAATTGTGCAATAGATATGAATGATTCCTCAAATAATGTGTTGCTAAAAATATTTAGAACACATGGTTTCCACAAAAATATGATGCAGCACAACTGTTTTCAACCTTCATAATAAGAAATGTTTCTTGAAATTAGCATATTAAAATGACTGAAGGATCATGTGACACTGAAGACTGGAATAATGATGCTGAAAATTCAGCTTTGCATCACAGGAATGATCACATTTTACAATATATTCAAATAGAAAACAATTCAATTGCAATACTATTTCACAATATTACTGTATTTTACTTTGTAATAAATGTAGCCTTGTTGAGTAAAAAAGACTTCCTTCAAAAACAACTTACTGACCCCAGAGGAAAGGCAGAAAAAATACTAAATATAAATATTATAATGCTACAAAAACAAATGATCATAGAGCAAAATAATTATGGAGCAAATGTATGCATATGAAGTCAGCAAAATTAGATTAAAAAGGGGAAAAAATTACATATGGGTTAACTTGCAGTGCGAATAAATGATTTATGTCAACCACAATGTAGCCTATGGATTGAGTGTCACCAATTTAAGAGACATTTAAGAAGCAGAATTTAATTGTTTCTATTCTGTGTCTGTCATTATGTTAATAAGTATGATAGGAATTATGCATTTTCAGGATGCCTTTGTTTATGTCTTTTTATGCACTGATTCTAGTACTGTGTTTGGTCTCCACTTGATGTCCAATGTAAAGTTTGTAAGTAAAACGATTGTCAACTGCTATAAATAGCTATAGGTGTCTCCTGAATTCCGTGTACCTAATGGGTGCAAGTACAGACAGCGTGCTTTTGCTCAAAACACACCCTAGAACTGAGTCATTGACTGTTTGTCTGTCTGTCCTTTTCGTCGTATCTGGCTGCACTGATAAGCTCTATCAGTTGCACTATGCAAATAAGGTGAGTCCTTAGACTCACACACACAGTTTTTATGTGTGTGTGTGTGCGTGTGTGTATGAGTGAACCCACCGAATGCCTGTTAATCTACAGAAGGTGAGGAGGAGGTGAGTAGGGAAGGAGGAAGCAAGTCAATTGCTACTAAGGTAGGGTGTGACCAAAGTACTTCAGACAAAGAACATTCCCATGGGTCTGGAGAGCAGCGGTGCTGTCATGTTACTCACTTTCCCACCATCACTACTGGAACGCAAAGCGTGCGGCGTGAGATCAGATGCAACCTGAACGCTGCACTGAACCGCTGACAGGAAGCAGAGGTAAGTGTTTGCTTTTTCTTGACCTTTGAAAAAGTTTAGCGAGTTTTAAACAAGAGGACTTTTATGGAAGATGTTTGGAAAACATCTCCAATAAAGGAGAACTTGTGGAAACCTGCCTGTTCAAGAGCTTTTTGGGGGTTTAAGTCTATGGAAATGGTTGTTGTTTTTTGTTGTATTTGTTGAAATGTGTTTTACAATTGACAACTTCTGCATTATAAGCTGGGTTGTACTGTAATGCTAAAGTTTGAAAAAAATGTGCTTAAGTTCAGTTCTTGAATTTGAACTATTCAGTTCATCTATCCTAGTTCCTTGTTATCAGAAATGGTTAAAGTAGATAGTGGCTTTGCGATAGGGTAGATAATTATTAGAGTTGTGTGTGGCAGTATTGGGGTTAAAGGGAAAGATGATGATAATTCTGTGTGATCTGTACATGAGGCGGCAGCTTTGTTTACTCTGCGTCTTGTTCAAACACACTCTGAGCTCTTTATGTTCAGTTGACATGGTGTTCTGGTCATTCTCTTTGGTCATAGTATAGTCATAGAGAAAGACTCCCATTGTGTGCTGTTAATATTAAAGCCAACATGTTATGCTATATTATGGTTAAAGGAATGAGCAGATACATTAAAAGATCATCAGACTTCAAAAGTCAGCCAATAGTAGTTAGCCATTAGTTCAATAGTTTGGGTTGGTAAGATGTTTTTGAAAGATTATATGATCACCAAGGCTGCATTTATTTAATAAAAAATACAATGAAAACAATAATATTGTGAAATATATTATTGCAATTTCAAATAACCTTTTTCTATTGTAATACATTGAAATATTTAATTGATTTCTGTGATCAAAGCTGAATTTTCAGGATCATTACTCCAGCCTTCAGTGTCACATGATCCTTCAGAAATCATTCCAATATGCTAATTTGCTGCTCAAGAAACATTTCTTATTATTATCAATGTT
Organism: Semotilus atromaculatus; assembly: GCA_031834385.1. NCBI lineage: Eukaryota > Metazoa > Chordata > Actinopteri > Cypriniformes > Leuciscidae > Semotilus > Semotilus atromaculatus. Next base: position 27,429,628 of record JAULUF010000009.1, read on the forward strand.
GAAAAAAGTTGTGCTGCTTCATATTTTTTGTGGAAACCATTACACCCCTCCCCCAATTGATTCTTTGATGAATAGAAAGTTGAAAAGAATAGCGTTTATTTGAAATAGAACATTATCGTAACATTATACATTTCTTTACTGTCAATTTTGTATTCATTTCTTTAACAAAAATCTACGCCAAATTATTTGAACTGTAGTGTATAGGTATACTATCTCTTATAATATAACATTTTATATGCCACATCTGTTGTCTGATCATTTCCAAACACCAAGCCAATCATCCCAGGATTTACATTACAGTTTAATATCTCAAAACCTGATACCCAGGATTAATTACTAACCCAGTCTGGACAGTGTGAAACCTGCACAAAAATAACCCAGGATTATGTAATCATTTAGTCTCTGTGACTTACTTTTACTTGTGATAGCCTCATTAATATTTCCCTGTAGCATAGTTTCAGTGTAACTGTTTATCACAGCTAATACTTAGACTGTGTTATCTTGGGTGTGAGTTGCTGTTACACATGATGTAATTCACTAAATGGATTTGAACTTTAAATCAGTACAATAACATTGTTTCACACCAGCCCTACTTGTATTGCCCGTTCAGGTGCATGGCGTCTCAGGTGTGTGTTGGTACATAAGCAGGTTTTGCCTCGGGTTAGCATCGGCCCTATTAAATACTGTTTTCAGTAGCAGCAGAGCTGTTTTACTGTCAACAAATTGGACAAAACCTTTTCAGAATCTTCAGTTATATATATATATATATATATATATATATATATATACACATGCAATTAGAGCTACAGAATCTCAACCATTTTAACAATGATAGTTTCATGAAAGTCTTTTGATAATTATCAAGATTCTGCTTTCATATAGCACGTTTGTTGTAGGTGTAAATGGATGCAGGAGAGTACTGTAAAATATATATTTTATTTGATGGCATTAATACACAGTGCTGATTAAGCCTGATTTCATCTTGACTGCTTATGTGTCTATACATGCTATATCTAATATGTCCTTAATCAAAATTCAAACCTCCAATATCTCCTATTTAATTTCCCAAATCTTCTCTCATCTCTCTTTAAAATATAATAGAAAAATATTTTTTTGGTTCTACAATCATATATTTATGAGTGTACCATAGACATTTATGCTGTATGGATGGATGTATGCTATTAAATGTATTACATTATGTACTGATATCTAGGTATCATATCAATAGTAAAGGTGGGGTATGTGATTCTCTTTTTTCAAAATCACTTGAAATCCTATTCCTAACCCACTTATCCCTGGTTCAGATTACACGATTTTTTTGTCCGTCACGATAGTCACGGTGTCAGATTACGCGATTTTGACTCCTAAAATCTTGTCATGTCGTGGATAAGAAACATGTCAGACTACACGTTGCTTCTTGACCAGTCATCGCGTGCCGTCTTTAACAACGCGCGTGATGTCATCGAGAAGGCGCGAGTGACTTCCAGAAAGGAACGTAAACAAACAATGGATGAAGCGGTGAGTGTTGTATTGGCTGTCCTGTGATCAGAAAAACGTAACAAAAGAAAGCAAACCCGACAATGGACACGTTCATGGATTGCTCGAACGGGACAGTATGGGCTGTTAATCCTCCAGATATATTCTTATATATTTTTACTTTTAGCCAGTAGTACAAGTAAAATAATGTTGCTAGCTTGCCACAACGATAACATATTACAAAAACAGACAGTTAAAACCTCATACATGTGACGGAACCCGTCGTGGACGACCGTTAAAATAATTAAACATGCTAGTCTTTTTGTCGTGAAGCATCGCAGACACTTGGTAGGTTGTCGCCCACTATGACACACTATACGAGATCGAATCTTGTGTCTCGACGCCCGTTGTCGTTTACGAATCCCCACGACACCCTACGTCAAACGGATCGTGCCAAAATCGGGCTAAAATCGTGTAATCTGAACCAGACATTACAGCCACTGAGTTAGAAGCACTGAAATGAAAATTAAGCAATTTAATCATCTGTGGAACGGGCAGGACTCGAAAAACTCCAGCCAATCATTTCCAAGACCACCTAGAATCATTGGACAGTAAGTCTGTCAATCAAACGGTCATACCATACCCCCCTCCCCCCATCCCCCTCACACGAATCAGGGCCAGCGTTGGAGGAAAGAAGGTAGGACCATTTGAGTTGTGTATTTTCAAAATCTGCCGGCCGTTTTGCAAATCACATACCCCACCTTAATAACAATAATAAACAGGATAAAACATTATGAAACTTCTCTTCTTTTGAATAATGTGTGAACTGATGCATCATGAACCTTAAGTCTAGGATGGAATATGTATTAAGAATCTAAATGGTGTTAATTTTGTTCTCATGTTCAATACACTTTCTCCTCAAATGAATTCGGTATTCAGAGTGTTGGCCGAAAACACTTATTTTTGTAATATGTGGTGCGTGCAGTCTTGTCTAACTGTGCTTGTCATCTGCTGCGTTCAACAGATCGTGGTCATGATCGGTATGATTGGTGAGTGGTTGTGGTGGGACCGGCTGTGGTTGCCGGGGAACCTCACGTGGACCGATCTCAAAGATGAGGAAGAGCTTGTCTATGCCAAAGTTTCCCACCTCTACGTCATTGTGCCATATGCTTTAGTCTTCCTGCTTGTCAGGTACTTGTTTGAAAGGTGAGTTGGTTGTGGAATTTATGTTGCAGGAAATCAAAATTTGATCGATCACTTAGGGTATTAATTTCAACGGCCAGCGTGAGAATTTGTAAACGATCCATTTTGAAAACCATCCAATATACCAGCCTGACCAGACTGGTAGATGAGAAAACTAGCAACGGCTGGTTTAAGCATTTTTTACGTTTTTTAGTTTTTTTTGGAGAAGGCTGCATGGCTGTTTTAGGTCTTTTTCATTGTTAAACATTTAGTTCAGATTTAGTGGTAACTATGCGTCTTAATCAGCTCCTTAGTTTAGTAATCAGTCACTGATCAGGAAGTCGGCCATTTTAAGGCCTGTCTCAATCGCAGAATCCTTTCAGTGCACTGTAACGTTTTGCTCCCTAAAAGTCCCATAATCCACTATGAAAACCAGGAAGCATCGATGCTCGCTATGTTTCCTTACCTTGAGATCCGAAGGGCAAAAAAGTCAAGTGGGCCAACTCGATACACATAATGTAACACGAAAGATGTTTTCTTTTTCAACAAAAAACATTATCTACATTTGTTTTGCTGTCAGTGTTGATCAATTTAATGTGTGCATGCTGAATAAAAGTATTAATTTGTTTAAATACCACATCTGTTCCTGGTTACATAAACTGCTTAGACTAGTCTTACAAGTTAGTCATGTAATTTTTTTTCTTTAGCATTAAAACCTAGACTGGCCCAATTTGAATCCTACCCAAAGTAGTTTTAAAAGTAAAACTACCCCTTAACAAACTGCTAGATGGTCAGACTAGCTCTTAAGACACACAGTCTTAACATAGAGGCTAAGTTTATGAAACTGGCCACCGTTGTCTGATCATTTTCTAAAAATCAGCTAATTAATTGCCCTTGCTGATACATAGCTAATCATAACAAATATAATAGAAGACATTTTGTCCAAAAATGAATCAACTAAAGTTTCAGTTTTATCTAAAATATTTGTGCCAATAATGCTAATTAATTAAAATTTCTTACTAAATTATTAAGTAAGGTACAATAAAGTCCTCGTATAACTTGATTGATATGTTTCGCCACACACCTTTGTTAGGCTGCATTTAAAAAATTTGTCCAAGCCAATCAATGTTATTAACCTTGTAAATATGCAAAAAAAGAATGTTAACCCAGGATTTACAGTACAGTTTACAGCAGCACAGATATCTTTCTGACAGTCTTTTTTTTTGTTAAATACTTAGATTGTTACTTAATCGATGCAACATTTCATCCGTAAATGTATTTTAAAAGTTAGCTAAATTAGGTAAATTACCTGTCTAGCGATGCATGTTTATGTCAAAAGATAATTAAAAAGTTTTTTGTAAAAAAACAAAACAAATAAACCCCCACGTGATTTGTTTCGTGCTTCAGATTTTCCAGTAAGGAAGACAGCGAGCATCGATGCTTGCTGGTTTTCAAGGTGCATTATGGGACTTAGGGAGCAAACGTTACAGTGCACTGAAAGGATTCTGCGATTGAGACAGGCCTTAAAATGGCCGACTTCCTGATCGGTGACTGATTACTAAACTAAGGAGCTGATTAAGACGCACCCACAGAGTTGTAAAGAGTTACCTACACTAAATCTGAACTAAATATATAACTATCAAAAAGATCTTAAACCGCTATGCAGCCTTCTCAAGAAAAACAAAATGTACAACAAAAATGCACAAATCGGCCTAATTTTCTCATCTCCCAGTCTGGTCAAGCTGGTATTGGATGGTTTCAGAGCTGGTCAGGCTTTGAGATCAGCATAACCTAGCTTGATCTTTTTGTAAAAAAAAATGCAGTGATTATTCATGTTTGGAAGATAATGCCAACATATACATAATAAAAAATGTCAATGGTTTAATTCTACGAATGTCTGTCTGTTTAGGTTAATAGCGACACCGTTTGCAGCTTCGCTTGGCATTTCAGAGAAGACCGGATACAAAGTGGAGCACAATGCTGTTCTTGAACATTATTTCAATACAAAGTCAAAAAACCCAAGACAGGTAACGTCTTCTCCTCTCACTTAACAACATATCATTCTGAACTTCAGATCCTCATCAGATTTAAAGTGGCTTGTGGCTTGATCATGGTGGAGCATCACTGTTTAAGACATCATTTAAGGCAAGATTCTCTAAAGCTTTTTTAGAAACTTGAATTGAATTTAGTTCCATCCAGATCACTTGATTTTATATTTAGGTTTTATTTAGTAAAAAAAAAAAAAATATCTTTTTACCCATATACCTATACAAATTAAATGTTCTATATTTAATATTTAGTTTTAATTGTTTTATTATTAAAAAAAATCTGATTTATAAGTCAAAAATCCCAGACCAAGTACTTGAGGTTTGTCATCTAATGAAGCAGTTTTGGCTCCTTCAGAAATTGATGCAATGTCTTCAAGTAATAGTCTGACTGGATGTGTTTGATAAGAATAATTTGTTTATATTTATTCTGTATTTATTATATTATTTATTTGAATGTTTATTTAATTATACACCCTTACATTTGATTATTTTTCAAGTGTTTATGCCAAAACTGATTCTTTTTTTTGTTGTTGTAAGATTTGGTCAAATAAAGACGACATAATTATTACACCACTTTTCATAATCAAAATGGCACTTTTCTGCAGGAGATGGTTGTAGTATTTCATGACTTGCAACACTGATCTCTTCTATCTTTTATCAGGCAGATATAGATGGTCTGTGTAAAAAATGCAGCTGGTCTAGTAGACAAGTGGAACGCTGGTTCAGGAGGAGACGAAACCAGGACCGTCCTAGTGTTCTGAAAAAATTCAGAGAGGCCAGGTATGAAATACACATAAACTCATTTAAATGACCACATAGCTGTCTGGAATACTTGATAGTGATTGGTCAAATGCTTCATTCTGTTGTCAAATATTGACGTATAATGACGATAAACTAGTGTTCTAGCAGTCTTCAAACATTGCACTAGAAATGGCAAGGACATAGGTTTGGTACTACTCAGGGAATGCCTAACATGTTAAATTGTACTGTAAACCTTGAATGCAAGGCTTTAAAAAAAATTAAAAATATGATGCTAAATGTGTACATGTAAGCAGTCTAATTTGCTGCTTTACCAGAACACTTTAGAAACTTAAGGGGTTTTTGGATAGAATATCAAGATGCACAAATGGAAGTAAAAATTATTTTATTCAAAAAGTAACTAAAATAATAATAATTATTATAGTCTTTTTCAGTCTGTGTGATTTGATGAGGATTTAGAAACAAATATTTTTACTCAATTTCTATCTGACAAAATATTTAAGACATTCAAATGTCCATGGTTTTTTAATTAATTGACTTTTTGAAATATAGAAACACTTTCAAAATTAGGTTTCATAAAGAATGAAGGAACCCTGGTTCTTCAAAAGGGAACAAACAGTTGTTGAGAGGGTGAATTAAAGGAGAACTTTTTTAACAGTCAATTTTAACATTGAGCTCATTTTTTTGTACATTTGGAGTGCTGTCAGTACAGAGAACAACCTGCTTTTAGCCTCTTAACATCCTTGATTTGTCATTACAAGTGCACAGCCATGTGAGTGGTGTTATTAAGAGTGAACACGGTCAATCTGACTGCAGTAGATGTGAAAGATATGAATAAAAATTGTTAATTCTGAAAGCTCACATACCTGTATTTATTTCCTGTTTTCGGTCGAAGTCCACAGTAGTCGATTGTGGAGATCGCGTGCGCGATCATTGGTAACTAAGCAACAGTGGAGACTCTGTCAGCTGTCAGCCGATGACGGTGCTGTGTGGTGTTCGAGAATATCAGCTCAAATGGATAGTTCATCCGAATCAGATGTTGAACACACGGAGGAGGTTTTTGAGTTTGATGATCGCGCGCGCAAACTCGACAATCGACTACTGTGGACTTCGACCGAAAACAGGAAGAAAATACAGGTATGTGAGCTGGCTGAATTAACATAATTTTTATGAATATCTTTCACATCTACTGCAGTCAGATTGACCGTGTTCACTCTTAATAACACCACTCACATGGCTGTGCACTTGTAATGACAGATCAAGGATGTTAAGAGGCTAAAAGCAGGTTTAAAACTTGCCCCATTGAAGTCAACAGGGAGCTAATTTTAAAAAGACGATAACACGGTGTAGGCAACACCGATTTTTGTCGTTGTTCTCTGTACTGACAGCACTCCAAATGTACAAAAAAAGGAGCTCAAAGTTAAAATTGACCGGAGTTCTCCTTTAAAGTAAGAAATAGATGCGCAAATGACATAAACACAGGGAGCAGGATTCAAAAATAAAATAATTTTATTTTATATATAATTTTCTTGTATATTATTTTATTTATAATTTATTTTCCTCAAGAAATCACCAAAAACTCATCTGAGTAAGTCACAATAATCCAAATAGATTATTGCTAAATTTATACAATTGTTTTTATTCTATACAACAGTATATGCATTTAATCATTTAGCAGATCCTTTTATCCAAAGTGACTTACAAATGAGGAGAACAATAGAAAAAAGAAATAAAATGCGTGCAAACCGTGGTTTTGATCTGAATGTAATCCCTGATCACATGAGCGTTCCTCTGTTGGGTTGTCTCTATAGTTGGCGAATGGTGTTTTATCTGGGGGCATTCATTGGTGGAATCATAGCCCTGTATGATGTAAGTTTATCCTTTTCTTATGGTTTTCCTTTAAAAGTGCATATCTGAAGTAAGAAATCTATGAAATTGTGCCTGTTTTCCTGTACTGATGATTGGCATGATTGGGACCATTGAACCTGTTCTGTGATCAGCTCTATGATGCGCTCAGGGGTTTAGAGTACTAATGTGTGTGTACCGTGGTGAATTCAGACCGATTTGAGAAACTACATGGGCAGCATCATGCAAATGTTCCCTATATTCCTATATAATATTCCCACCTCTTAATCTGCACGTTTCCACCCACGGCGCCGCTATTTGTTTTTTGCAAGCGACAACAGTGTAACCAGTTCAAATGCAATGGCAAAAGTTCAAGCAAAGCATGCAAACTGTTCTGTCGGTGGCTTCACAGACAAGCACAGAATGCTATTTGGAGTCCCAGGCTCAGATGAGACAAGAGAGCAGTGGATTCATTTTATTTTCAACGGAAATCCCCCAGAAACAGATGAATCAATGACAACTAAATAAAACTCCACAACATCTACATAAATGTATCCACTAACCATTCAGAAACGTCCATGTGCGTCCAAAGGTTGCAACTTCTTCAGGAGTCATAGCATCAACCGTCTTCTGAACGGGGACACACACAAAAACGAAGCGTTTTTGCTCATACCTAAAAAGGGGCAAATTTGACAAGCTGTAATAAATGATCAGGGGGGTAGTTTGAGCTGAGATTTCCCAGATACATTCTGGGGACACCATATATTTATATTACATCTAGTGAAAAGGGGCATAATATGTCACCTTTAAAGAATGAGGATAAGGATTTAAAAATATATATTTTTACTCACTTTCTACCTGACAAGTTATTTTAGAGCTTGGCAAAACTAGAACACACAACTGTATATTCATTATAAAAATGCTCATGGCGTTTAATTTATTAAAACGTCAAGGCTTCCTCACATTTCCTCAGTTGTTGAGAGGGCAATTTAAAATAAGACTAATTTTTCACATCAGAAAATTAAGTTTTGAGTTTAAAGTTTGTTTAGAGGCTAAATGGCCATTTTGTCATTTTATTAATTCAGTATTTTTATTGATTCTTCTATTTCTCACAGAAACCCTGGCTTTATAATTTGCGGGAGGTATGGAATGGTTATCCCAAACAGGTATGTTCCAGAATTCAGATCTTTAATTTGCTTGTATTTGCTCCAAGGAATATTTTATTGTTCATATTATTATTGCATCACATTGCACTAATAAGAGCAGATGAGATTTTGCTCACTTTGACCCGGCCCCGATAAAGTGTTCACGCAATGCTCAAATTTACGGCATGGCTAATAAAAAAGGCAGATAATAATGCTCACGCTAGTTCCAAATCAAACATGGCCATATTTAGAAGAAAAACTGTAGAGTTTTTTTGGAAGCGTTCACTTGTTACCAGAGTTCCAGGTTGTAATCAAAAGAACAGTGATGTCATCCAGATTGGCACTCAAAACATTGAGTTTCCTAGAATAATCGCTCAAAAAAGTGCCCTCCAAAGCACAACGAATGAATCATATCATATAATGAATTATATCTCTGATCAATCAAAAGAGTCTTTTACATTTTCCGTCCTAAATGTAACAGTGGTCAGACTATACCTTGTTATTGTGCATTTCTCTGAGAGCTTATTGTTGTTTTCGCTTTTTCAGTCCATGCTGGAGTCACAGTATTGGTATTATATTGTGGAGATGAGCTTCTATTTGTCGCTAGTGCTCAGAATTACATTCGATGTCAAACGAAAGGTCTGTACCATGTGATCTTATTCTGCATAATTATACCCTTACATTTTAACTACTTGAAATTCTTTAAAATTAAACTTTAAATTATGTCTTGTCTGAGCCTAACCATTTATCACATGACCTGGAATAAACATCTGATCATTATTTAAAAATAAATAAAGATACACAATGAAAGCTATTGTAATCTATTATTTAAAACTTAGATTGATTCGTTGTTTTTATTTCAGATACATCTCATCTAACAGCACATCTACTTTATTTCACTGTCACAGAGAATTACTGTGAGCACTGTTTGTAAATGTATATTTATATTTTAGGACTTTAAAGAACAGATCATCCATCATTGGGCCACACTGACACTCTTGGCTTTCTCCTGGTGTGGAAATTACATCCGGGTCGGGACCCTGGTCATGCTCATTCACGATTCTTCAGACATTCTTTTGGAGGTTATATATATATATCTAATATATCTTATTTTATTTGATTACTCTCTTTTTTTAAGGCTTTTACCACTTTACCTTTTTATTAGTGTTTTACCTCTAGAATGGGGTCTTTAAGAATGTTTATAAATGTCAGTATTAAAAGTCGCCGTAAAAATGGAAGAGTTACGATAGTCTTTTCTTCTCTGTGACGTATATTTGAATGAGACAGCTTCTGGAACATGAAAAAAATGTATGGTGGGACTTGATTTGGTCCATGGGGATTGGATTGTTGGATGGTTGTGGTTCCCATGTGAGTGACAGGTTGTCCCGTCCTCACGCCAGTAAACACATCATCAGAGGAGTCAAGTCAAGTCATCTTCATTTATATAGCGCTTTTAACAATGTAGATTGTTTCAAAGCAGCTTTACTGAGATAAACATATAATTTAAGGTAACAGAGATTATTTTGGCTTTATAGCGGTTCTTGAATAATGTTATTTTCTAATATTTTCTAGTTATTTTCAGCTAAAGTTAGTTTTGATTCACTTCTGTCGAAATGATCCTTTGTTATTAAATTAGGGGCCGCTAAGACGACGCCGTTCTCTCGAAACAGACTTTAAACGCGAACCTGTGATAAACGCTGATGCCGTTCACATGCGCATTAAGAATTGATTCTATAGTTATGTGCGTTTGAATATATGTGTGCAGGTTTGTAATTCCCTAAACAAACTACTTGTCTCGCCTATAAATTTTGATACAGAATTTAATTTAATTTGATCACTTCGGGGTAGGTACGTGAACTGAATAAAAGTCAGAGAAGAGAAGAGATGTCACATGAAAAAAAAAAAGAATGATGTGCATGGATAAATAGTTTTTTTTTTGTGTGTGTGTTTTATTTCTCTGCAGTCCGCTAAGATCTTCAACTATGCCAAATGGGAAAAAGTATGCAACAGTTTCTTTGTGGTATTTGCTGCTATCTTCATAGTCACACGACTCATAATCTTTCCATTTTGGTGAGAATTTTGTGTGTGACTATTATTTACATCTTTAAGTTCTTATATAGTCTCAGGCGTAGTTTACATAACTGTTGTCTCGTGTATTTTTATACCAGGATCATTCATTGCACATGGGTTTACCCGCCTGACTATTACCCACCATTCTTTGGATACTACTTTTTTAACTTCATGCTTGTCGTCCTGTTGATGCTCCACATATTCTGGGCATATCTGATTCTACGTATGGTGAAGATGTTCCTTTTCGGAAGTGTAAGTTGATCTACATTTACATTTGGGAAGGTTTTATGTGTTTAAATTCACGCTCATGTAATATAGATTTGTTCCAATTTCTCACATCATTCATATTTTAGTAATAAAGTATACTTGTTAAGTATACTTATGGCATGCAATATTAGGTAATTCATTTTGGGTAGACATATATAGAGGTTTCTCACTGTACATTTGTAAACCCTGGTTTTACAGGGATTTTTTTTTTTTAAATCCAAATTTATGCAGTTAATAACATTGATTTGACAAATAAGCTACTGTATGTGATTTGCTCGTGCATCTGTAAATGTTGTGACATGAACCTGTCTTGGGTCTTCTGAAACATGGTACAAATACAAGGACAAAAAAGTGAAATGCTGATGAACTTACAGTATGCATCACTTTTCAACATATTTAATATAAAACAGCATGCAAAAGTTTCTCTGATTGTACAGAGCTCATGAATATTTATTGAGACAGATTATGATAATAATTGCTAAACAACTCGCCATCAAATTTGAGCACTTTATACCTTTATGGCATTGCAGTTTGTTGGAGATCTTTATAACCCAGGGTTAAAAGCATCACTAACTCCTTTCAAAATTACAAGCGAGAAACGTTGCTTTACCCAGGGTTAAAAAGACATTAACCTGGGGTTAAGTGTTGCATGAAAAGCACTGAATACATATTAGAATTATCATTTATAAAATGGTTCCAGGCACAGCAGATCTGAATGACTCAATAATAATAATAGTAAAACAAGTAATGAGGTGCATCTATGCAGCCCGTAGGCCATGTGTCACTAATAAATACCATTAACACTATCACCTCACCACCCTTGGCTAGTTGTCAATCATCTCAACTGACAGAACTGAGAACTTTATGACTTTTAACAAGTCATAAAACTGGCATATATGCAGTCAGATATTTCTGGTTGCTCTGACCTGCATGTGGACGGACTGTTTTATTTGAGGAGTTCCTAACTAAAGCTGTTTTAAAGAAAAGTTATTTGTTGTCTTGTGAGCTGGTACAGTTTCAGCTATGAAACTTTTCTGGATTTACTGGTCTAGTTACAATCCCATAATGCTGGTTATACCAGTGTTGGTTGGTACAGCAGGAACACAGTTGTACGTATGCTGCGTTTAATCTTTAAGTGCTGGGTGACCGCCAATAGAGATTAACACTGCCGTTAAGTATGGTTGTCTCCAGTTTGTCAGTTTGGTTACAACCCAATTCACACCTGAAAAATAATCGATGTTAAATTCATGTAGCGTATATTAGTACATGCTAGTATTCCTATTGTGAAATATAACAAACAGCGTGATAGGTAGTGTTATACTTAACAACAGATGTGTTTTTAGTCACAATAACATCTGAGGAAGAAGTAATTTTGGGCCAGTGCTCCCTGTTGGATCCTGTAGGAAACACTGTCTTAATTAATGTGAAGCAAATGCCTATGCATTTATTGGCAGTTACAGCCAAAGTCATTCTGCACGAATTATACTCCAAACACCAATGATGACACAAGCTTGTAACGGTGACTAAGTTGTCCAGGTCTGTGCCTTTGTTCTGTTATTTCCCATTACACTCGCTTTCTGATTAAAATAAGCCCTGCCAGCCTGTGTTTAGTGCTCCATTGTTTTCTCTCCAGCTCAGTCTATTGAAAAAGGTGAGTCATAATTTGAGAGTGATTGCACTGGCAGAGTACATGATCTCTCGCAAATGCAGAGCGGATGAGGGATGCCAGATTCAATCGGTTCTCTGCTCGGTGTACCTGCAGCCTGTTGCTCGAAGGGACCTACTGTAATTATTCGTGATTTAGTGCACATAAGACTGTTCGGATTCATTTACTATGGATGATGGATTGTGTACTTGCTCGTCTGGTTTCTACAAATAGCTCGTTAGGTTAATTTTTCAAGACCGGCTGTATTTTCAGATTTCAGATGATGTGGTTTTCATTTTGGTTTTCGCAAAGTACAGGCAGTTCAAAGATCAGCTTGCTTATTGTTTGATTTTCAAATATTTTCTAAGTTAAGGATCAATAAACGTATGCAACAGTCCTTTGGAAATCCTTATGCTCACATATAAGGCACTGCATGGCCCCTCAGTATCTGTCTGCGCTTTAAACGTTATATATTTCTTAGCGTCATTTGTGCTTCTCTCAAGCTTTTCCACAGACACTTTTGTGATCTGTCGGGGACAGGGCTTTCTCTTCCTATACTCCTATACTATGGAACACACTCCTTTCTCATATTAAAGATGTACAAAATGTAAGCATTTTTAAATCTAACCTAAAAACTATTTTGTTTAGGTTAGCTTTTTCTGGATGGTTTCAACTATTTTGTATTCCAGTGTGTTTTTTGTACACTTTGTATTTCTATCTGTTTATTTTTCCCTTATATTTTTTATTGCTTAAAGTGCCTTGAGAAGCTGCTTTAAAAGTGCTATATAAAATAAAGTTTATTATTATGCAACGTACTTTTGGTTATTGATTTCAACCTGTAAATGTAAGTATTAAACAGTAAGGCTCCATTCGTGGTTAACTACATTAAATAACATGAACTAACCATGGACAAATACTTCTAAAGCATCCATCAATCTCTGTTAATTGTAACATTTATTGATACATTATTAAATCAAAAGTTGTATCTGTTAGTGTTACTTATTAAACTGTGGCATGCAGAAACTACTACACATAGCAACACCCTGGCAACCACCCACAACACCCTAGGATAGGTTTGCATGGGTAAACACTCCACTCAAATGTTCTTTCTCAAATTTGCTTTAGAAATAAAGGAGTGTTAGATGTTGTTCGTTATAAATCATTATTTAAAATTTTTCCCAAAATGCATCTTTTTTTGATAGTTAACCAAAGACGAGAGAAGCGACAATGAAGAAGACGAGGAAGAGGACGGGGAAACCAGTGTGACCGAGGACAATGATGGACATGTGAAAGTGACCAATGGCTGTGGAGGAGGCGGAGCTGATCATCACTGACACATCTTTCCTTCATATGTGAATGACTTTGAATTGGCCTCAGGGATGTGAGGAGCCAAAAACATAATTTGGATTTATTTCCACACATAATATGCCAGAGACCTGTCAAAACAAATTGCATCTTTTAATAACACTGAAAAAAAACTTTTTTTTTTCTCCACTCGGCTTCACTGGAGGCGAGGCGCTGTGTGTCTTGGCTGCTTTAAACCTATTTTCCCCCTTTCAACTAAGGACTTTTTTATTGTGGCACAGGATCACATGGGTAATTATGAAAGAACACTGTACAAAGAAAAAAGAAACCCCTTGTAAGATTTAATAGACTGCTCATTGTTTTTGAAGCTCAAAGATCACGTCACACTGGCTGCCCTCGCCGTCGGCATCTTCCATCGAGGCTTCATCTGTCGTGCTGCTGAGTTTTACAACAACCTCTGCCTCTATAAAGAACTGAAATGAAATCTCAAGTCTCCGTTTCTTACGAGTGATTTTGAAGAATAACATCTACCCTTGTATCACTTTAAACTCTGGACACTGGAGCTGGGGCTCGGTGGACAACTGACGTTTTCTTTTAGTTCTTATCTTCTTTTACTGTGTCTACATTGGATGTGTCCAACTTTGTGGCTTATTTGTGTTCACACTGCAGTAACATATTTTTTTTTGTCAATGCATGTTATTTGCATCAACTTGTGATTGCTGGAGGTTACTGAGTCTCTGCACTGCTGGTTTCTCTTATGCATTTTTAATGCGTACTCTGAATCTGCACTCCCAATGACAGTCTCTACATGACATTCTGCTCAACTCAAATCACCAGCTATCATTGAAAATAAAGGACATCCAGTCAGTCAGAGGTTTAATAGTTACATTCATATGTGTGTGCCACAAAACCAGAAGTGTTTTTTATTATTAAAATAGCTAGTTTTAAAGGCGTTAAAAAGTTTTCACCTTTTAACTTTAATCTTACTTCCTCCACAAGTCTCAGATTTGAAGAATTGGCTGCCTTTCAGTTCATCAATTTGAATTGGCCACACTCCACAGGAAGTTGAATTGGAATGACAGGAAGAGGAATTTATCAAATTGTAATTTTAAAGAAGTGTGAAATGTTTTTCACACTTGTCTGCACAATCTAATTGATTAAATATGTAAATTAAGTGCATAAATATGAAATATACAAACTAAATGCAAATTTGAATAGAAGGCATTCCATCCATCCATCCATCCATCCACAAGTTTTGATGCTCTGCTGGTGTGTAGACATGTTTTCATAAGATATTATGTATGTGACTTAAAACTACCTAAGTATATCTGAATGCTGTATGTGGTAAATTTGAGATTTAATATGATTAATATGTCTTAAGTCATTATGAACTGGTTGAATATTATTCTCATCTGTGAGTGACTGATTTGGTGTCTGTTTTATGCTATTTAATTATTTGATATGTGAGAGAATGACAAATAATGAATTGAGATGAATGAGTTCAGGCCTTTGCAATGTGTGTGTGTGTGTGTGTGTGTGTGTGTGTGTGTATGACAAATATTTTTTGTTTCTCTGGGGCGATGCAAATATCCACAGATTAGCAGAGATGGTTTTGAGAATTAATGTAGTGCATTTACTGTTTTCTACACTGAAAAGTTAAGGGTTTAATTGAAGGATTTTTAAAAAATTGTTTAATTAAAATTTGATTGTAATAAAGATCTCATATTGATCTAATGTGTCAGTATACAATACTATAATGCTTATAATCGGATCTTTATTTAATAGTCATTTAAATAGAAATTTCATGATTTATTTCTCCCCTCTATGTTCAATCGACCCCCAGTTTAAAATATTTTGGTTGAAAAGAGTATTTCCCCCCTTTTTTTTTTTTTTTTTACAACCGATTATATTTTATGTCGTCTTACAGATATATTTTGCATTTGATGCAACACAAAGAACATATTTAAGTTGATAATGTCTATACGAATAAGTGATTAAATCTTCCTTCTGTCATAACTATTAAATCTCATTTATAAATTTCAAGCAACATGATCGTGAGTAAATGACAACAGAAATGCATTTTAAATTTTTGGGTGAACTGTCCCTTTAAAATCAATGTGTGTAAAGAGCAGTCAAGCAGCACAATGGCACAATGAAACAGAACAAACTGCCTTTTAAAACTCACTCTGACTGAACAAGTTCTTTGTTTAGTGTACTGCCTCTAGAGGGAGCAGTTGACCACACTCTGACCTCTGCAATAAAGCTTAAATATATCAAGAACAACTCTTCTCCTCCTAAACATGATTATCATTAGCAGTGTTTGCTAAAGTAAGCTTCACCAGTACTGTTGTTCATACAGTAGTCAAATGTTGACTACTGTCGTTGTTGATCAAACATTTTGCACATAGCATAGCATTTATGGACATGAACCTCAAATTGTAAGGCATGCAATTTACTTTCTATGGGAATTTTTCTCAGATTTTTTTAATATTTGCTAGGGTGTTCTGGGTGGTTCAGTGATTGTCAGTGTATTATTACTGCACTGTACATTCAAACTACAATCAGCAGACCTATTTTGCTATAAATTCTGTTCAGATATTATCATAGCACCATATCCAGCCTAGATCATTTTGCCATGACCATCGCTCATTACGGGCCACTTGGCTGTGCCAGCGGCCCCGGTATCCACAGGAAGCAGTAATTCTTCTGTGGTACTTTGGCGAAGAGGAATGAGAAATCAAAGCACTTGAAATAGGATTAAAGCCTTTGCTGACCTACTCTAATGAACTTTATCCACTCACAAGAGCGCCGTTCTCAGGGTACGGACTGCTGATAAATTTGTATTTCTATTGCTCTTACTGTTGTAAGAGGATCCACAAAATTAATGGAGAGTAGATTCTCACACCAAAGGTTGTTCAGTGCATCTCTAGACTGCACTAGGCCTTTTTTTCTGTTTTGATATGAGATACGAATTAGTGGTGTTTTCTAAAACAACTGCATAGAAACCACATAATGCCCTAGCAATATCCAGGGCATTCCAGTAACTGCACAGCAACTCAAATGCTCCTTTTATTTGATTGTTTTTATTTTAGCACAACTTCTCAAACAGTTTAGTGCATAATTTTGTATCACAGACTCCCTTATGCACTGTATTTCATTTAATGTGCTAAATAAAGCACATTTAATAATGTTTTGTTTCAGTTCTGATTATTAAAACAAGGCCCTTAATATAGTTTTGGCCCTTTAATGACTGTATATGGGCTAGAATGCAATCCCACCCCACTGCTTTATCTGTGTGTTGACAACTATAACTTACATCTAAAACGACAATTTTCAGCTCAGTATATAATAATCATCCAGTACTTAAATCGATACTCTCCCATAATGTTATCCAGGTCTGCACATGCTCTGCATTAGTAATAACACATCACATCTGTTACTTCTAAAACTGATGAGGCACAATTACAGGCAATGCCAGCATATACGCCACGGAGATGGCATCCTCTCATACGAATTCACAATAAGTTATCTGATGACAAAGAATGTCTAACACAAATGGATAGATTTTTTTGTCAGGACGCTATTTGCATTTCTTTGTGGTTTTGATTATGAAGTGAAATGTGGTCCAAAGTGATTGAAGTTGTTCTTTTAATATGCTTGCAAAATACCTTGGGCAGACACTCTTTTATGTGCCATTATTCTGACTTGAGAGGTTTCTGATTACAACGTGCACTTTTAAGATTCAATGTGGCTGGGGTTATTTATTTAGAGCATAACATTTAGAATTTAGTTTTTTGTTTAATAGAAAGTAAAGGAAATATAATTTATTTACATAGTTGATAAAGTTACTGAATATTAACAATAATATTTCACATGAATTCTTAGTAGGCCTAATAATAATAATTCTTAATTTGACAAGTTGTGGCATCTACACTAGGCTACAACAATTAAAGCTACAATATGCTGCTTTTTTTGGCCACAAGAGGGCGCAGTTTCCAACAATAACAAAGGCGTATGTTTATGACGCATTGACGAGCTGAATGATGGGACTTGCTGTCAAGCTGATGGATCTAATAATGTTTATGGATTAGTGAAAACACTCATGTTTTTTTAACATTACAGTGGTATGAAGCAGGTCGCGATTGCTAATAAGAGACAGATATCACACGCGAGTCCCGCGGATATAAAGGAATAAGGAAATTTCATCCTATCGAACTACACGCAAGTGCTGGATTACTCACACAGGTCAGTTTAATAGACGAATTAAACTTGAGAGGTAATGCAGCGCTGTTTCACTTGGTATAACGTTACACTATCACACTAACGTTAATTGGCATTTAAATGTGTGTTGAAAGTTAAAATGTTATTCTACGTGTTAGTTCGTTTGCTATACGAAACTAGCAGCTAGATCAACATAAGAATAACATACTGACCATATTCTAACATTTCATCATGTCGAGCTATCGTTATAACATTGATTTGTTTTATGTACATTTGCTCACCTGTCTAATAAAGCTGTCAAGTCGTGACTCGTGAAGCTCTGTCAAGTCCAAATTAGTCTCGGACACTAGCTCTCTGTCGAGTGGAAGTCTCGGACGCTAGCTCTCGGCATCTCAAAAACACCACGCTGATATTGATCCTCATTTACTTCTCCTTGTTTGTCCCAAAGTGTGCTTGCCATGGTCTATGTTTGAACTAAACAAGAACTGGGTGCCGCTAAACGTTACTCACCACGCAGTTGTCCACGTCTGTCGCCATGGTTACGTCATGGCTATGGCAGTACGAGCGGAAACCGAGGATAGCGCGGATATTGCGTCATTGACAGGCGACATTTTTTCCGGGACGGCCACATATTTAAAATTGGAATTTCTCTGAAATAAAAAATCTTTGGAGACTTTTGGGATATTGTAAGTACACAACTGCAGGAAATAGATCACACTGTGCAAGTGATTTTTGGATATTTTATTACAAAATTCTTACATATTGGACCTTTAACAATTAAGTTTACTATGGCTTATGATTATGTAAAAGTTAGAGAACGGTTTATGCATTGTCCTGCTGAAAAGACCAGCTTAAGGTGGTTTTGATGCCCTTAGTTGAATTTAAATAATTTTGCTGGTCTCCTCCTGCTGGTTTAGCATATTGGCGAATCTGACCAGATGACAACCCAAAACCCATCTAAAACATAGACAAGCAAACCACCTTAAACTGGTTTGCTTCTCTCTCAGCCATTGGTTGGTTGATTAGAAGGGTTTTGTGAGTTTAAGTTTAATCTGATCATCATTTTGGCAAAGTTGGGAGATCAACTTAAAAAAGAGCTTAGGCTGGTTTAAGATGTTTTTGTTCAGCAGAGAATGTGCCAAAAACGGACAAATTAAAGCTTACCACCAAGTTCTTCTTTACTGTTGGATTTAATACGTTTTATTCAGCTAACAGCTACAGGCTGATTTGCCTTTCCCTGTTCCAATAGATGTGTGGGACAGCGTGCACTGTCCCGGCCCTCTTTTCAGACTGACAGAACCAATAGCCAATGAAGCTGCAGGAATCTATTTACATAGATCAAGTCGACGAATCCGAACGCAGTCTGTGTTAGGAGGCGGGGCTTTTGCCTGAAGTTGAGTTCCCCGTCTGCTGTAATTAAACTTTCTGAAACTTCGCGTCAGTCCGCTGTTGCTGTTCCGCCAGCGCACACTGCCTACTCTCTTCACACAGACTGTTTGTCTACGATATACTACTTATAATAATGCACGGCAATGGCACTCTACTGCTTTTCTTGTCTTTAATTTTCTTTTGCATTGGACTGAAGGCAATATCAGGTAAGACTGCAGCACCTGCGATACTCCTGACAGAAATTCACCATGGTTACCAGTTCAAGGCTATGTACCAATATTACTACAGCTATAGGTGCTGGACAAAAAAAAATATATAATATGGCAGAAATGACCTGAAAGATTCAACACTTTTCCAGTATTAACTCATTATTTAGCAGTAGCCTTGTCAAGATAACGGCGGAAACTGCGGTTACCATGGTAATTTTTTCGTCTGGATCATTGAACTTGTACTAACCGACGGCGACTTGTCTCCTCGTCTGGTTTATATAATCTTTAACTGCAAACTGCATATTTTTCCTGCTGCTTACAAAAATGTTTCAGTCATGTTGTTTCAATTAAGATGAAATTGTTTATCTAAGACTAAGAGCCATATAGAGCTTACCACCCAGGTTACATTTCAAGATGTTGTGTGTCTCAAAACCATAAGTGCGCTACCTACCTAGACAGCTTTTTTTGGGCGTCATAATCGGAAAGAGATTATGTGACGTCACGTGCGCTCTTTTGGCAGAGTGGATGTTACATCACAGAGTGCTGAGAGTGCATGTGAGCTCATGCAACGGTATGATGCCAAAAAGGCTGCCTGGATAGTCAGCTTACTAGAGGTCACATTCTCCGTGTAGTCAGCTGCTTAACTAGACAGTTTTTGGGGGCATTTTAGGCACATTTTTAGATGTTTCTCTTGAATGAGAGTGTCCATGCAACTGTATGTTGCTCAAAATGCGGCACAGATAATAATCTTAGAGTACAGTCACATTCTCATGTAGGCATTTTAGATTCCATTTCAAAATAATTTTAGGCATTATCTCTTGTCCGAGAGTGCATTTTGAGCTCATGCAATTGTATGATGCCCAAAACAATACTGTCTGGGATAGTGTGTCTTCTGTACTCCAGTGAGCTACTTTCCTAGAAAGCATTTTTAGGCATTATGGGCACAACAACTCTCTTGGCAAAGAGTTAATGTTACATCACAGAGTGCTGAGAGAGCATGTGAGCTCATGCAACTGTATGATGCACACAAACGCTGTCTAGGTAGGCAGCCTACTTGGTTTTGAGTGTGTGCTTCTTATGGTTCTGTGCACTTCGTTACTTCATTTTTTTTAATGAACTGTTCAGTGGTTTCTGTACCCTCTATTTCCATGTTTATTGTTTTAACAACTTTATTCCCCCTTACGTGTATCATTCTTTTACTAACTGCAGACAGATTTGTAAACTAAACTGTAACTTATAAAACTAAAAGTTTTACTGTCTTAAAGGGTTACCACATAACTTAGAAATGTCAGGGGATTTAAAAAAAATATTCAGGTCTGGAAAAGTCATGGAAATGATTAAAATCTTTTTTTCTTTTAAATCATATAACGTTACATTACGATAGTGAATGTAAGTGTTTCTGGTTATGCTCAGCACTAAAATATTTAATTGCATGAAATTGAGTATAATCCTTATCCAGTAATCGTCTGGCAAGGTCATGGAAAAGTCATGGAAATCGGTTTTTTTGGGATCTCTGACATGACTATCCACTTTGCACTGCTTTTCAAATAACAACGTGTTGCATGTCCTCTAGCGCAATCTGCCATGTACGAGACAGATGTGGTCGTTCCGCAGGAGCTGCGGCCAGACGAGGTGCACCTGCTCCAGGGAGCCTACAGGTGGAGCAGAGGTCGCAGACGACGGTCGGACCATCAGCAGGAGGACCACCTGTTTCTACGGCTGCCTGCTTTCGGAAAGGAACTCTACTTGCAGCTCCATAGAGACGACTCTTTCCTCGCCGAGGGGTTTTTGATGGAGGAGAGGAGCAAGGAGGGCAGAGTTCAGCATGAGCCTGTTGTAAATGTTCGGCAGTGTTTCTATACCGGAGCTGTTCTCAATCACACTGACTCTTTCGCCTCATTGGATGCTTGTGGTGGACTGGTGAGTGGAGTTCAAGTTGTTGTGAGATTGTCACTGCTGGAAAGGCATGAATGTGTTTGTTTCAATAACAAGAAATCTGATTTTGCTTAAAGAAAATTAATGTCCTTTCATTTTCATTGCCCCCTCTTATTATCATTACCAAAATGAAAAAAACTCACATTCTCATCTATTATATGAATTATTTGTTTATCAAGTTTAACATTTTCTTGATGTCTAACCTTTGAAAAGTTTGAGTTTAGTAAGATTTTCTTTTTTTAAATAAGAAATGAATACTTTCATTCAGCAAGAACGCAATAAATTGATCAAAGTGACAGTAAATATATTTATAATGTTACAAAAGATTTCCATTTTGCCATTTATCAAAACATTCGGACATTTTTTTAATAATGAAAATAACAGTGTTAAGCGTTTCTTGAGCATCAAATCAGCATATTAGAATGATTTCTGAAGGATCATGTGACACTGAAGACTGGAGTAATGATGCTGAAAATTCAGCTTTGACATCACAAGAATAAATTTAATTAAAAATATATTAAAATAGATAATTTAAACGAATAATAATAATTGTTCATAATATTACAGTTTTTACTGTATTTTTGATCAAATAAATGCAGTCTTGGTGAGCATAAGAGACTTTTTTCAAAACATTAAAAAATCGTGCCAACCCCAAACTTTTGAACTGCTATCCAAAATAAGCACAGTTGTTCTGGTTAATAGAGTTTTATTAATTGCTTTTGCGACATTTTGATCAAAACAGACGTGCAACCTTTTTTTTTTTTGACTCTACCAGTGAGTAGATAGGTCCTTTTTTTAAAATTAAAATGTACTTGTTCATATTAGAAAAAAGGATATGTGCTGAAATGTCGTGAAAATAATTTCACAATGCATATAATTCTTAATGGTCCTAAAACCAGGCTTACTTTTCGTTCTTATTATTTATCTTTTGATTTTGAGTTGAGATGAGACAATGACATGTTTTTGTGAGATACACCCGACCACACTTTGAATATGTGGTGGTTATTTGACTTGTGGTTGTGAGCATTCCAGGCCCACCCATGGGAGAGAGGCTGTTTGTTTGAGAAAGAGTTTCCCTAACTTTGCTCCCATTACGATCATTCCATCCTTCAAACTTCCTTTTGAAATGCCATCAATCAAACGCCTGAAAGGGATGTGGCACTCCATTATCGCAAGCTGTCAATTAATCCGATTAGAGAGCAGGTTTTTTCAGTCATCTGATTGGCCAGGGTTTGTGGTCTTTGATGTATTCTGACCAAACTTATTGATAAACCTCACTGATTGACAGTTCGGTTAACGGACAACTAGTGGACCACCCCCACCCCCACCCTCACCCATCACTCTTTATGCTGACTATGTGGAAAATGAGCTCATTGTTACTGTAAATGTTCTATCCACATGTGACGAGAAGGGTCAGACATTTTTGACACCTAAAGTGAGACTGACCGTGAGCAGATGTGAAGCTCTCAACGGTTTTGCAGATAAGTCGAAGATCAGCTGTGTGTTTTAACTAGCCCCATCTGACAGCTGTCAGTGACGTGAGCAGTTCTCTCGCCTCTTTGCTCACTTAAAAAGCTATTTTTTAGTTTCATTTTCAAAAAAATCTTACCAACTAAACTTTTGAATGGTAGTATGCTATCCTAAATAAGCCAAATTTTCTGGTTAACAATAATTTTTTTGCTATTTTTAGGGCCGTTTACACAACACTGTTTTCAATTAAAAGCTTAAAACGTTTTATGCATTTTGGCCGTTCATTTACGATAATGTCGTAAATGTCGTTTTGGGGGCCTGAAAATTTGAAACTTTGAAACTTTTGAAAATGGGTTTCAAAGTGCAAGTTTGTGAAATCAAAATCGTCTCTGTAAACTATGAAAACACAAATGTGTGAAAATGGTGACATCATGCGCATGCGTATTATGTGTTCAGTCTAAAGTTATGTAGTGTTTCTTTAAAAAAAAATTCTGTATTTAGTACATTGTTGTTGTGTAAATGTATCCTTAGATACTTTTACATATTAATTGATTTAAGCATATTAATAGTTATAGTTTTTACTTAATCATGATTGGACAGTTAGTTGACAGGAAGCAAAGTTGGAGAGAGAGAGGTGCACAAGCCAGGACTCGAACTCGGGACGCCCGAAGTGCAACTGCCCACGAGGCTATTGGCGCCGGCACGGATATTGTTCCAATGCATTGTGGGAATTCCTACTCATTAAAGAATGCATATAATGCAACTGTTGATTTTGTGCAAAAGAAGGTTGCTGTCTACGTAGAAAGCTCACTAGGCTTTGAAAAGAGACCTTCAGCGCAGAGTCTACTTCTTCTAACTTCTACTTAGTAATCTTGTTTAAACAATGTTGAAGTTTGAGAGGACCAAAACAAGGTTTTCCTTCCTGTTAATGTCATTTCGGTCCATTTTTTTCTACTCTATCTCTCCTCGGAGTGTAGCCATATGTAACTGTACTTTGTTTAACCTGGTACATGTGGGGTTTGTCTGTACATGTTGTGATGAAAGCGTATGTTTTACAGCCTCTATGGGCAACTTCCTGTCAGCACTCCCATGTTCTTTTCCTCCTCCACCCGCCTGGGGCTCTATGCACATCTGCCTCACCTCCTTCCATGTGCATTTTCCACTCTTTTCTCCAGCGAAGCCTCTGTTGTGCTGCTCGGATGCAGCGTAAATCCGGCCTATTCTGTTTGACTGAACGCTGTCTCCGGATTTGATGCTTTGTAGTTTTGGGCCTTGGCAAAAGGAGATAAATTATTATCACATTTCACATCTTTGTGCCCTTGAAGCCACGAGCGGTGGCACGGTCAGATGGAGGGGAAACAAGGCTTTGTATATTTGAGATCCTCATGATGAATGATCCTGGGTTTACTGTAATAGAAAACACATCAGCTTCCTCCTGAAGCACATCATCTGAGATTCTCTATGCAATCTTAAAGAAATAGTTCACCTAAAACTAAAGTTATGTCATCATTTACTGTACAGCAGCAGTTCATAGTGATCAAAAACATATTATCTTAAATGTCTGTTTCTCACATAAAGGTATCATGTGACTTCAGAAGTCTGAACTAATTTTATAGAGATTTCATGTGAGTTTTTTTTTAAAACTTTGCAGATGTGTCTTACATAGGATAAAAAAAAAATCAAAATCAAATCAAGTAAAGCTGATGATTAAAAGTAGCCTAATTAAAATGATTTGTTGCAAATTATATAAATATAATGTAATCTATGTGTATGTATGTATGTACTAGCCTATGTATAGTGTGTGTGTGTGTGTGTGTGTGTGTGTGTGTTTATATATATATATATACAGGTGAAATTCGAAAAATTAGAATATCGTGCAAAAGTTATAATTTTTATGATTATGGCTTACAGCTTATGAAAACCCCAAATTCAAAATCTCAGAAAATTAGAATATTAAAAGTTTTTTTAAGTTAAAAATAATCCAAAATAATTATTTAAAAAAACCATATTCAGTCAGTGTTCAAAACTATCTGCTTGCCGTAGCTAGATTCAAAACGGTTAGCTTGTAATAATGATTTTAATTCCAGTGGTACTGGTGGGTTTCCGCGGGAAATTCGAGCATGTCTTTGCGTCATTACGTCACATCTGTACACATGAAGAAGGAGTTTTGGCAAGCCGTATATACAGCGCGTGAGGATGTTGACGGTTGGCAGATGTAGCCTATAGCCTTTTCTCGCAGCACTTTACATAATTAAACTTATTGCGATCCAGAAAGATCCAAACGACAATCATCAGTGTCAACTGGAGATTCGCCAGTTATAAAACCCAAAAGACTTCATACTTCGGATTTAAAAAGGCTAGAGAAAAAGCAACCGGCTCTTGCAAACACAAGGATAAACATCGGCGGGGCTTTTGAAAGGTGCGTGAACTCTGTGTTTTGAAGGGGTTCGAAACGGAAGAAGAGACGGCTTTTTTCTGCTGAACAAGACATTTCAATAGTTCAATCGTGTAACAGTACCACAATTGTTTGCTTAATTCACACAGTTATGGAGTTTCCTTTGTTGTGCCTTTCTCGTTTAGCTATTATGGAGAATATGAATTCTGAACTACACAGGTAACCATAAAACACATTAAATGTAGTCACGCAATGCTGATGTTGTTAACATTTAACAATTTGAGAACAAAGTATAATTTGCACGGTTCGACATGATAAACGATCGTTAGATTTAATCAGCGTGATTTACAGCAATGCTTTTCCCCCTTAGTTGATCAGAACAAAAATGGATGTTACTTACTTGTTCAGAAGACATTATCCGGTGACAATTCTTATGTTGGTCAAACTTTCAAAAAGTGAATCTGTGATTCTGAATGGCAGTATCCACACAGCGCGGTGATTGACAGCAGCACTCGCCTCAAAACACTGTGTTCATCCGCGCTATTTCATGCCGATGTACAACTCACGTAAAGTTGATAATTCCACGAATAACTGTAGTTACAGATTTCGAACAGAGATGGCGACAAAGAGGAAAAGCTACAGACTGTACCTTTAAATGAAATCAATAAAAAAAATATTTTAAACTCAAGAAATGTCAGCCCTCTGAAATGTATAATCATGCATAATGTATATAGTTATATATACTACCGGTAAATATATTAGTTTCACCTTTTAATTTGAATTACTGAAATACATGAACTTTTGCACGATATTCTTATTTTTCGAGTTTCACCTGTATGTATGTGTGTGTGTGTGTATATATATATATATATATATATATATTATATATATATAACATTTTATAATAAAATTGTGAAATATTTGAATGTAATCTATGTAAAATATATTAATTGATATATAGCAAAAAACTAATAATAAGAATTCTTTATAAAAAAAAAATTATATATATATATATATATGAAGAGTTCAGATGCAAAAGCCTCTAAGTGCCATCTGAAATTTTCTTCTAGAATGATCATTTTTATCAAGCTTGTTTATTTAAGTTCAATAATTTCACTTAACTGACAATTAATAGGTAATTTTCATTGCCATTTAAGTGAAATTACTGAACTTAAATATACGAGCTTGATAAAAATGATCATTCTAGAAGAAAATTTCAGATGGCACTTAGAGGCTTTTGCATCTGAACTCTTCATATATATATATATATAAAACTTTTTTCTCTTTTGAAAAACATGACTTTTTTTATTTCCTTAGTATCTTACTGGACAGTTTTCTGAATATTCTGAACATTCACAGATTGCCTCCAAAGTTACAAATTCTGTCCAGATAAAGGCTTTCTCATCTGCCGTTATTGATTGTTCCACCTCATGTGTTTTCTTGCAGACTGGCCTGGTTCAAACTGAAGAGGAAAGACTGTTCATCACGCCAGTGGGCCAGGCTGCGGATTCCTTCTCTGGCTGGGAACACAGAGTGATCCGGGAAATACATTCTTCATCGGATGGACCTGCTACTGCTGCAGACAGCAGCCCGAAATTGTGCCAAACCATCCAAGGTGAGACATCGCTGCGCTGTAATGTGGTGGGCTTAACCGTGTCAAGTGTGGCAGGCCCCATTGATTTAGAGGTCATTTTAGTTCAGTTCGTTGCTCTACAGGGATTTAATTTAGTCATTTGTGGGTGCTAGTGGGAAAAGTGGTCAATTTATGCAGTCAGTTACATTGCTGTGGAATAAATGCCCAGTTTAACCTCTTTTTAACCTAGAGACCTTTACGATTTATATATGCTACATCTATACTAGTGTTTCTAAAGTGGATTTACAAGCACACAGATTCTAGGTTGAATATCAAGAGGTGACCTATGGTATCATAAACTGAAACCTGTCAATTGTTCTTACAAGTGACAGATAAAATACTGTACATATTTTACTGTATCATTTTAAAAAGTGGACTCTCCTAACTATGCATAATTATATGTTTAGTTGCATTTTATTATTTGCATTCAGCATTGCTCTGCAGAAACAAACCTGTGAATCTCTTTTGGGTCACAACTCACCAGTGGTGAACCACTGTGCTCTAAGAGTCTGTTATCATAATCTCACGCTCAGATTCTCATGTGTCTCCCATCTTCCTCTTCCCTCCAGGACCGCTTAAGATTCAAGAGTTGTCAAGTCTGTAAATCAAGTGTTTCATAGAAACATTTATGACTCCATGTAACTCTTTGATGTCTTCATCTTCGTAGTAGCGTTGAAAGATATTGGGAGAGAGAAAGCTCCGCTGTTTTGCTCTTTAATGCCTTTATCACACTGGTAAATGGTGGTAAACTCCTGTTGGAACGTGGTGCTTTGCTGTTGAAATACTACCAGTAAGAAAGCAAGTAT
Source organism: Semotilus atromaculatus (assembly GCA_031834385.1). Lineage (NCBI taxonomy): Eukaryota > Metazoa > Chordata > Actinopteri > Cypriniformes > Leuciscidae > Semotilus > Semotilus atromaculatus. The sequence continues at coordinate 27,457,428 of JAULUF010000009.1, forward strand.
TCTGTTGGCCTGCTCACGTACATTAATAATACCGTGCATATTTTCCAGCCCCTTGGGTTTTTCTTTGCCAGGATTATGGATTTTTCTTGCCGAAAGGAATTCGCATGTTTGAAAACGGCCTCTTCTGTTCCCTCTGAGTCTCTGAATGCCTCCAGCATCTGCAGGTTTTCATATTCCGAGGCAGGAAGTTTTGTCTAAGCATATTGCATTATTGGATTTGTAGTTTACCCTTTGAAATGAAGATGCAATTATCCAAAAATCCGGGTTTGTGTGTCCATCTGTGTGGATATATACAATCCTATGGGCTAACAAAAACAATTTATGGAATTTCCAGTTGTATGCTACCCTAGGTTCGTGGCTGATTACATTAGATCCAGACTTAAAGTCCCCTTGAATTTTTTGCTTGGTTCAACATCGTTCAAGTCCACTGTTTTTGCTTTTGACTTTGTGTACTATGAATATTACATAACCCGAGGATGAGAAGACCACCGGCAGAGACTTGACAAGTCGATTTTTTCCATATGCCAGTATCTGGGAATTTAAGTAACCAAAACCAGCTCATATAGGGGAAAAAACGGGAGTTGAAAATGAAAGAAAGGTTGGTGGGTATGCAAGGGTCTTGATATGTGGGTGCGTTTATGTGTTTCAGGCATGTGGTTGGACTCTAGCGATCTTGTCTCTGCTGTAAAAAAGCTCCAGGTGCATTAGCGATGCGGTTTCCCCCAGCACCTGGTGTCTGCAAGTCAGTCAGTCAGTCAGTCAGTCAGGCGATAGACCAATAGGCGAAAAAAGTGCCAGATTTGGGGGGGAAATTCTTTCCTCTGCACTCATGTCTGTCGGAGGCCTTTCAGCTGGCCTGCCAGAGTCTTCTCTCTCATTTCCCACCAGTGTTGGGGAAGCTGCTTCGAAACCTAAGCTTGCCAAGCTACAAGTACAAGTGCTCATAATTTAAAGTAGTTCAGATACAGTCAGGTTAGCCTTTTGATAAAGTAGTCTGTTCCACATCCGGCATGATTTTTAGTAAAATGTGTTCATAAAATGGCTAAAATGTAACTGAAGTTATTCTTATGTGATTGACATTTGACATTGTGAATGGCATTTTTATCTGTCTTTTTTCATTAAAGAAATCGATAAATTACGTATTATTGTGATTGGAAAATACATCACTATTATACACTTCCCGGCAGTAATTTTGTTTAGTATTTTGTGTTATGCTTTAACACAATATGCTTTAAGGGAATTTCTTTCATTTTTTTTGAAAGCTGTCCAAACACACAGATCCTCCTTAGACTTACAGTAGAAAAGAGCAAAAGTTTGTCTGATAATTGACGACCACAGTTGCTAAGGTCAGTAATGTATAATATCTATGAAAACATAATGTGCTAAACAGGCTCAACAGTAAGCCTTGTCATGTGCTTGTCTTTCAGACAAGTAAATGAAGTTATTCTTATGTGATTGACATTTGACATTGTGAATGGCATTTTTATCTGTCTTTTTTCATTTAAGAAATCGATAAATTACGTATTATTGTGATTGGAAAATACATTAGCATTCACTTGTTCTTGTTGCTTGTCTGAAAAAAAAAAAAAAAAGCTTTTGTAATATTTACCCCAAGGCATTTTCCCCTAATCTTCTTTAATGAATGCTTCATCTTTCATTTCAAATTCTTAAATTTGATCAATTAATTCATTTAAAATAAAAAAACACTATAGGGCTGTTACCAATCGAAATAGATAATCTACAATGAAAAATTACAGCTGCATTAAATAATGTCATGAGATTGTTCTAAATATTTTTTGAATATATAAATAAAAAATACTGAAATTTTTTTTTTTATTTTAAACATGAAACTAAACCACCAGTAGGTGTCAGCAAGTGACCGTCTTAATGAGTGAATCATTGAGCCATTTAGACGATTTGTTCAGATGGCTGATGCATTCTAGAGCCCTGTCCCAAATGGAACCCTAAGCACTCGCGGTCTTCCTCTGAGTCCGCACTTTCGTGACGTAATGCCGCTTTGACTGTCGGGAAGAAGTCTGCTGCGGAGCCCGTGTCAGTGCGGGCTCGGCAAAAGTGCGCATCAAGGGCGCAAATCGACCACTTGGGGGCGCTTGCGAGCACCCTTCTGAGATCTAAAAATGACAAATGGGACACACTGCGGTCTCACGGACTTAACGGACACGCGGCAGCCATTGTAAGTCCACAAGACCGAAAGTGCTCATGAAGTGTGCGATTTGGGACTGGGCCTAGAATGAGGCAGTTGTTTATGAATGGGTCATTGAATCTTTGACTCAACCGATTCGTTCAAAACGCTGAATCGTTTAGTAATGAAACACTAGTTTTGCTTTGAGATGCGCTACGGTTCTGCTGTGATCTTTGTTTTAAACTATTTTCGCTGCTGAAATAGAACAAAAACAGTCAACATTGTGTCAAAAATGGAAGTACTAATGTAATGTAATTTTAAAGTGCTTGTTTTGATTGAAATGTAGGAAATCAGTGACTACGTTTACATGCAGCCAATAACCCATTCAAAACCGGAATATTAGCAATAATCCGGTCGCGCACGGCCATGTAAACACCGGCAAAAACCCAAATATGCTCATTTACCGGTTTTTAAAAACCCGAATATTATACCTGGGGTACCCCTTTTCTAACCCGAATATTTGGTCATGTAAACGCGTATCGGCATATCCCCATCAAAAGGAACATTGATTTGTGTTCTGCGCATGTTCTATTCGCAAGGAATCTTGGTCTTTTGAGTAGAGGAACTTCCGTCTGGCGCATACAAAAACCCGCGTGCAGTATACCGGAAGTAAACAATAAGTAGAAGTAAACATGGCGAGACGCAGCACAGCACCATACTTTTGGAGCGAGGAGGAAATTAATTTCGATCTATTTCAAAGGCGATCGCTATCTGCCCCGAACTATCCATTATCCGCGTGCTGCTGCTGCTGTTGTTGTCTTTGGATACAGGAAGAAGAATCGGAACTGACGCATATTGCGTCTTAAGGTTGTCCGTACGTCCAGACGCTAACCGTGCGTCGCCGTTTACGTCGGGAGATTGCCAATTGATTACAAATTCCATGTATACAGGAGTAACTCTCTCTGCTCACGCATGTAAACGAGTTATTCCGAATGTTTCAGAAACCCGAATAGTGTCCTTAACCCGACCATAACACGAATATTGACAGCTTGTAAACGTAGTCAGTGTCACATTTTCAATTGTGATTGTATACAGGAAGAGAGCACCCACTCTTGGTCGTGCGATGTTGCTTAACTGTATCATATGTTATAAATATAAAACTCCACATTTTGAAACATTTTTTACCACAGTATGTTAACTGAGCTTCTTTGTGTGTGCTGCACTCATTTGTTTCGAAGGCCGATTGGGTCACCACTGTGCGACGAAGGCTCCTTCCTTGAAAGGGACTTTGCTGAAATGCGGCCTCCAAATATGGCTTTCGTTTCCACTGCAATGAAGGTAACAACAGATCCGTCCTTCGAAGAATGCAGCCTCTGTATTTGGACGCTGTTTATGAATTGGGATGCAGCTAGTGAATTGTTTCTATATGAATGAACCATTCAAATGAACCAACTGCTAAAATGAATCAGACTTTTCAACGCTATTTTAGTGAGAGATATATTACTTCATCTCATCAGTGCTCAACAGTGTAATGCAAAAAAAACAAAAAACAAAAAAACATTTTGTTGCTGCACTGCTGCTAGTTGAAACCATATAGTTAGTTGTTACTAGTATTTTGAAAATGGAAGTACTGTCATGCAACTGAAAATCTACTAGTCACGTCACAACAGTTAGGTAGTTTCTCCCCAAGATTACCGTTGTCCACTGTCTCTTCCTGTTTAAAAGCTCAAAACAGTTAAGTGAGAAAAGTTGACCATTGCTTCCCACAATAACCCCACCTCAAAAACCAAACCGTCCCCAGAGAAGGATACTCGCAGAAACAGACCTTAAATCCATTAAACTCCAAATGCCCCTCTCAGGCACGCACACACACACACACGCACGCACACGCAGGCACACGCACACACACGCACACACACACACACACACACACACAAACAAACTCACACACATGCTGTCTGGATGCGTAAGATGGATCAGGTTGCACGGTGTTGACGGCAGGAGTGAGGAAAAGCTGCCGGTTTTCCTCAATGATTCCCTCTCTGTCTCCACTGAAATAGGATTCTGACAAAACGCACTTAGCACTTCTAATCTGGCCGTGTAATCTGCGGAGTTGTACGTCCGTTGATCCATTCTGCCCACGCTCACATGCCAGGAAGCTCAGGTTCGGCACAAACAGACGGCTTGCCTCATTCTTCATGTCGGTTCGTTACCGTCGTGAGTGGGGTTGAAGAGGATCAAGTATCCACATTGAGAGGAGGGAACGCCGGTTTGGGAACAGACACAAAGACTGATCTGATCCGAGAGGAAACAACGTGTGAAATTTGTAAGGCTGATCCAAGAAGAGCGTTTGATTGATGCATACAGCACATTCATGCTGAACTCTGGGGCTGGTTAGTGGCTAGTTTGGTGTCTGGAGAGAACAGAATCTACCCAAAATGATAATGAGAAACTTGTCATTTAGGTGGTGCATTTATCTGAAGTGACTTACAGTGTATTTGTTAAAGGGAGACGCACAATGGTTAAAAGCTCATCACTAAATGAATGGTAATTTATACTATCAAGATCTAAATTGAAGCTCTATTCTGCTTGTGTCTCACAGAGTAACAGTGTACGGGTTGAGAATGATATGAGGGTGAGTAAAGGATGACAGATTAAAGAGAAAACTTGTTCCCCTAACAGTCCAGTTTCTTACAGCATTAGTTTGAGGGTATCTATCCTGAATTATTAAAGCATTTAAATGCAGTTGTCACTCCTGAAACTTTACCGTGTGTACATGGCCATTGAAGAGCTAAAAAAGTGTACCGGTTGGTAGCATGGGCGATTAAAAAAAGCAAAGTTCTAAGACTTAATATATGTTAAGATCTCTTTAACATATCAGTTGTTTTAGTTGTTTCTCCTAGACTGCAATTAGATTAAATGGAGAGCAAAAAAAGAAAAAGAAAAAAAAAAAGGATCTGAGCTGCTATCTGCAACTTTGTTAACTATTGGCTCACTTGTTTGTTTCTATTTCTATAATAAGCCCTTTTGGGAGAAACATATTAGTCAAAGTCGATACTTAAACAAAACTTCATAGAAAACAGTGTTTAGTCTTTTAAACTATGGAGGCAAAACATTTTATAAAAGACTATCATTTTTCAGCTTTTTACAGAAAAAGCATTTTTCTTCTACCTACCAATTTGATGGCCCTCACAAAGCATGAACACACACACACATGAGATTGAGCAGGTCTGGGTACGTGATTTATGATTCCCCTTCAGCATGAAAATATTATTTATAGTCATCCACACCGTTTTCACCATTATGGCCCCTCACAAACCTTCAGGGGCCTGACTGAGAGATTTATTGGCAGTTAATTAATTGAACTTTGGAATGGACACATCAGCATCATGGCCTGAAATCAGGTTAAATGTTGTGGAGAGTTGAAGTGAGCAATAATTGACCACATCCAAAAGTATCAATGACTCGAATGAGTTTTATTAAGACTTATGAACATCAAGAGGATGTTATAAACAAATGGATTGTTAAAGGAATAGTTCAGCAAAAAATTAAAGATCTGTCATCATTTACTCACCCTCATGTTGTTCCAAACAGATATAAAGCAGCCTTTTTTAAAGTGGAGTATAAAAGTGTGTTAAAAACAGAATGTTTAATCTTCAAATATTGTCCATGGAAATGTGTTGTGCCAGGTTTACGCACACTGTTGATTCTCACGTCTCATAACTGATTGAAGATCAAAACAACTTTGAAAATGCAGAAATGTTGTAATTTCGACAAAAGTTTCAAATATTTAGTTTTGTTTATCTTGCACAGAAAGCTAGCCTATATGTTCAGATTTTGTTTTATGTTTTTGAAAGAAGTCTCTCAAAATTATAGAAAAAATACTATAACCAGTAATATTGTGAAATACTTTTTGCAATTTTAACTGTTTTCTATTTGAATATATTATAAAATTTTATTTATTCCTATGATGGCAAAGCTGAATTTTCAGCATAATTACTCCAGTCTTCAACATCATCCTTCAGAAATCATCCTATTATGCTGATTTTCTGCTCAAGAAACATTTCTTATTATCAATATTGAAAACAGTTGTGCTGCTTAATATTTAAGTGGAAACTGTGATACCGTGTTTTTCTTTGATAAATATAACTTTCAAAATAACTGCATTTATTTTATGTTTAACAAATGTTTTGATCAATATACATCCTTGCTGAGCAAAAGCTTTATTTAAAAAGAAAAATCTTATGGTGCTTTTCCATTACCAGTACCAGCTCAACTCGACTCGACTCGCCTCGCTTTTCGCTCCGTTTTCCATTGCAGATAGTACCTCCACAATAGTACCTGGTTGTCATAGCGACGCCACAGGAAACTGCCGTGACGTAATCTTCTACGCGAGTCGCGACACACACCAGCGACACACACTCCTCGTTTGACCACGGCGTATTCTTCCGAGTTGCCATAATAATACTGCCCTACAAACTGAAACTGCCAACACTGAAACTGAGAAAAATGGCTTCAAAGTTTTCATTCAGGCCAAGTTGTAGGTACAATGGGGTTGATACTTTTATGTAATACCTTTACAGGAAGGAAAATTTTATACATAAAAAAAGACCATTGATATGACCTTTGACCCTAAAAATGTAGATACTGCACTCTGCCTTTGTCTAACCTCAAGCAACTAAAACACTATTACAAAAGCAGAGTGCAGTATCTACAATTGAAATGTGGTAATCCAACTTATTCCTTAAATCTTTTCATTTGTTTTAATTGGTTTTATGTTTTGTTTATGGATGTTTATAGGTTTGTTTATATTTTGTATTCAAGAATAGTATTTTGCCGTAATGTCCCTGTTAAATCAGTCTTAAATGATTAAAATGTCATCCTTATAATTTTACATACAATTGTGGATTTTTATTTTAATTGAAAATTAATTAATTAAATACCAAGGTTACTTATAAAACAGCACTTAAAAATTCATATACATTTAACAACATAACTCAAACAAAGTAACAAGGAGATTTTGTGTGTTTGTGTGTGTGTGTGCACACCCAAGCTAGACAACATTATAAAGCAGATGTGTTAGGCACAGGTGACTGTATAAAGTATATAGCTGAGTTTAAAGCTGCCTTACTTTATATGAATATAAAAATAAAAAAATAAAGACACAAAGACGGCACTGGACGTCTCACTTAATTCAACCACTGACAACAGTCAGAAAATACAGCGCCTTTTCCACTTCCCTTTTCCCGTCAAAATAAAAGCTCTATATTTACAACTTCCTCTTATGTTTAAACTGAGAGATCACCCAATAAAATACATTACAATCGCGTAAGAAATGAAGACAACAAGAAACAAAACAGTTATGACAGCGTTTCCAGAGTGGATAGATGCTAACGTTACTGCCTTCAAGGGGACCAGGTAAGCTAAAATGGTTTATATGCTAGCGGCTCGCTAGCTAGTAACGTTAACAGCGATTTATTGATTCAGGTGTTATTTGCCAGGTTAGGTGTTCATATTTTACCATGTTCCTTACCACTGTCTGGATACTTGTGTTTTAAAGCAGTATCTACCGCGTCAAAGCCGGGTAAACAAAGACAGAACGCAGTAGCGTCACTTACTGCGGTTTGCCTTTGGTACTAGCTACCGCGTCAAAGCCAAGCAAACAAAGGCAGAATGCAGTATCTTCACTTACTGCGGTTTGCCTTGGTACTAGCTTGGATTTTGTAGTTACTGCAGATTTGACATAGTGATTTCTCTGAAACGGGATACAGTTGAACCAGGAGATTTTGTCACAAGACGTAGATGTTACAAAGCCCATTTCCAATCTAAACTCAGTTTTAACCAAATATGTATTTACTGCGTTTTGGCTTTGAACGGCAGAATAGTAGGAATGGGTATATCACACAATCTCTGGCCAAACTATTTAAAAATGGCGGGGTTATTCAGGATACTCCGTCTGGCGCGTACAATGATGAGGCAGTGAATAGTGACGATTCTCTCTGACCAATCAGCAGTCTGCCATGTGTACACGTCACATTTTTAGTATCGCCTCAGCTCGCTCAGAACCTCGCCGGAGGTGATACGAATTTTTTTTACCCAAAAGCAGGTACAGGTACAACTTCTACACAGTGGAAAACCAAACAAATTCGAGTCGAGGCGAGCTGGTACTGTGGAAAAGCGCCATTACTGACCTCAAAGTTTTGAACAGTAGTGTCTTGTGATTCACTGTAGTCGTTTATCCAAACAAATCATTATTAACTAGAATTTTAAAAAAATGAAATCATTTTAATGGAAATTTTCGTTGAACACATGGTTGCATTTACACTTACTATGTGAATAAATGATACTTAGCATATGTGCAATAATTGCAGTTTAGGCTCCTCTAGCTGAATCTGGTTCTTCTCTGGGTTTTTCTCCCTCTTCATCTAAACATCTTTTGGAGGTTTTTCTTTTGGCTGCTCACTGGGAGCAATGCATGACAAAAGCACTTTACAAATAAAAAGTGACTCAATATGGTTATTATGTAGCGCACAAGTCATTTAGACTGTTTATGGTTTGGGTACTTGACAGCACTAGTCTCCATTCACTTTCATTGTATGGAATGAAAATCTCTGATAAACTTTTCCTTTTGTCTTCCACGGAAGAGCAAACACATCAGGGTCTATAAATAATGACTGAACTTGTGTTTGTGTGCACTGTTCCTTTAAGACATCAGAACAGCAGCTCTAGATAACAGCTCTAGATGACAGTTTTGTGATAGCTTCCGGACCATTATGGGTTGTTCTTACTCATTACTTGTTTTATGGTTGTCTTTGTATTCAGGAATTATTGATGGTTTCTTTCAGCACATTTCTAGTAAATGTGTGAATTTCAGTGAGTGTGGAAGCCCAAGGCACCATTAGTTTCCATTCTCTTTAGTCAGATCTGCCTGAAAACAGCTGAGAATGGAAAAAATGCTTGTACTGCAAAAAGAACGTCACATTAGCAACATATGTTGTGTTAGTCATTTATACATGAGCGCACATTCACACAAATACACATTTTCTAAACACAGCAGAGACCCCCATCAGAGCCCCAATGAATTTTGGGGGGGTGAGAACTCAACTGAACAAACACATTTTTAGAAGTTTTCAAATTGCCTTTTTATTTCACTACTGGTGCACATCGGTGTTGTTTTAGAATGATTTATGTACTAATATTAATATTTTTAATTTGCTTTCATTTTTATATTTTCAGTTTAAGTTGGATTTTTACTTGTTTTTGTAATAATTAATTATTTGTTCATATTTATATTTAGCTTTAATTTATAAAGTTTTAATTTAAGTAATTTCATTTTTAACTTTTGTAGTAAAATTATATTTATTTCAGCTTCATTTAAATGAAGAAAAATACATTTTTAATAGTTTAAGTTTAAGTTAACAATAACAACACTGGTGTAGCCATTGTTAGGATTAAATGTTCTTCTGTGAATGCTAAGATTCACAATGTCATATTGTAAACTTGCATTAATTAAAGTTAGTTAAAGTTGACATGTTTATAGCTCGCAGATAAGTTACCAGCACATCAATGCAGTAGCACTATTCACACAGAAGTGCTTATTTCTTAGCAGAAGTATACTTTCCATCTGTTGATTGCAATGCTTTCGTATGTGATGCCAAAGCACTGGATAAATGCCTTCAATTAATGTATTAGCAAAGACTTTATATATATATATATATATATATATATATAGAAAGACGAGGTACACTCATATTACTATGAACGGGAGAAAGTGCAACACGCAATATGGCGGAATAAGTCCCGCCTTCTAAATAAGAGCCAATCACTGATTGATAAAGTCATCGCGTCACTGCAGCATTTTTTATTTTTCATGATTCAAGCGTTTAGAAACAAAATTTATGAGACCGTTGCTGTCAGATTTCATTGGGGATTTCAAATATGAAATTTAATCTTAAGCTTGGCAAACAGTTTTGGAGAATTTTGGAGAAAGTTTCCCCATTCAAAAAGCTGCACTTGCATGCCCGAGAGACGTTTCAAAGATGGGCGCTGAGTGAAATGACTTTGATATTAGTCAGAGCTAGTACAGTTTATTTATTTATTTTTTTACTTAACGATAAAACAGCTAGATAAAGCGAAACAGTTTGAACCATCATTTAACATTTTGGGAGTTTTAAGGACAAATCTGTGGGTTTGTGCAATCCAGTAAACAAACCAAAACTGGACTCCAGATGGTGGAAAACCACTGTTTAAAGCAAAATTATACTTTAGAAAACTGGAATTTACGTTTTCATTTGTGTTCTGGTAAACACTTCTTTGCTTTTTCCCCAAGATAATGGATCATCGCATCTCCGGGGATGTTTACAGGTGTCTCCAGTAAACAAACACTTACACGCTCATGTTTATTTGGGAAATGCACCTGCAACCAGACTATGAAAAGCTCACACCAAGAAGGAACACTATCTGTTCCTAATACCATTTGTGTGTGATTGTTGGTTGTGGTGAAAGTGTATTATGAATGGATTTTACTTGCTGACAGGTTCGTGACGGTATCAGTTGTCAGCCATTTACCTTACAAATCCTCATGGCCTCATCTTGCGTATATCGGCCAATGGCAGTATTCAATTTGCATATAAAAGTGACAAAAACCTTTCAATCAGTCACAATAAAACCGTTTTGGTTCTTTCAGTCAGGTCTTATTTCTGGTGGACATTGGCTCTCTCAAAGGTTTGGACTCGGTTACAGTAAAGTTGTGGCCTTTGTTGAGATCAGGTCTAATTGTGCACACACAACATATGTGGTGTAATTCTTAGGATGAATTGTGCTTGTTTAGAACCAAAACGTGTCCGTTGCTTAGAGCTGACAGCAGGTTCAGTCAAACATTGTGCTTTAGAACCGTGATGTTTGAAGAGTCTCTTTCTGTTTGTTGTTAATATGTTTATCAGCTCCAGGAACAGTAATTCCTATGTTTGTCCAATATATCAATCTCGATGTCTTTGTATACATATGTATGTCTTTCAGAGTAACAAAGAACACATTTCCTGAAATAATTGCAGGTTTGATGCTAAGACATTGAAACATACCCTGGGCAAGTACACGCAATCTGGATTTTAGTATGCATGCTTAAAATGTGTTAATGAGGCATTCATGTCTGCAAAAAGTTTTCAAACATTCAAAAGAACGGTCCATACGTTTTTTTTTTAAGTACCTTTTTTAGCAAGGATGCATTAAATGATCAAAGACATTTATGATGTTACAGAAGATTTCTATTTCATATTAAAATTATATAAAAAAGGATCATGTGACACTGAAGACTGGAGCAATGATGCTGATAATTCAGCACTGCTGTGCTGTCACAGGAATAAATGACATTTAAAAATATATATTTAAAATAGAAAAAAATATTTTAAATTGTGATAATATTAAGGAATGTAAATTGTGATAAGTAATGTTTTTACTGTATTTTTGAGGTGAGCATAAAATACTTTCCCAAACTTTTGAATGGTAGTGTACAGTAAATACTCTGACCTAACAGTTCCATTTTTGTACTTGTGTGTGTGTAGGCAAGAAGAAGGAGAAAAGGCCAAAAGGAGCAGAGGAGTTGCGCGGCAGGAGGAACGCCATCAGGCTGAGTAGAGAGTACACCGTGGAGACGGTCGTGGTGGCTGACGCAAATATGGTGCAGTACCACGGTGCTGAGGCTGCCCAACGCTTCCTGCTCACCGTCATGAACATGGTGAGAATAACATATAGGCTGACATATGTAATAATAGTCATACAAATCTATATATATATATATATATATATATATATATATATATATATATATATATATATTTTTTTTTTTTTTTTAAATGGAAGTTTTATGAACCTTAATACAAAATCTAAAAAATAAAACTTTAGGCTATACAAATAGTAAATTCTTCATTTATTTTCACTGTAATTAACACAATTAATATAGTTTAATTGGCTCATAGAAAAGTAATTGCTAATTGGTTATTAGAAATAAATAGTTCTCACTTTAGATTAGGGAAAATGGGTGTCATTGAGTGGTTTAAACCAACCTTTATTAGACATTAATCACATAAATTTTCAGTGTTCTTTTAAATTGTTTACAAATACATACGCACACGTTGGCATATGTTGTGGAAAATGCTGTTTTATAATGTCCAAACTGTAAATACTGTCCCGTTGCACTAACTCTACCCCTAAACCTACCGGATACACGATATATCGACCACATATCAATATCAGCCGACGAGTTATGTTATCGTTATCGATCCGATAAGAAAATTAGGCCGATATATCAAAGTCGATAGATAATAGATTATTTACTTCAGTTGAGAGATGCGTGCTGTTTGCCATGATGGTTTTGAATGATTGGAATCACTTCGAAAAGGAAGATACAAATACAAATCTGTCACATAGCCTTCATGACATTATAATAAGAACACGCCTGTAAAAGAATGTTGTAAATTCTTGTTCGCCACTGTTTCAGCGCGATGAGCGCGTCAACGGAGTCAAGCCTTCATGACAAGCACAGTCAAGTTCGCTTGAGCATTTGCAGCATTTTTTGTAATTGTAAGTTGTAATATGTTTATTTTGTGTATATATATCTGATTAATCTAATATAGGATGCGTTTGGTTGAGTTAAGGAACGATGCAGTGAAGCGCTTAATTGTACGCAGTCATCTTTATTTTTAGCGTGCACAGCTTAAACAGCAATGCGCATTTATAACTATAATTGGGACTGTCATATACATGCCATTATAATGAGAACACTATTGTAATAAAACGTGAATTCCCTGGGTTTCAGCACGTTGTTGTGGAAATAGCACGTCCAGAACAAAACATTCTGACTAGCAGAGTCAAGTTCGCTTGTGCATTCACATCATTTTGTGCAGATATAAGTCGTAATATTAAGTTTATGTAAATCTCACATAGGATGCGTTTAGATGATTTAAACAACCTGCTAGAAAAGTTCCCGGTGCTCGTTCTCTTCAGCTTCATCGCGCACGATCAAATAGCAATGCAAAACATTAAAAGCTATGATTGGGACTGTCATATTATTATAATTGTATACACTATTGAAATAAAAAGTTGTAAATTCTTTGGTTTAGTTGCATTCTTCAGCAACCGTTGAGTTCAGATTGGGACTGTCATATATTATTATAATTGTATACACTGTTGCAGGGGTTCTCAAAGTCTACATTCAAAGGTCCAAATCTGAATGTTCAACAATGTCAAAGGTCCGGAAATAATTGGTTATTACAAAACTTGTTTTTAATAAACATGCATAACAAATCAACGAATTTAAAAAATAAATAAAGTGCCTTTTGCATTTAAAGATACATTTATAGCAAGTACAAAAGTGGCAAAACACTTAGTTTAAGGATCAGCATTTTATTTAGATTTTTTTCAAAATCAAAGACCGCAATAAGAGCCCTAGCTGGTAAGATCATTTCGGTTCTTTACTTTTAATGAAGCTGATTATGTGTTAAGCGTCTGCGACTTTCATTTTTATTTGCGATAGTTCGCTGGTTGGCTTGATAGATGCTCAGCTGCTCATCTGCAGGTAATGCTTGTTGCAGTAGCGTCGTCATATCTGGCTATAACATGTCATTTAGCCTCTCAGTCTCACACGTTTATTTTTTCGCATTTTTGTAAGGAGTAAAATTGACATATGTGGTTTTCAACAATCAGATGCATTTACACTTGTCCAGTTTCGTCTGGAATGCGGCCCAGACCTCCTCCTGAAGTGGTTTTTGAGCGATTGGATTTAAATCCGTCTCGAATGCATTTCGGAGGGCATTACACCTGGTCTTTTCCATAGGTCTTTTCACGATCAGATATCATATCACAGAAAACGCATGAAGTGGCCTCCAAGGTGCACTCCAAATGTCGCGTTACAAATCAAACAGAATGGCTTTGTGCTGGATCTCTGTCCGCTCCAATATTTGAAAACTCTATTTTCTTCGTCAATTTATTTTCCCCCTTAAACTGACTAAACTAAATGCTCACTGCGGTGAAGCTGTCGCCCGATTACGTCAAACTTCATACGCTCACTGGATGTCAAGACAACAATATCACGGAGGAAAACTTTAAATATCTCGCTTTCGCTTTCATTTCGGACCATCTCCAAAAATACATAAAAAAAAACTAAACAAATGATTTTAACAAGCGTTTATCAAAGTAGGAAATCCACACTTTTAATCCCTTACACCAGTGGTCACCAATCCTGCTCCTGGAGGGCCGCTGTCCTGCAGAGTTTAGCTCCAACCCCAATTAAACACACCTGAACCAGCTAATCAAGGGCTCACTAGGCATACTAGAAACTTCCAGGCAGAGGTGTTAGACCTGATTGGAGCTAAACTCTGCAGGACAGCGGCCCTCCAGGACCAGGATTGGTGATCCCTGCCTTACACATAATTAGTGCTCTTGAAATACGAAATTGAGGCGGGTCCGGATTGATTTCTCTCCGGGTCCGGATCCGGACCGGAGTCCGGAGTTTGAGAAGTGCTGCACTATTGTAATAAAGTTGTAAATCTTTGGTTTTGTTGCATTCTTCAGCAACCGTTGAGTTGATGAACCTTCTAGCAAAGCGATTCAGTTTAACGTTCGTTCTCTTCAGCTTTAGCGTGCACAGCTCAAACAGCAATGATGTAATTTGAAATAGTAAGCCTAATATTAAAGATGTTTACTATTACTGTCATAGTAAAAAGTGATCGGTATCGGACAAAATTTTCATATCGATGCATCCTTAATTAATACGAATGCAATTAATGCCAAATAAAGGTTGGTTTAAAGCACTTAATTAATGACATTTTCTTATTAGCCCTGACTAATCTAAAGTGAGAACTATTTATAGCTAATAAGTTGTTAACAATGCATTAAACAATTATCTAACTCTTTTTTCATATGAGCTAATTAAAGAGTAATATTTTTATTTTTTTGTTTTAGTCAACAATAATAACCCTGGTTTAGATTGTTTACACTGCATATTTTGCATGTTTTGCATGTAACAGAGCCTTTGGACACTAAAGTAACTCCTGGCAAAATGGAAGAGAAATGGGTCATAAAACACGGCAGAGACAGATAGCAGTTGGGAGAGAGTGTGAGTGTAACATTTGCTCTGCTGACCGCAGCTGTGCTGTGTGTGACATTCATGAGTCGCCAACTCTCGGACACACACATTCATGCACACACATCTCTCTTTAATCACATGGACTCTGTTACAAAAATGAGAGTGCTGTCTATAAGCCAGATTTACTAAACAGGGCAATTTAGTGTGAGAGCGCAATTCCAAAAATGCGCCGATGGGAGTGGAAAGTGCCTTGTGATCTATTGACAAAGCGCAAATGAAAGAACTCCGACGCAGCCGGATCATTTCCAAATGACCAACGCAATCTACCAGTTTGTAGATGTTCATTCTTTGTCGGGTCTCTCTTGACATTGTGTGTTGCCACCATCTGTTGCCTTTCGGATATATGTAACTCATGTTGGAACTTTATTCTTCTGTCTTCATCTGTCTGCCTGCGACCACTTGCGACAGAAGAGCAGACCTCCAAAAATGGTTATAAATGCCCAATTTATTTTGATGGCTTAGGAGAACACCAATCTTTTGAACTTTAGCCATCTTGCCATCACCTGCCCCCTCGACGACAAGACCCTGAAGACCTTGTTTTGGATCGGGGTGAACTTTAACCACCCCATAGACCTCCCAGACACCACAGGACTTAACTGGAGGGAGGCCGTCAACCAGTTCGTGAGAGCCCCCACAGACATTAAGGATCCACCCGAAGCAACGAGTGAGCCAGAGCCCGAGGACAAGAGGACAGTGCTCACCATGGTCCCAGAAGTGGAGCCCTCAAGCGTGTCTGACCAGGGGTGTGAGCCCACGACATCGGCGGCCGAGAGAACGGAAACCACGTACAACTACCAGCAGTGCCCATGCGAGTGGATTCTGTGGCTCCGCCTCCGGCCTAGGACAACTTTACTCCATCTCGGCCCGTCGACCTGACGGCTCCGCCTTGCCACCGGGTTCCCTCGTCCCACCGACTCCCCCGTGGTCAGTCGTCGCTCTACTTCCTGCCTCAGACATACGGGCTGTCCGCTGTGCTCCGTCCCTCCACCCCTACAGCTGCAGTGGTTTCCTCCTCCTTTTCAGCATCGCCTCTTTCCTCTGTCACACTTGCATCGCCCCAGTCCTCGGGTACTCCAGCACCAGCGATGTCACTCAGCTCCATTGACCCTCCGACCTGTGCCATCGGATCCTGGGTCCTCGTCTCCTTTGGTCATCCCCTATGTCTCCTCCCGCCTTTGTCTCCGCCTTGGGCTGTCGACTCTGTGGAGCTCTGGGTCTGCGCCATCAGGCTTTCTCCACCTTCACCATCAGGGTCTCGTTATCCTGCCATCACCATTCCTTCACCACATCCTGCCACTATCCCTTCGCCACATCCTCGTCCTCCTCCTAAACCCCCTCCATCCCTCCCTCTGCCATCATTCTGCTACGCCACAAGGTTGCGTCTTGCCGGAAGGGGGCGTAATGTCACTAATATGTTCAGTTAGATTGGACTACATCGAATTTCAGTTTGTTATCATTTGTCACGTGTCTTCCTTGTTCGGATTCCCACCAATCGTTTGTCTCCCTGGTTACAGTCATTATTATCTGTATGTTTCAGCTGTGTCCTATTAATCATCTTGTTTGATGTCCTATTTAAGTTGTATCCTCCTAAATTCATCTCTCTAATACAATCTCTTTAGAAATGTCCCAGTAAAATGCTGTTTGCAGTAGAAGTGGGTGTTGCTAACCTTACGATAATATCAAGGCTCTGACAGCATTTGTCACGGCAGGTCAGGCAAAATGAGGAGAAGAAAGGATCTATATGCAGCTATCTTTATTAATAAAAATAACTGAACAAACTATAGGGCCTTATATACACAGGATAGCTAAACAACAATACTAGGGACAGGTGCTAAACATAATCAGTAACCATGGAAACAAACTAGGATCGGAAACACAGGAACAGAACAGAACCAAACCAAAACTTGACGAAACTAACATACTTGACAGCACTAATAAATGCCGGGTTTTAAAGCTTATGCTTATTTAGACAAGCTTGGCAAAGACCTAGTTCTCAAACCCTTTATTTCCATAATTTGAGTGAAACAAGATATTAAATGAATTAAAATGTATGCATTGACCTGATTTGATCTATCTGGGATTGACTAGACTGAAAGTAGCTGTTTCAGAATGTTTCAGGTTGTTGGAGAATTAAACATTGAAGGGATAATAAAATGGATTCATGACATCAGAGATTAAAGACCACTATTATTTTGATATTACATTCATAAATACATAGGGGAACTAATACTATAATGCAAAACAACACAGAAATATGTTCAAATTCTGAAGAACTTTATTTACATAATTACATATCTTCCCCACATGACAGCTCTACTAATTATAGTATATAGTATACTTTGCACCCTATGTTTGAACATGCTATTTAATGGGCCTTTCTGAAAAAAAAGTATTCTAATGCTTTTTCATAAGTGCATATCTGCATAAGTTCACTCTAAATCCAGTCTGTGCTTGGTGCTTGTTGGAAATCAGCTTTTTCTAACCTGGCCTGCTTGTACATCTGTTTTTTGCCCATCTCACCTGCTGCGTCTGAACTACCTGCTGCATCCACTTCTCTCTCTTTATTTCCGATCTTCCTGACCCACTCTATCTTTTTCAGCTGCCACAGCAGCACTGGTTGAAGCCTGGAATATTCAAAACAAATTAACCTGATAGCTAATCATACAGGTCAGACTGTTCAGGTTTCCTGCCGTGTAAGTTTCTAACTCTGTTTTGCTGATACCTCTGTGTGTGCCTCCTCAGGATGTGAAATAATGTGTGAAAATATTTTTTAATATTCATCTGGATTGAAGGAGCAAACATTCAGCGTCAGTATTAAAGAAGTTAACATATGTACATTGTTAGCTTATGTACATTGCGCTACCCTCTACAACCCATCTGTATTCTAATGTTAGCTTAGCTGACCTTAGTTGCTTGGTCCTTAACAATGTTCACCGTGATTTAGTGCTGTTGAGAACATACATAGAGTCTTATCAAAGGTAACTTTAATGCATGAGTTTTGGACATATTTGTGCAGGTGACCGTGTTCATGATAATAACATCCGTGAAGTCCTGGTAAAGTCATTCAGCCATCTTCTCCATCATCTGTGACTGATGACGTACACAGAGGAACGCATATTGAGAAACACCCCCATGTTTTAATTTGTTCGCTGTCATGAGAGAGAGAGGTGCTCAGCCAGTCAACGTGCTGCGCGCAGCTCTTACAATGAAGCAAGATTTGACCTATTTTAAATAGTAAAATAAAAATTTAATGGAAAGGAAAATATATTTGTGGCGGTCAATGTTAATATTGTGGTGGGCCTCCGCAAATAAATTAATGTATGGGAAACACTGGTTAGTAGATTGTCTAAAAATTAATTAAATGAGAACTCAAAATATAAAAATAAAAGCTGTTAATAAATACTATAACAGTATATATAAAATACTTCTGATTTATATACACGATTATGAAAATAAATGATAAATAAATATCAGAAAGAAAGAGCTTTATTGCCAAGTGTGCTTGCACACACAAGGAATTTGTTTTGGTACTGAGGCTTCCAGTGCACATATACAAATACAACAAGAAACATAATTTACAACAAGAAACATAATAATACAAATTTTAAGAATAAAATATAAAATATAAAAATATGAGAATAAAAGTATCACAGTTGGGTTTAGCCAGAATAAACATTTACAGATTTACAGATTATGAACAAATTTACAGTGTTTTGAATATTATAAATAAATAAATCTACATATAAGTCTACATGTAAGTGTCACCTGAGTTGTAAGTTGTTGCATTAAAACAGTGGGGGTATTGCACTTAAAGGCACATGCCTTGGGAGGTGTGTTAACTGTTCAGGAGGGAAATGGCCTGTGGGAAGAAACTGTTCCTGTGCCGAGATGTTCTTGTGGCCAGTGATCTGAGTCTCCGTCTTGACGGTAACAGTTCAACAGGTGGTGTCCAGGGTGAGTGGAGTCTGTGATGATTTTACCTGCTCTCTTCCTCACTCTGGAAGAGTACAGGTCCTGGAGGGTTGGCAGGGGGGCACCAATAATCCTCTCTGCAGTCCGAACTGTCCGCTGTAGTCTGCTGATGTCAGATTTGGTAGCTGAACCAAACCAGACAGTGATGGAAGTGCATAGAACAGACTCAATGATGGCTGAGTAGAACTGAATCAGCATATGATCTGTTATTAAATATGATCTGTTTTGACTTTATATTAAGCTTCGGTACCTGTTCAAACTTTAAGATGAGATTGTGTGTGTAAGTTTGAAAGCATAGAAGAAAGAAAATTCTTCTTGATTTGTGTATTTCAGTTCATCCCAGAGTGAATGACCTCACTCTCATTCAGAACAGGTTCGTAAACACAGTGTGGACTGCGAGCGTCTGGAAACGAGCCTGTGTAATATAATACAAACAAACTAAGCATTGATCTGTAAAACAGTCTACAAAACAACACCTCACTGCATCTGCTGTGGTAAATCAAAGCTCATCAATTCAAGAACGACCCTTTCTACTGTATCTCTAATGACAATAATGAGTCATATGAAGATTAATGTAAAAATAAATGAATTGCCCAGATGTGTGGGATTTTGTAAGAAAGTACACCTCCTTTTGTCTTCTCTGAGGACCTTATAAATCCATTCTTCACAGACGAGTTCGACAACGCTGTGGAAAATCGTGCTGTTATTCTGATATTCCCCTCCAGATGCTGGTTACTCATCAATATCTGAATCCTCCCTTCAGTTCAGCTCTATACTTCTTCATTAACGTTACCCCGCATGGAATTGTCGTAGATTATTTTTCTGTACAATAGTAAAAAATGTTTTAATGGTATTGTGAATCCCACAGCTTATTCTGTGAGGGGGATGAAAGCTCAACTCTATTTATTTCTTGATTCTTTTATCTTCCTTTATATAGAGATATTGGATGTTGTAAATCAGAAGTTATTGTGTAGCAAATTGGCTGAGACCAATATGGTTTTTAAATAACAAATGGCAATGCTTTTACTCAGTATTTACCAATATTTTGCATTATCTGCACAAGGTGTCTGTATATTTTGGAACTGTTTATTGGCCAACGGTATATAACCAATAAAACCTCATCAATACAAAAAACTGAGTCATGTTGCAAATGAATGGGTAATTCAAAAAGATAGTTTGAACTAATTCACAGAAATTAATCGAACTTACCAACGGAAACTCCATTTTTTCTTTGTTACAATTGAGACAATGACTTCAAAGAGTCTACAGTATTTTCTCAGATTTTTTTTCTATTCACTTCATTGAAATAGTATAAATGTCTGTTAAAGGCCAAGCAGGCATGTTATAAGCTGTTGTTGGTATCAAAATAGTCCAATATCAGATAACTTATCGGCCTAGCTGGTATATCTGGCTATTTTGAGACCAACATCGGCTTATAACGTGCCTGCTTGGCATTTAACAGACATTTTATCTTTGACTACTAAATACTACATGCTTCATGTTTTGTGTGTATAAATATGTTAACTGAATTTTAAGTAAATATTCCATCAAAGCTTTGTCTTTGGTTATTATTACTTAAATTGGTCAACTGCTAAACATAACTTTCAAAACTGAACTTGTCCGGGACAAGTGGATTTTTTTGTAGGACAGTGGAAGAGAAAACTGGACAAGTTAAATTCCAAACAAAATAAAATGCCATGTTACTTGACGTTATGTGCCACTCATTACGTCTATTTTACAGGTTTAATTTGACCGATTTGAAACGAACACATTTTTCGTGCTGCCTGTGAATGTCCTGAATGTGACTCACAGAAAGACGCGCGCCGGTATAATGCGCATGCACAGACCGGGCGCCAGAATACAGTTCTCTTTCGCGCTTGAACGAACAATAACACACACTGTTATGCCAAAATGTCGTTTGTCGAGAATCTTCATAACATAAGAGCAGTCTTATGAGGGACATAAAGAGTTGTGACTCGTGAGAGAATGAGGCGCATGTGAGATCCGCGTTTCTGTCAGAGCGGCTGGTCTTAAAGGGCCAGCTGCCAATATTGCAATCTGTCAGTAAAGTTAAAGGTGCTCTAAGCGATGTCACACGTTTTTTAGGCCAAAACATTTTTTGTCACATACAGCAAACATCTACTCACTATCTGCTAGCTGCCTGTCCCCTGAACACACTGTAAAAAGACGCAGTCTCTGCAGACACCCCAGGCTCCACAAACGGCAACAAAAACAAACTGGACTAACCCACACCACGGAACATAACAAAATTATAAATCTTTATCCGGACAAGTGACTTTTGTGCATGGACAAGTGAAGCATAAATTTACTTGTCCGAAGGACAAGTGCCTCAAAAAGTTAATGTCAAGCCCTGTGTGATATTGCATATTTGATCAGTTATTTAATTCTATTGTCTTGTTCTCTTTGTATAGGTTTATAACATGTTTCAACACCAGAGTTTGGGTGTGTGGCTCAACATCCGGGTCACCAAGTTAGTTCTTCTGCACACCCGTCCAGTAAGTGTGACCCTGTGATTTACACACACTAGATTAACAACCAGATCTATGTATGTAGTTACTCAACCATTTATCCACTCCCTTGCTGTTTTATTCCTATTTTCAGGACCTGCTATGTTATCTTGCTCAGTGTGTGTGTGTGTGTGTGTGTGTGTGTGTGTGTGTGTGTTTTAACTACCGGTTTTCCCCTACGTTTTATTGCTGGATTGCATTCTCTCTAAAGGCTCCGGAGTGTCTGCCAGAAGGTTTTTTGAGTACTCTCATCTAAAGTGTAAAATGACGTATGTCAGGATGTCACTGTATAGCCGTTAGTGTGTGTGTATTGTTGCTTCAGGGCAAACCTTTTGGACTCACAATCTCTGATATCAGGAAGATAAAATCAGGGAAATGATGGGTTTAGATGCTTGAAAAAGAAGTCCAGCCGAATTACACCAGCAATTCTCAAAGCCATTTTGATGGCGTTGTGTGATCGATGAATCACCAAAGACCACGTTTATGTCAGCGGAAGGTCATAAAGAAATGAAAGATCCCATGGAGACTGTTATCTTTGATGCTAAACAATATATGCTGGTTTACTTCTACAAGTTGACAGACTTTTATTAGATACACATTTAAAATTAGACCAAAAATATTGCTGATCTTGCACGCAGAGACACACACTAAAAGTTTGGAATTGGTAAGATTTTTTTATGTTTTTGAAAGAAGTCTCTTATGCTCACAAAGGCTACAAAATGTATGCACAAAAATACAGTAAAAACAGTAATATGGTGAAGTATTATTTCAATTTAAAATTCTGTTTGAAAATATTTTAAAAAATGATTTATTCCTGTTATGCAGGAAATGCCTGTTATGCCTGCCTGTTATGCATTAATCATAATTCCAGTCTTCAGTGTCACATGATCCCTCAGGAATCAGTCTAATATGCTGATTTGGTGCTCAAGGTTGAAAATAGTTTTGCTGCTTCATATTTTTGTAGAAACAGTTACAAATTTTTTTCAGGATTCTTTGATGAATAGAAAGTTCAAAAGAACAGCATTTATTTGAATATGATTTTGTAACAATGTAAAAGTCTTTAATTTTGATCAATTTAATGTGTCCTTGTTGTTATATAAAAGTATTAAAATTATAAGTAAATAATCATAAAAAAAATCGTACTGATCCCAAAATCTTGAACGGTAGTGTATACAAACTTTTGTCTAATAAAACACTCTCTATAATGACTAGCAAGTAGCAAAGTAGCAAATCATGATTCATGTAAACACCATAAAGACTGTTTAAGCCCAAATTTGATTTGTGTGCCCCCTTTCCTGTGTGAATAGGAAATACTGCTCTCGCCAATTTTATAGGGTCTTTAAAGTAAAATCAACTGGGTTGAAGACTATTTAGCCCTGTAAATAGATGTCATATTTAATTTGAGGCAAATGAAAACGAGGCTGTGTGGGACAGAATTTATTATGTCTTACTGTTTTAAAGGAAAAAAATAATCCTGCAGTTCATGTAAGGTGAATAAACTGACATTTAATGCTCTGATAATGTTTAAATGACCACTGAAGGTTTGTCCTTACAAAATAAAGTGGGAAACATTTCATTTAAACCGTTGCTGTATCATATAATGTCTTATAATTATATTCTAATGCGCAGATATTGTCCAATGTGCTCTCAGGAAAAGCTGAAGGTGAGCCATCATGGCGAAAAAGCCTTGGAGAGCTTCTGTCACTGGCAGCATGAGGAATACGGCGCACGATACCTGGGTAACAATCATGTTCCTGGGAGCAGAGATGACCCTCCTCCTGTGGACGTGGCTGTGCTGGTCACCAGGTACTGATCAATCATGCTTAAACAATCAGAATGACCCTAACAATTATTTTGGCATTTCATCCATAGTTGTCTGAATGTCGTTGCATTAGATAATTTTAAAAAAAAAACAAATTGAATTTATTTAAAGAAAGATAGCACAAGCAAAACACTGTTAGTAGATATATTACTGGATCATGTTCATAGTTAATGTAATGAACCCCACACCTGTGTGAACTTGAGTACAGCGTCATACATCCAAAAAAATTACCAATACGCCAGTTGATTAAAAGACATTGACCAAAAACTATGAAGAAGTTAAAAGATTATGCAGCATTTGAGATGCTGGCAAAGTAATGCAATTGCATTTTGCATATTTTAAGTGTTGTTTCTGCATCCAAATACTTTTTGGGCCTATCACATCTGCACAGATATTATTCTTCATTTCGCTTTTCGGTCTCCATCGCCCTCCCTTTTTTCCTTTTTGAATTTTTTTTTTTACGTCTTTCACTTTCCGTTTTGTCACTCACATCCTTTGAAGTCCTGTATCTTTCAGCTCTTGGTTGTTTAAGACAGATTTAACCTTTTTTCATCCCTTTTATTGAGATCCAACACAATTTGAACCTGCCAGTGTCTGAGCTGTGATATACCCTAATAATCCTTCTGTCAGCGAGACAAGTTTGCTCCCAATCTTCATCTTTTCAGTACAACAGATTACTAGCGGCAGCCAAAACACTGCATTCCCGGCGTGGGATTAGGGTTTATTAGCGTACTGTAATTTTCAGATTCAAAAAAAGTAAAGAAAAAGAAAATCCTTTTGTTAAAACGACTCATGTGAGGCTGTCAGATAAAATCTGTCATCCCGGACCCGAGAAGCTCGCAGGGAGAGCGAGCTCACACAGAGAGTGTCTTTGTTCCCCCTGCGCCGGGTTAAATATGATCTCCGCTGGCGTACAAAAGGAACTCTCTATAAGGATGCGGCGTACAGGAGCAACATCTGTCTCGTCTTGCATGCCAAGATGGCTCGGGGCAGCGAGAATGCATCAAAGCAAATTAAGGCTTGACAAGGTGCACCTCGGTTTCCCCTCTCGCAGCTTTGTAGGAGCTGACAGGGGCTCGTCCCAGGTTCCCGCGGCACTTGCTGACTGAAGAAAGATTACCTTTTTAACGCAACATAGCTGCGCTTTTCACTGCTCTTCTAGGAGCTCATTCTTAAACTCATTCTGAACACAATCAGCCCTTCGCTAAGACCCCTCATAAAATCCTAACTGACCAATCTGTGCTCATTTAGTGCATTTTAAAGAACTATTTCAGGTGGATTGATGCTGTCTCAGTACAGCTACCATGTATCCTCCACAACAATGCATTCACAATCTAATATTATTACAGGTTAAAATGAGCAACTGCTGTCCGTATGAATATGGAACAGAATATACAGGGATTCACTCCTGAATTTAAATGCAGTGGGATTCACTCTCATAACTTGAGATCAAGATCAAGATTTTATTATTTGTCACATACACAGTTATACAAAATGTACAACCTGTAGTGAAATGTAAAATAGGGTCCACTCCAAGATCGTGCAATATTATAAAATACTAAACCTAATTTAACAATTAGATAAATAAAGATACAATTTCTAGTAATATAAATCTGTAATATAGGCTAAACTGGTAATATTTACATACAGAAATGTGCAGACAATGGTAACGAAGGAGTGACATAGCAGCAGTGTAAAATGCAAAATGATGCAAGAAAAGTAGCTGCATTATAATAAAGCAATCAGTGCTGAGTCCAGATATTGATATCCAGAGTACAGACGATGTTAAGACACCGAGTTTAGGAGCCCGATGGCCTGAGGGAAGAAACTTCTCCTAAGTCTCTCTGTTTTAGTCCTCAAGCTGCGGTAGCGCTTGCCAGATGGCAGCAAGCTGAAGAGACAGTTATGTGGATGGTTGTAGTCTTTAATGATTTTGTTGGCTCTGCTCTTGCAGCGTTTGAGGTAAATGTCTTGTAGGGGTGGAAGAGAAGACCCAGAGATGCGCTCAGCTAAGCGCACAACTCTCTGAAGGGCTTTGCAGTCGTGACTAAAGCTATTCCCATACCACACTGTGATACACTGAGTTAAAACACTTTCTATGGCCCCTAAATAGAAAGTTTTTAGGATCGTTGATGAGACCCTGAATTCCCTAGATGGTATAGTCTTTGCCTGGCTTTATTCACCTGTGTGTGTATGTGAGAGGTCCAGGTAAGATCCTCAGAGATATTCACACCGAGGTACTTGTAGCTACTCACCTTCTCCACAGGGGTCCCACTGATCATAAGAGGGGTAAAGGCCTGCTGTCTCTTTCTGAAGTCCACAATCAACTCTTTGGTTTTGGTCACATTCAGAGAGAGACAGTTGTCCAGGCACCAAGATGTTAGTTTCTCAACCTCTTCCCTGTATTCGGACTCATTGTTGGAGATAAGGCCCAGGACCACTGTATCGTCAGCGAATTTGACAATAGAAGTGGAGCTGTAAGAAGCCACGCAATCATGTGTGTAGAGAGAGTAAAGCAGGGGACTCAGAACACAGCCCTGTGGCACTCCTACGCTCAGGGTGATGGAGTTGGAGGTGAACCGGCCTACTTTCACTACCTGGGGTCTGTGTAAAAGAAAGTCCTGAATCCAATTGCAGAGTGAAGAGTTCAGACCAAGATTTAGAAGTTTGGAAGTTAATTTGCTGGGAATTATAGTGTTAAAGGCTGAGCTGTAGTCGATAAAAAGCAGCCTTACATAGTTCCCATTTTTACTGTCGATGTGGGCAAGGGAGGAGTGTAGAACGTGAGAGATGGCATCCTCACAAGATCTGTTTGGTTGATAGGCAAACTGAAGAGGGTCCAGTGTTTCAGGTATGAAAGAGCAAATGTAGTTTTTAACCAGTCTCTCAAATACCTTCATGACTGTGGATGTGAGGGCAACTGGACGATAGTCATTCAGGCAGGAGGGTTTATTGTTCTTAGGCACAGGAATGATGACAGATTTTTTGAAAGATGAGGGGACCACGGAGGTAGCCAGGGACTCATTGAATATTGATGTAAACAGTCCAGCGAGCTGGTCAGCACAGGACCTCAGAACGCGACCAGAGATGCCATCAGGCCCAGCTGCTTTCCTGACGTTCACTCGCTTTAGCGCCCGCCTAACCTCGTCCTCCGACACAGTGATTACAGGGCCGTCGCCACTCTGACCACTACTTTCTCGCACGCCGAGAGGCAGAGTTGCGCTGGTGCGTTTGCAATCAAAGCGAGCAAAGAAAGAGTTTAACTCGTCAGCCAGCGACGGATCTACTCTCACCTTTGTAGAGGGATTAGTTCCGAAGGTGCAGATGGTCCTCAGTCCCTGCCACATGCGTCCGGAGTCGTTTAGTTGAAAATGAGACTCCACTCGATCCCTATAACGGAGTTTGGCGTCTTTCACTGTGTGGCGAAGAGCGTAGCACGATGATTTGTACTCGCTCATGTTCCCCGACAGCAGACCGGCGTTGTATGTTGCAGTGCGTTTGTTCACTGCAGCACGAATAGTTTTGTCCACCCATGGTTTCTGATTTGAAAATATCTTAATAGTTACAGTTTCCGTTGCTTGTTCTGTTAGTGTGTTTATGAAACTAAGTGCTACGTCCGTGAACTCGCTGACGTCAGATGAGCTCGCCCGGAACATGTCCCAAGGAGTGTGTACCAGGATTGTGCATTAAATGTTCTATGTGCACCATAGATAGATAGATTGATTGATTGATTGATTGATTGATGGATAGTTATTTAGTTAGCTAGTTTTATGCTGTGTTCCATCCAGATGCAGGATATATCCCACTTTATATCTCTGACTTCTGACCATAAATCCTTGATGCTCTGAGGTTGATGTACAAAGAAACAAAATAGCAACTCTGCTGTTATATTTGATGTAGGGCTGCACAATTAATCAAAATTAAACCACACGCGATTTGGCAAAGGCTGCGACAATTTTTTTATGCGCAGCTTGTCAGTGCAGCACGGCTCTGTGATTAGTAGTAAATGCTGCTCCATCTGAAAACCAGAGGGTGCTCTCAACTGCAGGTTATAAGCGACTCAAACTCGCAGTGCTTTCAGATGGAGCAGTATTTACTATTGATCACAGAGCTGTGCTTCACTGACAAGCTGTGCATACAAAATAATCGCAGTCTTTCTATTGCATTGACTTTCCGAGTTGAAAGGAAAGCTGCATTAGTTACTGTTATGCAGGATGAGGTTAGAAATGCTATAGTTGTGACACAGTCCTCCATGCATGTCAGCGCTAATGGAAATCAGCATGCCTAACTGTATCCATTCCTAGCCATCCTTGACTAAACGGGATTCGTCTTCAGCACCCAGCTGTGTGTCACATTCACTTAAGCTGTGAAGGAACAGCAAGAGAAACCAGAAGCCCACATCAAAAACGCTTTGGAATAGAGGGACATCAGACAGCCAAAGTGACATGTTGCAGAGCACGTATGGTGCAAACGTTTGATGATTGTAGACTCAAAACAAGAGACATCCATCTCAGCTGTCTGATGTTTAGTAAACAACAACAACGTGTTTGTTAATTCTCTTGTTCTAAAAGCCTATTTGACTGTCTAACCATCTCAAAGGTCCTCTGATGTTTTAGTTTGTCATTTGTTGCTCACATGTGGTACCACTAGTGTTGGGGAAACTACTTTGAAACTAGCATCCAAAACTACAACCTACTCGTAATTTAAAGAACACTATACAGTCAAGGTGTTCTTTTGAAAAAAGTTACACTGTAGAAAATGTACAATAATTTCAACTTGCTGCCTTAAAATCTAGTTGAATAGTATAATCAACTTAAATTATATTAAACTGACTTGTGAAATTACAAATTTTCAACATCATTTGGTGCTATGTGAATAATAATAAGCCTAAAATATGGAAAGCCATTGCATAATTACCAGCTGTTTCTTGTTATGTGAAATTGACTATTAAAGATATGTAATATTATATTAGACATTGTTACATTAATTATATAACTTGAATATCAGATCATTTATTTCTAAAATCAGAGCAGTATTTATCTGGCACAAAAACAGACATTACTGAAATAATTTAACAAACACTAAATTAAACATAATTTAACTAGATAATTATGACTTTAGTAGTTTTCAGGCTCTCCTCACCTGTTATTCATTGTTTAAGCTCAAAAATGGTTTTGGTAAAGTCAAATTACAGGCTTGGAGGCTGCTGGAGTTCAGCCCTGCCAATGCCAATTACAAGAGGAAGCACATCAGACGTCTTTAGCTTTTTGTTGTTAGAAGATTTGAAGGCATTGAACATGGTTGTGCTTGACTCAGGAATGCTTTTCAATCCTAAATGTCGACTGCTTATGGAGAGATTCAAAGGTACCTCTGCTTGAACTGACTTTGACCCTGATGGATTGTTTAATTGTGCTTTGGCAAGGAGCTTGTCTAGTTTGTTTTTTAGTGTTTGGTGCAACTCTTATTGTGCTGAAAAAGCAAAAAAACAAAGTCTCTTAGATCTTCTTGGATGTCAGATGGGTTTCCTTTGGTGGCGGGGAGGAGCTGTGCTGTCTGCATGTAATGTGGGGACAAATCTGTTTGAATTCAGGCCAGTCAGGAAGTGGGGGGCCAATGCTGCTTTTTGTAAGTGAGACTGGATGATATCCAGACATCAAGTCTTGTTTGGTGTTTGCATTAGTCTCTTTCTTTTTTTCTGCGTCTCGCTCTCTCTGCCCTCTTCTGTCTGTCTGCACTTCTCCAGAGACACCCTGAGCCCTGATGTATGTGTAGTGCAACTTCACATTGATTCGTTCCCAGATGCTGACGTGAAGCTGTCAGCACCTTGCTCAGTCATCAGATGGGTACGTGGGAAAATGGCCCCTTCTAAAGCATCTGTTTGCCATTTCACACCCAGCCCTAGCTATTAGACATTCTCTGTTTGTTCCATAGGATGAAACTCAATTTTGGGTTTCAACACTGTAAAATTCTGGGTTTCCATGTTGTATGGGGACTTTTCATAGATATAATGTTTTTTTTCTGTACAAACTGTATATTCTGTATATATAGTATATATAAACTGTATATAAATCTCCTAACACTAACTCTATCCCTAAACATAACCCTCACAGAAAACATTCTGCCTTTTCATAAAAAAAATGAAGGGATTTTCATGCCTTCAAGGCCTTGTTGATGCCAGAGGTCAAAGGAGAATGCCAGACTGTTTCGAGCAGATAGAAAGGCAACAGTAACTCAAATAACCATTTTTTACAACCGAGGTCTGCAGAAGAGCATCTCTGAACGCACAACACGTCAAACCTTGAAGCAGATGGACTACAGCAGCATATCACCACACCTGATGCCACTCCTGTTAGATAAGAACAGGGAACTGAAGCTACAATTTGCAACAATAGAAGATTTGATAAAACGTTGCCTGGTCTGACGGGTCTCATCGCACAATGTCACACAGCTCAAATCATCTCAAACTGGTTTCTTGAACATGACAATGAGTTCACTATACTCAAATGTCATCCACAGTCACCAGATCTCAATCTAATAGAGCACCTTTGAGATGTGGTGGAATGGGAGATTCACATCGTGGATGTGCAACCGGCAAATCTTCAGCAACTGCGTGATGTGGTACCTTGTTGAATCTGTCCCAGTGCGGTGATTGTTATCATTCAAATTATTTTAGATCATATTTTTATGTTCTACATTTTTAAATGTTTTTTTTTTTTTTGGAGTGAAATGGTTTTATTTTATTTGTTAAATATTTTTGGAACATATTTTCAGGTACCACAAAAAATATTTTTAAATGCAAAATACATTTTTGGGGACATGTTCATGTTCTTTAACAAACTTTGTGTGATTCACCCTGGTGGGTTTGATGGTCAGTTTTGAGTGCTAGTTAGTGGTTTTATGCATCAGAAGTCACAGCAAAGCTCTACTGCCATCTCTGTCTGAAGTTTTGGTGTCATGTTGAGTTCATGCCACTCTTGTCTGGTTGTTGAAGCTTCTCTTGAGCATTGTGGCTGGTTCAAACCTCATGCAATCTAAATCGTTTCAAGAGTCGAGCAGGACATGAGCTGGATTTGATTAATTTGCTGATATTTTGAAGTGTTACTCCCTAAACCAATAGAGGAAAGCCACATAAGGGGACAGGAGCACACGGTTACAGCAACAGCGCTGTGGTTTTCCCACGTGGCACTCCATCAGAGTTCAGGTTCAGGCAAAATTCATCCAAACAAATACAAAACATTTTCAGATAAACATATACTTCTCAAGATATGCTATATCAGCTTTTCATTCCCTGTTTCCTAAATCTTTTTTTGCTGTTTTGCCTTTAACGTTTGCTTTTTTCTTTGTCTTGAAACTGGTTAGTTTATTTATCTTATACATAATTAATATGCAAGAAAATGAATGTGCACAGAGATGCATTTTATTGCTTTCAAAGCTCAGGAGGCAATGAACATCTCAGTTATGTTTTATTTGTGTCAATCTTGCCACAGATGTCAGTTGTCTTGTGAGATACAAGAGACACAAATTAGTCAATAATTGACATACTGAAGGAATACAGAGTTATATATTCATGTAAATAGAATACAGCTCAATTAGTTATTGGAAGAATAAAAGGAGAAATGTTTGAGTTCATATTACATTCATATACAGTCGGGCATAGAACGGTTAAGCAAAGAGAACGGTTTGGCCCGACGGTGGAAAAGCAGCTATTGTTGAGATCTCTGACACGTGAGATTAACTGCAGGAAATATGATGACACTACAGTGAACATATGCTCTCTGTTTAATCTCAATGATGCAAAAAATGTATATAATATGACAAATACATTATTTGTGATTTTCCTTTCCTATTAGCTAACATCTGTGTCTCTGGTCTTGTTTTCTCTCTAGAACAGATTTTTGTGTCCACAAAGATGAGCCTTGTGACACAGTTGGTGAGTATGTCTGGCTGAACTGCTCTTTTTTTGTTGTTAAATGCTTTTCATAGTTTCTTCGTGGAATGTAAAATACCTAAAAAAAATACAATGGAATATCTCTTGCAATCTGTAAAATGCTCAAATCTTAAAGTCCTTTAAGCCACAAAAGGACATGTTACAGTGATTTTTGCACAATAGCAACAGCATAGCAACACTGTAGCAACCACCCATAATGATGACCAACGAGCTTAACGTTCTTCAAAACATGTAAAAAATATTTTTAGGTTAAAAAAGAACCTTTGAAGTATATATATACAAAAATAAGTATTTGTAATACTTTTTAATAAAAAAATAAAATAATTTAATTCACAAGACGTTCGTATGGACATGAATTTGTTCTTAACATCGTTCTGTGGATTTGAAGTATTCTAAATGAGTGGCCGTGTGCACGAGGTTAGTCATTTGCATAAAACAAGCCCAAACATCTCCATATAAGGGCTTTTCCGCATACGCTTTCCTTACAGCCTTTCGCCACTCTCGTCAAACTTGCCGCTGTTTGCAGACGCACTCTCGCCCGAACCTCGAGCAATGCCAAGTGTGCCATTCTCACAATAAACACCTTTTATACAGACCCAGATTAACAGACCTCTCATTAACCAGCTGTATTATATATGCGCGTATTTCTGCATTATTCAGCGAAACCTTGCATATTTTCTTACTCTTTAACTGTATATGATGAAATTAAGATAAAATTAAATTGTATTATTTACTAATTTTTTAAATAATTTTATACATGGATTATTTAATACAATTAATGCAACATACTTAAATATAATTATAGTCGTGTTAGGATGATATATAACTTCTCAACACGATTATAAGGATGACAGACTAAGTGCTTTTTGCGTACGATTGGTTTCAATTGTTCCTGTATTTTTTTCGTCAATTTAGCTTCTAAAGATTCTGATTCTGAATAAAGATTCTGCTAATCTTCTGTGACTACTTTGAGTAATGATATGAATGGAGCAAGATGTGTTTTTACAAACTTTAATGTTACATCACTTATTCATGTTATTGCTCAGCTACGTATGCACTGTTATTGATACAGCTATTGAAAACGTTCCCGCATGCGCACTGCAAAAACTTAGAAATTTACACATCGGTTTGTTGATGGACATACATAATGTACATCAAATTGATTAGCTTATCAGTGAGAGACGTCCTGCTCAATTGTCTTTGCGATGGAGGTTCTGGTTTAATAGCTAGTTCTTCCAATGTATCATCATTGGACTTATGCTCAGATTGATATGGTAAAATCGACGCCATCGTTACTGTCAGTGTGTACAATCGCAGAGGCCCGAGGAAGCCTCCGGAGCTGAAATTCAGTTATGGTAATGGTCGTTTTGTTTCCGACATGCGCTGTAAGCAAAAGACCAATCACAACAGACTGGGCCGTCTGGCCAATCAGAGCAGAGTAGCTCACGAAAAGAAGGGATTTAGAGAGAGTTATTGAAAAATGTTGTGATGTGCAATGTTTATTATGAGAAAATGTAAGTGTTTTTTTACCTTGGATGCATGTAAACGTGTTGTAGGAGACCTCCAAAACAAAATTAGGAACCTTTAAAATAGCATTAAAAAACTTTTTATATGCAAAATTTCATTTTTTGGGGGGTGAAATATAACCCAAACATATACACAAACCTCAAAAATATTTTATTAAATCCACAAAATTGTATTGTAAAACCTACATTTAGCTAGAAGTATTTTTAGCCATAGGAGGATGTGTTACAGTTATTTTTACACCATAGCAATCACCCAGAACAAGGTAGAATCCTGACAGTGATCTTAACATGGGCAAGCACTTACATTCTTCAGAAAATGAAAAAATAAAATGCAGTTTATCTGTTAAAGTTATTCTGGTCAGCCTTGTACAACAAATTTCTTCTTTATAAATCGGTTGAGCTTTTTGATACGGACCATTAAGCATTCTGACATAATCCTGTCAGTATTCAGTCATTGATGGAGAAACACAAAAACAAGAGATAAATGTTTGCTCAATTACCGGTATATAAACATGCCTTTGGGTCTTGAGAACGTCAGTCCATGACTTTTTGATCCAAAGTTTTCATCATTGTAACTCTGATTTCTCCTAAACTCAGAACAGATCTCAGAACCTCAGCCGATCCGTGAGTCCTGGCCACCTGCCGTTTTCACATTTCTCTGTGTGGGGCATTTGAATATAGTTGTGTCACTTCCCCTCCCCTGACCCCTTGGATTTCAGCCATTCAACAGCAGAGCCAGGTGACTCATATTCACCCAGCATACCCTTCCCTAGCCTGGGGAATGCACACTGAACTGTGATCTGCTCTTGAGTTGTGTTCCAAAACTACAACATTGTGAACTTTGTGGCTTTCTTCTTTTTGGAGAGGTAGCTATTTAATAAGACAGTATCCTATTAGAAATTAAAACTCGTATACTACTGTTAAAAAGTTTGGGTTTGGTAAGATTTGCAATTTGATATAGGCCTAAGTCTCTTATGCTTACCAAGCCTGCATTTATTTTTTCAGAAATACAGTAAAAACAGTATAATTGTAAAATTGTCATGATCCCAGCCTGGGGTTCCCTGTTTTGTGTTAGGACTTTTATGTTGAAGTGTTTTTTGTTGCCATTGTTTGTTCCTATAGACCGTATGCGCCAGAGAAACAAGGGCACCGCCATCTTTAGAATATTGTCTTTGAACTTCCGTTTTTTGCGGTCGCTCTGTATATTTCTATGGCATTGCTGTCCATGAGTAATTAGCTGGTGAAGTGGATTTACTTATTGTAGAGTTAACGAAAGTTATCATGAGCATTGTAATGTTTATCATAAGCATTGTAAAGCAGATGTCTTAACAAAAGTCGACCGGGAATTTTTTTAAATGAGCCATTCATTCATAACTACGCAAGATCGCTGTGAAAATACAGACCGGAAGTCAAAAGACAACGAGCGCAGCGCTGAAAAGAGGCGGGGCTAAATAAGGTCTATAGAAAGGTCAAAAGAACAGGATTTTATTTGACATAGAAATCTTATGTAACATTATACACGTCTTTACTGTCACGTTTGAGCAATTTAATGCATCCTTAATAAAAGTATTAAGTCTTACTGACCCCAAACATTTGAACGATAGTGTACTCAAGTGATTTGAAATGCCTCCGTATGACAATAAAAAAAAAAACATATAGATTAGAGTTTACTAATGGAAAAAAAGAAAAACACATTTTTAGTAACACTTTTTTGTTGCCATTTGATGAATTATAAGTGTTTTTTTATTTATAAAAGTACTCTCTACAAAGGACACATGCGATACTACGTACATTTTGACCAAAAAGGTATGTTAAAAGGCAGCATAATATTTGACAAGGTCAAGGTTTGGCTGGCTAGTATGGCTAAGTTTGCCCCTGCTGGTGGATGCTGTTACTACACCATTCCAAAAAGCATCTTTCTCTATTTGGCTTTGTGCATTTATTAGGTTCTGTGATTTGTTTGCATGATACTCATAGCATAAATAATTTACTTATTGCTTAAAAAACTGCATATTCTATATTTTTCAAACTGCATTAAAAAAACAGGAAATCCATTCTTTAAAATGACAAATTTTATGAACAGAATCACACAAAACAGAATGAAAAGTCAATGTCATTTTAAATAAATGTGTTAATGGCATTACAAAATTAATGGTGAATATTTTTAATTAATTGCATGTGTTAATCCAATTCTAAAAAAAAAAAAAAAAAACAGTTTTGCAAGAAAATGGGATCGCTATTGGATTATATTCTCTGTGAAGATTTGCTTCCTGTACATGTTTTTACGTTGTACTTATATTTTAAAAATTAAAAATGTAACATGCTGGTTTGTAGTGAAAACATCTTCACTGTTTACTGCACTTAGTTATTTACTAATAGCAGCTAATGAATTGGAAGTCAGAAAAAAATAAGGTGGATAGAACAGCTTGTGCATTGGGAGATGAATGCTGACTATGTAGGCAGCCCTATAGGTTGTGGAACAAAGCCTTGGAGTGAAAGTCACTGTGACAATACGATCTCACACCTGACGTGTAGTGGTGTTGTCAGAGGTTTTGTTAAACAGGTGAAAATTGGTCTATTCTGTTTCCAAACACACTTGGTAGAGTCATGCTTTTCTTTAGTGTCTGCATACCATGAGACCGTCATCACATCCAGAACTGATTGCAAGAATAGAAGCTACCTCAAGACCGTTTGTTCAGTTCCAGACAATTGGAGCGTGCCGTAATTGTTCGGGCATGATGGAAATAATTTGGTCACAGTGGTGCTATTATACAGCAACTGGGAATGGTATCCCTAGAATGATGAGTTAGAGCGGACTTCTTTCTGTATGGGTGGCCCAGTTCCTTCAGGGGAACATTGACATCAACCGTGAAAAAGTTGCAGCATGAGGCGGCAGCCAAGCAAGGGCCTCTATGTCAAGACGCGTAAGATAAGCAGACTTTCTATTTCTGTTCCACGTCTTTGTTTCTGATTTAACACTTGCATGATGCAACTCTCCAGTTATTTGACTGTTTATGGTCTTTAGTCAATTGGTAGTAAGTTTAAAGTAACCAAGTAAAGTCTGGTGAGAATCTGTCAAATGTGAGCATTTGGCATAACGTCACTGGATAGTCGCACAAAGACCCAGTAATAAAAGCAATGACAAATATCAACTTAAACCCACTTTGTGCCCCACCAGCAGTGTTAACTTAAGAAAACAGACATTTTCGTCTTAGGAAATATTTTAAAGTTAGGGTAGACAGTTTTCGGAGAGGCTAGCAATTCCAAGCTCCATTTAATATAACATGTGTTGCCCAAAACCACAACCTAAAACAATGAAACGAAACAATAAATAGTATTCAAAAGTTGTAATTTTAACATGATTTTAAAATGAGCCAATGGATTTGACAGATCTCTCAGAGAGAGGGAGATCATTCCAGAGTTTGGGACCCACTCTGGAGAAATCTGTCACCCTTATGTTTATATTTTGTCCTGGCAAAACAGAGGAGATTTTGATTCTCCAATCTCAGGGGTCTATGGAGTGTACTGGAAAGATAAAGAAGAGCTGGATTGTGTTGAGCCTTAAAAACAAGTATAAGTTTCTTACATTAACATTAACCTTTTGACACCAAGCTTTTTGCACGTTTCAACGTCATGATTAAAGATACACAAATTTTTTGTTGAATCAGCAAGATCAAAAGTAAGCACAAATTAACTTTGTTTAGACTGCTTGGTTTTGCTGTTTTTTAATTTTATTTTTATTTAAAAAAACATATGGTTTGAAAAAAAAGGGTAAACCTCCAGATTATGCAAGACTGGAAATGATCAGTTTCAAACTGATTTGTTTAAACATAAAAACTACTTATAATGACAAAACGGCTAATTTCTCCCACATTCTGAAGTTCATTATCAATTATTTACCTGGGTAAATGGGCCAAATGTGCTTATGGGATTGCAGCAAAATAAATATTTGCCTAAAAATTAGGAATAATGTAATGAAAACACTGTGTAGCATCATCATTGTTGTATTTTCTTCCGTCCCATTTAAATGCATGTTTAACCGTCTGGAATCACCCTTTGAACTCGGTTATAGGTTGTAATTAAACGAGAGGAAGTTCCCCATTCAGTCAGGTACGTAGGAGGAACGGAGACGCCTTGTCTTGGAGATCATTCAGAGCAGAAGTCTGTGTTTAAATGGAGCTCCTCTCTTTTCAGCTGATGTACAAGGATCCCATTGAGATACGATTTGATTGAGAAGGGATAAGCTCATACCTCAGGCTTAATGTCTCCCATCTCAGATTCACTTCCTGGCTTTTGAAGTCTCTGTTTCTTTGGGTTCTTCACCCAGAGCAATGGTCCACAACTCATGTGAGATCTGATATGAGAGGTTTAACTTTTATGGCTGCCCCACAAGACTGAGTCAAGAGGGAAACCGGACCTGACTTGGAGATTGGAGATTGACACGTTTGTTTTGTCTGTTAAATAAATGTAAACTTTAGAGAAAATCTGAGGACATTCCCTCGTTGCTTTATTCAGATATTTCCAGGTGTTACTACTAAAACAAGCAAAACTAGTTCGATATTTTAAAATAACAGTCACGTTCACTTTTAAAGTGCCCCTATTATGCTTTTTCAAATATTACCTTTCATTACCATGTAATATAGCTGTTAGTGAATGTAAAATGTCTGCCAAGTTTAAAGATCAAAACTCACAATAAATAATGTTATTGTCTCCTAAAAGAAAGAAATGATTCTGAACAAGGTCTACTTTGGTTCATGATGTCGACATGTCGAGTAGACGCTGTTTTTTAGCTCTGTGAAAGCAGATCCATTTTGCATTTAGTTCCAATGGATGAGGACTCGTGCTGGAATTGATATGGTAAAACTGGTCCCATTGTTATTGTTTCGTATCACTGTCTATACAAGTTCTGAGGAAGATCTGGAGCTGAAATTCAGATATGGTATATGGGCGAATGGTAATTTCCAAAACACGTTGTAGACTAATCACAACAGACTGGGCCATCTGACCAATCAGAGCAGAGTAGACTTTTGGAAAGGAGGGTTAAGTTAAGAGATTAAATCCTTTATCGAACCGTTTCAGACGCTGTGAGAGTAGAGCTGCAATGTTTATTATGCGTAAATGAAAGTGTTCGTTTTTTGACCTTGGAAAACCTATTTTAAGTGACCTCCAAAACAAAATTAAGAATGTTTGAAATAGCACAATAGTATATTTTTATGAAGGAAATTAATATTTTTTTGTACAAGGATGACTGTTACACTGTGATAAAATGTTCCTATCTCAAATATATGCTGTTCTTTTGAACTTTCTTTTCCTCATATTCATTTATTACAAATTCTGACTATCATGTAACTTAGTTCCTGCTTGTCTGTACAAATGCAAGTAACACTGTTGCTTAGGTTTTGCTTGAGGGTTGCTAGGTTGATCTGGTCCATGTCAAAGGATCCCACCCTGTACACAGTCTATTAAGGACAATTCACATTTCACCGACAGATGCAAACAACGGCAACAGACACTTCGTTGGGTTTTGTCGAATCAGTGTGTTACCCTTGTCTGCGTCTGTTGGCGTTCAACAGATTGAACAAGTTAAATTTGCATTTGTAGGGTCGTTGAATATCTGAGAACTTGGTCGCCATCTGTTGGTGCAGTGTGAATTGGCCTTTAAAAGCATTCACCCCCTCAGACTCTTTGTTTTGCAATGTTTTGTTAGGGTACAGAATTAAATCACAGTGGACTTAATTTGGCTTTTTAGCCACTGATGAACAGGAACTATTTTACTTTTTTTTTTTTTTGTCAAAGTGAAAACATACAAAGTGACTCAATTGTTTGTAGATTATAAGTATTCATAAATATTCAAATCAACACTGCCACAGCCAATCGATCAAATAATTGACTCTAGTATGAATAAACCTTTTGAATAAACCTCAGTGTTGTGTCAATATTTGTATAAGTTTGTTTCCATTTTGACATGAAAAGCTTGTTGATTAGTTTAGAAAAAAAGCCAAATTAAATCCTTTTTGATTCAGGGTTCTAAAACAATAGGTGAAAATAGTCCATATAATCCCTTAGGAAAGCAGCAGCATAATTTGGTGCATCGTTCATATCTGTAAACTGTTAAGAAAAGGAATTGAAAGGTTATATGGAATCTTAAAGGGTTCTGTCATCATATGCATCATATCTGTCTTCATATATACAACCTTTTAGGGGTTCCATCATGGTTTAATTTTATTGATTTAGTTTGAAATCATTTTGTTTTAATTCAAAATTGTATTAAAATGTATTAATGAATTAAAACAAAATGATTTCAAACTAAATCAATAAAATTATCCCATTCATATTATACAATACTTAATTGGGCGGTTTCCCAAACAGGGTTTAAATTAAGCATGGAGTAGGCCTTAATTTAGTATAGTTAATCGTGTCTTAAAAAATGTCTTTCTGTGACACAGATTAAGTACAGATTAGTTACACCTGGACTATGGAGTCCTGAACTAAAATAAATCAGACTAAATGTGCTAATCTGAATCTAAACTGTGCTAATCTGAATTAGCATGACAGAGGTTGCCTGTAAAACATTGAATGAACCAAGAAAAGCTTAAAATAGCATGGAACTGAGAAGCAAATCAAAGGAAAACAATGGCATCAGAAAAAGACTGCAATAAAAAAAAAATTGCAAGCTAAATAATCTGCACACACCAGCTATGGAATAAAAGAAAAGAAATGCTGGGAAATCTGATTGTAATGATTAATGATTATTTATATATATATATATATATATATATATATATATATATATATATATATATATATATACACTCACCGGCCACTTTATTAGGTACACCTGTCCAACTGCTCGTTAACACTTAATTTCTAAGCAGCCAATCACATGGCGGCAACTCAGTGCATTTAGGCATGTAGACATGGTCAAGACAATCTCCTGCAGTTCAAACCGAGCATCAGTATGGGGAAGAAAGGTGATTTGAGTGACTTTGAACGTGGCATGATTGTTGGTGCCAGAAGGGCTGGTCTGAGTATTTCAGAAACTGCTAATCTACTGGGATTTTCATGCACAACCATCTCTAGGGTTTACAGAGAATGGTCCGAAAAAGAAAAAACATCCAGTGAGCGGCAGTTCTGTGGGCGGAAATGCCTTGTTGATGCCAGAGGTCAGAGGAGAATGGCCAGACTGGTTCGAGCTGATAGAAGGGCAACAGTGACTCAAATAACCACCCGTTACAACCAAGGTGGGCAGAAGAGCATCTCTGAACGCACAGTACGTCGAACTTTGAGGCAGATGGGCTACAGCAGCAGAAGACCACACCGGGTGCCACTCCTTTCAGCTAAGAACAGGAAACTGAGGCTACAATTTGCACAAGCTCATCGAAATTGGACAATAGAAGATTGGAAAAACGTTGCCTGGTCTGATGAGTCTCGATTTTTGCTGCGACATTAGGATGGTAGGGTCAGAATTTGGCGTCTACAACATGAAAGCATGGATCCATCCTGCCTTGTATCAACGGTTCAGGCTGGTGGTGGTGGTGTCATGGTGTGGGGAATATTTTCTTGGCACTCTTTGGGCCCCTTGGTACCAATTGAGCATCGTTGCAACGCCACAGCCTACCTGAGTATTGTTGCTGACCATGTCCATCCCTTTATGACCACAATGTACCCAACTTCTGATGGCTACTTTCAGCAGGATAATGCGCCATGTCATAAAGCTGGAATCATCTCAGACTGGTTTCTTGAACATGACAATGAGTTCGCTGTACTCAAATGGCCTCCACAGTCACCAGATCTCAATCCAATAGAGCATCTTTGGGATGTGGTGGAACGGGAGATTCGCATCATGGATGTGCAGCCGACAAATATGCGGCAACTGTGTGATGCCATCATGTCAATATGGACCAAACTCCCTGAGGAATGCTTCCAGCACCTTGTTGAATCTATGCCACGAAGAATTGAGGCAGTTCTGAAGGCAAAAGGGGGTCCAACCCGTTACTAGCATGGGGTACCTAATAAAGTGGCCGGTGAGTGTATGTATTAAATTATTATGAGTATTATTGTTTTATTATTAGGGAAGGCCTACTTTTATTATTAAATGTATAGGCTATTATAATTAATTTGCCACGCAATAATTTTACAGCGCAGCCCCGCATAACCGACATGCTGCAAAGATTAGAAGCTTGACTCTTCATTGAAAATTGTCTAAAAACATTTAGGTCGATTACAATGAATTAATTAAAATTATTAAGTCTATGTCCGAACAATGTAATCAGTCATCAGTGAAAATTAGAAATGGCTTTATTTCAAAAACAGCTTGTTTAACATGAGCATTTAACAAATTAATAAAAGAGGCACATCGCAGGTGGCTTGGAAGACGTGGGTAATATATGGTTTATCCATTTTGCAACACAAACTGTAGGTATCAACAGTAATTTGTAGCTAGTTTGATATCTACAGAACTTAAAGATCTCCCTCTTTTCGTTTTCTTTCTTGCTGCATTAAAGATGAAATGGTTAAACTTCTGTTTTCGCGCAGGCGCAGTGAGGGAAAAAAACACTGAGTTTTTAGGGCAATCGGTTCTTAGCTCTGCTTCAACTGTGCGATATAGTCACGAGAAGCGACCAAAATTTCTGACATGACAGAAATTCATCCGACCATCCGATTGCCTGTCGGGAGAGGTTAATCCCCTCTCGTTTCCCCCTGTACACTGCACCAACGCTGTACAACAAACGACCCACGACGAAGCTGTAAATCGGCCCGACTCGAAAAAGAGTTTGTGCTTGGACCAAGGACCTGCTATACCAAGAATTCTGTTTGAATTAATAATAACGCAACCATGGTACTCTAGTTGAAACCAGTATTGCTTCTAGACTGCCAACACTGAACCCCACATGTGTAAAGAAATGTTATAGTAAGTTTGTAATGTAAATCACAGGAATAAACGCACAGGAAGCATTAATCATATTATTTGAATCATTCATTTTAAATGAAAACCATTCATTGTTAATGAACACCATTGATTCTAGTTGTACATCATTGATTTTATACAGGTGAAACTCGAAAAATTTGAATATCGTGCAAAAATGTATGTATTTCAGTAATTCAAATTAAAAGGTGAAACTATATACATATGCATGATTATACTTTTCAGAGGGCCGACATTTCTGTATTTAAAATCCAGTTTTTTTTATTGATTTCATGTAATATTCTAATTTTCTGAGATTTTGAATTTGGGGTTTTCATAAACTATATATGGCATAAACTGCCATAATCATCTAAATTAAAAAGAAATTCCATAATCAAAATTATAACTTTTGCACGATATTCAAATTTTTCGAGTTTCACCTGTGTGTGTGTGTGTGTGTGTATATATATATATATATATATATATATATATATATATATATATATACTGTACATTGGAAATGCTAAGTACTCTTTAACAATACTCTATCAAGAGCTGATGCTTGTTTTGACAATATCTCTGGATACACAATATCATGTTCTATTGGTGTAACCCAGCACGGGGGTTTATCAC
Organism: Semotilus atromaculatus; assembly: GCA_031834385.1. Taxonomy (NCBI): domain Eukaryota; kingdom Metazoa; phylum Chordata; class Actinopteri; order Cypriniformes; family Leuciscidae; genus Semotilus; species Semotilus atromaculatus. Next base: position 27,500,046 of record JAULUF010000009.1, read on the forward strand.
ACGTTTCACACGTATAGTGTGAGCAGTCAAGTCGCAGCTCGATGATCGGACCGTATAGTGTGAGCACGTAAAACGTGAGCTTTGGCTTTACATCACATTACAACTACTTGTTCAGTGTGAGTAGGTAACCTTTCTGAAATCGCACAGACATCGCACAGTGTATGCCTGCCTTAACACTAAACACGGGGCTTTGAGCAATAGTTGTTTCAATAATTCACAACCCTCAAAGTTTCAAAACTCTACTGAGTAGAGTTCTCATAGTTTTAAGGGTTGACCTCTTGTCTGGTACAAACAAACAAACATCCCTCAGGGATTTGGGATTTCTGTCATGTCCTGACTTGGAAGTAGGTTGTTTAGTCATAATGAGCAACTTCCTTTTCGGCCGTCCCACTTCACTATGTTTATTGATATTTGCTTCAATGAAGATCCACGGCCGTGAGTTGAACTTTTAATCATGGTCTATCACTAGTGTAAAGCATACATTGAGCTGATAGCCACAAGAAACACAGTGACGAAATGTGAACCTAAAAAGCCCACAGAGATCTTTTCAAGTGTGTGTAGGGTGTGAACAGCAAGTTTCCATTGCTCTGTTCTGCAATTCTGTCATATGGGAATGTGGGTTATGTGTGGAATAGTAAAGCATGGTGTTCTGGGTAATATGGAAACGATCCTGCCGTTCAGTTCTGTTGATCGTCTCCATGGCTTTATAAGCTCTCCTGCACAGTAGGTTCAACATTTCATGTTTTCTGTGGGCCGTTTGAGGGCTTTAAAGTGATGGTTCAGTGTGGTATTGTAAAACTGAAACTTTAAATGGAGCAAATCATGGAATCAGGTCATTAAATTCAAGACAATCTTGTAGACAGTTTTCACTGCTCATATATCATCAATCTTTGTGTTTTTAATATTCAAAAAGTGTCTGCATTTTTCTTACACATATTAAATTATTTATTTTATCAAATACAATTTATTTGTTTATTTTATCAGTATGTACCTGTTTAATAATGTAGTGTATTATTTCATTTAATATCATACTGTGGAGGAGAAACACACGAGATATTAAAGAAAATACTGTATGTTTGGTCACTTACCTTTTGAAATGCTTTTTTGATTGATTCTCGCTGCTAGATAATAACATGTCCTGTACATTTTAAAATAAAGTAATAAAAAAAGCAGTAAAATAGTATAAAATAAAAAGTATTAAACAAGGTTGACACCCAAACCTATCTCTCTCTATATATGTATACAGTATATACTGTATAAAGAGTGAGAGATAAAAGACAGAGGAGAGTGGATCCTGAATGGAATGTTTAAAGCAGCTGACCAAGAGCGCTCCTCACAACTAATAACAAAGCATTTGTCCCAGTTCAGCCGGGCCGCCCAGGCTGCTGAGCTGGTAGATTCGCTGTTCTTCTCCCGTCACGAAAGGGCTCAACTTGTGAATGCAATCCACTCTACATGTGCTAACGGCAAATTAACCCTAGATAAATAATCTGCAAAATATCTCCCGGCGCCGTGTATTTAGCCATGTCTTTCTGAGCCTGTCTGGCTGGATGCTTTAACTGTGAGCGATGGGGCCCGTGGCCATATTTGATCCAACAAGCGCTGAGTCAAATACAGCTGGTGATCTCATCGCCATGTCAATCTGTTTCATTTTTCTGTCTATCAACTGTCTATCAATCCAGGAAATTTTCGCTAAAAAAAAAACAGCATCTGTGGTTGGCAGAAATTTTATTGAAAAAAATATGGTAGCAACATTTTAGGTTTTACAGATTTAACTTAAAGGTGGGGTTGGTCGTTTTTGAAATATATTGTTTGGAAGTTAGTCGGTCCAGCACAACAACAAACTTTTATAGCCAATTAGCAGTAGGGGCGTATGATGATGGAGGAGAGAGATCGAGCAAGAGGGAGATTTGAACTGAAGAAAGACTGCAGAAATAGAGATGAGACACATTACAAAAGAGAAAACCTCAGAAGAAATCACTGGAAAATAAAGGATTATGTCTGGCCGCGTTAAAGGTCCCATATTGTACACCTTTCTGAAGTTTTATTTTAGGTTTTGATGTCCTTAAGAATATATGTTTGCGGTATAAGTACCAAAAATCATCTCAATATGTTTTTTACAGCTCCTTTCTCAGGAGCTCTGCAAAGAGCAGGTCGATTTTGGCCTGTCTACTTAATATTCATGAGCCTCTCTTCTGATTGGCCTGTTGTTTTCTGAGTGACACACGGCCAGGCCAACCACAGGTAACTAGGGACATGTATTCGGTAACCTGCTGTGGCTTGGTGATGCTCACAAGTAAGGTAAATAAAACACCTGTAATGATGGTAATAAATGATTTGTTATTAAAGCATTAACTTTCACAAACCACTGTTAATTTAACATAAAAGCAAGCATAGGCAACTACGTGCATGGTTTGGCATGACAGAAATAGCGCAAAGTGGACTCCCTTAACAATTCCTAAAAAGCTGATATCTCAGTTCATTGCAATCTCACAAAGCTCCGTTATTATCAATGAAACTGACTGCACAATAAATCTTTTATAATGTCAACACTTCGTTTGTTATAATCAGAGGATTTGCCAGCATGGAGAATTCAGCACTGAACAAAAACTCAGTTTTGAGCGGTGAGTGGATTCTATCTTAAATGCATCTCATTGGCCATTGCTAACAAGAAATCAACACAATTGGCTTGCCTACATTACTCAACGCTGCAAACATGTTATAAATAGAAACTCGTTCTGGCCTATAAATCATTTTTATTTAGTTTTAGTTATTCTTGTTGCTTTTGTGCAACATGAATAAAATGAATTTGTTTTTAGATGTTTTATTTTTAGATATTTCTATTTTGCGGTAGTCCCGCGAATCATTTTATTCTCCCGCTACCCGCACACACACGAGTACCTTGTATCAAATCTTGTATCGCGCTGCACTCTGTTGCGTTGGGTCCCGCGGGAGTGCAGGTCTCTACATCCATCGACTGAACTGCATTTTCTCTACATGTTTCCATGTTGTTCTTGCTTAGCAACGATGTTGTCTTGGGTTGGGCGAAAGGAGGGAGGGATGGTGAGCAGTGCTTGGGGTGGTGACTGAAGGTGGTGTCTGAGTATTTCTGACATCACATTTTTACGGAAGTCACAATGGCTCGTGAAAAGGCACATACTCGGGGTCCCACAAGTTGAGCGTATGATTGTGGTGCATCTGTGCTTGCAGAATGGCGCCACCTGGAGGAATCGCCTGAAGCTCTTTTCCTCATCTCTTACAGCAAGTGCTTACAGTGCCGCTGGTCTCTTCTCTGCATGCAATGCCCATCCTGCAGGTCTGTCAGACCCCTCTGTTAAAAGTACTTCACAAAGGTAGTAGTGATCCAGAGTTCATGCACTTAGCAACCGACTTCGCCCTCCTGGCCACAGCGGTCACAGCGCAGGCTCTGGGTCTGACAATGTCCACACTTGTGGTCCACAGATGGAGCACCACCTATGGCTCAAACTTGTAGAGATGTGGGAGGCAGAGAAAGTGCGCTAGATGACACTGTTGAGGACTTCTCACAGCAGTTCTCAGCAGTAAAGAAGCAGATGGAGGCCATCAGTCACATCTTGCCTCGATGCAGTTCGACCACCAGATCCCCGAGGCCTCAGCCCTCGTCTGCTCATCACCGAGGATGGCCCACTGTAAAGGCTGCACTGGGCCCGTCCGCCAAGGAGCCTGGGTCAGCAGCTTGAACGCTACAGTCCTCTCATAGGAAGTTGGTGCTCCCCGTCAATCACCAGGCAGCTAAGAACCCGCCAAAGGCTTCGAAGCGGGTGAAGATAGATAGGCGATAGGCTACCCAGCGATGAAGGAGACCCCACTGACCTGTCCACCTCTGCAGAGACGGGCCTCAATCCCGCTGAAGGACGGGAGGAGAATTTTTGTTTAATTTTTAAACAAGAGGCTGACAGCTCTTTCATGCTCAGAAAAGTCCAGTTTCCTCTTTCGCTGGTTCATTCCCTAACACTCATGGCTCTTGACGCTGGGGTTGATGCATATAAGACCGCTTTAGCGAATCCAGAGATCACACATCGTGTCGCCATCACACCGAACACTCCTTGGTCAGACCATGCATTTCTATGGGCAGGTGTTCCCATAAACCGAGTCTCCAGGCACGTTGTTGTCACAACAGATGCCTCCAACACAGGTTGGGGTGCTTTATGCTATGGGCGTGCAGTTTTGGGGCACTGGATAGGACCCTGTTTGCACTGGCATATCAACTTCCTAGAGTTGTTTGCTGTGATATTTGCACTGAAACGGTTTCGCCCGCTGGTTCATGGCAAGCATGTGTTGATTCACATGGTCAAAGTCCCTGCGAGCCACTCACATTCCGGGCGTCCTCAATCGCGCAGTCGACATCCTTTCAGGACAGGTCATGCTCTGAGGAGAATAGAGACTCCACCCCGAAGTGGTCCAGCTGATTTAGAGTCAATTTGACGAGGCTCAGGTGGAGCTTTTTGCCTCAGAGGAATCCTCCCATTGCACTCTGTGGTATTCCCCGACCCAGGCCCCGCTTGGCATGGACGCACTAGTGCACAGCTTGCCTCAGGACCTGCACAATTACATATTTCCCCCAGTGAGCCTCATTGCACAGACTCTGTGCAAGATCAAGACTCTACTGGCCCAACCAGACTTGGTTCTCAGAGCTCATGCTAATGGCATTGGCTCCTTCCTGGCGAATTCCCCTGAAGAAGGACCTACTTTCTCAGGAGCATGGCACAATCTGGCACCTCCACCCAGACCTCTGGAACCTCCACGTATGGTCCCTGGATGAGACGTGGAGGAGTTCTGAGATCTACCACCAGCTGTGGTAGCTGACTAGACTAGAGCACACAGACTAGAGCCCCTTTTACTAAGCAGTTGTGTGCCTTAAAATGGCGTCCGAGATAATTTACCATGGGCGTTGGAAGGTTGCGAGACAGCCTAGCTGGATTTGTCATTTTGGCAAAGTGAAAGCTTGCTATAGAATCTGCACTGCTTCAGGTTCTGGTTGTGGCTTCTAATACAGGGACCCCTAGTGTCTTTCATTCAACACAACGTCAAAAGTGAGTGACAAAAAGGAAACTCCTGATCAATCAATCAATACAATAGACAACCAATCAAGACAATCGGTCTGTCATTCTATCGTTGTATCTATCGTCCTTTTGTCTCAAACTTTGACTCTGTAGTTAATAATTACAGTGGATTTGAATTTCTTTTGAAATTCAGTCATTTTAACTACTTCTCATATGTACTAATTTCTCATCCTGTTTTCAAATTCAGCAAGTAAAATTAATTAAATAAAAAGGAGGGGGTTTAAATAATTTGTCGAGCTCTCAATTCTATTCCGTTGCTATGAAGTTGTACCTTAGTTAGCCTACCTGTCTGTCACCTTTAGTTCACACATCCAGACAGTCATTGCACATTATATATTACATTCCATCAACTCAGAGCAAGCTATACAAATAACTGCACAGAACTATTGCAGAGACTTGCTTACAGAAACTTGAACTCATCTGACCCTTAAACTGTAAATCAGTCAATGACAGATGTAGCAGATATAATTGCAGCTCTTGTCTTAGTATGCATGGCTGTAAAAGAAAAGAAATAGAGCATTAAAAGAGAAGTGAAGGAATTTGGGACAACATCTGTTTTCCAATCAACCTGCTGTTCTTTTATATGGCATTCAAAAAAATTATTTCCCATCATACAATTCCAGCCAGTGTAAAAAATGGCATAGCCCATTATTTTCCAACATGTGTTTTAAACCTCAGCTCTGTGTGTACAGATGAAAAAAATCATCCTGACACAAGCAAATCATCAAGTCATATATATTGCTAATATGATATTACAGTTTTTGCATTTGATGATTGAATTATGGTTTCAGTCTCTATACATGGATTTGGTATGATATGTTTTATTGAAGAATGATGAAGCACAGTTCATTTGTTTTTACATGGCAATTATTTCCAGCATCAGTCATCAAACATTGTGACCAAATAACAAAGAAATGCTGATTTATAGATCTACAGTGGAACATCCAAATTTCCCTTTATTTTTTAGTTGCTTTCACCAGCACAGGAGATATTTTAGTGCTTCCAGGCGGGAAGTCTGTCCTGTTGCCTTAGAACAATATTTATTGAACCACTGTGTGAAACATGTAAGACCATCTGAAGAAATTATTTCTAGTCTGTTTTTGTTTAATAAGATGTGTTAAGTGCTTGTTTATCATTGCCTTTTTCTTGTGGGCCTTTTAAGTCATGCTGTTGTTGTTCAGTATTTTTGTTCTGTATTGATAGTAAACAGCTGTTTTGCTGTGTGTTAGTATGTATGAGATGCTTCGTGCTTATTTTTTCACATTAATTAAAGTAATAATCGACTTGTTCCAAAACCTATTGTAGCCAGCTCCAATGTAGACAACATTTTAAGGCTTGAGCTCACAACCAGGCATGAACTTTTTCGTAATGTACTAATTCAAAATGCTTTCTGTTATTTGCACAGAATAAAACTAAGATGCTAGCCTGGGGAAACCCTGACGAACTTCCGGCAAATTTGAGATTTGCTCTGCAAGTCCATCTGGCCAAGAGCCCATTCAAGCCCATTTCCAATTTTTCCAAATCGAGGCACCAATCACAAACATTGAGGCGGGCATCTCCTTCATCACTCTGATTGGTTTTAGGTCTATCCAATTGTGCCCAGAGGCATTTGAGCGACGGCCGTTGGTGACGCCCCGTTGGAAATGGGCTGTGAATGAACCTTCCCCAGACCCACTCTCAGTTACAACTGAGAAGGGTCTGGTGTCAACCAGGCTAATAAGATGCTATAAGATAAGATAAAATAAGAAACATTCCCACAGCCCCTGTAAACTAGTCCAGGAGAGAGAGGTAAGTGAGGATTTGAAGAGAGAAACAGTTCAGTAGTATATTTTTAGTTAAATAATTGAATGCTATTGTTTCTGGTGGAGCTTTAAACTGCCAAAAACATCTATACGATGCATATGTATAGTGCAGATGTGAATCTCAATGAATACTGGTTTGATTTTTCAATTGAGTAGACAAAGTGAACAAAATGTTAGAAAGAGTAGCTAGACTAATATTTGCTGTTTTTTTTTGTGTGTGGATATGACCAGTTGAAGAAGCCTGATGAATGTTCCATATTTTATATATTCTTCATAACGTTTTCTTTAACAGTATAATGCAGTTCTAATCTACGAGCATGATATACATATTGCAAAAACCACACAATCGGAAAAAGTTGATATATCATCATGGAATTAAACATTCCCATTTCCTGTCGAGTTACATTGTATTCCATACAGGTCTCTGCAGGACCAAACTGCTCTCTTGTCATCCTAAACACAGTTTTGTCATTTTTTTTTTTTCTTTTTTTAACACAAGCATCTGGGCTGAATTTAATTTTCTAGTTATTGATTTCACTTATGGCGGTCAGAGGCTAAGTGAGGTTGTCTGGGTTTCATCCAGTGTCAGACACAAACCAGGTGCTTTCACAGAAACACTGGAAAGGTGATAGTCTGTGATGTGATGTAGGTTCTGATGTCACATCTTTGATGCATAGGACATGTGTTTGGTATCAGTTTGTACCAAAATTAAGTGGCTAGATTTTTTCATTCTGACTGTTAATTGTGCAAACTTGCTGTCATGAAGTTAAGAGCATTGTGGGTGGTTGCCAGGTTGTTATGCTGTTGCTAGGTGTGTTCTGATATATTTTAAATGTCCTCCAGTCTCTGTGAATGACCCTTCAACCAGTAAAGTATCAGATTTGTTGTTCAGTTGTGCTTCTTTTCTGTCCATTATCTTCTCACTCAGTGCTTTGCTCTTTCCTCAGGAATCGCGTATCTAGGTGGCACCTGTAGCTCCAAGAGGAAGTGTGTGCTGGCGGAGGACAACGGACTCAACCTGGCCTTCACCATCGCTCATGAGCTGGGCCACAAGTGAGTCTAAATGGTGTAGAAAACTGATTTAGAGGCCTCTGTTATTGTCTTAAAATGAGTTCTGGTGCATCACATTTTTTCCTCCATCATCACCTCTGTTTGCATGAAATACATCTTAGAACTGTTTTTTGAGAAGCACTGAGATCACATATCTGAAATATCTTGTCTAACCCTCATGTACAGTGAAGATGAACTTCATGTAACATTATTTGTGTTTGGGGTCCCAGAAATCTCAATAATGAAAATTTTTTTGTTTTAATGAAAATTATTTATCCAATATAGTTTTAAAAATCAGGTTGGCTTCAATTTAATTCCATCAAAACACATTCAAAATTCATCATCATTTACATAGCCTCATGTCCTTCCAAACCTGTATGACTTGCAGTCTTCTGTATAACACAAATTCACTCAGTCCATTTCCATACAATAAAAGCATATTGTAACTAGAGGTGATGAAGGTCCATAAAAAGCACCATAAAAGTAGTCATATTCCAATATGCCATATTCCAACCCCTATGCTAGTTTTCTGTGAGGAAAAGACCGAAATTAAGTTTTTGTACCAGAGATTTGAGAACCACTGGTCACTGTTTTCTTTTATTTCATGGAAAAGAGCAGCATGAACATTTCCTGAGTTACACGAACAAAAGAAAGTCATACAGATTTGAAACGACATGAGTGTGAGGAAAGGATGACAGAATCTACATTTTTGTGTGAACTATATACATTTGACTTTCCATTTTTGTTCACACGTACCAGGGATTTTTTTTCACAGCTTATCAATTAAGCATCTATTTAAAGGCTGACAACATTGGCCTTTTTGGTCCAGTAAGTACAGTAGATTAATGCAATCTCGGCTATTCCCACAAAAAGTAAAGGCACCTGACCAGATCTTCATCCATGATCAGACTCCTCTTCAGAGATTTAAATATCTAGTTTGTAATCTAAATTATACATGAGCATGTGATGCTCTCTGTTGTTTTTTTGTAAATGCTCTGCTCTGCTCTTTTTAACAACAGTGAATGATAAAGACCCCAAAAACACTTCCATCCTCACCGAGTGATTTGGAAAAACTAGTGAAATTCCTGAAAGAAAACATGCTGTAAAACATTTCATGTTCACACATCATTCACATGAATTACTGGATTGAACCGAATGCCACGACTACGTGTTACTCACTTCTCACAATAGCAGCCCTTCATCTCCTTGCTAGCATAAAGCCCTCTTTGATAGAACAATGATGGGCAGCCAACACCAAAATTTGTCTGGAAAAACGGCCAAGCTACATTAGCGTAAACGCCGTCTTTGTGGCAGTGCCAGTCTTCAGAGGAGTTATCACCATACCTGCTCCACTATAGCGTGCAGCAGGACGGCACAGGCCAAAGTCAGGTTTAATGCCCGACAGTAATGAGTTGGCATCGATCACGCCCGGCTGGTGCCGATACCAGGGCCGCGTCGCTAGTCATCACACGCACACAGGGGTTCCATTGTCTCGAGTCTGTAAAAACACTATTAAAGCAAGTATATTATGGGTTTATATGCATGCTTAGTTCTTTACAATAAAGACAGATCAAAATGATCATAGAGTCGCTAGCACTACTGCGGCATTGAATATTTCTGAAAGTATGGCATTTACTAGCTCTAATAAACACATGCTACAGCGTCACACTTTCTGATGGATTGAGATTTATCAGACTACCGAGCAGAGTTTCTCATATTTCATCATAAGTGCACCTGGCGTGATCTACTCAAGACCTTTTGATTTGGTGTGCGGGCTTAACAAAGCTTGATGACTGTCCGGAGTCTTGTTTTAGCACTGCTCCATTCGTTACACTTTATCAAGTGTAGACGCTGATAATTTTCCAATAAAAACAGCTGAAGGAGCATGATTATGGTGCTCTAGGAACATAGGTGTAACACAAATGTGGGGTTTGCCACATGTATCGATTCCTTCGAAATGAAAACGTCCTCTGTATTGTCAGAATGCATCATATTTCAGTTCACCCACAATGCCTCATTAGTGTCATCACTGCTGATGTGATGATTAGTCAAATCACCTTTCTGCATAATGATTGTCTGTTTAATGAGTGGATAGCATCAATACTCCAGTCTTCAGTGTCACACGATCCTTCATAAATCATTCTAATATGCTGATTTGCTGCTCAAGAAACATTTCTTATTATTATCAATGTTGAAATAAAAATCTTTTGAAACATTATAAATGTTTTTACTGTCCAATTAATGAATCCTTACTGATCAAATGTATTTATTTATTTCTAAAAACTAATATATATTACTGACCCCAAACTTTTGAACAGTATGTTACCATCAAGGTTGGTGTTGGTGCATAAGTGTTGTGGAAAAAATTTGCATGCATGTGTGCATGTATTCTTACCAAATAAAATTATTAAGTAGGACCAATGCATGCTTATTCTTTTTCATTCCCATTTTAAAAATGTTAGTGTTTCCATTCAGCATTTGTTTGCAATATCCAATAATTTATGTGGATAGAATACTGGCTACTTTTGGCACAGTGAAAAAAAAAAGTTTGGTACAGTTGCTAACCTGAGAAAACCAGAATAGGTTTGATTGCTTATTGGTATCTTTTGCTAGTAGATTTGCTTAGTTTAGGGATTTGAACAAACCACTAACACTAAGGGCATTTGTCGAGTAAGTTGTACAATTTATGGTCATTAATGATTCCTCATGTTTGGCTTATTGAGGAACAGTGACTTCTCTAAGCTATATGACTTATGATTTTTGATTTGGGGCAGTAAGAAACCACCTAGCAACTGCATAGTACCAGCCCATATCTTTTAGCACTAAGCCAAACATTGGTCATGCATGATGGCTTCCCTTCCAAGTCTTTTAATTCCTGTGAACGCTTGATAGGGTATTTGGCTTGTGAAAGCACTTGACCGTTATTAGCTTGGCAGTGAAAAGTCCTGTTTTAATAAGGCTAATCATGTTTTTTCTCCCTTAAACAAATTTAACACAACCGACATTTGGCTCCCTTATAAACCTCACACGATTGTTTCAGTGTGAGATTCTCATCTCAGTCCACTTACTTACCAAATCACCCCATTGACATTAAAAGGCGCTCATATGTTAAAGCTTGACATAAAGGGGCGATGAAACCGCTGTAGCATTCACATTCTTCTCCTTGTTCATTTGGTTCTCCACGGCTACTCCTTGATTTCTATTGTGTTCTGTGTGTGTCTTTTGACTTTTATTGCTTTGGTCTTTAGCGGGAGCCGAGGCGCAGCCTGGAAATCCACACTGCTCTCTTTATTAGTTCCTGGGCTCACTGCTGCTGCTTCAGTTTTTGGTTGTTGTTTTTAATTTGGGAAATGTAGGTCAGGGCTTAAGAGAAAGTACTCTTATGACTCGAGTTGCTTTGGCTTTCGTGAGCACACATGCTCTGTTTTAAAGTAATATTGCATTGTTATGCATTCAAAGGAAGCTTCGTAAACAGCATGTTAATGATTATGTTTAACAAGCATAAATAAGAAGTATTGTGCACTAAGTTTGCCTGGGTGAGACTCCTATTTTGTGAATATCACTGCTGTTTCTTATTAGTGTTTCGTGTTTTTGATTGTCTTCTCTCTTTAGCATGGGCATGAGCCATGACGACGATCACGCCAGCTGCACTGGCCACTCTCACATCATGTCTGGGGAATGGGTCAAAGGTCGTAACCCCAGTGATCTCTCCTGGTCCACCTGCAGTCGTGACGACCTGGAAAAGTTCCTCAGGTGAGATCTATAAAATATAAAATCCTCAAACTAGGTATTATTAGTAGTGATCAACCAATATGGAGTTTTTTTTAATGGGTGATACTAATAACTAGACAGTGGAATGGTCTATAAATTGGCATGTGTTATACTAATTATATAAAACAACATTGCTGTAATAATGTATAATGTAATTTTAGCAGTTTTGCTATAATTATATTTAATTTAGAACAATAAATTAATTTTAGCAGATAAGATGAATGCATGTAATTAAACTATGGTGCCTTTAAAAAGTGTCATTTTCAGAAAAAAACATTGAGATTTCTGTATATACAGAAAAACTTTAATGTGCACATGAAAGAACTGTGTACAAATGAGAATAATTATTTTACAGTAATTATTTATTTTAAAAAGTCTAATTCTAAAAATTATAATCATTATATTTATATTAATAAATCATATGTGTAATATACATTAATATTTGTAGTATTAATAATATATTTATAATTAGTAAATAATTTCCATATAATTTCCAAACTACTTACCAATAAAGTACCACTAAACAGACTAGATTCAGTCTCCCACATTAATTTTCTGGCAAAATGATCCTTGAGGAAGATGAACAAACAGTGAAGCGTTTGAATAGAGTTCATTCTGGAAGCCAAGGCTTAATACTGTATGCCCGGCTCTATAAACAAAGAACCGGCTGGAGTCATCGATCCTCACGGATGTACTGCAGCCGATGACAGAATAAAGCGGCAGTATTCACTGTCTGCTGTGCCCGGAGCACTTCTGACCTCAATTCAAACTACAAAGTGTCACTGTATCCAAGCAGATACCAACGTTATCCAAACTGTGCTGTTGAGCTTCTGAGAGTATTTTAATGCCAGAGACAATCAACCAGATTAGTGTTTCTTCCTGTAGAGTAAAGCTCCTCGCTACGGTAGCATGACAACATGGCTCCCCTAACTCATGCGTGAATGTTGCTTCTTGTTTGTACACATACTGTGCCCTGTATGACAGCAGCTTTAGTGTGTAGCATGATGTTACACACATGGAAATTAATTTCCATGGTTTTACTTTATCAACATGCACCAATGCTAAATTTCTATATATCCTAATCATTTATTAACAACATGTATTCATTACTTCAATGAGCTCATTGTTTTCCGCCTTAAATTAATACATTGTTAGCTAACTGCGTGATTTGTATATGTAAATTTCTGAAATACATAACTTTTACACAGTCACTTCTGATCGCAGATCACTCTTAATTGAAATGTAGACACATGCATTTTCTGTAAAGCTGCTTTGAAATGGTGAAAAGCGCTATACAATTAAATGAGAATCGAATTGAATTGAACTTTACTTTTTTAGTTAAATTTAGTTTAGTTTAGATTAGATTAGGGGTGTAATGGACCAGGCCCCACATCTACGCACGCAGCGGCTTCACGACGTCAAAAATATTTTTGTTTGATTGATTGTTAGTGTCACATTTAGTTGTGAAAATCTTACGTACAGGCAGCCGTCAAAGATCTTTTGATCATAGGACAACAATTGGAGCAGACTACAACAAGGGAATTTGTGGACTCACATAATTATACCGGAGGACATAGCCAGGACATCAGGCTCCCTGTGGATTGTTTTCAGCTCCGGCAGGCATCAGGGGCGAAGGAAACATAGGAAGCAAAAGCACGGATGCGGTCTGGCGTACTTGCGAGACTAAGGAGACAACCAATCTACAAATCTTTGTGAATAAACTCATAAAGGACTGTTGCATTTTGATATTAACTGAGACGTGGTTTCACCCAAATATCCCAGAATACTCCGGTAAGAACAAGGGAGGGGATTATGCATTTACATACTTAACAACTGGTGCACTGATGCAAAATTTATAGGCAGACATTGTTCTCCAGATTTGGAGTATCTGATGGTTAAATGCAGACCGATCTATCTTCCATGCGAACTTATCATTGTTATAGTTAAAGCTGTTTAGATTCCACCAAAAGCTAATTCTTGCATGACTCTAGTCTACCTGCTCAATGCTATAATTTCACAACAAAGCAACTACCATAAAGCAGCCCATATCATAGCTGGTTAATTTAATCAAACAGACCTAAAGGCTGTTCTCCCGGAATTTGAACATCACAATAGATATGCTACAAGGGGGACAAATATAATAGGCGAGGCTTATTCAAACATCAAGAACGGGGTTAAAAGTATTCTCGCCACTTCATAAAATTAAGGTTGAGCCACTGTAGTCACATGGACTATTTCAAAAATGTCTTTACTACCTTTCTGGGCCTTGAAAGTGGCAGTTATCTTAATTTGTGCTCCAAAGATAAACGAAGGGCTTTTGTTTGGAACAACATGAGGGTGAGTAATTAATGACATCATTTTCATTTTTTGGTGAACTGTCCATTTAAGGATGGTATTTGTAACATCATCTCCAGGTCTGGCGACAGAGCCTGTTACAGCATTGAGAGAGCCTACCTGAAGAGAGGCACTAGGGAAGCAAAAATAGCCTACAAGAGGAAGATTGATGACCAACTTAATAACAAGGACCCACGGCAGGTGTGGCTGGGCATTCAGCATCTCACCAATTATAAGTCCAGCAACCGAAAGACCGCTGACAACGACATCTCTCTGGCAGAGGAACTTAATTGTTTCTTTGCATGTTATGAATCAAAAGCAGTTGGAACAACCAGGACACCTCCACCAGCCTCCAACAGCCACACTCTCACAGTGCAGTAGCATGATGTGAGACACATGCTTAGGGCAGTGGACACAAAGAAAGAGGCCGGCCCTGATGGTGTGACAGGAAGGGTGTTGAAGTCATGCGCAGACCAGTTGTCTATGGTTTTCACAAGGATCTTCAACTAGTCTCTCTTTACTTCTACTATTCCATCTTGCCTGAATTCTGTCACAATTATTCCACTGCCAAAAAAGACAGTCATCAGTCGCTTCAACAATAATCGGCCAGTCGCACTTATTATGAAATGTTTTATAATAATAAACTTTATTTTAGTTGCATCTCAAAGCGCTTTACAAGAACATACAAATAAAATACATTGAAATAGGGGAAAAAATAGAAACTGCCCTTTGAGAAGCTGGTCCCACAACATATCTTAGCCAGTCTCCAACCTACCTTTGATCCATTCCAGTTAGCTTATATAGGTCTAAAGAAGATGCTTTCGTTACTGCTCTTCATACTGCACTGAGTCACATGGAACATCAAGGGACTTATATGAGGAGGCGTATATCTTCATAGACTTGAGCTCTGCCTTTAATACAGTCATTCCAGGCAGATTGATAAAAAAAAAACTTGCAGATTTAGGCTTTTCCCAATCCATTTGTCTCTGACTGACGAAGACCTTCGGGTCGAAACATCGTACAGTCCAATAAATTGATCCCTTGAAAGGAGCAGTGGCAGGGTGCCGACTTTTAAAATTAAATTCACAATTTTAATTTATTTTATTCACATAAATTCAAAATTGCTTTGACAATTTTCTTGTGAATATTTTACAGTCAATTTATTCACATTGTACATATTTTACATAACATACAGTATCATAACAATTTTTTAACTTGAGGTCTCTCAAACAGCCCTTGCCTTCGTGATTATTTTAGGATGAGCTGAAATGTTAAATATTTACAGAAAGCAGACGTGCTTGGAAATCCTAAAGTGTATGTGCTCATTAGGGTTTAAGGCATCAACGTCAATCCTTCCAAAATATTTCTCAATTGCTTTAAATAAGAGTTTGGAAACCGCTTTTGGTTTTGCAGACATCTGCCGTGTTACAGCTGTCTGTGTTTTTCTAATTTTACAGTTATAGGAAGATAAGAGATTGGACTTGGAGAAAGGACGGTTTTACTTTGAACAAATTAATTAGCAATGGAAAACCAGTATTAGAAGCAGAGCAATTTTTTTATAGGAGAGCTTGCAATTTTTCCAGTTGTGTGTGAAGATGTTTTGTACATCCTGTTGATTTCTCTAACACGTACTGTCTTCCAGATCAAAGGCAAGTGCCTGTTTGCTGCATACTGACCCACGTAACCGCTACCTCGTCCGTCTGCCAGCCAAACTTCCCGGGATGCACTACAGCGCTGATGAACAGTGCCAGATTTTATTCGGCACGAACGCAACTTTCTGCACTGATATGGAGGTGTGTCTTTCAGCTGGGAATGCACTGATATCATACTGCACTCATGTACTACATGTTTCCATAACGTAAACTGACATAATGCATGTACATACACACAAATAAACATCAGCAGTAGAAAAAAATCTCAGTAGATTGTAGATATTGCAAGCAACCAAATATTTTTGACCTAAACAACCTCATATACATGTATGTGTGAAAGCTTTTTTCCACCACAGAAAATAAATTAAAATGTTAATAGCAACTTTTAGTTTACATCACTCAATTCTGACTTTTTTCCTCATAATTGTGAGTTTACGTCTTTTTTCCGTTTTTGACACTAAAAACAAAAATAGAAAAGGTCATTGTGACTTTATCCTACTTTTTTGTTACTTTTTTGTTACTTTTTTTCACACAATAGCAAGTTTATATCTTACAATTCGGACTTTTGAATTGAGAGATGTAAACTTTTATTCTGTTGTGGAAATAAGCTTCCAGATATACAGTAGTGGCCAAAAGTGATGTCTGGAGGCGATATCTGTTTTTAATGACCCTACGAGTTTGATTAAATCAAAATATGAGGAAAATATTGTGTATATATACTTTTAAATATTTTAAATATGAGGAAAGAACAAAACACTAAACTTGGTTAATGTATTTATCTGATAAAATTATTTTGTCAAAAGGTTTTTTTTATTATGCAAAAATGCTTTTAAAAACAAAAAGCTCACAGGAAAAAGAATACACTGACTACAACATAATCAGTTAATAATATTTCATTGGTTCTTGTTTTTGCATGTGTTCATAATTTCTCTGTATGACAGCCTGGCCAAAAATTTTGCCCGCTCAATTTGGCACATTTCATTGAGTTGAAACAAAATGAAATGAACAAAACAAATGAAACAATTGACTTCAAACGCAACTATGCAATATGCTTACAAAATCTTTAACAAATTTTTAAATGTCAATTTTCAAAGGCACGACATCACTTTGGCATCAATAATGTATGTAACAGAATCACGTTACAGTTACTTTTTTTGTCGGCTTGGCCCTGCGATCATTCCCATATGTTGCTAGTGGAAATAGAAAATTATCCAGGCTACATTTGCAGCAGGTGATAACTTAAAAGGGTTTCCGTACATAATCATAAATCATGTTTATCCACACAAAGCCTCCTCCTCGAGCTCTGGAGATTTCCAGCTGGAAGTTTCAGCTCAGAAATTGCCGTAGTGAAAATATCATAGCGGATGGCAGGTGTTGGCGTATCAGGCTTGATCTGATACGTTCAAAGTCAGTTTGTGCTTTCCTGAGCATATAATCATCAGCTGTAACCGTTCAAATCATCACTTGCTGCCTGTCCATCATGACTGAAAACATCTATATGCCACATATACCATCTGTGAAGTTTTACTGCAAATATCTAACTGTGTGGAATCGCATAAAACATGCATTAAGATAATGAATAGTCCGTCTATGAAAAGCAGAGAGCAGTTGGCATAAAAGAGACATCTAAAACAAAAAGGTTTTAGACAAACAGTATATATACAAGTATAAATAAGGCACTTTAATGGCCGTCCTGCCGCCTTTAAAAATGTTTCTCACTGGGAGATTGTAAAATGTGATTGAGTGCTTGAGGTAAAGGACCGTGCCTGGCTGAAGTAAAAATACCGTCCATCTTAAGGGCTGTTGGGTAATAAAGTCTCTTTGTTTGAGGAAAGGACATATGCGGGCATTAATTTACACTCTGCATAAAAACATGAAATAAATACATTTATTTATAAAATAAATTAAAATGTATAAATTGGAAAAACAAAAAACATTAATTAATTAATTTATAAAATAAATTATATTTTTATTGAAAGATAAATCTAAATTGAATTAAGTTGTAAATAAAGTAATCTGGTCTTCGTAATGTGATCACAATATTAAACAACATTTAATATTATCTGGCATTATAATTACTGTGGCATAATAACTAATGTAAAGCAAATATTTAAGCATCAGAAAAGCCTTAGGATATATTTTTATATCCAAAAAATATTTTATCATTTTTCATCTGAAACCTTGATTTCCATGTGACATGATGTTGTTTCATTTGATGCATTTAATTTGGTTTTCATTTGATACAGTTTTGTAAAAAATAATAATAATAATAAAGAAAATAAAGAAAATTAAACAAAAGACCATCAATTTATTAAAGGTGTTTAAAACTGTTATGGTGCTGTCTGCATGAGTCTAAACTGTGTCTGTTTCAGCACTTGATGTGTGCGGGTCTCTGGTGTTTGGTGGAGGGAGACACGTCATGTAAGACCAAACTAGATCCACCGCTGGACGGCACTGAATGTGGAGCCGACAAGGTAACCTTTTTATCTTTAATATTATTAAAATGGCCATCATTAAAATGATTTACTTTTACACTGAAAAACAGTCAATACTATAGGTAAAACATTTTGACAAATGGGGAATAGAGTGGCTGAAGTAGCTGTATAGCAGGTCACAAACGTACGACAAACAAACGTATATACCGTTTCATTTATTATAATGCGAGAAATTTACAGGGTGTTAAAAAGCGAATAAATGTAAGATAGATGACGATTTGTAAACAGCATTGATGTTGCGAAAAACGCAACCTTTTGAACAGTAGTGTAATCCAAAGGGAGATTTTCCTCTTGTATTTCTTAAAACATGTAAAATTCCTCATTGCATTAGTTTATTAAATGAGGTTAGAAGTTTAGAACAAACCGTATGTAATGTTTGTGGAGCATCAACACAGCACTGCTTGTAATTAACTTTTTTATAAACAATATGAATCTCTGGTATGTTCTCATTTAGCTGGATTAACGTGTGTGTGTGTGTGTGTGTCAGTGGTGCAGGGCCGGTGAGTGTGTCAGTAAGACACCCATCCCGCAGCATGTGGATGGAGACTGGAGTCCATGGAGCACATGGAGCATGTGCAGCCGAACATGTGGCACAGGAGCACGCTTCAGACAGAGGAAATGTGACAACCCCCCGTAAGCCTTTACATCACTCTCTTTCTCTCTCTAGGGCTTGCAAGATTACACATTTTTACTAGTCGACTAGTCATGCAGGAAAGTAATCAGCAGGTCAGTGTTTACCTGATGTAAATAACTATAAATAAATAAATAGTCATTCGTCATCCAGATTTATATCCATTTTCATCCATGTTTTCAGATATACAGTAATGGCCAAAAGTTACTCTATGTCCAGAGGGCATATTTGTTTTTATTGACACTACAAGTTTGAATAAACCGTCAACATTTTTAATTATATATATATATATTAAATATGAGGGATAAAAAAACACTGAAATGATTGAGGCATTTATCTGACATATTTAGCAAAATATTACAGCTAGAGGTTTCATTTTATTATGCAAAAAAAGCTCACAGGTTTAAAGCATATATTGACTACAACATAATCAGTTATTAATATTACATTGTTTGTTGGGTGAATAGGTTAATTTTCATCACTTTTGGCCACTACTGCTCGTGTCCGGTGCTGTTTACTATACAAAACTAACTAGTCGTGCACAACTCTTTTTTAACAAAAAGGCTGTAACCTAATCTTGCTCCGGTCAGGAGATGATTTGACTCCGTGCAAGCGCTTTCACCATTCAAATCCACAATGCACCACAATAATCCTGGTTGTGTTTTTGCAGGAACACGCTTTCCTCTCACTCCCCTCCTTCATCTAATGATGCTGTTTCTCTCTGAGTGTCATTTCTCAATTCCTGACAGCCCGCCAGAGAGCTTGTTAAAAAGTTTTGTGTGTGTATATGTGTGTTTAAAACATGATGTAATAATTCAAAGTTTTCCAGTTATTTCCTGCGTAGAATAGCATGCAATTTGTGAACGATGGTCCAAGACGCAAGACAAGCGTTTTTGTTTTGGATGCTTGTAACGTCTTGTGCCGTGTTTGTGAGGTAATCACTCTTTTGCGCATTTGTCCACCTTGGATCATAAAACACTTGGAGCTGCGTCAAGTAAACCGAAAAGCATAAAGGAAGAAAAATAAGGCTGACGTCCAAGTCACGTTCTGTTTTAAAGTAGCAGAAAGGGGAAAGAAAGATTGTGAGGAATAAACTCGATTTGCATTTACTGAAAGAAATAGCAGCTCTTG
The DNA here is from genome assembly GCA_031834385.1 of Semotilus atromaculatus. Taxonomy (NCBI): domain Eukaryota; kingdom Metazoa; phylum Chordata; class Actinopteri; order Cypriniformes; family Leuciscidae; genus Semotilus; species Semotilus atromaculatus. The sequence continues at coordinate 27,520,014 of JAULUF010000009.1, forward strand.
CAAGAATAGTGTTTATGTTGTAGTTTTTGGGTTGTGTGCAAATATTAATATATTAATATAATTATATTATTTTAGATCATCTATGTTGTATTATACTTATTGGTTCATATTATGGGCCCCATTTTAACGATCTGGTCTAACCATTTGATGATTTAACGATTTTTAACGAATGGTCTAAAGCGCGAATGGTCTTCTTTGCTTTTATTGTGGGGCATCCGGTGTTCCCCTTTGTGTTTGGCGGTTTCGCCGGGTTCCGCAGAAAGTTAGAGAAACTAGAGGAGTCAAAGGTTATATGACGCCATAGACGGGCGACGAAACAGAAATAAAGAAACGTGACGTGTCTTCGAATTAAACTATAAATTTCTCCGGATTTGAAAGTTGGTGGAAACTGTCGGGATAATGTAAGTACACAACTAAAAAAATATATAACATATAGTTATTTTTGCTATTTTTAAAGCAGAAAAAATACATATTGTGCCTTTAACGACAGGAAAAATGGTTTACGCGCCCGGCCCATGGTCTAAAAGGGTTGTCCCTATTCTCTTAATGAGTAATGGGTGTGTTTTGGGTGTAACCTGCAATAAACCAATCAGAGTCACATCTCCCAGTCCCTTTAAAAGCCAGTTGTGTTCGCGCCATGGCGGATTCGCTATTTACATGGTGGAATTTGCAAGCAAAAAAATTTAACGCTTCTCTAGCGAGGAAACGGATCTGCTCGTGCGCGAGGTTAAAGCGCGAGCAGACCATCTATGGGACAAAGCGTACGTGCTTTGTGGACCCGCCTATAGCCGCACATTACTAATGCACTCTTTAAATAACAAAAAAAATATTGCGCCATTGACTTTAGACCAGGTTTCATTTGGTCAATGGCTTAGTCTATTTCAGTTGCCTCAAAATAGCAACTCGCCAACAATGATAACTGCGTTTAAAAAGATTACTGGTCTTATTCAAAGAAAAAACTGTCTTTTGTAATCTTTCATCAAAATATAATAACTTGCCCCCCCCCTCAGAAACACCTGTCCTTTTCAGCTAACATCATTTTGAACAGGCTATTCTATTATGTTAACCAAATAGCTGTTTTGGCATATTTTTTTGGGAAACTTGTTACATCATTAATAATAATAAGAAATGTTTCTTGAGCAACAAATCAGCATTATAGAATGATTTAGAAGGATCATGTGACACTGAAAACTGGAGTAATGATGCTGAAAATTAAGCTTTGACAACATAAATAAATTACATTATATATTCAAAAATGTATTATATAAAAAGTTATTTTAACTGTTAAAATATAAAAAAATATTAATTAATATTTATTAAATATATGTATTGATACTTATTAAAATATGTATTAATATTTATTAGAAATATTTATAAAAATAATATTAAAAAATATATATTTTTTACCCCAAACTTTTGAATGGTGGTGTAAATGTTCTAGAAGTTTAATAATTCAGGTTAAAGCTTTAACTCTAACTCAAACAAAGTCTTACTAGAATGATTGAGAGATGTCGGTACAGTTCTGCCTGGCAAACTCATTAACATGAGATACATTTTGGAGTGACTCACAGAGGAAATGAGACAGATTGAATGATGGAACATGATGGAGACTGTGAAAATGTGAGGATAGGCCTACATGTTACTGAACAGGTTTTAGACTGTTATGTTGTCAGCTGTCATCATTTAAGGCAGTGAAACATGTTCTACTGAAAGTTTATGGGCTCTCAAAATCCACTAAAGGAAAAACCTTCCCTCAGTCATTTTTTGACTGACCTCTGTCATGGAGTGACTGCCGCCCTCTCCACACATCTCTTCTTCTCAGTCATTGTCCTACAGCTCTGATAATGATCTTCATATTTTGTATTTTTAGGTTAGAATTCATGTTTAGGTCATAGAACATGAATTCTATGTATAACTGTATTTCTCGTGGTTCTGGTTCTCCAGGCCCGGTCCAGGAGGGAGGCACTGTCAGAAGGCCAGCGTGGAGCATAAAGTGTGCGAGGGGCCGCCGTGTTCAAAGGGTCTGCCCACGTTTAGAGATCAGCAGTGTCAGTCTCATGACCGGCAGGCCAGTAAGAAGAAAAGCCAGATGTGGTCAGCTGTGATCGATGATGGTAAGACTCTAAATACTCTACTAGAGGTACATTTTTAGTGTAGTTATAATCAATAAACAGTAAAGTCCTGAAGACTAAGACCACAACAATGCCTAGATGTTCTTTTAAACATCCTCTTGGTCTCATGCCTCTTTATCTCTTTGTTCTGTACTATACTATCCTTTTTTTATGGTAGAAATACATAAACATTTAATTAAATACATTTACGTTCATTCATTTTTTAGCATATATCCATTTTTGGTTTGTTTGTAGAGGCCTCAGTACCAGGAGATGAGAGTGAGAACTGAGAAAGTGACCAGTCTGTCTGATCTCGATTAAAAACAGCACTTGTGTGATTTCACACTGTGAGCTCTTGTCAAGGACACGTTCACTTGTTGATTACCAGGCAGCTTATGAGCAAGAGAGTGAATGCTATGCCTTGTTAGGATCCAAATTCATCTCTGAAAGTCTTTTGACACAATCTTCTTGTTGTTTTAGTGCTCTCGCTGTCACTCCTAATCATCCTAACAGTCCTGTCATCCTGGCAGATTGTTTATTTTTTCCTGTGTCACTAATTAGCCTAAGCTTGGTTCAAGGCAATATACAGTATTTGCTGATTTTTTTTAAGTAATGCAAACATGCTTCACTCATATTTGTTTTGGTATGCTTGATCAGACACTGATGTAATTGTCTGTCCCATGTTGGAATTGTTACAGCTGTCCACCAAATGTTAGATTCTTTCTTTCTTTCTTTCTTTCTTTCTTTCTTTCTTTCTTTCTTTCTTTCTTTCTTTCTTTCTTTTGGTCTGTCTATCTATCTATAAAAGTCGTTCAATATAGATAAATGGATAGACAGACAGACAGACAGATCTGTCAAAAGCAATAAAGCAGCAGCACTCAAGAGTGCTTTTTCTATTTTCTCTCACTATGGTACAAACAAAGGCTCTCCAAACTTTGATCATTGTGATCACTGCAGCTCTTAAATCTCAACACGTCACTCAGGAACAGGCTTGTGATCTTCTTAAGTAGATTTTTCAGAACATGTGCACCAAATAATACCGTGAGTGCACTTCATTTGTTCTTGGAAGTATAAAAACGTATGCCTCCTTTAGCTTCAAAGCTCAGTTTACTTTTATTTTTTTAAACTTTTATTTATGTGTGTGTATGCTTTTATGTCTCAGAAAAGCCATGTGCTCTATACTGTACACCCATTGGCAGAGATGCACCAGTACTAGTGGCAGAGCGTGTGCAGGACGGGACTCCATGTGGACCGTATGAGAGCGACCTGTGTGTGAGCGGAAAATGTCAGGTGTGTATTTACAAGATTTTTGAAGGCTTTTGAAAGAAGTCTCTTATGCTTACCAAGGTTGCCTTTTTTTTTTTAAAATACAGTAAAAACAGTAATATTATAAAATATTATTACAATCTAAAAAATGCATTAATTTATGCAATAATACATTTTAAAATGTGATTTATTCCTGTGATGCAAAGCTGAATTTTCGGCATCATTATTCTAGTCTTCAGTGTCACTGGATCCTTTGGAAATCATTCTGATATGATGATTTGGTCCTCAGAAATAATTTATTACTATTATCAGTTTTTGTGTCAAGGTTTCCATATTTTTGTAGAAACCGTGATACATTTTTTCAAGGATTTTTTGATGAACAGAAAGTTCAACTCTTTATCACGTTTCATTTAACATAATTTGAATGTTTTCTTTTTTAACAAATGTATTAATTACTTTAAAAATCTGGGTTCCTGTGGGTCATTAAAAAGTCTTAAACGTCTAAAATTAGAATCTCCTGATTTTAAGGCCATTGAAAAATCTTAAATATTTGTATTTTTCAGCTATATATACTTTTAGTCTGTTTAGCACCAAGTCTTTGGTAGTACCTACCCAGTTCGCAACTTGACTGAGTTATGTACTGCTGCATCCCAATTTGCATACTATCCTCCCCAAATAGTATTTGAAATTAGAATTAGTATGTTGAAATGAGTATTCCAAAGTTTCCCTGGATGGTCAACTTTTTCCAGTTAGAATCTGAAGTGCAGATCCATGCACATTCTAAAGCCATGTCTACATCAGACGCGAGTGGCGTGACATGAAAAGACACAACAAAAGCAGATAGAACCCATTATAATCAGTGACGCTGTCTACACTGGATGTGGCGCGACAAATTGCCAACAGTATACTGATGCCCGGCTTTATTTCTGACATATTAAAAAGGCTCACGCTACCTCTGACACAAAGAACAAATAGATTTGTAACAGTCACAAATAGATTTGTTGCGTCCGGTGTAGACACGGTGTAACAGCTAATATTTCCCACAACCCATTGCATGCTGTACAAGGATTTGATTAGAACTACAAACATGAATAAAAATAGTTAAAAAACTACAAACATGGCAAATGTCAGAGACTGACGGTTTAGATAAAGGGGTTTAAGTAATTAATAATCAGTATGTGTCCTGACTAAATTATATTTATTCAATGTTATCCACATATTTCATCTGCAAGAGCATTTTTCACTTTTAAGTGCATCTTTATGCAAACACATGAGGAGAGTTCTCTGCATGAAAGACCCACGACTGGCAGATCAACGTGCTACTACATTTTTCTCCGATATGGTAGCAAATTAAATTAAATCGAATGTGGAGGATTTTAACTGTGACAAGATGCTTGACAGGACAGTTTAAATGGTGATAGGAGGCACGTAGTTATGCGACAGAGCGGTCCGTTATGCTGCATTTGCACTGCAGGTCTTTATGCCCAATTCCAATTTATTGACTATATCCGATTTCTTTGACGATGAGCTTACATCTTTTAAAAGTGACCCATATCTGATATCTGCATTTACACTATACAGTCCACTTGACGAAACAACCCAAGGTAGACATACTGACCCAGAAAAGCTTAAGCTGAAAAGGAAGTAAAAATGACACGATTTGCAATGGACGTAGGCGAAATACTAATACAAGCTTTTGTTTTCCGCACCATCTTTAAAGGGCGCCTATTATGCCCCTTTTCACAAGATGTAAAAAAAAGTCTCTGATGTCCCCAGAGTGTGTATGTGAAGGTTTAGCTCAAAATACCCAACAGCTAATTTTTTACAGCATGTTTAAATTGTCACTTTTTGGGGCTGAGAAAAACGCGCCGTTTTAGTGTGTATCCCTTTAAATGCAAATGAGCTGCTGCTGCCGGCACAGAGGGCGGAGCTTCAAGAGCTCGCACTCAGTGTCAGGACAATCTCATCTCACGGAATGATAATATCAAAACAGAAACTCAGTAGCGGTGTTCATTTCAACCCAGAGTCGGACAATAATGTTTAATGAAGTTTATTGTATCACACAAAAGATGTCAGTTTTACTCCAGAAAATCACAGTAAGAGCTAAATAAACACCATATAAGAAGTGTGCATTAAAGTTTTATCCATAAACTCTCTCTCTCCCATTCATTATTAACAACATACACAGCGAATTACACAAAACACTTGTTACAACTAACAGTAAACAAATATATACACACCTTTTCAGGAGGTGCTTAATAAACTGGTAAACTTTAGATCCATAAAACAACTCCTATGAACAGAAGTGCGTGCTCTCTCTTTCATTTCTGCCGTGATCAGTAATGTTAGGCCTATCGCTCCGGAGACTGTAAGCTGGATCACAAACAGTTGGTACAGATCCATCCTCGAGTATCAACAAGAGTAAATGACGACTGCTATGTTCATTCTTACATCTTATAACAAAACACCTAAATTGCTTAGAAGACATTCTTGTCTACAGCTGCTCCGGCGTCAAAACAATGTTGGACTGCGTTTAGCTCACTCTCACTCAGGGCGGGTCTACACTAATACGGCAGTGTCAGTCAACAGTCGTGGGCGGGGCTTGTGCAAATCTACGTCACTTTGCCCAGAATCTGAAAACGACTGTAACCCTTGTTCACTGAGGAGGGAACGAAACACTGTGTCGTTGAAAACGACTCTTTGGGGACGCTCCTTCTGCGATCCTCACGATCTAAGCCGCCGCGCCGTGCCAACGGACGCGGGACCCGAACCGGGACCCGGGACCCACGAGTCATCCGGCCAAGCGGGAGCGCAGCACTCTTAAAGGGAGTGTTTTCACAGTGCGTGCTGCACTCCCAAACAATATACACACAACTAATGCGTGTCCCCACCCGTGATGAATCTAGGGCAGGGGTGCACACACTTCGTATATTGTTCGCTCGCCATTTCGATAATATAGTACTGAGATCAGACAGACAACATCAAATATGACAGACAACAACAGAGAGTGCTTGCTGAAGAGCGAAAGCTAATGTGTGTGTGTGTGTGCCGGCGTCACTTTTATGTACATGTTATGTTATGATGCAACACCAATCAGGATTGCATTAGTTTCATTCATACTTCAGAGGCGCACCCGTTGCCTACGATAGTGAACAACTTGTTCTGAGACACTGCTTATGATTTATGGGGATTTAAAAAAAAAGCACTGGGTGGATTTTTATCATTATAGGGTGACACTGCCAACACACATTTATGTTCAAACACCATGTAAAAGTGAATTTTGGATAATAGGTGCCCTTTAAAGGTCAGCAAAACATTGGGTAGAGTCTTCGTCCTCCATTGTGCCATTGAAAATCATGAAAGTCATCGCCAACCATGATCGCGGTACGATTCCCATTGACAGGGTAATATTCAATCTGTCAGTTTACATTTCATTAATATCAGATTTATTTCCACATATAAATGAGGCCTGAAACCGATCTGAGAATAATGTAATCCATGTGCTTTTTTCCCGCTTACACGTTTGTGGGTCATATCCGATCTGTGCCACATGGGAGGAAAGAATCGGAATTGGGTCACTTGAACCATGTAATATAAATGTCGCCTTAAAGACACAATTAATATCAAGTAGTATGTCCCAAAGCTTGCCTACTCTACTGCTACATACTCAAAAGTATATACTTTTTCTGTGCTCTTAGTTTAGTCACACAGCTTAGTTGTGACCGCTGTTTCTACAGTCAACCACACTGTTGCTCAATGGCCACTAGTAAGCACAAGACTGAAAGGAGGTCACAGTCTGCAAGCCGCCTCCACTAATAGAAAGCAGGACCGAAAAAAAAAGGTCAAAGTGTCTGGAAGTGATTTTACTGTGTGCACTTTAACACACACACACACACACACACACACACACATACACACACACACACACACACACACACACACAGACACACGCACGTGTGGTTACTGTAAGTGAGCTAAGGGATTCATCAGGCCTGAACATTGACTACATCCCTTCATGCTATAATATAAACAATGCTTGGCCTGAGCAGATTCAGGGTCAGTTCCTGGCCTGGATTTTGCTGACCACAATCCCAGAATTGCTGTTTTGGGGATAGCGCTCATATTCACAGTCTGAATGCAGCTCTTGTGTCATCTAGAGGGAGTGAACGGATGATCAGCGCCAGAATCCTCCAGTGAAAATACGATTTTAGTGACCTTTTCCTGTTTGTTTATTCGATTCTACTTCGTTCAGACTTTTAAGCAAGCTTATTAAGAACAAAATCACTGACAGAGATTACCAGGATTTCATGAAACCAGTACATTATTTACACACAAAATCAAATCAAAACGAAACTATTATTTTAGTGCTTTTAATGTTATACCTTAATTTCTGATTAGTTTCTTATTGTTTTTCTGGTGTATACTGATTTATAGTGCATCTTAACCAGATGGGGCGTGACATGACACATTTGTTCGTATAATACAACCAATCAGAACAGTTCTCTCTGTGTCACTGTGTCATTCCTGAGGTGAAATGGCATTTCCTGTGCATCCAGATAATACATCAGTTTTACAACAAAATGTACTGTATTAATGACATTTTCAGCAGGAAAGTACTTTAGGTTTTTGGAATTATTAGTTAAAGATTTACATATGTCAGTGCTTTTATCTTCAGCCATGATTTTGTGTTTATAAAAATATTGAACCATTTGAGCAATTATACTTTATGTGACTTGATGTTGTGCCAAAGAAATAAAAAGTATTTTGTGGCTCAACACTGATGTTTTAATAGTGTTATTTTAGACCAATGGATGGATTTACTGAATGGAGAAATAAACTGAAAGATATTTCGACCCTTTACATACTGTTTTCTTTCAGTGTTTTAAAGAATCTTTACATACAATGACACTTGATAGTGAACACGTCAGTCAACCGTTTTGAGCATGTTTCAGAAATGTCACGGCCCTTACCATAACCGCGAGTTTCAACACACTTCTAACAGAACTCAACCAGGCCTCCTGTTCATTCTTGGAAGAAAACTCGAGACTACAATGGAGATGTTTCAGGGAGATTAAAAACAGTGCTTACTGATATAGAGAATAACTCCCTTTGGGTGTGACTTTGTGCTTTGTAACTTCCCAGATCTTTTTCATGCTCAAACAGCAAGTTTAAAAAATGTAAAAAAGCATAATAGGTCCCTAATAAGATAAATCTTAACAAGATAAAGACAAGAGTCCATTCATGAATTAGTAATTTACATTTCTGTAACTCATGAATCATGAAATAGAAGTTTTTTTCTTTTTACTCTACCTCCTTCAGAAAATCGGCTGTGACGGCATCATCGGTTCATCTGCGAAAGAAGATCGGTGTGGCATCTGCAATGGTGATGGCAAATCCTGCAGGATCATCAAAGGAGACTTCAACCACTCCAAAGGGATGGGTGAGTCAGAGGAGAATAATAGAATCATTTGTGTTCTGTGGTTAACACAAACTTAAGGCAGCTCTCAGTCTTGCTGTAGTGCGTCAACAGGCCTGCTGGTGCTCAACACAACAGGTCTTGTAGACTAAATTATACAAGAGGCTCAGCCTCTCTTACCTCTTCTGATGGGCCACCACTGCAGTTTCTTTGTAGTTGTCTTCAGTTTGGAGTAGTGAGCGATTATTCTCTTCCATTGACCATGTTGGTTTTGTGTCTCTCAGTCCCTCATAGCCTTTGTAAGAAGGTTTCTACGTGTGTGATGTCGAAACCCAGAGCTGTTCTCAAGTGTTTCTCATGTAAGATGCATGGTTTGATGTGTGTGTGTGTGTGTGTGTGTGTGTGTGTATGTCATTTATCAGGTTGTTTTGATACAGACTATTCTATGGGATTAACACCTAACTGCTCTTTAATAATTGTATTAAACACACCTTTATACTATGAGAGTTGATGTCCTGATTAATTTCAATACAATTTATACGCTACTGTTCAAAAGTTTGTGATCGGTACGATTTTGATTATATTTATAAAAAAAGATTATTTTTAGTGTTGTTAGTTTTAACTTAAAAAAAGTTACACAGTGTACCTTTAATAAAATTAGATTAGAAAACTTTAAAATGTTGCCTTGGTATCTAACTGAAATAACTTTTAACTAACTGAAGTAAAATAATAATACATTATAGCTAAATGTAAATATTAAAAAAATTTAATAAATTTGACAACAAAAAATTATTTATTTATTTATTTGATCAAAAATACATCTACAAATTGAAATATCAGAATTAAAATTACTGTTTTTTCTTTTAAAACATTATAAAACATAATTTATTCCTGATGGCAAAGCTGCATTTTTCTCTAGTCTTCAGTGTTACATGATCCTTCAGAAATCATTACAATATGCTGATTTAGTGCTCAAGAAACATTTCTTATTAAAACAACTGAATGTTGAAAACAGAATTATTTGAATAGAAAGATCAAAAGAACAGCATTTAAAAAGAAATAGAAACATTATAACATTATAAATGTTTTTACTGTCACTTTTGATAAATTGAATCCATCCTAACTGAATAAGAATTTCTAAATTGTAGTGTTCCCAAACTTATGAACAGCGTGTATAATTGTATTGGCTTGTCAAGTTAATATTTTCTCATATTGTTTTTCAAAACCTCTAACCAGAGAATAAAATTCAAAGTTTGCCACGTCAAACTTCCATTTTCTGTTTAATATGGCATTTTCATTTAACTGACATGTTCCACAAGGTCTGTGTCTGTGAATGATTTAACATTCTAAATGAGGTTACAACTTTTTTGTCATTTGAAAATCTTTTGCTCTCCCTCATCAGCTGAGTAAGGACTCTTGCTCATGGGTTATATGTTATTCACTGGACTCAGTCCGGATGACTCCAAGGTCACTGTGCTTCCCAAAACTGCTTTAATACCGAATGTCCCTATGGTCTTCAGCTGTTCTAGCTTCAGGCCATCATCATCCTGTCCACTGCTGAATGTGGGAATATGTATGTATGCTCAGCCCTACAGGGAACGAGTCAGGACAAAGATAAGGACTTTATACTTTGCCAGGAGTATACCTATTTATTTCATTGGCAAGGGCCACATAAAAAATTAACCCTTATTTGAATGTTTTTGTCTTTTGAGTCTTTAAATTAATCTTTTGGGCTTCTGAAACCAGTTCTCACTGTGTGAAGGTGTGTTTTATTGAATCTTCAAGAGCAGTCATGAGAGGATTTTACTCCTATAGAGAGATCTGGCTCAGTCTTCTTCCACTTTCACATTTAACCACATTCTTAGCAGCCTTTCTACTGGAAATATTTTTCCCATTCCCATTCCATATGCACACTACTGTTCAAAATTTTGAGGTCAGTTTTTTGAAAGAAATTAATTATTCCTCTTCATCAAGAATCCTGGAAAAAAAATGATCACAATTTCCAAAATTTTTCAACATTGATAGTAATAAGAATTGTTTCTTGAGCAGGAAATCAGCATATTACAATGATTTCTGAAGGATCATGTGACACTGAAGACTTTCAGCTTGACCATCACAAGAATAAATTACACTTTAAATGATATATTATATTTTTTATCAAATAAATGCAAGCTTAATGAGCATAAGAGACTTGCAATGTTAATTAAAAGAAATATATTTAATTTATAAAAAAAAATATTTAGATATTGTAAGTTTGAGTTTGGAAACTTATTCAGTTGCATCATTCTCCATGGGAGTGTGATATCGCTGCTCATACTCATTAGCCACAGTTCCCATGGTGACAGTTACTTAATTTAGAAATAAATTTTGTTATGGCTTCTGAAGAATCACAATTAATCACTTAACTTCAGAGCTCATGATAAGTCTGTATTGAAACGTCTACATGTTACCACTAAACATTGATTTCTCTAAGAATGATTCTTAAACTGTTGTGCTTAATTTGCACAATGTGTCCTGTACTTTCCGAGTGTGTTTATGAGTCTCTGTCAATGCTTAGTAAAATCATCTGAAAAGAAGCAGATGTTTAGTTTAAACAATTAAACTAAAATTTTTACAATTTGGGGTCAGTAAGATGAGGTCAATAAGTAAGATTTTATGAAATTAATCTCTTATGCTCACCAAGGCTCCATTTTTGTAAATGAAAAATACAGTACAAACAGTAATCAGTTTCAGTAGTTCCCTATCAGTCAGTCAATTTCGACGTTAAGTCAGACCGATTGAAGAATTGGGGATTGCAGTGCAGACTGCTTGAAGTGGGTATTGCACGCCGTGCAGAACCAGTGACCGTCCCTGTGTGCTTCAGCACTAAGCTTTTTCCCTAAAAGAGCAAGCGGAGGGCGAGCGCCTTTTAGAAGACAGCTCTCCATCCATGCGTTTCTGGATGTGGTCATTTCCTGTCCTCATCTGATGGTCACGATCACTGTCTCACATGCCTGGGCATAAGCATGCTGAGAAAGTGTTTGTGCGTGTATGCCTAGAAGGTGCACCCTGTGCTAGACTAGGTGCCCATGTGAATTGATTCCCCTTCGGGTGAACCCACATGTGTATTCTTCCACACTACCGCTTACCTGTCGGCAAGCCCGTGTCTTTCCCTTGGCTGTGCCATCTCTGCCCGATATTGACTTCACCCTAGCTAGGCTGGATCTACCACAGAGACCTTCCCATATGTAACCCTAACAGTCACTCCATATGTGTAACTCCACGTTACCTCCCTATGGGCAGGATGTGGTCTCCATAGTGTTCCTTTGAATTTGGGATAGGCACGCTTTCCCAGTGTTATCCAAATAGTCTCACTGTGTGGGTAAGAGAGAAAAGCAGTGATCGACTCTCTCTCTGCGTTAAAGCCCTGTCCTTTCTCCGCCCCAGCAGGTGCAGGGGTATTAGGCGGCTTATGTGGGGCTTTTAGAAGTGGCAGCAATTGCAGCGTTTTGTTAGGGATCCCAATTCATCAGTTGTTCGTATGTAACGTCTGGGAATAGCTAGGTTACTAATGTTACCCCCGTTCCCTGAAGGAGAGAACGGAGACGTTACGTCCCGTTGCCACAATTAGTGTACCACCACTGAAATGGCCGTGACACCATCTCGGCTCCTCACCGCAAAACTTGAATGGCTGACTTCAACACGCTTCCATTCAAACCCAATTCGCGGGATGTGGTTTGCGACACAAATCACTCACCAATGTCCATTGGCTTGTTTTGTTTACGCTCGAAGGTGATTGGGCTCACAGGCGAGACCCACAATTTGTCAGTTGTTCTGATGTAACGTCTCCATTCCCATGCGTAATATATATTTTTTTTCAGGATTCTTTGATGAACAAAAAGAATGTTTTAAAAAACATAATTTTTTTTATTTGATATATAATTATTTTGTAGCAATATCAATTTAATGCATCCTGGCTCAATAAAAGTATTTATTTTAAAATAAAATCCCAAATTCTGAAAAGTAGTGTATGCTCAGCTAGAAGCATTACCCTCATTTGTATATAATGTGTAAAATTGAAGCAAAATTAAGTCCCTGACTGTCGTTAGATACTTGCTGAACAATGACCCCAATGTCTTTACTGAGGCTTTAAAGGAGTAATTCACCCAGAAATGAAAGTACTGTCCTCACCCTTTATGTTGTTCCAAACACATATGACTTCCTTCCTTCCTTTCTTTCTTTCTTTCTTTTTTCTTTGAAACTAAAAAATAGATGTCAGGTTAGAATCCGAGAGCATTTGTTGTCCATAAAATGAAAGTGGATGATGATTTTTATACTGCAAAGCTCCCTAAAATTACAAAAAATGTCATAAAAGCACAATAAAATAGTAGTTCATATTTTTTTAAGAATATAAACTCAAACATTTACCAAACATCATCATCATTTCACAGAGGACAGATCTGTCAGACATCATTTTCGTCTTTGGGTGAACTATTCCTTTTTAATAGCTAGACATCACTGGTACAGTAGTGTTTCCTGACAAATTTTTCTCCGTCTTCCAAGAGAGGCCAATAAACATTTGGCAGAAAATGTTTATTGGAAAGTCCTACATCTATATCCTTAACTTTCATTGTTTGAGATTAATTACTTTCCATAACAAAACCAAATAGAAACTTAATCCTGAAAGTCTGACGTTATTTCAGGTCCTCCAGATGTGGTGGGATGTGGATGAGTGTGTTTTTGATCTGAGTTTGATGTGTTTTATGCTAATCAGGTGGATGGTCATGTGGTGTTGGGTGTTTAACAGGGGGTGGTGGTCTTTTCTATGTGGCGTGATAACCGCATGTTTGTGATCATGCCTGGAGGAATACGGTGAGTTTAAGGCTACGTTCACACCGTCACTTTTTGGGATTGACAAACGTATTTACTTACAGATGTGAGTCTCAAAATTTCCCATTCACACAGCAACTTACAGCAGCAACTTTCTGTATGAACGTGAAACTGGAGTCAAGCCCGTATTCTCTTACCAGAAACCACAGCGACAGTGACCAAAGTAATATCAAAGATGGCGACGTCCATAAAACTGAAAAGTATTATCACTTTTGACATGACAAGAGTCCAATCGAGCCGCAATTTCATCCGTCAAATCTTCATTAACCGTCAGCAGCTTTTTAGCAATTGAGTCATATGTAGCACACAAAACTGACAGGAGCTGCTCCGGCGGTGGACAAAGACTGGATCTAAAACCTTCAGATGACACACAGCTCATATCTCCGTCGCTATAAGCTACAGACATGTGGTAGACACGCGTTTGAGCAGCGCAGAGCGGCTCTCTCGCACTGTATGATGTGACAGACAACTATATGTCCGGTTTGGTTCACACAGCACATGTTTTCAGAGAATGCGGTTGTGAATCCTGAAAATTTTGTTTAGTTATAGAATGCGGTTGTCACTCCTACTAACTGAACTGTGTGTGAACGTAACCATATTTGTGGCCAAAACTGGTACTGCAATCACTTTCAAATTACTGTAGAGCGCTGTATCCCCTCCCCCCTGACTCGAGGTTGCCAGATTCATGATTCAATACATTTCCTGATAAAACCATGTCCCGTCCTACAGTGTTTCTTAATAATCATGTGATTACAGAAATAAAATGAGATGTGAATGCCATTTTACGCTGAGTTTAAAAGCACACTTCAAATTCTTCGCCGGTTTCAGCCGTCTCCATCTTTCAAAGGCATCTCCTATACAAATCCTTGTTTTATTTCGGACTTTGTCACAAAGTATTTCGGAATCATAACAAGGTTTTTTGGATTCGTAACGTTAGACATTCTTTTTATCTGACACGTTTGTAGCTGCAGCTGTGGTAACTAGAGCAGAGCTGGCAACCCGGATGCCGCAACACTACTGGCTTCATGATTGGTAGATCGGTGGAGGGTGGCCGCAACATCAGTTGAGGGCTGCAACTTCACTTTTTAAATGACAATATCCTGGCCGAACTACTGTTGTCAGTGACATAAGTATTAGTATTTGAAATGAACATGATTTCTTAATGTCTAGTGACATATCAGGGCCATTTTATGATTAATTGAAATACATTTCTTACATACGGTTCCTTTAAGGACTCAAATACAGGACTGACAACCGTATTCTGTTGCTGTTTGAATGTGGCCTAAAAGAGGTTTGGTGCAAAGTGTGGGCCTGTAAATGAAACCAACACTTGTCAATAATCATTTCAGACTGTCATCCAAACTGCAGGTCAAATCATCCCAATCAGGGTCACACTAATCTCACCCTGCACAACCTGTTTCATGAAGCTGCCTGGGTCTGTGAGACCTCAGTGTCAAAGGTCTCTTCTTTAAATGAGCTGAACTGATGGCAATTACTCGTATACACATGAGCATCAGCCATTTGTGTGCTGTTATCTCCATTCTTTCAGGGTCCTTTCCTTTTGATCAGTGTAGTGATGTATTGATTGAGACTTATCATAATCATTGTGAATGGTCTGCTTTGATTTTCCATGAAAGTACTCTATTTGTAGTGACATACACATGCACTATATGCACAGGCGCATCATATTTCCATACATGTTTATAGAAACATGCACCTGTGCCTGCCCACCTGTGCACCAGTTTGAAATCTTGCTCATCTTTTTTTCATTTTCCACTCTTCTTTCTCTGGTTTCTCCCCTTATTTCTCTCCCAAAGGTTACATTGAGGCAGCTGTCATTCCAGTGGGAGCTCGACGAATCAAAGTTGTGGAAGACAAGCCGTCCCATAGCTTTCTGGGTAATTACTCAACCTGTTACCATAACAACGGTCTTCCAAATGGCCACACAATGGATCACACTGAGATGGGACCAACTCGATAATGGCTGTAGATAGGAACTATGCCAGGTGGTGTCTCTTGTTCTACGTTATGACAAATGACGCTTCAATGCTGACAAGCTGCTTGTCACAATAGGATAAAACTCACAATAAGGACGTTTTACATGAATTTGCTTTATTCTGCTCTAAACCTGCAATACTAAGTAAACACTTTTTTTAGCCCACAAAATATTCACTTTTGTGAGTGAATGTCATAGAATACAATGTCTGGGCCATTTTTGATCATAGTTTCATGACAATTCAAATTCTAATTACATTCAATACATTTTATCGAATAATATTTCAATTTTATAAATATATTGTGGCGAACAGGACGAGGCCTTGCGCCGTTCTCTCACGTCCCTCGGCTGGCAATGTATTTGTATATTGATGTATATATTTCACCTTAGACTTCTCATTATTTCTGCAATACAATGTTGATTACCGTAAAACTTCAAATAATTGCCGAGTCCCAAATAGACGCCTGTCTCTTTTACACGCCTGGTGTGGCGACAGGTTTGGGTAAATAAAGGCCGGTCTCAAATAGAGGCCGGGTCTGTTATTTTTAGTTTCAGTTTGTATTTAATCTTCTTAAAAAAAAACAACAACGTAGGATCGTCTGCTTTTTGGCGGCCGCCAAAGCAATTTTTTTTCTTCCAGTTTTGTAGAATAGAATGACTGTAGGGCAAACGAGCAAAGAGAGAGCGCGCCCAGGCCGCGCGCGCACACTCTCACGTCTTCAAACAACACGAGCGAATTGCTCTCTCTCCCTCGCGCATATTAATCAAAATCTATTGACACGATAGTAAAAGGTCGGAAGACCCCAGTTTCACGTGGAGCATTTGGAGATTTTTAGAGATTAGAGACTCTAGGAACAATGAACAACATCTCATCAATAATTATTAAGGCCTGTCTCATATAGACGCCTGTCTCAAATACAAGCCGGTGCAGTTCGACGATTTGGGAAAATAAAAGCCCGGGCTATTATTTGAAGTTTTACGGTATATATGTTTATATTTTATCCCACATTACAGTAATAGGACTTAATCATAATTGTCTATTAACAGGCTTTAATTTTTTTTTTTTTTTTTTCTTTCTTTTTATTTTAGGGTGAAATGCCAGACATATTCTTAACTTTTGTGAGGTTCACCCTTGTTTTTAGTGAAACGCACTTGAGAGAATGTTATAAATCTTATGAAACTTAATTAAGACTTTATTTGTCCAGCTGGCCCACAATTGATGAGCATATTCATTGTGATTTAATTTATTTTAATGAGTCAGAGGTTTTTGAAAAGGCGCCTTCAACTTTCAGAATTAATGTGTCTTGTCGTCCAATTTCACAGACATAATGCTGACAGATTATAATAACGCTTCACTCTTCATATTCTCAAATAAACATCCATTTCCCCAAAGGTCAGGATCACATGACTGCCTGGGTTGAAGTTATTAAAAATGCCCACAGTCTCAGACTAACTTTCATAACATTATAAAGTTTAGACTTACTATAAGATGCCTCATTTCGGTTAAATGTTTAAGAAGCATGGCATGCATTTTGTTCTATACAGCCTTTCAGCTAACGGTGACCTGGCAGGATTCATTATGTAATTTATACGCAGGGAGATGTAAACATGTGTCTAGTTTGGTTCTGGTTTGCCATCTTTTGTAAGAGAACAGAATCATTTTTTTTTTATTCCAGCCAAAAGCTTGAAGTGACATGAAAGTGAACCCCTCCCATTGAGCTCAGTGCAGATGTTCTCCAAAACAAACCAGGCTATGCTTTCATTGCAGCAGACTGTGGGCAATCACATGTCTTCAGTTTCTACTGCTTAGAAACAATAATGTAATCGTGTATGTGTATAAAAATAGAATAAATCTGAGGTAATGATGGAAGAATTATATGCAATAGCTCATTCGACTCAAATGCATGAATGGTGAGAATGTGTTTGAGGTGCATTTTAAAAGGGAAAAAATTGCCCTGGATTCGGGACTGTGTAAAGGCAGAGATGTTTTGGATAAAAATGCTATAGAATATATTAAAATCCCCACCATTACTGTCATGAAGTATACCTTCAAATTGGTGCTGTACCTGTACATTAGGGGTCTTCAACAGGCATTGGAGGGGACCTATTTTGTGTTAAAGAGGCCATATTGTGCCCTTTTACAAAGTCTTGTTTTTGCCATCTACTAGAATAGGTTTTCAAAAAACACATTAACGCTCTGGGGTGCGTTTCCCAAAAGCATTGTTAACCAGTTATAGTCGCAAGTTCCGTCGTTGCCAACATTGAAACGTTGAAACATTTGGCTTTCCCGCAACCATAGCTCTAGCGAACATTCACAAGCAGCGTTGCAAACATTTGTGGTTGGAACTGCAACTCTTGAGCTGTGGTTAGAAGCATATTTTCTTGTTAAGATGATGCATGGACTCAGATGATGCTCTTGGGCATTTTATATATTTCATCCAATTTTAATATATATATATTTTAACCTATATGTTGTAGCGTGTCAATAATCAGCGCCATTTTTGAATAGGGCACGTGCATAAATGCATAAGGGAACCCTTATTAAACATAAATTAAACATGAATTAAACATAATACAAGACAAAACGACAGGGAACCAAGAAAGTGAAGTAGTCCTCAGTTCGTAACAGCTGCATGTCAGAAAAATTTTACGTTACATGGAGAAAGTTAATGACTGAATAAACCGCATATATATAAGGGAGTAAAGTGTACAACAATTACTGCATGTTAACGTGATTAACAATTTACTGCTTTCTGTTGTTTATGTAAATTAACTATACTAATATTAAATACATTAATTGGATAAATACATTAAACCGGTCTCTAATCGGTTAATTAGCAGAAGTTATTTCTCAAACACCTGCTCGTGGCGTGGCACGTATTGTTCAATTAACGTGGTTCAAACGACAGAGGTGCGACCGGTCGTGACTAGCTAGTCATTTTCTACAACGATGCATAGTACTATGATGGTTAAGCAGAGTTATGTCGTTGTACGGGAAATTCACCCCTGTTTAGTTCTCAAGCCCTCCTTCTGATTGGTTGGCTGGACCAGAGTGTTGTGATTGGTCAACATAACCACAAGTTTCAACTACTAATGCAACTCAACCAGGCCTCGTCCCCTATTTTTTGCACATATCTTGGGCAGGAGTTATTTAAATAAGGAATATTGTGACTTGTTTGTTTCCTGAAAGAAAACTCAAGACTATATTCAAGGTGTTTTAGGGAGTTCAGGTTCAGAAACAGTGTCTACTGGTATAGAGAATAACTCCCTTTGGGTGTGACTGTGTGCTTTTTAACTTTGCAGACCTTTTTCATACTCAAAACAGACACATTGCACATAGAAAATTTCAAAAAGTGTGATAGGTCCTCTTTTAAAACAGAAAATATGCTTTAAACAAAAATCCAATTATAAATTTAACCAAAATTTAATTTAAGAAACTAAAGATCGCCTAAATATTGTGCATCCCGCATTGAAATGTATTAAGTAAAATCAAAATGTAATGCATGTGATGTGACTGTTCATCAATAATGCTTTTTTAATTACTTATATGCAATATAAGAATCATACAGTATGTACTGTAAATGCTAAAATGAATATAGTACTTTACACAAAAAGATTCACATGCATTTTAGGAATATTTTCTTTTTGAAATTAGCTTCTCACTCAGGTCTACCTCATGTCAATATGTACACAATTATTTTGTTATATTTGATAAAAGAGAGTGATTTGATGGAATGATGCTTGTGTAATGTGAATTAGATTTGTTCCTGTTTGTCTGGTGCAGCTCTGAAGGACTCCAGCAAGCGATCCATAAACAATGACTGGAAAATCGAGCTGCCAGGGGAGTTTGAGCTTGCTGGCACCACAGTCCGCTATGTGAGGAGAGGACTGTGGGAAAAGATGTCTGCCAAGGGACCCACTAAGACTCCACTCCATCTCATGGTAAAAACATTAGGTCATAACATCCACCTTTCTCTTTCTTAGCTCTTTACCGTCTTTCACACGTTTCGTGATGCAGTGTGCTTTTAAACTCAGCGTAAAATGGCATTCACTTCTCATTTTATTTTTAAGAAACACTGTAGGACGGGACATGGTTTTATCAGGAAATTTATTGAATCATGAACATTGAATGAAAAGTCTGTTTACTCGCCGTATGTTCACTTATGAGAAAGTGCACTTAACTGTATTTAATGTACACTAGTAGTGTACTTTAAATCTTAAAAGGTATATATTTTTTAAAAATTGAAACTGCAGATGTATGTTTAAGACACTTAAGTACACTTTGTATGTCAAATTTACCCCCGGATTCACAGACGAGGCTTAAACTAGTCCCAGACTAAAATGCATGTTTGAGCTGTTTTAACTGAAAACAAATCTCTTAAAATCTCTAAAAATATGTCTTAAAATTGTTTTGTCTCAAGATGCACACCAGTTTTTATTTAGTGTTTTTTTCTAAGGCACGTTTTAAAAAGCTACTTAAATGTCCTAATTGAACTAAGGGCTAATCCTGGCTTAATCTAAACCCTGTCTGTGAAACCAGGTTTTAAATCCTTGTTTTAATTATAGAAGCAATTATGAAACTACGTATAAAACTATGGTCAACAAAGCACTTAAAAGCTCAGATTTGCATTTAATTTAAATGTAAACTATAATATATTTTTTATTTCATTGTATAATTTAATTGCAATCCTTTAAATTCAGATAGCATGCAATTCAATTTCCGAAAATGTTACATTCAGTCAACACTGAAGTATATTCTTTTAAAATATTAATTCGATAATAAGTTCTTTTTTAAAAAGTATACTAAGTGCACTTCTTTTTCACAAGGGTTGTTCCAAACTTATTTTGTTTTTTTCCATGGAACACAAATGGACAAATATGAAGGACATCCATTCAGACATGAGAAGTGAATTAAATTTTTATCTACTTCTGGTATATTATCATGATTTCAGTAGACGTATAGCCTGGTTAAAACCAGACCATTCTCAGTTGTAACTGAGTTAGGGTCTGGCAAAGCGTCATAGAGAACCCATTTCCAGAGGGGCGTCACCAACGGACGTCGCTCAAATGCCTCTGGATAGACCGATAGACCTAAAACCAATCAGAGCGATGAAGGAGATGACGTATGCAGAGCAACGGAGAAACATCTCCTGAGTGTTGTTCTTTGCTCCGGTTTTAATGGAACACTCCATCGTTTTTTCATAATTTTTAAACTATGTTATTCCCTTAACTAAGACGAGTTGATACATGCCTCTCTCGTCTCAGTGCGTGCACTCAATCGCTCTGGCACGCCGTGACACTTTGATACTGACAGCCCAGCTCGTTCATTAGAATCCAAACAGAGATTAAGTTAGAAGCAATCAAACACCTCCACGTTTTATTTTGTCACCATACTTGATCGTGTAACTACTTGTGTAACTGTATTTAAATAGAGAAACCGTGGAGGTGTTTGATTGCTTCTAACTTCATCTCTGTTTGGATTCTAATGAACGAGCTGGGCTGTCAGTATCAAAGTGTTGCGGCGCGCCAGAGCGATTGAGTGCACGCACTGAGACGAGAGAGGCATGTATCAACTCGTCTTAGTTAAGGGAATAACATAGTTTAATATGAAAAAAACGGTGGAGTGTTCCTTTAACAAAAAGGAAACGTTCAAATCGCTTAAAACAGACGCGATAGCTGATTCGAACGAGTGATGTTCCATGGCGGCATCCATCTTTGTAATGTACAAAATCTGCTTCACAGTTGCTGCGCTGTCGTCATCATGTAAAGCCCGCCCCAACGTTTCTGATTGGGGCCTCGATTTCGGCGGATTGGAAATGGGCTTTTGCCAGACTAACTTGCAGAGCAAATCTAAAATTGCCGGAAGGTGTCTGGGTTTTCCCAGGCTAGTAGACTTATGTAATGTAATGGAATGGAATTTTTGTAAGGTTTTTTTTTTTTGAGTGTCGCAGATGGTCACTATGATCTCTATATGGAAAGAGCTGCATGAAGCTTCATCAAAAAAATTTTTTTCCTTTTGTGTTCCATGGAAAAAATAACTGCATGAGTTTGGAACAACATGAGGGTGAGTAAATAATGACAGAATTTTTCATTTTTGGCTGAATTTTCACACTTTAAGAAAATAAATGGGGGCAATTTTGATTTCATGCTGACTGTAACTGCCATGTTTTCCATGTTTCTAGTTGATTTAAAATATAATTATAGCATATTTGTCTTCATTATGAACGACTTCATGATTAGCACAACATGTGATTTTATATTTGAAAAACATGGCAGCCTGCTAATCCAAAGCAAATACATAAAATGAATGGAAAACACATCACGTAAAATGTTTTGAAAGCAATAATGCAGATGTTTTTGGGATGGAGCCACTGCTAAACCTGAAGTCTTCACTCTCATTGATGTCTAGAGCTGCTTTTCCACACCATCTGTCTACAAAAGACATGAAATGATTTCATCATCACAACGCGAAAACAGCTCGATGCAGCACGATGCACCACAGCAGAAAGCTTTTTTTTACGCTTTTAATTTTGTATTTTTCTTTTTTGTAATGATTATAAAAGTAATTCAAAATGTTAATTGTAATCATTAGTAATTATTTTATTTATTAATTTAGTGAGTATTTTAGTAATTACTTTTTCATTTTAATCTCACCCAAACAATAACTTTCTGTCCACTACTCATCCATTATGATCCACTACTCTTATTGTACACATTTACATTTGTACATTTGGAAGAAGCTTTTTATCCAAAGAAACTTGCATTGGATTCAAGGTACATTGCAAAAAAATATTTTCTTCTTCAGTATATTTTGTCTTGTAATTAAAAAAAAAATATATTAGCCATTTATATCAATGGGATTCGGAGATGATGGCCATAATACTTATATTGTTGACCAAAGGGAGCCACAGGATAACAAATATTTTTAGATCTCATAGTTTAAAGTCTGTGTACATGGTTCAATAGATTGACTTGTAGTTAAAAATTCATTTTAATTTCATAAAGGCTAATATAACCAGCTTGCAAAAAAAAGAAATAAAGTGTAATGCTTATAGATCTTTCAATGTTAAAATAACTTTTTTGTCAAGATTAATCTTTGTTTTTGTTCCTACTTTCCCCTGTGCGAAGTTCATGTTTACTTGGTTGCCATAGTTTCTATGCCCTTGTTTTTCAGCATGGTTTCTGATCAGTTCATTGATTACATATTGATTCACCTGTGTCTAGTTTAGTGCCTCATTTTCTATTTATACCCAGTTCAGTTCAGTTCTTTGGTGTTGCCTATTGATTGGTTGGTGTTTAGTGCTCCTGTGGTTTTTCCTGGGCCTTCTTGTGCCAGAGATTTTTTTTTTTTATGTTGAGTAAAAGAACTGCTGTATTTTTAAGCATCATGTTTTCCTCTCTTCTCTCACTGACCCTTGACATTTATATATCCTAATAATGTTGAAAATATATGTCAAGTAAACAGACAAGATTAATTATATTGCTGTCAACTTAAAATGGAGACTATTTTATTTGTTATTTCCATCAATTCATTCATCTATTCTTCAAACCAATCGGGAGTCCATCCCACAGACAGAAATATATTAAATTATTAAAATGATTTTTGCAGACTGAAATAAGTGATTTCCTCACTTGTCCCTTTTGACACAAGCATCTATTGCTAACTTGCTTCATCAAATCCAAACTATCATCCAAATGGGCCATTTATGCTTGGACCCGGATTATTGCTGTTTGCGGCTATATTTCTAGATTAGCATATTACTGCTCATTATCGAATGAAACCCAGTCCTCTAATCCTCTAATTCAAGCACGTTGGTTCAGTTAATATCTCCTTGAAGCTCTTTATGATGAAGAGAATAGACTTGTAATCTCCATTCCCTCACAGTCACCAAGAGTTTAAAGCAAAAAGGTTTGTTTAGTCCGGAGAGCTAGAAGGTGTCTTGAGAGAGATCTCTAATTAGTATAATGAAGCAGTGAAGCAGGCTTTAGAAGATGCTTTCCTCACAGACGTCCTCTGGCACACAGATGCTCCACTTCAAACGGTCAGAGTGTTTTCAGAACCATTTAGAATATTTGAGCTAAATGTGCCTCTGGTCAGCTTTGGAGCTTCTGATCGAGTTTTTTTTGTCTGACCTTGAATAACTAAATAGATGCAAAATACTCCAAATTAGGTGAGAAAAAATCTGTAGTGTGCACAGGGCTGGATAAACCAATATGAGCATTTAGGCCTTTGGGCCAATCTTGTGTATATTTACTTACAGTTTCAGTGGCACGTGGTGGTATTAAAACATAATTCCTTTCTTTTAATTGTATAATGCAGTGATTTGAAGTTGAATCTCTCAAAATCTGAAATTCGAAAGTCATATGTACTCAATTCGAAAGGAGAAAAGAAAGAATGATATATTTTGCATAAGGAAAATAAAGACCTTTTTGGACATTTTTGATCAATACGATTTTCTTTTTTTACATTTGACATTATTTTGTTGTATGCTGATTTAAATGATGGATTTATTACAGAAAATGTGTTTAATTTTTATGAATGGCCTTAAAAAAATTGTTTTAAATAATTTTACTTGTGATTGTGGGGTGAAGTGTGACTTGGACATTTACTCGCTGTATATTTTGTGCATCTGCTGTTGGCGGACTTGTTGGGTGTTTTAAATGTACTTCTACCTGTTTGGATGTGTTCTTTTGTGTGTAGTTTCATTCATGTCATTAGCCACAGGCTGATAGGAAGACAGCTCTTTTTGAGAGGCTGTTAACCTCCACAGTCTGCACAGTAAGTGAGGAAAATGGCCATGAGATGGATCTTGTGATAAAGAAAAGGGTGTGCTGGAGGCCAGAGTCTAGTCTTGTCCCTGGAAATGATTATGGGAATGAATGGAAGTGATCTCTCTTTCCTCATGGCATTTTGCTAGCCATTAAAAATCAGACCTTGCGCTTGTTCACAGGTCTCTGGAGATGTACTATTTGGCCAAGAGTATGCAGACACCTTCTAATGCTTTTAAAGGTGCTCTAAGTAACTTTTTTAGCTTAACTGAACAGCTTCGGAGTCAGTGGAATTACTTATTTCGGGTTGAATGGTGGTGGTTTCGCACCCCCCTGGTGCCCGAGAGCGGAGAAATCCCACTTGCAACTTTGGGCCGGCGGCCTCGCCGTCAGGAAGTATCGCGTGATATCAGGTCTCATGATGTAACAAATTGCTTTACGGCACTGCACAAGTACACTATGCACGTACACGCACGTACACGCCCCCATTGTAAGTATCTTTGGAATAAACTGTGTTTAATTTCAATATAAAACAGTTTACGTACTTTACAGATATGAGTTGAAACACAATGGCCTACGTCAACGCGTCTGATAATAGGCAAGAAACATGTTGCACATATCATGATCGAGCTATAAAAAACGTTCTGATGTTTTCTTTGACAAGCAAAGGTAAACCGTCATTCTACCAGATGAACGTACCTGTATAGACCTTGCTAATATAACCTTAGACAAATTAGCCTATATTTATGTCATGCCCACTCTAAAAACAAAACAAAAAAAAAACACGAAAGCGGGTAGTTGGCCTCGTTCATATCGTTCGTTCCCGGTAAAAATACTAGTATGCATGACAACACAATAAAAATAAAAAAATCGCCATAAGTGGGCAAGAAAATATTGCTTTACTTACCTCGGTAGATATAACTGGTTTTGAAATCCGGTTCATGCTCAGCTAGGTTGACAGCTGATCAGCTGGGTTGCTCGTGGAGGGGGGAGGAACAACAGTTCGTTGTTACGACAGTGTGTTTGAAAGCATTTACTACCAGACGCTAGGGGGAGCTTCGTAGAGAAAAAACACTCAGGGCTACCTGGTGCCCCTTTAATTAACAACAGTTGTTTTTTCAGTTGATCCTGAAGGTGGTTTGTGGGGTTCATGGGCCAATTGCATAAACTATGTTAATTGAATAGTTCACTTTAACCAACTTGAGTGTGAGTAAATAATGATAGAGTTTTAATTTTTAAGTGAACTATTCCTTTAAGACTTTTTCGTAATAACTAGTCGGACCATCTAGTTAACCAAGGGATAATCAGTCTTACTTTTCAGATTCAAATTAGACCAGTCTACCTTTTTATTTTATTTAACTTCATTTAACAAGTTACATTAAAAAAATTACAACTTTGTAAAACTAGTCTAAGCAACCGGCCATATACTATGTATGTTAGTATACAGTACAACTAACAACTGGCCACAATATAGTTATTGCCAAAAGTATTGGGAAACCCCTCCAGATCATTGAATTCAGGTGTTCCATCACTTCCATGGCCAAAGTTCTATAAAATCAAGCACCCAGGCATCCAGACTGCTTCTACAAACATTCGCGAAAGAATGAGTCGCTCTCAGGAGATCAGTGAATTAAAGTGTGGTATCTTGATAGGTTGCCACCTCTGCAAGTCCATTCATGAAATTTCCTCACTACTAAATATTCCATGGTCAACTGTTAGTGGCATTATAACAAAGTGGAAGCAATTGGGAACAACAGCAACTCAGCCACGATGTGGTAGGCCACGTAAAATCACAGAGCAGGATCAGTGCATGCTGAGGCACACAGTGCGCAACTTTCTGCAGTGTCAATAACTACAGACCTCCAAACTTCGTCTGGCCTTCAGATTAGCTCAAAAACACTGCGTAGAGCTTCATGGAATGGGTTTCCATGGCCGAGCAGCTGCATCCAAGCCTTACATCAATGTGCAATGCAAAGTCACCAGATCTAAATATTCACATCAAACATCCTTTCATGAAACCAAGAAATGAGACCTAAAATTTCACTGCCTCTCCCCACAGCCTCTCAAAAGTTTTGTATCCCCCAGGATACAAAAACATTTTTAGGGTTAAAGTTTCTGTGATGCAAAGCTGAATTTTCAGCATCATTACTCTAGTCTTCAGTCACATGATCCTTCAAAAGTCATTCTGATTTGACGTTTTGCTGCCTAATTCTTTGTGGTAACTGATACATTTTGTTTTTCAGATTTCTTTGATGAATAGAAAGTTCAACAGCATTTATTTGAAACTTTTGTAACATTATAAACGTCTTTACCATCACTTTCATCAACTTAAAGCATCTTTGCTGATTAAAAGTATTATCTTGGACCAAACTGAACGGAAACATCCTGAATGCTCTTCGTCTCATTTTTCTCCCAGGTTCTGCTGTTCCACGATCAAACGTACGGGATCCACTATGAGTACACGGTTGCCCTGAACCATTCGCAGGAGAACAGCAGCGATTCAGTAAAGGAGCCAGAGCACATGCACCTGTGGACTCACAGCAGCTGGGAGGACTGCAGCGTGCACTGCGGAGGAGGTCAGTGCCAGCTGTTACCCACAATCCCTCTGGGGTGTTCATTTCTTATTACCATTTGCAGTTATTCTCATGAGTATTAGAAGCTGATCAGGAAAGTTTCCAGTTCTCTTAAAGGTTTCATTAAATTCCATTTCAGCCTTGGCCTTAAGCTGTTAACGTGTACGCCTGCTGCCCAGCTGTCTTTCTGCGATACCGTGTGACTGTTATGGTCAGCACAGCTGTGTGATTATATCTAGCAGGTTAAAGCCCCAAAAATAATAATTACTGCTATGAAAAGAGAATGAGGGAGATCTCAGACTAACTATATCAGTGCTAATTGACTCGCAAAGGAATGTAACTTGCAGAAAGAGTCATTGTAGAGACGTTGTCAGTGTAAGTCGTCACATGTGGTGGAAGTGTTATTCACTTGAGACTAAACATGTCTTCTGTACGCATAAAATAACCCGACACTGAAGCATTTCTCATTTTCTAAGCCTGTCGGAGCATGACAGTTTTGCTGGTTATATTCACAAAACTGATAGCAGACAAACATTTATCTACAACATGCCGGCATGCAGTCTCATCTAAAATGGCTCCCAATTTAATGTTGATCTGCTTGTTTCTTTTAAGTGGTTATTACTTACTAAGGGCTGAACGAGAAGTGTCATTGTCTGCGAGAAGTGTTGCATCAGCATTTATATTTGCACACAATAACAGATGAGTAGAAACATAATCTGTTTCTAAAGCAATTTTTATGTTTTACTTTTAAATAATGTGTGCTGCTTTGGGTTTTTTAAGGGCATTTCATTCTCTGTGACGAATAGAAAAGCTTTAGGTTTTCAACATAAGCTGAAAATCAGATTCTGGCCTGAAAAAGCTGACAAGAGATTTGCTGTGCCTGTTTTTGGAAACTTCTAGACACGTTTATGAAATAGTTGCTGCTTTGTGGTCAACATCGTTCCTTAATAATAGGAGGCATAACTCTCTTCATAACTTATAACTAGATGTCGTCTTTACTCGCTGTTTTACTGTACTGGGGTGAAAGTGTGTTGCCCTGGAAACCATTGTTAAGGGGCTTTAGGAGTGAGACCAGTTTGAAAGTGTCATGCCCATTCAAACTAATGAGCCCCCTCTGATTTTTGGAGGCAAAGTTAGTATTGTAGCTTTATGTATGGTCACACACTTGCAGGTGTCATTATATTATTATTAACAATTGACCAAAACCAACCTAAAATGAAGTTTTATCACCAGAGAATGTCAGAGATTTGTCAGACATTAGAATGGCCACATCTGAGGCAGTAAGTGCACTGCATCATGGTTTCATCAACTTAAAGGTTACAATGTTTATTGTAGCTATGTAGGCGTTCAGTTTTTCCTGTCGTTTACATTTGCCCAAAAAGTGCTATTCACAGGCTGTATTGGCTATGATGGCAAATACAAGACTAAGACTCTCTTTTCTACTCAAATACATAAAACACTAGCCTTTACAAACGTTGTGTTTTTTTAGTAAAGAAAACACTTTACTTATTCTTACAACCAGTTCTTTATTTACCCTTGGACTGCAAAGAACCAGAAGTGTGCAGCACTTCATTCTAAATGGAGGCGGGTGGAGCTACTGTATGAGGTTTTGGGGATCAGTTTGAGGATCCACTGAAGTTACGAAGTTTAGTCAAGCTCTTTTCAGTATGAAGTTCTATTCAAGCTTTTGTATAAAGCAGGGTTCCTCAGATCCAGTCCTGGGGGGCTTCTGTTTGACCACTCACCTATCTGCAATTTTCTAACTCTGAAGACCCTGATTAGCTGGTTCAGGTGTGTTTGATTAGGGTTGGAAATAAACTCTGCAGGGCAGTGGCCCTCTAGGACCCGATTTGAGGAACCCTGCAAAGTATAGGGGGGAAAAAGTAACAAAAATAATGTTAATAACCTGTATTTTTTCTAATCTAACTGAGGGAACACAGTTGAAATGTTAAAATAGTGCATCTGCATGGAGTAAACCGATTGATTTGTTTGTTTGTTTGTTTTAAACCCTGTTCTGTTCTATAACCTGAGTTTCTTAGCTGTTTACTGCCTTCTAAGTGCAAGTTTTATATTTGCACGGTGCTATAAATGCATAGCACACACACTATGTAAAATGGTAAATTTTTTATTAGATTTAACCATTTTTATCTTTTTTTTTTTTTTAGTATTAAATTAAATATACACCAATGCTCAAAAGTTTGGGTTTTTTTTTGTTTTTTTTTTTAAAGAAGTGTTGTACACTTACCAAGGCTGCATTTATTTGATCAAAATAAATACAGTAAAATACAGTAATATTGTGAAATATTACAATTTAAAACAACTGTTTTCTATTTGAATATGTTTTAAAATGTCATTTATTTCTGTGACGCAAAGCTGAATTTTAAGCATCATTACTCCAGTCTTCAGTGTCACATGATCCTTCAGAAATCATTCTGATATGCTGATTTTCTGCACAAGAATAATTTCTTATTATTGAAAACAGTTGTGCAGCTTAATATTTTTGTTGAAACTGTGATACTTTTTTTCCGAATTCTTTGATGAACATAAAGTTCAAAAGAACAGCATTTATTTGAAATGGAAATCTTTTGTAACATTAATGGCTTTATTGTTGTCAGCGTTGGTTCCTGAAGAGATGAAACAGGATCTAAATAAGTGCAGCAGTCTTTATTTAGAAATAAACTCAAATCTTCACAAAACAGAATCTCAGGAACAGGAACAAGATCAGGAACAGAACAAACAACTTAACAAAACATAAACCTGACCGACACACAGGGCTTAAATAGACAAAACAATCCAATCAAAGAAATTTGAAACACCTGTGACAACTAAATCAAACCATTTGTAACCTAGGAGACTAACAGGCTGGGAACCAGAGGATGACAGGACTAATTAACAGAGCAAGAAACCCAACAGACATGAACAGAACAGAAAAGGAGATCAAAAGCAAACTCTAAACATGACCAAACTCAAAACGTGACAACTGTCACTTTTGACCAATTTAATGCATTCTAGCTCTTGTATGGTATAATGTAAGTATATTTGTAGTCAACATTCCACTCGACTCCATCTTTCAGTAGAGTTTGGTTGGCATGTTGCTAAGCTTTCATCAAGCATGGTTCTATAATAAGAATAAAAATTGTTAGTTTGTAACTAGATTTTTATATCGGCATTGTTTATTGATAAAAGACATTCCACAGTGACTTTTTTTGCAGTGAGCTCATTGCAGTGCATTGTAGGATTGACTTATCCATGACATGTGATGCTGCTTTACAACAGGAACAGGCTTTGCATCTGGGACACCCATATGATGCCTAAAATGCTGACTAGGTACTAGGCAGCACACTTTTTGGAGCAGAACTAGTCTCTCTTTCTCTTAGGCTGCCCTTCTCCGCTCGCTGCTCTGAGGAATTAATCTCGGTTTCTGACTGCTCGTGGTTTTTCTTGGCAAACGTAGAACAACACAAAATTAATGACATGGCTAATCCTACAGTCTGGCATGCCGCCACCCTCTGAAGCAACAACAACATTAAGAATTCACAGCAAATTAAAGGTCCCGAGCAAATTCACTGCCGAGTTGGTGCTTCCCCCAACGGCTAATTTGGTCTTGACCAAACACCCCCTACTCCATAGACGACCACAAGGAATAACCTCGTATTGTTATCTCTAATTAGAAATGTTTTGTTCTGCAAATACCTGAAATCAGACATGGCTGGTTAGGAGGTCAAAGTGGACCAGACAGGATCATATGGTGAAGGCGCTCACACGTGCCAGAGAAAACACTGTTTCTCCTGTTGTGGTTAAACACCCCCAGAACAGAGTTACTGCAGTGCTTGCCAGAGCCCTCGACGCAATCCAAACATTAACATCCTTAGTGGATTGTTTGTAAACTCGTGCAGGTGTCTCAAAGCAGCCATAAAGATTATTATTATTATATAACCATGCTTTTTTTTCTTTTAGGAAAGTTTGAGCAGTTGGTTATGACATCTAAATCAACTGCTATAGACAGACAATTATTTATTAAGTTATTTGTTATAAATAGTGAAATATATAATATATAAAATAGATAACCGCCACGTTAATGTCTTGTTTAGTTTAGTTTAGTTTGCATCGTTTTCCCTGTCACCTTTTGCCTGTTCGTAGTTTGTTGAAATGGTTTCTGATTGAGTTCTGCACCTGTTTCTTCTTCCGTTGATCTGTGTATTTAACCCCTCAGTTAATTCTGTTCATGGTTCAGTGTCGTCAATGTTAATATGTAGTGTGTTTGGTTATTCTTGGTGTTTATTAAAAGTATCTAACGCTCTTTCTGCATCATGCATCCATTTTTTTATATTATTAAATACTATTTATATATTATTCATTTATTAAGCATTGGTGTTTTTATTAGAACTATAATTGAATGTTGCATTAATGTAGTGTGGGTACATTACCTATTTACTGTGAGAGTTATTGTTAAAAAAAATTGATGTTTTTATTATATTTACCATGATCAAGGCATGACTGACACAATGCCTCTTGTATCAAATTTCTTTAGTTTTCAAGACATGCATAATAAAAATAAGTACTCAAATTAATTTACAACTGTATTGTAAACCCTGAGTGATTTTTTTTTTTCTTTTAATTTATGTCTAAGAAAATGTTTTGTTTTGTTTTGTTTTGTTTCAGGAGAGAGAAGGACTGTGGTGTCGTGCATGAAAATAGTTAACAAGACCATGACTCAAGTAAACGACAGCTACTGTCAGGTGCAGAACAAACCTTCACCTCAAATCCGCTCGTGCAACATCCACCCCTGCCAATACAGGTACCAGCTACACCAAAATAGAGCATTTTACCTGATGTGTGTGTGAGCTGTGCATTTTTGTGATGTCAGCTTACACAAAACAGAGCCTGAGTTTTGAGCAGAGCCTGGGTCTCCTCTCTTTTTCCGGATTCAACAAACAAATTGTGGATAATGTTCCCAACAAATCCACACAGGACAAAAGACATCCAAACATAATATGAAACCTATTCTGTTGCCGTCATCTCTATACAGATGAAAGCCGTGAAAAAACTTGAGTAATGATCCTTGAGGAAGAACATGCATCAGAGAAATGATTCTTGGCAATTAGCTTTACAAATGATATACATTTGTCCCGGGAATACGTATCCTCTCATTAAACTCAAGAATCAATATATATATAATCTCTCTCTCTCTCTCTCTCTCTCTCTCTCTCTCTCTCTCTCTCTCTCTCTCTCTCTCTCTCTCGCTGGTTAGTTTATTAAAAGTTTGACCTTTTCTTTTGATGCAATTGAATCTTTTAAATGTCAATTGCAGATTATTGTTTTTGTTTTTTACCCATACTTCAGATTATGTTAGCTTGCAGTAGTGTCAAAATTGAATAAAAACATGTACTGTATAATGTCATAAAATCAGATTGCTCTGATTCTAAAAAGCTGTTTCTTTATCTGTAGCTTTTCAATGTGCAAATATGTCTCGCATTACACACTTTAGAGGAGATGTGATGAAAAATATTGATGTGAAGCTGTTGATTCCGTGAAGTTCAATTGAGTGAACAGGAGATAATTATCATGCTTAAAGAATTATAACTTCATTTGTAAATTTTTCTTGATCTAACAGTACAGGCCTGTTCACACCAAGAATGATAAATATAATGATAACCATAAAAGCATCCACACCAATGGACGATAATGTTATGTTTATTCTAAGCAGGGTATACATTTCAATATTTTTTATTGTTTATGAGCTGAAAAAAAAGTGATTCCATCAATATTGTTCCTCTATGCCACTACTGTTACAGTTTTGTTTTGGACTGCGAGTTATGGGTTATGGTTATAGTTACCGCTCTTGATGTAAATGGATCTTAATTCAGTATTTAAATCATGTAAAAATATATAAAAAGTTGTCAGCTGGATTTTTGCAGCTTCTGAGGAAAATTTAAAAAGAGAAATTCTCAGTGGTTGCTAGGTGGATGCTTATTGGTCCATTCTGATCTCTTGATATGGCACATGTGGCATTTTCCCCCACTTTTATTGTCCACCAGATGTAAGTGTCACTTAGAAAAGTAATTGCACACCTCTTTTTCTGTCTATAACTGCAAAATTGGTTTTGGTGCTTGTAAGAATGAGATCTAATTGAGTGTTGGACAGAACAGCTTTCTGTAGGTTTCCAGATGTCTCGCTGTCATCTTTCATTGTGTCGTTTAAGCAGTTTATAAAGACAGCTCTGTTTTTATTCTCTTTTCATCTGTTGAGATTTTCTGCGCATAAATCACAAGTTCATTTCATGACCACTTATGTGACAATAAAGATAATCATCTGTTATATTCAGTCATACTGCAAACTGATGCTTAAATATATATAAAATAAAATAAAATAAAATATATATAATAAAATATATTTTATTATGTTTCCTGATTAAAGGATTTGGTCAATTGTAGCATATGGTGTGGGTGGTATTATTCATCACATTACAGAAGTAATGTGTAATGGGTTGTACAGGGTTGCAAATGGCTTCACACATTGACTTTAAGTACTTGTATCAGTGGCAGTGTATCAGTGTCTTCTCTACCTTTTCTGTCCCTCACAGGTGGGTCACTGGCGCTTGGACGCAGTGTTCAGTAACCTGTGGTAAAGGCTTGCAGCAGAGGGAAGTTGGCTGCGTGTATCAGCTGCAAAATGGCACATACATTCCCACCAGAGACCTGTACTGTCTCAGCTCCAAACCAGCTGGCGTACAGCACTGCGAGGGACGCCACTGCCTCACCGTGTGGGAGGCCTCCGAATGGTCCAAGGTCTGAGCTCAAGTCAGCAGACATTATTTAAATACCACGTCATGGACAACAGGATTGTGCTCTTGCTTTTGTGAAATACATCTGATCTACCGTTTTAACATATTTTAAGAGGCCCAGAAATGTGGGTGGCCCTTTATAAAACAGGGTGGGCAAAGTGAGTCCCTCTACGATCACAGAGTTTCAGTATGAAAACTACACACCAAATTACCAAGAAAAAAATATAACTCAACACAGTTTCAAGTTCAAAGTTTCAAAACGGCAAACAACAACTTCCCACAAAAAATGTCCACGAACTTAAGTTCTGTTGCTGCTTTAAATTAAGTATAATCAAATTGGATGTACAAGTAATTTAAACTAAAACTGACTTAAAAAAATCATGTTGAAACTCGTAACTTTTTTTACAGTGAATTAAAAAAACATTAAAATGGCTCTTCCTTTTTCTGTCAAGTATGTCAGTAGAAATATTATATGAATTTATGTTTAGAATCTTTTAACTATAAATATTGAGAAAATGTTTGCACTCTTTGCCTTGCACTCTTGCAATATTAGTCTGAGACGACAGAATTGTCTCTGTCAGTTCGCATTAAAGGAATCACACAGATTCATTGCTACCCTTGGTTTCTTTCAACATTTGTGTACTGCGTTTTTAGAATGCTGCTAAAGATGTGAGACAGGAACACAATGGTCAAAAACGTCCGTCTTGCGCATGTTTTCTTAGAATAACAATAGAAAAGCTGTTCAATAGAATTCAGAAACACATTCTGTATGAATGGCTCCTTATGATGTTAGAATGAGCATATATGATGTTAGATATAAAGCCCCTTTTATGAGACACATCCTGTACCATTGGACTTAAATGTTTTCTGAGGTCACCTGAAATGTGCTTGTGTCTGTGTGGCTTTGTCCTGGCCTATGGAGGGCACTGTGGTCGTTTTTCAGCCTCTGCATTTCATCTCAGATCTTCATGTTGTTGATATTTAAGCACTTCATTAGAGTGGATTCAGTCAGTGGAGAGAAGCGTTAGAGAGACTCCACAGGATGTCTGTTTTAATGACCAGCACTCTTCCCATCTCTTGCTTATGTCTTAATTTATCTCCATCCTTCTTTGCACCCATTTACTCACTTATTTTCCTCATGTTATACTCTGACTCGCTGAATTCTCCTTGTCTTTGTTTGTCCCAGTGTTCCTCTGAATGTGGTCGTGGCAGCAGAAAGCGGACAGTGACCTGCACCAATCCTCAGGGTCTCTGTGATCCCGTGTCTCGTCCCACAGAGGAGGAGATGTGTGAGGATCACTCCAAATGTTACGAGTGGAAAACCGGTGAATGGTCTAAGGTAGGGTGAGCAAACAGTCAGAAGTCGATATAGAAATGAAATTTTAAAAGTCTGGGTCAGTAAGAGTTTTTTTTTTTAAATAAATTGATACTTTTATTCAGCGAGGATGCATTAAACTATTTAAAAGTTAAAGTAAAAACATGTATAATATTGCTAAATATTTCTAAATTAAAAACTTTCTTTTTATCAAAAAATCCTAAAAAAAAAGCACATCATGATTTCCACAAAATCATTAAGCATCACAATTGTTTCCAATGTTGATAATAAGAAATGTTTCTTGAGTAGCAAATCCACATATTAAAATGATTTCAGAAATGATCATGTGACACTGAAGACTGGAGCAATAATGCTAACAATTCAGCTTTGCTGTAAAAAAAAATCACTTAACAGCCACTTTTGCGTAAATATGTATACAAATTAACAACGTCGTCGCCATGACAAAATTTAAAACAACATTGATTTAAACAGTTTTGCAGCTCAAATAAGGCACACATTTTAGCTGAGACTTATAGAAACATAAGCTTCACATTTCTGCTATTTAAATCCTCCAAACACTGTCCCCATTCACTTCCATTAAACGCACATCATTGCTTTTTTTAAACAGAAATGAGGGATAATTAATTTATATATATGGTAATCAGCATTTTTCTACAAACGCTTTCAGTTGAGCTTAACTTGTGCTGAACCCGAAGTATTCCTCTTCATAACGCATCCTGCATCTGTCCAGAGATCTTCAGCTGAATCAGTGTTTGTTGCATTGTCACATGTGATGCATTAGGGCTGTCACTGGCTACCTTGCGTCAGCCCCAGTGGAGCTGACGGCTGCGGCCCAGGGTCGGCATCATGCCTATAAAGCAGCATCTGTCTCGTTCCTTCTTCCTCCTGAGGTTGGCGTTCCTCAGTAATGAGCTCTCGCCATCTTAAACTGCAGCACTATGATAATGGTGTGTCTGCACTATGGCTCAAGTGCACAGGGTGGAAGTAAACTTTTGTCGTTGGACATTTGGAAATAATGCTCATCCAATTTATATCTTTCCTTATCCAATGTTGACATAGGGTCGTCGATGGTCAATATAACGCTGTTTACACTAGAAGATGTAGTTACTGAAATGTAAACTAATGGTAATAGTTATAGTCTGCTATGGGTGCACAGGTGTTTTGTCTCCTGTATTTTATCATGGCTAGAATTGCTGAAAATGTATCAACCAGATTTCTAGGTGCAAATTTATGCATTTTATAAAATAAAAATAAAACCAAGAAATGTTATTGCTTCAAGCAGCAATTATCAGGGTCAAGTACTGGAAGGGCAGCAAGTGTTTTGCTTTTATTTGACTTTACAGATTTTTGATAAATTGGAGGCACTGGGGACAATGGATTCCATTGCATGCATTTTTTCATGATGTAACGCATTGACAAGATACAAGATCAAAGCTACATCATGAGTTACATTTTTATATCAAGTTTGTTTATTTATGTTGTTTATTGGAGAATAGGGAATTAAATTCTCTTTGGACATTCAGGTTTAGGCAAAGGAGAATAACAAATAAACTGTTTCTGATATCATTCAAAATGGCAGACAGTTCATATAACAGAACTTGATATATTATAAACTCTGCAATATTAAAAAGGAAGCTAAATCTACATCATAGTAGTATTATGAGGTTTACACTTGTACATTTTATATGCGTTTTTACCTTATACCTATTTAATAAGAAATTCCTCTGATATGCACACACGATGCCAATGGCGTACCTTGCTATTTTTAAATGGTTTTGCAATCTGCATTTATTTGATAAAAATACAATAAAAACAGTGATACTGTTACATAAATATTATTACAGTTTAAAATAACTTTTGTATTTGAATGTATTGAACAGTCTTCAGTGTCACACGATCCTTCATAAATCATTCTGCATGCTGATTTGCTGCTCAAGATCACTGCTTATTATCAATAGCTGCTTTTTCATCATCGAACCAAACCATCGGTATGTTGCTTAACCGTTCTATCCTGTGCCGAACTGGCCCGGCCGATACGGATATGGTTTCATTTTCTACTGTGGGGTTGATAATAGAGCTCTTTGGAATGTAATATAAATGTGTCAGTCGTTGCCTTAATACCGCTAGAGTTTACAGACGATATGAGATAGTGAATAGTAAATAGTGACCGCCTTATGGTTGTTTATTATCTTGTGTAAACTTCTCTCAAATAGAGCGCTTGGCCAGCTTCAGAGAAACTGGGAGCAAGGCATCATACAAGTGACCAATCCTGAGTGGCGACGTCTCACACATTCTTCTAACGCACACTTCCGGGCCGAGAATGGTTTGTAATCATGCCGTGCCGAACCAAGCTCAAGTGGAAATATAACCGTAACCGTTCCTTACCATTCTTAGAATGATCGGCCCGACAGTGGAATATTGGCTAATGCTGAAAAAAAATGTTGTTTTGCTGCTTAACATTTATATGGACACTGATATATTTTTTTTAGGATTCTTTGAAAAGAAAGTTCAAAAGAACAATTTATAATGTAATATTTCTATTTAAAAAATAAATGTCTTTACAGCTTTTTTATCAATTGAATGCATCTTTACTGCATAAAAATATTAATTTCTTTAAAAAAAATGGTACTGACCACAAACTTAAATGGTAGTGTATGCGAGGTAGCACTACAGCCAATCGTATTCAGTTCACCCTCTGTTCCAGTATCCAACGCTCACTTTTCACAAGCCAGTTAACAACTCATGACTGAAATCAAGTGCCATGTCATGTTCAATTAGCCCTGAACACAGTAAAGTCAGTTGTAATTTCCATTTCGTGCTAACTAAAGTTTTATTTTTGATGCATGCTCTGTGTTCATTTTTGTAGCAATATTACATTGCCCTGTATGACTTTCAAGACTCAACAACAAATTGGAGCATCATGATGTGTTGTAGGTTCCTGTTTGGGGTTTATGTTTCCCTTTGAGCTTCACCTTACCATCGTCCCCCATCAGAGGCCACAGATGTTGAAGTTGTTTGAGATGTTGGCTTGCTGAGACGTTTGAAGGTTGTGCCTCATAAGGATTATGTTTCAGACTTGAGGGTCTGCGGTTGGGCCGAATGGTGGGATTGATTTTTGGTGAAGGCGTGAGAGTCTGATCTCAACTTCACGCCTAAGATTAATTTTGCATTAAATGTTTCTTTTGCATTTTATCACTGCCTAAAAAAATATGATTAAATCATAGCATGGCCTGTTGTGGTTTACTGCTTATTTCACGTGTCCAGAGGCTCTCTATTCACTATACAAGGCTCTGCAAAAATTGTTTGTGAAGCCGGCCATAGCGTTTTTGGGGCAGAATGAGAGGAAAATAGATTCTCTCATTAGTGAGACGTTGGTGCAGAAAGCATCTGATATTTCTGCGTGTGTCATGTATTTATGTAAAGAGCAGATGTTCCCTCTGTAGACCTCTTCCTTTTCATTTCAGTGATCTGCAGCTTTCTCAGTGAAAGACGAGCTACTATCACACCAGAAACTGAACTAAACTGGAAAACATTTAGTGTGAATTTACTGCACATACTTCAGTCATTTTTATAGTAGTATTTCTATCATTTATTACTACCACGACCGTATCCTGTGAAAGTGACGTGAAGGCCAAGTATGGTAACCCATACTCGGAATTTGTCCTCTGCATTTAACCCATCCAAGTTAATGCACACACATTAGGAGTAGTTAGTAGTGAGCACACAGACACACTGCAAACCGTGATACACACAGTTGGCAGCCATTATGCTTTAAGCGATTAGGGGTTAGGTGCCTTGCTAAAGGGCACCTCAGTCATTTCCTGCCCGTACTGGAATCGAACCAGCAACCTTTGGGTTACCAGTCAGACTCACTAGCCATGACTGCCCTACTGTGACCTCACAGTAAACAGGACGTGACTGTGAAGTTATGTGTGCACTGTATGTGCTTTATAGCAATCTCTTGTATACTGTATTTATAGATTGACTGTGAGATCTTAAGTATTGTGCTAGTGTTTGGAATTCCCAAAATGCACTGCAGCAGGGGTTATTTTAGTATTATTAAAAATTAAAAATGTATTATTTAGATTCATATTTTGAATGAGCTGTTATTTTGTTATTGTGCTTTTTATATTTCTCTTTAGTTATAGTTTATTTATATTTCAGTTTTTTTTTAGTTTAAATAATTTAATTCAAATTAAATCTATTTTATTTCAATTTGCTTGCCAAGACAACATTTCTCATTTTTGATTATAGTATGTTTTGTAAGTTTTCATCTAATTTAATACACTAAGAAAAAACATCCATATAATGTCCTGGCAGAAAATGACCAGTACCTTGTCCATTAACTGGCATTTATAGGCATTTCCTTCAACCCCAAAACTAAACACAATGAAATGACTAATTCAAAATACAGGTAAAATAATACAGAAAATTCAGAAAACAATACAGAAAATTCCTTCACATTACCTTTGTGACGTATTTTTTACGAATATTTCTTTGGGCCAGTTCACACAGAACGTGTTTTTGCTGTTACATAGAACAGTTGCAGCATATGATGGGAGACTTAAAGTCACTAATTACACTTTTAACACTATTTTACACTATTCTAGTTATGTCAGATTATTCAGATATTCCAAACTTTTAGTTTAGATATGTTTTTAAGATATGTTAGATATGTTTTTCAGAACATTTTTTGAAGTAATGACTGCTGGCAAAATATTACAACCGGTAGACACTGATTAACACATGAGCATTTATTCGTATGACTGACACGGCTTGACTGAAAGGCCTCTGCTGAATAGAAATGGTCTATTTCGAGCAGGAAAATCATGCTTTTTTCAGTGTTTTGGCTGCTGTGCTCTTATCCGGGCGGTGAATGTCATCCCTTTTCAATTATGTGGAACACATTGTGTGTTTTGGCACAAAATGACACAATTACATATTTTATTTCTGAATGGGATGAGAGATTGTAACAAGGTAGGATCAGTCTGTGTTTGGAGTGCTCTTCACTTGTGTTAATATTGTGTTAATATTGCTGCATTTGTGTCTGCATCATGTCAGCTATATTTTTCTAATGCTAATGGGCATCCAGATAATAGAATTCAGGGAACATGAAATTAAAATTCACTCCAAAGGGAAAAATATATATTTTCTACATACTTTCATCAAAATGTGTGAACAACATTGGACCCCACTGATTTTCAGTGATTGTCTTCTCTGAAGTTTTTCAGTTAATAGAAAATCTTCTCAACTCTACCGTTCAACTCTACCGGAAAACGTTTGCCATTTTTATTAAAAAAAATTAAAGTAGCTTTTATTTTTATATTTTTCGGTTTTCATTCTAAATTTTTAATATTTCTATTTAGCTTCGAAATTTAATATTTATTTCAGATTTAGTCATTTTAGTGCTTAAATAGTGCTATAAAAAATCTGCTGTCCATTCTGCTGATAATGACATTTAGATGAATATGTAAATATGTGCTGTGTCCTTTCCTCTCAATAACAAAATAAACACAACAAAAATGACAGCAGTTAAGAAAGAATCTGATTTTAGCATTGTGGATATTTGCACCAACTCTGATTCAAAGGTAATTAAAATTACACTGTAATGATAGTCTGATTAAAGTATATTTGAGACTAGACTATATAGATCTGGCTATGTGAGAATATAGTTTCATTAATCATTTTTCTTTGCATGACACATTGGCATTAAAGTTCATAAGAATGGCTCTTTTGGCATTATCCTAAGGATTGTACAGGCGTACATTTCAGGTGTAATTGAATGGATGAGGTTCTCGGGAGCGTGCATAACAGTCACATCCAGAGACATCACATTTCATTGACAACCTAGGAAGTCGGGTAAGGTCTCGGTTTGAAGTTTCGTTACAACTGGTCACAAATTGGCAATACAAAAAGTGACACAGGTGTGACCTTGAGTGTAAAAGGGTATCTGTATTAGACATCATTTATCGTCCTCATTCTAGCCTAGTTTAATCTGGGGATCACAGTCTTGGGTGAGCATTGTACTCCTCTCGACCGAGAGTCTTTCTGCTGAGTCCTCGGCTCCCCAGGAAACCCATCTCTGGCCCTGGTGAGAAGCGACTTTTTGCCTGAGCTTTGCATCCCTTCTCACTGGTTGAACACTCCTATTCAGGGGTGCGTTTCCCAAAAGCAAAATTTGTGGATAATTAAGCTATATATATGCTGAAGTAAATTTCTGGAGTGTTAAAGATTAAAAGAAAAATAACAAGAACCGAAACCTGTGACCCTAAAAGCGTGATACGAACCGAACCGTGGGTTTTGTGAAACGTGCCACCCCTACTAACGACCCACAGCGCCTGCTGTGAGAGGTATGGCATGATATACTCCAACACGGTCTCAATCTCTGTCCGGCACGGGTAAATAGTTATAATGTTGAAGGTGAGGTACAATTCATATTTCTTTGTAATTTATTTAATAAAGTAATTTGAAAACTTTCTGTGAGACGTAATTTCACAAACACTGTGAGTGAATCACAGCGCACTCTCTTTCCCTCTCAAAATCCATAATGGCTTCACATCACCACATGACCACATCGCGTCTGCACTATAAGTGAGCTGCACTTTCAACACAGGAATTGTCGCTTGCACAATCGAGGCAGTGTCGCATCGTCACTAAGTTTAGAATTGGCACTTCAGTGAGCCGTTAAATGCTAACCAACAGTTCGCTTTAACATCAACCAAAAGCCAAATAGCTATTGAATCATTGTTTTAGGCTGCTATTGTGGTAATGCTGCCTTTTTTAAATCATTTAAATTGGAACCACAGTAATTTGACATTTTAAAATGTCGTATTGAAGAACTCTGAGCTTTCTGGAGTTTCTGTATTCCTATTCATCTGTAAGGGTGTTCTCTGTACACACACTGTCTTAATCTGCAGCTTTGTCATATTTAATAGCACAAATCAAAAACAGAGTTCTCTTGAGAGAGACGTAGACTGTGATTCAGAGCCGCCTTTAATTAGCAGATTAGATGCTATTGGGTTGGAGGGTGCGATTCCTCTTCTCATTCATTGTACGTGGTATTGGGAACGAGGAGTCGTTCTGAAATCACTCCACTCACACTTTCCCTAACTGCAATTATTTACTAGACTCTGGCGACAGGCAACACTGAGATCAATGCTAAACTTTCATGCTGATTTCATTTTCAATAGCCCTTCATCTCTTGTAAAATGTTAAATATTGTGCGCTGTCGAAAGGATTTTGGGTTCCCTCAGAGGCAGGGAAATGTATTGCTTTCATGCACCTTTTGCCGCTTAGGAAAACAATTTTTGTTTGTGTCGTCTGTAGCCATGGCAGCCGACAGCTCCTATTCTATAGTCCAGGGGTCCTCAACCACGGGGGTCTGTGTGCTAGGTCTGTTTCACAGTGTGCCTAATTTCTGTGAAATGAAAGTGTTTCAAAAAAGTTTACCAAAGTTAAAGTCTGGCTAAATTAAATATCTTTTCCACATTGGAATTTATGACATAAAATACTGTATTGTGAATAAGTAACGGCTGAAGGCTGCAACCCCTTCAGCCGTTACTTATTCACGATACAGCACTTGGCTCGAGTACCTTATTGCTCGTGTCGTGCCTAACAACGCCCTTCAGCA
This sequence comes from Semotilus atromaculatus, assembly GCA_031834385.1. NCBI lineage: Eukaryota > Metazoa > Chordata > Actinopteri > Cypriniformes > Leuciscidae > Semotilus > Semotilus atromaculatus. The sequence continues at coordinate 27,562,764 of JAULUF010000009.1, forward strand.
GGGTTGCCAACTCTCACGCATCTGGCGTGACACTCACGCATTCAGCCTCAATCTCACGCTCTCACGCTCGACAAAGAAATCTCACGCTAAATGAGACATTCTTCTGTGCTGTATTTTTTTTCCTCATGTGCGCTAATTTCCGAATTACTGATTGGACCACTGATGTGTCTAATGCCTTTCCCTGATTTGTCGATTCGCTGGAAACATTTGTCGTCGATCGTTCAGTGACGTCCGTGACCGTAATTTACCCTTTTCATACGCGCTCACGGCACATCTTTCATGAAGTTAATTCACTAAAAGCCTTCCCTCCGCTGGAAAAAATAGTCCCCGACCGTAAACAGCAACAGACGTTACATACATTATTTCGCCAATAGATGGCGGCAAAGACTGTCTTTATGAGTGAGTCAGTCAGTCAGTAGAGAAGACTTTTATATTGAAAGGACTTGTGGTCACGGAGAAGAAAGATGCAACTGACAGTTGACAATAGACCTTATTCAGACCAGCGCCATGACAGGTATGAAAGTGAGGCTGTGAGGGATAGACTTACTGTGTTTTCAATGGGATCCGCTGTAAAAAGCTGTATAAAGCTCCTAGATCACTTATCATTTTAAACAGATCATATTGTCTGGATTATTTCGTCTACTGGAATTTCTCAGAAACATATTTTTGCATGGTTTCGTCAGCAGAACAATCCACAAACACATTTAATCGCAGTACAACCCACTGAAGAGATGGAGGTCTATCCCTCACAGCCTCGCTTTCGTTCCTGTTAAAAATCAAAGATGGCGCTGCTGTGAATAAGGTCTATAGGCACGGAAAACCCCTTTACTGTTAAAAGGACAAGATATCGCAGCGGACATGCAAACGAATTTTATTATGAATATAGGACTGACCTGAAGGAAAATGCTATGTCTACTATGCAGGTACAGCTGCTTACTCGATCTCTCACAATATTCTACTCTATTAATTAACAACATCAATGAGATCATACGTGTGTTTAAGTTGCGAAGAGTGGTTGCTAGGGGTGTTGTGTAGTGATTCATAGAACTATTGGGTGAAGCGGTCATAGCCATGTTTTATCGTGAATTGGATTGGATTGGAACTAACCGTTTTATAAATGTATATAATCATTTTAATGCAAATTAAACTTTCATTCAAAAGTCTGCGGTCAGTAAATAAATAAATTAAAGAAAGAAAGAAATTAATACTTTTTAATTTGAAAGGTCGCATTAAATTGATCAAAAGTGACAGAAAAGACTATTATAATGTTACAAAAGATTTTTTTTTAATGCTGTACTTTCGACCTTTCTACTCATCAGAAAAACCTGAAAAAAATGACAGATTGCAGCTTCTACAAAAAAATATTAATCAGCACATCTTTTTCAACATTGATGATAATTATTATTTTTGAGCAGCAAATCAGCATATTAGAATGATTTCTGAAGGATCATGTGACCTGAATACTGGAGTAATGATGCCAAAAATTCAGCTTTGCATCACAGGAATAAATGACATTTTAAAATATATTACAATATATTTTATTTTAATATTTCACAATATTCATGTATTTTTTATCAAATAAATGCAGCCTGAATGAGCAGAAAAGACACACAAACACACACACACACACACACACACACACACACACACACAACAACAACTTTTGAATCCAAGTGTATATAAACATTTATATAAATGCATATTGTAGGCCAGGCTGAAAATGCAACCCTCATTATATGTTGAAAATGTTTATAGTTCCCCGATCTGGACTGTATTTTGACTGCATCATAGGACTATTGATGTCAATGATGTTGTCTGTGCCATAATCAGGTCAATTTAGTGTGTGTTTATCATTTCATCTTGCTGTCTGCTCCCAGCTCTACTCAGCCAATGATGAACTAACTGAATTTGTTCCTGCCCTGTTGAACTATAAGTCTATTAAAATGTATTAGATTGTCACAGAGATACGTTGATTTAATTTTGCTGGCGTGTTATTGGAGAAATAAAGCTTCCTTTGGGTCTTAACTTGCGTGAGTGTGACGATCGTGGCTGATACGCTGACATTATGACTCCTGCTTGTCTCACAGGAATCAGAACAGTACATTACTAAAGAAAGCTTTCCACCTGTTGTCTTCCTCTGGAAATATAATTCAGTCAATTTGCAATGAGCAGATTCTCACATAATCTTGTATATGTTTGTATATTAAACATTTCGGCCAATTTGAATGTGCAATTTATTTATTTATTTTAGAAGTTTATTTTAGGGTTTTTGGCAATCAACATCACAACACAGATATTGTCTATAGAGCTTGAGTTGTTTTGAACCTGCAACACTCCTTTACTATTGAACTTAAATTTTGTGCAGCCAAAGGTTTGCATATTTACTGTTTCACATCTTCAGTTTTTGTCTTGCAGTGTGGCTCACACAATCCCAATCCATTTATAAAACTCTACTAAACAATATTTAATTAGGATGCAGTTTATCAATAATGTGGAAGCCTGTGAAAATGTCTGAATCTTTAGATGCTGAACAGCATGTGGTTTGGTTGAAAACAGCGTAATTATAAACTCCTCATGAACAGAAATGTCGAGCGAAAGCTGAAGATGTTTGAGAGTTTTCGAGCACTTACAGCACACTATGTAAATTAGGTCAAGCTTATGAATCGTTATTGTTGAAAAGAAGAAACTTTGATTTTGCCTGCAGACACTGCTCATTAGGGTACCATGAAAATGCACTGTCTGTAATAAAGAGAATAGCATGAGTTCAAAGACAGAGACCGTTTTTCAAGACCAATTACGCAAACTTTGGACTTGCGTCCTTGGTAGTTCAGACTTGGCAAGTTCGACTCAGGAGAACTAACTCCCGTGGTCGAGAGGACGCGAGTCCGGTTACTCTGCAAATGGAACAGCGGCATTCTTGATCGCGTCACTCAGCACGCTCTGGCTATTCCGGTTTTCTTTTTATGTATATTTTAGGCAACAATAAAACGAAATATGCTACAACTCTGTCTATTTTGGTCAACAATAAATCGAAATATGTTAGAAAACACCACTCTGCCTCTTTTCATTTAAAAAAATCTTAAACATAGCCTAATGGCCACACAAATGTGGTTCAGGCAACGCGTACATTGATTATCTTCACTGCATATATTTATAACAACGTGAAACATAAAACACAACCCTGCTTCTTTTTGATTTCATTTTAAAAATATGAAACATTATTGTTTTGTATTGACATTTTAACAAACAGACAGGGTTGTCATTTTATTTTATTGGACATATAGTGAAGAGAATGTTAAAATAAATATTATATATATATATATATATATAATTATCCAGGAAAACCGCAGCTCACCCGTTTACTTGCATTTGTTTACAGCGCAGTCTTGCCCTCAGCAAAATGGCGGACGCATTGACGTATCGCAGCAACGTTCCAAAGCGGCCAATAGGGCGTCTATATATTTATTATGTCTATGGTCTCAAGTCCGCACAAGTCACCTCTCGATGCATCCTCGGTAAAAGGGGCGGATCAAGAACACATCCGGGGATTTGAACTGGACTTGGCTAGATGTGAACTTTGAATTGGAACAGTACAGCGAGAACGTCCACAAGAACACAAGTACAGACAAGAATGCATATTGTTTTCTGGATGCATTTTTGCACTGTTTACTGGTTTATTCAGCTGCGGCTGTTATCATATTTAGTTACTTTTTTTGTAGTGTTCAAAGGTTATTATCTTCACATCATAGGAATATTTTATTTATAATTTTTTTAATCTTTTTTTCAATTGTTTGTCATTTTATTTTTTCACATTTTAAGCAGAGGAAATGGCCCAAGTGTAATAAGCTTTTGGAGAAATCATACAGTAATACTAAATAATAGTCCCACCTGATTTACAGGCCAATATCACCTTTGTTTACTCTTGAAACATGTGAATTAGCTTGACCAGCCTGAAAAATTGAGTTTTTGGCATGATTTGATCTAAAGAATCATGATATGATATCATGGTATCAAATTTTATTCCTGGTTATCAATATAATCTGATTATCCGATAATCTATTAAATTAAACATGATATTGACAGTTTTGAAATATTGATTATGCATTTTTGTGAGTAAAATGAGGTCTGTCAGAGAAAGTTATGATGTGATTTTTATTTATTTATTCTATTGTGATGTCATCATTGATTCATTGCAGTGCTCATCATCCTGTGGGCGGGGCTTGCAATCCAGAGTGGTCCAATGTATGCACAAAGTGACCGGTCGGCATGGCAGCAACTGCCCAGTAGTCCTGAAGCCCCCCGCGTACAGGCAGTGTCATCAGGGGGCATGTAACGTGAAAGTCAATGTGAACACCATCACCTCTCCTAGACTGGGTAAGACTTTACACTTAAAGACGTTTGTGTATACTGATTTATAGACTTAGAGCTGTTGCTAGGACACATGAACTTCATAAGAGAACTTCATAAGAGAACACACATGAACTTCATAAGAGAACTTCAATCTCATGAACTTCATAAAGGGGCCATGGCATTTCAGACGGTGGGTCCCCCTCGCAAAAAACTATCTATAATTCTATAATTATTTATCATTTGGGTTTAAAAGAGGAGCTTTATGATATATACTCTATCGTCAGTTAAAACTACAACTAAACCAAAACTATAACCATAAAAAATGTAACTACTTCAAACTAAATAAACATTAACTGAAATAAAATCATATCGGCCTGGTTTTACAGACAGGCCTTAGATCAAACCAGCATTAGGCCTTAGATCAATTAGGACATTTGAGTAGCTTTTATAAATGTGTTGAAAAAAACATTACTGGTGTGCATCTTGAGACAAAACAACAAATATCAACAACTTTTATATCAACATGATAAACCTAACATGGTCAGTCAGTGAATTAACCAATCATCCAATAAATCAACGAAATCCAATAAAAAAAATTCAAAGAAATTGTTTAACAAAGATAGAAAATAAATAAATACATAAAAAAAAAAAAAAAAAGATTAAATACTGAATAAATAAAGATTCTGCAAAATATTTTTTAGTTCAAATTCCAAATAAGACCTTTAGGACAAAGAGTTTTCAATGTATAACAGGTTCCCCTGTGTTCCAAATAATAGCATGCTGCAGATTTAGACATCATATGCACTTCTGATGCAAAGGCAATTCCAATTTCTCATTATATTTTAAAGCAACACCAACGATTCTTTTGTACCTTAAAATTATGTTTCCAAAAATCATTTCAGTGGTTCATCAACTCGTAACAGGGTGAACGGCACTTCTGCATTCGCTTTGCGGCTCTCTATCGGCTATAACCGCACTATGGAAGTTTGCCAGATCGGGTAGCGGATCTGTAGTTCAAATGAGACATAAGAAACTAAAAATTTGACTTGCTTTACGGCAAGCGTTACAATAGCCGATAGGTGGAGCAAGGCTCTGGGTGGAGTGTATTCGGCAGGTACATCAGGGAAAATCATGCAACGTAGTCTGCCTTGTCTGTGGACATCGTTTTTTCCAAAGCCAGTGTTGGATAAACAAATAGCGTGCGTGCGACGGTAGGCTAAATTATTTATGACAGCGGTAATGGACAATTTCAAAGAGGAAAAGCGCTTTAGTGTTGCTTTGAATTGACTTAATCCTGCCTATGTCGAGTGATCCAAATTAGTCCATTTCCATTTCTGTTTCGATGCTGCCTTAATTGTACTGTGGGCAGTAAACGGCTCACTAGGTTTTGGAATAGAGCCTTTCTTTGCTTTAAGCAATAAACATTTCATTGTACTGTATAAACATTTAATTGCCAAGACATCTGTTAAAAGAAGCATCATCTGGAAAGCATCACGTTCAAATAATCTGAAAAACATCTAAATAAAAGCAGATTACATATTCTCTAAGTGTTCATATGCCGAATGTCCTTCTACACTGAAAAAAAAGGTATAGGATTTACTCTGACACAGTGTTCACTCAGAGATTGCTAGTACAAATAATTACAAAGACTCAGCAGTAACACTTTACAATAAGGTCTCATGTTCACATTAGCTAATGCATTTGCTAACATAAACTGACAATGAACTATATATTAAGTGTTTTGTAATCTTTGTTATTGTTGGTAAGTAAAACATATATTTCATTGTTCATGTTAGTTCTCAGTGCATTAACTAATGTTAACAAATACTTTTGTTTTTAAAAAGGTTTAAGTAAATGTTTAAATTAACATTGACTAAGATTAAAGGCTGTAGAAGTATTGTTCATTGTTCATGTTAAAGTGTCATGAAACCCCCATGTTTTAGCACTGGTTGTTCATACCTCAGACTTGAAAAAGACTCAATAAATGAAACAACCAATAAAACACAGACCTACAACACATTCATTAAACAGAGAAATGAATATTAAAATATGAGCGGAGAAAGAAAAACAAACAACAGAGTTGGGGGCACTTTGGGGTATTTTAAAAATATAACCCTAATGTATAATATAACCCTATTTGGAGGGTAATTGTTTCTCATGTGGATGTCTGTAAAATTTAATTTGCATGGCACCTCAGTGCTAAAACTCATGCATTCGGATGGTGATTTATTCACGATGGTGGAGCGAGTTTTGTGATCCTACGAACCCAGGAATGCACTGCTCACGTGGTCAGTTGCATGATTTTCTGCTGTAAATAAAATGTAATATGCTCTGAATAATACAAGTAAATTCATAGGTGATTACATAATAATATCCTATTTATTATTTGATTATTTAAATGTCCTGTTCAAAAATAGGAAAATAGACGCACTTTGTGGAAATGGTTTTCTGTCTTGCATTTTATCTCTTGAAATGATGGATGTCTTTTAAAAGAAAAAGTGGAAATGAGGAGAAATAAGTTAATGCTGCCTCCTATTTACAAGAGGTAAACATAAAGCTATTAGGTTATTATTTGTTGTATATTATACATCGTAATACAAATAAAATTGTTTTGCATACCGACTAGCCCCTGTAAAGGTTGAAAATACCTTTTGTCTTCTGATAAATTATTCTTAGAAATATCAACAAATCAGCATTACAACTTTGCAGAGCTATCGGTCTGTATTTTAAAATGTCTAATAATATTTTCATTACATTTATAAGCACTACAATCACTGAACAAATGATCAGTTTAACAGAAAGAATAAAGGCATAGTTACTTTTTTGTTCATTCTTCTTAGATTTTTTGGTGTACATCATTGTATCAGAATTATCCATTGTGTCACTGTATCAGTGTCTTTATTTACATATATATTTCATTTGAAGAAGACGTGATGAAATATGTGTGTCTGCTTGTTCATGTTTGGAGCACTAGAGTATATGAAATATGCCCATAAAAACTCAAAACACTGTCTAGATATGTACTGTGACCCGCGTTGCTAAACTCATCCCGAATTCTTTGCAGAAACCGCTCTCATACGAGCCCCATGTTTTGTTGCATTAAATATTGTTTCATTCATATTTTCCATGTGTTGGGAGTCAAACGTCAGCTCTGACCACATTGTGGGGAAAATGCAAACAACACTTTTGTGTTACTGTACTGAGAAAACACACTTACGTCAAAAATTTTCTTAACTAATGTTAACTATGAAAACCTTATTGTAAATTGTTTACGAATCGGCAAGTGACATTAATTTAAATGTGAAATGTCTGGAGTAGAGAGACTAAATTTTTTTATTTATTATTTACAAATTCGAAAAATCATTTTTACAAAAGCAACATTGAACATTGCGAAAGTTGTCTTCTAGGTGAACGGCACACATTTACATGCCTGGACTGATGTATGCATGTTGTCAGGGATCATGTGATGTAATTTAATCTATGAAATGCCGAGTCCTGTCCTTCTGTCATTCCTGGCAGCTGCATTGACGTACAAGTGCACGGGGGATCAGTGGGCGGTTTACTGCAGGGTGATCCGAGATAAGAACCTGTGCCAGGACATGCGCTGGTACCAACGCTGCTGCCAGACCTGCAGAGACTTTTACACCAACAAAATGCCACCCAAGACTTGAGAACAACACATAGAGGTTTATTTTTGCCTTTCCCATGTGTACTGTCAAGAATAATTTGTTTTATATTTGAAAATGTTATTATGTGAAAATAAAAGCAGCCTGAAAGCAGTGAAACAGATATTTTCAAGCAGAACACACTATGCAAACTTTTGAAGGCACTGAGGTTAGTTACCACCAAAGTATGTACTTTGTACAGTGTGTTCGCCAAGTGTTTGCGTACTTGCATTACATTTGTTTCTTGTTTTTGGACTTGAAGGTTTCTTGTTGTGTCATGTTTTGCTGTAATCCACCCTTTTAGTCCCTGGAAGTGACTTCTTCAGCATACTGGCTCATTTCTCCAGATTACCAGCTGTGGTTGCTTTCTTAAGGCCACTGGTTGGCCAATAACTGATGGACTTTTTTTTGGACAATTATCTTTTATCTTGTTTTTGCTTTTATTTCTTAGAATAATAATAACTTGTCTGTTGGCTCTGTAACCAAAACCTAGTGATCTGCCTTGCTCCTTACAAATGGTTTCAATAGAGTTTAAAATTAACCTGTTGCTAATCTAACAATGCAATACTGCTAGACATAAAAAAACCCCCACAAATATTGGATAAAATAGTCCATTGTTTATTAAGCTGAACTATTTTTGCTGATACATTTAGGTATTGAAAGAATTATATATATTTTTAATAATTTTTATCTCTGTTATTTGCAATGCATTTACATTTATGCATTTGGTATGCATTCATGGTATCGAACCCCATGATCTTGGCTTTGCTAGTGCCATACTCTACTGTTTAAGCCATATCCTTGCATTATGCTTGCATATAATAATAGATTATACAATGCATTATTGTAGTTCTCATTCTCTGCATCTGCAGCAAAAGAAGACATAAAGGTTGTATAATCAATCATTCTGCCTACCTTTTTGAACAAGCCTTCACACTGAGAGTCTTAAAATACTGCCTACGTAGGCAGCTCACTAGGTTTTGGAAAAGAGCTGAAGTAGCACGTGTTATTTAATTGATAAAGAGCCATCTCAATGCAGTCGAGCAGCCAAGTTTATAAGTGACCCGTTTGAGTCATTTTTCTCTTTAGGGTTTATGTATTTTATATAAAACTAGGTGAATATGTGGCCAATTACTTTTTGTCATCTAGGTTTCTTTGCATTATTTACCACACTCTCTGTGTGTTTTAGATATTTGCGGTGTTGTTTCATATATTTTAACAATACATGATCTCTTCTGCAGTGTAAACAAGTGAGTCTCCATTAGTCTGTTGCCTTTGGTGCCGTTAGTTCACTCCAAAATTAAAATGTCATTATTTTACTCAAGCTCATGTCGTTCGGAACCAGTATGCTCTCATTTCTTCTTTTGAACACTAGACATTTTCAGTAATGCCTACTTAAATTGAACAGAGGGTGTCTTATGACTTCAGAATAAATAAAAAAGTCATACACTACACTGCTTTTTAAAAAAAAGAAAGAAATGAATACTTTTATTCAGCAAGGATGCATTAAATCAATCAAAAGTGACAGTAAAGACATTTATAATGTTAGAGATTTCTATTCTATTTCAAATAAATTCTGTTCTTTTGAACATCCTCATCATCAAAGAATGCTAAAAAATTAGGATAAATAAATGACAATGACATAAATGACAGAATTTTTAGTTTTGGGGTGCACTGTTCCTTTAAGGTGTAGTAAAATTAGTGTACAGGAAATGATATGTATGTGTCTAATCATATTTTAGGGATCATTCACACAGTTCACACTTTTTTTGTGTTTAAAAATCGACCAGACGTCGTTCAGTGAAGTTGAAAAAATCCAGGTCTAGAGACGCGAAAGTTGAACTTATAAAAAAACGCGTCTCTAGACCTTGTTTTTTTTCTTCCTGTCTGATGGTCTGATTTTCCACAGTTGTCGCACTCAAACATGCTTCTCTTGAGTCTCTGTGCTTGTATATCTTATTAATTTGTCATCAGTATGAGACAATAATTCCTTTGGTTAAAATTTAAATTTTTGTAATTGTAGTTTTCATATTGTGCAATAGAGGCAGTATGCAAACATACCCCATAGACAGGCCTTTTGTATTTCACAGATTTTAGGAATAATAGCAACAAATTTTGTAACATACATCACAGTCCAAATCTCATCATTTAAAATCTGGATACAATTTATAGGAGTTTACAAGGTACTTTTACAGTTAGGATGTGGTCAGAAAATGTGACATTTTAAGTTTGTATTTCATAAAATAACCCCATGGCCGAGAGTGACACTGCATATGCATGAGAGACTCCAAACATACTGAGTTGCCTACTGCCTACATGGGGAGCTGCCTTCTAAGATGGCATCCTAATTGAATGAAACCTCACTAGTGACAACAACTCATTGAGTTTTATGCTACTCCAAATTGACCTTGAAATGCTCGCTAGTTTTTTGGGACCTTGGCTCCGATCTACCAGGTTGCACAAGGCCACAACAGGTGCTAGACAAATTTCACTACTGTGAAATTCAGCTGTTTTTTTTTTTTTTTTTTTCACGTTTTGTTCTTGTACTTTTGGTATGTATTTAAATGAAACGTGTTGTTTAATGTTTGTTAGGATTATTTAATACATATTGTATCTACCTGCTTTTGTCAGAACTTTTGGGTGCAACAGCTTCATGTTCCCGGTATAGTGAATATTGCTTGTGTATTCCAGTACTGTATGCCAATAGTTGCACATGTGATTGGTACTTAAACTTCCACTTTTGATGGTGCTAATTTGAACATTTCAGACTGTTCAAAAATATATAATAATAATAAATGTATATCCTATATTATGCTTTTGTGTGTGTGTGCATCAATTTTAAATGATATTTCATGCTTATAATCAATAGCTTAGTAGTTTTATATTGTGCTATCATTTACACACTCAGCCCCTATTAAAGACGTTGGGTTTTTCTTTGTCCAGATTTTCATGTACTTTTTTATCATGCTACATATAACAATATGAGTTTATAATTATTGTATTCTGGTTTCCTACATGATGTTTTACCAGAAGAGAGCTCTTGGTTTTGTTCAGAGGTCTCAGCATCAATCACCATCACAACCTTGTGAAGTTCCCCGGCTCTCCTTCAGCAGTTGTTTGTGTTTTCATTTTGCTGATTCTGTTTGTCGGCTGTAACACTGTGAATATATTACGTTGAGAGAATCCGTGAGCGTATGCATGACGAACGGCTGCGCGGCCTGCTGTTCTCACCCGTAAATCTGCCGCTGTCGGTGTAATGACACCGGCGTAGCTGTGAAGGACGTGAAGAGAAGGTCACCGCCACGTTTAAGTGCTCATCTCAAATCCTCTGTATGATGCAGACTGTGTTACGGTGGGTGTTCTGACATTCACGCCATTACACAAAATAGACTGTTTAAACAATGAAGTGAACTTCCAGTCATAAGTGCATGGAATTAAAAATGTTGTTTTCATAATCTTCTCAAACTGTAATAATGTGCCTCTGAAACTATTGTCTTTCAGATGACATCTCCAGGGGTGTCGTAACGGGCATGAGGAAGATTAGGACGGATCCTCACCAAGCAGATTGAGCATCTCGTCCTTAAGGTCAGGGAAATCTTTTTCAGCCAGGAAGACTTGGATTCCATCGTAGCAGCCAGTGAACCTCTCCAGAATGTGTGGCGTGTATTTCTGCATCTGTCGGTGCGTGAGAGCAGATCGTTTAAGCGTTTTCAGCACATGACCTCATGAAGATCTCAATCTGAAGTTTCAGCACAGACTTTTTATTCACGTATTATGTAGTGAAGTTTCATGAGCAACTTTTTCCTCAATTTACTCAACAGCTCCTCTGTTTGCATACTATGGCGGGAGCCTCTGCAGAAATCTGCCACTCGCTCCTTAATATGCTCAAACTCTTTGGATTAATGATGTGGACACTCTGGGGTAAAACATCTCCAACATTTTTTCTGTTTTGGTTTCATTGCAGCCACAGATGTTCAGTGGAAATTTCTGGTGGAGACTTTTTACCACCATCTGTCTGGTTACAGGTTTGACATGGATTTAATAATTGATATTTAATGTATTATTGTTCTAAATCATGAAGGTTTCTCCTGAAAAGACCAGCACAGCCAAGATGTTCAGCTTAGTTGGTGAAGCTGTTTGATAAAAGACGTCTTGATGGTTTAATTGGTAACATTTCTCAAGAAGGTTCTATTTGCTTACATCAGTTAAATACATAGTTAACATAAATAAAAAAAATAAAAAATACTTCTAAAGCATTTAATAATCTTAGTTGATCTTAATTTAAACATTTATTAACAGCAAAAGTTTTATCTGTCAATATTATATAGTGGATCTTTGCCAACTTGAACTAAAAATTAACTGTTGTATTTTTATTAACTAATTGTTAACGTAGATCAATAAATACTGTATCAAAAAATGTAATGCCTTAACTAACGTTTACTAATGGACTTTATTGTAAAGTGTTACAATTGATTTAATTAAAGGATATAATTTACTCACCCTCATGTCATTCCAACCTGGTACTATTTTCTAATGTCTGTGAAACACAAAATGAGATTATAGAAGGTTTGAATTTCTGTTTTAAATAGAAGGAAAAGCAAGCTCCAACAAAGGACAGAATCACACCATCAAGGTATTTGGCAAAAGCCAAGATTATGATTACTTCAATAGTTTAACAGTACATTCAGATGTTTATGGTTTTCTGATGTCACATGGTCACATGACAAAGTAAATGATTTTATTTTGTAAATTAAATTAATTTTAATAACTTAATTAATTATTCATCTCTGTAAAACCCCCTTAGGCCATGTTTACACTGAAACGATGATTTTGTGAAGAGAAAACACAAAAGTGGCGACGCTTTTATTCTGCGTTTAGACGAGCGTTATGGGGGTGAAATCTGCGTGCATATGGTGACGCAAAAGTGTGTGAAATTTGATGTAGTATGCACTCCAGGTGCCTAGGTGGCAATGTGAAGCACTGCCACACAACAACACCAAAATCTGAGAATATTTTGTACAACTGCTGAAAAGACTCTTGTACGTTTATCAGAGCTGCTAGGGCAACTTGAAGGTCCGACGTATGGAAATAATCCGACATGTTGGTTGTTATTTTCCTGTACTGGCGCATGCCTGTGACGTAAACGCGCACGCGACGAGAGCCGCCGTGAGCAGATTTGCGTTTTTACCATTTAGACGGGAACGCGACGGTGGAGCGTTTTTAAGATTTCCACTCTGGAGGGCGGTTTCACTTTTTTTCACTTTTTTCAGTCGCCGTGTAAACGAAAGGCACATCTGATAAAATATTTTAAAGTTTTCACCCGCGAGCGTTCTCGTGTAAACAGGGCCTTAATGGCAGTTCCTTCATGAACCCTAGTTTCAGAAACCCTGTTCTATGCAAATGATCCGCTTGGACATTCTGTCAAGAATCTCATTTGCTGTTTCATGAAAGACTAAAAACAACATGAGAGCATTCGAGTAAATTTTCACATCATTTAAATTTTTGGAAGAATTATTTCTTTAGGACTTCCATTTTGGGGCTGAACTCAATGTGCTGGTCATCAACTGTTCCTCTGCGTTACTATATTATTCAGAAGCTGTTCTTCATAGAAGCTACTAGAACATCTCTAAAATGTGTTATTCTGATTCATTCCACTATCACATACCCTTAGATCAAACACCAAAAGAGGAAATGAGAGGACACTTCAACTACAATGACATTGTCAGGAAATCCACATGAGCTGCTTAAAAAATCTGAATGAAATTGCACAAGAGCATAAGTGTCTATCCCTGTCATATTCGCAGCAGGACACTGTTATATGTTCAAAGGCTCAATCATGTTCTTCTCCTCGATTGGGTGGTGTTTGTCACATCACAGCCCAGCTGGTCGTCTTTGTTCCTCTGTTAATCTTGTCCTGTTCAGCGGCGCCGTGATGAAGACCTCCCAGTGAGTCCAGCAGAAATCAGCCATAGCACTCCGCTGACATCACTGGTCATCTCTCCAGCATTTGTCTCAGACTGATGTTATGATGGATAATACACATTTATGAGGTGAAGTGATGCGTCTCAAGACACTTTGTTTATTCAATTGTGATGTTTTCTTCTCAAAACCAGCGAATCTTAAGGACTGTTTTTGTGAATTATCTAAGACCCATAGTGCACTTCTGTGCTTCTCATGTTGGTTATTTAAAGGGATATGTTACTGCTCAAAAGTTTGGGGTCATGAAAGAAATGAATACTGTTATTCAGCAAGGATGCATTATATTGAACAAAGTGACAATAAAAACATTTATAATGTAATGAAATCTTTCCAATAAATGCTTTTTTTAAAACTTTCTATTCATCAAAGACTCCTGAAAAAATTTAACACATTTTCCACAAAAATATTAAGCAGCACAACAGTTCATCATTGATAATAATCAGAAATGTTTCTTGAGCAGCATATTAGAATGATTTCTGAAGAGTGATGATGCTGATAATTCAGCTTTGCTTAAAATGTCTTACCGACCCCAAAATATTGAACTTTTGTGTAGTTCACTCTAAATAAATACATTTGACGAAGGATTGTTGGCGATGCCCTCTAGCACCATGTGAGATGCTGCTATCTGCAAGACTTTAGAGTCATTTCTGAAGATTTTCTCCCTCTGGATTCCTTCAGTTCTCTGTCCTCACACAGCCAGAATAACTAAGCAGCAAGCCACATGTCAGTTGTTATCGGCTCTGAATGAAGTTGGAGGGAGAAGATCGCTGTGATAATGCCCTTCAGACAGGGGTGATGTGACATTTACCCAACACTGGAGTAGATGTCCAGATTGTCTTCAAAACTCCTTAGGTGAGGGAAGGGATGGATGTGAAGGTAACCGCTTCATGTTTTCAGACAATATGTAGGTGACATGAATGTGTTGCTCATTTTTGTATCAGGATATTACTCAAAAGGACAAATACAAACATCTAGGGATATGAGAAAGGGAACAAGATGCTGTGTCAGCTGATGCCGGCATGCCCAAAGCATGGAAGTGACGGGTTGCATACGTAACCCTAGACGATTCCTTTCAAGGGAACTTCTACGCTGCCTAAGCTGCTGGTGCTATGGATGGAAATTCCTATCCACCCAAGGCATCCATCAATAACCCTACTCGCTCAGCCCCTCTACATTTGAATAACTCAAAGCCGAATGGACCACATGGGCAGAGTATGAATGTCTCCACGCACATCAGTGTGCACCTCAGTGTGCAGGTCTGGAAGAAAGGGAAGGCTCACCAGAGCTGGACACTTATTACTCCGCAGAAATTGTTCATCTAATGACCTTCTGCAGTCGCACTCTTTGAGCCGGACCAGTTTAAACTCAGTTTGGCTATGGCACGAGTTTCAACATCTCATCGTATTCAGCGGTTTCCTCTATTAAAATATCAGTTTATTCTGCTGACTATTACATCAGAATCACAGACAAGCAATGAGTTCTTGCTTTCATTGGAAGAAACCACTGAGTTGGGCTCCGCTTTTGGCACAAAGACACTTGAGAATCCCACAATCCACTCCCATTAAGAAACGTGGGCAAGGAGGAACATAGCTCTTAAATTGTCTGCTCGTCATTATTCACACAGTACTCAAACAAGCCAGTTCCTGAAGACAAAGAAGCTGATGACGTATTTTCAGGCACCCCTCTTATACGCTGGGGTGCACCTTGCGGCCTCACAGGATAGTAAAGTGTCCATCGAATGCGCACTTCAGAATCTCTGCGTAGTAGTACAGTAGGTCATCCAGGGACTGTTTTTCAAATACTATGTATTCTATTCAGACATAGCCTACTTCTATTTTGTCATACTGTTTTTTTGTATACTAAATAGTAGGAAAGCATTCGATTTCGAATGCAGCGCGGGTTCGGAGGAATTGGCATGCCGACAGGAGGTGTGCTAAAAGGTGAATTGCTACAACAGAAACTAGCCCCAACCATTCCCCACACCCTAAGAGACAGCTTTCAAGACCAATGATAAAGACCTTTCTGGACAACCCAACCTTTCATCCTGCCCATTATTCCAACCTGCAGATATCCACACTTGCTCTCGAAAAGGGAACAGTGGGCCTTAAATTTGTGGAAAAGTTTCTGAAAATCATTTATAAAACATTTATGTAGATTGTTGAATGTAATTCAATGCAACAATTTGCATAGAACGTAAGAGTAAGTAAGATACTTTATTGTCATTATACAAAATTTGAGCATACACATTAAATTACATAAAAGCCCCTGAAGGCATATTGTACATTGTATAAAATAATGTAGTAGTGCATGTCTTATAATTATGTCCTTCAATGTTAAAAAACAGTAATTTTACCTTGATAGTTTTAAAGAATTAGGGAGTTACTGTAGAAAATGAAGGGGAGTGGGAGGTCTTAGAGCAGCTACAGCTTTGTCAAAGAAGCTGTGCTTAAGCCTGTTTGTCCTGGACTTAATGGCCCTGTACCTCTTCCCAGGTAAAGGGACACACATTCTGCATCCTGGATGTGTGGGAACCATAAAAATGCAGCTGGCTTTGTGTAACCGACTGGCATACACTGCATCCAAGTTCGTGAGCTCAATGCATATGATCTGCTGTGCTGTTTTAACTACATGACACAGTTCTCTGCGGTTTTCCACAGTAAAGCATACCAAACCATAATCCCATGGGTCTGTATAGTAAAATGATATTCACTAGGTAGCTGTGTAGGCAGCCTGGCCTGCTTAATTTTTCACAGGAAGTATTGCCTTTGTTGTGCTTTCTTCACCAGATGAGAGGTATTGATGGACCAAGAGAGATCTTGCGTTATTTAGTCTCCATGGAACTAGATGTAATATACACTCTCCACTTCCTCTCCATTGATACACAAGGGGGAGTGGGTGGTCTTTCGAGACCTCCTGAAGTCTACATGATCTATTTGTTTTTTTTGGTGTTTTAGATGAATTGATGAATTAGATGTTGTACCTCCTCCCTGTAGGAAGTTTGTTTGAAATGAATTGGATTGCAGTCATGAGTGTAGAGGGTGATTAGGGCTGGCCTGAGCTCACACCCCTTCGGTACGCCAGTATTCAGGATGAGGGTGGAAGAGGTGCGATCACCAAGGCATATTTATATTTCTGAAGGAAATGCATTGGTATAATTTTTTTTACAATTTATAATTCATAGCCAATTATGTTTACACAATGTAAGTTTTGCAACAATCATGTATACACTACTGTTCAAAAGTTAGGGGACAGTAATAAACATTTTTAAAGAAGAAGAAATTGCATTAAATGTATTTTAATTTGCATTAAATGGGAGTTTTATCAGGCAGTTACGTTGACCTTCTGATCACAAGTTCCTCAGAAACTTCAACTGAAACTTTTGAGTGATAGATGGCTAATAGAACCAACTTTATGTCGTATTCACATTCAGTTTTATCTTTATTCACCCTCCAGCGAGTTTGTCACAGACAGCATGACCTTTTGAAAGAGACTTCGGTAACACTTTATTTGAAGGGGTGTGCATAAGACTGACATGACACTGTCATAAACATGACATAACACCTGTCATGAACATGAAGGAGTCTTTATGAATGTTTATGACTGTTGTCATTAAGTGTCATTCGGTAAATTATGACACTTTTAATGCAAAGTTGACATTGTTTAAAATGTCTTTGTTATGACAACTTGACATTACCCAAGACAAAAATGTCTTGATTATGACAATTTGACATTAACAAAGACAGAAATGTCTTTGTTATGACAACTTGACATTAACCAAGAAATCATAACCTGTCAACCTGTCACAACTTTGGCCGTCATGACACCATTATAACTGTGTCATGAATATTTTACTTGTCCTCAAGTAAAGTGGAACACATTGTACTAGTTATAAAGATGTCATTAAGGGTTATTACACTGTAAAATGGTTTAAGTTTGATAATTAGACCTGTTATGACATATTTGTGACAGGTTGACAGGTTATGATTTCTTGGTTAATGTCAAGTTGTCATAACAAAGACATTTCTGTCTTTGTTAATGTCAAGTTGTCATAATCAAGACATTTTTGTCTTGGGTAATGTCAAGTTGTCATAACAAAGACATTTTTTGTCTTTGTTAATGTCAAGTTGTCATAACAAAGACATTTTTGTCTTTGTTAATGTCAAGTTGTCATAAAGACATTTTAAACAATGTCAACTTTGCATTAAAAGTGTCATAATTTACCGAATGACACTTAATGACAACAGTCATAAACATTCATAAAGACTCCTTCATGTTCATGACAGGTGTTATGTCATGTTTATGACAGTGTCATGTCAGTCTTATGCACACCCCTTCAAATAAAGTGTTACCGAGACTTCTAACTATACCGACCCAGGCCTTTGTGTTCATTCAGCCCAGGCCACCGGGCATATATGAGCGATCCATTACAGCGCACGACAAATAATTACAGAGAACCATCTTTTAATTGTGGAGGCCCATTCACTTTTTATGTACCATTTAATAAATATATTTTTCAGTATTCAATGAAATATACAGTACAATTTGAAAAGCTGAACTTTCAGCATCATTACTCCAGTATTTACTCATGTGATTCTTCATTCTAATACAGTATGCTGATTTGAAACATTTCTTATTATTATCAATGTTGAAAATAGTTGTGCTGCTCAATATTTTTGTAGAAACCATGAAAGTTTATTTTAAGCTCAAATCTTTTGTAACATTATAAAAGCCTTTACATTCACTTTTGATCACCTTAAAGCATCAATAAAATATCAATTTAAAAATATAAAAATATAAATTTCTTTAAAAACTTTTGAATTGTAACTTTTGAATCTAACAGCACTCTTAAGTGTTTGTAGGGAAAAATAGAGAGTATTTTTCACAGTATAAATGAGAGGGGTCTCTCTTATGAGGATTGTCGTTTTTGGCATGATTTAATGATTTTTAGCTGATTCAAGCTATACAGAACTGCCTTTTTATGTCCACCAAATCAACAAAGCTTGAAAAACTGTTGTAGATATTTCATAATTCTCCTATTAAAATAAAAGTAACTGTACTTGAACAGAATTTAATACCTACTGTATGGGTGTGACCAAGATGGCCTCTGACTTGCTTTGGAAAACTGGACAGTCCTCAGAAGGTCTTAAGGACTCTCACCTCAGTGATTCCTGAGTCTGTCAGCTGCTGTTCAGGGTGTTTATTCTCAAACCATGGATGCATTTAGCTGGACTGCTGCCAGTCCACTTTAATTTCACCAATGAACGGCTGAGAAATACAGCGGTACTGTTGCTATGGTAAAGTCGGTGAAACTCGCTGCAGTATTAAGTGTTTGTATGTTTGTGCTGATGTGAAGTTCTGATGAAAGATGGCCTCTGCCGATTCATGATTTGAACCTTTCTTGTGATACACCTGCAATAAGCACAGATATTTTTTGTTTTGCGTTCAGCTGAAGGCAGTGTGACATGAAGAGTAGTGCTGCATAACACAAATACGATGTTAATAGCTAGACACAGAACAGATGTGAATGATAGCATTCATAGAGATAAATTATTGCAATAAAATTAGATACATTTGACACAATTCTTGTTTTTTTGTTCAATTTTGTTCACAAACAGCTGTTATGTGATTTTTATGTCATCTTTTTGTAAACAACAAAATAGAGGCCAGAAGTTTCTCATTTCACTCACTAGCCTATTAATATTTCAACATGTGCCACTGAACAATAAAACTTCCTGTCTGAAATAAATCATATTGTAAATATACAGTATAACAATTATTTCTGCATATATTTGCAAATATACTAATAGTGATATTGTCACGTTTATGTTCAGTTAGTTTCATTTTCATGGAATTTTTGTTTGCACTAATCAGTTTTCCAGTCTCCTTTGTTTTCAGTGTCCCGCCACTAGTTTGTCTCCTTGGTTACTAATTTGATTGATTCTGTTCAGCTGTGTCCTTATTAGTTGCCTTTGTTTGTTCCTTGTATTTAAGTCCTCGTGTTTTGTTCGGTCCCGTCTATGTATATTGATTGTTACATTGCCTGCCTGCTTCTGAGTTACTCTGTGTGAATTATTCTTTAAAGACTTTTGAATTTCATCGTCTTCATCGTGTGTGCTAAACTACTGTTTGTGACAGATGTTAACATTTACATATATACTTCAGAAATCATGCTCATAGGCTGATTTGGTGTTCAAACATGTCTTATTATCCATGTTGAAAGCAGTTGTGCGATTGTAAAAAGGCAAGGTGAACACCATGCTAACACATATATCAAGCATTGCATTAGCAGCAGGAATGTTCTTCACAAACAGACTGTGGTTAGTAGACAGTTTGTTCGGTTTCCGTTTGGTTGAGAATTAGACTCTAGTGTACTTTGAGTTATGCTTGCACAGCCATTTGAGCAGAGCAATTAGTCGTAATCTCCCAGTGAACACCCAACCGAATTACAGGACGTGTCTACAGATGGCACTCAAACACACAAGAGTGAATCAATTCTGAAGAGACTTTTTACACACACGCACAGACACACAAACCATCACCCATTCATCTGGTGATTCTTTCTGTTGTTCATCAGGTATAATTAAGATATTATGTGGAGAACCGCAGAGACGAGACATGATTGATTCTTAATGACGCATAACTCAGAAGCCCACTGTGTCTGATTATGATGTCTTTTACGTTCTCAACATTTTATCCATTGAAAATACTTGGACTGTGTATTTGTTGGCTTTGTAAATGATACATGGGCAAAATAACTGTTGATCACAATACATACATTTGCAAATGCAGGAATCATAGAAGTCCAGCCTTTCAGTTGCAAGAGCCAATCTGCTTTTTGATGTTATTTGCTTTTAAAATTTCCATACATTTGACAGACACTTTTGATGATTTTGGCCCTTTACGTGCCTTAAATGAACTTTGTCTGTGGGATTTTTCAATAGTTTGTTCCTTGACTGACGAAAATAGTTCAATTGCTCAGAAAACATGCCATAGCTTAAGGTAGCATTCATGTTTGTTGCAAACAAATTGTGACAGTTGTCTTTAAAAAAAATCTAATAGCTTGAATAAAAAAAATTCTGAATTTGTAAAAAAAAAAAAAAAAAAGATGAACTGCACTGTAAAAGACAATAAAAATCCAATGGTAAAAACCTAATAATTGGTTAACAGTAATTTTCCTTAAATGATAAAAAAAAAAAAAATTTGAGATTTTTTTAGTAAGTTAATTTCAGTTAATATTTTAGTTTAACACTTTATGGGTACAAATTAATAGATTATTTTTATTTGGCTGCATATGAACAAAGTGTCATTTTTTAAACGCAGCCTTCTACTTTGCTTTTGACTTATTCATAAATGTGCAGTCCTTTATCTTTCTGATCACATGGCTATGCATTATGCAGGTCCGTGCGGTATATGTAAAGTTAGTGACTGAAAGTGGAGGGGCAATAAAAGAGTTGGAAAAGAAATGCATTTTTAAGGCACTGCCACCTGATCGCAGAGGACTGTATTTTAACTTGCTTACTATAAAGAATCGTGTAACGTTTTTAGATAGATGTTCTGAAATGCCGCTTTGTGTGTGAATGCCGGTTATTGTTATGACAGTTATGGCAGGTCAATAACTAAGTAACATTTAGAAAAAACGGAGACGTCGAGGTGCTCTCGAGGGTGAACTTGGCCATTAGCCGCCTTGTCTTGGTCCCTCTCGGTTCGTGGGAAGCAGTGGTTCGAATAAATAGGGCTGATTCTGTCCGTAAAATGTAGCTGCAGTTGATCGTTCTCGTCGTTGTCGCCCTAGTTTTTTTTTTTCTCTCTCATTTCAGAAGCCGTTTCACTCAGAGATAGGCCGCCGCCTACGTCACAACCATAGACTGTAGGTCACAATCGGTCACAACAGCGGGGAAAAAATACAATTGCTGCGTCCCAATTCGCATAGCCTAGGCCTACTATCCGTCCTAGTATTCGAAAATAGAATTAGTATGACCCAGATCGTAGTGTGTTGAAATGAGTGTTCCTAAAATACCCGGATGGTCTACTATTTCCGGTCAAAATCCAAAGTGCAGATCGATGCGCACACGGCTATAATTGCCCACAACCCATCGCGCCCTGGACGAGGTTAGAACTACAAACACGAGTGAAAAGTGTTAAAAAACGTTTTTTAACCGGGCGAGTCCGGCGGTTATGTAGAGAGGTTTAGATAAAGGGGTTTGACGTTTGAGTGATTAATTACCAGTATCTAACCTGACGAAAATGTATTTATTCAATGTTGTCTACAATATATTACATCTGCAGCAGCATTGTGAACTTTTGTAAAGATACGTTTAGCCATTAACTTTTAAATGCATCATCACATTCAAATTGCACACACACGAGGAGTCTCTGCATGAAAGACCCACGACTGGCAGATCAACGTGCTACAACATTTCTCTAAAGAACATTTCTTGACATTACCTAAAAAGTTTGCTATATGCAAACATTTCTAAAGAAACACGACAATGTATAAAGGGCTCCATTACCTTGTATCTTACGTTATATGGCCCCGTAGAAGCGGTTTTTGTAAAAATAGGCTAACGATTGCGTCATAAAACGCGACTCTCTGTCGCACAGTAGAGAAATTACCGTACAGATAGGAGGATAGGCTCGCAGGCAATCTTTTACTGTCCATGAGGCAATTGGGGGGACGAGGAGGCATAAAGTCCGATAAAGTCAAGGGAGAAGCCCATAGAGAGTCCATAAAAGCAACGGGACAAAATATTTTCAACAACGTTTTGAGGAATTGGAAATAATTCGGTATGCAGATAGTAGAAGACTTACCACTGTCAGACAGGTTGCTCAGTTTGAGCCTGCGCAGTACGCTTGGCAATCAGGAAGTGAGTGCTTCTAATTGACTTCACTTTTCTCCGTTGAAGTCTATGGGGTCGCTGTGTCCATTTCTTTTAGTTGTTCCAAGAACATTTTTATTGTTCTTCTTCACTCACCACAGGTTTCATGAAAACATTTTGTCTGTAGGGCAGGTGCTCAGCATATTGCAGCTGAACCAGGTGACATGATATAGTCCTTGAATACAGCTTGAAATCTTTCATAGCTGTTAATCAGAGAAATAAAAACACTACACCTGCGGTGTCATTATTGGATCGAGTGAAACACATCTTCACATTTCTCCCACAGGAAAAAAAAAAGAAAAGTTTGTTTTATTGGGCATAATTTAGTTGCTTCTCGTTTTGTCCAGACAGCTCCAATTAGTTACCTAAACTGATCCATTATCCCATTAACAGTTATCGCAGCTGTCAGGTACAACTAGGGGTGTGACGGTTATGATATAACCGTGAGACCGACGGTTATAGTTGAACACCGTCATTAGAACTCTATAACCGCCAAAACCGTGTTATTAAAATATATTACAGATAAGGTTACACTATCAGTGTTGGGGAGTAACGGAATACTTGTACCGGCGATAGGTATTCAGAATACAAATTATGATAAACTGTAGTAAAATATTCATTTTATTTAATTTTTCGTGTAAAAAACTTTATGAAATTTAAAAAAAATGTATGAGGAAAAAACAATGTTATGGACGTGAGCGCTCTGAAAGCGGCACTAAAAAGATGCTTTAAAACTTTCACAGAGGCATCAAACAGAAAGCACAAAACCTTTCTTTAAAACGAATTTCGTTTTATATTAATTGTATCTTAATTTTAATCAATGTTTCATCAACCAATTGCCTGGATTTAATAAATAAGAAGTAATAAAAGATAAATATAGCAGACGATAGATAATCACGAAACAGAGGCGCCGGCTCGTGAACTGGAGCTCATCTCGTAAATGAACCGAAACTCGGCGTATAAGGTCGCCTACTCGCCTCACAGTCACAGACATGTCTACTTTTAAACAGAACAATTCAAAACGAAAGAAAACAGACTACAGACTGCTCTCTGCTTATGTAAATGTGCATTTTTCTCTGGCGCGTTCACTACTGCGAAGATCGCGAGTCAGCATCGTCGTCACCTTCATCTTTTCAGATACTGACAAAGAAAACACTTGTTTATTAATAAACAATTACAATATCTCCTTGATATATTTTACATATTCATAATCATTATTTTTGCCGGTTCTTTGTGACAGATTGTAGGTGCTTTACTGGCAGCGCCACATGAACGCGTCACCAACGCATCCACCAGAATAGTTTTTTTAATTTTTTTTTTAAGGATTTGTTTAGTGTGCGTGTTTAATTTAATGGAAAGCACGTTCACTGCTAGTTGTCTTGCTGTTAATTTTAAATAAACGTAGAGCAAGTAGCTAATCAGTGCCTGCTCGTTTATTCAAACTAAGTTGTCCTATAACAACCCCCCCCCCCCCCCCCCCCCCCCCGGACGATGACGGTTATGTTACGAACCGTCACATTTAACTCACATCATAACCGTCATCACCAATTCTGAAACCGGCACACCCCTAGGTACAACATTTTTTTAATCAGTATAATGTACATGACTGTGGCTAGAATAAACAAATAACTGAATGTTGAGTGCAGCCGTGGGTCATCTGTCTATCACTGTGAAAATGAGGATGTAATCTGAAATAACAATGCACAATGTGGGCTGCTAAATGTTTGCTCAGTGAGGGATATTAACTCATCATTGACATAAGGGTCAACATTCACAGTGTATTTCAACAAAACTTACTGACATTTATATCCAACAGATGCTATACGCAATTCTCACTTTTCCCACCAGAATTCTGAGGTATACACTCACAATTGTGGGTTATAAAATCCGTATTGCAGTATATAAACAACATTTTTTTTAAATTAAATTCCTGTGGGATTTAAAAAAAACAAACATTTGATTGATTGATTGATTGATTTTGATGAGAATTAGGTGAGGAACAAGCAAGCTTTAAAATTATGAGGAAGTTCATGTTGGGTTTTGCATCAACATACATTGAAAAATATTATTTTATATTATATTTACTGAATATTAAAAGTCATTATTTAATATTTAAGCATTTTTTGAGAACAAAAAATATGCTTTGTCAATTATTTATTGACAATGCCGTTAGTAGATTTTGCGGCACGATAATGCAATTTGACCGAATGGCCACAATTATTGTCTTAGAATCAAGGTGATGCATTTTGCACATGCAAGATTCACTAGTGTTTTATTAAAAATATATAAATATAAAATAAATCTGTTTTTCTGATTATAATAACACAGATCAACTATTTAACCAGCTGAAATACTGACATCATTATTTTCATGGCTGTATATTAAATAATGATTTTAAATGTGAGACCTCCACTGAAATGTACTTAGACATAGTAAAAATAAGTGTTCCTATAGTTTTTCTGTAGTATGACACATTTATGGACATTAAAAGGATAGTTCACCCACATTTTTGTTATCACTTACTCGCCCCCAAGTTGGTACTACTAAGTCAATGGATACCGTCAACTGTTTGATTGCCAACATTCTTTAACATATCTTCTTTTGTGTTCAGCAAAAGAAAGAAACTCATACAGGTTTGGAATAACTTGAGGGTGAGTAAATGATGAGGTGAACTATCTTTTAAATGGGGTAGTTAGAGAAAAGATGTGGATATAATAACCATATTTTAGAAACAGCATAAGCTTCAAGGATTGCAGCCTCTGGCCATGTTCTTGTATTATAGCATAATAGGGGTACAATTGCTCCCTTAAATATATGCTTTTTTGTTTCGCAACAGCTGTTTGTAGCAATGCATGAAATAATTTAGTACTATAAATGAGGTTCATTGGGGTGATGTTAAGGTCTATGGATGCTGGCTGATCCTTTCTTGAAATGATCTTACATAAAAATGACTGATAAAATATAAATAAGTATGACTGATACACTGTTCTCCCTCATTTAAGTGTATTGGGGTTTCGGTCTGAGAACTTTCATTTGTATCATGTCATGTTTTATGCATTTATGCAAGCTGGAATATCTTATTAAAATTCCACCAGCTTTAGCAAGATCTACTGTGAACAAAACATTGCTAAGCCTTCCTGTTATGCAGAGAAGTTCACTGGATTTGTTCTTGTGAAAATAATATAATTAAAACATTTTGCTAATGCTTTCTCCATTGCTCTGTTAAAAATGTTTTAAAAAAATATTTTGTGCAATGAAGTAATATTGTCTTCATATTAAATTCAATATTATTCTTAGACTTAAATGTAAATGTGATGAATGTTTCTGAATGTAAATATTTTATAGGTAGGCCTACTATTAGTTTTGGAACATATGTAGGCCTATATATGTTTCTCATACCAAAACATAGCAGTTCAAGTTGTCAGTTATGAATGAAAATGATAGCAGTTAAATATTTAAAATATTTAATAAAAATTTGCATTTCTTTAGCATGGCACTATATCAAAGCCAAAATCATGTGTTAGATTCCCATGGGGAATGCATGAACTGATGAAATGTATACCTTGAATGCAATGTAAGTCATTTTGGATTAAAGTGTCTGCCAAATGCATAAATGTAAAGTTAAAGAGTAGCCTACCTATTATTTTTTTTATTTTTATTTTTTTTTACACTTTCAAGTTTCTTTAGTGTGTAATGTTGCTGTTCGAGCATGAAAAAGGTCTCCATAGTTATAATGGCAGGAGTCTAGTTTTATTCCTCTGCTTGTTTCTCTTCTCTCTCTCTCTCTCTCTCTCTCTCTCTCTCTCTCTCTCTCTCTCTCTCTCTCTCTCTCTCTCTCTCTCTCTCTCTCTCACGTGCGCTCTCGCACAGTTGAACCCATTCTCATCAGCGTTCACTCTCCTGCTCTTCTCACACCTGTTTCCCCTTTGCCCTGATTTTCTGGCTATCTCATGTTCTTTTCCCCCTCTTGTCGGTTTATTGTCTGTTCGTTCATGTCCGTTACTGACGCTTGAGTATTCTTGCTACTGATTCTTGTCCTGTGTGTGCGCAAATGTCAGATGAGTTACTGCTCCGGCCATCCTGAGTGTGTCTGATTTTCTGTGCTGCGGTGGAGTCTGCGCTTGCCTATTCCCGCGAGCACTACCTGACCGCTTACCTGCGTCGTTCTTTTCTATATAAGTTTCTGAACTCAGTATTTCTTCTAGGAACAAACGCATCACAATATTCATATAAATAATTTCCACCCAAGGGATAGCCTACGTAAAAAGAAAGAAGAGAGAGTTGCATTGCATTAGATGTGCGTTAGTGTGTTATGGGCGTGACATTTCCTGAAAATGCTGGAAGTGGTCGACAAATCACAACACTCTGCTTCCAGCTGACCAATCAGAGTACATTACACTTTGGGACTTCATAGAGACAAGAACTACACCAAGTACTGACTACACTAAGAAGAGATGTGCTGCAACAATGTGCAATCTAATGTGTTTTTTGAACATTCAAGCATGAAAACCTATTCTATAGACTCCAAAAACAAAATCAAGACTTTGAAAAAGGGCTCAATAGGTCCTCTTTAAAGTGTCTGTCTAACTGAATAAATGTGAAATTCTGTGTGCATGTTCCCAGTGGATGTGGTCATTGCTGTAAAAGACCCTTGCAGCTTTAATCCCAGTTTCACGATGGCTGTGGCGGGCTGGGCACCTGTGGGTCATATGTGGAGATTACATTATGCCTAAATAATTTCACAGCGACCCGACCTCTCGTTCTCCATCTCTTCCTCCCAGACATTCATGTGATCTCAGTCCAGTCACTCTCTGCTTCCCTGTCAACCCTCACAGAAGGAAACCTCCCTTTCTTTCAAAGCTATACAGTAGACACTGTACAGTAGATATGACAGCATATCAATCACTATATGCAAACAAATGTAAGAATTACAACAAACAGTCAATAGAAGGTTGTCGAGCACATTGCATTGGTTTACTTCACCTTTTGCTGTCACCTTTTTAGTTGTTTATGTTTGTGTGGAGTTTTTAATGTGTTTTAAGACAAACCATGTGTAAATTCATAAGTAAACACCATTGGTGAGTAGGCCTATTTTCTTCTTAAATCGCAGTTTACCCAGACAGACTCAAAGGCGGTATGAAATCACCCCTGTTCTCTACGTCACAAAAATGTTATTTGTAACCAATCACATCGATGTGCAGGCGGGCTTTAGCATATTAAAGGATTAGTTCACTTTTAAAAAAAACTTTTGCTGATAATTTACTCACCCCCATGTCATCCAAGATGTCCATGTCTTTCTTCAGTCGAAAAGAAATGAAGGTTTTTGATGAAAACATTCTAGGATTTTTCTCCATATAATGGACTTCATTGGGTACCAAATGGTTCAAGGTCCAAATGACAGTTTCAGTGCAGCTTCAAAGGGCTTTAAACGATACCAGACGATGAATAGGGGTCTTATCTAGCGAAACGATCGGTAATTTCAAAAGTAAATAAAAAAGTTTAAGTTTTATAAGCACAAATGCTCGCCTTGCTCTGTTCTGTGATGCGCGTTCGTGACGTCACGTAATACGCAGTTACGTTCAAAAGGTCAAAAGGTTTCAACGTAACTGCGTATTACGTGACGTCACGCACGCGCATCACAGAACAGAGCAAGGTGAGCATTTGTGCGTATAAAACTTTTTAATTTATTTTTGAAATTACCGATCGTTTCGCTAGATAAGACCCCTATTCATCGTCTGGTATCGTTTAAAGCCCTTTGAAGCTGCACTGAAACTCTCATTTGGACCTTGAACCGTTTGGTACCCAATGAAGTCCATTATATGGAGAAAAATCCTAGAATGTTTTCATCAAAAACCTTAATTTCTTTTTGACTGAAGAAAGAAAGACATGGACATCTTGAATGACATGGGGGTGAGTAAATTATCAGCAAAAGTTTTTTTTAAAGTGAACTAATCCTTTAATTATATTGTGACGCAGAGGAGTCTCAAGATAAAATGTCAAACGGGAACATGGTTTGTGTAACAGTAGCAACACAGTTTGATAATGTAGTCTAGCCAAAGGCTAATCAGATCAATCACCTTTATGGGTGTAGTAGTGACATTGTAGAGAGTGATACATGAAATGCATTACCAGTCTGATACATCAACTTGAAGAAGAACCTGTTTAATTCACACTTCTGAATCAGTTTCTGGTTCAAACATATGTCTGAATTAAACCAGTATTTCCACTTGCCATCATGTAGCATTTACTACAGTAAAGTTGACCGAGTGGATCAGGTATGAGCTGGTGTGAGTGAGTGAAGACGGGGACCACGCCCACCACACACACACACACACAACAACCACACAGCGCGAGAAAGAGTTAACGAATTCATGAACCGTGACATTTTAAGGCATGACATATTTTTCATATATATATTTTTTATGTAATTTTGATCAAATATGAGGTTTAAGCGATATAATTATTGACTACAAGGGGACTTTAACATTTACAGATTCTATGAATGAAATCGTCAGATCTTCCTTGTAGGCTACTCTTCTCTCTCTCTCTTTCTCCTCTATATTGTGAAGGAATCTGGAGATCGGCTGGAGTGTGCTGACCTGAACACACTGTTTCTGCTGCTCTTATTCTGATAACATTCATACTAGATTCATCTCATGACTGAATCACCCTGATATTTGCAGTGACCTTTATCACCAACAAACTCACAGCTAATTTAAAGCTGCTTTTGATGAACTTTAAATGAATATGATATAGGCCTAGCATATACAAAAACTACCAATCATTAATGTAAGGATTCGTCCTCGGCTTTGTTTCTGTTTTCCTTTGTTTTGTGGAAGTGGCGACTATTCCTTTTCTCTTGACCATAGATGACACAAAGTCTCATCTCAGCACATTTAATTAATATATTATGCTTTTCTTAATATCGCCATCTCACCTAAATATCAACATTTGTAAGATTTAGTCAATTTATGAGATTAATTGTTTTTAATTTTGTCTCTGGAAAATAAGTGATCTGTGACATTGTATAATGTTGAATATTAAAGATGTTTTGTTGTTAATGAAGGATTTGTGGATGTTTTTAGATTTGGAGTAAAAAATATTGGCATGGCAAGGCATTTTGTTACTAGAATATTCCGGTAAAAAATAAATAAGTGTAAAATATAAAGCTGTGAAAAGCGTTTTCATTCTTTATTTGTCTCTACTTATTCTTGTGGACTGTACGTGCTAAGAAAACTATAGCTTTTGCTCTCCTTATTAGATAAATGTCTCTGTGAATTGACACTGTAATGAACAGTGGAATGCAGTGTGTGCGCTTCTGAACACTGTTAGTGTGTCATGCTGTGTTGTAGTGCAATATTGGATTTCTTGCTGCAGTCCTGTTCATTTCTTCAGGTGTTCTGCTGACTCTGTGTTCCCTCAGGACACACACACATAGACAAACACATTCACATTTACACTCCTGTATGTCGAGTGAAAGCCGCCAGCTTCCATCACAGTTAAACAGCACATCTAATGAGCTGTGAAAAGCAATTGAGACAGAGCTGTGCTTTAAATCCATCCAGCTCGGACTCATATCAGCTCTCTCAGACACATGGGTGACGCGGCATGAACTGCATTTCACAGCATTTCGTTCAGACATTAAAAAGAAAAACAACCTTTGCAGCAGACGTGCTTCAACTATAGTTCTTCAGAAATCAAAAGAAGAACAGAACAAGTGGAGACGCACTCAGTGCTCATATCCTGAATTGGTACTGCATGTTTCGGACAGGCATGTTTTGGGTTATTACTTCTTCTATGTTTGAATTATTGGCTTTCATACCATGTTTTCTTTCAGGGATTAAAGCACAAAGTGCCTGGAAGGACCATAAATATAGCCTAATGTATTATTTATTACATGTCAAGGCAGCAATGGTGACACTGAATATTTTATTATTTTAGCCTATAGCAAAGCAATCTTCAAACTGTCAAAAGCCACATCAGCCACAAAATGCTTTGACAGTATAGAACATGGTTGAACATGGCATAACATTGCTAAATATTTAATTTCAAAGGCAGTTGCAATTGCATAAAACATTGCAATATGATTTAATTTCAAAGACAAATGGAAAAACAGATAATGATTGTGAGATGTTTTGGGTCACTGCACGTAGAACTGATCTGATTTTTTTTTTTTTATCTAACAGCAATTTTGTTGCAGATTTAAGTAGTTGATGAGAATCCCTGTCATGAATATTCTGAGACAAAATCCTTATTTATCAAATCTACTAGCACAATAAACACTGTTATGGCAGGCAGGAATATGTGGTAAAGAGCAATGAATTATTTTTAATTAGAAAGCAATTTTTTTTGCAGGATTTTGCTTTTTTACAGTTCTGAAATATTACACACTGCAGTAAAAGCAAAATAATAGACCTAAAAATGTTTGAAAGGTTGTGAAATTGTTAGTCACCATGAACATTTATTTTTATTCATGTGCCTTCATAATCTTTAATCAAAATACCTTCCCCTCCCTCTTAAAGCGACTTGCAGTCTTTAGCTCTGTTGTGCCCTACACCAAGCTAAAGCCAATTCAGATTAATTTGGTTTCATGTTATATATGAATTATTAATTAAGGTTTCAGCCATGACATCATCTGCTTGTGTCATTAATAAAGAACATACGCCTCATCTTCATTCTGCTCTTCATATCCTCTTAATGACAGATGCTCTTAAGCAGCAATCACATATGCCTGTCAAAGCACTCTGTATTAATTGTGTCACTGCTCAAGCATGTATAAATGTAGCATTTCAGCGACAGGCCATGAATACTTAGTTTATGAGTATCAGACTCTGAATAGGTTGACCTTTCCCTACAACCAACAGAGAGGGAGAGAGAGAGCAGTTCTTTATAAGCTCAATCCTCTAATTATTCTGACAAAAGCCCCCCCTCCCACAAGTTATAGTCGAGTAACAGGGCTTAAACTGTTCAGAAAATGCATGTTTATTTTGCCTCTTGCAGAGATAAATCCTTAGTGTGTTTACTGCTTTTCGTTTTTATTTAATGAGCAGAGTCATGACATTTAAACATATAAAAACAATACAAAGTGCACAGCATCTAGGCCTACAATAAAACTGGTATAATATAGAAAATATATATTATTATTTAAAATAATAGTTATTATTAAATAATAGAAAACATTTAATGTTTAACAGAAAAATGTTAGACCCTATAGTGGAGAAATGATAAAAGTGATTGTGAAAGGTATTAGAAATGTGGGGAATGGGAAATCATCTGTTCTACACAAATCCTATTCAATTCTTATCACACAGTTCTAGTTCTAGTTCTAGTTAAGTTGGTTCATAATCCACAGTAAATCCAGTGAAGAAGAAAAAGAGGATCCGAAATCGCCCCCTATACCCTCAAAATGGGGCGTTATTTGATGGGACAGCCATTTGTAGTGGTGTCCGAAACCATAGTGGACTTTATTGAGTCCACTTATTCAATCTCACATTGCACCGCAATAACGAGTGTACAACCAATGTAAGCTCGACAGCTGTCAATCCGCTCACTCCTTTTCATTCACTCCTTCAAGTGAACAGTATTAGTGGACTAAGGGAATAGTGAATAAGGGCTTTAGATTTAGATTTCGTATTCAGCCATAGTTTTCCTTGCATTATCTTTGACAGGATTTCTCAAGCATAGCATGTCCACCTCAATGGTAAAAATAAAAAATAAAAAGCATAAATAAATATGAGTTAAAATAATAAATATATATAAAAAATAGTCTTTATTTATTATTTTTTTCCTACTATTTAGAAAAGTCTGTTTATTGACTCTTATATTTTTCTGACTGAGGTCACAACCTTGATGACAGTGACAGCAGCTGCCATGTTGATTTTAAATGTTCCATCCCATCAAAAATGGGATATTGTCTGTGAAGGGATGAAGATGCATTGTGAATGTAAAAAGATTGGTTTTAAAAAACATGTCTGAGCTGACAATTTTGTGTGTGTGTGTGTGTGTGTGTGTGTGAAAATATTCTAAACTATATGATATACACAGTAGGAAAGGTATGTTTTCTTTATATTTAAAGTAGCAGCATGAAAATGTCCTTACATACTTCTGGTGTGGCTGGCACTAATTGATTCATCCTGAATAACTTCTGAAATTCCTCATCAGGGACTAATGGGAAGATAAGTGTTCTTCTAAACTCTGAGGAGTCAGATATAGAGCTATTAAAACTCAGAGGCTTTTATCTTTGTTCTAGTTTAATCAGCGCAGTGACTCATGGCCGTATCAGATTGACTACAGGGCTAGAAAGTAAACATGTCGTAAAGCTCTTTTTGCTCAACATTTACTTGGTTTCCCCCCTGTGTTCTTGTGGCTATGAGATGTTCTCACTCCTGTGCACGCTTTGTGGTTAAGGTTCACACTGTTGCTGTGGTGAATAGATAATTTGACCTTGTTGTCTTTTTGCATTTCATTAAGATAGATTACATCTTTTACCCCTTCTCTTCTGGTCTTTCCTCACCCCACTCAGAATTAAACAGAGATCTTATATTTGACCTTAAAGATTTCCAATATGTTTAATAAAGCGCGGATTTAAAAATCCTTTTCATTTTCTCAATAGAGATAAAGATTTTAAAGGTGGGGTATGTGATTCTCTTTTTTGTCCATTTTTTCAAAATCACTTGAAATCCTATTCATATCCCACTTACAGCCACTGAGTTAGAAGCACTGAAATGAAAATTAAGCAATTTAATCATCTGTGGAACGGGCAGGACTCAAAAAACTGCAGCCAATCATTTCCAAGACCACCTAGAATCATTGGACAGTAAATCCGTCAATCAAACGGTCGTACCATACCCCCCTCCCCCCTCCCCCTCGCACGAATCAGGGCCAGCGTTGGAGGAAAGAAGGTAGGACCATTTGAGTTGTGTATTTTCAAAATCTGCCGGCTGTTTTGTAAATCACATACCCCACCTTTAAGTACACATTCTATTACCTTTTGTGGTTTAAATGAGGTTCATCTCAGAGCTGCTTTGTTCATTGTTTTTTTATTGAAGAATGTTTTTTTATTGCTCAACTTTTTATTGAAGAATGTTTTTTGAAATTGAAACTGGTAACACTTTTAAATAAAATTCTGAAATAAACATTACACAATGTTTACCAAATAAATTGTAAATTTAATGTAAATTGTCTGATTTCATGATCTGTTATTGTATATTGTAGTACATTATATAACATAAGATGCTAGATGGCTGTATTGACAGCATCTAAAACAAAGTATTTGCACAGATTTAGAAGTATAAAAATCTTTATGAAATCAACAATTGGTTTAATGTCAGAAGTTATCACAATTTGGCAATCTGCTTCTTGAGATATGAGAGAAAACAAGTCCCACTATGTCATTTATTTGTTATAAATGAACATAATAATCTTTACATAGATATTTTAGAATTTCTTACTCTTACTAATAAAAAGTAATCTTTTCTTTAATCCATTCAAAAGCAGCACATCAAGGTTTGCTCTATTGATTGTAAAAGCTGCAGACTGAATGAGTAATTCAAGTCTTCAATTTCTCTTAAAAGAAACAATGGCAGCTCAGGTGTGAGAGCAGAAGGTTAAAGAAAATGTCTTCTCTTCTACCTGAAAGCTGCACAAATCTTTGTAACAGATTATGTGACTCATTCATGCAGCCTTTATACATTTCAAATGAATAGCTCCTAAATTCAGCTGATTACCTGAGTGTTCCTGCATGCTGACGGTATCAGCACTTGGCATTTCAATTACTTCACTAGTGGCAAATCATAATCAATTAAGGGTGCATTTAAATGGGCCACCAAAGCACCTGAGCTCTAATGCAAAACAAAACTTGAGATTTACCAAAGATTAGTTTTCCAGCATTGCCTCCGAGCTCAACAATTGGTTTAGTGTCAGATATGATCAAAATTTGCTCAATGATCAAAATCCCATTACCTTATACTGATTCTTGAGATTTGAGAGAAAACAAGTCCCACCGTTTCTCCTGCAATTTAGTTTTGAGAAATGTAAAACATTTTCACTTTAAAAAAGGATCAGAGAAAACAACAACAAAAAAAAGTTTTTATCTGTGAGTATATCAAGACCATTTTGAGACTGACAGTTGTATAATTGTTTTAGACAATTTTTGATCATTCAGCTTATTTTCTGTCAAAGCTATGGTATGTCAAACCTGATTTTTAGATACCTTCCATTATTTTGAATTCACTAGGAAATCAAAATTGACTTCTTATTTTATTATGAAATATTGCAGTTCTTTTTAAAATGATTTATTCCTGCATGTTATTATTATTATTATTATTATTAAAATTCATGTGTCCTCGTAATCTTACAACAAAATAACTTCCCTTCCTTCTTGCATCAACATCTCTTCTTTTCTCTGATGATGTGTTTACGGGCGTTAGGGACAACCTGTCACTCACAGGAGATCAACCAATAGCAAACCACAACCATTCAATCATCCAATCATTTCCCAAATGGACAATCAAGTCCTACCATTCATTTTTTTTTTTTCATTTGAGAAGTCATTTCTCTCAGATATTAGTCACAATAGAGTTTCATTCTGACTTTAAAGGCCCACTGTTTCAAGTGCCTTGAAACACGCAGCATTATTCAATGTGTTGGCGTAATTTCCACTGAAACAGGAAGACAGGGCGGGACATATTCAAACAGCTCCTCCCCCTTTTATGTCACAGCTCGGCGGTAAAGCAGCAGTTTCCTCCTAATCCCTAACCGTTTCTCCTCCTAATCTCCTCCATTATCGCTTTAAATTCTAACATTCTGTGCAGAATTTAATGTGAAACCAGACTTCATTCGCCCCAATGGAAAGCATATTTACACTGTCTGAATCGTTCCCTATTCCCTATATAGTGCACTGTGTGCCATTCACCATGTAGAAAATAGTAAATGTGTGAAAAAATGACCGATTTCAGTCACAGCTTCAGCGTCTATTTATAGTGTAGGATGCGGGACGCTTTAGATTATAGAGAGCATTTGATTGGACAGAAAATCTGATGAGAAGCTAAAGCGCAGAGTGATGTCATCAAAATCATTTATCCATATTGGTGGAAGTGAGAGACTGTATGTTTTGAATGCTTATTTCTTCTAAATGTGAATTTTGTCATAGTTTTGAAGCACACTAGCTTATAACCATAAGGCAAATTCATGGTAAAAGCCCCCCAAAAAATCGGTTTTAATTTCATGGGGACTTTAAGTAGGTTATATTAGTTAGTAGACTACACCACAAGGTACAAAATGAATTACATCTTATTTAGTGTGCTAGACTCTGGGTCTCAAAGATGCTAAGAAATGTACATTTCTTAGACACATTAGACCAACAGTATTCCCCCAATGTTGCTCCAACTAGCCAAAAACAGTTTAAACAATCAATATTGAATAGTGCCACTGTGATTTGTTAAGAATGGTAGTTGGTAGTTCCCAGCATTTAATGCAGCGTAAATAAATTATGTAGTTGCTGTTATAGGATTATTTTTTGCCTATATGTTAATGCAGTTGCTATTAATTTAGTCATTATTGTTAGTTATTTGTTGGTGTGGTGATGTTGAGAGCTCGTCTTTTGACATTTGTTGATTGTCACAGTGATTGTATTGATTTGTGCATGTACATGTGCATATACATTTACACAGAAAGACACATGATAAGTGTTCTGTGTAAATGCATATGCACATAAATCAATACTTATCAATACAATAACTGTGATTTGTTCTTCAAAGAAAAAATGCAGGATTCACTTGTCATATAAAACTTTATAAGAATAATAATAATACAAAAATAAAATGTCATATTTTATCGCACATAATTTGGCTTAAGGAAACATTTTGCATTTAATAAAATTGGAAATTTGAAAAATAAAATGGCTACTACATAAAATATGTGTCATATACAGAATATGTAGTTCAACAATGTCAGATTCAATAGTGAGATTTGAAAGGGAAGTTTGTTGCTGTCTCAGCTTTGCAGTCGCTTATATCATTTCAGATGCTCACTTAGAAGCCAGTGATTTGGAACAGAGCTAACAGGAGCACTAAAGTTTATACTGCAGGGTTAAGACAAACGTTGAGGCATGCAGGAGGCGGATGAAGAGGTTCAAGGAAATTCAAGGTCACAGGTGATTAGTGCATGTGTGAGTTGGTGTGTGTGCATACATTTCCCAGCCTTTGGCGTATTATCACACAAGAGCGATATACATTACATAATAATGAAGGCGTCTCTGTCCTTGCCCCTCAGAGACACGCTAATGTATTAATAATGAAATATGAGAGCAAATGTTGGGGCGATGTTTGTTCCAGCACAGTTTAGAAACACACAGAGCAATACAATCATGTTGAAATTTTCATATTATCATACTACATTTCTGAAATTTTATCAAACTGCTAAATCTTACTACGGATGCTTGTTCCTGCCATGAAATAATAATAAAAATGTAAAAATTAAATTTTCCCCTTGGAATTGTGAGATATAAACCCACAATTGTTAAGGAATTAAAGAATAATATTCCCAGAGTGTGTTGTCCTTTCATCTGTAAGCATGGTTATGTAATGCGGATTCCCGTCCGATAAGAACAAGACAGCCCCCTACTGTCCTTGATATTGAGAAGATCCAATTATACTTGTTCAGAGTTTCAAAAGCCCAACGTTTCATGCTTGAATCTTCTGACACTTTGATAGGCTTCCCTTTGGAATGAGGTAACATGCCTCGAGTCTGACCTCTTTTAAGAGAAAATTAAGAATATTGTTCAGAGAATTTGCCGGGTTGTTGGAGTTTACTGCACTTCTGAAGGCCCGTTTCCACGTTCACTCCAAATGAAAGCAGTACTTGTGTGTGTCCTTTAAAGCAGAGTGATCTCAAGTTATTTCATTAGTGTAATATTTTAAGATGCATGCAATTTTACCATTTAACGCTGTCTTCACACTGGCAGTTGAAATCAGCTCCGTAATACGCAATATGCCCCCAGCGGACGTCATATACACCGTTGAAAAGCGTCGGAAGCAGGTAGAACACAAATGGTGGAGAGATTAGAAAGGTTGATTCTGTCAGTGTCAGAGTGTAAAATCCTGATAATGATCTCTGAATGAGCGGGATTAGGGAAAACGGCCACAATATTTAATTATATGTCACGGCTTTTCAGGAACGAACCCAATTGCAGACAGTTGCAGACACACAAGGTTTATTGATGACAAAAACGGGAAAACAAAACCCCACGAGGGAGGAAAAACAGCACAAACAAAGCAAAAGACTAACAACACTAGACTAAGACAAAACTTCACAAGAACAAAATAACTATTACAAGAAAACTTCTTTGATTAGACCGAACTCAGACAAGGTACTCACAAGTATTAACATGTATGGATTCACACATACAAATCACAATCAATAAACCAGCATAAGACAGCAAACACAAGGTGATAATATAGGGAGAACAGATAACGACAGCAGGTGACATTGATCAGGCAATGAAGACAAGATGAGGATAACAAGGGGGCGGGGTAAGAGAACGAGACAACACAAGCACACAGCCCAAACACAAGGCCATGTGCTTGCACACAAAACATGGGTCTGTCATGATCCTGCCTCAAGACTAGAGAAAGAAAATGACAAGATGACAGAACCCCTCCCTTAAGGAGCGGCTTCCAGACGCTCCAAAAGAGGACATCAAACACGAGACATGACAAACTGGGAAACAGACACAAACCAACAAAATATGACAAATAAAAGCAACGGCATACAAGAATAAACAATAACAGGATTGGGACGCATCAATAAAAATAACAAACAAGGGAGGGGGGGCGGGGGAACAAGAAAGTTCATGGGGGGTTGACCAGGGAGGGTGGAAGGACTGGGAGTCTTGGGTTTACAGGGCGAGGGTTGAGGACGAGGAATCCGGGCAGACTTGGACGAGGAGATACGTGGAGAAGCCTTGGGGGAACCAGACTGGGACGGGGTGACAAGTGGAGAAGCGCTGGGGGAACTAGACTGGGACGGGATAGGTGACGGTACAGGACAAAAGACAGGGCGAGATGTAGGCGACTGTGGGACGGAGACGGGCAAAACTGTGGCTGGCTGCAGAGAAGGAAAGGGGTCAGTGTACTCTGTAGCTGAACCAGTAACAGCGCTCATGACGTCGGATTCAGAAGTGGTGCTCCCCATATCTGACTCTGAATCAGCGATGTCCGCAGCTGACACTGGGACCGAGTTGACGGGAACAGGTCCTGAAACAGTGTTGTCTGTAACCGGCTTGGGAACAGCGCTGGCAGAAACTGGCTCGGGAACAGCGCTGGCAGAAGCAGCGCCCTCAGCAGCTGGTCCAGGATCCGTTCCCTCCGCATCAGACTTCAGAGCTGCCTTCTCTGTGGCAGGCTCTGGAACAGCTCTTTCTGCAGCAGGCTTGGCAAGAGTGTTCTCTGCATCAGACTCCAGAACTGCTTTCTCAGTGGCAGACTCTGGAACGGCTCTCTCCGCAGCAGCGAAAGGTGGAGAAGCCGTCGCGGGCTCAGGGGAAGGAAGAGACGGGGAACGGGAAGCCCCCTTCTTCCTCCTCTTTCTCCTAGGGCGGGAAGCAGAGGCCATAGCCGGATCTGAGACCGGTTGGGGAAGCACAGCAGGAACCGTGACGGGTGGAGGAAGGACAGACTCAGGCAGCGTTGACTCCGGTGAAGACGCTTCCGACGGAGACTCCCACGAGATCCGCCTCCCTCGTTTCCCACGAAGGTCTACAGGAGCGGTTGACGCCTCGGGAGTCGAAGTGGAGTGCACCTGGTTCCCCTGCGAAACTACGGCTAGAACACGACCCTCCGGAAGCACTGGCAGACGG
This sequence comes from Semotilus atromaculatus, assembly GCA_031834385.1. Classification (NCBI taxonomy): domain Eukaryota; kingdom Metazoa; phylum Chordata; class Actinopteri; order Cypriniformes; family Leuciscidae; genus Semotilus; species Semotilus atromaculatus. The sequence goes on from JAULUF010000009.1 coordinate 27,602,489, forward strand.
TGGAGACCCCGAAGATGAAGCCTGCGAATCCTCCCGGGAGAAATTATCCCAGAGTTGGGCGTAGTTCCTCAGGATCCACTCACCCTGGGAAGGGTAAGGAAGCTCGCCCCTCTTACTGTCGGAGGGAGCCGATAACCAGCATTGTTGTCGGAACACCGACTGTTGCTCGAGCTGGGAGGACATACTGTGTGCTGGGTTCCTTGGTGGCTGGTTCATTCTGTCACGGCTTTTCAGGAACGAACCCAATTGCAGACAGTTGCAGACACACAAGGTTTATTGATGACAAAAACGGGAAAACAAAACCCCACGAGGGAGGAAAAACAGCACAAACAAAGCAAAAGACTAACAACACTAGACTAAGACTTAGACAAAACTTCACAAGAACAAAATAACTATTACAAGAAAACTTTGATTAGACCGAACTCAGACAAGATACTCACAAGTATTAACATGTATGGATTCACACATACAATCACAATCAATGAACCAGCACAAGACAGCAGCTTCTTCTTCTTCTTCTTCTTCTTCTTCTTCCTTCTTCCTTCTTCTTCCTTCTTCTTCCTTCTTCTTCCTTCTTCTTCCTCCTTCTTCCTTCTTCCTTCTTCCTTCTTCTTCCTTCTTCCTTCTTCTTCCTTCTTTCTTCTTCTTCCTTCTTCTTCCTTCTTCTTCCTTCTTCTTCCTCCTTCTTCCTTCTTCCTTCTTCCTTCTTCTTCCTTCTTCCTTCTTCTTCCTTCTTTCTTCTTCCTTCTTTCTTCTTCCTTCTTCCTTCTTCTTCCTTCTTCTTCCTCCTTCTTCCTTCTTCCTTCTTCTTCCTTCTTCCTTCTTCTTCCTTCTTTCTTCTTCCTTCTTTCTTCTTCCTTCTTCTTTCTTCTTCCTTCTTTCTTCTTCCTTCTTTCTTCTTCCTTCTTCCTTCTTCCTTCTTCTTCCTTCTTCTTCTTCCTTCTTCTTCTTCCTTCTTCTTCCTTCTTCTTCTTCTTCTTCCTTCTTCTTCTTCCTTCTTCTTCTTCCTTCTTCCTTCTTCTTTCTTCTTCCTTCTTTCTTCTTCCTTCTTCTTCTTCCTTCTTCTTCTTCCTTCTTCTTCTTCTTCCTTCTTCTTCTTCCTTCTTCTTCCTTCTCCTTCTTCTTCTTCCTTCTTCTTCTTCCTTCTTCTTCTTCCTTCTTCTTCCTTCTTCTTCTTCCTTCTTCTTCTTCCTTCTTCTTCCTTCTTCTTCTTCTTCTTCCTTCTTCTTCCATCTCCTACTTCTTCTTCCTTCTTCTTCTTCCTTCTTCTTCCTTCTTCTTCTTCTTCCTTCTTCCTTCTTCTTCCTTCTTCTTCCTTCTTCCTTCTTCTTCCTTCTTCTTCCTTCTTCCTTCTTCTTCCTCCTTCTTCCTTCTTCCTTCTTCTTCCTTCTTCCTTCTTCTTCCTTCTTCTTTCTTCTTCCTTCTTTCTTCTTCCTTCTTTCTTCTTCCTTCTTCTTCCTTCTTCTTCCTTCTTCTTCCTTCTTCTTCCTTCTTCCTTCTTCTTCCTCCTTCTTCCTTCTTCCTTCTTCCTTCTTCTTCCTTCTTCCTTCTTCTTCCTTCTTCCTTCTTCTTTCTTCTTCCTTCTTTCTTCTTCCTTCTTCCTTCTTCTTCTTCCTTCTTCTTCCTTCTTCTTCTTCTTCTTCTTCTTCCTTCTTCTTCTTCCTTCTTCTTCTTCTTCTTCTTCTTCTTCCTTCTTCTTCCATCTCCTACTTCTTCTTCCTTCTTCTTCCTTCTTCTTCTTCTTCCTTCTTCCTTCTTCCTTCTTCTTCCTTCTTCTTCTTCCTTCTTCCTTCTTCTTCCTCCTTCTTCCTTCTTCCTTCTTCCTTCTTCCTTCTTCCTTCTTCTTCCTTCTTCCTTCTTCTTCCTTCTTCTTTCTTCTTCCTTCTTTCTTCTTCCTTCTTTCTTCTTCTTCTTCCTTCTTCTTCCTTCTTCTTCTTCTTCTTCTTCCTTCTTCTTCTTCCTTCTTCTTCTTCCTTCTTCTTCTTCCTTCTTCTTCCTTCTTCTTCTTCTTCTTCTTCCTTCTTCCTTCTTCCTTCTTCCTTCTTCTTCTTCTTCCTTCTTCTTCTTCCTTCTTCTTCTTCCTTCTTCTTCCTTCTCCTTCTTCTTCTTCCTTCTTCTTCTTCCTTCTTCTTCCTTCTTCTTCTTCTTCTTCTTCTTCTTCCTTCTTCCTTCTTCCTTCTTCCTTCTTCTTCCTTCTTCTTCCTTCTTCCTTCTTCTTCCTCCTTCTTCCTTCTTCCTTCTTCCTTCTTCTTCCTTCTTCCTTCTTCTTCCTTCTTCTTTCTTCTTCCTTCTTTCTTCTTTCTTCTTCCTTCTTCTTCTTCTTCTTCTTCAGAGTTTATCGGCAGCTTGCATCCATTATCGTTGCACTACCGCCAAGCACAAGACAGCAAACACAAGGTGATAATATAGGGAGAACAGATAACGACAGCAGGTGACATTGATCAGGCAATGAAGACAAGATGAGGATAACAAGGGGGCGGGGTAAGAGAACGAGACAACACAAGCACACAGCCCAAACACAAGGCCATGTGCTTGCACACAAAACATGGGTCTGTCATGATCCTGCCTCAAGACTAGAGAAAGAAAATGACAAGATGGCAGAATCATGACATTATAGCCATTTTAATGATTTAATTATAGCCTACATTTTAATTGTATTAACGGGCCTAATAACGTTAGAAAATCATGAAAATAAAAAAATGACATGACAACTTATCGTTATAAAATCATATTATTTATTTTACTAAAAGTTAAGAATTCAGGTTTGTTTATCAGTACCATAGCAACGCTAACTTCCACTGGAATTGTCGGAGAGGAACCGTCCGTAGCCTTTCGCAAGAGTTAAATTTTTTTAATGCATCCGGATGCGAATCTCCATAGGAAATGAATGACTTCCGGTCATTTCGGAGCCGTATCTGAGCCGAGTATAGAAGCAGATAGAAGTAACAAGAGGCGAAACTCAATAGAACGTTCCATTGCAACAAACGCACCCATGCGCAGAGCTGCAGCGCCGCCATCTTGGACTGAACGCAGCACAGCTGTCATAGAATTGAACGCGGTTTCATCCAATTCAAAAGCGGTTAAGGGAACTAAATAGTTAGTTTCTAGTTTTTAATATCTTTATAGCCTAAACTAAAACGGCGTGTTGAATAATGTACAACAAAATAATGCTTATGGTTCGGTTTATAATTCATAGAGCTGAAGCTGTCAAATGGGCTATTTATTTAGCCTACCCCAATAACTTGGGGATAACTCCCGTTTTCATACACAGCACAATTTTACAACACCAGTCACAACAGCCCATGTTCCTCATGAAATGATTGACAAATTCCTTGAAAATCAAACCACAATGAACAGTGAGTAGGTGAAAGGGGCCCGTGTTAATTTCGTTTAGAAATTTTGTTCACAGAGGAAAACGAGACGATAACTAAATGAAACCCATTTTAATTAAATGACGAAAATGTATTGACAACTAAGGAGGGAGGGACAATTGGGGAAGATCCATTCAGAACTGATTTGCGTTTGTGGAAGATGCGCACATTTGAATTGTAACGGGCGGATACCCGGCGGGACAGGAGTGGACATGCGCTTTTAATGCATGTCTCATAAATCGTTAAAAATGTAAACGTCTGGGAGAAAGAGAAGAGCAGACATATGGATAGATCTGAATAAGAGTGACGACGCGAAAGAGAGCTTTATTTGTTTTTTTCACACACACCCGTGTTTACGCCTGAATGGACAAATACACACAACATTATGTCTAAATGTCCGTTTTGGAGAGTATACACATAAACGCATGTTTACAGAATCTGATGTGCATCACAGTGCACACTCGGTCTAAACCTAATGCCGTCTGTAGGCTATTTAACAACAAAATAAAAAGATAAAAGCATGCACTGCTCTTTAATAGCTTTAATAAGGATTCATTATATTTAATTTATCAAATATTTCTCCTTGAAAGAATAAAGAATAATGTAGCATATGTAAGTTAAAGACTGCATAATCATTCATTGAAAAAGAAAAAAGAGACTTCTATAGGAGAAGTGTTTTTATTTAATTTTAAGATATTATTTTATGTCACAGTAATAAATCTGTGTCTGTATTTCATGCTCAAACTTAAAAAATTACTTTAAAGAACACTGTTTTCTTTGTTTCCAATTATGTCCAGCCATACTGCTGTAGTTGTGCTAACCAAGGGGGTAATCTATCGACCGGAAGTTGAAGCCGGCCGCGTGCCGCCATCTTGTAGCAGAACTTCACTTGTGTTAGCATTCCCATTGACTCCCATTCATTTTGGCGTCACTTTGACAGCGAATAACTTTACATCTGAGGCGTTTAAAGACTCCATTTGTCCATTATTTATTTCTAAAGACACACGACAATGTATAAAGGGCTCCATTACCTTCTATGTTACATTATGGCCCTGTAGAAACAGTTTTTGTAAAAATAGGCTAACGATTGCGTCATAACCACTCGACTCTCTGTCGCACAGTACAGAAATTACCGTACAGACAGTAGGAGAAGCTCGCAGGCAATCAATGCATTAACTTAATATGGCGTACTGGCGTTACATTTTAAAATAAATACTATATATAAAATTTATATATATACTATAAAAATTACTTACTCCTGCTCACTCACGCCAAAGAACTCTTTGCTCAAGCTCGCCGTCTCTGCAAGATTAACGTTGGCAGTTTTCACGCACAGCTACTAGAAGACTTACATCTGTCAGACAGTTTGCTCACGTCATCAAGTTTAGTTTGAGTCTGCACGTCAGGAACGGAAGTGCTAAAAAATCGCTAAAAATGGGCTTCAACCGTCTCAACTGAGTTCCAATGAGATGGCTCTGTCCACTTCTTATACTGTCTATGGTGCTAACGGTAAAGCCGTTGGTTCAGTCCAAAATGGCGGCAGCGCTACAGCAGCGCCATCTAGCGACTGTTGTCAAAACTGCAACGGAGTTTCGCCTCTTGTTACTTATACTCTTTGTCTGAGCTGATTTCAACTGCCAGTGTGAAGGCGGCATAAGTCCTTTGTATGTTGATTCGAAACTAATCAGCACAAAACCAATGGCATGTGTAGGGCGGGACTATCTCTTTAGCTGACCAATAGGAGACGGGGAGTGTTCGAGAAACCTTTTTGAAAAGTAATATTTGTATTTCCATTTAGTGATGCTAATTATACACTTCAGCTAAAGCTTTAGAGGTTCCAAAATTGTGGGTCACCACAAATAAATAAATATATTAAATGAATAAATAAACAAGCCACGTTATCTGATGTATCTCACGTTATACAATGTAAAAGTCAGGAAAAATATTAAAATGCAATTACTAAAATGCAGTAAACCTCTAGTTAGGATAGCAAAGTAAAATAACTTTTAAGAGGGGGGAGAAATGCTTGCTCGTATCTTTAGTAATAATAATAATTCATTACATTTATATAACAGTTTTCTCAGCACTCAAAGCATTTTACATATAGAAGGGGGAATCTCCTCAACCACCACCAATGTGCAGTATCCACCTTGATGATGCGACGGCAGCCATATTGCGCCAGAACACACCAGCTTATAGACCTTATTCACAGCAGCGCCATCTTTGATTTTTAACAGGAATGAAAGCGAGGCTGTGAGGGATAGACCTCCATCTCTTCAGTGGGTTGTACTGCTATTAAATGTGTTTGTGGATTGTTCTGCTGACGAAACCATGCAAAAATATGTTCCTGAGAAATTCCAGTAGACCAAATAATCCAGACAATATGATCTGTTTAAAATTATAAGTGATCTAGCAGCTTTTTACAGCCGATCCCATTGAAAACACAGTAAGTCTATCCCTCACAGCCTCACTTTCATACCTGTCATGGCGCTGGTCTGAATAAGGTCTATTGGTAGAGAGGAGACAGGGGGATGAAGCTAATGAAGCTATATATAAATATGGGGATGATTAGGAGGCCATTATGGACAGAGGGCACTGGGCAAATTTGGGATTTTTTGTGACCACAGAGAGTCAGGACCTCGGTTTAAAGTCTCATCTGAAGGACGGTGCTCAACGACAGTATAGTGTCCCCATCACTATACTGGGGTGTTAGGACCCACACAGACCACAGGGTGAGCGCCCCCTACTGGCCTCACTAACGCCTTTTCCAGCAGCAACCTGGTTCGCCTTCGTCAGATCACCACAACGTGAGTCAGAAGTGATTCTGACAAATGAGGATCGCTTCCGAGAGCCTATATATTTTGAGTGAAACTAAACGAGCCAATGCACATTGGCATGCGATGATTGCACCAGCTGCTGTGCATCGCAGCGTGAGCATATAATGAGCGTTGCATCATTGTCTTTCGCTTCGGAGCCATCTGAGCTTTATCTGAGAGTGTTTTAACTTAAAAAGACGAGTCTGCTTTTTCAGGAGAACGCCTCTTCAAACTGGTGTTGGTGTTACAGCGCAAACAGCGCTGGCCGCGATCTCACAAAGAGCAATCGGGTGGAATTACTGCTCCTTCTCATGAGGGACCAAGTATTTCATTCGGGGCTCCAGGGGAGGTTGATCGCTGCATCTGAGAGAGGGCTGTTACACTCTGGAAATGATGATGCTGAGGTCCCACTGTAATGGTGTGTGTGCTCATGTTGAATTAGATTCAGACTTGACAGCCACACTTTCCCGGGCTACTCTGGGGGCGCAGTGCGATGCGTAATCGCCTTGCCCCGCCCCCGTCGCTGCCCGGAAAACTTTTTCCTCTCTCACTACCCTTGGTGGTGGGGTGGCTTTGCTAATGGCAGACCACCTCTTCCCTGCATGTGATGGCCACACTGCAAGTCTGTGTAAGGCCAAAACACGCAGTGCACGAGGGTAGTTCTGAGTCGTGGTTGAGCTGTGCATAGTGACTGACTGTGGTTTAAGTCACAGCGCTGGCCCTTGGTCAGACGATGTCCACACTGGTGGTCCAGAAGCGTCCTAGCTAGGGCTAAACCTTGCAGAGGTGCGAGACATCGCCAAAGTTCGCTTTCTCTATGCTCCTATTTTCTGCTCCTATTTTAACAAGACTGTGCCCAGCAGCTCTCCACAGTTCAGAAGCAGGCTGAGGAAACCAAGAGCTTGACCCAATGTGGTACCGAGTCACTCATGGTTTCTCCTCAGTCTGTTTGTCGCCAAGGGTGTCAGTCCCCTGTGAGCTGGCTGTGACATCTAGCTTTCACAGGAAGACGGTGCCATCTGTCTCAGCAGCCCTAAGACAACCCAGCGATGGAGGAAGTTGCTCTCCGAGAGATAGTGTCCGCACCTCTCCCTCCTCCGGAGGAGGACCGGGTGGAGAATCTTTGTTTCATTTTTCTGTTCCATCGCTGGCATCCTGGAGTCCAGTGGTAACCATATTTTCAATAGAGCAATTTCTTTAATTTCTTCCACAAGAGGGTGCGGACTGCAGTGAACGATGCTCCCATGCCTTGCCACTCCTTTCACCCTCTTCCATCGTCAGTGGGCAGCAGTGTGCAGTTCGGGGACGCCCCCAAGCCTTCCCACGCAACCTCTGTCCCCCTGGAACCAAGTAAGTGTGGTACAACACACTCAGACTCCGCTTCGGGCCGGCTCAGTGCCTCCCAAGCCTAGTCCCTGTGTTCCACCTCACAGTACACCCCACAGTACTGTGGTCCCGTTGGTCCCACTTGAATGGTGTCTGTGAGCCTGTTTAGCACTTCCCAGCCTGTCTCGCTGGCTCAACCATACCATCAGACTCGGTTATGCGATTCAGTTTGCCTGGCGCCCTCCCAAGTTCTTGCGGGCAGAGCCAGTCAAGCCAGTTCCTCCAGCCGATAGAAGACAGGGTTCTACAACCCAAGAAAAGCGGTGGGTTACAGCCGATCTTGGACCTGCAAACCTTGAATCGGGCCCTGTACAAGCTCCCGTTCAAGATGCTCACGCAGAAACGCTTTTTTGAGTGTATCCGTCCCCAAGTTTGGTTTGCAACGATTGACCTGAAGGACGCATACATTCATGTCTCGTTTCTTCCTCGACACATACAGTTCCTGTGGTTTGCGTTCAAGGGACGGGCATACCAGTACAAAGTCCTGCCCTTTGGGCTGTCACTGTCGCCCCGCGTCTTCACGGAAGCCATTGTTCCACTCCGAGAACGTGGCGTTCGTATTCTCAACTCGATGACTGGCTGATTCTGGCTCAGTCTCGGGATCAGTTGTGCTAATACAGAGACATGGTGCTCCGTCACCTCAGCCTGTTGGGCCTTCGGGTCAACTGGGACAAGAGTAAACTCTCCCCTGTGCAGAGGATCTCTTATCTCGGTATGGAGTTGGACTCGGTCAACCAGACAGCGCGACTCACAGAGGAGCGCATCTGGTCAGTGTTGAACTGCTTGAGTACAATCAAGAGTAGGACAGCGGCTCCTGGGGTATATGGGCCTCCAAACCTTCAGCCTGTGGTCGGACCCTTCGTTTCTACGGGCAGGTATTTCCCTAGAACAAGTGTCCAGGCATGCTGTGGTCTTCACGGATGCTTCTGCCACCGGCTGGTGGGCCACGTACAACGGGCATGCAGGATGTGGCTTCCGCAGCGTTCCCTTCCCCAAGGGCACGCTTTCCCAGCGTTATCCAATAAGTCACACTGAGTGGGTTTTGCGGAACAACAGTGACTGACCTTCTCTGCTTAGAGCTCCTACTTCTGCCCAACACTCGGTCAGGCCAGGAGGCTCAAGCGGAGCGCTGGAAGGGCCAGCAGCCGTGGCGTTTCGGTAGATATCCCCATATGTCAGAATCACTTCTGACTCACGCTGTAGTGATCTGACGAAGGGGAACGTCTTGGTTACGTATGGTAACCCTCATTCCCTGAGGAGGGAATGGAGACGTGAGTCCCCTCGCCACAGTTGCTGAGCTTCCGCTGTACGGCCAAGTCTCAGGTCCGGCTCCTCAGTGGAAAAACAATGATGTGACGCACCTGCTGCTCATTATATGCTTGTGCTGCGATGCACAGCAGCTGGTACAATTATCGCATGCCAATGTGCATTGGCACGTTTAGTTTCACTTGAAGTAGATAGGCTCTCGCAAGCAATCCTCATTTGTCAGAATCACTTCTGACTCAAGTCTCTGTTCCCTCCTCAGGGAACGAGGGTTACCATACGTAACCGAGACGTTTTCCCAGGAGGACTCCCATCCAGGTACTAACCAGGCACAACCCTGCTTAGCTTCAATGGGCAACCAGTTTTGGGCTACAGGGTGAAATGGCTGCTGGTATTTCAATGTTCAATGTTTTCTTTTTTCATTTACCTGAACATAAACCTGAACCAGTTGAGAACCACTGTCATAGGTTATTATATGCTATTTATTTTTTAATTTTATTTCTTCTCTCTCCTCTCATCTGCAGACTGCAGAGGTATAAAACATGTCATTCATATTAACGATCACATTACACAATGAAGTGATATAGCGCAGGGATAGGCAACTTTGGTCCTGGAGGGTCACTGTCCTGCAGAGTTTAGCTCCAGCCCTAATTAAACACACCTGACCAAGGCAATCAATGTTTTCAGGATTACTATATACAGGCAGGTGAGTTTTTATCAGGGCTGAAGCTAAACTCTGCTGGACAGTGGCCCTCTAGGACCGAAGTTGCCTATCCATGTCATAGCGCAATAATACCCTTCTGATCAGTGGCATTTTTCATCCTTTGTGTGCATGCTATTTTGTGTATGAATGCTCTCTGAAGTAACCCACATTTGTGACAGTCTGCAAAATCCTAAGCCACACCAGCCGAATTCTAACAAGAGTAGAGCAATGCTGAGTGAACATGCAGTAATACAATATTGATTTGTCAGGAGCAACGATATTGACTTTACTAGTGGCAAAAGTTGCGTCTGACATTGATGTTAGTGGTGCACATAAACAAATGGCCAGAGTACCCTGAAGGTTCATGCAAGTGTCAACTAACAATCTAATAAAAATATTTCAGCCCAGGCAGGATTACCATATTAATGCTATTATCCGAATCTGTAATGCATGATATGCATAGCATCTGATGTGTATGAATTCATGTTGTCTTTTAGAGACACCACTCTAATTTACCAGCTACATTGTTTATTTTTATGGCCAAGTGTCAAAGGTTACTATGAATCAAAATGTGGTATATGTTTTATTAAAAAATAGTAAGCACAACAACAACTACCAAAAGCCATGGGCAAGATCAGTATGGTTATACATAATTCAGAATATACCGGTAGATATGTAGAAATTATTGTAATTTATATGCCTATGCAAGTCCTTTAAGTAAATACATTTTTAAGTTTTTTACCTAATCAGTTATTGTTTTTAATATGGGTTCTACCAATAGTTTCCATGTATTGATATATTATGCGTATCAAGTAAAGTAAATTAATTTCTAATTCGTTTTCTACCTGATTAGTTATTGTTTTTTAAAATGGGTTTACCAATAATTTTCTTTTATTGAGTCTAATGAATAGCACCCAAAACTAATTAAGTTTAATTAATGGTCGATATTTTATTTAAAACATAATTATATTTATTTATTTATTTGTTTGTTTGTAAGTTCTTGTGTGTCAGGTTTATTTATGCATACATGCATGCTGTTTCATACATTGTTTTAAGTCTATTTGTTGACAGATTTCCACTGTGACATCTTACCCCATAGTCTGTTTGAACGAACTGACAACCCCGTCCTCCCCTATTTTATTTGGCTGGTCGAGGCACCGAGGATGCGCTTCACAACTCCTTCACTTTAGGAGTTTTCTTTTCCATTTAAACATGTAAGCGTCCTCAGTCATCACCACGAATTGAACATGCATGTCTATCAGAAGAGCGCGAGAGAGTAGCGTTACACTATTGCAGTGCATGCGATCTGCCCGACATATTTCCCGCATGGCTGAGCCACTGACGCGTCACGCTGCATGTTCTATTAAATGCATAATGTGATTTAATTCCCGTTGTCGAACCCGAACCTGTCTCCACGCGCTCGCGAATGGTCTTAAGGTGAAATTACGTCATTCTAGGTGGAAACAAAGACGAGTTGAGCTCTCAGAGCTCCATCAGATGGAGAGAGAGAAGCTCCCTCGCCAAACTCTCCCTGCAATCCGGATAGGATACAGATGAAGAGAAGCCATTCCATAGCATTCCCAATGGTCTGGAGGACGCGGGCATATATTATGCTGAAGATGTGCCGTGCAACTGCAAAGAAATGCCTGTGGATTAATAATGCACTTCTGAGTTAAAACATTCCTGTCCAGTTTCTCCCCCCCCTCCCCAGGACAGCAGATGGGACCGTTGAATAGGTGTGTGTTGTTTTATTCTTCTTGGTAATTTATTATGGATCTAAAATATTGTATTTTCAAATGTTTATGGGATGATTTTAAATCACCCTCTTTCAACACAGCCTTGTGATTGTGAATGTCCATGTGTTCATCTATGCTGCTTTTTTTTACCATCGATTTTTTTTAACGAGGTTTGGAGGAGGTTTTTTTTCATGCATGCATACTTGCACTGAAAATTGATTTACAGTCCTATTATGCAACTGAAACTGCATAATTGCATGTGTAAAACAACAGTTCTTTATGCACTGGACAATGCATGTAGTTCAGTAGTTCAGCTTCTTTATAAGATTGTCATTGAAAATAAATTACCTGTTTCCTTTCTGTTCTTTTATATTAAAGACTGGAGGGACCAAATGTACAGTGGGGCACAAATCCATAGGTAAGTAAAATGTGATTTATTTCATAGCTCAGTTGTTTATTCTCGACAGCAATGAGGTCAAATGGAGAGCAAATGGAGACATTTGCTTTAAAAATGAAAAAATGTTCTCCTGTGAAAAGTAATCCATCATTTCACATGTGTCTTCTGAGTTTCAGGACAGATCTCAACATTAACTAAAACTGTGCTCAAATGTGCTAATTTGACCAAAGTCTGTAGTCTGTGAATCTCAATATGAATTCAAATGTTTCTCATCAAATTCGAGCTACCATATTATTTTACCTGCTTTTTAATCACAAACTCTATAAAATACTATTTCAGTAAGTAAATTGAACATTGCATATGTATATATATATATATATATATATATATAGCCTATATATTTTTTTTTTTCTCCTTTTTTTCCAGAATTGTTTTGTGACAGATGAACTTGAGCTGGCATAGACTGTACATGGTTATCCAGCATGATTTAAGTTGAAAGGAGCATCTTGTGTTTTAACTGAAGCATGGAAATCTGATCTTTTGCATAAGGGAGTTGCATAATTTTTTCACAAATGTACATATTTCATTAGTGAACTAGAAATTGTGTTGAATCTTATTTCATATTAATTTTGTAAAAAAATTAAAAACTTTTTTTCCCAAATCCTAAAACTTTTGAGTCCTATATTTTGAACCTAGTGTAAAAGTTTGAAAATTGGTAATTGAACCCCTTTATTGTTTAATCAGAATTCTGACTATGTGATGTTTATGGTCCTGCATCCTGATTTGATTCTTATGATAGTTTGGCAGATGGCTCACATTTCTTCAGTCACTAATCATTCATCTGTCCCCTGCAGGCTGTCCTGTCTTCACAAAATCGAGAATAAAAACAGCAATGGATGCCATGCCAGAATATTCCCTCTTTCTTGTGAGGATTTTGGAGGAATTGGATACCAAGTACAGTACCGTTTCTTACCAAGACCTTTGTAAGTCCTTGTGTGCCAGGTTTGACTTGGTCCATTTGGCTAAGCTGAGAAGTCTGCTATTCTACACAGCATGTTTGGATCCAGCATTCCCCGCAACGTTATTCAAAGACAAAATGAGGTCCTCGGTGGAGGACCAACAATCCAAGAAGCTCATGGTAGCTGCAGACATTGTCACCATGTTTAATCTCATCCAGATGAATGGAGGAATGGCCAAGGACAAGCTGCCAATGGGTTCCAGACCCAGGTTTCACAAGAACCAATCATTTGAGTCCTGTCGATCTGACACGGATGTGTATAAATTCAATGACAATGACAGGGCGTACAAGCTCTTGGACACCAGGGGTCATCACATTTCACGTAAGTCACCCTGCCCGAAGTCTGACTGCAACAACTGCCAGCAATTTATGCCAACCTCAGACCCCAACTTCCTCTTGGGAGTCACCAAGGATCTGAAATGTAGGGCAGCATCTCTGGATAAACTACAGCATCTGCCACAGTACGCCAGCGTCAGTCCTCCTCCGTGCGAGATGCAGAGCACTTACTTCCCCATGGACATCGACAGCGAGTCTACAACAGACCAGGAATCTCTTCATATCAACCCAGGGATCAAGGATACTTTTGTGTCCAGCGGAGAGCCTTTTACCGTGCACTCATGCGTGCAAAAGCGGAATATCTTCAAAGAGGATTTCCACAACCTTGTTGCCTTTTCGCCCCACGTGATCACCAAGGAGTGCAGAGCGAATTCCAAAGCTGGTGGTGATTACCACCACAGGAGGGAGCTGAACAAGCCACCCACTTTCTTCAATCACAGTTTTGAGCTGCCGTACAGCAACCCTTACTTTGAACCCGTCAGCTCACCCATCCAGAACAAAGGGCGGGTGAAGCATGAGAGCCTGGACGACTTGCAAGCATCCACCTACTTTGGACCTACAACGGTTTCTGAATGCGTGAGCAGCAGAAGGACTTCTAGCAAGTATGGCAAACAGCCAGCCTGGCCTGTCAAGAGCTTGAGTCTCAATACTGAAGAAGTTCCTGACTTTGAGAGGTCCTTCTTAAACGGCAAAGTGGCAAAGGACAATCATCGTCATAACATGGAAAATGACCAACACTTTCAGTGTGCAAAAGACAAGGCCACTGCCTCTCCCTCAGGTTTCTCCAAGAAGTCAAATGGAATCAAAACAAAAGACATGGCTTCTGTCGCTTGCGGACCGAGTGTTGAGAAAAGAGAGTATGGGAAAAGGTACAAGGACAAGAGCATCAACTGTCCATCATTTCAGTCAAGTAATGTGGACAATGGCATGAGTGTTGGGACCCAGACCGAACAATCCCAACCTAGGAAAGTGAAAGATTACCCTGGTCACAACAAATATGGAGAGAGGCCGCCATTTAAACATTCAGATGAAGACTCTGAGATTGTCAGCGACGACATCAGCGATATCTTTCGCTTCCTGGATGACATGAGCGTGTGTGACTCTCTTGGAGTTGTGCAGGCCTCGTGCTACAACAGCAATGGCTCACTATCTCAGGTTACGAAATCAGATGGGGACAGCTCACCTGAACGCAACACTGTCAAGGTGGGCAAAACTAGCATCAAACTAGACCGCCTCTTCCAGTCATTGGAGAACTCTGATGATGAGCTCAAAGACAGCGTCTGCAAACTGGTACTCAGGATTGGTGAGATTGAGAAGAAGCTTGAGTCTCTTTCAGGGGTGCGAGGGGAGATATCTCAGGTCCTCTCTAAGCTTACCAAGCTGGATGAGAAGATTCAAGAACCGGAGGCTAATGGGAAATCAAGTGATAATGGTATGGTGGAGCAGATTAAAACTGACGCGAACCTCTCACCTCACGTTTTTCAGTGTCACACCACTGGACACAACATGAAGGTGGAAAAAAGTCCAGAATGGTGCTGCCCGGAGGATGATGGGAGTGAAAGCATGAGGGTGAAAGCTTTAAAGAAAAGCGTATTCACAAGCAGGTCGTCCAGGTCGCAAACTGAGGAGAACAGCGTCACTGAGTCCAAAGTGGCCAGCATCACCAACTCACCTCGAGACTGGAGGACTGTTTCTTACTCCAGTCACACAGGGGAAGAAGGGAAAGAAAGAGACCGGCATTGTGAAGGCAAGGACAGACATAGGAAACCAAGAGAGGTAAAAACCTGAATACTAAACATTTTTGTCTTTACTGTGTGTTGAATTTGCTGTTGTGAGTGTTGTAACCCAGATTCTGTGTTGCATTCGTATTGTGTTTCCCCGTTGAATCATTTGATTGGTACATCTCTTTTGAATTACTTAGTCAAACTGATATGCAAAACAGATTAATGTGATCTTGAGAGACATCATTCTAAATCAGAATTGGTCAGACAACTCACTTCATCATTGAATCAACTGAGATGACTTGCTTGTTCATGTTGACTTGAATTTAAATGAGCTCAGAACTGTTACTGCATTGCATGTGCTTTTTGAAAACATGTTGATTTTCTGAAGAAGGTGCTTTGAAAAGTATTGTGTATAGTGCCTTAAAATTACTTGAGTTCAAATGCAAATTTGTAAAGCTATGAGATGCAGATCAGTCCATAATTTTGTTCTAATGGTAAAATCAGGGTTTTGCAGGTATTGCAAAAACTAAATTGTGTAAGGTTTAGTCTGTCATATAATGTGCTGTGTGACATATTTTTTTAAATCTACCATTATATTTGTTGATTAGTCAGATGTAGCAACTGTTATATATTTAGAATTAGTCATTATTTTAAGAGCTTGGTTATTGTGCAAAGACAAAAAATTGTAACCAGCATTGGGATTAAGTCAGTCGAATTCTGTAAGGGATCCCAGGTACCCTCTTACCTGGTTTTATACAAATCAGTCATGAGTACTGGAAGAATGTTACGTCAACTAATTAATATTAATGAGCCAGACAGATAAGGTTGTCAGACCGTTCCTACACCCTTGCATGGTTTTGCCTTGGTTTACACCCCTAGGTAGTTATGCTCAATTACACTCCATCACTTCCCAAAATACATGCAGACATTTTGTTCTGGAAGCAAGCTAGCTTTAATATCATATCTCTAACAGTACAGCCGTGGTCTCTTGCGGTGCAATTATCACACAATTTCCCCATTCTATCCTACATCTAGCTGTATTTTTTGCAGGGGCACAGACTGAGAGCAGGACACAGTAGAGAATCAGGCAAATAATTTTAATTCAATCCCCTCAGAGGAACAAGGATTTCATGGCAAATTAGTCCTGTAAAGTATTTACCAGCTCTCGAGATAATATGTTGACACATCTGAGCTGAAGCTTCAGTTCTCTGCAGCATTTAAACGTCTTAAAGTAAACAAGTTCAAGGATTCCATGAATACTGCAAGGAAGATGAAAAAGTTTTATCAAAACCTCACTTTGTGTACCGCTTTAAGAATGTAAAAATATTGAGGTAAACAAGCAAACAAAAAATCAGCTTCTGGGCCGAAGTCTTTAGTAGCCAAGTTGGATGCAGTCTGCTCTGATCTCTGTGGGTAATAGAGTATGGGCTTCCATTCCTGATCACGTGCAGGTGGAAAACTATGTTTTTACAGGTTTATCAGTAGTGAGCTGGGTTATGTTATGTTTTGTTATGTTATCTTATCTTATGTAATATCTTGTGTTTTGTACAATTTGTCATGTTATGGTATGGTTCTCTTTCATTTTTGTTTCCTTTATTTGTTTAGTTTTTTGCTATTTCTTATGATCAATTATTTGTTCTGTCTTGTTCTGTTTTGTTCCATTTCTTATGTTATAATTCTATTTTAGTTATATTTTTTAATTGTTTTGTGCTGTTTATTCTGTTCTGTTCTATTCTTTGATAATTACTTTATTCTGTTCTTTATTCTATTCCATTATATTCTATTCCATTATATTCTGTTCTATTCCATTCTGTTTTGTTGTACAGTATAATTGTCTGTCTTTTCTTTTTATTTGATTTATTCTATTCTTTTCTGTTCCATTCATTTTTCTTCTTTTTCATATTCTATTCTATTCTATTCCGTCCTGTTCTCTATTCTGTTCTGTTTTACAGTATAATTGTCTGTCTGTTCATTTTATTTGTTCCATTCTTTTATATTCTATTATATTCTGTATTGTTTTTTGTTGATATATTTTCTACATGTATTGTATTCTTTTATTTTCTGTTCTGATTCTATTCTATTGAGCTTCTCTTCTCTTCTCTTCTCTTCTCTTCTCTTCTCTTCTCTTCTCTTCTCTTCTCTTCTCTTCTCTTCTCTTCTCTTCTCTTCTCTTCTCTTCTCTACCTAATGTATGCAACACTTACCCTTCTTTAGTCTTGGGAATATTTTCATGTTTTCTTAGGTTTCCTCCTCTGCCTCTCGTTCATGTCTTCTTGGCTTATTGCCCTGGTTAGAAGCCTGCCAGTTCCTGTATTGTCCCTTCTGATCTTTTTGGGGAACTCGTGAGTGCCAAAAGTCCCTGCCTCTTTGGAACGATCCAAGCTGTAGTTAATTTTAGTGAATGGTCGCACAGGGAACTGGTGGTTAATTAAACCTCATTCACATTAATGAGAACACATAACAACCTTGTGCATTTCACCATTCTCTGGCCATTCTGCCTTTTGAGTTCTCCTTTATTTAAAAGTGAAGTGGGGAATTTATTCAATTATTTTATCCTTGTATGACTTTAATATAAAGAGTTGACCAATAAATAAGCTGTTTATGTTTATTTTCCTGAAAAGTGGAAAGATCCTGTGTTCTGTGCCACAATCAAACATGTATCTCTTAGTTAGAGCTTCCTGAAGAGCCTGACAGCAACACTAACTCAATGACCAATGGTGTGTGTTTGGGGCGGAGCTATGTGTCTGTCTGTCTAATAGCAGATGGGAATTGCAATTCTGTTTCATGACACTATAGTGCAGCAGACACTACACACTTCATGTTGAAGGTAACAACTGAATGTTCTTACTTTTTCAGTGTACAATTTTGTCTTCTTAATCTTTCATTTAAAAGCAATGCTTTCATGTATTCAAATCAGGGCTGTAAATGGGGTTCCAAGAAACAGCTTGTCTGCCAAACATCTATTCAGCTGTGAATGTTTTGGTAAATGTTTTTCTGGGTTAATGAGAGTCTTATACTGTGCATCCTGTCACCCTCTTCTATTTTCTTTCTGTCTACATCATCCTGTCTTTAATTGACATGAAGTTGTTACGCCAGCCTTTTAGCACGACTTCTTTATGAGAGAACGCAGCCAATGAACCCAGCAGCTCTGTAGTGGGTGAGAAGATACGAGAGAACTGTCATTTTCAGACAGGCACTTAGCACAACATCCGTTCCTTTTCACAAAGTGCCCTTGATAAAGGGCAATGCAAACCTTTTTTCTTCTACCCCAAACAAAAGTGCCAGCTAGCCAAGCGATAAGCTCATGTCAGTAGTGGTCAAGCTATAGAAGCACACTTAAATTATTTGGCTCGCAGAATATAAACAACCAAAGCTTTTAGTCGCTTCATTTGAAGTCTATCTTCAATGAAGTTTTAATAATGTCTGTGTGTGTCCATTCAACTTAAAATTGCGCCGGACAAAGAATAGCCTATACTAAAGAAAAGTGCCCTGAATAGGCTGATGGATTTAAATGACGAAATTAAGGATTATATTTTACAAATGTGAGAGGTCTTTCCTGTGCAAATCTCAAAAGCACAATATAGGTTGCTGTGGTTGCCAAGATGTTGATAATTGGTGGCCAATAAGACTTTCTGATTGGTTTAGCGCAGTGTTATTTTAGGTATTATTTTTATAGTATTATATTATTTATTAATATTTAAAATTTCCTTCTATTTATTTATATTTTTATTAATTTTTTATATTTTGTTTTCATTTTAATTTTATTTTAGTAATTGTATTATGTTTATTCTTTTTTAATACTTCTATTTAGCTTTATTTTATTTTATTTTAAGTAGCGTTTATTTTAAGTTAGTATGATTTGGGGGTTGTTGGCTGGCGAAAAAGTATAAGAAACAGCGCACCTTTTCCAAACATGCCACATGATATGAGGGATCCTACAAGTCTTGGTAACGCTTCCTTTTACAGTCCAGTTACCCATGTACAAACTATGTACTTATTTTAGTAATTAGTACAGGGTAATAACTGGGTACTAACCCTGAACCTACCCCTATTCCATATACTTACCTTATATTAGCCTGTACTTTCTAGGGAAGTACACTGTAAGTACTGTACTGTACTGTACTGTAAAAGGAAGCGTTACCTAAGTCTTTTTCAACGGTTACAGAATGTGCCAAAGTTTCATAGTTATTTAGGGAATTGTTCAAATCACTAACCCCAAGTAAGCAATTGTAATAAAGATTCTTGCTTAGCAACAACACTAATGATTGTGTCTCAGTGAGATTACACTTAATGAATTTACAACATCAGTAAAGATTTTTAATTTATTGCAATGGCATGATACATTGTTTTATAACTTGTAAGTTCAATGGTTATATTACAGTAAGGAGACATAAATACAGAATCCTTATGACATTCAGTGAGTCACAGTCCCTCTATATGACATTGAGTCTGACCTACAGTACGTAATATTTCACTGCTGCTGTTTTCTTGGCGAGGAATAACCTATACCTATGAATATCAGAAAGACAATATTTTTCCCCCTCTCAGTTGGCCTTTCCTCACTTGCATCTGTGGTTGTTTGATCAGTCTTTCCCTGCTGGAAGCAGGAGGCGGATCAACACTCTTCAGCGCTCACTCCTGTGGCTTTTTTAAATTTTCACCTTAGCTCAGGCCAGACAGAACAATACCTTGCCTAAAAGAGAAGAACATTTAAGTGGGTGGGTGTTTTTCTTTTTACAGAATGTACAGAGACAGGGAAACAAAAATGACAGGGCAGAATAGAAATGCTGTAATTTTATTTAAATATATAGATCAGCTGGTGGGTCGCAACCAAAAAGTGGGTCGTGGAGTTAGTCAATGATACACCAACAACAAAGCGGAATTCTAAATGTTTTTCAAGACAAGACAAGTCAAGACTTTTATTTTGAAAGACATATTTAATTTATTCAACAAATAATTTAGCTCCATAATGTAATGCTTAAATTTCAATATTGAACCATTTAAGTAAATTTATATATCCCCTTTTCAATTATAAGTTAATGGTACAAGTAGGCATTTACTTTTTGAAAGGATGACAATGTCATTCTAATAATTATATGCTTTTTTTTTTTTACTTTATTTTATGGGATTGTTCATTACTTTATAATGGGAAAATATTAGGGCTGAACTCATACACTGTTAGACTCATGCAGTGCCAGCTTGCTTTTTTCCTGAGAGTTATAGCTGATTCAGGATTTCAAGAACTCTGAATTGCTGAAGGAAATTACTTTTCTACCAGACCTTACTGTGTTTACCTTTGCAAAAGTCCCCACCATGATGTTAAGGTGTTTTTGGTGACTGCCTTGCTGAGCGGTTGCTAAGTTGTTAGAATGTTGCTATGCAGTTGCTAGGTGGCCCCAAAATCTCAATGATTGTGGTCTCTAGAGTCAACTCCCTTCTTCAAAGTAATGATTTTCCAGGTGAAAATGGTCCCAAAACTGCTCAGAAAAGCAATATCACACCTCTTCTCAACAAGTTTTATGATTTGAGGTTTCATTTATTTTTGCAGCACAAACAGTTGCAATGGATGTTACTGCTCACATTTTTTAGGGTCAGTAAGATTTATTTATTTATTTTTTAGAGCGAGAGAGAAAGGATGCATTAAATTGACCAAAAGTGACAGTAAATACTTTTACATTGTTGCAAAAACATTCTAATTAATTTTGTTCTTTTGAACTTTCTATTTATCAAAGAATTCGGTTCTTAAAAACTGTTTAACAGTTTTCACAAAAATATTAGGCAGCTGTTTTCAACATTGACAATGATAAGAAAAGTTTCTTGAGCAGCAAATCAGCATATTAAAATGATTTCTGAAGGATCATGTGACACTTCCGACTGGAGTAATGATGCTGAAAATTCAGATTTGCATTACAAGAACAAATTACATTTTAAAATATATTACAATATAAAGCAGTTATTATCAATTCTAATAATATTTCACAATATTACTGTTTTACTGTATTTTTGATCAATTTAATGCATCTTTGGTGAGCATAGGCGACTTCTTTCAAAAACAATAAAAAAATAACTTCTGAACAATATTTTGAACGATAGCGTGCATATAAAAATTTACTCCTTTTGGTTTGTTCAATAATAATAGTGTTGCTTGCCTTTGCAAACATCACTATCAAAAAATTTATGTGGGTGAATTTTATAGTCAGACATTTTGAAATGCATGTACTTTAGATTTACATAGATTCACCAGCCTTTTTGGTCAGATTTGTATCATAGAAGAACATTTAAGTGAGCAGTATTCCTCATGAGAAGCAAGAGAGGGTTAAAATGCTCCTCTTTGTTTGTTTTATGTGTTCAGAATGATCTGTCTTAATATGCATCTAACATATCAGATCAGCAGAAGAGATAACACTGCAAACAATTATTTTCTTGCTTAGTATTTTTGCCCTGTTTTCCAGTACAAATATCTAAGCATTCTTAAATCAAGACACATTTGCTTCAGAATCAAAATGCTTTAAAGGTCCCATGACATGGGGTTATTTTATTATTTTATAATGTGTCCTGGGTTGCTCTTATAATGTTAGTGTGTTTTTAGATCAAAAATAGTCATAATTTAGAAATAAAAGGCATTTTTCCTAGCCTGATTTTAGCCTCTGATTTGAACGCTCTGTTTGAAGGGGCGTGTCTGCTGTGTGTAACCGGCCTCTGCTGTGATTGGCTGACAGGCTTGCATATGAAATAGCTACATATTACATGTGAAACTCTCTCGAATACTTTTACTACAGCTATTATACGTTTTCGCTATTACAGATATCGAGATTAACGAATCGTGAGATGTTTTAAAGTATTTAGATCAATTCCCATCACATAAAATGTTGGCATGATGAGCATTGAGCAAGCAGATGACAGTCTGTTGATCGCGAGAATGAAGATGTTATCATTGCAACGCAGTTTCTGCACTCTCTCTTAATACTTTCACCAATGCAAACATGATGTAAATACCAGGTAAATACAGTAAGAGCTTCGTTGTGCAGTGTAACTTGCCTCATTGATTTCATAACGAGTTTGGCAAGTGTCCAGATAAACTCGCGCTGTGTTATAAAGTCCTATTTTCTGAAAAACCTTATCAAAATTAATTGAGTTTAAGCTTAAAACAAGGAAAAATATCTGCCAATAGGGAAAGAAAAATACAATGAATTAAAAGGCAAAACAAGATTATTTGATCTTACCTTATTGGCAGATATTTTGTTCTTGGTTTAAGAAAAAACTCCCTTAATTGTGATATATTTTAGATTTAATATCTTAAGTCATATTGCTTCTTAAGTAAATATATCTTGATATGATTAGAATGTTAAGATATTTGTACTGGGAAAAAAATCCTCCTCCGTGACCTTTCCTCCCATTTCTCCCCTACAGACAGATCGACAGTATGACGCCCACCAGGCCCACCGTTCCTCAAAGCCGCCCAAGGACTCCTACCTGGTGGAGCAGGTGTTCAGCCCACACCACTTCCCTCCCGCGGTCAAGTCTCACGTGAAGGGCAGTCCTCTCTATACGGACCTACGCCTGACTGGCCTCGCCGATGCCAAACGTTCTCAGCCCTCCTGGACCATTGAAGAGTACAAACGCAACTCAGGAGACAAGAACAAGCTCAGCGCCTTGGACCTGCAGGTGAGAGCCGACCTCAGGGGCTTTGCATTGTGATTGCAACTGTGGCAATATTGTTGATTTTTCACTGTTTCTTGAGCCTTTGATGTGTGCTGTGTGT